>OU963914.1:7545000-10045000 GCA_902850365.2 Chilo suppressalis | reverse complement strand
TTTATATTAATGACTTACCTTACTATGTAAGCGATAACCATGAGATAGTATTGTTTGCGGATGATACATCACTTTTATTTAAACTCAAACGCAAGGAAAAAGTTATTGACGACGTGAACAATTGTATCTCTAAGGTAGTCCACTGGTTCAATGTTAACAATTTATTACTTAATGAAGGAAAAACGAAATGTATGAAATTTGTATTACCTAATGTAAAACAGGTAAAAACCAGTGTGAATGTAAAGGATAGGAATGTGGGCCTTGTAGACACCACAGTATTCTTAGGGATAACTTTAGATTCTAAGCTTCAATGGGGCCCACATATTGATAAATTGTCAAATAGACTTAGCTCTGCAGCATATGCCGTAATGAAGATACGCCAGTTAACGGATGTAGATACGGCCAGATTAGTGTACTTTAGTTATTTCCATAGTGTAATGTCGTACGGAATTTTATTGTGGGGAAATGCCGCCAACATTCAAACTATTTTTGTGCTGCAGAGAGAACTATTCGATCAATTTATAATCTTAAAGTTAAAGAATCATTAAGAGATAAGTTTAAAGAATTTGGAATAATGACGGTCGCATCACAATACATATACGAAAATTTATTACTTGTAAGAAAAAATATTAATTTGTTTCTTAAAAACAGTGTGTGAACATACACAATTAATACAGAAACAAAAATAAACTAACTTTACCTGCTACTAGGCTTCACAAAATTAATAATTCATTTAAAGGTCTTTGTGTTCGCTTATACAATAAAGTCCCAAGCAATATCCAAGAGTTAGCCATAAATAAATTTAAAGATATTATAAAAAAACCACTTATTAAAAAAGCTTATTACAAAGTGTCTGATTATATTACAGACAAAAATGCTTGGGTTTGAACTGTTCCAATCATTCCAACAGGTTTTCTATATTAAATAAATCATAATTGTATTGACGTTGTAACAACATAATGATTTGTAAATGTTGTTACATTAGACTTTTAATGTTGTGGAGTTTTTTTCGCTCGTTTTTCTCCGCAGCTAAAAAAATATGTAAATAACGAGTGGTAGGGAAAAAAAATTTTTGGACGATTCAAAAGAGTTGTACTATACATCCAATTTGAATAAAGATATATTGATTTCTGATTTCTGATTTCTGTTAATTAATATAAACCTTTTCACTGGTGGGGGGAGCGTGTAACATGTGTTCGAGTTCACAAACGTAAAAATATCCAGGTGACTTTCTTTTGCCACTTTATAACTCTCCCATTTCCTAATGTCACGCTCAATTGTCAGATTATTGATATGCACACTTTTCTGAATGTTATTAACTTACCATAATTTAATCTGACGCGCTCGAGTTTCTCCAACAATCGTTTTTTTTTACTAATCTGATTGACTGTCCAAGACTTTCGACATAATATAAAGGCCAAGGTACGGTGGGAGTACTTCACAAGATGCAAGGTTGCGCCCCATAAATTAATCTGCCGCGCTCGAGTAAATCCCAAAAGCTTTGGTTCTCCTACTATTAGATCATTTTGGTTTTATTGTGAAAAACAAATAGCCGTGATACCTAAAGATTACTTTTAAACCATCTTAAAACAACAAACTATCCCATAGTCCAGATATAAAGTGTAAGTACGACGCTACATTTAAAAAAAAACTTTTTAGTTGTTTAGCTTTCTACACAGGTTTTGAGCACTGTTAAGTGTAAAATTATTATGTGTAATAATGAATACATAATTAAAATAAATGTGTATTCTTAACGGAATGAACTAACTGGACTGGACTAACTAAATTAATGTTTACACATTTGCTTACACTACTTAAATATTCCTACCGCTACTGTTCATTTGATTATGTATTTTTTTCTTTTGTATAGTAGAAAGTAAATATTTTGAGCATACTTTCCAGCATTAAGGTCGAGCTGAGGTGAGGTTGAACTTCGTAGAATGAAAGCATAAAAAAATCAAATGCAATTTGCACCGCCCCAAAACATTATTTCTGTATTTTAAGTGTTTAATAAATGATAAACATTTTCATTGCTAAATGCTTAGATATAAAAAAGGTGTTATTGGAACGAAGTTCCTTACGGCAGGCTTGGAGGGGATAGGGATTTTGCCGCGCGACCGAACTGAAAAAAATGTGATAGTAAAACCGTAAGAAAAAATCCGTGGAAAAAAGTGCGTGGAATAAAACCGTTAAATGAGACGTGCGCAGGCGCGACGAAGTTCCTTACGGCAGGAGAGAGAGCGACGAGGGTGCATCACTGAAATATTGTGATATTACACCAACACTGAATATGTGTGAAGTTATAGGGAGTGGTAGAGCGACGGGGGTGCATCACTGGATTATTGTGACATTGTAGTTTATTCTAAACTGTGGGCCAGTCCTGCCTAGCAATCTTTACGAACACTAGCTGACCGAACTGAAAAAAATGTGATAGTAAAACCGTAAGAAAAAATCCGTGGAAAAAAGTGCGTGGAATAAAACCGTTAAATGAGACGTGCGCAGGCGCGACAGTCGCATACACAAGCGAGTTTGCAATTTGTGTCGATTCTACATTAGCCGAAGGAACTTCGTTCCTACCTGGTGTCCCACGACACCACAACATTTTTTATTTTTTAAATTTAAATATTGATGTGTCCCTACCCAGGTTTAATTTTTTAATGAATATCTACACGAAGTACAAAAATTCAAGTTAAAAGAAAATGTTTTTTTTTTATGAATTCAAATATACGATATATTTTTAGAAATTTCATCTATATAGGCATTGACAGTATATTTGGCTAAATCCAAAAATACACAATACAGTTTCCCAGTACTTACACAGATAACAAACGTAAATTAAGTAATGCTCTACAATTTATATTATCAAGTAGGTTATGCCTAATAGGATGACTCACTCAGCCCATGCTGAATCGTGTCGGTCCATGCTACGGCTGAAGCGTGGCTCGAACCCGGCACGGTCTAGCGTAGCGTTAGTCACCCTTAAAGGTACGCAACAATAGTCGAAGTGCACTTCGACCATGATTTTGACTTCAGTAGACACACGTTTAGAGAGATCTGACTAACAGTGCGAGGTTCACGACATTCGTCAGCCACGAGCGTCTGTCGCGGGCCTCGGAAGCGGTGTCATACATTTTCATACTATGACTATTGTCGCGAGCGACCGACGACATTCGTATGCCGCGCGCGGCTGCGATCGATCGCAATGCACGGAAAAGTACCTCAAGCCTTCGAGAAGTGCGTGGGCAATCAGATGATTGGATAATACCTACAAACTTAATTACATACACTTATCAAATTTGGCACACGTGTTTAGAAAGCCACAAATCCGAATACAATGTCATTAATTTGTTATTGTCAAATAAATCAAATATTTATTCTCGTTTTTGAAGTACGTTCAGTTCAGAATTCACCATATTTCAAAAATCTTGAAATGTATTTTGTAATTTTCCCCGTTTTGGAAAAAAATATAAATAAAACATCAAAGGCACTTTCTTTCTCAGAAAAAGACTTCCGCTGATTAATTCTAAAATGACACGCTTTCGTTTTCCGTCAGCAGATACAAAACCGACGATTCGCAGTCCGTTCTTGTAACGATCATTATAAATGAACCCACACGTAAGGGGTAATAGAAAATTATATTTTTAATATAAACATATAAAACGGTTTATGACTGTAATGAAAAGTATCTGCCATCGACATTCGCTTTAAGTACTTATATTGATAGAAGAAAATGTAAGTATTAGCTATAAAGTAAAAACATACATTTGTAAATACAATATTATAATTATTTAAAACATTGTGTACAAATACAAACAAATCCACAACATATTTTAACTAAAAAGAACGAAAATCTCTAAATTACCCCGCCCAAAAAAATATTATTATTAGAAGTCTGGAATCTCAACCATATAACAAGTGTTTTTAAAATTACAAAGATATCAACCCTTCTAAGTAACTTGTAAAATCTATTTAATATTAAATTAATTTACCCTTTACTTGCAAAATGTATACGTTCATTGTAAACGAAATAAAGAAATTCGCGGTGTATTATGAATGTAAAGAGATATACCGTTTTTTACCGGGTTACCGTATCGGTTTTCATATCGTTGGTTAAAACAAACATTATTAGAAAATTACAATATATTTTGAAATTTAGGTACTGCGTACACCAAGACACTTGTGTCATACAATACACTTTGTGCCATACAAGTTACCAGTGAATATTTTCATCATCATCAGCAAAAAAAATGTATCTACTGCTGGGGCTCAGGCCATCCCTATAGACGGAATAATGAGAACGAAGAAAGGAAGAACACACCGGATTTTCCGCTTGAATTGGAGTGCCTGTCTGGAAAAGCAACCTGCACCTTACAGAAGAATACAGTAAAATAACACTACCTTTTGGTGGTGTTGCGTTTCTGCTGGTGAGTTGGGTTCCAAGTCTCTGCTAGGTAGGGATATTGGGGTCAGGCCGGCAAGGTGAATATGGATGAAGCGGCGCACCTTCTGCCGCATCATCTACCTATTTACGCAGCTAGACTCCAATACACTCACATAAGGAAGCGGGGTTGTTGCACCTCATATAAAAAAAACGACCAAGTACCTGTTGTGCCACGCGCAGTGTTGGGTTCCGTTATTGTAGTTTTTCAAATACTTTTTTTTTCAATGCATCGGTTTACGCGTTGTAACCAAGCAGTTGCTACCACCAAACCAATACAAAAGCAGTGGCTTAACCACATGTAAGTCCTATGACAGGCTATTGCCAGTGAAGTTGCTAAACTTCCGCGACCGCACACCGAGCTTCTAAAATTAGATGGATTTAAATAAAATAAAAATGCCCTTTGAAAGTAGTATTCAAAATACAAAATGAAAATACTCGCGTTTTGTTTTTTTCATTTCGCAATGAATTTCAACTAAATCTCATCTCTGGTGTATAGAGTTGATTTCAAATTGAAAACGTATTTAATTAATTTTCCTGCCATTGGTCGTTGTCAACTAGGGTAATATTCAGAAATGTTATTAAATTTGAAAAGATTTTTACTTGACGTCTTAATACTATGTTGAACCAGAGATTTCGACCTAGCAATGCGAATGTTCAAAGCCTTTAAAGCACATTTTGAGGAAATTGGTCTCAAATTAAAGCATCTGAATGTACATTACAAACTTAACAACCTTTGTAAAGTAATAACAAGCTACAATAACAATATATACTTAGGTACATACCTACTTAATGCGCAAGTTAACAAACGTCTCTCCTCACAAATTCATTCGGTTTTCACCCCGTATGCATACACGAGTAGAATTTCAATGTCATCGGGTCTCCCGAGTTCACCGCAAGACCATTATAAAAAGATCCCATCCAAACAAGACTACGGATACAATCCTACAGCTAGACAACTGAACAAGGGAGTTCTATACATTTAGGCAGACCTTATTATTCTAGACACGTTTAACATCAATTCACTCGGAAAATGCGAGGGACTGATTCCACACAAAGTTGTTTTATGCGCAATAGAATTAGTACGTTAAGAAGATGCTCACCAAAACGGTATTGAATAGGTATGTTATTCATGTACAACCGAACTGAACAAGCTTACAAACCCCAGCGGTGCTTTTAATAAAGACAGTATCTATCTATGTTTGAATAACTCGTTCGATCATTCCTATCTTATAAATAATAAATAAATATTTCCAACACTCACACCAATTAGCCTAGCCCCAAAGTAAGCACTATAAGGCTTGTGTTGTGGGATGCTAAGGGTAACGGATAGAATACATATACTGTACATATATAAGTATACTAGCAAACCCGGCGAACTCCGTTTCGCCACCAGATGGCTTCGTTTTATGTAACATTTCGTTTGGTCATTAAAAGAAGAAGATTTTTTTTGTTTTATATTTGAAAAGGAAAAATATTTATTTCATTTCACAACACTAATGAATTCATTTCATGTCTCGTTTACACGATGCATGATATTGATTCTTCGCTGAACGACAATGTCTCGCGTTTTAGTTGGGTCGCCAACAATAATTACAGCAACATCATTAATGGTGGGTGCATTGAATCTTCGCACATGTTCACCTGTTGGGGTACAATCCGCTCTTATGACAAATTTGTGCGTATCCGATGGCATTCGTTCCAATGCTGTTTTGAACATATTAACCACAGCATTATTAGCGCGAAAAAATGCTTGCAACTGTTGAATAATCCGTCTCTTTAACTGTTGTGTTCCCTGTATATTGCACCGCACATTCAGCTGATCCACCATCGACGAAATGAAATATTTTTGCAGAAATTGATGCGGTTCATCTGGTGTTGGCACCATTGAACCATGCAAATGATATATCTGTCCTTGTATCTGTAATTGCAAATAATCATTTGTTGAAGAATACGGTGTAACTTCTGATCATGTGATGGTGTAGTGTGTGGTGTATATGTAGTTGTTATGTGTTGCAATTCATTGTGTTGGTGTGAGTGATTGGTTATGTGTGTTGTATCTTTTACCTTGCAAGTCGGCATGAAGCCGCCTTCTCGAATTATATTAGCTCCAAAGGAAGTCATGCGAAAGCAGTTATTGTATTCAAGGATGTGTTAAAGAAAATGGCTGGATTCGGGATCACTTCGATCGAACAATGGTTTCAGTCGCTGTGGTGGTGTAAGTAATGGATCTAGTTTGACTTTTCCACTTGCGCAGCACAATCCAGCCGTTTCTCTTTTGAACTTTAACGCATTGCAATATCGGCATATAGTCGTCATTGGTCCAATATCTAAATTTTCATCATCACTGTAGTTCGCTGTGGGATCATATTGGAATGCCAAGCGATTGTATGATGCCAATGATCTTCGTGTGCTCACGCGTTGTCTCAATCGGGCATTTTCTCTTATTATATTTTGTCTTTCTTCGCTTAAGTTCTGTGAATACACTTGTTGCTGGCTTGCATGTCTTGTGCGGCGGCCGATGTTCGCACGTCGTCCTCTAGGCATTTTGGACTATGGACAGAGTGGTGAATTTAACCTTAAATGCACGATCCACATAATTTACACAGTTCAACTTATTACCTTAAAGACAAATGCCTGCTGTTGAAATTCAATAAAAATTTGCACAATACACGTGATTGAGTTGATGGTTTCCAATTGAAATGTTAGGAAACGAATAACTTATTTTTTTTACTTTTTTTTCACAATTTCACAGTGAACACTATACCGGTTTGTCACATGAAATTAACTGAACAGAGAACAATGAGTAGCTGTCAAACAATGTATCACGCACCGGCGCCATCTACTTAAAATATTGGTTTGTAAGTACATGCTATGTATCAGAGATGGCGCTGTATGAGAAAAAAGATTTTCCCTCTTTTGTTGTTCTTTTTGTTGAAATTTTTCCTGATTTTTTTTGCTATAAACCTCACGGAGCCCGAGACCTTTCCAACGAATGCAAAACCGTGGAAATCGGTTCGTGCGTTCTGGAGTTATAGCGTCAGGAAGGAAAACCCGACTTATTTTTATATAGTAGATTTATATAGAAATACATATTAAAACATCCATGACTGGAGTACAAATGCTCGTATTCATCACACAAACATCTGCCCCCACCGGGGTTCGAACCCGGGGCTTTCGATTCGGCGACACCATAAAACCCGGCGTACAAACCACTCGACCACGGAGGTCGTCAAATGGTGAATGGTTCACGTCAACAAATCAGGTATGTTGGACTGAGAACAAAGAAAAGTATGAAATGCGTCAGATGTGTAGTTCACAATGAACAAGGATTCGGAAAATAAAATAGGCGATAGAATTAATCTAGCTCCAATCCATAGCTAGCGCCGGTGTCGTAAGCAAACCTCCATAGTGTCCCATACTTAAGAAGGGAGGCCAATGGTTTTTCCATACAAACGTTCTCAACAGATTCCGCCTTGATTTTTATCACTTAAGAATTGATTTTCATGCATAAAATATAATTTTACTCAGTCTATGCTCCTATGTCTTTCTTTTTTCGATAACTTGCGTTTGAATGAAACTAGAAGCCCTCAGAAATGACAAAAAAACAATTTTTTATCACCACTAAAGGCATCTAGTGTGGATATTCAATAAGCATTTACTTTTGAATCTTCACACTAGACGTCTAAGGAGTCAAATCGTCAAAGGCGGAAATCGTCGAGAGCCAAACCTCGAATTTCGCAATTTTTATACGCAATTTACAGCGTTAACTACTGTTGTCCCTATCGCACGGTATTTGCCAATACGTGACAGCAATACTTTTTTCAAATACCTATTTTCAGAAATCTCTCAGCTCTCTCGCGTCCGCTCTTTACTGACGGCCGGACGTAGTTAGTTAGTTTTTCAGGGCGGTTTCCGCACTTAGTCCTAATCATTGGACCATTGTGCGTAGTCACGTAGTCACAGCCGGGCGTAGTCACGGTTTAAAACCGCGCCTAGACCTGGATAGAAATCGTCTCGTTAATAAGCGCTCTAACCAAGGGCAGATCCAGGATTATTTTCTGGGAGAAGCACAAGTGGCGCATGGGCAAAAAAAACAACAATTCAAGTATGAATAGAAAGGTTTATGGAATTGTCAAAACAATAGAAAAAATAAAGGTTTAATAAAGACGTTTTCTTTTATATTTCCTGCTAAATATATCCAGCACTTCATTAGCGTCCATTTTTGCCACAACGTCTTGATGGATATGCATTAAAGTCAATCCATTTTAACGCTCTTCTGACATCCTTCCAAAGAGCTCTTATATTTGACATCACTGCTGCTCTTTTGCAGGCATCTGCTAGAGATACTGAAATACCGCTTGGGGGAGGTACGTGCCCCCTGTGCCCCCCCCCCCCCCACCCCTTAAATTCACCCTTGGCCCAAGGAGATTTTTAAATATACCTAAGTACATTTCTAAGTACCTTTATGCTGTACCAACTCCTGAAGGTTATATGGCGTGAAGATATGTGATATTTATTATTAAAAAATACAAAAGAAAATGTCACAATCCATACTCGAATACTCTCAGAAATGTACTACTCGATACCTTCAGTCATGCACTATAATACTACGACCATACTTCTATTTCCTTTAAAGATCAACAAAAGAGACAGTACGAAACGACCGTACCAAATTCATTTTCGGAACCCTAAAACGAATTCAGGCAGCAATACGGCAGCTATTGTTTCCCAAATCCATTGTTTTCGTATTGGTGACTAACAACGGAAAAGGGAAACATTTTCCTCCTTTTTTTCTGTTGCGGTTACATTCTTTACGACTTTTGTGAACGTGAAAATAACATTCCGTACGCGTTGGCAGTAATATCAAATTGGATTGCCTTGCCAAAAGATATCTACCTACTAGGTACATGCATAGGGAAGGTATTTTTATTTGTAAGAAAAGTGAAGTCATCATCATCATCAGCCTATTAATGTCTCCACTGCTGGGACATTGGAGATTGGGCCGTGACCGACCACGCCACCCAGTGTGGATTGGTGGGTGCTAACAACGGCAGATGCAGCCGGGACCAACGGCTAAACGTGTCTTCTGAAGCACGGAGGAGCTTGAGATAACAAGTTGTTGGTCACCTATCCAATGACCTGCCATTGCGGAAGTTGCTTAACTTTCTCTATCGCAGGCCGATTGCGCTATCATCCTGCGCCATCGAGCTCCTCAAAGAAAAATGGGTTATCTGAGAGCAAATGACTTAATGTAATAAGTACACTTCTTCTTTAGCGCCCACTTCTAATTCAATAAAACGCTCATAAAAACGAATGATCAAAGCGGTACTCTTTTATCCATGAAATCTGAAAAAGATCAAGTTACAGATAAATTTCAAATGTTCGCATTTTATAGCCCGTTGGAGAGAAATATAAGGATCGGCGCAAACGAAATACTTATCTCCGATCCAATCCAATGGATGATCTTTATTGCCTACTGAAAGAGCTTAAAGTTGAACTTTGTCGCTTATAAAAATCACTCGGAAATTTCAACCTTACTCTCATAGTGATAAGCATCATGTCTCTGTCGGAATCGCATTCGTCAATCCTATAGTAAGGTACACGGCGAATGTAGGGTTCCGAAGTCCTAATATATAATATATTCGTTTTCAAGGACTTCAATCACTACGAAACCTTTGCTTTCGCTACGTAACCTTTTACCGGGATAAAGAGCAACTTTTTTTTTTATAGCGAGGTAGGCAAATGACTCTAGCCCACCTGATGTTAAACGTCCAAACGCGAAGATAGCTGGTACAGCAGTTATAAACTGCTATACCAACCATCCTCACCTCGCCGGCCTGCAAAAATACTTCTTCACACCTCTCTTAAAGGACCCCAGATTATAGGAAGGAGGGTACGACAAAGAAATGAGTTACCAAATTTCTTTGTTCGTGTAGGAATAATGGCCACAGTAAGTCGGTGGCAAAGTAGGCCAGCGCGCGTGGTCCTCTGAAGAAAAGGTGATGGAGGGATAAGAGAGAATAACTCCTCAGAACACTCGCCGTGGTATAGTCGGTAGAATGCGCTTAATGATGCCACATCGCGGCGTAATTGTAGAGACTCGAGTTTATTAGTTACCTCTTCATCGCCAATGATGCGGGCAGCGCGCCGCTGCAACCTATCCAAGGCACCGATTGAGTACTTAGCGGAGCCATCCCAGAGGTGCGAGTAATATTCCACGCAGGACCGCACTAGCGTTTTGTACAACAAGCCGAGTTGATCGGGCGAATTTGCGTGAAGCTGTTTTACTTTTACGTTTTTAAAACTAACTCGAAAAGACCTAAATCTAGAAAAATGACGGAGGTTTAGTGTAGAACCGATTTCTATTCAAAACCTTCTCAGAACGCATTAATTGTTCTGATCTTGGAGTGACCTAGTAAAGCAATTTTATTATGTAAATCTACAAAACACATCTTCGCTTAGACTCGAAGAAAATACTGAAATTATTTTTTTTACTGTACAGCCGGTTTAAAAAATCCCTGGCCTTATGTCAACTTCTTCTTGTTTGTATTTTGATCGTATTTCATACAATTATGTATTATACACCTATATGAAACAACGCCGTAACATGGAAAATTATCCTGTTTGTTAAACATACTCTTGTTATCTGTCTGTCTGTTTCTATATGCGATTATAACATAAATCGATATCCTAATACCTCTGAGGAGGAGTGTTAGCGCATTCAGCCTGCGATCGCGAAAGTTCAGCAACTTTTGTAATGGTCGGTCATTAGATGGGTGACCAAAAACATATTATCTTGAGCTCTATCGGGCTTCGGAAGGTACGTCAAGCCTCTGATCCCGGCTGCATCTGCAGTCGTTAACACCTACCAATCCGCAATGGGGACGCGTGGTGGATCACAGCCCAGTCCCTAATCCATCCATAGGGAAGGCCTGTGCCCCTGTAGTGGGGGCAGGAATAGGCTGGTGATGATGATAATACCTCTAGTTGTATTTTTAAATAAGTAAAGAATAAGAATTACTTAAATAAGTGCGACGAGTACGAACTCTACGAAACTACCTATATTATGAATCTCTCGAACAACGAATTACCTATATCACTTTCAAGAAATGTAATTCTTTTGACACCGCGCCTGTGTCAAACCTTGGCATCACTCACCCTAATGGAATATTTGTCGAATTCATCTTTGCCATTATTATTCGGAATTACAAAAGCTCTGTTTTCTTCGTAGTACGCAAAGATCAACAGTCTTGCATAAGCTCTGTTGTGTTTGCACTAACGAAGAGAAAAACAAAATACAATTTTCATCTTCTTTGTTGGCTTGTACGTATTCGGCCGTGAAAAAATCCGATAACGGGTTTTTTTATGTTCCTGAAGGTCAACACCAATGGCGGGCGTTCTCAATTATTTAGATGAAAGATTCGCTAAATTTTCGCCATTCCTCACGAAGCAAGCGTAAATAATAAATATATCACGTAAAAATTATAATGATAAGTACTTAAAGGGTTCCGCACCTCAAAAAGAAAAAAGGGGAACCCTTATAGCAGGGGTGGACAACCAGTCGATCGCGACTATTAGTTCAGTCGATCGTGCCAAGGCAAAAAATTTAAATACGTAGCACAGACTGCGCATCACCAACTGCTGCACACGTCATCTTCATCCTCTCTTCTATTGTGATATCTATGCAATGGCTACAAAATTTGCAGATACGTTTCAAATGGATCACAATAATAATTACTTTGCACTGGGACTCACCATCTTTTTAAAACCAAGGTCATCCTCAGGTCCAGATTTCTGGGCATTGACTCCAACGAGAAATATCCAAATTTCAAGAGATGTGTTGAACAACTGCATTCGTATTTTGATTCAACATATTTATGTAAGTTAGCATTTTCCTACTTACAAACAAAAAAAAAACACTGTTCTCGCTTGACAGACGCAAATACGTTTGATTCTTTAAGGTTTGCAATTTCCAACAACAAACCTGATTTTGCTAATCTAGCGGAAAATTCTCAAACACAATGCTAACATTAATATAAATAAGTAGTTACTAAGGATCATAATTCAGTATTATGTTTGCCGACTTAATAAAATATCAAAATACTATATAATTGTATACTGAACAGTGATGTTTCATTTAAGATTTCAAAAAGTATGTAATTGGTAGATTGCACATGGTTTCGACAGTAAGCAGTAGATTTTGGGTCTAATGAAATTGGCCACCCCTGCCTTATAGGATCACTTTGTTGTCCATCTGTGTTTATTTTTCTTTCTTCTTCTTTCTTTCTTATCTACCGCGCTCCAGAGGCGTCGAGGTCCGAGTCTCAGAGCCGCTCTCTAGTTGAGCCGACCCCCTCAGGTTCGAATGGTCTAGAGGCTCCAGACGGAGAAGAGACTCGCCCTGTGGGGAGATGCCATCAGCCTGGAATACTTCTAGAGGCACTCGCCAATTCTCGACTTAAGGTCCTCTTAGGATCTCGCTGTCCCCAAACCCGGGCGACGCTGTAAAAGTCATGTACAACCAACAGCATACAAACTAAAAAAAAAAGACTAAGCTTTTCTACAGTGCCGTCAGATACAGATATGAAGCTAATATGTATTAGACGTGTCACCCACGGCCCTGCAGAACAATACATTGTACTTGGTTTTATATTAAAATAATAAAATAACTATAATGTGCAGATAACATTGTTTTTACTGGTGCCAAAAGATTGATATTGTGGTCTAACGCCTTGCCTATTAAAAAACAGTCATCTGTTTTTGTAAGCTTATTCTTATATTTTTGAAGTAACTACCTGCTAGATGTTTAAATCTAAAGAAAATTTTACTGGAAAATATTCCAGACGGACCAGAACGAGTCATCCCGCCTGTCGATAACCTCACCCCATATGAGTCAAGTACACTATAAGATCACCCGTCGATCGTTTCGGTCTAAAACCATATTGACGATCATTAATCATGGAGTGATCCTTATCGTGTTATGAACCTTTTCTAGGATTTTACATAATACTGAGGTGACTGCTATTGGTTGGTCGTTTGCCGGGTCTGAGCGACCCCTTTTTTGGGCACCGGTTGCACGTTGGCATCTCGCCAAGTCTCCGGCATACGCCACAAAGAATTCGAGCATCGGTAAAAGCGCGTGAGCAAGGGAGAAAACTCCGCTGCACATTTTTTTAAATACTACTGGTGTGATGCCATCAGGTCCACTAGCTTTCCGGACGTCGAATGATTGCAATTCGGCACGAATCTCACGCTGCCTGATTTTAATATCAGGCATCGTTGTGCCACAATGAGGCAATGACGGTGGCAGTGCATTGCAATCATCTATTCGGGAGTTAGCCGCAAAGATATTTGCCAGTAAATTGGCTTTCTCCTGTGGTTTATAAGCTAGTGTTCCATCTGGGCATCTCATAGGTGGCAGCGAGGGCTGGCAGAAGTTCTTCTGCAAGGCCTTGGCCAAACACCAATAGCTACGGGAGCCCGTAGGATGCATTATAAGTTCGTGACCAACTCGTGCTGGGCACCTGCTCTGATGTAAGCCTCCTTACAGGCCTTGGAAGATACATTGTAAGCTGCTTTCAGTGAATCGACCTTGGGATCCTTAAGTGCGCGGCCTCTGATCCTACCACCAAGAGGTAGTGTTATTGCACTATAATCTTCTGGAAGGTGGAGGTTACAAACGGGCGCTCCAATCCGAGCGGCAAATCCGCTATGCCCTTCTCCTCTCATCGTTATATTTTTACTAATTTCAATAGATGTGTTTTCAGAGAACCATTAAAAGAGTCTTCAAGTTTAGAGAAGTTTAACAGTAAAAGCACATTATCTCGAACACGTCAATATTAGTTACTTAATTTTACAGGTATATTTACTTAAGAAAGTAAAATACTTATCAACTAAAATAAAAACCATCACTCCTTAATTTAGTCACAAGGAAGGTACGTATAGGCTAAGTACCTACTTTGACTCGGACTATAATAAAAAATATTGTGTGTGTCAGCTCCGACGCACGACTGGAGTTTACTCCATAAGTGCGATAGTCTAACCAGACGCAAAAAGAGTTTATTTAACTTAAAAAAGATTGATACTGTATGAAAGGGTAAATTATAAAATTAATGAAAATAATATACATATATTTATTCATTTCATATACATTTATTATAACTAATCGACGAAATATTTTACATTAAACTTTTTACAATAGTCAATTTCAGATGTGCATAAATATATCATTAGGAATGTTGATAAATTATGTAATTATTATTATCAGACTATTATCATTTTTTTTAATATTTATTAAATCAACATTGTCTGCATTATTAATTACAGTGACACACGTGCTTCACGAATCTTGAAAATACCGCATCAATGGTTGTTCCATACCTCGTTGTCCCCATTGCTCTATCAGAAACAATATCTAAATTCAGTTCAGAATTTAAAAAAAATATTAATGTCAATCCGTCATCTTTGTTTGTCAAAGTTGCGCGACATAGGATGCGCACCAAAAACGTAACGAGGTCATTCATCGATAGACTCCTCACATTTTTCTCATACCGGGCTCCTTATATATGCAAATCGATTCTTAAGGAGTAAACTCCAAAAACTTAAATGCAAATACGGCGGCACACAAACAATTACGAGTAGAAATTATAATATCCGTAGAAAGTGCACTTGAGCAGTTAATTGAAACACGTAAAATAAAAGAACCAGCCAAGCACTTAAGATTTAATTATATTTATCGATTATCTTCCACCATTGAAGTTCTCTCGACTTAGTTTTAAAAAGAAACTGCAGTCACAAGCAAAATTAATATGAATTTTCCTTTTGCGTTGCTCTTTAATCTAAGATTTCCTGATTGAGGACCGTTTTTTTCCGCCGTTTTAAAAAGTTTACTTTAATACCGTTTGAATATCAAGCGAGCCAACAAACTGGACTAATGAGACGGAAACTGCTCTCCTTCGCGTTAACTCGTCGGGATCAGAGTAAATTAAATCGTCTACGATATTACTGTGTAGCACCCGTTGCAACTTTTAAAACTTTGATGGTATAAGGTGACACCTGGAGGAAGAATTCAGTTTAAACAGGATAAAAATAGGAACTAATTTAGCAATTTCTGTTATGAACGTGGCCGTGTTGCTCTTTATTATTGCACCCAAAATATTTTTTTGTTTTAATATTATACATTTCCGCATATGTCTATCGGCCCACCTAGCAGTTTAAGTTTTGACGGTCCCTAGCTAAAAATAATGTTACTTGAAGCAAAAACCTACGCAGTTTAGAAGCTGATTTATTAACTATCTTTTCGTGTATTTTAAAAATGATTGCTCAACTTTAAACATGTATTTTTGCTAGAAACCATTGAAACTTATAGCACTAAGTGGGCCGATAGGTTTGTCCGGAAGTATATAAAGTAGGTGTGTTTATTTTATGTGGTTCGTATTGTGCAGTATTTTGAAGGTAACTCATAAAATATACCGACAATACCATCAAAACCAATATCTCCGTATTTACTTCGTTCCTAAAGACGGGAAACATTTAGTCACACAAATGTGACTTCAATACACCTAATATAATTATGGTGAAAGCCAATGTGAATTCTGCGAAACGAACATCGAGCTGAGCCTGTACACTTCAAATAAATACGTATGTCGGTATAAATACCTTCTCATCTCATTCATCAAATGGTGGATAAAAGAGTTCTAAGTACCCGTATTGCTCGACAATAGAATGAACTTGGCAAATATTAAAAAAAAACGTTTTATTATATAGGTACAATTACAGATTTCATTCGTATACCACGCAAATTATTTTAATTCAATGTAAATTTTAAAATTTGAAAAACCAATTCTTGTTTGGTGAAAATTGGCCACGCAGTATAACTAGTTCTAGAATTAATACTGTGATGGGCATGCAAATGAAGCTGGAATGGTAAACCTTCTGGGCAGAATGGAAAGCATTATAATTATTATTTTTTTAGTTAAAATTGTGGTAATTTAAATCAAAATAAAACAACCATATGGCCCGCTGATGCTTGCGATACCAAAGCTATTACTGGCGCCGTTGCCTACCTTGACCGCGTAGTGTATATGTTACGGCTAATAGCTGAAGTACGGCTACACCTAGTTTTAGCCAGCTACAACTAGGCGCAGCCCGCCACATGCGGTTAAACTTAGGTGTATCCTACTTATCACAAAACTTTCGAAGGAAAAGTTGAATTTGACAGATGTTACCTTTTCATTTTCGTTTTGAGATTTTTGTTTTAATTAAGCCTAAAATACTTGCAAGAGTATTTTTAATAATAGCTGCTTAGCTCGAGAAACCTTTTTAGCATGTAAAATTAACAAATAAACCATTTTTTTATTATTTTTTGTAATTTCGATACTTCAAAGTATTAAACGACAAATTGAGGTTGACATACAGTAGATTGTATCGACTCTACAAATTAGTCGGCTAACACTGTCAAAGAATGTTCTTTCAATGTCATCTAAAAATTTGCCGTAAACTACCTATATTGTTTCCAAGTAAAAAAACGTTTTCTTAAAAGTAGAGATAAAAAGAACTCATAAACATGACTCATTCCATTCGTTCACGAAAACTGTTTATGGTTCCGAAGCTAAGTTAATGTGCCTGTTCGAAAATGAAATAGAGTAGAGACACTGGCGTAATTTCGTTTGAATTTCGTTCGTTACCGAAATTTCGTTTCGGAGAAAGAGAGTAGAGCTCCTGTCTTTTATTTATTCCATGTAATCGAATCAATCGGGAAACGCAAAATTAGAATCTCAAAACAACTGAACTGAAACCTAGTTCTAGCCCATAATAAATAGGATGAACCTAAGTTTAACCACCAGTGTGCGGCTGTACCTAGTTTTAGCCGCTATAATGTAGGCTAAACCTAGTTGTAACCGAAGATAAGTAGGATACACCTAAGTTTACCGCATGTGGCGGGCTGCACCTAGTTGTAGCCGGCTAAAACTAGGTGTAACCGCACTTCGGCTATTAGCCGTAACATATATATTCTGTGCCTTGACTGCATTCCTAGCCCCGCGCAGAGCCCTGGAATCTTACTCACCAACAGAAACACAATATCTTCAAAGGTAGTTGTTATTTTACTGTGATCTTCTGTGAGGTGAGGACGCCCGCTCCGTGCCCCGCTTAAGGCAGCATAGGATTTCGACATTCACAAGTGCTTGTAACAGCCTAGACTGAATAAACGATATTGATTTTTTTTTTAGGTATTTATATCAAATAACAACATTCTTTCGGCTAACAAAAATACGATCGAAACGTTTCTGGAAACAACGCTAACAAATGGAACATAACCATTAAGAGATAAATATCAATCTATAGAACAGACAACAGACTCGGTGTTTTTCGACCAATCAAATTACCGGCCGTAAGTTATCAGGGGCGAATGCCCTTGAGACCGAATTGGTTAAGGAGAAATCAAGGAGCTTTCCGCAGATTTTGTAATATTAATCAAAGCATAATGTTTTACTAGAGAAGGCGAACATAACACAAGCTCTGAAGTACCTACTGAAATATTAGTTCACATGCAGCCTTGAGTCACGTACATACAACCACAGCCTTGTGTTTGTACCATTTTTTGCAAGCTACAGAACCAAATTATTTGTATTTTGTTGTTGTTTTAAACATATTTGGATGTAAATAGAATGCTATAGATGATGTTGACACAAGCTTTTGTCTGTAGGGCTTAATTACGTATAGGTATCTAGGCGTGCGATAATGGTTTAACTTTGATTTCAGGTTTTTTTAATGTAACAAGGGTAGCAAGCAAGCATATTCTCAGCCTGAGAGGTGAACGGCCAAATGATGAGCAAACTTTTTCTTAATCATGCTAATATGAACTATCAGAATCTTTGATTTCTTTTTTATAATCCCACAGGAACATACATTTTATCAGTAATAAACTATTTTTCTGCCATACTTTGTCGAAATCCGTTTAGCCTGTATAAAACGCATTCATATTTTTATTTCGACATATTGTGCTCATCACACAAAGAGACGGCGAATTTTTTTCCATTTCATGCCGTCATCTCGAGATATCGGCGTCGTAATAATAATGAAAAATGTATGAAAAGGTAACAAACATTTCCTCCGTAAATCACTGCGTCATTGTATAAATCTCGAAAAAGCTTTTTCACGAAACGCCGGTAGTTACAGGGTTGACCTTGGCGTCTTGGCAGAGGATTTTTGGATCGATCACGTCCTTTAATTCAGTCAGCGATCTAATTTATCAGTTCGAGAGTCTGTTACAAAGAATAGGATAATCGAATTGAATATTTTGTTTTATGTAGGTATATAATAATGACGTATCAAATTTTTTTTCTTTGTGAGTTTAGATTTTCCTCTTGTCTCTAAGTATCAACTAGTCGTAACCTTTATGTGTATCAAACATTTAGGATAGCATTATACTTCATTATCAGCCTATAAATGTCCCCACTGCTGGGGCACAGGCCTTCCCTATGGATGGTATAGGTATATTGGGTCATGACCCACCACGCGGGCCCAGTGCGGATTGGCGGGTGCTAACGACTGCAGATGCACGTACCTTCCAAAGCACGGAGGAACTCGAGATAGAAGATTTGGTTGGTCACCCATCCAATGACCGACCACTGCGAAAGTTGCTTAAGTTCAACGATCTCAGCAGAACGCGCTAACCACCTGCGCCATCGAGCTCCTCGAGCGCCATTTGTTAAACATACATTCTATACTTTTTTCCTTAACATTGAATTCAAATGGTGAGAAATTAAATACCTCGTACTATAATAATTAAAAAAAAGATACCTAATTATTAAACTTCCAAAACCAACAGGTGAATAAATGGCTCCTGTCTATCGAAAAACAATTAAATCACATTGATTACGTAAGTGTACGTCAGTTAAAGAGTACGCGAACAAAAATTTAAATACCAAAAACTTTTATATTAAAAGAGCTCGGAGCTCGCAGCCTGAGGAAGTAAAATACTTAGAAAATACTTGTTTATACGGAGGAGAGTTTTCTTTACTGTGTATTTTTTTTTTACTTTGTTATCTAAGCGCAACTTACACCAAGAAATCTTTTCAGTAGCGGTTTCAATAGACGGGGTTTCGCGGTTTATATTATTATGCTGTTGCCCGCGGATTCGTTTGAATAGAATAATTATTCGCAAACAAACTTTGACAAAACCTAAATATGTTCTACTCCAAAGTTTTTTTCGCTGCTATGTCGCAAGCATTTAATTTATAGTATAGGCAACCAACTGTACCCCTAGCACGAACCATTATAGAATTCGAATAGTTTGCGAGTGCGAAATGTCAATGTCAAATTTTGTATGGAAACTTAAACAGCAGCGCCACAAAGTACATAACGAGAACTAAAAATCAGTACACATTTGACAATGACATTTCGGACTCGCAAACGTTACGAATGCGATATTGGTCTGTGCTAAGGGTACTGGTCACGTCAACATCGTACTTACCCGTGGTCAACGTAACAAGTTCACCTAGGTGAACTCCGGAGACTTGCTCTGACCCTTGGTTCACCTGGGTGTACTAAGTGGAATACCAACAGCCTGGTGATATCCCCACTGCTGGGGCAAGGGCCTTCCTTTTGGAACGGAGTACGGAGAATGGGCCATCAACCACCACGCGGGCGCGGGCGCGGGCACAATTTGGATTGGCGAGTACCAACGACTGCTAATGCAACCAAGGCGAAATGCTTAACGTGCAATTCTAAGCACGGATGAGCTAGATTTTTGGTCACCCATCGTTTGAAGTGCCATAGCGGGAGTTGCCACGATAACACAGACAGACTCCTCACATAACACAGACAATAAAAAAGGTTTGACACGAATTTAAAAACAAAAAATAAATCTAACTAGTTTAAGAACGAAATCGGAACAGAAAACTCTGGAAAGCTATTGTAATTTATCAGAGTAAAATATAATCTGTGACGCCAACAAAAGGCTAAACGGAAAGTTTACTGTTTTTCCTTCCTTGTTTTTTATAAAAACGAAACTTTGAAAATTCGTAGGTAACAAAATCGCAAGTTCACACGAAACTGCTTTTTCATCTGAATATTGGATCGGACCTATTCTAATCCGTATTAATATTTTCAGCTATCAAATGTTCTGATAATAAAAATACCCACCGTAGATCTTTTTTAGTTTCAGCCATATTATTTTAAGGAGTAATATAAGCTTCTTTTCAAGGGTAACACAATTTGAAAAAAAAAAACTTCTATTCTTGGAGCAACGAAAATCTTTAAATTAATCTAGATTTAAAGTTGCTTCTCTTCTCGTCGTACGACTATAATGTAGTAGTACTATTATGTAATAGATAATAAAGTCAATGGCCACTATTCTGACCAAACGTATGCTTTTACCCTCAAAAAAGTGTTCTATTAAGACTCACCAGTGTTTGGAATGACGTGTCTAAAGTTACCAGGTTATTCAATCTCATTTTGTGTCTAGTTTGTATGTCATTATTCCAATGAGGTAGGTACACCACAGACTGCCCCTCGTTGACTTTGACAACACACTCCTAAGTGCTCTCATAACGGGTCAGTTACCTACATTGTCCGGTCGCCCTCAATTTTATTTGACCTTCCTATCCTTCTCTCTAATTTTGTATCAGTCGCCGCCACAGCATCTTTGTCTTTGTCATATTAACTTTCACAGTATATTGCGCAGTAGACACATTACGTCCATGTAGGTAAATAAGTGATAAGAGGGCTGCTAACCTGAGACACGGGGTTTTTTCCTAGTTTAGGTGTCAGCCCGCCATAATTAGACAAGTGAAATTTTTAATTAAAAAAAAAGTATATCAACAGTTCACATTCTATCAGAAATAAACTTCACATTTTCGACGTAATAACGGCTTATATGAACAGCGGCTGCATGCATGAAAAAGTGTGACGACATGTCACGAGTTACGAGTCACCGTTCCGCGGTGTGTGTGAGGTGAGGTCGAGGGATTCCTTGGGCTCAAACGTACCGGAACAAAAAGCCGTACAAAACTGCCCCAAGGAAAACAGCGAACAACACGTTATCACGTAAAATAATTGTCCGTAAACCTCCTTAAAACCGTTTACAGAAAACCATTTTTTTACCTCTTTCTATTAAATTTAAGAGATGCCCAACTAGCATACAAGCTGATTAGATAGGTCTTGTTCAGCTTGGCTGTTGGTATAACAGATATTAATGTATTCTTAAGTTTAAGGGTACAAGTGTGTGTAATAGTACTCTTGAACATGCATTTGATCTAAAATAAAAATTAAAAAATCTCTTGGTAACTCCATTAGACCTAGAAGGTGACATGTTAAGGTAAAAGGTCTTGAGCGAAATAAAAATCTCTTCTTCAGAAGTATGAGTCATGTATTCAGACTTTATTACTCTATAGTACTATTCGCAACCCGCCCTCATAACACTTGGTCCTACTGTAGCGCACTATGCCTCTTTTATACCACTAAAAGTGGTACACTGTTAAATTTTCTTACATTATATAAGTAAATACTGGAGTACAGATTTATACGTATTTGTTATACTGATAACATAATTGTAATTTTATTAATAACGCCACTATGACACTGAAAGGGATTTGGGCTCTACAAAGAACTGTAGTTCATCTGTAATTGTATTTATTCATTTAAAGCCCGCAGTACGTAAATTGTGGAACGTCGCAAGCTACTAATTACTAAAAGGAGACACCATTAGACGTTATTGTAACTAAAAATCAATTTAGATTTGTATGGTTATTTTATTGACTTTATCAACAATTATCAAATGTAAATTACATAACAATTTGAAGGTACAAAAGCTCTGTAGCCGCTTATACAAATACTGTAGAGCTTTATACAGCTAAAGTCCTCGCCAGTTTCCATTCAGCTGCTGTTATGTCGCTGTGTGCTTGTTGGCAAACGGGTGTATTTTACGAAAAAATCACACTTGAATATGTACAATACTTACAATTTATTATAAAAAGAGAAAAACTTTAAACTGTTACATGCTACTAGAACAAAAGTTTGACATTAACAAGCGAGTTTATAAAAAATAGTACAAGAAAATGAAAAAACTTATAATACCATAAAGCTGCTTTGAACATCTTTCCGACTAAAAAAAGCACTACTTGCCGCTTAGCAGTTGAAGTCAGTGACAGATTCTAGAGGATACAGTTTCTGAATAGATCTCACTAATATTCCCTTACTAGTGCGAACCCTTGCAATCCTCACTTTACCTTCTTACCCGGTATCACCTCTACAATCACTGCTAAAGGCCATCGGACACGCTTGTATGTATCATTTGCAACCATTACAATATCACCTACTTTAGGTACAAAATAGGGAACGTTTTTATTTTTCCGAGAGAGGAAACCTAAATATTCGCTTCTAAAACGACTCGATAAATTTTTCGCATACAACTCCTTGTCATCGTGCAAAACTATCTTATATACCACTAAATTATCACCCTGTTGAACTCTTAAAAACATAGAAGGTATCAAGGCTTTTTGTTCTTGAATATCGTCACTAACATAGGCAATAGGTCTCGAATTTATAATAGACTCGCATTCTAAAATAACAGTCAATAATTGTTCCTAAGACCCTCTTTAATATGCTTTTAACAATGCCTATCAGTCTCCCAAAGAAACCTTCCCACCATGAGGCACCAGGTGGATTGAACTTCCAGTGAACTTAAGAATTTGATCGCTAAAGTGAAAGTGCCATTGTCACTGTAAACGATCTTTGGACAACCTCTACAAGCAACAAAACGGCATATGCCTGAAGAAAATCTTCACCAGGCAATGAAATCACTAGCTCTAAGTGAATTGCTCTATATACCGCACAAGTAAACAAACAAAACCAAACCTTCTTCATATCCTTCAAATACAGGGGACTAGCTAAGTCAACACCAATTATTTCAAATACATCAACATACGTGGTAATTATACCTCTAACTATACCTCCTACAAATTACAACAAAATGCACAGCTTTTGTTCCCTTAATAATCTAATTATTTTCTCCCAGTAAATTCAAAAGCGTCTGAACACCCGCATATGTAAATTTTTTCAATGTTCAAATTCTATCAAACAAGTGACAATGATGTGATCGGGATATAAAATTTTAGGACAACGAAAGCTATATGCGTCGTTCTTATTATTTTACGAACAAATCACACTTGAATATGTACAATAATTACAATTTATTATAAAAAGAGAAAAACTTTAAACTCTTACACGTACGTACGTAGCATATACTGCATACTAGACCAAAAGTTCGACATTGACAAGCGAGTTTATAAAAAAGAGTACAATAAAGTGAAAAACTTATAGCTAGTTATGGGTTAGTTGGGTGGCGCTGCCTTGCAGTCTAAGAAATACTAGAGGAAATTCGACACGGCAATTTAATTTTCGATAGCAAAGTTGAATCCCGTCCGAAACCTGGACCTAGTGGAACTTTTTCTGGAAATATTTTCTTAATATGAAGTTACGGATGACAATTTGTTTATTAGCGTTATATTCCTTGCTAACTTCACCAAAGATGGCTCCTGATAAAATATTAATATGACCACTGGTTTGTGTAATAGCAGCACTTCGTCTGCTCCAATAGTCCTAAGTTGGAATGACGGGTTCGGAAATATTTGTTCCCGAAAGTCTAGGCTCATACTAAAATTTGGATTTTACAGAACATAATTATTTCATACAAGTTCTGCTTCTGGTCTTGCACTAAATAGCTGTTATTATACACATTCTTTATTGATTGAATCTAAGCCAAATCATCGCCCATGATTCTCCACCACCACCTCCTCCAATTATGGATTTATCACAAATTTTGCTGTAGCGTATCGTGGAAATCCAATACCGCTTTGTTTCCGTTTTCCGATTGCCGATAAAGCAGCTTGTTGAGGTTGCTAGGCAATGAATGAAAAAAAACAGACTTGTCAATTTATTAATTTTACTGTGTGAATAATTCGTGGAGTTACAAATACATTTTCTTTTTATGTAGCTACCATTTTCTTTTATTTATACATTTAACGGGACAATTTCGGACCATAAAAATCATGGAACCGGGTCCCCAACAAGTGGCGACCGTTGAAGGGAATTTAGAGGCTGCAAGAAGACAGCGATCTGTTCGGCGCCGTACATTGACTATTGTTATTAACAAAGTTACGAAGATTTTGGATAATGTGGAGGCTGCCGATGTTTCAATACTCGAAAGTTTATTGTGTAATCTTACAACTGCTGGATTGGCGCTTGGTAAAATTGATGAACACCTGCAGGAAATGTTGTCCACGACCGATATTTCAGAAGAAGAATTGGTGGATATTTTGGACCTGGAAGGTAGTTTAGATCGACAATTTGAGTACCAGCGGTTAGTAAACAAATTGCAAGATGCTATAACGGTACGTGTAGAAAGCAAACAAATTTGCTCACGAGATTCTACAGTTTCAAAGCGAAAGTTTAGTTTACCAGCGATAGATTTGCGTCAGTTTGATGGTAGAGTAGAGAACTGGATCGGATTCTGGGGCCAGTTTCGTAAGATACATGACGATGCAACTTTAGAGGACGATGATAAGTTCCAATATTTGATTAAGGCCACAGAACCAGGGACGCCAGCGCGAGATTTGGTAGAAAGTTTTCCACCAAGTGGGTCCAATTACCATAATGCTATCGAACAATTGAAAGCGCGTTTCGCTAAGGATGAGCTAATTATACAAACTTATGTACGAAAATTATTAGACCTAGTTTTGCAGCAGAGACACAGTTCAGAATACTCAGATTTGTGTACTTTGTACGACAAGTTGAATACGCAGTTGCGCGCACTTGAGTCATTGGGAGTAACTACCGACAAGAATGCTGCTATTCTTTATCCGTTAGTTGAGTCGGCGTTGCCGGAGAGCATAATAAGAGTTTGGGAACGTTCTCCAAAGTTACCAAATAAGGATTTGTTGAGTCAACTTATGGATTTTATGAAGCGCGAGGTAGATTGCGAAGAGAAAGTTCAGCTTGCAATGAACAGCTTTAATACCGCTCCGAAGCCACGGGAGCCTACGGCAGCGTGTGTTGCAGCTACTCGAGAGCGAAAACAGCCGTTAAAACGCGTAGGTCACGAACAGAAACAGAACGACAAGCAGTGCATATGGTGTGAGAAGAGTACTCACATTAGCTCAGAATGTGTAAGCACGAAGTCCATGACATTAGAGCAAAAGAAAAATTTTCTGAAAGAAAGAAAAGCATGTTTAATCTGTTTGAGAGTAGGCCATTTTGCTAACAGATGTCGTGCTTATCCGAAGTGTCTAAATTGCATGAAAAGGCATACATATATCATGTGTCCCGAGGTTAATAACGAGCAACCTTCGACGTCAAGAGTCATGTCAAATGTTTCGAAGGATGACCGTTTCGACAAAAATGATAAATGTCAAAATAGTTCGGATTTAAGTCAAAAAGTTTTATTGTCACAAAAGAATAATAATTTTACTTTATTACAGACTTTGATAGTTAATTTAGTTTGTAACAACAAGATTGTGAAGGTACGAGCATTATTTGATAGCGGTGCTCAACGTTCATATATTGTAAAAGATGTCGCTAAAAGCTTGGGGTTGAAGCCTATACACAGTGAGTCTTTAACACATAGTTTATTTGGCGGAATTGAATCGAATCTTACAAAACACAATATTTATAATGTTTCTGTGCAGGATTTATCTGGTAAGTTCGAATTAATTATTTCCGTTTTAGATAAAGACAAACTCTGTGGGTATTTGCCCAGTTTGAATGATCCAGTAGTTTTTATTAAGCTCGCTAAATTTAATATAACTTTGAATGATAATGATCATGACTGTCAACAAATAGGACTGTTGATAGGAGCTGACTATTCAGGTTTTCTTTACACGGGAGAATTAGTTCAGGTGAATGATTCGTTAGTTGCTATGCGAACAAAGTTAGGTTGGGTTTTACAGGGCGTTACTGTTAATGCTTGCGCTTCTACCATCACCCAAACAATTTATAATTTGCATATCGCTGAGTTGTGGGACTTAGAGTCTATTGGTATAAAAGATCCCGCACAAGTGAAAAATAGCGAGGTAGTTGAAAGAGAAATAATGAGATATTTTTTAGATACGGTGACGATGAATGCTGGCGGACGTTACGAAGTAAGCTTGCCATGGAAAGGAGATAAAAATCTATTGAATAATAAGGAGTTGGCTATTAAGCGGCTTCTGTCTAACACTAAGAGACTTCTGTGTACAGGTAATTTTGATGAGTACGATTCTTCTCTGAAGGAGTGGTTAGAATGCGGCATCATAGAGCAGCTGGAGGGCGATGCCAGTGGGCATTATTTACCCCACCATGCCGTAATTAAAGAGTCTAGTCTCACCACGCGTGTTAGACCTGTTTTTGACGCATCCGCGAGAGATTTTAATGGCAATTCAATCAACAATTCATTAGAAAAAGGCATTAATTTACTTACGCTTATTCCAAAATTACTTACCGGGTTTCGTAAGCAATCTGTGGGCTTGTCCGCCGATATAAAAAAGGCATTCCTACAAATAAGTTTAGCTGAAACCGATCGTAAATATTTACAATTTTTGTGGTGGGCTAACAAGGATAGGCAGTCGCTAATTACGTACCGTCACTGTCGTGTTGTTTTTGGGGTTACTTCGAGTCCATTTTTGTTAAACGCGACTATTATATATCACCTTGAGAGTGATAAAATACCTGATCGCTTAAAGGACACAGCAAATATATTAAAACAATCATTTTATGTCGACAATTGTATAACGAGTACGACAGAGTCAGAAGCAACAAGTTTTATAGAGCAATCGACAGAGCTCATGGCGATGGCTAAAATGGATTTAAGAGATTGGGTCGTTGGTCCATCTAAAAAAGAAAACATGGTGTCAACCTTAGGCTTGATGTGGAATACCAGATCTGATACTTTGAGTTTCAACACCAGCTCTCTACAATTTGAGGATCAAACTGTGACTAAACGATTAATACTTTCCGTAGCGCACAAAGTATTTGATCCTATAGGTTTTACTTGCCCTGTTTCAATAGTACCTAAAATTATATTGAAGGAGGTTCACTCATTAAAACTTGCCTGGGATGAGAAGATACCAGATATATTAAGTAGAGCGTTTTTAAGATGGGCGAGTAAGCTAGAAGTTTTACGTCATGTTTGTATTCCGCGACGTATCACTATGGAAAATATTAACTTTTGTGATCTGACAATACATGCCTTCTGTGATGCTAGCAAAGATGCTTATGCTGCCACATTATATTTACGCAGTGAGTTTCAGGGTAAGATTTGTGTACAGCTTTTAGCAGCCAAAGCTAGAGTTTCACCAAACAAAGAGGCGTCGGACATTTCTATACCAAGACTTGAGTTATTATCTGCAATTTTAGCTGTTCGTTTGTATGTACAGGCTAAAGATGCTCTTGACTTGAAGCATAATTGTTATTTTTGGTCGGACTCCATGGTGATATTAGCGTGGATTAAAAATAACGGAAACTACGATGTCTTTGTTAAAAATCGCATCAAGGAGATACAGAAAGTAACAAAATGTCAAGACTGGAATCATCTTCCTGGTTCTTTTAATCCAGCAGACCTCCCATCTCGTGGTTGTGATGCTGAAGTCTTACTGAACTCACGCTGGTGGGAAGGCCCCAGCTGGCTAAAATTAGATATGAAGGAATGGCCTTTTTCTGTAAATATGGTAGATAGTTCAACCGTGACAGAGGAGTCTTGTAAAACTGTTATGCTCCTTGACTCGACATTTGATAACTTTACAGATAGATTGTTATACTTCTCTAAATATACTAGAATAATAAGAATGGTGGCTGTGATATTAAGGTTTATTTTTAATTGTCGTTCAAGAGTCCCATCCCGTTTACATGGTATCTTGACTGTGGAAGAGTTTGAAAAGGCAGAGAAAGCTGTGTTTTTGTGTATACAAAAAGAACACTTCATAGAGGATGAGACTTATCGTAATTTATGTACATTTGTAGATAGTGTTGGCCTGATCAGGGTGAAGACGAAGCTTTTTTCAGAGGATATTCCACTATGCTATAAATATCCGATATTGTTACCATCAAAGCACCCTATCGTAGAAAGGTTGGTCATAGAGAAACATAGAAAACTCTATCATGCAGGAACGCAAACATTATTGGCTAATTTGAGAGACAATTTTTGGATAATTGGTGTAAGATTGCTTGTCAAAAAGGTATCCAAAAACTGTGTCATTTGTCAAAAGCAGAGGACAAGTTCATATAAAACGCCACCTGTTCCAGTTAACCGCACCAGAGCAGATAGTAAGCCTTTTGAAACTACTGGCATCGATTTGGCAGGTCCATTTGTGTTAAGATGTAGAACGAAGGCATGGTTAGTTCTGTTTACTTGCGGTGTTTACAGAGCGATTCATCTGGAAGTGGTTGAGAGTTTGTCCACAAATGATTTCCTGTTGGCTCTTCGTAGATTTATTGCGCGAAGAGGAAGAGTTCGTGACATTTACTCAGATAATGGCACCAACTTTGTCGGTACCAAAAATCTATTGCAAAGTGTCAATTGGGACTTAATACAAGAAAAGGCTACTCTATATAAAATCAACTGGCATTTAATAGCACCTGCTAGTCCGTGGTGGGGAGGATGGTGGGAGCGCATGATTCGCATGATTAAAGAACTTCTTCGCCGCGTTCTGGGTAGGGCATCTGTGTCGCTTTTAGAATTTCAGACACTTTTAACTGAATGTGAGTCTATAATTAATTCACGTCCGTTAACTTATATTAACGATGATGTAGATATTTTTACACAACCGTTAACACCACAGATGTTTTTACAACCTATTCCGTGCTCAGATGTCTCTGATTTAAACCAATTAGACGGGAAAGCTCTTAATGTCAGAGTCCGTTACTTACAGAGACTTAGAGAAGACCTGAAGTCTCGTTTTATAAAAGAATACTTGAGTTATCTAGTTCAAAAGGGCAGGGAGTACTGTTTTAAGTTCGCGAAGGTGGGTGACGTTGTACTGGTAGAATCACCACAAAAGCGTGTTTATTGGCCGTTGGGCGTCGTTATTGAGCTTTTTAATGGTATTGATGGTATTTGCCGAACTGCTAGAGTTAAAACCGCTAAAGGAATTTACACCCGTTCTCTTAAATGTTTGTACCCCTTAGAATTAGATATAAGTTCTTGAATATGTAAAGATAGATACTATGTTTTTGTTATATTAAAATTTCTTTATTTTTTGCGCCTCGGAGGATGTTGAGGTTGCTAGGCAATGAATGAAAAAAAACAGACTTGTCAATTTATTAATTTTACTGTGTGAATAATTCGTGGAGTTACAAATACATTTTCTTTTTATGTAGCTACCATTTTCTTTTATTTATACATTTAACGGGACAATTTCGGACCATAAAAATCATGGAACCGGGTCCCCAACACAGCTGATAAGTAGGTACTTATGAAAGTTCAGATTTCCTTTGAGATTTTCTTTGCGTAATAAGTGAATCCAGACTTTTAATTATATTATACAGTGTTATAAGACTTTGTTTGATATATTTATTGTTTTCAGAAAAACTGTGCGGAATTCAAAATTCTCAACGGAAGTATATAACTAATAAGTAGTATATGAGTCTCACTACCCAAGCATAGCCTTTCTGGCTGTTGTTATGCCCTACCATATTGCGAGCGGCTTTCGGCAGCCCACCAATAAATATGGGCTTCAATAGGGAGTCGAAATGAGCGCGTTAATATAAATAAAATAATCGATTTTCCCAAAAACATGTACCTAATTACGATAGAGTTTGAAGTAACAACGGTTGAGTTGAGATACAATTGCAATACCTATTGCCCTTGATAAAATAAAAAGTAATAAAGGCTCTCATCATCATCATCATCATCATCAGCCTATTAATGACCTAGCTGCTGGGGCACAGGCCTTCCCTATTGATGGAATAGGGAGATTGGGTCATGACCCACCACGCGGGCCCAGTGCGCATTAATGGGTGCTAACGGCTGCAGATGCAGCCGGGACCAACGGCTTAACGTGCCTTCCGAAGCACGGAGGGGCTCGAGATAGTAAATTTTTGGTCACCCATCCAATGACCGACCACTGCGAAAGTTGCTTAACTTGAACGATCGCAGCCGAACACGCTAACTACTTCGCGCCATCGAGCTCCTCTAAAGGCCCTATTGATGTCTAAATATTTTCACCAAAGCGTCCTCCACTGAACAACATAACGGCATAACTGTAAGCAATAAGAAACTGAAATATAGAATAAACGAGCTTAAAAGGAAACTGATCCCAGATGTACAACGATCCATCGTAGTCGGAAGACTATCGGGAATAACTCAGCCTTTCCATCGACCGATTATGGAGAGTGAAAAAAGTAAAAATACTACACATTTCAAGGTTTGAGACTACCAACCAAGCACATCGATACATTTATTTACCTAAAGGTACAGCGACATGACCAATCAAACGGCAAACATAGATTTAATCAGTTGCCTCGTTACATTTATTTGTTTACACTGCTCTCGAATCGAGACCCATCGCCGTCCATTTCGCCTTTGTGTATTTTTTTTTCATCGCTATTGAATTTGGTCACATCTACTTAAGTACTTTCCAAAAGCAGAAATTGTATTTACCTTTGGCTGGCGGAATGTGTTTCGTATTTCTATTCACATCACAACTATATAATTATTTTGGAATTGTTTGGATATCGTTATGTATGTGTAGGCTTACGTTAATATTTGTTGCGTCACGTAGCAACTTATAAATGTAAATTGAATTGATTCACTATTCCAAACGAGATTTGGAGACTCTGACAAGATTTGACGAGAAATTGAAATAGATGTAGTGAATTTCATGCTCGCATTCTGGTAAACACAACATAAGCTGATTTAACTGAACATCGAATTAATACCTGACTCTCCGTTTAATTGAAATAATCGGTCTCTTGTCTCATTAAATGAGATTTGATCTACAAACGGGGAAAAATTGGATTCATAATATATGAAATTTTCAAACACGTCTAATTAAGTTTTTCTGCCACTACGGTTAAATGACATAGGCATCACACTGTCTTAATTGCTACCACATGGCGAAAGATAAGCACAGATGGAATAATATAAAAGAAGCCTTTCTTTGTCAAAGAGACACAAGATTCGATCAGAAATTCTTTAAAAAACGGCTTGCATACAAAATCAAAGCTAAAAACTCTCTGCGTACGTTTAAACTTATGCAGCTACATTCAACCCCCAATGAACATAGATAAATGTTTTAAGTTGAACCTAAATAAAACTATCTTTCAAAGGAATAAGGTTACCAATAACAAAATGTTATTTCGCACATACGACCTTTTATCTTATAAAACGTACTTTTGTTCCTTTTATAAATTATATCTGGAGCTCTACTCTCTTCCTACGAAACGTAATTTCGGTAACGAACGAATTTTAAACGAAATTCGGCCAATAACTCTACTTTATTTCATTTTCGAACACGCACATATAGTTCGGAATCACAGACAATTTTCGTCAACGAATGGAATGAAACATATTTGTGAGTTCTTTTATGTCCATTTTTTAGATTACCTGTTTTACTTGGAAACAATATTACTTGACTACAAAATTTTTGATGACATAAGAACCTTTTTTGACTGTGTTAGCCGACTAATTTGTAGAGTTGATGCACTTCATTATATGTCAACCTACTTTGAAGTATTGGAAATAAAATAATTAATTAAAAATTGGTGTATTTGTTAATTTAACATGTTAAAAAAAATCCTTATGCTAAGCAGTCTTGATTAAAAATACTCTAGCAGTCATTTTAGGCTTAATTTAAACAAAAGTTCCAAAACGAAAATAAATAAATATGTAACACTTTTCATTTCGTCAATTTGAGGTTAAAATTTCGAACAATTGAATGTCAAATTCAAATTTTAGTTTGAAAGTTTTGTGAATTAGAGTAGGCTTTGAGAATTTAATTGTCAAACTATTTTCGGACGGACGAATTTTTGAAATGAAAAGGAAACAGAGTAAGAAACGTGCGAAATTTCGATCGAAATTTAGTTTTTCGTTCAAATAGAGAAGGCCTCCTGATACTTGGAAAAAACGATAAAGGTGAAAAAAAGAAAATGTGAAATCAACCTTATGACCCACAAAATAAAATATTTTTACCAGTTGGCCAGGAGTTACTTCGCTTTGTATTAACGGAACTAATTTAAAATAAGATCTCACGCATCAAGTGAGGCTATATTTACCGAGGCGGATTTTACGCGCTGACCCGTTATCTATAGAATTGTTGATCGAAGCTTTCAGTACCCTTAGTACGAGTTTTACAATTACGAAAACTATGATAGTTTTCGTGAGCTCGCACTCGTACTAAAGGTACTGATTTTATTATTTTCGTTTCAATACAAATAAACAGTGTTTAAAATCTATCATGAAATCATTTGCGTCTTCTTAAATTTTAAGTATATTTAGTTAGTTTTCACCAAAATGGACATAGAAACATAATTTACAATTACAAAAATTATGACAGTTCACGAAAACTGTTAAAAAACTTACACTCGTACTAAGGGTATAGATAGATGGATAGATAGCAAATTTTTCACTTACGAACGAACCAGACATAGAATAATGCGTTTATAAAATGTAATTTTCGCGTATGCTCGGAATCAAAAGGTCACGATGCTAGCACGGTAGACATTTCACGTATATTTGTATCTACAGGGGTTCCACAGATATTACGGTTGATCGCATACATATCACAATTTAAATCACCGAGTAAGATAAATTTATGAATAAAACTAGTTTTTACGGGTTAATGCACGAACTTTATTTATTTATTGACGTTTCGACCATCGTACCATAGCTAGCTAGGTAGCTCGACAATTTTAAATAAAATCATTATTCTGACGATGCAGACCTGAAAAGGCTGCGAAACGTCAATAAATAAAGTTCGTGCATTAACCCGTAAAAAACTAGGTTTATTTAATGAGTGATGTGCGTGAAAACCTAAGAAACAAATAAATTTATGAAATTTCATGCAATTGCGTCAAGTTGGAATATTTTCAGCAAAATCTTAAGATAACCAGTATCAAGGTGGGGAATTTATGAAAGTGACAAACTGTCACACTTTCAAAGTTCAATATGAAGGTTTATCCACCTTCACATTGAGCCCTGTTTTCCGTTCCAGTGTTACCGTTGGGAATTAACTCAATAAATGGTGGTAGACAATACAATGTTTATTTTCATACTTTTTGATGCTTTAATGAAGCCTGATAAAAATCCATAGATGCAATTAGTGTATGATTACAACAGAGTATTTATAACTTCTGAATATACAAAAAATTTTGGGGCACCTGTAACAAAACTGTTTATGTTTTATTTCACAGAAAAAATATTTAATATTGTGGCGTTTCAATCCAAGTAGGATACCTACCTACGCTTTCACAAATCCAGATTAATTAATGCACGTACAAAACTCGAGCTAACGCGAATAATGGCGGCACATATTTTCCCCCGTGACGCCTCTGAACAATTTCATATTTCTAACGAATTCAGTGGAAATCCCGGCATTACCGCGGAGGAACGCTGCAGCTCCGTAATTTTATTTGCGACTGCCATTTCGCGTTCACCGTATTTACCTACAGTATATTATTTCCATGCCTTAATTTGATTAAAATTTATCCGGAAACTTCGACGTACCTACCCTACTTACACATAATATCCTTCTACTTCGTTAAATTACAAGCGCAGAACAAATATTACACGCTCCCTTGTCACTGAACATGAGTAATTGAAGATTATTAGAAACATTAATAATCAAATAATTACCACTGGGGCACAGGCCATCCCCATATGGATAAGAAAGATGGTTCATAACTCATCACGCGGGCCCAATACCTGCGGTTTGGTGGATCTTAACGACTGCGGATGCAGAAGAGACCAACCGCTTGGATGACTTCCGAAACACGAAGGAGCCTAAGATTATTCTTTTTTTACAAAACCTATCACCAGCCAATGACATAAAATTACGTAACGCGCTAACGGCTGCGCTTTTGAGATAAAATTTGGTATTAACTTTTATAAGATTTTGCCCAAAAACTGTGGCCTATTCGCTTACTGCTTTTGACAGATGGAAATGATAATCAGAGAGCTATTTAGTGGTCCACTGCTGCTTTCTTATAACTCCACTAAGATACTTGTTCTGAAAAGCATCGATGGATATGCTATTTATTCTTTAGTTACACACTGTAAATGTCAAAAATGTTAACGAATAGAGGAGGCAGGAGAGCGCTTAACTCGTAAAGGTACGCTCAAGTTATCGCAAACCTTAATTATTTTTTTCAATATAATGTCAATTTTATCCGTTAAAGTTTGACAGTTTTGGAGAATTTGATTAGCAGCTGCCTGTGTACACTTTACTTGGTTCTCCCACACCTGCGCGACTAAGCTTTGAATTAGAGTGACTTTGGTTGGTCTACTAAATGTAAATTGTAAATACGCTAAAATTAGCTTTCGAAATTTGAATTGGTTCTGTCGTAATAACATAGCGGACTGCGTGTAGACGATAGCTTGACATCGATGGTCTGACACGCTGAAAAGAGGTTGTGGAAGAAAATAATGAATTTGTATGTGCAGCTGAAGAAGCGTACTTAATTCAAAGTTTGAATGCAAATTTTAGCGCATTTTTGTACTAAAACCACCCGAAGCTTCGTAACGAAGGTGTGGGATAAGCACAGAAATTACAAATTACAATAGTAAGTGGTCGAATGCCTTGGATATTAAGTAATGAAGTTTGACAAAGTGGACCATTGTACTTACCTACAGTTAGTTCCAAGCGTACCACAAAAAATAAAACGAAATGGTTATTTTCTCTTTGACAAAAAATATAGTGGACCGAACCTTTTATACCGTACATTGATATGTTTATGTGGGAGCAATTACCCAGAAAAGGTTAGATAGCTCTTGTCTCTGGATCTCGAATACTTTTATGAGCCTTAAAGGGAGCAGCCAAGCATATTCGCCTTTTTTGTTCAAACAGAATGTTTTTCACTCGACTTGGAGCACGCACTCTTAAGGAAGTACGTATCGTTAAATATACTCGTACAATAGGTACCTTGAGGAGAATGCACGCGTAATATAATTAACCAGTTTCAAGGTTTCCTATAGGTCTATCAGAATATAATTTTGTTCACAGCCCATAAGGGGCGTCTACTTGAAATGCATTTAAAGGATCGTAATATCTGTCATACATAACTCTGTTAATCCTATAGCATAGCGAGATTCTTCGCCCTATATTTGGGATACTCATGGAATTATGTGACCGACCGCTGAATGAAAATGCGCATGCGCTAATATTAGGTATGTTGACGACCTCCGTGCCCGAGTGGTTTGTACGCCGGGTTTCATGGTGTGGCCGACGTGAGGTCCCGGGTTCAAATCCCGGTGGGGGCAGATGTTTGTGTAATGAATACGAGTATTTATACTCCAGTAATACTTATATATGTACTGTATATGTATTATTACCGTAACCATAGTATCCCATAACACAAACCTGACAGTGTTTACTTTGGGGCTAGGCTAATTGGTGTGAGTGTTGTTGGAAATATGTAATTGTCAATGCATGTTCATGCAATACGCGATAGAGGCACCATACCAACCTGTTTGTTATGTGCTAGTCAGGCCCTAATCCAATAGCCCCTTATTAAGAATAAGCTTGAATAAGTTAATCCATGTTCTTTCTCTGTTCATAGAATGACAAATGCCATTTGAGTGATATGAACAAAACTCGGCGTAACTAGTCTAAGCTTATTCCTCGTTTGTTAAATAATGGGGAAAAAGTTTATTCAAATGAGGTTTTTGTCCCAATATATGAGCAAATGGCGCCATATCAAAAAACTGCCAGCTACCTATGTTTTTCTTATGGTTCCAATTTCGAGCTATGTCTGTGAGTTCCATGTTTAAATGGAACCATATAATCACATAAGTAAAGAGATACCATACCTCAGGCCCAAATTAAAACGTGGCTGCGTGAAATAACTCAGAAATCACACTTGACAGAGTAGAAAAAAGGTGAAGGATGCCGGCAAACGGAAAACGCGGTTCCGGTGGCAAATAAAAGTTTTGCCAACACCCTTACCAGACTAAATAGGGACAAACTTCGCAGGATTATACGAACCCTGACTGGTCATTGTCCCCTAAACAAACACCTTTATACAATAGGAGTAACAGTACAACCCCCTATTCAGAGGATGCATGGAGGCAGAAGAAACGCCACAGCATGTCATCATGGAATGCAAGAGCGTGGCCGACCAACGGGCACGACTTCTCCAGTCGCCAAAATCGTTTCTGGAAGCTTGCAGCAGTCTACCAAGGCTGCTTTCCTACTGGACCAATATAGGCAGGCTGGAGTAAACGGAAATGTTTTTGAGACACGCACAACGGTCCAATAATTGGGACTAAGTGCGGAAACCGCCTTGAAAAACTAAACTAAACTAAAAGTAAAGAGATACGTACAGAGACCAAGCTTCTATAGAGCTGTAATTTTTTTCCTTTTTTGGTAGGGTTGACATATGAGGATAAATTAAAATAAACAAAATGTTTTAAATATATATCTCGAATAAGTAGTTATGCATGGTATAATAGATTTTTGTCTCTCGGTGAACAATGTGCCTACTATGCCTAATATTGCCTACTATTTCTTAGTATATGTATTTGTCTATTATTATATTTATATTCATTGATCATTAATAATGTTGTAAGTATTTTAATTTGAATACTATTATAAAAATGTTATGTATAAGGTAATTAAAACAGTTTTACGGGTTATATGCACTGAATTTATTTATTTATTGACGTTTCGCATCAGTCGTCATCGTCAGAATAATGATATGTGATATGTATAAGTTTTTTTAAATAATGTAATGTTAAACACTAATATGCATATCAAATACGTATTCAGGCATGTAAGCGTTTTAGTAAATCAATATAGACAGTGTTTGTTTCCAGATTAAAGTATTCTTGATTTTTTTGTTAAGCCAAATAAACGAACCCCAACACGATATGGTTGCGTTGTTTTATTAAATACACACATCAAAAGTGTCTAGGGATCAAGCATTTTTATGCGGATTTCTTGAGATTGAGATGTGGCTTTGTAATAAATTTATGATTTTATAAATTTATATGGATCCTTTTTGGTGCATTTCATAATTTGAATCAGGAACTGTGAATCAAATTCGAGTAAAAGATGAAAATCAGCTGTCAATATTTTCCCTATAAAAACATACAACGCATTGAAGACATTATTAGTGCTACTGTTTCCCTACTACTGATTAAAACCAACGTTATTATGGAGCGGCGACGTCATTTAAGCAGGGAAGAAATGCTCAGAGCCGTGGGAATGATAGAAGCTGGTTCCCGGCAACGTACTGTGGCTTTAGCTCTGAATACAAGTCAGAGTGTTATCAGTCGACTTTGGACACGATACCGAAGCACTGGTACCGTGGCTGAGCGCCATGGAGGACGGTATCGCTGCACCACACGGAGACAAGACCGATACATTCAAATCTTAACTCGAAGAGCTCCAACAATAACCGCCATGATGTTAGCCGTGAGGCTTCATCACTCTTCAGGGAACTTAATTAGCGACCAAACAGTCAGAAACCGCTTGCATGAAGTGAACCTTCATTCCCGAAGACCGCTACGGGTACCACCTATAGCAATGCACAATCGTAGGATTCGATATCAATGGGCTCTTGAACACAGAAATTGGGCAGAAGAACAATGGCGTTTCGTGTGCTTTTCTGATGAGTCTCGTTTTGGTATGAGACCGGATACAAGACGTATACGACACTGGAGAACCCCTGGACGCCAACAGCGATTAAAATCCTGCCAGGAAGTCCATCCTTATAGTGGTGGAACCATCATGGTATGGGCGGGTATTTGGATCGGCGGAAGAACTGAGTTGATTTGGATCAGAGGCAACCTCAACGCTCAAATTTATGCTGAGACGATTGTATCAGACGTCATCGTTCCTCTACAAGTGCAAATCGGTCCCTTATTTCAGTTAATGCATGATAATGCACGACCGCACACCGCAAGAGTTGTAAGACAGACTCTCGCCGCAGCTAACATCAATGTCCTGCCCTGGCCTGCTCAGTCGCCAGACTTGAACCCGATTGAGCATGCATGGGATATGCTACAGAGAAGAGCTCTGCCGAATATGGAGGGTATCCAGTCGCAAGAAGACCTTTTTTTGTTGTTGCAACGAACATGGGCGGCCATTCCACAGCGTGATTTGGATGAACTCATTTTGAGTATGCCAAACCGATGTTCTTGTGTTGTTAGTGTTCGCGGTAGAAATACGGATTATTAATTGTTTAAGTTACCCAATAAAATTTTAGAGAAAACTGTTATTTCAGTCTTTTTTTCGAACTTTTGTGTTAGTGGTTCAAATGTCAAAAATCCCTTTATTAGGAAAATGGCAAATTTCTTTATTAATGCAAAGGTGACTTGGTTTATCGTTACTGTGACAAACGAAAACACTTTATTTGATGAATCCTTAAAGAAAATTTTAATTAATATCAATCAGGAGAAAAGTTATTGCAAAAATATATGTTGATCCCTAGACACTTTTGATGTGTGTAGTTACCATGGAATCCTCCAAACTGCACCATCAGACTAGCTCCATGTTATAAAAAATAATGCACTGTCATCTGATTCAAAAAGCTTAATCGGTAGCCGCACCGTTTAACGAGATATGTAGGTAAAATAACAAATTTTCACCAGCAATAACATAACGTAACAAAATATTTCTTTCGATGTTGAAGTATATGCAAAAGGTACCTTAACTATCTATGCAGGTATATTATAACCACATAAAAAACATAAATATTACATAGCCAAGTTACTATTTGCTTAGTGGAGTCTAAATGATAATATATTGTTTTAAACTTTCATGGTCACTAACATTATAGACATTAACGGGATTGAAAAAAAATATCGGAGACTCATAAAAAACAAGGTACATGGTAACAATCCCGTTAATATCTAAATGATAATTTAAAAAATATACCTATGTTTTTTATTATATTTACACTTTTAAGCATTGAACTACTAGATGTTTAAATGTAAAGTAATTTTTACTAGAAACAAAATATATAAGCATATATTTCATTTTGTTTTTATATACCTATGTTCTTATTCGTATGCACAATATTATTTTTCATATGCACAGTTCAGTAAACCATATTTATGTTATTACTTTAAAACACTATTTATTTATTGTTTCTAAACGTGAAACGAAAACAAATACGCCGCGAGTGTTCCGCGGGCCCTAGGCTTGTTGAAAATATATCGATATTTTTTGTTCGATATATCGATATTTTTTGCCGATATATTTTGATTCGATATATCGATACATTGATACAAAATAACCAATATCGAAATTCGTATCAAACACGATATATTTTTAATTATTAGCGGCATATCACGATCTAACTAAATTCGTATCTGGAAAAATCGTAACTGGATCTTCAACATATCTATGATCTGTGCTGTATTTAGTATTGTCTTTGTCATCATTCGAAAATAGGGTCTATTTTTAGGGAGATAATTTTCGTTCCATTATTATTCCGCGTGTCATATTTTGTGAGCTACTGTACGATATTTTTGGGAAAATTGGTCCAATAAATCGATATATCGGTATATCGATGTTTTTTCGCGATATATCGAAGCCGATATTGATATTTTTTAAAATATCCATGTATCGATATATCGATATTTTTTTCAACTTTCGACATCCCTAGCGGGCCCTGCACTTGAGTACTAACACTGGCGTGTGACTGCATAGTACGTGGCAGGCAGCCAGTGCTCGTAGGTGAAACGATCGCAGCACGGTTGTATGAAACTTTGTCTCTGTACGGTACGTAAAATAAAAAAAAAGAACCAAGAAAACTTCCTATTACGAAACGTTGACCAGACTAGAGTTAAACCCAGGTCAACAAATTATTAGGTTGAAATTTGTGAAAAAGCTTAAAGGTGTCACCATTACAATAATAAATTAAGACCTTATCTAAAAATGATGCTGTCTCCAAGATTATATTATTGAACGATCGGAATGCCTGGAAATAGATAAACCTTTGCCTATGTAATCAAAATGCCTTCTAAATATAAATTATCTCTGTAACAAATAAAAAATGTAAATAATTATAATTATTGTAATGGTACTTACTATTTACAATTTTTATATTAACGTTTCTATCAGCTGATAAGTTTCACGCGCCTGATCTTCTTGTCAGCTAAAGTTCAGTTAAAGACTTCTTGAACGTGATAGCAAAAAAGTTTAAAGATTATTCAAAAGAGCTTTTTCGTAATCTTTTCTCTTTTTTCTTATCAACATCAAATTTCTTAATAAGTCAACCTCAATAAAGATTTATTTAATTCGTGCCAATTATTTTCTAAAAAGAACACAGAGGCAGAATTAGCTTCAAACCAAGTTTCCATTTAGTTCACGGTTTTAGTATAAGGCGGCATAAGTTTTTAAAGCTTTCATCATTATTTATTTACACTATTCTTCCTTCTGAAAAGTTGCCAACACGAATATGAAAAACACCTTCCATTCTTATTATGAAAACCTTTGCCAAACAAAGTCAATTAAGGTAATTAGCCGAGTTCAACTCATTACGCTCACCCGAACATTCTCAAAAGAAGGCCACGTAGTGACAATCTTTCTTTTTGTTTCATGCTATTTTCACCGGACATCCAATTAGTAGTAATTCGTATTTGCTAATTTCTTAAGCACACCGTAATATTACCTCCAATTAGTTCATAAAAGAAAGCCGATAACCTATCCATTCAATATCTAAGAGGATTTATAAATTAATGAATATGGTGCAACGTTTCAAAATTTTGTAATAGAAGATTTTTGAGGCTCTTATGGAAAAACCGGACAATAGGTATCGTATATTAATTAAAATTTCCAGGCTTTATGCTGTTATTTAAATGCTAGGTATATAAGTGATCTTTTTACTAATTATATGATTTTCAAAACTAAGAAAAATCGGTGGTTTTGATGGGACGGTAAAAATAAATGTATTGAAAATGACTATCGTTCATTTTCAAAATCAATATCCAGTTATAGGTAAAGTCAAAAAATTATTCTGGTTTCGTTTCTTTGCAGGCCTTCGTCAAGCGACTCGTCTTACAGGCACGCAGTAGATCGCCAACAAGATGGACCGACCAAAATTAAAGCTATAACTAATGAACTTAGTGTGCAAATGAAAATCAACCGTGAGGGAAATGTGGCGTCGCGACGGATTACCACCACTGAATCCGCCGATGACGCTATAGTAACGGCCACGACCGCTCTGCCAATAGTGTAACGACAAAGAAGTTGTTATTTTAATATTATGTATATTAAATGTAACTAGGTTACTCAGCTCTAATAAGCCAAGATCTTACCGCAGATTAAGATTGAAACTTGCCGTAATAGTCGAGGTAACAAACAGCGCATTATAAATCTATATAGTCTCTTATTACACCAAGCTTAGATTAATCGTAACGTACTAAACATAGTCTTATAGGGCCTCAGTACTGCTTGTGACAGTAATAAGCATAAGGTCAAGTGGGGGGCAGTGTAACTAGGGGCACTGAGTAACATAAGGAATATATGTCTTTACCCTTTTAAGATTTGTCTATGATCTGTCTTGACGTGTTTTATTAATTTCTTAAGCCGCCATCTTAAGCAGCTTCCATCATACTTCTAATCATCATCACCAGCCTATTAAAGTCGCTCAGTGGGGATTTTAATAGACAAGTCTTCCTTATGGATGGAATAGGAAGATTGGGTCATGACCCATCACGCGGGTCCAGTGCAGATTGATGAGTGCTAACGACTGAAGATGCAGCCGGGACCAACGGCTTAACGTGCTTTCCGCACGAAGGAGCCCGAGATGACATGTCACCCATGCAATGTGGATCATTGGATGGGTGAAATGTCATCTCGAGCTCGTTAGTTGCTGAACTTCCACGATCGCAGGCTGACTGCACTATCCACCTACACCATCGAGCTAGGTATTACACAGATATATTTCTCTTGTTACACTGTGCTTTTTGTTAAACTGTCTCCCACTTGGACTTAGTTTAATAGAGTCACTGAACTGGGAACATAGTTATCTCCCTCAACGGGAATCCCTTGGTTTGAAGAGGGTATTCGCACGGTTTTTAACGTACAGAATGCCAGACGCGCTCGTAAGCCGCGCGGTTTGCCCGTTATCGCCCCCGTGAGACTTGCGAGATGTTAGCGGACGCCAGCGTCTGTTAATAGAGGTTTTGTCTATGGTAACTAAAAATAGGGGTCACCAAACTTACCTTGACTGCGGAGGTGCTTGCGACAGCAATGAACCCGAGCCGCGTTTGTTGAGTGGTGGTCTAGGGGCGGATGGCCGCCTCTCCACGCCGGACGCCGAGCGCGTCGCCGGCGCGCCCTCCGCTGAGAGCACCCGCGCCGACACCAACGCCGCCTCTGGACAGTGCTGGGGACGACACATCCATTAAGACTTCCATTTATCTACGTGCACAAAGCACTATGGACCGCATAGAAGGTCTGGTGCTAAACTAGAAGGAGATTGAGGAGCGCATGAGGGCTTGTGACGTCGCGCGTCGACCAGCGGCGATACATCGTTTCACCAAATATGGCATCCGACCGTGACGTCGACAATCCATACTGACGAAATATCTAAAAATGTATTCTTTCGCATTAAGGTACAAGTCCGAATTGAACCGCAGACCACAGCACTGCACTGCAATGCACCATGATCGAAATTAACCTCATATTCGGATTTAGCACCCTCGAAAACATAAATCATAAAATACTGGTTCTTAGACCCAAACAGCGGAAAAAATAGACAGGACGACTGGAGTACTCCTTGTATAACAATTATTTGCCAATTGCTTTTTATCCTACGTATCTCTACCTTCCTGCCTTCGATCAAAATCACCCCTTCCTGGTCAACAAGTCTCTACGATAGAACTACACCGAGACTTACATCATTTGTATCCTGTTTGATCAACCGCTCACATACAGTCGTGTTTGTAGCACAGGGGTTGTTCGAATTTACTTAATATATACCCAATGGACCATACAGGGATCTCATTTAGAGCCACTGTTTTATTATGCCCTTGTTTCTGATCGGTATTAAAACTTCGTCTGTATCTACGCGTTACCTACTAAAAATGCTAATGTTAAAAAGATATTAGCAAAAAATGTCTACCTATAAGAAATTTAATATGATTTTAATAAAAACAAATTTCAATTACTTAATTCAGATAAACTTACTTAATGTAAGATAAGAACATTGTTTGGTCTTCTTCAAAGTAACTTAAATTAAGTCTGCATCGTTATTACAGCAAAAATCTACTTGATATTTAATAACAAACAAATTGAGTACATAATAAAGTTCAAAACCGGCCAAGAGCGTGCCGTGCCACGCGCAGTGTAGGGTTCCGTAGTTGCCTGTAGTTACCACAATATATTTGAGCAATAGTCCTTTTTCCTCCATCGGAAATTAGAAAAACCAATAATATCAACCTATGTATCTCAACTAAAATACCTAAATCAAAGTCAAATTGCATCTCAAACTCAAAATAATTCGATATTAATTTGTTTTTAAATACCTATGAATACCGCCATTTTTTTTTGTGTCCTCCCAGGCGGAAAAGCGGGTGTGAAATCCTTCAAGATACCCTATAGCCGGCTGCAAGGAAATCTCAGACTCTTACTGACTAAAACACACCCGTAGTTCATGTTTATGGCCAGAAGGGCCTTACAAGCTTCATCTGAAGCGATCATCCCCTTCTTAGGGGATTATGCGGTATAAGCGCCGATTTTTTCAAGTTTATAAAAACGTAACTTTAGCGCGACTCAAAAGCCGTTGCCGTTTGTACTCATGGTAGCTTTGTGGAACTGATGATATTTTATTGTGGTTTTTAAACGTTTTTTTTTATTTGTTGCAATGCTTTTTATTACTTCACATATGTCACAATTAATGTTTTCTTTAAAGGATTTTTTAATAGGTAAGAAATTTTCTTTAACCAAAGTTTAACGACTACTTAAACTAACATTTTTCAATTTATCTTAACCGTTAGCTCATAGTTTAGCTTTAAGAGGGGGGGACACCTTGTTCGAACAAAAATTAGCACTGTTAAGTTCAATATTTCGCAAACGGATCCCTAAATCGAAAACTAATCTGAGATACCACCCCTAAGTGATAATTAAAGGACCTATTCAACACGACTGGGAAGATTATGAAAAATAAATAATTTCCAGGTTACATGTAGGAGAGCTACCCTAAAAAAATATTTTTCAAAATTCTAGCTTTCTATCGGCGTGATCGATATACATATTTCCACAAAATTACAGCTCTAGTGCTAATATTGTTCAAGCAAAACTGGGGACGGACAGACGGACATGACAAAACTATAAGGGTTCTCGGAAACCTAAAAACCTCGCCAAATATTCTGCAGTACCTAACAATGCTTATTTTAAGCATTTTGTTGAAGTAGAAGATTCGATTAGTGAAACAAGTAAGCTTGTATTAATATTTCATTAAGAGAAAGTGCTTCTATAATTAGATTATAAGCGGTCCGACGAACATGACCGTCTTAATGTCAGAGGACATTCGATTCATTTGAAATTACCATGCTCTACAGCGCCGTTCAACCAACATCAATATTTAGAGAGTCTATTAATGTAAAAGGCCATTCATAAGTTTTATATGACAAACTAACAGTTAGACTTGCCGAAATTCCTTAAACGGACCGATTCTGACTGAAGAACTGCAGTAAATCCACACCAAGTCACATAAAACAAACGAGGCTTATAGAAACCTTTTTATTTATTTTTTCATTTATGGAAAAGGTTTGACGCTTTTCGTCACCGGGAGCGTGCAACGAGGATATCTGTAGACTCCTCCCTCCTCATTACACCCAGCCCGAAAGCTCGATGAAACGAGCAGTGCCATACCCAATAAAAACCAGAAAAGATGGGATTTCATAGCGAGCGTCATCTACGCCGCGACAGATCGTCAGTTAGAATTTCTATACAAATGTCATAGTCAGCGTCGGTCAAAGCGGCACTGACAATGTCATTTGCATAAAAATTCTATCTGACGCTCTGTCGCGGCGTCACTGACGCTCGCTTCGAAAGCCCACTTTAATGCGTGTCGGGAGTGTGGTTTAGAAAGGAAGTACTCCGCGGCCCCAGGCTTGAGGAAACCTAATATATTTGGGTGAAATTTTGAATAGAACGTTTTCTATGTTCAATTACTTCAGCAACAAGTAAACACCAGCGAGATTCTATAACAACCGACAGACGAAGAGAAACTACTCAATTACATGACAGGAAATAACGTCTTCATTATGATTTGTAATATGGTCCCAATTTTGCCCTTTTTCACGCCATTTCCCCATAATGTTTGAAGTACTACTTATTCCTTTCAATTTAAATACATTGTATAAATCACATGAAAAAAATCAATGCACATAAATTACATTACAATGTCCAACTCAGCTGGAGACTAAAAGCTTACTTGCAAGCTTTGCAATTAAAAAGACGTAGGAAAGGGGTGTTTGTTTGTAGGATATGGCGAGGGCTTTCACCCTTATGTTGTCCAAGTTCCTCCCATTCGCACAAAGCAATTTGCTTCCGCTTTCATTATGCGAACGGCTAGGGAGTGGAACCGAACCTTACCGAGGTCTGTTTTCCCGGACCAATATAATCTGGTCTTCAAGGTCAGAGTGAACAGGCATCTTCTAGGCAGGCGTGTACCATTCTAAGCCTCATCATCGCTTTCCATCAGGCGAGATTTTGGTCAAACGCCTTGCCAATTAAACATAAAAAGAAACTTTGGTATAAGTACCTTACCTACTAGGTACCGGTCTAAAAATAGGCTTTTATAAGTAGAAAGCTACATTATTACTGAATGAAATAGACTTACATTTATTGTGTTAAAATAAAATTTACCCGCGCCTATCCGGGGGGGATACCTGGTGTCTAGACGCGTATGTAACGCACCTCGCAGAGCGGTTGAGCTGCGGTTGTTGCATTAATAAATAACTCTGTACCCACTAAAGCGCATTACAGAAAAAACGACACTGAGAATCCCTGGTCACGGCCTTGCCGCATTCGCGGTCCCAGATCTAGTGCACAAGTGCTTATATAAAACTATACGTAAGTTCAAATACGTAAAGTCATGCCAGCCCACTGTGCGGCCAGTTGGCAACTGCGGCCAAGTGCGTGATATTCATAATGGTTTTTTCAGTTAATCTGGTCGTTGCGGCCACTGGTCGTGGTCGTGGTCGTCTAATGCGCGGGGTAATTTAGCGTTCACGAGGATTAAGTCAATTTTAATAATCCCGGCAAACTTCTTAAGCATTGACAATGGCCAAGGAAGCCTGCGCAGTACAAAATCGACTACTGCGCAAATTTATTTGTCTGTGATTCCGCTCAAGAAGTTTGCCGCTACCAATAATTTATTTGTTTATCTTTAACAAAGTTTCTACAGCGGTTTTTTGTGAATTTAATACAATAAAATATTAAGGCCAATTACAGAAACTCATTATGTACACATTAGATACTAACGGCGTTACCATATATCAGTACTTACTACATTTAACTTTAAAAATTGTACAAAAATCGTATAATTAACTAACATAAATAATAAAATTAAATTAAGATTGGTCAAAACATAACAAAATGACAAAAAAAAACAAGGGTTTTCCAGAATTTGCCACATGATAACTTTATGAAGTGTGGGTGTGTGTGCGTGTATGTATGTGTGTGTGTCCATGCAGCTGCAACGAGATGGCGGGCGATAATAAAGGAATAGTAGTGGTAGAGTGGTGTCTCTGTTCATGGAATAAAAAATATAATTGGAGTGATGGGCACAAAACACACTCTGCGAAGTTAACTAGTTCGAGCTTATCTTTTCTAAGTTTAATAATGTGGGGGCTCAGGGAGCTAGTTAACATATTGAACATACGATACAATCATAACGTCGTAGTATAACGTCGTAATATAACATCGTCATAGTCGCATTGCAAAAAATATGACTTTCGTAGTGCCAAGCTTGTAATAGAGGCCCCAAAGGCTATAGACGCTTGCGATACAAGAAATATTCAAATAGAATTATTTGCCCGTGCACGTGTTCCCTTCTTCCTACAATCTGGGGTCCTTTGAGAGGCGTTAAGAAGCATTTTTGCAGGCCGGCAAGGGAAAATATATATATACTTAACAGTATTGTGCGCGCGCTGTCCGAACGCTGGGATTCACCGCTGCCTATGCGCTGGTTCCATCTACATACAGCGGCGGTGACTCCTTAGTCGTTAATCTTATTATTAATACGTTTGTTTTTGTTTTTAATCTAATTTTATTTTATGAATTCAATTTACTAACACTAGATTTGTAAGCATAATTGTTACTAACCATTATGGATGAATAATCTGAAATAAATGTTATTGTTATTATAAAATGGTTGGCGTGGCAGTTTATAAGTGCTGTAGTAGCTATCTTCGCGTTTGGACTTTATCACCACATAACATCAGGTGGGGTAGAGTCATTTGCCTACCTGGATATATAAATATATATATATATATCACTCGCACCGTTGCGTTCTGACCCAATCCCTACCCCTTGAAGCCCTGGAAGTTTACTGACTGACAGACACACAGCACCAACAAAAGATAGAGGTATTTTACTTTTTATATCTTCTTTTTTTAACTAATTTTTATTTTTTTATCTTCTGTAAGGTGTAGGTTACTTCCCCAGACGGTCGCTCCAATTCGAGCGGAAAATCCGCATTGCCCTACCTAAAATTAGTTATTACTTAAAAAATCATATTTTTTTATCATATCAACGTTTCATACACACAGCAGTTCTGCGGTTGGTTAGAGTTGCTCCAACTAACTAAAGCTTTTAGTGAAGCATGTTTTCCAATTAAGCTAATTACTAGAACTACCCCGCCCACAACAAAGGTCATGACAGAAATCCATCCCATTTCACATTACACGCAAATTGCGTACTTACGTTAAAGCAGGCAAGGATTAATTTGCGAGATATTATACAGAGTAAGACCCTGATTGTTAGTTCGGTACTGTTGTTAGAAAAAGCTTAATTAAATTGAGGTGTTTTTAATAAAACCTTAACCCTCAAACACCCTCTGCGTAATTTTGATGAGGGCTCATTTTTTTGAATTGTTATTTGTTTTTTAAATCGCGACGGTGGCTTATTGGAACTCCTGTCATGACTTTTCTTTTTCTTAACTTTTTTAGTTTTATGTAGGTAGGTAATATTACTTCTGTCTGTGAGTACGCAATTGAACTGCTCTTAACTCGTAATGTGCGCATTAGAGTGAGTATCTGGATAATTTAGGTTTATAACTGGACCCGGTAGGTGGCGTTGCAGTTGTGGAAAACTATATGTGTCGGGACTGCCACTTTTTAATTAAATACAGAGACCGGAGTTGATGTATTTTGATTAAAACATACATGTTGTGAACCCAAATAAAAAATCTTTTTAATTTGTATTAAAAGATCACGTGGGTAACACTGAAAATATTTGGAACTGGCCAGTTAGAATCATTTTTTTTTTTCAATTTTAATTTTAGAATTCTTTGGTAAGCTAATGTTGTATCTATAATGCATTCATTTGTCATTTGTTTTTGTGAATTGGCGGCAAATCTAAAACTCTTGTTACACGTGAAAATGAACCTAACGCGAGAAAATTTTCGGTCAATGATTTATTAGGACTTTCGTTGTGGGCTTACTCAACAACAAAGCTATGATAGGCTGCGATTAGCATTTCTTAATGAAGCCCCAACTTGTGCCACTATTTACAATTGGTTTAACGAGTTTAAGCGTGGACGTAGCTATCTCAATGATGATCCGCGTGAGGGACGTCTTTTAACAGCGACTACTGAAGATAACATCAGTGCTGTGCGACGCTTTATAGAGGAAGATAAGAGAATGACCTAGCAGCAGATACGGGCAAGCCTAGGCATTGGTATGAGTCAAATTCAAAAAATATTACACGAACATTTAGGCGTCTGGAACCTTTGTACCAGATGGATTCCCCATACCTTAACCGACGACCAGAAACACCTTCGCATGGACTGGTGTCGCCAAATGTTAGATAAGTTCAACGACGGTGACTCAAATGCTGTATTTGACATCGTCACAGGTGATGAAAGCTGGATATATTGCTACGAACCCGAAACCAAAAGACAATCAGCTCAGTGGGTGTTTCCTTTCGAGGATCGGTCAACTAAGGTAAAGAAAGGAAGAAGTCAAGGAAAAAAGATGATTGCCTCATTCTTTGGTCGGAAAGGTCATTTCGCGACAGTTGTGCTAGAAGATGGAAGAACACTTACTGCAGACTCGTATGTCAATCGCTGTTTGCCTGTTGTCTTGGAAAAAATCTACAGCAGCTTAACCACGACAATGCTTCAGCGCACTCCGCAAAACGGACTGTTGAATATTTGATTATGGCAGGTGTCGAGATAATGAGTCATCCGCCATACAGTCCTGACCTGGCGCCCTGCGACTTTCATTTATTCAAGACTACCATTGACAGTTACCCTGGAAAAGCCAAAAATTTTACTCATTTTTGGCTTCACGTAAAAAATATATGAATTTTGGGGCCAAAGCGCAAAAGCGAATTAAATATAAAGCCATGTGAGGGTTAATTTTTAATAATTTTGCGGATGACGGCTGAAATTTTTAAATTTGTTCATAGCAACAGCCACATTTCACAACAGCGTCAAAAATTAATTATTGGTTGGCTCGACTTGTCATGAAAACGGAAAATGTTCGCGACAGCAGTGTAACCTAAGATATCAATTTATATAAAGAAACCTTATTTTTTTAATTATCAACAAATTAATAAGTAAACACTGATAATTTTACATAAAGCTATAACTCGTAAACTAGAGCGTAATATTATAGAAATCATTCTGTCATAATCATAACATAACATTAATAACAAAGACGAAACAGCCTTCTAATATTTAGTTATTGATAGATCCATCATGACGTACCTTGGGTGGGAAATTTTAAGGCTTGATTTCACCACATAATACAAAAACCGACCGCCACAAATTAATCAAACTCCTAAAATAAACCACAACTGCGACACCAAGCTATACCACAATAGGCATCGCGCGATAAGTAATTATTATGAAAATCGAAAATCATAAAACGACTGCCGAAATATTGTAGCGACGACATCGGAAGTAATTATTAATTTCTGTCTCCTATCTTTCAGTCATTTAATAATAGTTCAATGTTTGACACACGATAACAATAAGAAACTGGTGTTCAGTGAGATAATTTGTGTAATATTTGTTTTTCCAACAATCATTATAAAACTTAGAGCTTATTCTAAGTTATAAAATGGTGAATAAGTTTTTTAATAAGTTGGTGAATAATGGTAAATAGAGGAGCTCGATGGCGCAGGTGGCTAGCGCGTTCGGCTGCGATCGTTGAAGTTAAGCAACTTTCGCAGTGGTCGGTCATTGGATGGGTGACCAAAAATTTACTATCTCGAGCTCCTCCGTGCTTCGGAAGGCACGTTAAGCCGTTGGTCCCGGCTGCATTTGCAGTCGTGAGCACCCACCAATCCGCACTGGGCCCGCGTGGTGGGTCATGGCCCAATCTCCCTATTCCATCCATAGGGAAGGCCTGTGCCCCAGCAGTGGGGACATTAATAGGCTGATGATGATGATGATGATGAATAAGTTTTGAGTATCTGTAGATCCCTAGTCTATGATAGTATGTGCACCAATCTCTTGCCTGTGGCAATTAGCGGCATGCACACGTAAGTGATTTTGTCTTAATAAAAAATCCCAAGAAATCAAGAATAAAAGTTATTTAACTTTTATTTATTTTACACAATGAACAACTTGGTGTCAGGTGTGCTCCCCTAGATGGAGATTAATGAAAATCTGGCTAAAAATTTCAAGAATTTGAAACAAAGGTACGAAATCTTCATAGAGGCTAATAGCCTATACAGTGCCACCGAAAAACGTAAAATCGATATTCTTCAAAATTTATTGGTGCAAAAGGAATTGAAATATACATTTATTTAAATTGTAAAGGTAAAGAAATTGCAGAGGAAGTGCTACAGTTGTTCAGCCCCTATTTGTCACCAAAGAAAAATCTGACCTTGCATCCTAGTGAGTTCTTTACTGTACAAGAAAATGGCCGAACTCTCGAGGATTATTTCCAGTGTGTAATTAATTTAGGCATGGCTTATGAATGAGGACCGCTTAGAGAGAGCCTAACGGTTTGTAAATTGATTGCGGGATTAAAATCGAAATGTAATAATTTAAAATGAAACTGATGGCCAAGGATTAGCAAAATCCACTGTGAAACAATTAAATGATCATTAAAATTTTCAGATACTGTGGCCAGTCACAGCATGAAATAAATAAATGTCCAGCTTTTGGCAAGTCGTGTTTCAAGAGTAATAGATTAACCCATAACACCAAATATTCCGAATGCAAACAAAATTTCATGATAAGAAACAAATACTTGAATAGTAATTTTACTGACATCACATGCTGCTCCTGTATCCATTTGGATACAGGAGCAGCATGTGATGTCATTGGAAGTAATACGTGTAAACAGTTAGGGGTAAAAATACATGAAGTCACAAAGTGTAATAAAAAGGTTGTTCAATTAGATTGAAATTGTGTTGCAGTTCAAGGGACTTGTCACTTAGAAATAACACATGCAAACCAGAGAAAATATCGTATTAATTTTGTTGTTATTAAGGGTAATGTGGCTAGATTATTAGGATGTAAAACTTGTTTGAAATATAACTTTCTTTCAATAAATTCTAATCTTGTTAAAGTTTTAAACTTATCTTGTAATGAGAGTGAAGTGATACATTTAAAAAAAACTTGAAATTTGATTACAGTGAACTATTGTTAGAGGTCTTGGTTGCATCCCGAGATCAGTAAATATACAATTAAATGGTGATAGTGCATAATATTTAAGCGGCAAGGCGAATACCATTTTCACTACTGCCTGAACCTCGTGAAGAATTGCCAATATACTTATGGCCGGATAGTTTATTTTGAAACTGATCACAAACCAGTAGAGACATTATTCAAAAAAACCTTATACCCTCGTATAAAGTTCCTGCCAGATTGCAAAGACTGATATACTAGCAATGCAGGGGTATAATCCAGTAGTCCAATATAAGCCAGGTAAATTATTATTTATATGTGGGACACGCACAAAGTTTTGAGAAACTAAAAAACTAAAAAAAAAAAATATTAAATCTTTTCAAAGAACCAGCCTCTATACAAAGTTTCATGCGTCTGAACCAATTTTTAAATCATTTTTTGCAGTCCTCCGCAGACATCTCTTCCACGGCCTTCTCAAACGCTGCTAGCGCTTCTTCCGGCGATAAAAACTGTATCCCTTTGAGCTGATTTTTTATTTTAGGGAATATAAACAAGTCACACGGAGCCAAATCAGGACTGTAAGGAGGGTGTCTCAAGACTCTGACTGGTGTGGAGTCCAGAAAGTCCATCGTTTACATCGCAGGGTGCGCGGGCGCGTTGTCGTGGTGAAGAAGGACCCAGCGGAGCCCGGTCTTTAGTCGCTTGTTGCTCATTGCAGAAAAAACTTCTGGCAGGCATTTTGTGCTTCGGCATTGATGCTGCTTTGGTCTCGAAGTGGAATTGAAATTAGGTACCCCGTCAAAGTGAAGAAACTAGCGATCAAAATTTTCCCTACGCTCCTCGATCGCTTGACTTTCGTAGGCGTTCATTCATTTTGAAACAGCAAAACTGTCGAATGGTGCTTTGTTTCTGGATCATATTGATAAATCCAGGATTCCTCACCTGTCACAACATCGTAAATATGCCGTGACGAGCCTACATCGAATTTTTGTATCATATCACTGCACCAATCCACATGGGCCTGCTTCTGAGCTTCGGTAAGTTGTGCGGCACCCAGCGGGAAACTATCCTCCTTACATAAAGGCGCTCGTGCAAAATTTTGTCAATACTTCCTGAACCAATCTGCAGAGTATGCTGAATCTCTTCGTACGTAATTCGCCTGTTTTCATGAATCATTTTTTTTACTGCCAGCACACTTTCTTCGGTGACAGCCGTCGTATGACGACCACTTCTTAGTTCATCCCCCAAAGTAAGACGACCGCGTTTGAACTCGCTACACCAGCGGTAGATGGTTACCTTTGAAGGTCCATCCATAAAAGCAGTTCGAAATCGATCAAATGACTCATCATCATATTTTAAATGTGGCTCAGGTCTTAAGCCACATTTAAAATCGTAAAAAATCATAGCACGAATATGTTCTCGATGCAGATCCATTTTTAATGAGACTTTATGTTAAATTGTTAAGAGATAGTTTACCAATTTCTTATTTATAACTGAAAGAAATAGAAGAGGCAACAAAAAGTGATCGAAGTCTGAACAAGGTTTTGCAATATGTGAAATGTAGTATATAGATAAAGATATAAGATGTCATTGGACTTTTCGAGACAAACTGAGTCTATTAGATGATATATTATTTAAAAACTATTTGATTGTTATTCCAAAATCTTTAAAATTAGAAATGCTTCAAATACTTTACCTGGGACATGTTAGTACTTGTAAAAACAGAGCAGGATCATGTATTTTTTTACCATAATTAAACAGAGATATAGAATTAAATGTTAGGAAATTTCATTCCTGCGCTAAATATGATTTTAATTAAACAAAGGAACCATTGATTACGCACCCTATTTAAAGAAATCCGTGGCATAAGGTTGGAATTGATATTTGATATTCAATTGCAAGGATTGTCTTGTGTTTATGGACTATTATTCTTAGTACCTACATAGAAATTTGAAAAAAATGGTTTTTGATCCCGCTTAGTATGCTTTATAAAAGTTACCTTAGCTATTTTATGCAGCAACGCTGTAGTGGAGCTGGTCTTGAAGAGGCCCAGAGCGCGTCTCCTCAGCCCCTGACCCAAGCAAGCCTCCACAGCTCCACAGAGTGCAGTCACACCGCCGCTGTCCTCGTGAACGAACTTGCGGGTAACGGCCTGACAAAATGGGAACGTTTTTATTAATACCAGAGTACACAGAAGCTTCAGTTTTGGTCGAAATAGTTAATGAAACCCTTATGGCGCGTCTGTCCATAAGGGTCTTTTAGAATATGACGATAAGTTTTATTTGATTATAGGTAGGTAATAGGTAGGACATTGGTTAGGACCTTGCATCCTTAGTATCCTTGCAAAGCATGATTCAAAATATTTACATGTTGTTTTAATAAGTGCTTAAAAAGCTTATTACAAAGTGTCTGATTATATTACAGACAAAAATGCTTGGGTTGAAACTGTTTGAAAATTATCTCCTCTCCACTCCTCCAAAAAAAAATTTGGACGATTCAAAAGAGTTGTACTATACATCCAATTTGAATAAAGATATATTGATTTATGATTTCTAATGCCAAACACAAAAACTAGTAAAGTGCGAGTCTGGTCTTGCTCTATTAGGTTGAAGCTCTACCTAATATCACTAATGGGTTCCCTCTATCTGGCAGAATCTTGTTGCTCCTTAATTCATTTGGCATAACACACTGGTCATAATTATTTGGGCGAATTTTTATATGTTCTAATTCACAATAGCATACTTTTAAGATGGGAGAATTTGATTAAGCATAATTACCTTTCGCAAAAAAATATTCTGCATAATTTCTCTGAGCATAATCGGTATTTGTACCTTAGGTTAGGTTGGTGTTGTGACCTAAACTTAGTCACCATAGATAATAACAGATAATTAAACAAGAAAAAGTTAAATTTATGTATGCCAAAAGACGATTGAACTTTCTTCTATATGATGGTTCTGCTTTTTAATTATTATGGATATTAAATGTTTGAGTAAAGATGATTCTGGCTTATAAAATTATGCCCTTGCATCCTTAGTATCCTTGCAAAGCATGATTCGTAATATTTACATGTTGTTTTAATAAGTGCTTAAAAAGCTTATTACAAAGTGTCTGATTATATTACAGACAAAAATGCTTGGGTTGAAACTGTTTGAAAATTATCTCCTCTCCTCTCCTCCAAAAAAAAATTTGGACAATTCAAAAGAGTTGTACTATACATCCAATTTGAATAAAGATATATTGATTTATGATTTCTAATGCCAAACTCAAAAACTAGTAAAGTGCGAGTCTGGCCTCGCTCTATTAGGTTGAAGCTCTACCTAATATCACTAATGGGTTCCCTCTATCTGGCAGAATCTTGTTGCTCCTTAATTCATTTGGCATAACACACTGGTCATAATTAATTGGGCGAATTTTTATATGTTCTAATTCACAATAGCATACTTTTAAGATGGGAGAATTTCATTAAGCATAATTACTTTTCGCACAAAAATATTCTGCATAATTTCTCTGAGCATAATCAGTATTTGTGGCTTAGGTTAGGTTGGTGTTGTGACCTAAACTTAGTCACCATAGATAATAATAGATAATTAAACAAGAAAGACGATTGAACTTTCTTCTATATGATGGTTCTGCTTTTTAATTATTATGGATATTAAATGTTTGAGTAAAGATGATTCTGGCTTACAAAATTATGCCTTTGAATGTATGCTAAATGAGTGAATTCCAAATGATTATCTGCGAAATTAAGTTTATGCTATCCGCTGATATGCATAATCAGGGCCTGATTTACCCCCAGGCTAAAATGGCTTGAGCCTAGGGCACCAAGACCAAGTGGGCGATCGGTGGACGCGGCGCTGAGGTGAGCTGAGACTTATATGTATAATAAAAATATTATACATATAAGTCTCCGCCTGCGACTTCGTCCATGTTAACTTGATTTTCTTGAGAATCCCTCATGAACCTAACATTTTCCGAAAAAAAAATATATTCTTTGTCTCAATCCAGGTAATAAACTATATTTACGTGTGCCAAAGTTTTTCCAAATTTGTTCAGCCTTTTTCCCATTTAATGAAGCCCGGCCATAAAATACTCCTCAGTAAAATCTACTTCCCCTTTTCAACCCGTTAGGCGTCAAAGAACTGTGACACATTTTATTCTTTATTTCAGGACCCAAGTATAATAGTGCAGTCATTGAAGCATTATTGCTCCGAATTTTTTTACTGTGAACCGAATTGCATACAATTTTGGAATTAGGTTCATGTTACCCTTAACTTCAAAAATGAAAATGATTTGAACTCTGCAACCACCCTGGGGGTAGTTGCTACCCCTTCTCGGGGGTGAATTTTTTTTCAAAATAACCTCGGATATCAATAGAAGTCTTAATTTTAAGCAAAAAATCATCTATAAAGTTTTTCAAAAAATCCAATACTTTTCAAGTTATTGGCAATTGAAAATTCGCAATTTTTTCACGTTTTTCATCGGTTTTTTGCAAATATCTCCAAAAATATACGTTTTATCGAAAATTTTATAAAGAACAAAATTGTTGCAGGTAAAACAGTGAACAATTTGGTTTTTTATAAAGTATTCTAAGTGCAATATTAAGCTAGATATTAAAGATCAAAGCCGTTTATTATTTTGTCTGAAATTTAATCGATGTGGTCAATGCCATCTAGCGGCGAGCAGATGCATTTTATGCATTCTAATACAAAAGGGTTTTGTAGTGCTTAAAATAAGCTTTAAAATCAGCACTATTAAAAGTCTTTTGCACATAAAATAAGTGAGCTGTATTGCAAATAAGGGGAGCATCTAATGTTTTTTTTTTAATCAATGGGTTTCATAAGTGGCACTTTCCACCAAAATTCAAATTAATCGTATTCCCCCTAGAATTAACTTTATTATGAAGAGTTTGATTGATAGTATCAGTTTGGCTGCTTCAGGACACATATTTTTCAAAAAAGTCACGATTAAAAATAAAAATAAAACTATTTTTTAAAAAACCCACTTTTTTTCATAATATCTCAAAAATGACGACAGAGACGTATAAAAGTGTACGGATTAAAAATTTAGGTATTTTTCTGAGAAACAATTTGGTTTTTTTGTTTTTTCTGTCAAAGAAAAATTGACGGAGATATGATTGTTTAAATAGCGCGTGGCAGCGCAATCACAGCCTTTCTTAGGCCCTTTAACCCTTCACCGTTTTAGAAAAAGGTTTTTTACTATATTTTGTAATGAAGGATGTTGTAGCTCTCTTAATTACCTTTACAATGTTTTTTTATAAATTGTGATAGCATGAAAACTATGAGCTGTGATAGCATGGAGTTATGGTCCAAAAACTTATCATATTTTTTTCTACTTAGTAACTGAAAATTTCGGAGTGTGAATATTTGGAGCAATGTGAAAGTACGCAGTCTAATAGAGACCCACAACTATTTTAATGTGTATATATAAATATAAATAATTATTATCAACACTCACACCAATTAGCCTAGCCACAAAGTAAGCACTGTGTTATGGCTTGTGTTATGGGATACTAGGGTGACGGATAGAATACATAAATTGTACATATATAAGTATATTTTTATAGAAGTACATATTAAGCATCCATGACTGGAGTACAAATGCTCGTATTCATCACACAAACATCTGCCACCACCGGGAGTCGAACCCGGGACCTCTCGAGTCGGCGACACCATGATACCCGGCGTACAAACCACTCGACCACGGAGGTCGTCAGATATATATATGTATATATACATAATATGGCTCATATATGCAGAAAAGTTGGTCTGTTTTGTAATAGTACCTGTGGAACGTGCAGTGGAGATAACTGCCAAAATAGCCCTCCAATTCAGCCAGAAGATGTTGAATGTGACAGCGACTCCGACATTGAGTCATGAATAATAATATTATATTTTAATAATAATAGTACAACGTAGTTTTTTTCTAGTAAACTTTTCTTTAGATTTAAACATCTAGCAGTTAAATGCTTAAAAAAAAATAGTACAATTTTATATAATTTGTAAATATTTTATTCAATAAATGGCAATTTTTTACTCTAAATTAAATTATTTTTAAATATGTAATCATATATATTTACTGTTTTAATTTAGGGGTAGTTTTAAGGGTAGAAAAGCTTAAGAATATGATAATCATTTTCGAGAGTGTGGAATAATATTTAAATCCTTTTCATTTTATCAAAAAAACATATTTCATTCATTTTACCCATAGAGCAACACAGCCGACGCGCCTAGGAGGGGAGCAGCCATAACGACATAATACTACTAAAATTATTCTGCCGCTAGTTGCGGGGGGGGGGGGGGATTATCCGCACAAATGCAGTCCAACATACTAAATCGGGCATAGATGAACTGAAAACTTAAGATTTTTTATTGACTGATCTGAAATTTGTACTGGCGAGTCGATTGTTTTGTCAAACAAGCAAAATTTTGGCATATTTGATCTCTAACATACACTCGCGCGTCCTGACTTAGTCTAGATTTCTATTTACCTCATAGCATGTATAAATACTGCTAAATCTCAAACATTAGAGTTCTCATACGTTTAGCAACCCTGCGCGGCGCGGCTGCGCCAGCCACAACACTGGCCGTCGGACAGCACCTTACTTTTACCTAACCGGTACTTTAAATTCGGTTTAAGTTAAAGTAAGTTGGTGCAACTCTCGCTAAGTACCTATAACTTACAAGTACCTATTAATTTCACAGTATTTCATGCGGAATAAGAGCAGGTATAATATACTTACATACATTAAAATAACTCTACACTTCGCTGACTCATAGTAGGCATATGAGAACAATGGAATGTTTCAAAAGCTTTGCGTATTAAGTGCTCCATATCGCATCACAGTGTTAGAGCTGTGTAACTTAACTACCACTACTTAATTCTCTCTTCTCTTTGTACTTTCCCTTCAGTATGTTCATCTGAGTTGGTATCGTTATTTGTTGTTTATTATTTTGATAATGCTTATGTACGGTTCATCTCGTTCATTGAATTTGTAAAAAGTATTTGTATATGTACAAGATTTACCATACTTTTGGGGTTCCGTAAAAAATCAAATAAACAGAACTCTGTTAGAGTTGAGTAGAATCAAATTGTTATCCATCCATCTGTCAAGACCCTTCCTTCAAAAGCACTTGAGATTTTCATACTACAAGACAAACGTTATAATATCAAGGGCTGGATTCTGTTGAAGCAATAAAAAAAAACTTTTAAGTCAACGTCTCATTTTCTCATGTCAAACATTTTGACGTTCGCAAGATATTCAAACGAGTACTTCCCATTGACCTGAAATCATGAAATTGACAAAAACTAACTAGGGATGACGTCTCTTTCTCCCTCCAAATATAAGAGCTATGCTCTTGTCGGTGCAGTCTATGGATCCCCCTCCATCTCCCTCTGTCCTCCGGCATCTCTTTGAGCCTGGGGGGGTGGGGCTGTACGACTCAACGCCAACCTTTTCCTTAATTTTGCTTAGTGAAGGCTATCCTCGGTTTTCCCCTTCCTCTTTTTCCTTCCACTTTTCCCTCAATGATGTTCTTTATGAATTAATCGTGTCGCACAAGGTGGCCGAATGTCGATGATGACTATATAACTTTTTTTTCTTCGTCCATCAGGTAGATTATCATAAAGTATTAGACACGTATTTCCTTTTATCACATAATCAAAATATTACAAAGATATGTTGATTTAAAATGTCGCTAGACGTCACGTCTTGGTACAATTTTTACTTAGAAGTGACGTCATGAACCATCTCTCCCAAACTTTGACGCTCACGATCTTTATTATGTTTTGGTTGATTGGCAAAGGAAATAGATGTCCATTATGTTTTGATAATCTAACTGACGGACGCGCTACCGGCACTGCGCTTACAACGTATGGAAGCCTACATCACGCTAGGGAAATTCGGAAGCAAACACTTACAATATGCAATGCCTGATCAACATCAGTCGGGCTGCGGCCCCCGAGCTTACACCACCCATCCCGGAGAAAAATCTTCCCCTTTGGCCTTCCTACACGTTTATCTTTCCTCATCATCATCCTTATCACGGTGATATTTAAAAAAAATATATGATTGCTCCAGCATACCTCCTCCATCAATTGCTTGACCTCCTTCTTGACAGTGGCGATGAGCCGCTCCTTCTGTTCTGTGCTTGGGTCCGCGGCCGCGGCGGCCGCTGGCATCTCCTCTGACTCGCTCTCAGCTGCAACAAGAAAATACGTGATTTAACCCCATATCACCTAAATTATAGTGAAATAGATCTGTTTATTACCTCTTTATCTAACTATACTAATATTTTAAAGAGGAAAATTTTGATTGTTTGTTTGAATTGCATAGGCTCCTAAACTAAGGACCCGATTAGAAAAAATATTTTAATATAGAATCCTACGTTATCCCTAATGAACAAAGGAAGTATATAAAATATTTTCAATAAAGTAAGGGATCAATATGAAAACATCGATAGTAAAAAATCTTAATAATAAATGTTTTAAAATAACATTTTTTTTACCCAAAAAAGGGTAAGTTCATCTTATTTCGTAAGCATTGTATTTTATTAATTTTAGTGTATATCCTACTACTGGACTACCGACATGTTTTTTTTTAGTTTATATCTTGTTTTGTTACAGATTTTATTTCTACCATAAATAAACCGTTTCAAGCTTATTGTTGGCGATTTATTACTTCTATCGAACCCCCTCTACCGACGGCAACCGTCGCAAAACGTTTTATTATTTAACTAGCTATGATACCCGGCTTCGATCGGGAGTTGATATGAGATTACGTGGTAGTTAAATAAAAAAATAAAATATGACGCAAAAAGTAAAAAAAAATATATTGAAAACATTTTCTCATTATTTACACTACTTGTTTATAAACAACATTTTTCATTTTATTGTCCGGGGTATATATATATAAATTTTTCGAATTTCCTACTCTTGAGCAAGCTACAAATAGCTGACTGTGAAAGAAGCAGGATTCTTTGAGGTTGATGCCACAATATTTTAAAGTTTGCCCATGCGCTTTGTTAATTGTAAAACTAAAGGCTAATTTAATTGGAAACTGCAATCTTTTAAATTGAAATGGCAATTCAGAAGAGATCAGTGGTATTCTAGGTATAAATACTGTGTGTCTTTTGTTCTTTCCAGAAATAATTTGATAGCTGTTTTACGATCATCCTCGTTCCATTACATAGTTTCGGGGAGTTGAGATTTCTGAGAAGTATGAATGGAGATCCAATTTTCAGACGAAGGCAGTCTAATAGCATTCCTGGGAATTGTAAAGAGTTTAGAAATTCAGTAGGGAAGTTGTCCCTTTCTTCAATGGATACCATCGTGTCGATCGATTTATATATTTTCTCTTCACCAGGTATTTTCTTTAGAATATTAAAATTGATATCGTCAACAATATTATTTTTATTGGCCAAAAATGCTCTTTGAAATAACCACTCTACGTTGGTATAGTTCTGAATAATATTTGGATAAATTTTGACGATTAGTTCGTTTTCAGTAATGGCTATGTTACAGAAATCACTATTGAGTTCAATGAGGCCGGTCGTTTGGTCAGTAGGATATGTACTTTCGCCCATTTGTAAAAGTATTTTAGCAAAATGTGCTGTTGTTTCATCTTTTGATAATTCAATTCTCATGTTTTTTGTTAATTGCAATATTTGTACTTGAGGCCAGAGATGTGACTTTTTTAAGCATGCATTGATCTCGTCTGCTGATGTTGGAATAACTTGGGAATAACTGGAAGTGTTTGTCGAAAATCTCCTGAGAGTATGATTAGAGCTCCTCCCATTATTACAGAGATTTTTCGCAATTCTTGTAATGTTCTGTCCATAGCTTCTAGTGATTTTTATGGGCCATGGTGCATTCATCCCAGAAGATAATTTTAGCTTGTTTTAGAAGTTGACCCCGTCCAGATTTTCCTGAGATTTTACATACCGGGAATTGTTGTTCGGCTATATTCAGCAGTAGTTGTAAGGCAGAATGGGCAGTTCGTCCTCCTTCCATAAGTGTGGCTGCGATGCCGGATGATGCTAGAGCCAGTGCGATGTGTTTTTGAGCACGTATTTCCGCCAGTATTAGATTTATTAAAAACGTTTTACCGGTGCCTCCTGGTGCGTCCAAGTAAATAATTCCACCAGTGTTGTTATTTATCCGGTTCATTACGTTGTAAACTTTTTTTTGATTGTCATTGAGGAGTGATTTGTTGTGAGCAATGTATTCAAGTAGTTGATTGACGTTGTAGCTTTTTTCCTTTGTGATTTCGTAGTTTAGCACACTGGAAGCATTTCTCTGTGGTGCTGGCATTCCAAGTTCTACTAAGGCTTGGTTATTTATTGCTAAACATTTATCTTCTAAGCGAATGAATATTTCATTAAATATGTCGTCATTGATCTCTATAGTCAGTTCTGGATTAATTTGTCGGATTTGGTACAATATATCATCACTCATACTCTTTTTGAAAGAGTCCCATAGCTGTTTTAGGTTTGATGGGTTACATGTTGTTAGAATTATGGCGAATAACTCTCGAATTTGTTCATCTGAAGCTGTAACTGTGGCTTCTTGTAGTGTTAAATCCCAGTGGTTATCGTTTTCCAATAATCCTAAGCATTGACAAGCTTCTCTGTACGCCTGGCATAGATAGCCGTCAATGGTCCTGCGATCTGTGAAACTTGTTAGTCCCCGTGTTTCGTGTAACAACATCCGGAGATAGAAACATTCGGCATTGTTTGGATGTACAATGTATACTCGACCTATTGCGTTAGTTTTCATGATTTCTGGCATTTGTTTTCGTCGTTGAAAAATTTTCCTTGTTTTGTCCCACGTATAATAAATAGGGACGTCGACATACAGTAATGTCTTTGCGAAAGGATCCGTTTGGCACAGTTGGAAAAAAGCTGTTAATGTTGTGTTCTGAGGTGGTTCGCTTGCAATTTTTCTAGCCGAATCTTTTGTGAAGTAAACTCTCAGTCCATTCTCTAAATGTACTACTAGATGTTGCACAGCTGGTTCGCGTTCGTGTATGGGAAAACTCAAAATCCTCCACGCTGCTTCGTTACTGTTGATGTATCTTCCCATTTGGTAGTGGGTTATATGGTACTGCTCTACCCATTGATTAATTATCTATTTCCAGTTCGTCTCTGCCTTGTATTCGTATTTTTGATGTGAAGCCACCGTTTTTCGGTGATTGTCTTCTATATTTGGGATTGCCATCATCTTCAGTTTTTATATCGTCCAAGTATGGTTTTGGATATTTTTTATACATTTTCCATCACTCATGCATGGCGCATTGAAGTTTAATGGCCCACATGGTCCGTAAATCATGTTTTTCACTACTATGTTGTATAGTTCAGGATCTTTTTGTAGATTGGGAAATTCAGCTTGGATCATTTAGTCGATATCCGTGGGATAAATTTTATCGTGTAGCCATATGAGATTGTGTGAGTGAGGTAATCCTCGTTTCTGCCACTCGATTGTATACATCCAGCATCTAACGGTTCCAAAGATGTGGTATTTTTTGATGACTTCAATAAATGTTATTTGTTTTTGTCGAAAAACTCGGGCTATTATGTCGTGTCGATCCATGGAGGTTTGTCCGTATTTCAGTTGTTCTTTGATGTCTGGCCATGATGAGTTGCATGTAAATGTTATGAAGAGATCAGGACGTCTATTTTCTTACGTAGGTCATGGCGTTGAGTATATTGGTGCATATGTCATGGACTTCCTATGTATGATGAAGGTAAGATTACCATTGTTCCAATATCGTCAATATTGCCGTCATTTATGATCGCGTCTCGAAGGTTGTATGAATGATGGACGTATTCTTCTGTGCGTAGTTTCTTGATTCAGTCTTATGTAAAGCATTCGTTCTGCTTCTATTTTTGCGTACATATCTACCAGAAATTGTTGGAATAAACGGCGAGTGTTGAGTATGTGATTGTATATTTCATTGTCTCTAATCATTAAGCGGTAAGCATAGAACTCCTTGGAAGTGACTTTTTTATTTGTTTCTATGCCTGTTTCAGGATGAATGTGTTTTAGATTGAAATGATATGCGTCCTCTCCGTGCAGAAATATTAACGGATATTGAAGAGCATCATATGAACGGTGTTTCTCTGCAATGCGTTGTAGTCCTTTTCTTCTTCGTTGTACAATTATGTCACAGCTTGTATTTTCATTGTCCACAATTACGATGGCGACTTCATCTGTCTGATGTGAATTAAGTCTACGTTCGTGTTCTCTACATGGTCTTTTATCGGCTCGAACTACAATTTTATAGTCATCAGAAATCAGGCGGTCTAATGTTGTTCTGAATATGTAAATCAGTTGATTGTATTTGTGTAAGATCCTCTGTATATCTTGGATTATTTTGCGTCTCAATCCATTAAATTTTGTGCATCGTTGATCAATTTCTTGTTCTTCATTTCCGATGAAATATATTTGCAGAAATTTATGGTCATCGTTAAGCATTGAAAGTAATGATCCTATTTTGTGATAAATTTGCCCTTGAATTGAAAATACATATTCAAATTCATTTCTATTAGTATTAGTCGAAGTAACACCGCAAGAAGTCATTTGAAAGCAGGAGTTGTATGATCTTATATTTTGAAGAAAGTGTTTTGATTCTAGTGTTTCCCCGGTCAGGTAATTTAGAAATTCCTGCGGCGGTGCTTCTAGTGGTGGTAATCTAATTTTTTTTCGCGTGGCAAAATTGGCAAATGTTATTCATTTTTCCGATTACATATTTATGATTGTAATATAATCGACGAAAAAGTCGGTTAGTAGTGGAATGCTTCCTTTGTTAGATTATCTGTGAAAATTCTCGATTCTTCAATACTTTTATTTTCTTTTCTTTCTTCGCTTTTTCAGTATGCTCATTCTGGCTCGTTGATTTTGTAAAATGTTCTCAGTATGCTCATTCTGGCTCGTTGATTTTGTAAACGTGCTATTCTTCCATTTTATTTCTTCGATATTCTTTTTGTTTCCGCCGTTTCGCTGCAGAACTGACAAGATCTCCTCCTCTTTAACGTCTAGGCAATGTATTCTGTAAAATATAAATTAAAAAATAATAATATATTGTTACGTAAACGTGGGGTACGTCGAGACAAAGAAAAAAAAATATTTAAGGAAATTACAACTAAAAGAAAAAAAAACCATTAGAATTAATTAAACACACTATTAAAATACTCACATTTGATATTTCACAATAAAGGATCAAAGACAACTTTTTTCTTCTTCGCTTCAAATCGAGAATTAATTAAAGACACTATTAAAAGTGCTCACAGGTGATACTTCAAAATAAAGGCTCACAGATAATTTCTTTCCTTTTCGTTTCGAAATCGCTTGTTTCGCTGTTCAAATCGAACTAACTCTGGCGGGCGACACCGGGCTCTTATATATTCAGAGAGCTAGGCTCTAGGATATTCGAGAAAGTTTTTGAATATTTTCTCTCTCACACCTTCTTCAAGTTCAAATACTCGACGTTAGATGGCGCCACAACAGTTAATTTCCAAGTTGAAGGGTTGGAAAAGCCCTTATATATTGAAAAACACGCCCTTTAGGTTAAAACGGAAACTTTCTTGTTCGAGGGGGGATAAAGGGCTATCACACTATATAAGTCTCTTTATCGTGCCGGGACTCCTTTTTAGGTTATATCGGCACGCACATTTAATCAACTTAGTTTTATTATATATAATAATGAATTTTGACAGGATTTCATCGGACTACCCCTAAATAAATCTCATCTGAAGAAGACCCTTATAAATACACGATAATACAAAGTACACTTCTTAATAGAGGATGGTCATGAATGGAAGGAAATACCCTTCCTTAAATTTGTAACCTATTAGTAAACAAAGCTTTAACTAAGTTAATCTACATCGGTAATTTAATAATAACTGATCTCTTTCATGATATTATTTGATTTAGACTATAATAGCAACAAAATCTTACACGCTTATTAATTTATCACTCAGAAAAAAGTCCCTACTTTTTAATTCGTTTTTTGCCAGTGCTTTGTCATTTTATCAAAAAAAAACAATTGTCGCAGTTAATACTTATAGTCATGGGAAAATATTAATTATATCATTGCGGCAATTTATTTTCTCATTAACAAAATATGGATAATCGAATACTATTACATTGTACAATGAACGTATACATGCTCGCTAACTTGTGCCAATTTTCAAGTATCAGGTGGTACAGTGTCGTAATAATTTTACTCACTTTACTTTCAATCTGAGGATGGCTTCTTACGTATGTAGTAGAGAATATTGTAAAAAAATTGAAATTAATACTTCCAGACAACTTCTGTCAGCAGTATTTATTGCCAGACACTTTAAATATCGAAGCTAATTACACAAATTAACTTACAGTCTGAGCCCTGATATTTTACTTCGATATTTAGGGGGCTTTTATTATATTTTGTAAGCTGCCAGACCAATCTTAGGGGCCAAACATTCCCTAAGCTTGGTCCATGAGAAAATAAGTAAGGTCTGGCGTTCTTGGGATCCTGTACTATAAAATTGTATTTGACTCGTTCTATTGTTTGTTAAGATTTTGTAGCAATTAATCTGCCTTACTAATTGGCAGCCAGCTCAGCAATCCCTTTAGCTGATTCGTCGTCATTAATTAACATCATAGACCTTAGGCCGCACGCTGCGTTAGGAGGGACCACGGAGCAGACATCCGCTACGACTACTACTATTATTTCATAGAGCATCGCTGCTTCAGGCCGGTATCCCGTTGCAGCACGTTCTATGAAATGCATAGAGCAACCGCGTTGGTCGTGTTGCGCTCTGAAATGACATGAAACTACACGCGGAGCGGACGACCGCTCGCTCCGTACTCCCGCTTAACGCAGTACACTCCCTTAACCCTTAGCATAATACTTATTTTACTGTAAAGTATGTTTTGTATACATTTATTATTATAATTATTCCTGAAGTTACACCCCAACTACATATAAGTACAAACATTAGGATGAGTTTATAAGTCCAGAGTCCATCATAGATGAGTACAGAAATGCCATATATACATTTCCAACTTCAACTTGTTTAGACATATTCTTAGTAATCTGTGCTTTAACTTATCCAATCTATTTACTAAAACTTTCCTAATATTGTGTACAGTCAATGTTTGTATGGAGGAAAGCAATATTTTCTTCAATACGTATTTATAACTAGATATATTGCCCTCGGGAGAAACCGTTAGTTATCAATGATGGAAGGTTTTTACTCCCCAAACTTTTCTCATATAGCTCCCACACCTGCGTCCATAATTATATTACCTACTGTTTATCATTTGATTGAATTGAGATATAAAAACGACAGAATCGCTGCAATAATATTATCGTCTGCAGGATTTTATGACTTTAGAAGTCTTGGATAATTTATAACTTTGTCGTTTTGTACACAATACAGACCAGCTGCATTTGAATTATTCTTAAAATCGATAAAGCTATTAAAAATGAGAATATTAAAATATTTTTCTCTCAGTTTTTTTTTTAATAAAATTTCCTCAAAGCTTTTTCCTCAATTTTTCTAGATGTTCATCTCGTAATATAATATACTGTGCTGTATATATGTGCCACGTCGACGGCAATGTAACATAAAATATGGCCGTAAAAACATTTCATATCGTGAACACCACAATTTCTTTTTACATCACGAAATTTCGTTCTGAATATTTCCGGTACGTAATGACACAAATAAATTAATAAATAAATTATAATACAGTATTTAAATGCTACTGGTTTAGAGTAATGTTTCTTAATAAATAATAATGTTACCTATTTTAGTATGCCGTAATAACCAAAGGATTATGTTATGTATGAGTTATTACTTTATTTAAGGGGTTATATGTAACCCCAAATTGTTAGCCTTCGCTGTCAATGCGTCTACTATCAGAATAACATGAACATGATAGATAAAAATGGGAACGTCGGATAATTCCAATGGCGAAAAATGTAATAAAAATTATTTTATATTTAAAATTATTAAAGTCTAAGAATCTAAATAAAATTATATTTCGAGTGGTCGCCAATCCAAGCAAATAATCCCAGTCAATCTATTAGACACGATGACATGCAATGCATGCTTTCTTCTTTTTGTAGTCGGTTTAGAAAAGCCTTTGATTTTTCTTAATTCTTCCCAGTACAAGGCCTCCCGGCAAAAATGTTATGGCGTAGCTCTTCAAGTTTACTAGGATCTTATGCTTATATTGGTTTGAGTTACTTATTTTTATCTATTTTATTATATTTTAGCACAGTGTAGAAACTTAAAGTAGTACAACGCCTTTGAAGTCTCGCGAAATGCCGCTTTTGTCTAGAGTCTAGACATTCGTCATTGTCGCGGGGTTGTCACATTTTTTAGTTTTAAGTTCCATATTTACAGGATATAGTATCCTATACTGTATATACTACTTACTATCCTTCTTAGTAATATTATAATTGTGAAAGTTTGTTACTCAATCACGGAAAAACTACTGATATCGAAAAAAATGTTGTATTGAAATCAGCACCTTCGGAAACCATTAATATCGACACCTATATCGATTTTAGTGATAGCTGCAAATTCGCCGTCTTGGATCTCGATATTAATATTATATACGGAATCAACACCCTCAGAAAACATGAACACATCGACACCCATGTCGATTTTATTGAAAATTTCTTGGATCCCATTTAATGTTGTACTTGTTTATTCGAAATCAGCACCCTCGAAAACCATGAATATAATATAGATTTAGTTTAAAAAGGCAAAAATAATGTTACCAATTATTTTATCAACCACCAATTAATACCAATATATTTTATTTATTTATTCCACCGATTTTAATAAAAATGTGGGTCCGCTATCTTTGCTCTGGAAACGCCTAGGTGTTATTTATTTGAATCTTTAATTAATGTTAAGCCTATCATCTTTGTACGAGGAAAATAAAAAATATCCTGTCCAACATTTACAAAACATTAGTTGAATACCGGTTAATTTATTCAAGAGTCACGTCCCAAAAGTTCGCTATTTTGTTTGTATATTCTAACAACTAAAAACTAAATTATTATGAAATTACTTACCTTTCTTCTGTGCACGGAAACTTTTAAAATTTTAATTTCAAATTCGTATTTATACGAAATGTTGACATACATCGTATCACGCCACATGTAGTAGGGACCATTTAAAAAGAAATTCAATTATTTTATTTAAATCATCTCTTACAATCCCCGGTCGCTGTATGGGATTAAGGCATCAGCCTGCCGCTCTGTTTTGAGATGCCATAATGCCCCCCACCTAATATCTAATGCCCCGATCCTTGAAATAACACTATCATACCTACTGATTTGACGTAATAGGTAAGTATATAAGATTCACCTTAATTCTTCTAATTATCTGGGTAACGATATGTACTTTAAAAAGGGTAAGCAAGGGCAACTTAAAGATTCCCCATGCCTGCATTTAAGAAGTGCCTAATTGTTAAAACCTTTTTTTAATTGACTATAGTCTGCCCCATAAACTTACGTGCTTTCTTTTACTCTTTTGTCAAGAGTTTGTTATGCATCTAATAGATAAAATTGGTATTATGCATGCATGCTTTTGACTTACACTTTAAAATACCCTAAAAACTACACAAAACAAATGGCAAATGAAGTTCATAATTTTAGCCATCGTAAATTAATAAGAACTTTTTCCATTCATCACCAACTGAAACTAAACATAATTACATATTTTCACTCACGACACATATACTCGTATGTAGATAGTCTCCTCATTGCTCCTAACATATTAGTTTGGAACTAACTAATAATGTTCCCCTCCGTCAAGAAAGTTTTGCTTATACTACGCAGGAATGTCCATATTGGAACACATATACCTACAAGTCTCCGCTAGTGTCAATGTTAAGTTACGAATCAGGTATTTATTTAATAACATACATACCAATATTCACGATTTCTCTGAAGTATTATTAAATGTCGATCACATACCTATACCTCAGGCCTAATAGTAATTCGCAGAAATCGCAGATACGTATAATATAGAAGGCCAGTGTAGAAGGCGAGTGAGGAAGCAGAAAGCACACCTAGCAGAAAATAGACATTCTTTTCAAATCCTATGGCAATACTGCGATTGCCGACCCGCCTACCAAGTGAACGGATGAATGGATTGTCATAATTGATATCAATCAGCCCCTAGTCCCCGGCAGTTTTGCTTATCCTAGGTACTACAGCGGTCTAAATTAATGCCTTAAAATGATTCTGTATAACAAAATTATGATTTTAAATTTCTGATAAACGAGTGAATACCAAATGATTTCCTGCGAATTAAGTTGATGCCTTCCGCTGATATGCATAATAATATTATGACATTCAAATTTCTGTTTGACAACATACAAGATGGCACACTGAAAACAGGCGCGACTAACGGAGTGAGAATAAGTTATTTTTAAGTTATGTTGGGATAGTATCGGAATATTTGAAGTGTGGAGTAAGAAGGAAGAATCCACTAGGAATCGATTTTCCTCAATTCCAGTAACTTATACATATACTAGAATTATGTAAGTAACCGGAATTTAATAATAGTTTCTAAGCGATGACGGATCTTATGTCCACAGGTCCTTTTCGGAAGAATGTAAATACCAGAAGAAGTATGTCGAAGAGGGTAACTAAGTTGGTTAATATAACACGACTGTGATGCCCTCTTATGTTTGTTAAATGTATTAACATTGAAAATGTTTTATCGTTCGCTCCAATAGGCCCCCATTTTCGCTGAAAGTGCTACTCGCTCGTTATACCCCGAGATTTAAGGCCACGAGGACGTATGAGGACTCAAAATGGCTTTAAGAAGATGTAAAATTAATTTTGAAAATTCAAAAACTTTTTTCGAAATCGTATAAAAACGACTTTTTGCGAACCAAAAATCGTGTGTTCACAGAAAATTTCCGATACCACGAGAACGGGGCCGAATTTCAAAAATATGAAAAATAAGCACTTCGGTATTGAACCAAGGAACATTTTTGGTCATTACACTTATTTCGATATTGGTGACGGTTTAAGCTGTAGAATGCCCTTTCAAATCGTATAGTGATGATGATAGTGAAATCTGTGTTTTTTTTTAATAAAAATTTAAAATATCGTCATTCAGTTAGTTTTTACAAAAGTGATCAATCTGTGGAACGTCTTAATGTTATCCAAACTTCTTGAAATTTTGCATGGATAAGTTTTATATCATTCGGACTCGGGGGGCGAAGTCAGCAAAAAATTTTTTTTTGCCTTAGGAAAATGAAACACCCTACCATGCATAGCTAAGAAACCACTACACACGGTTGTGATGGGGGATTTTAGGGCAAGGTTGGGGAAACATATGGTCTTGAGTGGAGAGTGGGTAGGCAATCGAACGAAATGACGGTGTGAATGACCGCCGATGGTAAAGAAAGAGGTGAGTACGACCTAAATACGTAATTTTTATCACGTGTAATCAACAAAGGCTATGTAGGTATTTTTCTCAGGTGCTCATGTCACTCAGACACTGAATCCCGAATGTGCTGAAAAACTATAAAGACGGCACTTATTATTTATCTAAATAGTGAAGTGATCGTGATTTTGTATTTACTATATTAAGTCAATGATTAGGAGTACATTTTTAATATCAATACATGAGTTACTAAGACATCGCATCAATCTTGCAGTATAGCTGAACCTTTAAAAACCAAGATTAATTGCTTTCGTTTCACCGCCAACTAAGCAATTTCTCAACGGCTTACCACAAAAATGTTCGCGTAACCGGAGATACTTTTGAAGGCCATCGATCTTCCGTTTGCAACTTGAATTCCTACCGGGAGATGTTTCATTGCTCTTTTCACATACTAAATATGAGGGTTGTATGTGGGCGAATAGAATTGTCAGATTGCTTTGAAGCTTGTGCATTATAATTTAGGTCGAGAAAGAAAGAACATTGTACCTGCTACAACCACTTGCTTTGTGAGACAACTTTTAGCGTGTTTCCGTTTCGGGATCATGTTAAATAAATATATAAGAAGCTATAACTATAACACCATATTGTTTTAAACTTTTATAGTTCACTAACATTATAGTATTTTATGTTATTTATGGGATTGTTACTTATTGTTGTTAACGCTTTAAACTTAGTAAAAATTGAGATGGAAAATAAAAAAATGTTGTCGTTTTATGATCATCGTCGGAATGAGATTGTAGCTCCGATGTTGGTCTTTTTCGTACTGAACAAAGACATGAGTCGTTTTTAGGTCGATATAGTGCCTCTGCGTCTGCGGATATTATTGATAGTATACCTACACATGTCAACACGTTCCACCATCCCAATGGTAGCGACGTAATAAAGGGAAAGAAGCTTTAAGTACGTACCATCAATTTTCATTACGCCATTGAGATAAAAATGTTCGTAGATTTATTATCACTTTCATGGACTTAAGGTACAAGTCCGAACTGAACCGCAAACCACAGGCCGCAGCTGCAGACTGCAGGCGACACTACTACTTTTTACGAATCTGTATGAAATTGATTGCCGAGGTTGCACAATGCATATAAATGCACGGTCAGCCGCAGGCGCTAGCCGCAGTGTCGCCTGCGGTTGTCGCCTGCAGCCCACTGCGGAATTGTACCTATAAAGTATCTACTTCAAAAAAAAACTGTTTCAGTTTTATCTCATTAAAAAAGGGATTAACAGTATAATTATTGTAATGAGACAAGGGGGTACAAATGGCGAGATTGCATGTTTAATATATTCTTCACCAGCAGCTGCCCGCGACTTCGTCCGTTTTAACTTTAGTTTTTTGGGAATCCCACAAAATCCTGTCATTTTTCCGAGATAAAAAGTATCCTATATCTCAATCCAGGTCATAAGCTATATTTGTACCAAATCTGTTCAGTAGTTACAAACATACAAACTTTCACTTTTATCATTTTAGTAGGATAACACCTACCTGTTTTTAATTTTTTCATACTTTATATTTTATTTTATTTTTTTTATTTTACCTTTTTTTATCTATATTTCATGAAACATAATATAAAAAGAGTATTAAAATATGTGACTTGTAGTAGAATTCGTAAAATGACCATATTGTTTGTATGTAGATGAAACGTCATTAACGTCGAATTAAATCCATAATTCCATATTAATATTATAAATGTGAAAGTGTGTCTGTCTGTTACCTCTTCACGCTTAAACCGCTGAACTGATTTAGATAATATGGAGATAGTTTGACTCACTGTTAAGGAAATAGTATATTTTTTTCCCAGAAATCAACTTTGAAAAGAGGGTAGAAGTATGTATGGAAAAAAAATCAACGCTGACAAAGTCGCGGGCACATACTAGTAATTCATTAATGATGATAATTTTAGATATTTCACCCAGTATCTCCATTTTAGACACCTAGATCAGTATCAATCGTTACTAATTATCCTTTTCTTATATAATACTAAAAAAAATAGATATGTACATATAAATAAACATAATTTAACAACTACTTAATGTCTAAAATCTACAATCTAAATTACCTTAAATATATACCCAAATTAAATAATCTTATTATATATTTAACTAAGACTGCGTGATGATGCAGTAGTTTAGAATGTAGACGTTAATGGGCCACGGAATTTGTAAGATGGTGATAACAATGTTGTACCTAATGGCGCTTGATTATGCATTTCTCTATTAGTTAATAGCCAGGTTGCGATTAGTAAGAAAAATGAGCTCTGCTGGTGCATTCGAAAACTTATTCACGTTCCAATTAAGCATCAGCATAATTCGGCATTGTGCGCCACTGAGTCTTAAGGTATAATATGTAAAAATACAAGTTTTAAGGTTATGAATGTACCTACTAAGGCTTACAGAAATCCGGCGTCCACATTAATTTAGTCAACAAAATCAATAAGCGAAACTTTTCTACAAGATATAAGAGTTTTTAGATTTATATTTTAGTCCAACGAAAGAAACCACAGTAACACGACAGTGACGTTTGGTTGTTTACAGATTTTCTAACGTTACAATCATGGTGGACAACGTTTTTAGTAAAAACATAGACTAAAAAACTAAAAAAATGAGAATATTTAGTCACCTTGAGTGTAAGTGTGGAAGAAGCAGCAAAAATATGTTAAAAATATGAATATCGTATTAATCATCCGAAGACATTGAAAAAAAGGTTGTGAAACAAAAGAACAACGCCTGAGGTCTGTTATCACCCACCAATCCGCACTGAGTCTATTGTCACCCACCAATCCGCGCTTGTTCCGTTATCTTCCTGCAATCCGCACTGGGTCCGTTATCATCCTCCAATCCGCACTGGGTCCGTTATCACCCACTAATCCGCGCTGGGTCCGTTATCACCCTCCAATCCGCACTGGGTACATTATCACCCACCAATCCTTGCTGGGTCTGTTATCACCCACCAATCCGCACTGGGTCCGTTATCATCTACCAATCCGCGCTGGGTCTGTTATCACCCACCAAGCACTAAATTCATGTATTTTGTGGTGTGAATTGTTTATTGTTTACCAATGTCAAGCGTGCCCAAAGAAGTTTCACTTCGAAAACCTCTGAAAAATACCAAAACGAGATAAAGTGTCTCCATTTTATTAAATATTCTTTGAAATCACTATTTTAGGAAACACTATTAGTCAAAAAAAAATAATAGGGTCGCCCCCATTCGAATTCGCGAGCAACAATCTGTAATTTTCATTAAAAAATTGTATCATAATATTGTTATTACAAGAGACCCCAAATAGAATAGCCAATGATCATAAATAAAGCAGCTCTCAAAATGGTGCTCAAATAAACTTTACAGTCGTTCGTTGCGTGAAAGCTAAATTTGAAAATATCGTCTTTTTTATATTTAAGTTGCCCGATATGTGTTTTGAGTCGCTCACTTAGTTATTCAGTCGCAAGCTTTATATTTTCGTGTGCAATATTTTTGTAACTTTATCGACTGAAAGTCATTTCTTTTTGCTTTGATGTAAGTCCCATTGAATAATATTTAAAGTTTAAAAATACAAGTTTTAAGGTTATAAATGTACCTACTAAGGCAAAGAGTTTTGTCGTTTCTGCTTTCAGAAATCTGGCCTCCACAATAATTTAGTCAACAAAACCAATAAGCGAAACTTTTCTACGAGATATAACAGTTTTTATATTTTAGTCCGACGAAAGAAACCACAGTAACACGACAGTGTCGTTTAGTTGTTTACAAATTTTCTGACGTCACAATCATGGTGGACAGCGTTTTTAGTAAAAGCATAGACTAAAAAACTATTTTTCAAATTAAATAACTATAGCAATGTTCTAATTACCCGACTGCCAAAGAGGGAGGGTAATGTTTAGGGAGTGTATGTAAGTATGTATGTATGTCTGTTCCTTTGTGACCTCCTGTAGCCTAAACGGCTTGATGGATTTTGATGTATGAGGTATCGTTAGATTTGTCTTGATTACGGGAGTGTCATAGGATACATTTTATCCTAAAAGTCCCACGGGATAAAGACATAATAATATTTTTTCTAAATTTCCCTTTAAAAAAATATGTATGCGGTATCATTAGATTCATTTTTAGACTGTCTTAAGGTACTTAATAATTCCCGCGATATTAATTCCCTTACTGAAGTAACAAGACTACGGTATATACCGTCTTAAAATACTAACTAACTAAAAAGTGTGAAATAAAAAAGGTAAATTTAAAAAATCAAAAAACCCGACTGCTTAATTATACTTCAAATAAAAACTGAAAAGAAAAAAACAAGTCCAGTAGTCTATAATTCTGTTAATAAGGAACAAAGCTACTTTAACAGTCGGGACCCACTGTTGAAAAATATTATGTATTCTTGAATATCTAATGGGTCCCGACTGTTAAAGTAGCTTTGTTCCTTATTAACAGAATTATAGACTACTGGACTTGTTTTTTTCTTTTCAGTTTTTATTTGAAGTATAATTAAGCAGTCGGGTTTTTTGATTTTTTAAATTTACCTTTTTTATTTTATGAAGTGAAATCGATGTACAGGTTGCATTTCCTGGATATTCTTTTATTGATGACAATGTGGCACCGTATAAAATTCAATGAGAATGTGAATAACACACAAGAAGAATGATAATGCTCAAGAAGAGATGAGTCAACTGCGATTTTGTGACACGCCCAGGCATCATCGCCAGTTAATGATTTAAGACGCTATGTAACTTCTTTGAATCAACACGAAGACGCACTGCAAAACATAAATTATGTCGAAAATCTTGTAATTGCTACGAATCACAAACTTTTTGACAAACTAAAATAAGTGATTAATTTAAATAACTTAATAATAAATAATAATACACTGTGTTTTCTATAACATACATAATTCTTAAATATTGTACATTTAATACCACAATACCTACATTCGAAATTTCCCTATCCCGCATTTTTGGTTGAGTCCTTGTGAAATCGTCTTAAACGGGTTGTACTGTATTTAGGCTCCTCATACCAAAACATATAAGAAATAAACATTTGTATATAGTACAATTTGACATAAGTCAACTAGCCTATTTAGTAAAAGAGTATCTCATCATCAATCGCAAAGTTATTTTTTGTCGCTCGTTTTATTATTTCAAGCCCGTGACGTATACCGCTGTTCTTTTATTCACATGCAGCATACGAGAACTTTTGAAAGATAAGTTTAACCTCTAGGGAAAATGGACAACATTCAACATGTGATGGGACTGGCTCCATGTTCAAAGCAAAGTAAATCATTCCGTTTGTGCCGAAAAGTTTACCTATAAAGTTATTTGGAACCTATAAGAAGTTTGGTGTCATTTCTTCTTTTACTATTAAACCTTTCACTTGTATCAGATCCAAAGAAGGTTGGCTTAGAATAGGTCCTTTTGAATTCTGTAACACTAAATTCCCTGGAGAGTACGAAATGGTTCTGACAATATTTTATTGAAAAAAAAATATAATAAAACATGTATTTTGTCATTTGTACAGATAGCTTATCGATAAAATTAAATACTCTCGGAACATTACGTGAGCTTCTTTGATAGCTTCATAGTAAATCGAATGAAAACTCTAGACTAATCTTCTTTTGAATAAAACTAGTTTTTCACGGGTTAATGCTCGAAACTTTATTTATTTATTGACGTTTCTTTTTTTGAATGTTTTATATCCATTTAATATTTTTTCACATTTGTGTGAAAATTAACGCTCCTCGTTTGTGCAAAACTTATAGTTTATAATAATAATCATCATCATCAGCCTATTAATGTCCACACAGTTGGGGCTTCCCCCATGGATGGAATAGAGAGATTGGCCCGTGACCCACCACGCATGCCCAGTGCGGAATGATGAGTGCTAACAACCACAGATGCAACTGGGACGTTGGTCCCAGGCTTAACATGTCATCCGAAGTACGGCGGAGCTCGAGATAATAAGTTTTTGGTCATCTATCCAATGACCGACCTTTGCCAAAGTTGCTGAACTTCTACAATCGCAGGCCGAACGCGCTTACCATCTGCGCTACCAAGCTCCTCTCACAATGATTGAACTTCTAACATACTCGTATTTATACGTTGTAAAAAAATTTAATTGACTTTCTAGTTATTTCCCACATACCTATCCACATCTAAAATTATTTAGTTAAAATATTTTCTAATGTTTTTTCCAAAACAGTTAGCTCAGGAATGTGTAAAAAGCTTCTTGTAAAGTACCTACTTATTGAACTACCACAATTGATATCGGATTATCTTTATATTGATAAATTTAAGTGTGGATACAACTACATACATTAAATCTAAAGAAAAGTTTACTAGAAAAAAATCCACGCGGACCAGGCAGCGGACGGGACTCGAACCCGCATCCTTCGCTATCCGGGCGAATGCACTGACCATTATGCTACCACGGCCCTATTAGCCGCGTCGAAATTTTCCTAGCTTTAAGCTGCAAGGCAGCGCCATCTCTTCGCATTGTAGGTAATCCACAATGTCAAATGAATACTTTTTCAAATATTAAACAGGTGGATGTTTCGGTCTCTTTAGAATTCTTTAGGCAATGCCAGGTTTACATCACGAGAGGACTGCCAAAACAAAAGTTATAAATTCATTATGTTTATATAGTACTAGTGGCCTGCCCTCGCTTTGTTTCGGTGTAGATCTATAGTGTAAACTATAGTTTTTGTTCAAAGGCTTGTATTATTCACAATGACTTTCTTCATCACTACATAGTAAGGTACAGGCGCCAATAAAGGTCCACTTAATTTCAAAACCTCGTAAAATCTTGCAGATAAAGAGGGTGAAGAAAAAACATAATGAAAGTTGTAATATATTTATTTGAGAAACAAGATATCTAAAAAAGTAGTAGGCATTTTAACACAAATGTAAACACTTTTTAGAAACTTGAGGTGGCCCGAAAAAACTTATGAAAATTATGAACACTTAAACACTTTAAACATAAAACATCAGAATAAAAAAATCAACCAAAAATTTAAATGTGGGCTATCTTAAATCTATCAAAATAAAAATTAACTATAACATAAAAACAAACTACTAAATAAAATAAAATTTAACTTTGAGATCAACTTTGAAAGTTACTCATCAAAAATAGAAATAAATCATTTTTCTTTTCAATTTTTTTGTTTTAATGCCTCTCATAGGTGGCTATCTAAGGAATACTGAAAATTAACTTTGAGATCAATAAAAATATACTTAATTATTTATAACAAATTAGATGGTACTGTCTTTAATTGATTCTTGTCCATTCCCCGCACCGTTTTTTAGTAGAAGGCTCCATTTTAATCTGGGATAAAAAATAGAATAAAACAAAGAAAAATTTAGTACCTCAAAAAATTGCTGACTTCAAATTTAATACATTCTTATTCAATCTCAATAACAAGTCGAACTTAATAAAAACTAACATAAAAAGACAAAAATATACTAACAATACATTTCAATAATCTTAGAAAGGCCCGGGCTATGTTTGGGAATCATATCATGGACCATAATAGGAAATTACACCCGGGTTGAGTATAATCTCGTAAAAATACAAAAAAAAGAAATTAAATAATAACACACTTGTAATTCGCTGTTAAATAGATTAAATATGAATTTTCACTATTTAGAGCAAAGAGATTTGTTTTAAATTTGTTAATTTTCAAAAGGATTTAGATAATGGAGGTTACAAAACGTGCATCGTCTCGACATGAACAAGCAAACTGTCATCTGTATTTAAAATGGCGACGCGCCGGTAATAAAACACACTTGCACTATTGTCTATAGTACTAGTAGCATAAACCCGCGAAATTTCAAATGTCTCGAATAATAGTAACTGTATTTTTTTTAAAGTGGGCTATCCTAGCAGTCGGGCCATCTTCGGCGCCTGTACCTTATAAAAAAAAATTCGCTTCCCGCTGTCTGTCCCTATGTATGCTTAAATCTTTAAAACTACGCAACGGATTTAGATGCGGTTTTTTTAATAGATAGAGTGATTCAAGAGGAAGGTTTATTTGTATAATACATGCTTAATATACTAGAGAAACACTGATCATTTTAGAGGTTTTTAATGTAAAGTCGTAAATAAACACATTTTTGCACTTACATTGCAAACGCTGGCTGAACCCTTCGAGATAGATTAAAATAATGTACGACAGTATTGTACACCTTAAAAAGATGTACAAAAAAGTCTGCGATGGTATATGTCTATCTCTTAGGGATTACCCACAATAACCTTTTCTTATCCTATACTTTTTACGAGAAATAATAGCTTATTTACGAAGCGATTTTCAGCAATATAACATTCATCCTTATCCAATTAAGTACCTTAAATACATTGTGCATTTAACATAGATCAATTTGGCCCTTTAAAGTATGTAATTTAAATGAATATTTTCGAAGATATTACAGATTTAAAATGCATTTAATGATTTAAATTGCGGGCGGTTCCGACGCTACCGGGCGGGGGGCCTGGCGGCGCGGCATGTGCCTATTGTATTTAGGTATTAGTAGAATAAAATGTCATTGTGTATAATACAAGCCTGAGAACAAAATCTATAGTCTACACTACATCTCTACACCGAAGCGAAGCAAGGGCGGGACACTAGTAATAATTATAAACCTTCCATTCCAAGTAAAAAAAATGCGTAATTTGTTGTACCGAATACAACATTGCTCTGCTGTTCTGATTTGAAAATTCTTTTTTTATTGGATAGTGCATTTATCGAGGAAGGCTATAGGCTATATATTACCAGGCTACGACCAGTAGCAGCGGATCATCGATGAAGAATGTTGCAAAAACGGGTAAAAATATTCCATTTGTGAGATTCCATTGCGTGCGCTGGGTATACGGTTAAAGTTATACAAAAATTATGTATGACGGACGGCACGACAGCCTATTTTAAGTTTGACTCACTACAAACCTTTTTCTTCAAATTCACGCAGGTGAAACCGCAGGGGAGCTCTAGTTGTGACATAACTGTAATAGTTAGACATATGGTATACTGGACTTTTTTTTATAGATATTGGTATTCTCTATAAAACTTTAGTACATCACTTTGCTCTATTGTCAAAAACTTCCGCAGCGTACGCGATATAAGGCTATTTTTTACACGACGTTGGGTTTTATGTTACACATTATCGAAGTTTTCATACAGAACCCTAACTTTTTTGAAAATAAACTATTGCCTATATTAATCAGTGACAATGTAGCACTCAAATGGTGATTTTTTTTTTAAAATCGATCAGTACTTTTTGAGCCAATTCGTTACAAACATAGTTACATACAAATCTTTCTCTTTATTTATTTATTCAATAAACATGCTGATTTACAGAACAAAAAAAATCTCCAAAGCATCAGCAGGTCACATTAATTCAAACTATGAATAAATACAAATTATAAATTACAATAAAATACAAAATTAAATTGATAAATACAATAAAATTAATAGGGTATTGGACAGTATTAAAAATAAAGTGCCAATTGTATTTAGAATGAATATTGGCAGGAGTTTTTACTATTTACTGACTTTATAATATTATATATTATGATTATAATTGTGATATTATAATTTATAATTATAATATCACAAGATATAGATTTAATACACCCGTGTGAAGCCGGGATGGGCCGCTAGTACATATTATATTATTAAAGTTCCTAAAATTTGCTGTTTGTTTTGTTGGGGTTGTTTTTAAAAAAATAATGTAAATAAAGTAGTGGAGTTTCTGTGTGATAAGATTCATCCTACTGATATTAGAAATGTGAAAGTATGTATGTTTGTGTGTTGTTTTTTGCTCACACGCAAAAACTTCTGAACGGATTTTCATGATTGAATTCTGGATTAAGACGTAGGACACTTCTTATCGTTCCTGTGGGATTCTTAATTAACTAAAGTTGACAACTTTAGTTAATTAAGAACTTTTTATACATATATTTACTGATTGATCTTAAATTTTGCTGTTTCTTTTGTTGGTGTTGCTTTTAGACCCAAAGAAAAATAGAATACTTAATGGGAGTTTATGTGTAATAAAATTCATAGTTATCTACATAATTTGTTTGGGAAATGCGCCACCATCGTACCTATGCAACGCAACAAGTAAAGACGTTCCATTTCCATCACTATGAGCTTATAATTAGCCTGAGCATTTAGAAAATACTTAACCGGTCCTAAAAATAACTTGAGGACAGTTTTTGTAATAAGTAGTAGACGTAATGTTACCTTTACATAATTATGTTGTTTTTGTTTCTTTTTTGTTGATTACTACCTCATGTATTATTGCCTTTTAATGTAAGTTTATGTACTACTTTTACAAATAGATTGATATTTAAGTCCATGAAACATTCCGTTACAACGAAACACTGTCTGGTGAATTTCCATTCCACGTAATTGCCTAAGTATGTTTTTTACAAATTTCATCCCTTTTATCTGTCTGCCGTGAAAACAAGATTACAAACATTGCTCACATGGAGGAATTCACCCACGCTGCTTGTTATCATGTCAAACGCTCGCTCGAACGACTAACGTGCCCTAAAAACATCGACCTTCCACATTATCGACTCATTTGCATAAAACGAATTTTGCAAACCTAATGGGGCACAGACAAAATACAATCGTCAAGAAATCTACGAAGAAAAAAAAAGGAATACAGACGTTCGATATACAAACTCACCTTTATTCTGAGCGGCCATAGTACACTGCCCTTGCTGGGGAGTGGCACATAATTTTAGCGGGAAAACTCTCACATTTTCTATTACTTATCTCCGAATGAGAATCGCACGAACCGCCGCTCGCTCGATCGTCAGTTTGTTTGAAACGTGTTTGTAATGTCAGCGGTGGATGGAAATGAGTTGTTTTGTGGAAAAATCGATGAGCCGCCGCGCGCAACCGAGCACTCCACGCAAGTGATAAGGTTCGCAGCTCGCCGAGACGGCCCTACATGCTACTTAGAGCTATGTCGGGTGGCAACCGTGAACTACGATTGATTGTCGCGTGGTAGGTATTTGTTACCCCCTGGTGGTTGTTCCTTATAGATATTACGTTTTGAGAGGATGAAACGCCTCTTGGTAGGTATCTATACTTCTATACTAATATTATAAAGCTGAAGAGTTTGTTTCGTTGAACCCGCTCATCTCATAAACTACTGGTCCAATTTGAAAAATCTTTTTGGTGCTGGATATTGGATTTATCAAGGACGACTTTACGCTGTATAACATCACGATACGACCAATAAATGTATTGAATTGAATTGACCAATATGAGCGGAGCATCAATGAAAAATGTCGCAAAAACGGAAAAATTATTCCATTTGAGAGCTTTCGCTGCGTGCACAGCGTAAACGGTAAAATTTAGACAAAAACCATGTATGGAATTAGTCCACTTTAAAAGTTCTATAAAGAAGAGTCCTCGACAGCATAATAATATGTCTACTTTTAAGGGTGATCTTTTTGTTCAAATTAATGCGGGTGTAACCGCAGGACACCTTGAGTCTAGTAATAAAGTGCTTAATCTACGTTCAATTACGTTTATTTTAGTACCTAATGCTTGTACTACATAAAAAACAACTGTCATGTATATTTTGCTGTAACGCATACGAATACATTGTAATGTGTGTTTTTCGTTCTGTTATTCTATGATCTCCACATGTTACCTGAGATAATAATAGGTAGGTATCTCATAGAATATATTAATCTCAAAAGGTTTCCCTTAAGAGGCTCTCAAAGCGCGAAAATAGAATGGTTTCGATTATTTTGTAAAAGAAAATGGTTATAAGTATTACCTAGTACAACTACCTGCGAATGAGTTTCCTTATCTTAAACAGAATCTAATGCGGGTTAGTACATAATGATATGCCTTAATCATATGTTAGGCCGACGGGCCAGCGCCGTCACCGAGAACTAGGTTTTTTCTGTATGAGATCAAGATGATGTGACGGACTTACGGTGGACCAGCAGTTTCTTCTTCTTCTGTACGGTGGGTGTTTTCCGCAACTCGACACCAGATGCCTATTTTGCGTGAAGGACCAGCAGCTATAGTATGTGTCGTTATATCGGCACTATGAAGTTTGAAGTGTAGTTTTAATGTAAAATAATTGTGTTCTTTTTTGTCTGCCAAACAAAAATCGTTTGGAAAATTTGCTTACACATTTTATCTCTCGTGATATATTTAATTATTTTCACACGTAACTTCGGTGCCGTCATCTCGCTCTCGTTGGCGTCCCGATGACGGTCGCGATGGACAAACGGCCTTATTGCCTGCCCACATCTCCACGTCACTACGTCGTCAACATAGAACGGTGCGGTAACGCAGCATGGTGCGTTGTCATATCATGCAAATTAACGTTAACGTAGGTATTGGAAAAATACAAGCTACGACGCTGAAACCTTATAAGTGACCGTGCCTTGAAAAAATCCAATACATAGATTGTTCGCAAACGCAAGTACGTCGTGTCGTCGTCGTAGCCACGTCGGCGTAAGCCGACAACGCACCGTGCCGCGACACCGCACCGTTCCACGTTGACGACGTTGTGTCATAATAGAGATGTGACAGGCCCTTACTATACGTTGAATTAACGAGCAAGAACTTACTAAAAGCTATTGTTTCAACTGTAGCTCAGTAGCAATTCATGAAATGTGTCAACATTGAATGGCTTTTTTTTATTGTCGGGAAAATGCGTGACGCATTCCCCGCTCCTAGGTAAGAGACGGGGTTATGTGGGACTCCTCCTCCCCCCAAAACCCGCCCACCCGCTCAGCCAAACTGGCTCAGCGGCTGCTCGTGATAGGGGGGAGGGGGGGGGGGGTACCCACTAAAAACCCAACCCAAGCTCCCTCGCCTGCCGGAACAGGTTCGTTACCCCCGGCAGTGGTTCCATCTCCTCCTGGCGGTCAGGAGGGTGCCCGGGAGCATCCAGGCAACCCCCCTTGATGGATGAGACTGTGCAATGCGGACGACGGACCACCGACGTCCGCCGCCTCACTAGACTTGAAAGAGGCGGTCGTACCGCCGCCACCTTCCACCCCGCCGTCGGCGGCGGAGAGGGCCCTCGTGCGCCCTCCGTTGTCTCCTTCTGGAGGATGGCTTCCTCGCAGAAGGAGACTACCGCAGTGTCTCATCTATCAATCCCTGGCAGTGATGACGTGCAACTAGTTCAGTGTACTAAGTGCTCCCAACCTCGGTTTTTTAAAGGAAACCGGCTTAAATATACACATTGGCAGGGTTCATAAATCCCCTGCCTCTGTGCCAGCAGTCTCCATCTTATTCAGCTCTCAATGAGAAGGAACTATATATTTGTGCCGTTTGGTGTTCAGACCATGGGTCCATGGGGTCCAAGCGCTCGTTCCTTTTTTAAGGAAATATCAAGACAAGAATTGTCTTGTCTTGATATTGTGCCCCTTGGGGCACCCATACAACCGATGTGATTTTTAAAAATATTCTATAGCCTATGTTTATCAGGGATAATGTAGGAATGTGTAAGAATTTTTCAAATCGGTCCAGTAGTTTCGGAGTCTATTCAATACAAACAAACAAACAAATATTTCCTCTTTATAATATTAGTATAGATAATTTTTGCTTTTATCAAATCGTTTTTAGATAAACAATGCGACGCTCGCTATCAGGCTTTTAAGTATTCTTTCAGTGTGCATTACCAAAAGCAGAATATAACTTTCCCATAATTAGATACAATCTATACTAATATTATAAAGCTGAAGATTTTGATTGGTTGAATGCGCTAATCTGAGGAACGAAGAAAGCTATAGGCTAGCTATATAACTCACCTATCGTAACAACTAATAGAAGCGGAGCAACAATGAAAAATCTTACGATTTAAATCTTTGGCAAAAACGGGAAAAAAAACTCTCTTAAATTAATGCATTATCGATCGATCGATATAGGTAAATTGTTTATCGAAAAAAAAATGCTGAAAAGATCGCAAAAAAATTCAACAAATAGTTGCGCTTAATTCTTACCTACTATTTTATAAACTAGCTAAACGGGTGAACTTCAAGTTTTCTTGTGTAAGTATTTTTTCGAAATTCTTGAAAAACTGGTTAAACGGTTTAACTGTTTTTGTATTGTCTTTGTCAATCATCATCATCATCAGCTTTCCTGCAATTTGTGGGAGTGATTACGTGAAGTGGGACGGAAGTGTGTAACAGGAAGTTTGGGAAGCGCACGCTATTTGATTTGATTTTAGAACATAATGTTCAAATGGCTTATTCCTTTTATAGTAGGTTTTATTCCTTTTTTTTACTAATTTAAGGTGAGATTTCAAATGTAACACATCATACGCGACCACTGTAAGGCTCGCTCGTTTTTGTTTATATTTTTATGGCGCTACTTGTCATTTACAATGAGTTATGATTTTTTTAAAGAAAACTTTGATACCCGTTTCTGTAAAGTTACTAAAGTGGTGTCTAAGCGATTTTGCTTTTCCACTGTTGATATGTAAATATTTTACTTTTGTACTTACCGCTTTTGTTTTAAGGAAGTGGATTTTTAAAATATTGTTTATATGACGACGGTTTATCGGTTTTTATTTTTTATTATTATTATTTTCCAGCTACAGCGGTTTTTGCTACAGCGTATCCCGGGCGTCCACTTCGCGTGTGTCTTTCATGTAATGTCATAGAACAGCAAGTATTTCATATGGAATCACAGTACAGCCTATATTTAATATTTAGATAGTGATAAAAACAGTTTTTCCTTACTTGCTATCGAACACAAGATTCTACAGAAAAAAAAGCGAGTGTGCTTGCGACCACACAACTGAAGTGAAACTTCTTTAGCTCCAATGATCTGAAAATCATAAACTTAACCTGAAGATTTGTTGATAGAAAAAAAACCACCAATCCGCGCTGGGACCTTTATCACCCACCCGTCTGCGCTGGGTCCGTTATCACCTAGCATTCCGCATTGGTTCCGTTATCACCCACTAATCTGCACTGGGTCTGTTATCATCCACCAGTACACACTGGGTCTAGTGAAGCTGTGCGGAATGGCAGTATAAACCCGCCGGGCTAGGCCGGCGGCCCTATTTTGAAACAAGCTTGCCGGCGGCGGCCTGCGCCCGCGCGTGTTTCCCGGCGGCACATCCCGCGCTCATTCAGTTACCCGCCGGTTTCCAGTGTATTACTTTTCTCTATGCCGCCGGCCTTTTAGGAATAGTGAAGTGACTGTGTTTTTTATCAACAAAAACAATATGGAATGGAAAGACGACATACTTCAGGAATAATGCTTAAAATTAGTTGAGATACTTTGAAGACATCGCAAAGACTATTGAACATGAATTGCCCGAACTGGGATATTTTAATGTTATTGACAATCGGTTTACTAGTGAAATTGCTTTTCTGTAATTAGTGTCTTGTTTAGTTATTCTGTGTCCAACGATATTCAGTAAATATTCAAAGTACAAAGGAACTGGCTAATGACATAAATGTTTTGAAAGAAATTGGCCTCTGTTATACGATGTCATCCTTTTTTAAATCACACAATCTTTCACTAGTACTATAACAACTGCGACTCATTATGCTTGGCCTAACCCAACTATTTCGTGTTTTGAGGTATCTACCTAAAGTAACTGCACAAGCTGCTAAAATTAGATCATTATCGTCCTTGTCCATTACTAATATTGAAAATACGTAGTAATAATTCGTAATACTCGCGCAATTTCTTCGAACACTCGGCAAGCACTAATATTGTGAACGACATGCCGCGACTGTCATGCCGCCGGCCAAGTTATCCGAATCGCAACATTCAGAAGCCGCCACGTTCGTGCCGCCGGGCCGGCGGGCTTTGGTGTGTAGACAGACAGCTTTATCACACACCAATCCGTGCTGGGTCCGTTATCACCCACTAATCCGCACTGGGTCCGTTATCAGCCACCAATCCGCGCTGGGTCCGTTATCATCCACCAATCCGCACTGCGTCCGTTATCACTCTCCAATCCGCGCTGGGTCCGTTATCACCCCATAATCCGCACTGGGTCCTTTATCATCCACTAATCCGCACTGGGTCCATTCTCACCCACCAATCTGCACTTTGTCCGTTATCCCCACCAATCCACACTGGGTCCGTTATTAGTGACCAATCCGCGCTGGGTCCGATATCAGCCACCAATTCGCACTGGGTCCGTTATCACCCTCCAACCGCATTGGGTCCTTTTTCACCCACCAATCCGCGCTGGATCTGTTATCACCCACCCGTCTGCGCTGAGTCCGCGCGCGTAACGCAAAAATCGTCACTCGTCACACATTCGACAGTTTACCCCCCAAGTCAAGCGTGCCTAAAGAAGTTTCACTTCATAAATCATAGTGAATAGGATAAAAGGTGTCAATGGTCCTGTCACAGTTTAGTATTTGAATGTATATGGCCAAAGTAAAAAAAAGTATGAGTAACGCTCGTCTAGGGATCAGTCAGCTGTCACTCAGAATAGCTCAAGAAACTTATATACTAACTGGAATGCTTACGCGACCCTCAAAATTGTTCCAAGAGCATAGCTGAATTGGTGGAATCTGTCTCGTTCTAGTAGTGTGCGCAAACAGTTGCAAGAGAGGGACAGATTCCACTTTCGCCGGCCGTGTCGCGTTTGGAGTAATTTTCCCCCATATGCAGGTAAAAACAAAAATGGATTTTATGTATAACTTAAAGTACATTTTTTGAATGCCCATATATTTTCGTATGCATTCTAGTTAGTATATAAATTCCTTGGAATGGCTAGTTACTGGTGTCGATTCTGGCAGGATTCTCTAAAGCTAAACTTAAATTTGACAATAGAGTATCCTTGTCATGCTCTAAACAGAATGAAAAAGAGAGACCGATGTTAAATTAAGTTTTAAGTTTAGAGAATCATGCCAGAATCGACACTACTGCCAGCCAGTCGCGGTCGCAGAACTAATGCGCGAGCGCTCATAGGAAAATACGTAAAATGGTCGTAATGATCAGTCGTGCAACCCGGTATACGGCCAGTTGGCCGTTGCGGCTATGTGCGCACCGTTCGTATGGTTTCTTTAGTTAATCTGGTCGTTGCGGCCACTGGCCATGGTCGTTGCTGTCTAGTGCCCGAGTTACCTAAGAAGTTTCTGGAAAACTGTTATAAATTACAAATGGTCACTGCTGGATATTTAGATTTCGCACAAAATAAAAGCTTACCTACATAACATAGGTTAAAATCACTATGCTTATGAGCAAATAAGTACCTTTAGTTCTCTGGCTTCAGGGGACTCAAAAGATCAATAATCCTAAAATACAACGAGCCATATGTACTATGAACCCAAACTAACGAGGAAATCTGGAGCACCTGGGAGTCTCATGCATTGCTCGCGTAGAAACAGAATTACGTACAATATAACTATATTTAGAAGATGTCTAAATATGTTTGCATAGCTATGGTTAAGACGGAAACATATTTACGTGTCGTGGCATGTCGTGACGCGCCAAAAGCACATCGGTTTCATACATTTATTATGGTTAGAGTCATATTAGTAGGTCGTGCCATGGCGTGACGCATTCTGTCGTGGCGCGGATTGGCCGACTGCTTGCCACTGATTGCGCCAGAGCGGTCGGTGGTGGAGGATTATGACGCGACACAACACAACATGCCAATGTGTTCCTATACCGCGTGGCTCGTGGCGCATCATCAAACGACGTGAACAACCAGCGGACCTTATGTTTACAACATGTTTCTGAAAAATTAATGACGAGCTCATTCAGTTTGTTCGTCAAAGAATTTTTTTATATGACACGAAGTGTAAAGATAAATAGGATAATTGAATTAGAGAAGAAATAGCTGAAATATTAAAATTCATTAGGCCAGGACCTTATTTTTTTATGCCCTCAAAAACTTTTATTGCTTAGCAGTAATTGAAGATCTTCAAAATCGTTATCCAAATCAGAAGAAAATATGATACATATTTAAACGCCGAAAAGGTTTCATATCAACTGATCAGAAATAACGTTTAAATGCGTCTAAATGCACACTCGCCGTCACGACAGTGAGCACCACGACACGCCACGACAAGTAACTATGTTTCCACCTTTATATTATCATCTCGTCATTCAACTTATCTACAATTGATTTTCTCTTTCTGCTCTGCTGATTTTCAATAGTGTTGAATATTTAACTTTTCTTTAATTAAATTAAAAAACATTTTGTGCTCTTCTGCCTATCTGTTTCTTTGCACAAAATCAGAGTGATTGAAGACTGGCAGTATGATCAAAAAAATGTTTACTTTTCCGAGCAGGGAATTTTAAAATAAATGATAATAAGTGTCAATGTCACTTTGTTTGACATTGACGTAAAATTGTTGTGATTATTTTCCTGTTGTAGTTTGTGTTCTCTGATCTATTTCTTCAAATTAAAATATCATAATACCATCGTATCGCTCGATGAAAGACTCAAAAATGAGTACGCATTTGTCTGGCGGCCGACTTAATGTCGCATTAGTGCAAGAAACTATGAGAAAAGAATTGTTGAACTTGCTTCAACTTTGTGAGGGGCCGAAAGTAAGTTAAGCTGGCTATTATATACCAATTTCATTATAATTAATGCTGAATAAACAATATAAATAAGATCCCCTCATAGTGTGACTATTCACCACATAGTGACTGCGTGAAAATCTAGTATTTTAGAGTGTTATTTTACTCTTATATTTTTCCTTATAGGTAATTATTTGGGATAAATGGCTGGCTGGGCCTGTAGGCTTAGTGGCACAATATTCCCTGCTAAAAGATCATGAAGTAGCAGATATGTTCCCATTACGGCCAGGAAACCTTCCTACAATATCAGTAAAACATATTGTGTTTATAGCCAGACCTAAAATCTCACTGATGGATTTGGTTGCAGACTACATTCTCTCATTAAGGTAATATTTTTTTTTGCAATTGTTTATTTTCCAACTTGATAGAGTGTTTAAGAAGCAAATGTTTATAGATTTTACTAGTTACACCCTGGTCTGTGTAGCCCTCCATTTTATTTTTCAGGGCTTTAAAACAAAACCTGCTGATTTTCCTCTTATTATTCAAGTTCTACTGTACATCCCGGCTTCATTTATGTCTCAAATCAATCCTAAATAGTTTCTCTTTGAACTTATCTATATATTTTACTAGATGTTTAAATTAAAAACCTTTACTAAATATGATAAAACACAAAATATGAAAAATTAAATAGATAATTGTTTTTATCAATGTTAGAATTAGACATAAGTAAGTAATGCATAAGTTATTAACTGTGAGTCCTACACTATTTCCTGTAATGTAAGCATGTTTGGTTGTGATACTTAATCTTTGTGCCTTATCAACAGGGCCAAGCAAAACACAGTTGTAGAGTTTCATTTATTTCTTGTACCACGAAAGAGTAAACTGTGTGAAAAACAGCTTACAAATAGAGGAGTGAGCAACCTATCTATTAAAGAATTCAGGTGTGACTTATTTCCCTTTGAAAGTGATGTGATGTCTTTGGAACTACAAAATGATTTCAGGTGAGTAGAATACTGTCACACTAATAAATTACTTTCTGGAGCTCATCATCACATTTGTTAATTTAATGTTTTATGATTGTTTTGTCAATTATCAAAAAAGCAGGAGAAAAGTTTGGAAACAGCTTATCTTCTAAAGATAAATAAAAATGGAAAGATATTATATAAAGGCTGGGGGAGGGCTTGTGAGACTTGTCAAACTGCCTACATTGTTTTATCTAGTTATTTATAATGTTAAACTATGAGGTAGCGTCATTAAAGGCTATTTTCTTTTATTTTTAATAGGGTATAAACCTACCAAGTTTAAATTTGATAAACTTTCACATACTCTTCATTACAAGTCTTATAACTTATTTACTTATAAACAGATTATTATAGATATCATTTAAGGTTTTAAACCATGTGACTGTCCAACATAATCAATAAAAAATGTTTGCACACAAATTATTTATACTGCCCATCTAGATTACCATTTAATGATAAATAAATTGCCTTGATTCTTTTTTCATAGAGAGAACTATCTGGAAGGTGATCCAACATGCATTTACAATGCAGCCCAAGCATTGCGTACAATCCAACAACTTTATGGTATTATACCACGAGTTTTTGGCAAAGGAGTTGCAGCCAAACAGGTCAAAAAGTTTTTTTATTATTATTTTCTATGTCACACCAATAATAAAATCCTAGGACTTTAAAGATAGTGATAGTGTTAATGACAAACAGTATGACTTATTTGTCCTCCGACTTTCCACAAAGTATTTATGGAAAGGCGAAGGAGGTACTCCATGGAGTGAAAATTAAGTGACATTCGCAATGGTTGATCATTGGAAGGGTGATCAAAACTTATTATCTCAAGCTCCTCCATGCCATGGAAGGCACGTTAAACAACGGTTTATGACTGCAGATGCAGCTGGGACCCGTTGGTCCCACCTGAGTGGTGGGTCATGGCCCAGTCTCCCTATTCCATCCATAGGAAAGGCCTCTGTGACCCTGCAGTGGGAACATTAACAGGCTGATGATGATGATTTATTTTATTGTCATAGAACTCTTATTTACGATAGTTGTTGTCCAGGTCTGGGATTTGCTATGCCGCCTAAACAAAGAGGAGCAAGGCACTGGGCCCAAAGGCTCAACCACTTCTTGCATTGACCATCTGCTGCTGTTAGACAGAGCCATTGACTTCACCAGTGTCATGGTTACACAGCTCACTTATGAGGGCCTAATAGGTATGCAAAATTGAGCTTTGTTTTGAGTAATAAAGGTGATCCAGATGAAATCATACAAAAAGTTCTGATACAAAGTGTTTTAATATTAAGGCACCTTTGATTCCTCTTTGAATATGTGCACATATTCACTTAGACAAGAGCCGCGTCGAGAAAGAGCGTAAAGGAGAGACGCGTTTTAAATTTAGTTTTGAGTTTAGAGAATCCTGCCAATATCTACACTATTATATAAAAATAAAAATTTAATTCTCTAATAAAATAATGGAATAATAAGCTTTTTGACAATAGGAAAAATAAAGTGCTTATTGTTGACATATGTATTTAATATGAATATTAGCAGTAATTTTACTATTCTGAGAAAACAAATAATTAATAAGTTTTCTAAAGAATCATTAAATAGAAATGATTATTTTGTTCTATGGGCACCTGACCGAAAACGCCTGGGATTGGCGAAGACTAAAATGACGTCAGACGCTAGGAAACTTCCAGTCAAGCTGACATAACAATGTATGGTTTAACGTTTTATCGCCCAGAGCAACTTTTTATTAAGTTTTTTTTTTTACTAAAATACAGAACAGAATTATGAATGATCCTCTTTTATATGCCTTCATAAAAATTAGTAAATAATGTAAAATCGTTTTCTAAAACTTGTCAAATACCCTATTGATGCAGATGAATTGTACGGTATCAAGAACTCCACTGCCACGTTCCCGGGCCACAAGTTCGTGAGCCCCGACGACGCCAGCCCGGAAGTGACCGCTAGGGAGAAGAAACGGATCATACTCAACTCCAACGAGGAACTGTTTGCGGATCTCAGGGATTGCAACTTTAACGCGGTATGTTTTATAGATCCAATGTTATATAGAACTAGCGGCCGCCCGCAACTTCGTACGCGTGGAGTTAGTTAGAAATAAAGGTTCACTGCTCGTTCCCCGTTGGCGAAAGCGTGGTAATATTATGTAGCCTATATGTTGACCCGACTTCTTAATAATATTCGTGCCAAATTTGAAGTAAATCCATGCAGTACTTTTTGAGTTTATCCCGGACATACATACAGACAAACAGACAAAAATTCAAAAAACTATATTTTTGGCTTCGGTTTCGATTGTAGAGCACACCCCAATTATTCTTTTAAAAAAAATATTCAATGTACAGTTTTGACTTTCCTACCATTTTATTATATGTATAGATCCGGCAGAAAGATAAAGTTTGACTCAATTGATGATGTATGGTGTCGTCCTAATTGGCAACGATCGTATGATGACACGAAGTGTTCTCGTCGTGCGATGATATTCAAACATACAGGTTTCTTCAAAAGTGTCTCTCAGATCTCGTAAGCCGTCGCATAAACACGGGCAAAACTATCGTAAGATGGGTTTAATTGTATGATTGTACATTGTCGATCTGGTTCATGCGTCATGCTCGTGAACAGGTGCTGCCAGCGGAGATGAGTCTGCCCTACTGCTTTGCTATTGAAGATGTGATGAGTGTATAGTATAACAAAGCAATCAAAATGTAGGTGAACAATTAATGTATATCTCACATTTTGTAATGAATGGTGACTTCATGAATCATCTCTGAAGTAATTTTTCAACTAGACGACTCAGTAAATAATAATACAGGGAAAAACAGCGCTTGCTGAGTTTCTTGACGGTTCTTCTCAGTACAATGTCTCTCTCCGTAGATTTACGAACCGATGGCGTAGCTTGACATTCATAAGTGCTTGTAACAGCCGAAACTGAATAAATAATTTTGGTTTGGATTACTCCAAATTCTGCAGAGTGGAACATGTCGCCAATTGAGCTAATTTGGGAACCAGTGCGGTAAAAATAGTTTAGTAACAGCATCACACGATTGGGCATCGCGCGATCCATTATGACACCCTGTTTAATTATCGTCGATTATTTTCGCAAAAGGATCTTCTTTGTTTATATGCAGCTCGAATCTCTAGCAAGAGGAGCCCTTAATCTATATTTTACTATATACAATAATACCGACAGAAAGACATAATTTGGCTGAACTGATAATATGTACTGCAAGGGTATGCCCAGTTGACGTGATTTACACGCGTATAATAATACTTCAGTGCGCGATTGTGAGGTTGAGTTGATTGTGAGAGAAGAACTAACCATTTAGGACATGGATCAATGAATCACGCCCGTGAATCTTGTCATCTGGGCTTGCACTTACAGTACTTACGAGTATTAGCAGCTCAGCCAAATTACGTCGTTTTGTCTGTAATATTGTATATAATACAGATTAAGGGCTCTTCCTGTTGCTGCTGCTGCTCATAATCAAGAAAGTATGTGTAGTATTAGTTTAAGTAAGAAGAAAAAACAAGATGGCACCGCCATTATTAAATTGTGAATAATTGTGACTGGTTTTATAATCCTATAAAATCTTAAAGTTAAAGTATTATTGAGTAAACAAAGTAATTTATAATTATTGTTTTTTTTATTTATTGTTATCACAACACATTACAGTATGCAGATTTGCAATATAAAAAATATCGGTGTCGATTCTGGAATGATTCATTAAACTTAAAACTAATATTAACATCATTCTCTCCTTTTCATTCTGTATAGAGAATGGCAAGGATACGCTGCTGTCAAATTGGAGTTTAGGTTTAGAGAATCATGCCGGAATCGACAACATTGTTTTTTTTTCTCCCAAGGGATACTAAGTGTATACTTTGTTGGTGTGAGTGTAAGCAATATTTATTTACTTCCAGGTGGGTGCGGCGATTTCGAAGAAGTTGCGTGTGATAAAAACCCAGTTAGACGAGAGACACAACGAGAAATCAGTACAGGAGATCAAACAATTCGTTTCCCGGCTGCCGCAAATGCTTGCGAATAAACAGTCGCTGATCACTCACACGCACATAGCAGACTATATCAAAGAGGTATTTTTTTTCTTTTTTAGAGAACCCTTATAGTTTCGTCATGTCCGTTTGTCCGTCCCCGGTTTTTCTTGAAGACTATTAGCTCTAGAGAGCTGAAATTTTGTGGTGATATGTATATTGATCACGCGGACCGAATGATAGAACAAAATTTAAAAAAAAGTGTCTTCCTCTACATGTAACCTGGAGATGTTTTTATCACCTACCTCATCATGTGGGATATCGTTGAATAGGCCCTTGAAAATAACTTAGGAGTTTTTCTAAGACTATTTTTCGAATTTTGGGATCCCTTTGCGAAATATTAAACTTTAAAGTGCTAATTTTCAAATCTAAAGAAATTTTACTGAACAATATTCCACGCGGACCAGGCAGCAGAAGGGACTCGAACCCGCACCCTTCGCTATCCGGGCGAATGCACATAGATGAAGTTATTGTAGCGTAAAACCTTGCATTGCAACAAAATAAAACTATTTATAAACCGCATCATTAGTTCCACAACGCTACCGCGAGTACCAACGGCAACGGATTCTGAGTCGCGCTAACGTTACGTTTTTATGAAAAGTATATAAGCACTTGAAAAGATCGGTGGTTATACCGCATCATCCCCTTCTCAGGGGATGATCGCTTTAAATGAAGCTTTTAGTCAGTAAGAGTCTAACATAACATTGCAGCCGGCTGTAGGGTGTCAATGAGGATTTCACACCCGCTCCCCCGCGAAAAAAAGTCGGCGGTTTAGAGATGGGTCGGAATAGGTAAAATTGATAACTATTCCACCTAATCCTAATATTTAAAAATACCTATTCCGAATATGTATTTATGCAGTATCGCCGATCACCCATACGTACGACGATACGATATTATGTGTATTCAATGTGGATTAGGTATGAATTGAATTTCGATTATCACACAAATGTCTTTCACTGTCATGCATAAAGCAGATTACGTTTCGCTCTTTAGCTTTCACGTGTCAAAGGTGTCAGCAACTGTCAAAATAAGAAGGAAATCACTGTTCATACTTACCAATGAAATGACACGTTTTTCTTTTCTCTAATAATTCCAGTGTAATTTGTGTACTATACAAAAACACACATAGGGCTTTTTGCCTGGAAAAACGTAAAATATTACACGTTGTAGGGAAGTATTGCCGCTGCAAGAGAGCGTAGCCGACTGAATGCAACACGGGCAATTACCTGACTTTCGTATTGCCTAATTAGAAGCGTGTATGACGTACCTATCTATAACTTTAAAACATCATTGCCATATAGGTACACTTTTTCAAATCAAATTATATCTTAATTGATATTGCAGACGACAGATGGTTTTGACTTCCAAGACGCTATACAGTGCGAGGAAGACTTCGTGAATTGCGTAGACAACGAGAAAGTGTGTCCTTTCATAGAGGATCTCATAGCTAGAAAAGAACCACTGACTAAGGTAACTATGACCTACAAAATAAAATACAAAACCTTGTATCTTAAATAGCGAGATTGCATGTTTATGAAATAGTTCATAATCTACGTTTCATTTATCAAACCTTAAAATGACAAGTTTATTTATGAAACATCAAATGAACCTAATATGAAATAAACTGTCCAATTGTACAAATTTTGTCTGAGAATGCATTAAATGAAATGTCATTTTGTCAAATCAAGAAATTCTAAAAAGATAGATATTATCCTATGCCGGCAGTTTACTTGGCTATTTGTGTTTGCTATTTGTCAACTTGAAATCAAGTCTTTCCTTTTCGTTCCTTATAAAGCATGTTAGGGACAGACTGTTGACAAAAAAAATCGATTTTAGAACCCGTTATCCACTAATTTCAAGCATTTCAAAGTAAGCAATCATTCTATTCTCATTTCCCCAAATATGTGCCTTTATAAACTTTAGCAATGGAATAACCTAATTTTCCTACAAGAACATCGCTTGATGTGCCGATATTCGCAGATGTTTCAGCCAATATCGCTACTTAAGACCCTCTTATTTCAAGGTAGCGAAGATTTTTTTTCTTCTCATTTCTCCAAACATGTGCCTTCCTAAACTTTAGCAATGCAATAAGGTAATGGCACCAATGACCGACAGGAGCCAGTGATCGAAATTTTCTTTTGTGATCAATGAAAGTGGGAGTGGGTGACCGTTGCTAAGTATGGGAATACTGAGCTATATACACTGAGTGTTACCATATATTTTTTCCTTTTTTGGAGTTTGCTCCTTAAGAATCGATTTGCATATATAAGGGTCCCGGTATGAGAAAAATGTTAAGAGTAAAATCTATCGATGAATGACCTCGTTACGTTTTTGGTGCGCATCCTGTTCGAGCCAAAATGACTCTTAAATCCGAGAGCTTAGGTGCAAAAGAATTAAATTGAAACTACAGTGTATTTTGTTAGACCATAGATTTCTTTATTAGTTAGGTGACGTTTTGCCTATATGTAGCTCCAAACATATTTACAAGCGTGATGCAACGAACTACAGCGCCATCTATTTTGATACACATGAACTAAAATTTTAAATGCACAAATGGCGTATACATAATCGCCCACCAAGGACAAACTGAGATTTGTCCTTACAAATATTTAACTTAACAACATGACTCTGTTATCGCCCTCCATGACTTAAGGTAACAAAACAAATAAAAACACTAAGATGTACAATAACTTAAAATAACAAATTTTCATTTTAACAGAACATATATTATTTTTGGAGTTAACTCCTTAAGAATCGATTTGCATATATATAGAGCAATGGGGACAATGAGGTATGGTACCACCATTGATGCGGTATTTTCAAGATTCGTGAACCACGTATCTACGAACGTCCATGTCTTATTTTAGTTACCATAAACCACTTGTCACTGTAATTAATAATGCAGACAATGTTGATTTAATTAATATTTAAAAAAATGATAATAGTCTGATAATAATAATTACATAATTTATCAACATTCCTAATGATATATTTATGCACATCTGAAATTGACTATTGTAAAAAGTTTAATGTAAAATATTTCGTCGATTAGTTATAATAAATGTATATGAAATGAATAAATATATATTTATATATGTATATTATTTTCATTAATTTGTTAATTTTATTTTATGAAAGGGTTCATACAGTATCAATCTTTTTTAACTTAAATAAAGTCTTTTTGCGTATGGTTAAACTATCGAACTTAAGGAATAAACTCCAGTCGTGCGTCGGAGCTGACACACACATTTTTTTTTATTTTTATTTGGGAATCAAACAATCAAATAACACTTATACCTAGATCTAAGTAACATAACATATAAAGGAGTTGAGATTGTTAATATCGAGAAAGAAAAAAAAGTTTACATTTATACCAAAAAAAAGTTTTTTAGGTTAGAAATTATAATTATGAACTATCTTCATATTATATAGTGTATATATTTCTTACAATGATTGGTAGAACAGTTAAATAAATCAATTACAATTAATTTAGTGGTCAATTGACCTATTCTTCTTTTCACTGATTACGGACGGTAATATCGGTCATTCATTCATTGGTTCTGGTCATTGGTGCCACTACCTTACTCCTATTTTTGAACAGGTACTTCGCTTGATATGCCTTCAATGCGCCACAGGTTCTGGTCTAAAGCCCAAAGTGTTAGAATACTACAAACGAGAGTTGGTCCAAGTGTACGGGCTTAGTACTTGGTTGACACTGTGTAACTTGGAGAAATGCGGCCTTCTGAAGCCGCAGACAGGCACTAGACAATACACGGTGCTTAGAAAGGTTGGTTTATTTTAATAGAAAACCAACGATATAAAATACTCTAGATACACCACGAGCGTTCAAAAAGTGTCTCAATCAGGAAGTGCTTCAACACCACTCTTGGTTCACAGTCACGCGCGGACCGTTGAAAAGTCAAGTTGCCGCAGAGCTCTGAGAAAAAATGTGAAAGAAATACTTATAGTATGTAAAGTATCATTCTTTCGACGGGTATCTAATTAATGTTTGTTAACTCAACGCATTTGAAGCAAATTTTCTTCTAATACTTACTATAAACTGATTTTATAGAAAATATTTGTGATATTCAAATGCATGGTCGGTAAATCAGTAATATAGCCGTCTCTTTTCCTCGCGATCCGTACCTGCTATATTGCTAACAGCACATTCAGAAATGCGCGAAGAGTCAAAAATATAATAAGGTGTATATTTGTCCACATATAGCAATAAGTCGTAAAATTTTGCGACGCATGCGTTTTAATTAAGACTTTTACAGTGTGTATTAAAGGTGACCTTCAATGTTTAAATAATGCCCTATATTATTTTTGACTACGCGATCATATTACGGAGCTCCGTGGATCGTCCAATGTACGTTTTGGACAGGTTTCGGGCACGATTTTGTTCTTGTTGGTGTATCTAGGGTATTTAAAATCGTTGTAGAAAACTTAATAAATAATATTAAGCGCTTAAATTATATTAATTTTTAAATGAGAAATATATGCGAGCTTTTGGACTCTTTTAAAATGCTGTTTGTATGAATGTAATGTTACTATGTTTGTCGGTTGGAATCTTTCAACATAATTTTGAATCAGATATTTATGTTCGATTGAGCTGAAATCTTGTACATACGTTTAGTTTGAATAACAATGCATAGTTACTTGTGTGACGTCATTCTAAATTCAATATAGCGGAACACCCAAGCTGGCTGACTAGTTATTTTTTGTTATCCTTAGTCTCAAAAGGTGCTTTGAAATGGGTCCTACATTAAAATTGAATAGATTTAATTTATTCAGTTTAGGCATTTACATACGCATAATGTTAGTGAAAAAACTACGCCATTGGTCAAAAATTAGGCGTTTCATTTGCGTCAGTAGACCTTGTACGTATTGAGGAGAACCAGCAAAGAATTTAGAAAAGGCTGCTTTTTACTTATTTCGGCTAAGATTGCGCCATGTTGCCTAAACCGTCCGAAACGGATTTATTTATATTGAAAATATGAATATAATTATTTTTATCATGATATGATAGTAGCTTGATAGCGGAGATGGTTAGTGTAGGCCAAAGCCTGCGATAATGAAATTTAAGCAATTTTCGCAATGGTCAGTCGTTGGATGGGTGGCCAAAAATTTATTATCTGAAGCTCCTCCGAACTTTTTTTTGTAAAAACTAAGTACAACACTTATTTCTATTCTGCCAAATTGTGCAACAATTGAAGATATGCTGATGATGAAGATTATGATATAAATCACTATTGAGGATGAATTCAAATGCCGTTGTAGTTAGGCAATTAAGTGGCAACTAATATAAATTTATCATGTCAAATAATTTGACCTAAACTATGTTTTACAGGCATTACATTTGACAATGGACGACTCTGAACTCGACGCGAAAGAGAAAAGTTATTTATCCAACAAATACGTCCCACTTACTGTACGACTAAGCGAGCACATAGCGAAACAAGGAAACAAGGGCTGGAGTGGTGAGTTAAAAATATAATACTTAAAATTTATATTTAAAAAAACCGGCCAAGTGCGAGTCGGACTCGCGCACCGAGGGTTCCGTACAATCCTGAATTTAAAAAAATATTTTTTATGATGATGTAACTAAAAATTTACAGTTTTCGCAATTTTTCCTTCTTCAGTACTATAAGACGTTACTTAGTACCAAATTTCAAGATTTTTAAGTTCACTGGAAGTACCCTGTAGGTTTTGATTCCCGTGCTAGTTTCGAAAATTTGCAGCATAAACGGCTGTATCTTTTGATTGCTTTGGCTTAGAAGTTTGATTTTTTCACAGCTCCAAGGGACGGTAGACCTGAGTATTGATATGAATTTCAGTTTGATACCTCCACGCGTTCCTGAGAAAAACGGTCTTGACAGACGGACGGACAACAAAGTGATCCTATAAGGGTTCCGTTTTTTCCTTTTGAGGTACGGAACCCTAAAAATACGAAAAAATAATTTTCTTGGTCCAGTCATTGACGTATAAAAACAAGTAGACTCCTCGCAATCGCCTAACAAAAGATCATCGAATACCGTACGAGCGACGCTATGTTATACATATGCATCAAGTTATAGAAATAACATTTAAACATTTGTTCAAATGAACACGTTTTGTCTTGGCAGTTGACAGTAAGGTTCAATGTCAATTTTATACGAGAGAGATTGAGAGATTACGGTGCGAGAGCGACAAACACGATCACACGGGGAGAGATATTTCGTTGTAACTATTAAAATGTATTATTAATTAGCAATACGATGGAAAACACCATGATAGTTGCATAATTTTGTTTAAGGGATACTTGCCTTGAAATGCGGCACTCCTGTTTTTTTTTTGTGTGGATCTGGTGATATTCGTTGTATCCACTGCGCGGTTAAAACCAGATTGTTTGAAAATTACGCACAATAGACGCGTGTGCGTAATATTGGTTCCGACAGTTTTTGAGCGCGATTGTGTCCCCTTGTTTTTATACGTCCATGGGTTTAGTGCGAACCACAGTGTTGCCAGGTCTCCAGATTTTACAGGAAATCTCCTGTTTTTCTGACATTTCTCCTGTTCTACTGTTTTTCTACATGAATCTCCTGTTTTTCTTAGAATACGACTTTTTTTTTAAATTGCATGTAGAGTTGCATTTTCGGCCATTAATAATGTAGGTAACCTTATTAATTTTATAATAAATGTTATTGTCTAAAAAAATCTAGCTTTAAAGGGCGGCAGAAGCCACTGAAACACATACGTTACTGGTCTTTATCTTGATTTGATTTACCAATTCTAGGGGGGGGGGGGGGTGAAACTGGGAAAAAGGAAGCTTCTCTATCTACTGTTTTTCTTGTAGCTCTTTCCATACATCTACTGTTTTTTTCTATAACGCCTCCCGATTTTTAAAAAACGAACCTGGCAACACTGGTGAACCATCAATAATTGGTCGGGACTGCGAGATCTCAGTGAGATTCTTGGTAACTGTTTAGTTGGTTGGTGTCGATTCTGGCATGATTCTCTAAACCTTAACTTAAATTTGACAATAGTGTATCCCTGTCTTTCTCTATACAGAATGAAAAGGAGAGACAGATGTTAAATTTAGTTTTCCGTTTCAAAAAGCCTATTGGTCACGACTACGAAATCCTAGTGAAGTTCTTGGTAATTTGACTCCGAGAACTAACCTATGATTGGGCATTACAACGAAATCCCGGAAGGGTTCCCGGTAAAACAACTCATCTATATGACCCTCTGCAAAATCCTGGTGGAGTTCTCATTCTTCGCTTGTCATACAAAAAAGCGCCGCCCTACTATTTTTCAGTTATTCCTCTTTTCCCAGGGGAAAGGGCTGACACATTTGTCAAAAATTTCAGAAACAAATTATTTGCAGCATAATCATCAGTCATCACACATGTTTTAAAATTAAAAAGTTCCCTGATTCTAACTGAACACAATCAATTTTAATAATTATTTATACGTATTCTGTTTCCGATATGAATATAAATAATCGCATACGACCTTGGAAAGGCGGAAAAAAACATGTAACAACAATTATCAACTCTGTACACAAAACCTTTTTTATTATCTCTCGTTCATAATACTCATTTTAATTGCGGCCATATTCTGGGCGTCGTTAACTGGCTTCATTATAATTGACGCACGTTTGACCCAAATACCTGACGTACCAATGATCAAAGTAGCTACATAGCTACACCAAATTGTATTATCAAGTAAAGTAAAAATAAAAAACATCCTGGAGCCAAATGTGGCACTGCTAAAGTGTAAATACCTATGTGTTTTGACGTGACAACGTCTTAAATTAGGTTGCGGCTGGGAGTCACTTATGAAAAAGTGTAACGCTCGGTAACGTTACGATGAGTCTCTCGTGTTAAGTTTAAGTTTACATGTACAATGTTTTAGTAAACAAAATATATTTCTATAGTTAAAATTTGTGCAATTCTTATTTTCATTCAATTCCTTGTTCCTATTGTGCAATTTAATTATATTCATATCAATAAATATTCTACCGAGAAAAAGACGTTGTCACGTAAAATCTTCGCCCGTAAAACCGACTTTACAGGCAACCATTTTTTTTATACACTTTTAACTTAAAAGTTTTAAGGGTATATGGGGCCTGCGTCCGATAAATCGGTAACTGATTGTTTGTAAGAGAAAAATAGAACGAACTGTTTGCAATAGTGCAACGCACAAGTCCTACAAAAAGTCGGACTTGGGGACCACCCTTACTTTAAAGCTACATCTTTGTCGATTACCCAGTTCTGAACAAGATATATGTGGTGAAGGAATTATTTTATAACGATAAACAGCAAGCAGACTTAATGCCATAGACATTCTCTACCAGAGAAATAGTACAGGTTGTGAAGCGAATGGTTTATAAGAATACTTGTATAATCACCATTACCAGGTTGAATTTTAACCCGCGACATTAACTTCGGGCGTCTGACCAAAGAATTCAATGGTTTAGTAAATGCAGTCACCTAAAAAGCGAAAGGTCAAAGATTGGATTTACGACTTGATTAGCTAAAACAGTAAAAAAATCGTTTGTTTATATCAATTTCTGAATAGAGCTGTTTTAACTGAAATTACTGAAAACTAAAAATAAGCAAAATTTCTATCCTCCAAATCATGTAAATTATAATACTAAGATGTATTTCTTTCTCCAGGTATCCAGGATGTACTAGGATCTCTTCCAGGACCAACAGTGGATGAGCTGCAAACACTACAACCACGTATGATCCGTCGCAATTCTATCTCCAGTGAAAACTCTTCACTAGAGAACCCTAAAGTCATCTTAGTCTTTTTCATTGGTGGATGTACTTACCAAGAAATATCTGCACTTAGAACCATCTGCCAACAAGAAGACTCGAGTGTAGAATTTGTCATATTGACTACAAAGCTTATTAATGGAACCACATTCATTGAATCTTTAATGGAGACTGAATAAGAAATGATGTTACCTACCAAATGCATTATCTAAGAATATTTACGATTTGTCTTGAAGTGTTTTTGCATTTTAGTTTAAGTACATGTTATTTGTGCAATATTTATGTACAGTATTCCAATATATTTAATAATCTTTCAAAATTGTAAACTGTAGTTTCATTCCTACCAAATAAAAAACACAGTAAACCATAAATTTTGGTTTATTAAAATTTCATATTGATAACTTGCATATAATATAAATTTTAATTTGATCAGTTTTTTTTTCATTAAATAAACTTACAAAAATCCTGCATGCTTACTATCTATATATTACAATTTTAAAGCTTCAGCATAATAAAAATAAGTTTCATACATCAACATACAACATTGTAACGTCTACTCTCATAAATACTCATTACTTGTGTATTTTGTGATGTTAGATTTCTTTGGTGGTGCAACATTGACACCAAACTTCTTTGCAAGAGCAGTGAGTTTCTCATTATCATAACCAACCTCCTCTTTGTATTTTCTCAACATGAGAGGCATAACTGTGTCTAAAATAAACTTGAAATTTTTCTGGGCATAATTAGTATCATTCCCCGAAGAGAGCACAAGGCGAGAGTTGAATATAGCATGGATGCATTCATCTAAAACATCCATCATATCCTTTGTAACAAGTCTTAATCCAACTTTCTGTACAGTTATTACAGACTGTGCAAACCATATAGTACTACTTGACAAATCCACCCAAGTTTCATTTATAACATACTTAGCTAATATAAGGCCCAAACTTTCCATCTGTAATAAGAATTTATTAACACCAGCTTTTGTGTGCATGTTCACAGGAGTCCATTTGTCATCAGACACTTTAGCTTTCATGGAATCAACAATTTTCTCCTTATATTCTCTGAGTGCTTTCGTGATAGGAGATCTTAAACAGCTGTTCATTTGAAATCTTAAATCTAAACCAAACTCGCAGAATAGTGAGCATTGTTCTCTCAAACTGTCGACACATTCTAACACTGAATCTAAAGCGCACTGGGGAGTGAATATCTGTTTTATTATTTGACTCATCAGAATTCTGAGTTGCATGCTAGCCCAAACTACAAACGCACTAATTTTATTTTTAGGGAACAATGTGGTGAACTCTGTTAAGGCATCACTGAGAGAGCAGAAAAACACTTCACCAACTTGTTTTACATAACTGTTGATAGACCCCTCTAGTTGGACCCCTTTTACATGAACTTTAACAGTGTGACTACATATGGCTAGAAACAGTTCACAAGCCTGACTGGTCATATTAAACCTATTGAGTATCATTACAGGTTGTCTTGCTGAACGCAAACCCCCTCGAGGACTCCAATTGTGAGTAACATCAAGCTCCCTCAACAGTATCTCTATGAGAGCTTTTTGTTTTTGTTCAATCCTTTTTAATATGTCAGATCTTTGAGGGTGTTCTTTGAATTCTGCAGTGTTCAGAGCCTTTTGTGCTTGCACCATCAATTCATAGGTTTTTTGAAAATGTCTTTCTACAATTAGAACATCCAATTCTTCAGTCACATCTACCAACCACTCAGGCAAAGGAGCTATCTGAGGAGATGGCAGCTCCTCCACTGATAGACTAGGAGACTCTAAGGATTCAAGTTTAGGTTTCCCTTCATTTTCTTTCTTTTTCTGTATAGAATTCTCTTTTTCAATATAAATTTTTTTGACTACATCAAATTTGTCCAACCAGTCTTTCTTTACAGCTATACTGTTACATTGAAACACCCTTGTATCAGGAAATGCTAGCACCTTGAAAGCTTGCTTAACTGTCCCCAAATCTCTGACATTTACAACTGCCAAAGTGCTAATGGGGTAACTACATTGAAATTTGTATCTCATTGGACCTCGGCGATTAGATATCCAAGATGTCAGCATGAGGCAGTCACTAAACAAATATACATGCATCCTTTGTAAGGCAGTGTTTTCTTCAGCGTCTATTTCTAACAAATCACCTTCATGCACTAAAGTTCTTTCTGGGACATCTAACAAATTCATACAACCTTCAACTTTTTCTGTTATTGTGTTAAGCTTATTTTTACGCTGTTCCTCGGCTCTTTCGGCTTCTACGTCATGATTATCGAGGGACTCGCGTGATATAGCATTTTCATTACCTAGAATTGACGCATGAGATAAAGTAGTGAGCACCGTTCGTTGTTCACTTAACAAATGAGATAGCTTGTACATTTCAGCTTCTAGGTGGGATATCTCGGTGGCGGTCTCGATGAACTGCATATAGTTCTCGTAGACATTTTTCTTGAGGGCACTTGCTGTTTCATCGGCTAAAGTTTGGATATTCTCCTTCTGCTGATGAAGCTCCTCCCCCCCGACACAAGACCGCGCGAGCTCTTTCACGTAGCGCTCGGGGATGAAGTCGGGCACAGCAAACTTCTCCATGTTAATGTCAGACATCGTTTCGCATGTATATTTACAGTTTTAACGGGTAATTAATAGTAAAAAACCTAAGCTCACTCATCATTCGATAATCGAACGACAGGACGTATCAACCCTTCAAACTCAAATGTCAATTTTTTCTTTATTTTAACGTTTTCCCTTTTCAGTGAAAGCAAAGGGGAAAATACCCATACAATATAGTCCAGTTTTATTATTTTTATTTTATTTACATTAGAATGTGGGAGTGACACTAATATTTCTTGGAGTGTTTTGTACGAAATATATCGATTCAACTTTTTCGATAAGCTTCAGTGAGGTATGTGATTCAACTAAGAATAGGATCGACGGGGCGCCATATTGTGACGTCATAGCTGTCAATTCAAACGAAAAAGATAGAGTGAGCAAAAAAGTATTTATTTAATAAAATTTATTTACTAAAATTGAGAAAGAAAATAACCGATTTTTAATAATTTTTATTTATTAAGACTGTGCGAGAAAAAACATTAATCAGAATTAAGTTCTTCAATTCCGCTCATCTCGGCATTACCGCCGGAGTAGTTATGAATAATCATGCACTATTACTAGGTCACATACGAACATGTATCCTATATGTAAACCAAAGTTTTAAATCGAGTTTCTGAACGCAACTTAAAATGACATTTGGTTGACGATTTAGGTTATCAAACATTCATAGCCAAAGCTCAATAAATGAAAATAAAATATCAACCAATGGTGTCGATTCTAGCATGTTCTCTAAACCTAAACTTAAATTTGACAGCAGTATATCCTTGTCATTCTCTATACAGAACGAAAAGGAGAAACTGATGTTAAATTTAGTTTTAAGTTTAGAGAATCACGCCAGAATCGGGACCAATATTAATTAACAATATTTGTTATTGTTTGTTTAAAAATGTTTGGTTTTTATTCTAGAATCAGCTGAGTGCTAAAAAAGTATTTCGAGTTTTTTTTTGCAAACCGTACTTCTCAAGCGACATTTGACAGATGGAGGTCATTGGCTTTCCTATTATTATTTGAATCGCATTATACTTAACATGCTTTACAAGGATTGAAAAGTGCAGACTGATGCCAAGCTTACAAATAGCAAACACAAACAGCTAAGTGAAGTGCTGGCATTACATGATACCATTACCTTTATGGTGTCTGGGATGGAATTTGGGAGTCATTTCTTGTATTTATACGAAAATCTGGCCGATACTTACTCAAATCCATCATAACTGAGAGAAAGGCACAGATTTAAATAAAAGAAAATAATTATTTTTCTTCTTTGAAAAATGCCTTAAATTACTTTGAAGGTCAGTTACAGAAAATAAACCCCCATTAACCCTATCTTTATTTGGCCTTGTTTTAAAGTTTAATGTTTCAGGAAGTTTCTAAATGCACTTTGAACTCAAAATTTGTGTGTACTGAGCTCAAATCGTAATTTTGAACTTTCGAACAAATTCTAAGTAAATTCTGCAATGCCTAGATAAACCATAAGTTTTAGGGTACTAGGTTAGACTATGTTAGTCAGTTATCACAAAAAAACTGAACCAGAAACGTCCAACAGAATGAGAAAAAAATTAGGTGCAAATTACGAAAAAAATCATTAAAAAAATTATAACTCGAAAACTACGCAAAATCGTAGAACATACATGGGGGTGATTTGGATACTCCTCATCATAAAGTATCTAAATTTTACGTTTGAACGTCAACTCCCCGGCCACCCTGTATAAAACTGAATAACATACTTACAGTGAACTTTCGGCATGCTTTTAATTTATAAATTTAGTAATTTTAACACTGTTTTAGGCACTTTTGATTGAAAATTATTTGCGATTCAAATTCAACGGGTCCGAAACCTCCAGATTGTAAAAAAAAGTAGTTTGACCAAATGTGTAATTAAAACGTTTTGTTCGCCAGCTCCTCATATATATCAATAAAATTTTACAAAAATGTTTCCTGCTCTTCACTTTGACTATTCGTATTTGCTATTTATAAACTTGACATCAGCCGGTCCTTATCATGCTTTACAACGATTGAAAAGGACAGAGTGATGCCAAGCTTACAAATAGCAAACACAAACAGCTAGGTGAAGTGCTGGCATTACATGTTTTCATTACCTTTATGGTGTCGGGGATGGAATTTGGGAGTCATTTCTTGTATTTATAAGGTAAACTTTTCTATATATTTATGGTTTTAGTTCAGTATTTTTTTTATAAACTATAACAGTCAAAATCATAATAGCGAAAAGGAGTCCAATCTGAGAATTGATAATTGAGGAGCTGGCAAACAAAATGGTATAATTACATCAAATTAAAATTTACAGGAGCTGTATAAAACTGAATGACATACATACAGTGAGCTTTTGGCAAGGTTCTTAATTTATAAATTTAGTAATTTTAACACTGTTTTAGGCAGTTTTGATTGAAAATTATTTGCGATTCAAATTTAATGGGCCTGAAACCTCATTTTTTTAATAATTCATGACCATGGATACTAGTTCTTCAGTCGTATACATAAATACAAATCTTAATCTTCTTGGAGTGTTTGGCACGAAATGTATCGAGTTGGTTTTTTCGATTAGCTTCTGTGAGGTAGTCAACACTACAATAAAGTTCTCATGTCCACATGACCGGAATAGCGAATATTTTAAAGATTCCACTAATTCTTCAGTTCCGCAGACAGTTGTAACACAAAATCACACCAATTTTATTTCATTATATCCACTATGAACGAATTAAAGAATAGTTAAAATAAGTCGCCAACCGCCAAACCAACCGCACTCGATAAAATCCCGCCAAAAACGCATGTCAAACATAAGGCAAACTTACAAAAGCGTTTTGTTCCAGCAACAATTTTGTATGGAAAAAAATCTTTTTGATAATCAAGATATATACTAAAACCTAACTTTATAGATACTTAAACTTAATAGGTATTTTGATATAAAGTATTAAGTCATGTCCAAGATTACTATCTTACTATCAAAATATCTACATTCAAAGGATGGATAATCCAAATATTTATGTTTTTTCAATTTCGCAGAAATTAGAAAACAAAGTGGGGATGTATGGGCTGTGTTTTCTTTGCCTTCTTAAAAGCAAAAATTAAAAAAAACAAAGCTTTGATATTTCGTTTTGACATAAGTAAAGTGTTGAGATGGGCAGATGAAAAAAAATATCGTATCGATATTTTAATTGTGTATCCAAATATTAGTTTTAATTGTTGTCTCTAATTAAAAGATGCCGGCACTGATTCACATATGTATTTGAATTTGCTATTTATAAACTTGCCAGTAGTCTCACCTTTTCATTCCATACACAACATGATAAGATTATACTCTTGATAAGGCATGCTGTCTTTTCAAATTAATACCTATTATCTCTATATACAAATAGTTGATATTAACGGTACAAAATCAGCCGGATCTCATGTGAAAATATTCCTTCCTCAGGGTTCAATTTTAGGTCCATTTCTTTTTTTAATGTACATTAATTATATTTACCTTTCTTTGTAGAAAATGTTTGTGAAATTGTTTTGTTTGCAGATGACACCTCGCTAATTTTTAACGTTGACAGGTGTAAAACAAATTATGACGATGTAAACAATGCACTTTCCAAGGTACTTCACTGGCTCTTCTAATAATCTTAAACTGAATGCGAGGCAAACTAAATGTGTGAAATTTACTTTGCCGAATGTAAAGCATGCTAAAATGGGGGTTATAATTCTAAATGGTGAAAAATTAATTTTAGTCGATACAACCGTTTCTTAGGCGTAACACTAGACCACAAACTTCAATGGAACCCTCACATTACAACACTAGCCGGTAAACTAAGTTCTGCTGCTTATGCAATTTATAAAATAAGACGGTTTACAGATGTCGACACCGCTAGGACAATACAGCTACTTTCACAGCATTATGTCGTATGGCATTCTATTATGGGGCACGGCCGCTGACATTGAAACAGTTTTTATTAAAAGAAAATATAACGAGCAAAAAATCCACGCGGACCAGGCAGCAGACGGGACTCGAACCCGCATCCTTCGCAATCCGGATCGCGTCGAAATTCTTCTAGCCATTCTTAAGGTGCAAAGCAGCGCCATCTCTTCGCATTATAGGTAACCCACAGTGTCAAATGAATACTTTTACAAGTATTAAACATTTGAAAGAAGAAATAGCAATTATAGTTATAATTTTTAAAGCATGTAACTGCTTGATGTTTAAATCTAAAAAAAATATAACAAGAAAAAATTCCACGCGGACCAGGCAGCAAATTATTATTGGTCAGTGAATTCGCCCGGATAGCGAAGGGTGCGGGTTCGCGTCCCATCTGCTGCCTGGACCGCGTGGAATTTTTTCTTGTTATATTTTTTTTAGATTTATATAACTATATATATAGCTGTAACTAGAAACATCAAGCAGTTACATGCTTTAAAAATAATAAAAATTATAACAGTTTTTATTCTTCAAAAACGAGCTATAAGAGCTATTTATCGCTTGGGATCTCGAACTTCTCTTAGGGATAAATTTAAAGAAATAGGTATAATGACTGTTGCCTCTCAATACATTTACAATTGTATATTGTTTGTACGTCAGAACATAAATTTATATGCGAGGCGTGATGATGTACATAATTTCAATACCTGAAATAAAGATAAACTCAAATTGCCACCATTGAGACTCCAAAAGGTTCTTGGTTCATTTGTGGGTCAAGGTATATGTTACTATAATAAAATACCAAAAGAAATAATTAATTAACCTTTTCATAAGTTTAAAGTGTGTATAAAAACATGTCTTCTTAAGAAAGGTTACTATGCTGTTAAAGATTTCATTAATGATAAGTCACCTTGGGCTTAATATAATAGACTAAGTCGTTTTACTTTTCTAATTTGGTTGAAAATTGTTTAATCGCCACTTCTAAAATTAAAAATAGTACCTAGCTATACTTAACTTTTATTAATAATATTAATGTGATGGAAGTTGACATCAACACATGTTTACAATTTTTGATGTCATCTTTCAATTGACACTGTATGAAACAAAACAGGGAGAAAAAATAGCCCTTGCTGAGTTTCTCGCCGGTTCTTCTCAGTACAAGGTCTCGGTCCGTAGATTTACGAACCGATGGCGTAGCGTTTGACTTTCACAAGAGCTTGTAACAGCCTAGACTGAATAAATGAGTTTAAGTTCTGTAATACTTACTTACTTTAATCGACGAACTCGATGTGGTGTACGAACGACTTGATAGACACTAAAACAATCAATTAATGATATATGTGGAGGTCCACACCAGAACGTTACATTTGACATGTAATTCAAAAAATATTCCTTGGGTTCCAATTCCTGATTTCTATCGAAAACTCTATTGAAGTTGCAACAAAGCTCGTTCAATTTCGTATTCGTGCAACTTGTTGATTTCAATGCGCTATGAAATCAACAAGTTGCACCAAAACGTAACAATTTTATACGCTAAAGAAGATTATTCCCTCTGAACCATAGTGAGTATAGAGATTGCTTTAAGGATTGATGATTAATTCGTTTTTATCAAATTGTGTAAAATCATTTAAGCTGTAAATGTAACGTTTTGATGTGGACCTCCATATATGTACATATATCGATATTTTTTCCCAAGCCTAAAATATTATGACATATGCCTGTCTCTGTCTGTCGATAAATGGATGTTGTTGATGTTGACTTTTGACGTCTATTTCAATCATTCATAACCTCATTTACAGTAGATAAACCTCAAAATGTAATAGAAAGTTCAGTACTTAATTTAATGCGACAAAATTAATTTTTAAATCAATATAATACATACGTTGTGCTCATTCTCGGCCTAAACAAAATGTCCACCAGCAGGTTAGATGCAGTTTATCGAAGTATTTTACTTACAAAATTTTTTACAAAAGGATGGGGGAAACCTGAAAATTTACGCAGGTAAATACGTTAATAAGTGTTATGCTATGTTATTACTTTTCCAATAACGAAGTTATGAAATTCGTAACAACAAATAAGTCTTCGATAATAAAGAGAAGTAAACCCTGTCATGTTTCACATTTTCAGGTTATTTGAGTTCAGGAAAGTAGTATCTAATCGTGATAAGTGTTTCAAATTAATAGAGAGAGATTACCCTGTGACTATCACTAAGGTTTGTTCTCGTTTTTATGTTTATACTAATTTAAATATTATAAGTAGTTATATATCTCTTTTCATTTGGCTGATAGTGATTACAGATTATGAAGTGAGTAGGTAGTTTCTACAGTATTCCTTTTTATGTTATTGAAAGCTATAAGAATGTAAAAACATTATTACTGCTATCAAATACAGAAGTTCATTTAATGATAGTTTATGACAACCAATTCAAATTATTTAAAATCAAACAGGAACAAAATCTCACAGACTGCCGTCTCCTTGAAGGTTATTTTATCTCGCCATTAGAGAGATACCTCCCAGGGATTGTACCTGAGATTGCACAGAAGGCTCACTTTCAAGTACTTCTCCCAGTACATTGGCGGGATCCCTCATGCAAACCTGTCTGCCTTCACCTAGCTGGCACTGGTGATCATGTATGTATTTTTGTTTGTATGTGAGTTTCATTGCTCTTTACTACAACATAGGGAAATCTTAGGCTAAGCAACCTCGAGAGAAATTATATAAATCTTGCCCAGTCATTGTCAGTCAATATGATGTTCAACAACACCTATCACAGATTGACCTGTCTGAAGAGACCAATATGTAAATCCCATATGCCCAGTTCAACATCACGAACCACTAGCTGTTCCAGTTGACACTCACAAGTGTTCATAAATATTGGCTTGTGTGAATTTTAGCATTGGCCTTTAATACATATGCAGATAGAACTTATATGATTATAGTGGCAAACATGCCAGTTGATTTGAGATCTTACATATTGCATGAAGACAATGGTGGGAAATAGTCTTATTTGAATTCAATATTTACTTATGCTTATAAGTATCGTATTTTGCCATGATGATGCCAAGAATCTTAAGAATGTTTGCTACAACGGTCTTTTGTTTGAAAGGAGAAACCAAGTAGAAGCATTTTTAGTGTGAATTCCCAAGTCATGTATGTTTTAAATACAAGCTCTGCTTGTTTTTGTTTTATTAATTATAGTGAGTTTTCCAGATTGTTTTGCATTGATGTAATTTGTTTTAATGTCAGCATTAGTTCCAGTCACCATCACAGAACTGCGTTTGTTTTGCTTTATAATAATAAATTGAAGACCACAAAAAAGAAGTGTATTACATCCTACTAATTAAACTAAATTACAAATGTTAAAGTTTGTATGTTTGTTACATACCAAAAAAACGGCTGAACAGACTTGGATGAGATTTGGCACACACATAGCTTACTATCAGACATAGGATACTTCTAATCTCTTATCAAAAACTGTTAGGTTCCTGTTGGATGCTAAAAAACCAACACGGATGAAGTAGCAGGTGGAAGCTAGTTGTTTATATACATATATTTTGGTTTCTTTTGCTATCTATGAAAAGAATATCACATATCAAATACATGGAAATCGATAAATTGCAGGAAAATGAGAATCCTCTGATGCATTATATGTTCTTCTCAAACTTTGATAAGTATGATAAGGCTAATAAAATTAAAATGGGATGGTAGTGTAAGCCTTCTATCTACTTCTAACTTTTTCTTTTAAAGGTTTTTGTAAACTGCCAATAAATATTTATAAAACAATCATTAATCAGGTTTCCAAATCCTTATATTAAATATTGTGTTTGATATAATATTTATACATGTGAAGTCAGTTATTTAACGACATTTAGATTTAATATATTTATTTTTCTTTAAAAATAAAATCCTAAATAGAGGACATCTGGGATTAGGCAATTTTGAAAGAAAAATACATATCTAGAGACTTAAACTTAGACTTTGGTCTAAATTGCTATGTAATCAACAACTCATTAAATGAAATTACTATTTTGATTGCATAATTGATTTAATTTAAATATAAAAATAAAAACCAGTGTAATTTTCTTATAATTTTTTTAGCAATTTTCAAACAAGAAAAGAGATCATTTTATATAAGTAATTAAATAAGACTAGAATTCAATATAATATAAATACATATGTGTAACACAATCATGGCGATTTGCCTACCATTTGCCTTTGTGAGCTTCTAGCTAGGAGTTTAAATTAGCAATCACGTATCACGTCATGTTATGTAAGATGTCGTTCTATCGTTGCGTCATCAGATATCTATTCTCTTGCGCTCTTTGCAGTCAGTTTGTGTTTCAATAGAAATGAAGTACAGTCAACTGCACAGGAGCTTATTACATTGACAAAATTACTCAACCTTTTTCGACTCAAATGCAATGTCATGATAAACTTTATCAGATAAAGTTAAAAATAACACTATGTCACATTGAAAGACGTGGAGTGTTGTTGCCTGTACAGTTTTATTTTCGTAATGTTTGTTTTGGCGTGATCTGTTATTTACTCTTGATTGTGACTTTTGCCAATTATTATTGTATTCAATAATATCATATTTTCTGGCGTATTTATAATGGATAAGATTTTTTTTTTATTTAAAATAATTTTAAGGAGGTTTTATTTTTTAATTATGTCAGGGATTCACGCCCTCATAACTAAACACGCTTTTTTAGAAAATACAACAGAAATACATAACATTTCTTACTATACAAAAGTGCACCTCTCTTTCCCCTATTTTTGCCATTCCGTATACTGCGAGGATCTTGTTTAATTTTGGGAAAAGGCAATAAATGGGAGGACCCTAAAATCTAAGGTCGAGATTCGCTTGTGATGGTGTACGCGCCAAGTTGCGCTTCGGTGTTGATTTTGACCACCGCAACACGATTATTGTGTTGTAAGGCCATCGCATCACGATTTTTTATACTGCCTTCAAAAGCAGACGAGCGGATGGGCAACCGGATGTTAAGTGGTCACAGCCATGCCGCTGCCTTTCGTGGAACACTCTATTTACGCCTCTCTTGAAGCGAAATATCAACACCGTGAAGGGGGCCCTCATTCCATAATTTTATTGTCCGTGGAAGAAAAGCTCTCTGGAAACGAACAGTTGTGAATTTTTAGTGTTTCGAGATAATATGGGTGTTATAGAACCGAGATTAAAACCAAATTTCACCAGGACCAGGAGCGGGAGGGGGGGGGGGAGGCATATATAGGTGCTAGATATAAAAATACGCTTCCACTCTTTCGTTGACCCTCAACACTTCTCAATCGAGCCCTGATTACCCATCCCAGCTTTGCATAGGTTTAGCATTTTTAGAGATAACTAGCTGACCTAGCGAACTTCGTAACGCCATAAAATTAGGAGTTGGTGGTAGAAGGGTGAAAATTTAGAGTTGTATGTATTTTTTAATGCAAAATTATAAATAAATTGCCCTAAAACTAAAAATAAAATGTTAGGGTGGACATCTCTTATCACTTAGGGGTATGAAAAATAGACAGTAGCCAGTTTTCAGACCTACTGAATTTGCATATAAAATTTCATAAAAATCGGTCAAGCCGTTTCGGTGGAGTATGGTAAATAACATTGTTACACGAGAATTTTATATATAACATTTACCTCCTCGTGCCTACAAACAAATCATTTTGTCAAAAAAGTGACTTTGATTAAGCTTTTCCTAGTAAAACATCGCACTTGCTATGGGATTTTACTTTTAGATGTGTTGATATATTGAAACCGTTCACAATCACACATAACACGCATTGTGGTTTTTCATTATTAATATTTCTTCCTAACAGTTCTTCTGGCGACGGAGAAATTTAATGGTCAAACCCCTACTTAAAGAAGCTGGAATTGGCGGTATCATTCTGGAGAACCCATTCTATGGCCTTCGCAAACCCATCGATCAAGTGTGAGTACATTAGGTTGAAACCTTAGATTAAAACAAAAAATGAAGATACAGCACTCGCGGCGCAAAAGTGATCCGCTTAAATTGTGGTGCATGACCCCAATTCGCTTTAGTCACGATTGTACATTCTCAAACACTATGTAATACAACAATATTGCGTATATTCTGTGTTATAAAGATAAAATAATCCCTTCCATGCTTTTATAAAGAACAAATAGTTCAAGATCAAATAACAAATGACTCGGAAACACTTTTCATTCGTAAAAGTGTAAAAGCATTTTTTTCTCAAAAAACTGTTTGCCGTGAATGCTATTCACGTAATCGCCATTTTGTTATCAAGAAAAGGACAACATTACAGCTTACCCGTGTGGATTATTTTCTCGTCTCGCTCGCGCTGTGTTGAAACGTACAATTTTGTCTCGCTCGCTCGATTGAATGTTTATTTACAAATATGTGCGTGTGAGAGTTGCTTATGTAGTTGAGTCATAGCTTATTTCATTTGATGATTGTATGAGCGTACCGTATCTTCCCTTTTTGTTTTAATCTAAGGTTGAAACACATGATCCTTCCTTAAAATTAATTGAATTGGAGGCAAGAAAAGTACAGCGCATTCGCTTCGAGTTGGCTGTTCCCACCCTACTCGCTTCACCGCACCGCGCTCCTAGACAGACCGTGTTGGTCGAAGGTACTAGTTCATGTGCCTGTGACACATTTTGTAACAGTCATCGACGGCTAACTCGAAGCAAACGGGTAGAATTAGTACTGCTAAAGTATTTATATGATATTGACTTATTTGGAAATGACTTTTTTATGTAAACCTCCGAAAAAAAGTGCTTCCACTCTATAAAGGCCTTATAATCATTAACCCCTTTTATCAATAAACGAAGAATGAGCTTGGATTAATTACATACTCAATGTTTTGCCTCCGTTCATTGAATAACAAGTCTAAGTTTATTCCTCGTTTATTTATAAATGAACAAAGACTAGATAAGTCAGCAATAAATGCAATGAGCTTCTGTGTCCCCGTAAGAAGTTTACCGTACGGTATATGTAGCGGCAAACTTCTTGAACTAAACTACAGACAAATAAACTTGCGCAGTAGACGTTTTTGTATGTAAAATTGATTGCGAGTGAATTTTGCCGCTAATAAGTTTTTCATTTGTAACTCCCTTCACTCGCATTCGAACGAATGCGTGAACCTGCACGTGTGGGACGACATTCGCGAATAGCTTCGCAATTTTTTTCAATATTCGTGCTTTTACAAGTAGTGTCGATTTTTGGCGCACATCTAAGTCTACGAACCTTCGCGTAGTCTTCCGCACATTTGCGCAGCCGGTTGACAAGGTAACGGCAAATAATATCATTTATGTCATTTTTTTTCTACAAAATCATAGTCTCAGCGCGTTTAATAATATTATTGGTTAGTTTATGTTCTCCATTACATAAAAACAATAACACATTTGCAAAGTTTACTGTCATTTGTAAACAAGTGTAGAAGGAGCCCAAGTGGGTTCGCACAGGCATTTGCTAATGACTTTTTATCAGCTATTCACATGGGTGCTATGTATGAATGTTTGCACACAATATGTAAGTGCCCGGCATAAATCTAAAGAAAATCTTGCTAGAAAATATTCCATTCGGTTCAGATATCAGACAGGATTCGAACCTGCGTCTTCCGCTGTCCGGGCAGACGCACTAACCTGTGTCGAATTTATTGTATTGTATTTCTTAGCAAGGCAGCGCCATCTCTTCGTATTGTAGGTAACTCACAATGTCTAACGAAATACTTTATCATTTGAGAAAAGAAATAGCAATTGTAGTTTAATAAATTGTTATTTTAAGTATTATTTATTATCAACGAATCAGAAATGGTATGGAAGTATTACTCTCTAATAAAGGTCCATACAACATATTTCCAATCTCATACAACTGAACTTCAATAATAACGCCACACGCATACAGACAAATCAAAATAATTTGACAAATCACCTGAATTTTGCTACCCATTGCCATTCATTGGGTAAGATAATGATTAATTAAACGGAAATCCCAACTAATCACATGATCGGCATGTTGATAGCACTTTTTCCGCCCTGCCCACTTAATCGCAGTTTATGTGTAACCACTATTCAGCGCAGTTCGTATTCCATATCATGACTAATTCGTTGATTAAACATTTTTCGGTCATTGTAGTCGGTCCTCGCTGCACAATGTGTCAGACATATTCGTGATGGGTGGGTGTTTGATTCTGGAGTCGCTCGTTCTGTTCCACTGGTGCGAGCGCAACGGACTCGGCCCGCTGGGCGTCACCGGTCTCTCGATGGGCGGACACGTGAGTACAGACAAAATAGATCTTGTTACAATACAGTAAGGTGCAGTTTTGCTTTGTTTTGCTTAGCCAACGTGATTTTTTGCTGTTTTGTACTCTTTATTAGTAACAGCAACAAATGGACGCTTGAATACACAGACTATTTAGTTATATACAGTCTTTCAAAATAAATAAAAAATTAAATAAATATTTAAGAAGGGCTCCCATAGTACAACATATATGATTTATGCCATTTTTTTCTCGATATTATAATAAAGTGTCTAATGTTGTATAAATAATAGTAGGTACGGAATTCTTCGTGCGCGAGTCGGACTTGGCCGGTTTTTTAAAACAAACCTTACCTATCAAATGTTTGCAAATTTTGTTACAGTAATTTTTACTGAATAAATATTTCGAAATAAAACCTAAGATAAGGAAAAGAGATAGGTACTAACATAAGAAATAAAATAAAAACTGACGGTAACAAATAGATCCTCCAATTTGGTTGGTAAAATTCTATATAAATATGAAGAGAGAAAGCCAGAACTTAAGCACGAAGTTTAACTGCTCCGTAATCGTATCGCATCGTCAATGTTTCTATGACAACTAAACAGCGCCCCCTACATGACGTAAAACAAATTGGCTCCTTCTCCGTACAAATTTAACAATGACGATACGATTACGTATCTGTCAAAGTTCTTGTTTCAGCCTCTGATTGACTGACTTATCAACGCCCAGTATTCAGTATTTTTGAGTAATTAGTGTTCACTTTCTGAAAAATAAATGTAATCTTTTCTATCGCATGTGAATTCCGTTATTTATTTTTTTAACTTATTTCATTTTTATTTTGTTATGGCGCGAAATATACACATTTTATTAGAATTCCTACTACGTGCCTGTCATGGATCATGAGAGAGACTCACCCCGCTGTCCCGGGTGGACAATGGAAATTTTGTAATATGGTCCCGTTGTCACCATTTGGGAACGGAACGGAACCCAAAAAGCAACGAATCAGAAATAATATGGATTACGAACTGTCCTAAAAAGTGGTTCCATGCAAACTGCGATCAAGACGGCGGGACAAAAAGACTGCGATCAACAAACACTATGATCATGGGATTTGTTGGGATTTCCGTTTAACATTATCTTACCCAATGAATGGATAGCTGAATTCATTTGCAGATATTAGATTAATCGAAGTGTTTTGTTTTGTGTGTGTACGTGTCGCGTTAGTATTGAATTTTAGTTGTATTAGTTGGAACCATGTTTTGGAGGCTTTTGTTAGAGATAAATGCTTCCATATCATTTCTGATAAAAAATAAACTATTATTTCAGATGGCATCGCTAGCAGCTACCAATTGGCCCAAGCCATTAGTTCTAGTACCTTGCCTGTCCTGGTCTACTGCCTCAGCAGTTTTTTTACAGGTTACCACCACCACTTCATATTGCTAACACATACAAAATAATATCGTAACTATTAATTAACAATAGATCTTATTTTCTGTTCCGATTCTAAAAATCTTTTTAAAACCATCTTTATAGGATTCATGTAAAAATAAAATGTTAAAATTTTCATTTTGTTCGTATGTTGATAACATCAAATCAGTCAAAGTTAAAGTTTTAAAAACAATTTTCAGGGTGTGATGTCACAGTCAATAAATTGGGACCTTTTGGAAGATCAGTACCTCTCAGACGGTGTGTACAGGGAAAAACTTTCCAAAATGGTGACTATAGTGGACGAAGCTTTCTTAGCGGGAAAGAAATTTGCACGCTCCTACTCTCGAACTATGGAAAAGACTCAGGATCGACCTAAAACAGATTACAGGGAAAACCAAGACAAAAATGTTGATGTGACATATAGAGAACCTGAAAGTGCCAAAGAACCCATTGTCTTGGAGATGACAAAGAATGAAGTGGATAATAAAATTTGCAAAAACGACCCACAAACAGAGTATAGTAAACATTTAGCTATAGTGCATGAGGAATTAAAAAAGTTATTAGATAATAGCAAAATTAGTAAAGAACTTTACGACAAATTGATCTCCAATGAAAAATTTGAGCTAGATTCCAAAGATATTGAGGATATAAACAAACTGACCGAAAGTCGTATCAGAGAGTTGTTGTTGAAATATAAAGTGGGTAAGTGAACGGCATTTTTCAGTTTTTTAAACATTTTATAACAAAGACATTTTTTTAGATGAACTTAAATTTGTTTCAGCGTTAATACAAAGCGAAATTAACGACAGCAAAGAAGAAGTCTCTAGCCATGAAACGGCAAAAAAAGAATACCTACAAATGTCACCAGAGAGTAATCCAAAAATAGAACTGCCGAAAGCAGAAGAGGTAGACACCAAAGAAAAGTCAGTTGCAAAGCCCAAGAAGAGCGAGTGGAGTTGGAACGTTTCGGAGCTAACTTCGGACTTTTGGATGAACTTGCCTTTCCTGAAGTCGAGTGGGAAGAAGATAGACATAAACAAAATTCACTGGAGGGACAGAGAGGCGCTACAATTCATGCGCGGCGTTATGGATGAGTGCACGCATCTCAGCAACTTCTCGGTACCGTACGACACTTCCTTGATTATTGGTAAGTTAGCACAGATTCCGATATTTTTCTTTTTAGGGTTCCGTAATCCTGACAAGGAACCCTTATAGTTTCGTCATGTCCATCTGTCTGTCCGTCCCCAATTTTGCTTTGAGACTTAGCACTAGAAGGCTGTAATTTTATAATATAATAATTGAGATATGTAAATCAATAATGCCAACAAAATGGTAGAATAAAATTTTGAAAAAAAAATTTTTAGGGTAGCTCCCCTACATACATGTACCTGGAGATGATTTCATTTTTTCATCGTCTACCTACTTTAAAATTCCTTCGGGTTTCCTAAGACTATTTTTCAATTTAGGGATCCGTTTACGAAATATTTAACTTTAAAATGCTAATTTTTGTTCGTGTAGGGCGTGTCCCCAATAACTCATCTGTCTCACAAACCGATGCACTTTATAATATTCGAACGGAGGAACCGAAGCTCAACTCAACGTTGTGATCACAAAATACATCAAAAAACACTACAAAACAAACACGTTATCGGCAAAGAAGACGACTAACGCCATTTTTAGTTGGGTGAAGTGACGTATTAGGTCTACAATCATAAAATCGGCTGTCCCCGTAGGTATTTTACATTTTGTATGAATTCAATGTATGGTGTTGACACCCCCTGCGCGCATGCGCCAAGACGCCGTGCAGTTCGGTGATTGATAAATTGAGTTTTATTATTTTTTTGCAATTAATATTGCATTTTATGGATTTTTCGCGATGGTGCAATTAGATTCAAGCAGGGTGCAGTTTTTTTAGATTATAAGAAGTACCGAATTGTAAGTACATATCTGAAGAGATATCGACGTTATAAGATGCGCGATCTTTACCTATTTTTTATTCATAAACTACGGGGCTGCTATTTATTTAATTAACATTTTTGAGAAGTGCTATTATACATCTATGCGTATTTTTATTTATTTAAATATCCCAAATTCGTAGGCTGGGGTAGGGGCGGTAGGTTCCAGGCCGGTTCGCGTCTCCCGCATACCGCGCCCCGCGACGTCCGCGTCCGTGACGTAGCCGCTGTAGTGATCACTGCTCGTTCCCCGTAGGTGATAGCGTGATAATATGTTGATCCGACTTCTTAATAATATTCGTGGCAAATTTTTAGTAAATCCATGCAGTACTTTTTGAGTTTATCCCGGACATACATACAGACAAACAGTCAAAATTCTAAAAACTATATTTTTGCCTTCGGTATCGATTGTAGATTATCCCAAGTATTCTTTTAAAAAAATATTAAATGTAGAGTTTTGACTTTCCTACCATTTTATTTTAAAGATGATTACTTTTCCTTAGCGGTTTGCGCCAAGCATGACGCGTACGTTCCACGCGACGACGTCGGTGGTCTAGAAGAGATCTGGCCGGGGGCAGAAGTGCGCTACGTGGACGCTGGTCACGTGTCCGCATATATACTGCATCAGTCAATGTTCAGGTGGGACAATAATAATATTTCCAACACTCACATCAATTAACCTAGCCCCAAAGTAAGCACTGTAAACCTTGTGTTATGGGATGCTAGGGTAACGGATAGAATACATATACTGATACATATATAAGTATTATTATATAGAAATTCATATTAAACATCCATGACTGGAGTACAAATGCTCGTATTCATCACACAAACATCTCCACCCACCCCACCACCCCACCGGGACTCGAACCCGGGACCTCTCGAGTCGGCGACACCATGAAACCCGGCGTACGAACCACTCGGCCACGGAGGTGATCGATACGGCCTTCAGCCGGAGGAAAAGGTTCGATTGAGTATCAGCTTCTAGACTAGTAGTTCTCAACCGGTGGTCCCTGGAAGCTTCTGAAGTGGACCGCGAAGCAAAAAGAATGCACGACTTATCAAATCTATGGTGTAACGCGGAAGAATCCCCAAACGGTCCCGTGGCTTTCCACTAAGCAGTTTCGAGGGTATTCGCAGGGATTTTTAACGGATATTATACCGTAAAGCGCCCGTAAGAGTTACGGGGTCCTCAGTGGGCAGCCACTGCGGGGGCCCGTAAGCCTCGCGGGAGCGAGGTGTGAGGTCCGTTCGGCGATGTGCCTCTTAAAGGCGCCGTCGTCTCGAAACAGGTTTTGCCTGCGTTATAAAGGGGGGGGGGTGCAATTTGATCCCATATATTTGTTGACGTGATTACGGTGACAATGTTCTGTAATTTACTTGCTCTTAAAAATCGTAAAACAATTGATTGCAGTCATTGCTTATTTTTCATACTTACAAATATTTTAAGCGTTTGTGATATATGTACAACATTTCCTTCCCAACAGAGCTTGCATTAAGGAAGCGTTCGAACGATCGAAAAAGAAGTTTAAAGACGGAGAACATGTCAACTGACCCACGGCTCACTTCACACTGAACACGTACAACGTTCCTGTGACATTCGCGCTGTCCCCTGCTCAATATTGAAATTGCAATAATCATGTAAATTGGTCGCGATATACATATGCCAAAATATGCCAACTCCGTCCTACAAACCAAAATGACCCTTAACTGAAAGGCGTAGAAATGAAAATAGCTAAACTGGTTATGTTACAGAAAGCAACGTACAATTTTTTTTATTTGTGTACAAAACATATCAAATGACTTAGCCACACACAACTGAATGATGTGAAATAGAAGTCGCTAAGATACCTGATGAGACAGACATACATAACCATCTAACTAGCCTTTCTGAACCCAATCCCCTACCCCGAGGAGAGGCCCTGGAAATCTTACTGACCAACAGATAACACTAGCAAGAGGTAGTGTTATTTCACTGTGGTCTTCTGTAAGCTGGAGGTCACTGTGATCTGTAAGATGGAGGTCACTGTAATCTGTAAGATGGAGGTCACTTACCCTCACTGTGATCTGAAATGTGTGTGTGATGTAGCATCATACCATCATCACATCATCATACCACTACTATTTTGGGGCCGACCCTGAGACTGTAAATGTTTTTATTCGTAAGTGTATGTCAGCAATTTAGTTTAATTCCCAGACTAATAAAAAAACCATAGAGATTAACCACCTTCACAAGGCTTTATTTAGCAAGTATTATGTTGTCTCTTCACAGCATACCTTTGGGTAACAGTTCTTTCCAAAGGTGTTAGGAATATTTCTTTTTTATTTTGCGCACAAAATACCAACTTTTAATCATCATTTTAAGAGTTTAATCCCTTTTATTTATTTATACTGGTAGTTCAATAGTTCTGTATTTACATCAGTATTTGTCATGTTGTTTAACATGTTACATGTGTATATTTTTGATACAGTTTCTATTAATATTTAAAAGCACTGCACAATTAAGCTGATATAGATAAAATAAAATAGTCGCCGTAGAATGAGCACACACCACTTGACGACTCTGTATACAGGGATAAAAAACAGCCCTTGCCGAGTTTCTTCCTTGTTATTCTCAGTACAAGGTCTCGCGTCGTGGATTTGCGAACCGATGGCGTGACTTCTCTACCTTCACAGTGCTTGTAACAGCCTAGACTGAATAAATTAATTTTGATTTTGATTAATTAAACAGTGGTGTCGATTCCGGCGTGATTCTCTAAACTTAAAACTAAATTTAACATCAGTCTCTCCTTTTCATTCTGTATAGAGAATGACAAGGATACACTGTTGTCAAATTTATGTTTAGATTTAGAGAATCGTGCTAGAATCGACACCAATATATCACTGTGCTCATGCTAGGGGGGGCTGATATAATAGGTACACAACAAAGTTTAAATACTAAGAGATATTACCATGAATTCAAAGTTGGCAAGCAATATATACAGATACAAATTTTAGACAAGCAATTAGCTAAAACGTTGTCTTTATGTGCCATTACGTTATTTTAAAACTCTACTGCAACTAAAGGTTTTTAAATTTCTTCAACGAAAAGCTAACATCGATACCTTTAAAATGCCTAATTTTTATACAATTATTAAGAGACTGAGAAACTTTACAACCGATGTAGCTGCGATGAAGTCTATTTATTTATTAAAGCGAAGGTATTAGAAGGTATATAAATCTGTTGTATTGCCACACGCGCGATGTGTGGAGGGAAATAAATGTGTTTATTGGCACGCGAATGTTAAATAATTATTTACCTTTTCTTTCTTTCAACTTTATTGAAATGATTAAAAGGCAAAGAATATATAATTTTGTTTATTGTCATATGTATAAAATTAATATAAATTTATGTAGATTATTATATTATAATAATAATTTGAATAAAAATGTGTACTATTTGTACAGTTTGATGGAAGATCAACAATTCTATAGATAACGGGTTGCATACAAAATCAAATCAAAAAACTGTCCGCGAGTGTATATACTTATGCAGCTACATTCGATTACCAACAAACAAAGACAAATGTAAAACAATTTAAGTTGAACCTAATAACAACCATTTCACAAAGGAATACAGTTATAAATAACGAAATGTTATTTCTTACATACGACCTTTCACCTCAGGTAATATACCCACCCATACGGGATCGACGTTTGGAGACGACTTCTTGAAATGACTGCCTCTGCGAACGACCATTTCTAGTTATGGCCACTTCTGCTTAAGACTACCTTGTAATCTGACTGTTTCTGGATTCGACCATTTCGATTTTCGTCTACTTTGTTCATATGTGCTTGTTCCTCAATACAGTGTGCAAAAGGATAAAAAAATAGTCCGCGTGGAATTTTTTCTAGTTATATTTTCTTTAGATTTAAACATCAAGCAATAAGTAACATGCTTAAAAAAAATGTAACTTTAACTGCTATTTCTTCTTTCAAATGTTTAATACGTGTAAGAGTATTCATTTGACATTGTGGGTTACCTATAATGCGAAGAGATAGAGCTGCGTTGCAGCTTAAGAATGGCTAGAAGGATTTCGACGCGGCCATCAGGGCCGCGGTAGCATAATTGGTCAGTGCATCCCGGATAGCGAAGGGTGCGGGTTCGAGTCCCTTCTGCTGCCTGGTCCGTGTGGAATTTTTTCTTTAGATTTAAACATAAAGCTGAAAAAAAATTAAAATTTGTAAAAAGAAAATGTTGAAAGTCTCTTATCTATTAGACAAGTCCGTCTGTCTGTGGTGCTGTTTCAGCGGCCAAACCGTAAGAGATAGATAAAGAGAATATTTAAGTTATAAGTTAAGAATAGTCTGATAAGACTACAAACCGGATTTGAGTAACGTAGCACTTCCGGTTTTCGAGAAATCAGGTTTTGGTGAACATTTGGTTCACTGGTTTGCTAGTAATATATAACAAGTTATGAAGTTATGTTACTGATGTCATGATAATTTTATTATTATATTACATGATTTTTTATGGTTTACTTCTTGTCGAGTTACGCTACGAGGACGTTAAAAAAAAGTTGCGTATTAGGCGCTTTGCAGACGACGGGGCGGGGCTTGTCCGCTAAGCAATAAAAACCGCGTCTGCCCGTCGATGTCTGCGGCTGCCCTCGCCGCGTACACAAAGCACACGACGGGCAGAGGCAGTCAGTTCAGGACGTTCGTTCTAGTGAATAGTCCATCACTAAAAACAGCGTGGCGCGGATTGAGTTAGCCGCCCCGCGCCGCCGTCTGCGTTACTGCATATAAACTGGTTTGTATGATCCACGGCGGGCAGCCGTGTACATGCCGCATCGCCAGTGCCCGCCGGGCACCTGTGGCGCGGTCTTTTTGCCCTTTGTGAGCGTTTGTAGTATAGGATTCACTTTGTGCTATCGTTCGCGGCGAAATTGACCGGCACGCTCCGCCCCGCGTCTGCACAGCGCCTTATTGTACACTGCAATAAATGTAGTCAAAAGCAGAAATAGTGCATACAAGAACTAGGCTTCACAAGAAATGGTCGAATCCAGAAGAGGTTATAACTAGAAAGACAAAGGAAGAACTGGTCCTTAAACGTCAATACTAGTCTAGTGCAATTATTAATCTCTTCCTTGTTTTGTGATCAAAAATATATATCTATGGGCTAATATTTATTAAATTCTAAAATAGAAATATTAATAAATAAATCCGCTGTGGCTCCAATGAACTGTTGAACACAACACTTACATGCAACACAACTGCTTACACAAATAATACGGTTCTTAAATAATTCTGAACTTAAACTATGCATGAATTTAAATTTATAATAAAATATTTTCTAAATTATTTTTAAATAAATGTGTGGTAATTTAACGACGTATAATATAAACTAGTATTTTGTGTGTTAAAAAAATGTGTTTACACACATATCATTATAATAATGAACTGGAGCGCGAATGTTCTATTACTACTTGTTTATATTTAAATAAAATAGCTCGTTTGTGATGTAACTAACTAAGAAAGTACAAATCTGTTATTGAGAGTGATTTTTGTAGAGAATTGTCGTGTTATGCTTTTAGGTGTTATTTATTGTAGTACTGGCCTGTATATAAGATTTACTCTCTATTGAGATTGTATAGTATATTTTTTTATAAATAAATGTTTTGTATTGTTAACAAAAGTATGTTTTATTGATTAGAATTTGTTTATTTTTAACTCCGTTTTACACAGCAGTACCCCTAGCACGAACAATTATTGAATTCGAATAGTTTGCGAGTCCGAAATTTCATTGTCATTGTATACTAATTTTTAGTTCTCGTTACGTCCATTGTGACGCTGCTGTTCAAGTTTCCATACAAAATTTGACAATGACATTTCGAACTCGCCAACTATTCGAATTCGATATTGGTTCGTGCTAGAGGCACTGAACCCCAAGCACGAACAACTAGCGAGAAAATATTCGTATCTTAATGTCAAAGGAGATTGCTCAGTTTCCATACATGTTTGGCCTAAAGACCAATAATCATGAAAAATTGTTTCCTAGATTCGAAATTATATATAAATTACTGTAGAAACGAATATTATTGACGGACACCCCTGAGAACTTCTATAAACCATATACACTGAACATATTAAAATAATGAAAAACAAATAAGTTATATAGTAAACTAGGGAAATCAAGCCAAGTACCGAAATTATGGATTAGATTCAGGTATATAGAGCATGTAGAAACAGATAGTTGCTTGTTTTTAAAGTTAATGCATAAGAGTAACTTTTAAAATCAGGTGTCATTTCCGGTTATAATAAGGTACTCTGTGACAGAATCTGTGTGATGATTCTGAATGAGCCACAGATTAGAGAGATTTTTTAAACTCTCGTTAACCAAAGAAAGCTAAGAGATTTAGGTTCTTTAGCTTCAGTATATTCAGTAGCTTCATTATTTTTGTTTTTAAAATAACCATATTTTAGATTTTTAGTGTATCACACCTTATAATTTTATTTATTTATTAATTTATAGTCACGGAACATAGGCCCATAGATAGATACCTTAAAGTCTAACATATATACAGATTATAATGTGTTTATGGAGGTGTTTGGCGAAAAATGTATGGCAGTAGGCTTTATGATGTCGCCTACCATCTATAATAATTGTCTGAGCACATTTGCATCTAAAGAAAATGATAATATAGTTGTGGATATTAATACCACAGTGTAATAAAAAAAATGGGTGCGTGTACTTATGTAGGCGCGTGAGAAGTTATCCTTCTTTGGCATCGTTTAAAATTAGTTTTTAATTGCATGCAAATAATTAATTACAATAGATTAATAAAAAGTCTGGAAAAGGACACAGTCAATAAAGTTCAGTTTTAATTTGAAAAAATAAATAAATAATCAAAATATTCAATTAAAATCACTACTGAATATAATTTATTAGAACATATGTGATTTGCACTTGTATGAAACTCAAACACGTATTCCGAATATACAAACTAGAAACATGTGGATAAATATTATAAATATGAATACCTATAACTGTTACTTTATTACAAAAAATAAAGATGTGGTTTTTGGTTCTTCTACACCAATGGTCAAGAGATGGCGCTGTAGTCTCCTGAATCGCGCTTTGGTTCCGTTGTTCCAGATTAATAAATACTTTTGATAGGACTTCACAATGCAGTCGTTAGCACCCACTAAATAGAGATTCTATTTCTATTTTGTTGGTAGATTTTCTTAGGGATGTCGAAAGTTGAAAAAAATATCCATATATCGATCTTTTAAAAAATATCAATATCGGCTTCGATATATCGAAAAAAAAACATCGATATATCGGACCAATTTTCCCAAAAATATCGTCTCTCGCTCACGAAATATGACACGCGGAATAATAATGGAACGAAAATTATCGCCCTAAAAATAGACCCTATTTTCGAATGATGACATAGACAATACTAAATACAGCACAGATCATAGATATGTTGAATATCATTAATCTGAGATCCAGTTACGATTTTTCCAGATACGAATTTAGTTATATCGTGATATGCCGCTAATAATTAAAAAAATATCGTTTTTAATACGAATTTCGATATTGGTTATTTTGTATCGATGTATCGATATATCGAATCAAAATATATCGGCAAAAAATATCGATATATCGATACATCGATATATTTTCAACAAGCCTAGATTTTCTTAATGTGCGGTAAACACAAAAGTAACGCATGAAGTTGGTTCATGCTGTTAAAATATTTTGTTACAGTGATGCGCGCGCATCTTAAAATTTCACTCTCATCATTTTTTCATAACGCGCCTAAAGAAGTATAACTTCAAAAATGATTTATTTTATCGATCTTTACAAAATAGATTTGTTTTTTTGTTATATAAACAACTTTGATCAGTCTTTGGCTGAATGTTACTACACCCATAGCCATTAAAAATGATTCGTATGTTTTCCAAACCGGTAAAAGTAAAAGTCCTTTTTAAAGTAAATATATTATACAAAGGTGTCCGTTGAAATCTAAAGACTGTAAATTAAATTATAAATTACGCCAAGAATTACCGTGTATGTCAATATTTTTTGTGCATTTAGGCCAATTTGAGCAATCTCCTTTTCTATGGAAAAAAATATTTTTTTCTTAGTTCCACTTCTGCTTAGTTTCCATAGAAACTTCACCGTTGGCGATTTGAACACGGATCTGTCTAAGTTCGTACCTGGGGTACCTACTGGTAAAGGGAATTTTCGCACGCCCTTTTTTTAATGCTGCGACAACCAGCAACGATAACATCACCTTCCTAATCTATCTAAAGTATCACTGTAAAGCTTCTGTGTATAAATAAATATTTCCAACACTGATACCAATAAGTTAGCACCGTAGGCTTATGTTATGGGATTAGGGTTGCCAGATGTCCGGTATTTAAGCGTACAGTCTGGTATTTTCGAGGCCTTTCCGGTAAAAAATAAATGGTCATACCGGACAGAGTTCTGTCCGGTATTTTGAGGAAAGTCTGCACTACTGGTCACAAGCGCCTACAAGACATACGAAATCCCTCATACGCAAAACTCGCGCGCGCTCCTCGCTCGCTGTCTGTATCGGCTTCTGAGGGCTCTCACTATGTGATGTTGATTAATAAATAAAAATCTACTATATAAAAATAAGTCGGGTTTTCCTTCCTGACGCTATAACTCCAGAACGCACGAACCGATTTCTACGGTTTTGCATTCGTTGGAAAGGTCTCGGGCTCCGTGAGGTTTATAGCAAAGAAAATTCAGGAAAAATTTCAAAATCTTCTTTTAATCACCAAACGAAATGTTACATAAAACGAAGCCATCTGATGGTGAAACGGAGTTCGCCTGGTTTGCTAGTATTAGTATAAAAAAACCTAGCATACAACCTACCTTAAATAATCAGTTCTTTTCTTATTAAACAAAACAATGTAATTACTTTTATATTAATTTTTAAGACTTCAAATCAGACGGTAACATTTTCGGCGTGGGCCTTATTAAGGTCTCTACCGACTACATCGTTTCATACCATGAACGTGCTAGGACCGTATCAAACACGGAAACTGGCACGAAACGGCTTGCTATGCCCACTGAAACGGATCGACGGCGTATAACACCGGCACCCCGTATGATGCCCGTATGTTGCCTTTGCGTAATTTGTATGACGTCTTCACCAAAATCGATAAGAAGCCGTTTTATTCTTACATGTGTATCGGTAATGAATGGACGTCTGCGGACTGCTTTAAATACAATAGGTATGGCTATTAAAACATTAACTGTTAGACAACTGGCAATGATTGCCATAATATTGGGTAAGGAAGAAGAACAGAATAAAAAAAACCACTCGACGCTACTGGATTCACGATTCTATAAAAGAACGAAAAACTGAAGGAGAATTTTGGACGTTGTATAAGCACTTAGTTGAAGATGTAGAAAAGTTCTTTCAGTACTTTCGGCGTTTAAGACGCCTATATAACGTCATCATACTAACCCGTATGGTCACCGTTTTGTTGCCTGCGCGCATCGGTTTTGCAACGTCGCGTGCCATGCGCGGAGCGTATCGGCACCGGCAAAATATTCCCGCCGACAATAGTAGCCGCTCCGTGCATGGCACGCGACGGTGCTGGTCGGTGACGGAACGGGCTAGTGGGCATTGTCTCATACTTTTTAATACAAAGAATATTTTTTTGCCTGACACGTTCATAGCACGGTCATGGTATGATACTGTGTAGTGGGTAGAGACCTTTAACCTCATGCCACGTTGTTACAAAATAACCTAATAAACCTAGAAAATCTTTCTTTGGCTAGGAAAAACCATATCCATTGTATTGTACAAGACATACTTACGATAATAAATACAGCGTTATTAGTCAATTATTGAATTAAACGTTATATACTTACAGTTTTTTGGTATGTCTTATGTATAGAATTCTCGTGTCACAATGTTAATTACCGTACTCCTCCAAAACGGCCTGACCGATTTTTATGAAATTTTATATGCATATTCCGTGGGTCTGAGAATCGGCTACTATCTATTTTTCCTAGGCATATGTAATAATGGTTGTCCATCTGTAACGTAGTGTTCTGAAACCTACAATGCGCCTTCGCGCCAAAATTCAAACTATTGGGTATTGTAACGTAAACGTAGTGTTCTCATATGGGTTAGGAGAAATGTTATCCCAGAAAATTGATAGAACACTACGTTACACACTCCTATTTTTTTTTATAATGTGGTATTAAAAAATACATACAACCCTTTTGCTCCTGAGTCAGCTAGTAAAATTATAAAATTGCACAATAGCCAGATACTTCATCAACGCATCGCACGTCACTGGCACGATGGCGGCGCTAGCGACCAGGGTTGGATTTAGGTATGTTGAAAAAGATAGCACAAAAAAATGAAAAGGATAGTATTTATAAAAAAATATAGTACACTTTCAATATTTTTTATTTAACATACAATAGTAAATAAAATCGACACCCCATAAGGCAAAATTGCTCCTCTTATAAGTTTATGAGTTCTTGAATATCACTATTAGTTCTATCTTCATCCTTGGCATTTCATCTCATCAATATATTATCCTCAGTAGGAATAAAATCAGTACAATTTCCACTTTTGCTACCGCTTTTGATGCCACTTTCCATAATTAAAACACTGAAAACGTACTATTTTACATAAAAACTCGCAAGCGATTGTTAAAACATTGAGCAAACTTTGATTGAGTTTCGAGTGGAATGGAAGGGACAAGATTAGTAGAAAGAGAGAAGTGTACTGCGGAGGATAATCGGAGAATCCCCGGTCATCAACACAGCAAACATCGCAAGATCAGAATTCGGTTAGATACACGCACGGTCGAAATATTCAAAATATGACGTAAAACTAAGCATTCGGGAGCAAACTTTAAATTATAGTATTTAAGCGTACTATCCTGAAATGTGGATAGTATATAGAACACAGGGCCAAATTATAGTATAAATACTATAATTATAGTACAAAATCCAACCCTGCTAGCGACTGAGGACTAATACAGAAACATTCACACCGACATTGTGCATGTGTGCGTAAACAGTGACGTGTCATAGAAATGTTTTTCCGCGAAATTTGATTTGTGGGCTTTATTACCCCCTGGGCCTTATTTACCTCAGGTACCTTATAATTATAAAGAAATACATATTAAACATCCATCCCCCCTTACCTGAGCACTGCAATTTACATTATATCACGTTTTTTATCGTATCAAACTCCATAGTAGTTTGACAATAGATCGTGATAAAAACGCGTTATATATCATATCGATTGCTCATGCTAGTGGGGGCTGGACTGGAGTACAAATGCTCGTATTCATCACACAAACATTTGCCCGCGAGATAAGAAATAAATGTGATGCAAATAGATGTGACCCGCGTAACCTCGGATATGCGTAGCTTAGCATAATGTGCTAGTAGTAACGCGCCAGTTGCATTGGAGATCGCGACACGGACGAATAGCGATAAAAATATAAATAAGCCTAATTGTTCAATACTTCAGTGCAAAAACGTTAGCCATAAGCATATATCCAATGGAGGCATAACATACCATCGCACAGAATAGAAGTCTGTGTTCATTATAGCGAGACAAATCATCACAGCACTACGGCGCCAAGAATGATGCGCATACGCAGCGGGTTTTTTCTATTATTTCACAGGGTTTTATCCACATCACACAGAAAGAAGTTAGAAGGGTGCTAATGGACCGTTTCTACTGGAACCGATGTCGCTGGCTCGCCCCCACTACACTTTCACCCAATAGATAATAGCCATCAAACGATGCGACAACAAACAATCGACCATATCAAAATTAAGTTTTGGTCAAATTATAAGCATTTACTCATACTGTGGCGCCTCAGCCCCGCCCACCTTAAGAGCTTAGCTTTTTCTGTATTCTGTGGTTTTATCCACATGAATATGCCACCCTCATCGACCCATTAAAGTACTAAGATCCGAACCTACATCGACCTTCACCGAGCTGATAATAGAAAAAACATATTTTTAAATGAATTTAGTACCTATATTAGAAAATATAGTAATAATGGATTGCCTAAATAATCCTGGACAGACAGAGAAAAAATGCAATATCATGATAATAAGAAAATGTTGTCCCGACTTAAAGTATAAAACGTATAGAATGTGCAGCCATTAGATAACGTAACTAACATCGACATACCTATTTATGGCTGGCAACCCAGTACTTTGCCCAGATAAATAATAGACAACCCAACGGCTGCACATTTTATACTGTAAATCAGGACAACATTTTCTTATTACGAGGGCGGGATGATATGTAACTAGCCTCTGCTATTTAAAAAGTTAAAATTTAAAAATTATTTATGTCATTTTTAAATTCGTATCTCTGACCACCTGTGTTCTTAATTTGAATTTGGTGGCGCGAAAATTTTATTGATTTTTTGTCATTAGAAAATATATTTCGTCAACTGTTTTCAAAATGGATGAAATTGAACAAAGAGCGGTGATGAAGTTTCTTCATATGAAGGGCATGTAGGGGAAAGATATCTATGACGATTAAAGAATGTTTTGGGTGAATATGCTCCTTCTTATGCCACAGTAAAGAACTGGGTGCCTGCGTGGCCAAAGATACGAATTTAAAAATGACATATATATTTTTTAAATTTTAACTTTTTAAATAGCAGAGGCTAGTTACTTATCATCCCGCCCTCGTATCTTGATGTTGCAACATTTTTTTTCAATTAATAAAAATAGACTGTCCAGGATTTTTTAGGCAAACCATTTTTAATGTACTAATGTACTTAATTCATGATAAAATATGTTTCATTCTTTTATCAGCTCGGTGAAGGTCGATGTACAACGATTGTAGGTTCGGATCTTAGACTAATAATAATTATCTCTTATCTTCGATCCACTGATATTCGTAAGGGGCCCATATACGGAACGATTGATCTGTACGATCCGTCGTTTCAGACCAATCGAAACGATGGATCGACAGTGTATGTCAAGATCGTTAACGATTTACTTAATCGCAGACGATATCGGAGATCGCAACAAAAACCCATGCAATCATGAATATCGTAAACGATCGATCGTCAGTGTCCCATATACGGTACGATTGATCTGTACGATCCGTCGTTTCAGACCGATCGAAACGATGGATCGACAGTGTATATCAAGATCGTTAACGATTTACTTAATCGAAGACGATATCGCAAATCGCAACCAAATCCCATGCAATCATGAATATCGTAAACGATCGATCGACAGTGTTTCGTGTATGTAGTGGCATTTCTGAACGATCGATCGTAACGACGAATCGTTCCGTATATGGGGCCCTTTACTAGGTTATACATTTTAATAGCCCTTTCTGATGTAGGTTTTATAAGCGGCGAAATCTCGAACGAAGCGAAGAACGTGGCGTGCGGGACAACACAACAGTGAAGGTTGTGTTAACCTCGACAATGTTTGTACATCTTTCCTCTCGTTTTCCTGCAATTTGTGCGAGTGATTTCGTGAAATGGGACGGAAGTGTATAACAAGAAGTCGCGAAAGCGAGCGCTATTTGCTTTGATTTTAGAACATAATGTTCAAATGGCTTATTCCTTTTGTAGTAGTTTTTTTTTACTAATATAAGGTGAGGTTTCAAAAGTTACACATCATACGCGACTACTGAAAGGCTCGCTCGTTTTTTTCTCATACCGTCCCGTCCGGCCCGTGTTATTTTGCCACGTATATTTTGTTGCTGTATTTTCTTAAGAAACGATGTCAGGAAATCGTCCCTTCCCGTCTAGCACGAGAATAACACGAGAACAAGACTATACTAATAAAAGAAATACAGCATTTAAAACAAGAGACCTTTTATTGTGAAAATCATCAAATGACCATAAACACACTGAAAATATTTTTTGAGAAACAAAATAAATATTCTGTGTGTTACAAAGTGAATTGACTGTCCACTGGTTAAATTATATAATAGTTATATGACTATGAGCATAAAAGAGAAAGAGATATCACAAAATATCTGTCGACAATTCAAGTGCATGTACTTTATATGAAATAAATTAAACTATTAGTAATTTAAAGTAAACACACCGTGAGCTCCGACATTTCACAGCGTTATATTAAATGTATCTCAACAGTGCAAGAGTTTTCTCCTCAGTAAATTTTTAATGTGAATTATGCCACTTGTAGGTGATATAGCTAAAAAAATCATACATAATGTAATGTAGTACATATCTCAAATTATGTGGTGTTTGGGAACAGTCGAACACTGGGTATTGTATTATAGCAATATATGTGACAAAACTTGCAAAATTGAAATAAGCCCAAGGAATATCAAACGCCCTTTATATTCGCTGTATTCTTCACTATGAAAAACGTAAAATATTATTGATTGAATTAAAGTATTCCTTTTGTATAACTTTCAGGTTTTTTAAGTTGGTATAACGTAACTTCTTACTAAACACTCATAGAAATGAGAAATTTGTGTTTTAAGAATGTTGAGATTTTAAACATGTAAAATTGTGAACAAAACAAAGTCCAAATTCATCCAAGTTAAATATCAAATAAAAAAAATATAGAAATTGCTACCCAAGTGCGACGTTACACATCGATAATAAAAAAAATAGCAAAAGGGACATGATTATTGCTACTATTTTGCTACATGTTTTTGTATTCGATGCTATTTTTTCATATTATCAGTTAGTAAAATCACTGTTGCATGATAAAATACTATACTTCTTTGATTTAAAATGTTTGCAATCGGGTAATCTAACGTCACCTCATTGTATGTTATATTGAACTGTAGAGAAAAAATATGTAAGTAGCTTGTATGAATAAGGTATCAATATATGTATAGCATAACAATTTTTTCGAATATAAATCAACAATTTCCAGTGCTTCACTTCTACATGCTTGACAAAATTTGTTTTAAAAACCAATAATAAAATCAAAAGTAATGTAAACGATAAACTCAAATAAACACTTAACTGGAACAATAAAAAAACTAAATCGCTTTTCTTAATCAACTTGCTTTGATTCACAATGTAATAAAATTTAAGACTGGCTCTTTTAAAATATATAAAAAGAAACTACCCAAATACTTATAACTAGATCTGCGATGTTACAGAGACAGCAAACTCAGTTATTAATAAATATTTACACAAAAAAAACTGAACAAAAAATCAGCGACCTAATTGAATACTATAAAACTTTCTTTTTTAGATGAGTGATGCCATATAAACACATCTTTAAAACATTTCCACAGTCCGTTCCTTACTTACTAGTACATATTTTTTAAACTATGCAGTCCGGTTGCAAATTACCAGCGCCACGTGTTATAACACTTAACACCATCTAATAGAGTTTAATTTCGTTAGACACACGCGTCTTATATCTTTTTTTTCTTCTTATGGCCGTTTCCAATAATCAAATCGTGGAATGAAATAGGTACCTATACCAGAGATTAGTCATCTAGAAATTGTTTGTAAGTAATTGAAAAATAACAACAGTTATTTAGCTTGATGATTAAACTTCGATGAACCTATCTCTTTAAGGGGATAACATTATTGGTAACGGTCAGTAGATATTCAATATAATTATTTATGGAATATGGAAAATATGAAACGGATCACTGTCTATTTCCTGCACAGTTCTATCCATTTCTTCCAAAATTTTTAATAGGTATATTTTAGTACTGGTAATCGTCCTAAATAACTTTTTTAAGAGCACTGAAGTCGGTAGGGCAACTTGCCTATTTCTTGAGTAGCAAGTTCCTGAAATCTGTGTTGGATAGCGGTCGCTTTTCGTCGCCGCTGTGACCGTTTGCTGTAGACGTACTGGCTACTGGCTTCTGTAACACGCTTGGGATGAAACTGCTGAGCTGCGTTCGCCTCCTGCAAAAGAGAATTTCCTACTGAGCAAGATAATTTCCTTGTTTGGAAATATAGGTATCATAAAAATAGAGCTCACGTAGCCATTGACATATAAAAACAAGTAGACTCCCATATCGCCTTACAAAAGAGCGTCAAAAGGCTGCCCAAAGGTGGCAGTTCTGCTAGATCTGGCCTTAGGAGGGGGCTGACTGACGGCCACCTCTATATGGCGGTCGCCCAGCAGCATTCTTAACTCAACATCTTAGCCCAAGAAGAGTAAAATAACTCTCAAAATCTGGCTGAAAATGACACACAATCTTCGAGATACTTACATGCCCTGCCCCTGGTCTCGTTTAGGCTGCCCCAAGGTGGAAGTTCCGCTAGATCTGGCCTTAGAAGGGGGCTGACTGACGGCCAACTCTATATGGCGGTCGTTCAGCAGCATGCCGTTGGTGCCCGCTATCGCTTGCGATTACTATCTAACGCCCTTTTTACAATGGGAGAATGCGTGACCCATATGTCGCCCCTGGATAAGCGACAAGGTTATACGGGACTTCCTTCGCTGAAATCATGGTGAGGAATATCCTAATTTCTTCAGAATAGTAGAAAGGGACCTAACCTAAGAAAAGGGATTCCTGGTCATAGCCACGGTCTGCGAAAGAATATAGAAAGAATTCATCCATGCGTATTCTATAACTCACTATCCTAGCCGAAAAAATAGGAAAATACCCACAAACTTTGGATGAAAACAACATTTATCACAGTTGAAAATGTCAAATATTTTCTTGAGATACTTACATGCCTTGCCCCTGGTCTCGTTTAGGCTGCCCTAAGGTGACAGTTCCACTAGATCCAGCCTTAGGCGGAGGCTGACTGACGGCCACCTCTATATGGCGGTCGCCCAGTAACATGCCGTTGGTGCCCGCTATCGCTTGCGACGCGGACGCTTCGTCTTCGTATTCTACGTACGCGAGACCTTTGGGTTTGCCGTCCCTGAGTAAACAAATCATCATCATCATCAGCCTGTTAATGTCCCCACTGCTGGGGCACAGGACTTCCCTATGGATGGAATAGGGAGATTGGGAGATGACCAACCACGCGGGCCCAGTGCGGATTGGTGGGTCCTAACGACTGCATATGCAGCCGGGACCAACGGCTTAACGTGCCTTCCGAAGCACGGAGAAGCTCGAGATAGTAAATTTTTGGTCACCCACCCAATGACTGACCACAGCGAAAGTTGCTTAACTTCAACGATCGCAGCCGAACGCGCTAACCATGTGCGCCATCGAGCATTAGTTAAGTACTTGTATTGTTTTCACAAATTCTATTTTTTGTTTGCCAATTAAGTGTACTATATGATCTTTAGTTAAACATGACTTTTTAAATTTTACCCAACTTAGGTCAACTAAACCACACATATTTAAATACACTCATCTAAGTCTTGGTTTAATGGTTCTCTGACTACCTAAAAATAATAAGTGTCTTTTTACCTTCCCACAAATATTACCAGTACAATATGAATGGTAACATATAAATCTGACTACTCCTTTCCAAGTTGCGTCTTAAGTTTCTCTACGTACAGAAAATCTGTAGCTATTGTCATATTATCATCCTCAGCCTATTAATGTCCCTGCTGCTGGGTCACAGGCCTGTAGGAAGATTAGTCCATGATCTACACGCGGGATCAATGCGAATTAATAGGTGCTAAAGACTACAAATACAACTGGAACAACCCGCTAAACGTACTTTCTGAGGCACGAAGTTCAAGATAATAAATTTTGACTCCCCATCCAATGACCGGCCAATACAATACAAATGTTAACCACTGCGCCATTGACTTCCTCACAATAGGGTATTTGACAAGTTTTAGAAAACGATCTCACGTTATTTACTGATATTTATGGATTCCATAATATTTAAATATTTTATATATTTAGATATTTTTAATTCTGTTATGAATTCAGTAAAAAAACTAAATTCAATTTTCAAGTTGCCACGTAAACGTTTCTCTGAACATTATGGCGTCTCGCTAGTATGTAACGTCACAAGACTGTCATTAAAACGTCAAACGATACTATCGCTTATATGTTTTGTCACTTTGGGCGGAAGTTTACTAGCGTGTGACGTCATTTTAGTCTTGGTCGATCCCAGGCGTTTTCGGTCACGTGACTATGGAGTAAAAAATCATTTCTATTTCATGATTTTGTAGAAAAGTTATTATTTATTCTTCCAGAATAGTGACATTCCTGCTAATATTCATATTAAATATAGATGCAAACAATTGATACATTATTTTTCATACTGTCAAATAGCCAATTATAATATGTAATGAAGTGAACATCCAATGACAGGCCATTGCGAAATCGAATGTGTATCGAAATGCATCGAATTGTTCCTACATTTGAAATAATAAATGAAATATAAAAATCTATTTACTTGAACGTAACCACTCTAACATCCTTAAGTTTGCCGTATTTATCGAATATTTCAGCGAGCGATTCTTTGGTGCAGTGCGAGTACGGCAAATTCTTAATAAACAGTTTATTCTTCTCCGTTTCTGTAGAGTATTTGAATCCTGTCTTCACTTTCTTTGCGGAGTAATGTGAGAAGAACATCGGCCGCCCTTCTAATGGTGTGCGGTCGTGTTTCAGTGCCTCTTCTACGCAAACCTGTAATCACATATGTATTTCTGTTAATTTGAGTAGCTTTTTATTCCTTTTGAGCTAAAGTTTGGTAGTGAGTATAACCAATATCGATTGTTGTGAATCGTGGGTAAAGTAAATAAAAACATCATATTTTTAATTTAGCTTCCCGATTTCTCTATGTAGCTAACGTAAATTTTACTATGTATTCTTTTAGCAGACAGGAAAATCTTAATCTGTAAATTTTAACAACTAACTTTAAGCTGTATCTTGCTTTAAATAATGTTCACAACGATTGAGAAAATTTAACACTTTATTGTCGGTGAAATAGTGGAAATAAGTCTACCATACTCTGTTCAAGGATATTAGTTAGAGGAGGACTTAATTTATCACACAATCACTTACACTTCACTTCACAAGAATGGGGAATATGCTGTCATTGCCCTGAGTAACGATAACACAGTCAACCAACGACAACAGGGAAGAAAACTGCCAATAAATCCCGCTAGAGGAGCAGGTCGTACAAATCGAAACAGCTGAAGTCACAAGGAAAACCGTCAAAATCCGATAGACTTGCGCTGCGTTCCAAACCTACGCCCTAGGTGCAACAAATGTCAAATTTGACGAAAGTTTCATACTTTTTATGTTTAAATTGACTTCAGCGTAAAAAGTTGCACTCAGAGCGTAAGTTTAGAACGCAGCCTTGAAGTGAGAGGTTGCTTCTTATGGGCGTTTTCTTCCCCATTCAATACAGTCTGTTATTATCATAAAGGTATAAAAGTAGAGTAGGGGAGATATAGACTCTACTACAAGTGGAAGTGTCCCTGTAATAGAAAGAGAAAGAAGATGAGAGACCGCTAGCTTTCTCTCTCTAATCGTGCATGCGCATTGGCAACCGTAAGCATCTTTATTTATTTATAGGTACATCAACAGCATAACATACAAGACATTCGTAATATATAGAGGATAATTTTACTGTTTACATATGTTTGCCAATTATAGATATACACAACATTTATACCATATCGTTTAAAATGAAAGGAGAACAAGAACATTATCTTTAACAAATGCTGCTATTATTGATTTATTAAGGTTATTTTTATTAAGAACACACAAAAAAAAAAAATTGTTAACTACGTCGAATACACACTGGGAGGCTGAAAGTGATGCAATAGTTTGTTTCTGAAAGTTCGAGTAGAATCGTTGAAAATGTCAATACTGGGTACCTTCATTAACATTTCGTTATACGCGTTGCATATCCTAGCTATGGGATAATGAATACCCAAGTTTGTTTTGTGACTTGGTATATTAAACATTTTTCTACAACAAACATCTTACTATTTCGATGTGATGCTTAGACCAAATATTGGACAGACGACGACGGCGCATGCGTCACAAGAGCGAGAGAGATAGCTAGCGGTCTCTCATCTTCTTTCTCTTTCTACTAGACGGACACTTTTAGAGCCGCTTTCCGCACTCTATTCTTATACCTCTATGGTTATTATAGACTTTTCCGTGAATAGAATATTACAATAGGCAAGGAATGCACTCACAGGTGTCTTGTATTGGCAGTAACATATAGATCCGCCGAACGCCTTGTTGCCGCTCTTCACTCTCAACGAAACTATATCACCGAACTTTGACAATATGTCACGCAGCTTCTGCTCGTCAATCCTGAAAAATACTCGAATGTATCAATTCAACTAGAACGAAGTTTATTCGGTAACGTAACTTCCTGTTTCTATAAAATGTTTACTACAATAAGGTTACTGTCAGTATATAATAGGCTATTCAGTATCACAATAAAGAATTAATTTTGGCATAACATGAATATTGGTAGCGATTTCACTATTCTGACAAAAAAAGTAGTTGATATTATTACTAACAATCATGATACAGAAAAGTATTTATTTATTGTCACTTGACCGAAAACGCCTAGGATGGTGGTACCTGAAATGACGTGATATTATTGTTACATTACTTTGTACTGTATGACGTTTTAAGAGAGCCGTGTGACGTCATCTGCCATAGCACAATAAAATCATTTCTGTGAAATTAATTTTTAGAAAAGTCTCATTTTTCTCGGAATAGTAAAATCACTGCAAATACTTATATTAAGTTCATATGCCAACAATTTGTACTTTATTTTTCGTACTGTCAAATAGCCTATTGTGTGAGGATGCAAACCTATAAATTGGTGAACTTGGTAGTTTGAAATTTTGCTAATTTATCTGCATCTGCAGTCGTTAGGATTAATAGGGTGGTGATGTGAATGATATTTATTTTTAGGGTTCCGTACCTCAAAAGAAAAAAACGGAACCCTTATAGGATCACTTTGTTGTCCGTCCGTCCGTCTGTCAAGACCGCTTTTCTCAGGAGCGCGTGGAGGTATCAAACTGAAATTCATATCTAATACTCAGGTCTACTGTCCCTTGGAGCTGTTAAAAATCAAACTTCTAAGCTAAAGCAATCAAAAGATACAGCCGTTTATGCCACAAATTTCCGCAAATTGCCGAACTTAGAATCTTGAAATTTGATACAAAGTAACGTCTTATAGTACATATAAAGGAAAAATTGCGAAAACCGTACCATTTTTAGTAAATTATACTATAAAAAAATATTTTTGAAAAATTTAAAGTTACTACCTCTTTCTCATGAACGCGTAGAGAGGTATTAAATTGAGTTTGTACGGAACCCTCGGTGCGCTTCACCGACTCGCACTTGGCCATTTTTATGGATAACAGGGCATGTTTAATCAGTATATAAGACAAGTAAGAAAAAAGCAGATTGTAAACTCACTTGAATTCCAAGTTGCTGACGAAGAGTGTGCAAGCGTCCCGTGTTCCCAGAGAACGCTCACTCGATGTCGCATCAGTCTTTATTCTCTTGCTATCAACCTCTATAATTGTGAAACACACATGCATTACTTTTAATATCCCCTAAAATTGACCATAGAAATTTGAAAAACCATTCTGAAACAGTAACATATCTTGCAAACTCCTAAGACTTTGTTCACATGAGGATACTTACGCCAGCTTTTAAACGCGATTTTAAATTCATTAAATCGTGTTAATTTTTCGACTGTTCGCGCGCGTATATCTCTACAGATCTAAGTTCTTTTCTGTTTCATTTATTTCTCGGCATTGTTTTATTTCCGCATAAGTTCTGGCGTTTCAACAACAAGTATCATAAGTTTATAAATATAATAAAACTAGGAAAGCAGGAACTAATATCATCAATAACATATTAATGTCTCCACTGCTGGGGCACAGGCCTCCCCTAATGAATCGTGCCTTCCGAAGCAAGAAGGAGTTCGAGATATTAAGTTTTTGATCACCCATTTGATAACCAGTCACTACGAAAGTTGCTTAACTTCCATGATCACAGACCGAACTCACTAACCACCTGCGCCACCGAGCTCCTCAGAGGAGTTTGATCGAAAACTAAATATACATTGGCTGGAAAATTACAGTTGGGTTACTTTCGAAATCAGTCGCTCTTTTTGGACACAGGATATTGTTAGAGGGCTTATAAAATATAAAAATTAGGAAAATGTATATCAAAATAAAATATTATCGATCATAAATAACACGCCTATACACATAGAAGGCTTTAAAATTAAAGTAGTTATAATTTAAACTTACCTCCGCTATCATCTCCCTCGTGCGTCCTTTTCACTCCGCTACCGGATTGATCTGGTTCAGATTCCTTCTGTTCACTTTCTTCAACTTCCATCTCATTATGTTTTTTCCTTTTTGTCTCAGTGGCCTTAACACTTTCGCCCGACTTCCTCTTATTCTTGTTCTTTGGTGGTTCTTCTTCTCTCTTTTGCTTCTTCTTGTCGAATTTCCCCTTCTTGTCTGCCTGTTTGCCTTTTTGTTTCTTTCCGAACATTTTCTCCTTCATTGCTTGGTACGACTCCTTCCATTCCTTCAGTTTGATCTGAAATGAATGTAGTCAGTCTAGGCTGTTACAAGCACTTATGAAGGTCAAGAAGCTACGGCGGGAGACCTTGCACTGAGAAGAACCGGCAAGAAACTCAGCAAGGGCTGTTTTTTTCCCTGTATTGTTATATACAGAGTCGTCAAGTTGAAAAATGACTACAGAGATACGTCTGGTCACAACCATATATCTATATATATGGTTTCATTGACAAGGATTGACAAGGAAGGAATGGACTGCGCGATACTGGCGTGAAAAGGTTGTCGAATGGCCCATAACAACATTTTAAGACAGATGTCAAAGTGACAAGGATAATCGACAAATTCCGATAGAATTCCGGCTGCGTTCAAAACTTACGATCCAGGTGTAACAAATGTCAATTTGTCATACTTCTCATACATTTTATGTCAAAATTTAAACGTCAGGGTAAAATGTTGCACTCAGAGCGTAGACACAAAGTTACACTTAGAATGCAGCCTTGAAGTGACAGGTTGCTTGGGCCAAACAGCCAAAGCGCCATCTATAATGAGCTTTGCATTTTCTTCCCAACTGCCTTGATGAACTATTGACCGCACGATAGCATCGTCTCTCTTACACATATCTGGTCAGTATTACTTTACAGATGGACAGGAAAGGCTCAGAAAATTCTCCTTGTCTATGGACTCTCTGGACTGAAAACTGCGAACAGTTGCGCTCGCTGCTAACTTCACAATCACCGTACATTTTTTGTCGCACAATCAGTAGATATATCGTAAAGGTTTTGTAGAAAGGGCGAATAAGCCATTTTTTGAAAACTATATGATGATAAAAATTTTAAGAGCGAAAATGTCACATTAGGCCTTTATTCGTAAGAAGTTTGTGATATTCGCCATTACACGCAATGTTTTTTTTTTTGTTCCGAGGGTTATACACTTTCGCCGTTACTTTCCGTCCGTCCAACTGGACATATAAACTAGTTTTTTTAGTATAAAAATATGTTGCCGAAAAATGGAGTGGTTGAGTGGTTATGGGTAGTCATGCTCTCATAAAAATCTCTTCGATGGTGTCGTGTGAGGCGGGTCGTTGCGTTCCCTAAAAAATGGTTAGGGGAAGCGATGGCTGGTTCTTGCGTCATGCTCGTGAACGGGTGCTGCTAGCGGAGATGAGTCTGCTCTTAATTCACTGGGTACTATTAATCGTTGTACTAAACTTTAATCGTTCATTATTATTATTTTTTTTTGCCTAAACGGTAGGACGCGTCATTCCTAAACTTTCTTAAACCAGTTTTTTCTATTTTTTTTTTATTTTATAGTCATAATTTTTATATTATTTGCATTTTTGTGTTTGTAATGGAAAGTGACTTTATGAGTAACCTCATATTGAAGTCATTTTTCAATTTGACGACTCTGTATATAATACAGGGAGAAAAAAACAGCCCTTGCTGAGTTTCTTGCCGGTTCTTCTCAGTACAAGGTCTCCCGCCGTAGATTTGCGAACCGATGGCGTAGCTTTTCGACATTCACAAGTGCTTGTAACAGCCTAGACTGAATAAACGATATTGAATTTTGAATTTTTATGGCTTATTCGCAATTTCTTCAAAACATTGACGATACGACAAAACTAGAGAAAAATTTATAGAAAAAAAAATACTCAGTCTAGTCGTAGAGATGGCGCTGCCTTGTAACCTAAGAAATACTAGAGGAAATTCGACACGGCTATTAAGGTCACGGTGAAATAATTGGCCAGTGCGTTCACCCGGATAGAGGAGGGTGAAAAAATATAATCAACTAAACTAGCTGTGCCCTGCGGTGTTACCCGCGGTTAATTAGGGATATTTTCCCGCAGTAAAACGTTACCAATGTGTTAATCCAGGGTGTCAGCTAACTCCATACCAAATTTTATTATAATTGCTCCAGCCGTTTAGACGTGAAGAAGTAACAAACATACACACTTACAAACTTTCGCCTTTATAATATTAGTGTGACTAAATCATCATAGTCAGCCTTTTAATGTTCCCACTGCTGGGGAACATGCCTGGAATAGGGAGATTAGGCCACGACTCACCACGAAGGCCCATTGAGGATTTATGGGTGCTTACGACTGCAGATGCAGTCGGGAGCAACGGCTTTACGTGCCCTACGAAGCACGGAGGAGCTCAAGATAAATTTTGGTCACCCATCTAATGACTGACCAATAGGAAGGTTGCCAAACGCCCAAAGCGCCATCTATAAAAGCATTGTGTTTTCCTCCCCATTACGTTGATTACCTCGCATGCTTCATAGCACTCCTTGGCGGTTTCCAGAGACCCATAATCACGTTCGTAATCACTCCACGGTCGAGTCACAGCGGGAGGATAATCCACTATGAATCGAAGCGCACGTCGATACAAATCGCGACGCTTGTTCTCGGGAAGAGGCGGGCTGCGCTCGAACTCCATACGAATGAATATCTCCCAGTACTTGCACATGGTCTTGTTCTCACCGTATTCTGGAAACGAGTACCTATTTAGCTAAAGGATCAAAGGATCAAATCACATTGGTGACGATTTCTTTATTATACAAGAACAGTATTGGCGTATAAAAACAAATATACTCTCAATCGCCTAGCAAATGTGCATCAACAAATGTCCGAGCGGCGCTGTGTTATTATCCATACATCAACTTATACAGATAAAATTAAAACATTCGTTCAAATTAGTACGTTATGTCGTGGCAGGAAGGTTCAATATCATCGAGAGTGAAAAGGAATTACAGTGCGAGAATGACATATATACACGGTCACGTGATACACGAGGCGCGCAAGGGAAGAAATATTTTGTTGTAGCTGTTAAATTTAATGAATTAGCAATACTACAATTTTATTAATTAGTAGTGGATTCAGTGGCATTTGCACAGATTTTAATCGAATACTTTGTCATTGCGTGGCATTGTAATCAAGCGCGGTCGAAACACAACTCTCCGCTTGACAATAGACGCGTAATTTAGCTTCCGACAGTTTTTGAGCGCGATTGTGAGTCTAGTTGTTTATATACGTCAATACTCAACTAGCGGACTCAACAGACGTTAAAATTATCCTTAAATCCGAGAGCAGCACCACTTAACGGGTAGACTTACAAGTTATTAATGTCCACACAATAACATAAGAAACTTCTACAAAGTTTAAGAAAACTTAAAAAAGTGCAAGTGCAAGTCGGACTTGCGCACGAAAGGTATTTCTATACAAGATTAAATTAGAAATCAATGAAATATTTATTTTAATTTAAATTATTTTTAAAGTGTCAACCAAATATTTGAAGTCTAACTGTTGTCGTTATTAATAGAGCATTAAACAGCAAAAAATCTGTTAGTTGTATGTAAATTACCCCCCCCCCCCCCCCCTTAAATATTCATTCTATTCCGTCTTTAGTATTTGTTGAAATAGTGGCAATAGAAATACATCTGTGAAAATTTCAACAGCCTAGTGACAGACGGACAGTGAAGTCTGAGCAATAGGATCCCGTTTTTACCCTTTGGGTACGGAACAGTAATAAAGATGTACTCAAGTTATGCCTAACCAGGAAAACTATGGATTCTATTTCATAAATAGAGATTCATTTTTCCGCGCACATGCAATAGTGCTGAAATATCGGAGAATCGCAGACAATGTATAATGAGTTCTTTGTTACCATTTTAGTGGGGTAAACAACGTCTTTCGAAAAAATAAGAGGTACTCACTGAATATTTCCTCGAAGATCTCTTTGCCCTGTTTGGGGTCGTTCATGCGACGATATTCGAGACGCGCCCAGTAGATTGGAATCTCACAGTCGTTCGCCTGTTCGCCCCATGCCTAAATAAAAAGATATACCATTCGTAATATCATGAAACTTTGGATGTTTTTTAGGAAATCACGGTTAAACTACTGAACTTTTTTGCCTGAGGTTTGACACAGGAGATATAAAGAAAAGTTTACTAGAAAAAATTTCACGCGGCCCAGGCAGGAGACAGGACTCGAACCCTTTGCTATCCGAGTGAATGCACTGACCATAATGCTTCCGCGGCCCTGACGGTCGTGTAGAATTTTCTCTAGCCTTAGGCTGCAAGGCAGCGCCATCACTTCGCATTGTAGGTAACCCAATGTCAAATGAATACGTTTACAGGTATCAAACACTTGAATGAAGAAATAGCAATTATACTTATGTTTTTATTCTTTTTTAAGCATTTAACTACAAGTTGTTTAAATCTAAAGAAAAGGGTGCCGGCTCGAGTCCCTTCTGCTGCCTGGTCTGTGTGGAATGTTTTGTTATAATACAAATAGCAAATACGACTAGCCAAGTGAAGTGCCGGTCTATGTAAAACGACAGATTAGAAAACACCAATAACAGATTTGTTTCCTGGGGTAAGTACTTAAATGGGACATTCGACTTTATTATAATGAAATGTTTGTAAGAAAATAAATTAAAGGTGAGTCAGGTATCAAATAGGTAGATTTTGGTGTCGATTCTGGCATGATTCTCAAAAGCTAAACATAAATTTGACAACAGTGTATCCTTGTCATTCTCTACACAGAATGAAAAGGAGAGACTGATATTTTTAGTTTTAAGTTTAGAGAATCCTGCCAGAATCGACACCTTAGTATAGGTGCCCATTATGGCAGGATTCTCTAAACTTGCTACCGCCCGCAGGAACCTAGCATTTTTCCGGGACAAAACGTGTACGATGTCTTGATCCAGGTCACAAACTATAGGCGTACCAAATTTCATCCAAATTCTTTCAGCTGTGCGCATTTTTGCGTGATTGCGTAACGTACAAACTTTCACGTTTGAGGTGCTGGCGAACAAAACGGTATAATTACATAAAATTAGATTTTACAGGAGCTGTATAAAACCGAATAACATACCTCCAGTGAGCTTCTGGCGTGGTTATTAATTTATAAATTTAGTAATTTTAACACTGTTTTAGTCGGTTTTGATTGAAAATTATTTGAGATTCAAAATGAATGGGCCCGAAACCTCTAGACTAAAAAAAAGTAGTTTCCCCAGATGCGTAATTATACCGTTTTGTTAGCCAGCTCCTCATTTATAAGATTAGTTGTATTTCTCACCTCGGCAAGTGTGTCCCAAGCCAGCCTAAATGTCTGCCTCAGTTTCTGCACTTGTTCGTCCGATTCGAAGTTGGTTTGCCGTCGAACGTACTCCAAGTAAGTAAGCCACAGATTCTCCGCGTCGTTGTACGTTAACATATTCTTTGATATCGCCTTCTCGAATATCGCTTTCACCTAAACATAGCAAAAGTGTAGCTATCAATTTTTAATAGCAGCATTTTACCTGAAATAAAATGCATATTAAAATACTTACCTCACTGAAAGCTTTATATTTATATTGAGATAGCACTTCCGTTTCCCGTCGAATTACCATCTGTTTCCGTACTTTTATTCATCTTGTATCCGGTCCAGTGGCGACACCTGGCAGAGGCGCGGCCATTTTTGTTTTCCTAAGTTTTGACAGCGCCATATTAACTCATTGGCTCAATTATTTCACCAGGCAGAATTTAAAGTGAAAGCTTTCAGTGAGGTAAGTATTTTAATATGCATTTTATTTCAGGTAAAATGCTGCTATTAAACTACTTGACCGTCACTGAAAGCTTTATATTGAGACCTGTTTGTTATCGCCTGGTGATCGCCACGTACATAGATATATACGCCAATGTGACAATTTATTATAAATTTAAATATTAACATTTATCAGATTATATGAAACTGTGTAAAGAAACGAGTAAGCTTAAAAATGGATCAAATAATATTATTTTAATCACGCCTTTAATTTCTTCCCGCTTACGAAGCTGCTTTACAATATGTATTATCGATCGCTATATTCCTTTGCTTAAAACTCGCGAAGTATATATATATATATATTTGCTTTGTTAATGACCGGACGCTTCCTTGTGTAGCATTCATTTGTATCTTTGTATACCACAAATAAGGCGTACGAATGCGAGAAAAAGATGTAAAGTTGTTCGATACCGAGTCTTACATTTTACAAAACCAAAAATCAGGGTCCCACTTACGATTACCATTATTCAGTACAAGTGTCTTTAACTACTTTCACCTGTTTTGAACCAAAACAAGGTTAAAACTAATCTTTGTCGGTACAAATACAATGATTCGGGATAATTTGAAGTAGGAACAAGTCATGTGTACCACATGCTGAACCAAATAATACGCAGCATAGGTAATTGCTGTATGACGTTCAGAATAACAACTAGTATGACGAGGTATTTAAAACAGATCATTATGATGTAACGAGTACATTATTGAAGAAAAGGAAATAAGTTAACTTATAGACACAGAATAGTGGGTTACGGACTGATTCTTTAAAAACAATCGACTTCAATATATGTGTTTGCCAAGACAGGTGAGCTTAGGTAATTAGACTTATCATCCATTGGTATATCTTGTAAAAACTAATGGTATGCTATTTAAAATAATGGTTCTTATTTTGAGATAAGTTACGTGTTAAAAATAAGTCTCTCAAAAATCTTGTTAGCTCAGAGCCGAGTCCACAACTTGCGGGATTATTCCGATAAACATTCTTGTTCCTAGACCAATGCAACCACGCAAGCCAGCGTTTCCCAGCCATCTCATAGCTGTTTAAGACAGAGCTGTCGCTCTTTGTAGAATATGATGAAAAGCGTAGTGCTAGCATATCTATTTGATTGGAGTGGAGATTGAAGTGAAGTGGTAGAGCCGTGTTCAACTACACTTCCCAAGCTTTCATATTAGATTGGCGGGAAGTGATTGCAAGGTCGATTGCAGTGAATTCACAATTATTGTTAGAAGTAGGGAGTGGTTGATACAACCCCAGGGAATGACTAAAATGTTGAAACCGATCAACTTCTGAAGTTTACGTTTTTACAACGAAATTCTCAGGTATAGTTTTTATATTGTTGCAGGGTTGCCGTGATAAATTATGCTATTACGAAGTTCAGACCAGATTTTATGAAATTCATTTGCCATCCTGGAATCTATAATTGATTGTAATTTTTCCTTTTGTTTTTCAGTTCTTGGATCTGAGTAATTTTTATGTATTACTTAATACTAAATAAAGATTTAGTTATTTATAAGATTTACACAGCTTACATGAGGTGTGCATGTACTATGCGTAGGGTTTGAACTATATTTATTCCAGACAGTCGTGGCAAGATTAGAAAGCGTAAGTTTAATATTAAAAACAGTTTTCATTATTGATTACTAAAAATCACATAAAGTGGTTAATTGCATACAATGATCTTCAAAACCTTTCAAGAATTTGGTAGATCGTGCAATCTTTCTTCAGTACATAGCACCACTTATATATCAAAATGATCATGTTGGCCACCTCAGACACCACATACACGACATTTCTAATATTCCAAGTTTCTCTCATTACGAGATCAAAAGAGTGAGCAACCCATTTGGTTTACTTTTGTTATTTTCAAGAGAAAATATGTTATCATCTATCTATCTGGCAGATAGTCCTTAAATTGCAGAAAACTTAGAATTCTTTACATATTTATAGTGTACTGCACTTGAGATTGGAGTTTGATATTTATTGGATTTAGATAAACAAGCTTTTAAATGGCATGCGATACCATTAAATTTATTTAAGAATTATTTGTGGTGCTCCCAATTTATCAACTGTCCTGCACAATTTTTCCATATTCCTTTTTCTTTTGAAATGTATTACAGCACGTCGTCGATAACTATATTACGGTAGAACAACCGTAGTGATCGAGTCAACACTTCACACCAATTAGCCTAGCCTCATAATAGGCATTAAAAGGCTTGTGTTATGGGCTAACGCATAGAAATGCATAATGATGATGCATAGATTAGTATGATTTTGAATTAATATTTGTTAACAACCAAGACTTAGGCACAGATGCTCGTTTTTATCATACAATGATTTGCCCCACCGGGGTGAACCCAAGACCTCGGAGTATGCGACACCTTAAAAACCACGTACATTGCACTTCCCAACGGGGTACGTCAACATTCGATGTTCGATCTTTATAGTCTATTAAGAGGGTAGTTTATAGCCGATACTTATGTGTGTACGCAAGCCATGAGCGGGTATGTTGCGTTGCGTTGATGTATGGATTTCCACGCGATGGAAGTAATGAATTATGTCAAGCGACATTTTTTATATTTTCAATTTACTTATTTTTAATGTTTCGAATCGTTTACACTTTTACAGACCCCATGGTCACAAAAATAAATTATGAATCACAAATAGACTACATGTTAAATTATGCATAATTTGCGCCACTCGAGTGTCGTATGTTACCGGTGCTTACATAATAGTACAAACTCTATAAGCGAACATGTTCTAAGGAGAACATATATTGAGCTTCACGTAATGGAAATAATATATTATGTGTGATATGACCCCACAAGGGCGATTATCAGATTGATGAGGATATTCCTCTATTAACGATGTTTTGTTACCGATACTTGTATGTGTAAGCAAGCCATGGAAGGCAAGTCCTTATTCATAATAAGTTCCATACGGTGGAAGCAAATTATACATAATATGCCCCCGCGAGGGGCGGTCATTAGAGTTTTGGTAATATGCACGCCGCGAGGGTGGTTTGCTACCGGTACTCGTATATGTAAGCAAGGCATTAGAGGTATTTCATAAGGTTTCACGTAGTGGAAACAAATTGTATATAATATGCACCCCGCGAGGGTGATTTGCTACCGGTACTCGTATATGTAGGCAAGGCATTAGAGGCATTTCATAAGGTTTCACGTAGTGGAAACAGATTGTATATAATATTCACCCCGCGAGGGTGATTTGCTTCCAGTACTCGTATATGTAGGCAAGGCATTAGAGGCATTTCATAAGATTCCACGTAGTGGAAACAAATTATATAATATGCACCCCGCGAGGGTGATTTGCCACCGGTACTCATATGTGTAGGTACGCCATGGGAGGGCATGTCCTGACACGCTTTGGGCTTCATAAGATGAAGCTTATGAATATCACTTGCTTCTGCGTGAGTTGCTCATTAGGTTGATGAAATGTCAATCACTTAAATCCATGACAAATACTTACTTAATACGAGAAAAAACAACCTCAAAAGCTCTGAATCATTATGGGTGATTAGATGGTATCTTATTAAGTGGTGCTTCATCACAGAGATCATTAACTTCTTAAGCAGTGCTTTAGTTTTTACTTTTTAGCTTTGTGCCCTCTCTAGCTGTAAAAGACCTAAGAAACGATTCTGTTATCTTATCACTTTCGTTATTAAAATTAACTGAGCAGGTGCTTTCCCGCAATGATAGAAATATGAAGTTGCTGAAAGAAAATTAATGTCAGGAACGTGATATATCATAAATTATCATCATACTTCTTTACCTCGTTGTTTGTTTCCAGGTTGATAAAGCCTGGACTATGATTGTAATTTTCAATTTACATCAGCATATCATTTAAAATAAACGTTGAATGTCTTTCGAACAGAGCGTTCCTTTATCCTAGTTTAGTCACACGACTCACATGAGAATTTTTATTACGTGTATTGGTCAGTAAAAATGTTAGAACTTTTTATTCATAAGCCTTTTGATATTGATAGCTGGCCATGTTCAGAAAACGGCACATCGACATTAGAAATACCTTATTAAGATTGTACATAGTTCACTTACCCCTCGAACAATCTTTTTATAAAAGGGCTGGAATATCAAGCTCGCTTACTTTTCCTGAGGCAGCGATACCGCTTTCGTTATACCAGAAGACGACATTTTCAACCAATTATTACTGCAGCTGTTCGAAGAACAATTATGACTGGATCCACACATCTTGCTGTTTTTGCCACTAATGCCCGTCAGTCAACGGCTGAAACGTCAATATTGACCGATGTTCCTTCACTCTAAACTGTAAAATAATTTAATTAAGTATTTTGTAATACATTTACCAATTTACTTTCACACTTACTTATACGGAAACATTAATTGAGTACCAAGAGAAAACACTCTTAAAATAGTTTTTATTATAAACGACCAAGACAGTCGTAAAGTATTGCAAATTTTACTTTAATGTAGGTACTTTAATTTTTTAAACAAAACGCTCCTTGAATGACCGTCAAGTTTTACTCACGGCTTATTATTACTTTTTTAAACAAGGGTATTGCACAATTTAACATATTTGTTTTAAATATCCCTTATCACAAGGGCTGCAAAAACTATCAAAAGGAATAATAGTTTTACTTACGGTTCCTTCACTTTTAACACGTAAAGTACCTATTTGGAATAATACGAACGGCAAAAACCGTTAAAATAAAATAGTTTTACTTACAGTTTTATCACTTAATAATAATAAAAACCTTTAAAATCTCACAACGATCGCTCAGAGATTGAGCACGTGTTGCTTCGACGGGAGTCAGAACGCCAATGAGTTAATATGGCGCTGTCAAAACTTAGGAAAACAAAAATGGCCGCGCCTCTGCCAGGTGTCGCCACTGGACCGGATACAAGATGAATAAAAGTACGGAAACAGATGGTAATTCGATGGGAAACGGAAGTGCTATCTCAATATAAATATAAAGCTTTCAGTGACGGTCAAGTAGTTTAATGAGAAAATAACAATCGGGATGACGACGGGATAAAGTAAACGAAATTCTATTTAGTCCGTCAGTTAGATGATCGAAAAATAATGGACACGTATTTTTTCTTTGGGCGATCAACCAAAAAATGACAAAGATAAAGCGCGTCAAAGTTTGGGAGTAGGGGCTCGTGACGTCACTTTTAAGTGAAAATTGTACCAAAACGTGACGTCATGTGACTTTTCAAATCAATATAATATCTCAGCAATGTTTATATTATGTGAAAAAAGAAAAAAATACGTGTCCAATACTTTTTGATAATCAACCTGATAAACGAAGTAAAAAAAACATTGTCGTCATCCCTATTGGATGATTGGTGTACATGATTGGAGTACAGCTTCAAGTAGTTAGCTAATTACTAGACACAACGATATCCGTTGTACCGAATGCAGCATTAAATAACTCCATTAATGGTGCAGATGATCAAAACAATTGTACCCTTTTATTGGTTGGTTTTGTTTGCACCATTGATACTACATAACGTCCAGTTTCTTTTACTTTATGAAAAATAAATAAATATTTCTAACACTCACACCAATTAGCCTAGCTCCAAAGTAAGCACTGTAAGGCTTGTGTAATTGGATGCTAGGTATTATAGGGATTGGATTTCTATATAAATATACTTATATAGAAATACCAATCCCTATTAAACATCTATGACTGGAGTACAATTTATCGTATTCATCACACAAAAATCTGCCCCCACCGGGATTCGAACCGGGACCTCTCAAGTCGGCGACACCATGAAACCTGGCGTACAAACCACTCGGCCACGGAGGTCGTAATTCAATCAAAATAAATCTTGAAAAAAAAAATCCACCAATAATGGTACAAATCAAAAATGCTTTCGGTATAACGGACAACTACTTATAACCAAACATATACAAAGATAACCAAAACCGAATGCTGGTAAATCGTGAAGGTAGTTGAAATGGGAGAATAATGGCGCCATTGCACTTGGTCGTTAGCCCGAATGCGAGTGCCAATTGAATTCGGGTAAACGACTCTCTAAACTCTAGTGTAGAGTCAAGTAGATCCGTATTTGGGTAGTTTGCGTTTTGTTTATATGACAACGTCTTCCAGCCCGTATTCCAGAGTAAATATTGCTGCGGGTGCCCAAATTCGAGCAATGTCTTTCGTGCACCCAAATACGGGCTAACGACGAAGTCTATTTGAGCCATAATGGCGCGATTACACTTGGTTGTAAGTCCAAGTGCCAATAGAATTTGGGTAAACAACTAAGTGTAAATGAACGAATAAAAAAGAAGTGAGTCGTGTAAATAAAAAAATAAAAACAAGTGGACTGTGTTCGGGACTTGGGAGTTTTAGTGGATAGATTTTAAAATTTTTACTATCACTTTGACTATGTGATTAAAAGAGCTACAAGATTGTCATGATTTATTCATCGTCAAACGAAACTATTTAATAAACCAGACCTGTCGATTAAAATATTTAACACCTTAATTCAAGGAATCTTGAAGTACTCCAGTACTGTGTGGAATCCGGGATATCAAGTGCACTCAGATCGCATTGAGCGTATACAGAAACGCTTTCTTTTCAACCTTGCTTATTTTTTACCAACAGCGACTTTCTCATTACAAATAGCAATCTTTAAGACACAGGAGAAGAATTTTTGACATAATATTCTGTGTAAAATAATGCGCGGTTACACTGTTTCACGTTTAATTTTGCAACGCAGCAAATTATTCCTGCTTCGACTGCCACTTGCAAATTAGAAAAACTTTTCAATTTCCTCTATACCAAATAAAACTTGGTCAGCATTCGAAAATCTATCGGATGTTGTCTGCTTGTAATGCAGTTAGACATGGTGTTGACATTTTTGGAGACTCTAATGCGATGACAAAAAAGAAACTGGGAGCATTTTTACAAATGCAAGTATAAGGGTACTATTTGTAAGGTAAAAAAATAAAAAAAACTGTGTAACTATTTATCTAGTTAGTTATTTCAAAAAAAGAACGAAAAAGGCTGGAGGTGATGGCCGGGTGATGGTAGCCGATTTAGCTTCTCAGCTTCCATTTAAAGTGAGAGTTGTAACGGGCGCCGGGAAGCTGGTGACATCTCCAGGTGTCCGGAATAACTTACGGGAACATCAGCTTTAATCTCAAGGCCAGTTTTGACTAGGGTTGAATGATAAAGGTGTTTTCCTCTTCAATTATTTATTGTGAAAGTGTACATACCAGATTGGATTCCAGGCGTCAAAGTACATTAAGTATTGGATTTACTTAAGACTATTATGGCTGGTCCATGGTCAAAGATATCAAAATGATATTTATAAAGATATCATTAAAATTAAAGATGAAGCTAAAGAAATTAAGGATTATAAAGATTATAAAGATCAGTTAAAGAGCTGAAACAAAAGAGACATTTGTGAGACCAGGCAACATGGCTAGATATATGTATGACAATTTTAATCTTAATTCTTACCTGCAATCGCAGCTCTTTTAAAGTTTTACTAAAGGGCCATTGGCACCTATATTAATTCACATTAATGCGGTGAGCGCATTTTTGAAAAACAAGTTATATTTAAGGTTATTATATTTCACATTTTAAAAAAGTGACTGCTCATCTCCGCAAGGAATCGAAAAGTAATGTTGCCAGGTCGCACTTCGAAAAACGCCGCGAGTCTCAGTGTTGGCGCATTAAAATTTAAATGTGGGCGTGGACTAACCATAAATTACAAAAGTTTACTTAAATTTAGAATGACAATTATTACGTATTTGTTTTAATGTTTTATGAAATTAAGACAATTTTTAAAGATGTGTTTCGTTTATTAAAAAAAAATAGGGAAAATCCTTAAGTGACGGATGTCAAACCATATATTATTTATCTATGTATGTGACGGCGTAGATACGACGTTACAATTCCCCCCCACTAGATTTTATAAAAATAACGAATGTTATTTTTATAACATCCAACTACACCTAACAGTAAAGAAAGAGGAAAAAAAAATGATTACTTTATAATAATCTAATAAAATTTCCATTGACTGGCATGCAACTGGTTAAATATGGTCGGCACACTCGCCCCATATAAAACAGCAAGTCAATTTAAATATGAAAACAAAGGTTATATTAAAATTAATTTATTGCAGAAAATATTCCAATATAAGGATTTCTTGTTATGCATTGAAACGCTTCTGGTTTAGAGTAGTCAGCACCATCGCCTTACACTAAACATTCGAATACAAACAATATTCCTAATAAAATAAACTTTATGAAAGTTTCAAATTCTTAACACATAAATGTGTGGAATAGGAAAGAGAAAAAAAAAACGTTCTACCGATTCAACCGATTTAGAGTAGTCGGCACCCTCGCCTTACACTAAATTATCGAGCAGAAACAAAATTACCAAACACAATAATAATCGAGTTGGAAAAGTAAGTATTGTGTTACCGAATACTACTGATTCAATGCAGTCGGCACCTTCGCCCTACATAGAATGTTCAAGTAACTACAAAATTAAATGCAATCTAATACAAAATGAATGCATTTCATACTACAAAAGGAATGCACTACAAAAGAATGAATGCATCACAAAATTAATGCACTATCGAATACCACTGATTCAATGTAGTCGGCTCCTTCGCCCTACATAGAATAATCGCATAGCTGCATAAAGAAAACAGAACGAGTTATCTATAAAACACCGTCTGGGAAAATGGAAAAAAAAACAGAACGAGTTATTAATGAAACACCGTCTGGGAAAATGGAAAAAAAAACAGAACGAGTTATTAATACATCGTCTGGGAAAATAGTATGTCAGTCATAAGACTAACACTACGAATTTTTTCCAGCAAAGCTGTAGGAAAAACACAGAACATTCTAATGATGTCAAGCAAACCTATAAAATAAATTGTACCAAATCAAGTATGAACTTGATGGAAAAGGGAAAAAGGGGACACCTAAAGGTGTAAAAGTACCTAGAGATCGAGGAAAGTCGACTGGGAAAAAGTTAAAACGGGAAAGTCCGTCTAAAAGTCGCGTCCGTGTAATAGTTCTTAAAACTACAGACTAAACACAAACACCTAAACAAACTTTAAAAAATAGTAAATACTAAACTTCAACTATTTATACAAACACGCAATAAACATTCTATATAAAATCCCCAAAAATATGAGATCTTATAAAAATAAGAAGACCCAAAATAGCCTAAGATAAGATAAGATAAGATCCTATGATGCTAGAAGCAGAATCAAATTCTTCAAAAAGAGTTAAAACATCTAATTGCCAGATAGAATATTATTAAATTAATGTAATTACCAAAAACATGCCTAATAAAATGATACCAATTTAATTTTTAAAACCGAGATTCTATTTCTCCGCTTTAGGAATCCTCATACATCACCATTCAATATATCCACAACCTTTTATTCATCCCTCATGCATCACCTTGCAAGTGGATCGTTTCCAAAACGCAAGTGAAAAGAACCAAAGTGAAATTTAGAGAGTTAAAACTATAAATGTCAATTATCAAAATGAACAAAATGCCTAATTATTTAAGTTATATTTTCAAAATATCTTTAATGTGGTATCTACCAGTACTATTTTTATCAAAATCTTTTAATAAATAAACATTATTTGAAAATTTGTCTATTATTTTGCATTTAACAAATTTAGGTGCTAACTTTGAAGAAAAGAAATGAATTGCGTTGGATTGTACAAAGTTTCTCCTCCATACAATATCTCCAACGTCATAGGAAATGACTTTTCGATTCGAATTATAAAATTTAGCATTCTTTTTATAAGATTTTGCTAAATTATCAACAACTTTAATAAAAATATCTTTAAGTGAATCTAACAAATTACCATAACCGTCAGGTTTCTCAATATTAATATCAAACAAGTCATCTATAGAAGAATATCTATGCAAGGACCCATTCTCCAAAACGCAAGTGAAAAGAACCAAAGTGAAATTTAGAGAGTTAAAACTATAAATGTCAATTATCAAAATGAACAAAATGCCTAATTATTTAAGTTATATTTTCAAAATATCTTTAATGTGGTATCTACCAGTACTATTTTTATCAAAATCTTTTAATAAATAAACATTATTTGAAATTTTGTCTATTATTTTGCATTTAACAAATTTAGGTGCTAACTTTGAAGAAAAGAAATGAATTGCGTTGGATTGTACAAAGTTTCTCCTCCATACAATATCTCCAACGTCATAGGAAATGACTTTTCGATTCGAATTATAAATTTTAGCATTATTTTTATAAGATTTTGCTAAATTATCAACAACTTTAATAAAAATATCTTTAAGTGAATCTAACAAATTACCATAACCGTCAGGTTTCCCAATATTAATATCAAACAAGTCATCTATAGAAGAATATCTATGCAAGGACCCATTCAACACGACTTCACGACCGAACATAAGAAAGTTTGGAGTAAAATTAGTAACCAAATTAACAGTACTATTAATAGCACTTTGAACATGGGGAATGAACTTAGACCATGTTCTATGATCATTTGCAACATAACATGAAATACAGGTTTCTATTGTCTTATTGTCTGAAGTTCCTGCCATGATTTTATCAGTTTGACACTCCTTATCCGTCATAGTGTAAGATTCTTATAAGACTTAAGTTATTTTCTCTATTTCACAGAAAAATATTAAACTATATTGTAAGTTTAACAAAAACTACCAAGTTGTAATGTTTTCCAATAAATTTAAGTTGTTTTTATAAAACTAACATTAATTTAAGGTTAAATTCCAATAATTTTTACAATTATTCAATAAAATAAGAATTACCAAGAACTAATTCTTGTAAATAAACACTTTATGCAATAAAAATTATCTCATATCATTGTATACTAAGATTTGCAATGAAAGTTTAAGTGGAAATTTATTGACAAATTGGAAAGTTAAATGCAATGTTTATGGAAACTTACAGTTAAATTAAACAATAAGAGTTATTCAGGAATATGAATTAACCAGTATAATATCAGAATTAACCTGATACTATATCAAAACATTTGAACTTCAATGTACAAAACTTAAGTTTGACATGTAATAAAACTTGTTATGTATTGTTGTTGTAAAAAAAAAGTTAATTTTGCATTATCAATTGCATAGAAAACTGATTAATAGACACTGTGCATAAGTGATTAACAACAGGATTAAACAATTAAACTATTTTCAGTAAACACTTAGTAATAAACACATGTACTTACTTGAACTTATATTAAGTTTACACAATTCTGTAAATGATAGGTTAACACAAGTAAATTATGCATGAAACAATATTTATTTCTTGCTGAAAGCTGAAATGCACATTAAATAACAAAACAACAATATTACGCAATGACTATTTGCAAATAACTTTTTAAAATCTCAAAATATGGTCAAAGAAAGTTGTGTGAACGGTTATTAGCATCACATTTTCTTCTCAGAATCTATTTATTCTAAAATATATTATGTACTAATTACATAATAGCAAATTAGTTTATAATGAAAGTAAAATATGGCTATAAGCTTGCCAAAACAAAGCTTTGAAGCAAAATGGAAAAAGTTACTCGATGAATGTTATGTGATAATAACATTCAGTTCAAAAGTGAAAAATTAATGAATTTATGTTAAGCAAAATGTGAAAGTTATGATGGATATAGCAAAATAACTACATTTCACTTACAAAGTTACAAAATATCCTAGTCAAAATCCTGTCCCTATGTGAGAGGCGACATTGTAAGGTAAAAAAATAAAAAAAACTGTGTAACTATTTATCTAGTTAGTTATTTCAAAAAAAGAACGAAAAAGGCTGGAGGTGATGGCCGGGTGATGGTAGCCGATTTAGCTTCTCAGCTTCCATTTAAAGTGAGAGTTGTAACGGGCGCCGGGAAGCTGGTGACATCTCCAGGTGTCCGGAATAACTTACGGGAACATCAGCTTTAATCTCAAGGCCAGCTTTGACTAGGGTTGAATGATAAAGGTGTTTTCCTCTTCAATTATTTATTGTGAAAGTGTACATACCAGATTGGATTCCAGGCGTCAAAGTACATTAAGTATTGGATTTACTTAAGACTATTATGGCTGGTCCATGGTCAAAGATATCAAAATGATATTTATAAAGATATCATTAAAATTAAAGATGAAGCTAAAGAAATTAAGGATTATAAAGATTATAAAGACCAGTTAAAGAGCTGAAACAAAAGAGACATTTGTGAGACCAGGCAACATGGCTAGATATATGTATGACAATTTTAATCTTAATTCTTACCTGCAATCGCAGCTCTTTTAAAGTTTTACTAAAGGGCCATTGGCACCTATATTGATTCACATTAATGCGGTGAGCGCATTTTTGAAAAACAAGTTATATTTAAGGTTATTATATTTCACATTTTAAAAAAGTGACTGCTCATCTCCGCAAGGAATCGAAAAGTAATGTTGCCAGGTCGCACTTCGAAAAACGCCGCGAGTCTCAGTGTAGGCGCATTAAAATTTAAATTTGGGCATGGACTAACCATAAATTACAAAAGTTTACTTAAATTTAGAATGACAATTATTACGTATTTATTTTAATGTTTTATGAAATTAAGACAATTTCTAAAGATGTGTTTCGTTTATTAAAAAAAAATAGGGAAAATCCTTAAGTGACGGATGTCAAACCATATTTTATTTATCTATGTATGTGACGGCGTAGATACGACGTTACATATTGTGTACATATCGCACCTCCGGTGCGAGTGCGATACTGTCACTTATGCAAAAACATTTTTTTTTCAGGATGAGCGTTTAAAACTTTAATATCCCAAAACATACAATATTTAAAGATTTTTACGTGATGAAAAGCATATACATCTTAGCTATTTATCTTAAAAAAAAATTAAAAAAAACTTTAAATATTGTATGTTTTGGGATGTTAAAGTTTTAAACGCTTCTCCTGAAAAATGTTTTTTTTGCATAAGTGTCAGTGTCGCACCGGAGGTGCGATATATTTAGAAATGTAATTAAGATTTAAAAAGGATTTTAACATACATATTAATAAAAGTCGCATGCTGTGTTTAAGCTTTAAAGTCTAATATCGTTTGAATATACTTACCTCATCAAAAGTCTTCTTATCCCGTTCTGCCTGTTGCATCTGCATGGTCCAGAATGTGTGCCGGCGCGGGCATCGCCTGGTGCAAGCGTCCAGTACTCGACAATACGTAGTGCGAGACGAGCAACGATGCACATGATGTATGAACGACTGTAGGAGGGAATGTAGGCCGGAACAAGTATTGCATTCCGTTGAGGCACGGTCGTAGAGTACCTGAAAATAGTTTCATTACTATTATTTTTTGACATGATAACGTCTAAATCTAAAGAAAAGTTTACTAGAAAAAAATCCACTCGGACCAGGCAGCAGACGGGACTCGAACCCGCACCTTTCGCTATCCGGGCGAATGCACTGACCATTATGCTACCGCGGCCCTGACAGCCGTGTCGAATTTGCTCTAGCCTTAGGCTGCAAAGCAGCGCCATCTCTTCGCATTGTAGGTAACCCACAATGTCAAATGAATACCTTTACAGGTATTAAACATTTGAAAGAAGAAATAGCAATTAGTTATGTTTTTTTTATTTATTAAACATTTAACCACCATCGGCTCAACGCACGAACGTTTTTTTTTTTTTTTTTATAGTTAGATCCGACAAATGACTCCACCCCACCTGATGTTAAGTGAAGGTGAAGTCCAGACGCGAAGATAGCTGATACAGCAGTTCTAACTGCCACACCAGCCATCCTCACCCTGCCGGCCTGCAAGTTGCTTCTTCACGCCTCTTTTAAAGGATCCCAGGTTGTAAGAGGGAGGGAACACGTGAGCGGGCAGAGAATTCCATTTACGGATAGTACGACAAAGAAATGAGTCACCAAATTTCTTTGTACGCGTTGGAATTGTAGCCACGGTTAGACGGTGACAACGTAAGCCAGCGCGCGTGGTCCTCTGAAGGAAAGGGGAAGGTGGAATAAGAGAGAATAACTCCTCAGAACACTCGCCGTGGTACAGACGACAGAACGCGCTTAGTGACGCCGCGTCACGGCGTAATTGAAGAGGCTCGAGGTGTTTAGTCACCTCCTCATCGCCTATGATGCGGATTGCGCGCCGCTGTAACCTATCCAAAGCATCGAGCAAGTACTTAGCGGAGCCATCCCAGAGGTGCGAGCAATATTCCACGCAAGACCGCACCTGCGTCTTATACAACAAGCACAGTTACTCGGGCGTGAAAAAACGCCGCACCTTGTTCAGGACTCCGAGTTTGCGTGAGGCTGTTTTTATCACACTTTCGATGTAATTCTTTGGATTTAAGTCACAGCGAATCTCCATACCGAGCATGGTGATACTGCTCTCTAGCTCCAGTGGTGTGCCCTGAAGAGAAGGACATAAAAGGAATGGCGACATTTTTGCCGTGAAAGCACAGACCTGGGTTTTCTTAGCATTGAACTCAACCAAGTTCCTGGTACCCCATACAGAAATGTGGTCCAAAGCCCGATTGAGCTCAATGACAAGATTCTCCCGTTTCTCCTTGGTTACCGCCTGCCCAGCCGCTGCTTGTCCGAGATACCCCGCATGCACTGTACTATCGTCTGCATAGCAATGAATATTCCCAAGAGGAATTAAGTCATTAATATGAGCAGAAAGAGAGTGGGGGATAGGACGGAGCCCTGGGGAACGCCGGCATTCACTGACATGAACCGCGAACTGCTACCATCCGTAAGGACACGAATTCTACGCTCATGCAGGAAGTCAGCTACCCAAGAACAGAACTGGGCCGGCAGACCGTATGCCGGAAGCTTGGAGAGAAGACTTTTGTGCCAGACCCTGTCGAATGCCTTGGCAATGTCAAGGCTAATAGCCAACGACTCGCCTCGCTTGTCGATAGCCTCACCCCAGATATGAGTCAAGTACGCTAGAAGATCACCCGTCGATCGTTTCGGTCTAAAACCATATTGACGATCATTGATCAGGGAGTGATCCTCTAGGTAGCGGGTCAGATGGTTGTTAAGGACCTTTTCTAGGACTTTACATAATACTGAGGTGACTGCTATTGGCCGGTAGTTAGCCGGGTCTGAGCGATCTCCTTTTTTGGGTACTGGTTGCACGTTAGCAACTCTCCAAGTTTCCGGCACACGCCCCAAAGAATACGAGCACTGGTACAAACGCGTGAGCACGGGAGACAACTCCGCTGCACATTTTGTCGCGATTTTGTCGCATTTTGACGTCATGTCGCGAGTCACGTTAGGAGACGTCATGTCACAAGTCACGTTATGTGACGTCATGTCACATTAGTTGAACGTTCCGCGAACCTTGGTGGAGTTCGGCAGCACATATTTTTTGATGCATAATAGGCTATTGAACAGTATGAAAAATAAAGTACCAATTGTTATCATCTGTATTTAATGTGAATATTAGCAGCGATTTTCGGGGAGAACAAATACTTAATAACTTTTGTCACGTCACGTGAGTAAAAACACCTGGGATAGGCGAAAACTACAATGAATGATGTTACACAAATAGTAAACTTTCGGTCAAAATAGCATTACATTGTATGTCGTTTGACGTTTTAATGACAGTCATTAAATGACGTTACATACCAGCCATAATATTGATGGGAACGTTTTTGCGGCGACTTTAAATTGGTGTTTTTGTTTTAGTATTTTTTACTGAAATACGCAACATAATAATGAATATACAGTTTTTATGGACTCCATAAACATTAGAAAATAGCGTGAGATTGTTTTCTAAAACTTGTGAAATACCCTATTCTACTCAGCATAATTTAAAACATACATACCCGAGACACCAATAATAATAATATTTTCGGTTCGCATGTAGCTTGACAAAGTAAATAAAAATCATAATTCTAGAAAAAAGTAATAAAATAATGCATTTAACCCGTTTAAGCGTGTTTTATTTAATTAATGGTGTGCGTGAAAACCTAAGAAACAAAAAAATAATAAGAACAATATTTTTATTTCAAGTCAAAAAATATTTACCTTGAGTATAGCGTCACTATCACACTCTGCATATTTGGCATCGTACGAAAGTTCTTTTACTGTGTCGATGTACTCCTGATACAACTTGTATTTCTCTTCCTGATTTCTGTAATGAAGCTTTAATATACTTTGTATACGGATTTTTAAGGGGCTTTTATGTACCTATGTGATTAAACTAAAATAAAAAATAAATAAAACTGATTACAAAATTTAAAATTAAACTAAAAGTAAAAAAATAATATCAAATTCACACGAAATCACGAAATCGGGCGGGTTCTAGTAGGGTCAAGATTAAAACACATACTTTTACCGATTAAAAATTAAAATCTATTCCATATTTCAATATAGATATACATATATGTAGAAAAACAAAAAATAGATATATTTACATTTCTTATTTACTTTTAAATAGAAAGGACATTGGGCAAGAATGTATGGATGCTGCACCCAAGTCCGCCACGGCTTAAACTACATTTGTTTGAAAGGTATTATAGTCGAGGTCATCTGTGCCAAAGCGCATCAAATTCCATCCCGGGGGTCTTTAGTTATTTTAAGTTAAATATGTACAAGTACTATAACGAACGAACACTAATGAAACCAGGTAATTAATTTAGTTAGTTAGTTTCACCTTACATAAGGTGCTCAGGATATATGGGAGTACTTCACAAGGTGCAAGGTTATGTTATTCTGCCGCGCTAGAGTGAATCCAAAAATCCCCGCCTGGGTTGGTTTTTTTTTTAACATTCTGTTCGTTATAGTAAATACTTCTTGTAATAATCTTCTATGTAAAACGGAGCGACCACAGATTACACAAATTTGTCCACGCTTCGGAGAACACATGATTCCAGTTCATCCATACTAATTGACAAAACCGATAATCGTGTTCCAATATTCAAAGTGTGTTAGATAAAAATCAATCAAGTAGCAGGGAGCGCACAATCACAACGAAGTAAGACGAGTCGACTATTTGCAACTGCAAGTCCTTCATCATCCGTAAACAGGTATATTACCCTAGCGTAACAATTTCATAAGTCCATATCCTAAGGTATATAGTATTTTGTTGCTAATTTGTTGCTATTTTGTGCCGCAAGAATTGATTTTGTTGCTCCATGATTTCTCGGAAAAACGCCAGTTACGCTAGCGTAATATTACGCTAGCGAAACCACAGCGATAACTCGGAGGCAAAAGCAGTTAGAGAGATCAGATGAACGGCATATTTTGTTGCTGTAAGATAAGCTGGTTAGATATGGAAAAATTCCTCCCCTTCATGGGGGGCTAACTACCCTTATTCTTAGATATTTCAGATTTTTCGTATCTTGTGAACTAAAGCAGCTAGCGGCACGAGACAAACGCCGTATTTTGTTGCTATAAGGTAGGCATGCTGCGTACATCATAATCACAACCCTTATCGGGGTATGACCAACCCCCGACCTCAAGACACCAGATAATTCGTATCTCGTGAGCTAAAGCAGCTAGCGACCCGAACCCAACGGCATATTTTGTTGCTATTAGATAGGCATGCTGCGTACATCATAATCACAACCCTTATCGGGGTATGATCAACCCCCGACCCCGAAGACACCAGATATTTCGTATCTCGTAAACTAAAGCAGCTAGCGGCACGAGACAAACGGCGTATTTTGTTGCTATTTTGTAGCTATAAGATAGGCATGCTGCGTACATCATAATCACAACCCTTATCGGGGTATGACCAACCCCCGACCCCGAAGACACCAGATATTTGGTATCTCGTGAGCTAAAGCAACTAGCGACCTGAAACCAACGGCGTATTTTGTTGCTATAAGATAGGCATGCTGCGTACATCATAATCACAACCCTTATCGGGGTATGACCAACCCCCGACCCCGAAGACACCAGATATTTCGTATCTCGTGAGCTAAAGCAGCTAGCGACCCGAGACCAACGGCGTATTTTGTTGCTATAAGATAGGCATGCTGCGTACATCATAATCACAACCCTTATTGGGCTATGACCTACCCCCGACCCTGAAGACACCAGATATTTCGTATCTCGTGAACTAAAGCAGCTAGCGGCAAGAGACAAACGGCGTATTTTGTTGCTGTAAGATAAGCTGGTTAGATATGAAAAAATATCATCCCTTCATGAGAGGCTAACTACCCTTATTCTGAAAAATCACAGATATTTCATATCTCGTGAGCTAAAGCAGCTAGCAACCCGAGACCAACGGCGTATTTTGTTGCTATTTTGTAGCTATAAGATAGGCATGCTGCGTACATCATAATCACAACTCTTATCGGGGTATGACCAACCCCCGACCCCAAGACACCCGATATTTCGTATCTCTTGAGCTAAAGCAGCTAGCGACCCGAGACCAACGGCGTATTTTGTTGCTATTTTGTAGCTATAAGATAGGCATGCTACGTACATCATAATCACAACCCTTATCGGGGTATGACCAACCCCCGACCCCGAAGACACCAGATATTTCGTATATCGTCAGGTAAAGCAGCTAGCGACCCGAGACCAACGGCGTATTTTGTTGCTTTAAGATAGGCATGCTGCGTACATCTAATCACAACCCTTATCGGGGTATGACCAACCCCCGACCCCAAGACACCAGATGATACGCAGCATGCCTATCTTATAGCAACAAAATACGCCGTTGGTCTCGGGTCGCTAGCTGCTTTAGCTCAAGAGATACGAAATATCTGGTGTCTTGGAGTCGGGGGTTGGTCATAACCCGATAAGGGTTGTGATTTTGATGTACGCAGCATGCCTATCTTATAGCTACAAAATAGCAACAAAATACGCCGTTGGTCTCGGGTCGCTAGCTGCTTTAGCTCAAGAGATACGAAATATCTGGTGTCTTGGAGTCGGGGGTTGGTCATACCCCGATAAGGGTTGTGATTTTGATGTACGCAGCATGCCTATCTTATAGCTACAAAATAGCAACAAAATACGCCGTTGGTCTCGGGTCGCTAGCTGCTTTAGCTCAAGAGATACGAAATATCTGGTGTCTTGCAGTCGGGGGTTGGTCATACCCCGATAAGGGTTGTGATTATGATGTACGCAGCATGCCTATCTTAAAGCAACAAAATACGCCATTGGTCTCGGGTCGCTAGCTGCTTTAGCTCACGAGATACGAAATATCTGGTGTCTTGGGGTCGGGGGTTGGTCATACCCCGATAAGGGTTGTGATTATGATGTACGCAGCATGCCTATCTTAAAGCAACAAAATACGCCGTTGGTCTCGGGTCGCTAGCTGCTTTACCTGACGAGATACGAAATATCTGGTGTCTTCGGGGTCGGGGGTTGGTCATACCCCGATAAGGGTTGTGATTATGATGTATGCAGCATGCCTATTTTATAGCTACAAAATAGCAACAAAATACGCCGTTGGTCTCGGGTCGCTAGCTGCTTTAGCTCAAGAGATACGAAATATCTGGTGTCTTGGAGTCGGGGGTTGGTCATACCCCGATAAGGGTTGTGATTATGATGTACGCAGCATGCCTATCTTAAAGCAACAAAATACGCCATTGGTCTCGGGTCGCTAGCTGCTTTAGCTCACGAGATACGAAATATCTGGTGTCTTGGGGTCGGGGGTTGGTCATACCCCGATAAGGGTTGTGATTATGATGTACGCAGCATGCCTATCTTAAAGCAACAAAATACGCCATTGGTCTCGGGTCGCTAGCTGCTTTAGCTCACGAGATACGAAATATCTGGTGTCTTGGGGTCGGGGGTTGGTCATACCCCGATAAGGGTTGTGATTATGATGTACGCAGCATGCCTACCTTAAAGCAACAAAATACGCCGTTTGTCTCGTGCCGCTAGCTGCTTTAGTTCACGAGATACGAAAAATCTGAAATATCTATGAATTAGGGTAGTTAGCCCCCCATGAAGGGGGGGGGGGGGGGAAATTTTTTCATATCTAACCAGCTTATCTTACAGCAACAAAATAGCAACAAAATATGCCGTTCATCAGATCTCTCTAACTGCTTTTGCCTCCGAGTTATCGCTGTGGTTTCGCTAGCGTAATATTACGCTAGCGTAACTGGCGTTTTTCCGAGAAATCATGGAGCAACAAAATCAATTCTTGCGGCACAAAATAGCAACAAATTAGCAACAAAATACTATATACCTTAGGATATGGACTTATGAAATTGTTACGCTAGGGTAATATACCTTCCGTAAACCGTTTTTAAATGTCTCAGTAAAAGCAAACGCAGGTGGTCGGCAGGCTTTGTCGTATATCTGGTTGTATAGTACGATATGGCATATTATTATGATTACTAATTAAAAAAAAAACTAATAATATAAAATGAAGGTACTATAAAATGAATTTATTCAGCTACTTATATATGCACCAGTATCATATCTATTGACTACCAGGATATTTTTTACGATGTCATATCTTTTGACTCCCAGGATATTTATTTTCGGTGTCATAATAAAAAAGGCTAGTTTTTCATAGATCTATCGATTCATACTAATTACATTGGTGGCGGAGCTGGGTGCATTTTGCCCATTGTCCTTTTGGATTTTAAGTCCGTTTTTATTTTTTGATTTTATATATAAGAAACGACATAACCCTTATAAATAAAAAACGATACTAAATATTTTATGTGCGTTAATTACCCATATAGACCAGGGTCGATAATTTAAAAAATGGTGAAAAGTGAAAAAAAATTATAGTAGGATACTATAATTTTTTTTGGTCTCAAAAATTATCGACCCTGGTCTAATAGTAGTACATCACTATTTAAGAACTGTAATAAAGCGGCCACACAGGTTATGTCATTTTCATGGAGGTTAGAGAGAAGGAGAACGATCGCTACGTGCTAAAGCATTAGCCCGCCTGTCCCTGAAAGTTTGTAGAATTTATAGTTAATTTTTCATCCACCGGTCGCGCTGCCTTCGGTAAGTAGTATCTGTGTAGTTAACTGTTTATGAGTACAGGTAGATGAAGTTAGTTGAATAATGTACAAATTTTCTTAGCGGCTTTGATAATTTCAAATTAGCGCAGAACAGCCCGCTTTTATTGAGACAGCTTAGCAATCGCAGCGCCTCACTTATTTTGTCCATATTTCTAGAACACTATTTTCTACAGCGATCGTTCTCCTTCTCTCTAACCTCCATGGTCATTGTTGCCTCTGAGATTAAAAAACGGACTATAGGTAATTATGCATCCGATTATCCGATCTCTGGTAAAATAAATAGATCTCGTTTAGGGAATAAAAACTACAACTTACTCTTGTGTGAGCAGCTTGTCCTCAAATGAAGTAATTTTTTGCACGTAATCCAGTGCAGCCTCATGTTGCTTCCTGACCTATAATGAAATACCATGTACAAAATTTCCGAGTTAAAAATAAATCTGATATAAACAAATTTTGTCCTAAACACAAATTAATAGATATGTATATGTATATGACGAAAATAGAGTGGTCCCTTCATCGTCGTTATACCCGAAATCCATATATATATATATATATATATATATATATGATATAATATATGACAGGGCAATATCAACTAAGCATTTAGTATCTTCAATTGCAAAGTTAAACTCCCTTATTCCAAAACGCAAAGTAAAAAGTTTATGTTAAAGTTAATCTTGGTTAAACCTAATGTTACCCCTGTTTTCTTTTTAGAAAAACAAGAGTGACAGCATAAATTTTAGTCCAGGTTTAACTTTAGTGTGTTTTGTAATAAGGCGGTAAAAGTTATGAAAGGGCTCAAGGTAGCTTAAGGTACTGAACAGTGCTCCAAGCACGAACTTTGACAGATCCGTAATTGTATCGCATCAACAATATTAGAAAATTTGACGTGAGGTAACAATACACCGAGTTCTGCTGAAAGAATAAGTTAAGTTCATCTGCACGTTTACCTTGTCAATGTATTTCTGATCGTGCAGACTGGCCGCTAGTTCCTCGAGCGGCTGCCACGCCTCGGCGCTGCGCAGAAGAGGCCTCGACACTGCCTCCTCGAGGCAGAACAGTACGCGCTCCTGTTGTGCTTTGTAGTCCGGATTGTCCTCACTGTTAAACATTGTCAAACATATCCGCATTTGGTGTTTGTCATTTTGAAAGCAGATGCCCAAACTAAGACGAATTTTAACAGCTCCGTATTCGTATCGCATCGTCAGTTTCTTCAATGTAAAAATACATTATTTTAAGTATAACTTAAATTTTTACCCGACTGCCAAAGAGGGAGGGTAATGTTGAGGGAGTGTATGTAAGTATGTATGTATGTCTGTTCCTTTGTGACCTCCTGTAGCCTAAACGGCTTGATGGATTTTGATGTATGAGGTATCGTTAGATTTGTCTTGATTACGGGAGTGTCATAGGATACATTTTATCCTAAAAGTCCCACGGGATAAAGACATAATAATATTTTTTCTAAATTTCCCTTTAAAAAAATATGTATGCGGTATCATTAGATTCATTTTTAGACTGTCTTAAGGTACTTAATAATTCCCGCGATATTAATTCCCTTACTGAAGTAACAAGACTACGGTATATACCGTCTTAAAATACTAACTAACTAAAAAGTGTGAAATAAAAAAGGTAAATTTAAAAAATCAAAAAACCCGACTGCTTAATTATACTTCAAATAAAAACTGAAAAGAAAAAAACAAGTCCAGTAGTCTATAATTCTGTTAATAAGGAACAAAGCTACTTTAACAGTCGGGACCCACTGTTGAAAAATATTATGTATTCTTGAATATCTAATGGGTCCCGACTGTTAAAGTAGCTTTGTTCCTTATTAACAGAATTATAGACTACTGGACTTGTTTTTTTCTTTTCAGTTTTTATTTGAAGTATAATTAAGCAGTCGGGTTTTTTGATTTTTTAAATTTACCTTTTTTTGTAATTTGTAGTCTATCTATGCCTGTATTAAAAAAAAATATGTGCGCACTGAAATATAAGGCGAATCTTAAAACTTTAATTGAAAAGGGAGTCAATGGCTCCTTTTATTCACGAAAGAGCTGCGATTGCAGTTTCTTTCTTATCCTTATTAAAAAAATAATAATAAAGCTTTTCAATCATAAAACGATGGCAAAGATGGTTTAAAAAAAATAAGAGTGGTTAAAAAAAAAAAAACGATACGATGATGGCACGATTACACTTGGTCATTAGCCAGAATAAGAGTGCCAATGGAATTGGGGTAAACAACTGTGTAAATGAACGGAGTCGATTACGCCCGTATTCGGGTAGATTTCCTTTTGATTACACGACACCGTCATCCAGCCCATATTCCAGAGTAAATATTGCTTCGGGCACGAATTCCATTAATGTCTTTCGTGCACGAGAATACGGGCTAGCGACCAAATGTAATTGAGCCATTAAAGAGCTGTCAAAATACATGCTTTGGCCTCAGGTTATAGGAAGTACTCTAAAGGAGAGGAGAGACTGTTGTCTAGTTTACATTACATTATAGCAAATACGAATGAATAGCCATTTGAAATGTCAGCATTATATGTGCGTGCCCTGAGGGGCCACAGTGGAAAACATAGGTTTCGTATAGATAAAGTTTTAGCAAGACCTTTAGAAAAACAAATAAAGCCAGAAAGATAAATTTCTAGCAGTTGCAAGTTGAACACTGAGACTCAGTGAATGTGGGTTCTCAGAGGGAACACCTCAATTTTCATATTCTATATCGGACCACATTAAATAATTTTGATAAATGGTTATATTTTAAAGGTAATTTGTAGGACTACGTACAAAAATTTGAACTCTGTTGAGATACTACAAATAAAGAATAGCTAATCTGTTGGATGGCCATCCTCTTACGTTTTTAACTTTCAAAATATACTCTACTGCTACAATGTTGTAGTTAAAGCTGAGTTTCTATGGCAAGCTTTCAAGTTTAGCAGAAGTCTCAAAATACTACACTGTGAGTATGAGGTTAATATATTCTACCAGTACACAATAATAGGCTCTAGTAGGCCCTCTGTCAAAACGCTAAAAACAAAATCATGAGAAATATCTCAAGCCCAACTCATTATAAAATAAAAATAGTGGATGCATTTTTTAGCAGAAAATTAGTAATTTTAGATGGTATTCAAATATTATTATTTTAAATAATATTTAAAGAAATAACTTGCTATATTTAATTCTCAGTTATGATACGAAGAGGAAACTCGAAAGGAAATATATGCTAAAGGATCACACGAGTGTTATTTAAATTGTGGACTATGTTCCTCGGGGACCTCTCGAGTCAGCGACACCATGAAACCCGGCGTTCAAACCACTCGGCCACGGAGGGCGTCAATCTCTCTCTCTCTTCTACTCTACAGGCCGCAAAAGATTACACATGGGACAGGCGACGACAGGCCTCATCTGATTAAAACTATCTCATGAATATGGCTGAAGGTATCTATCTCGAGGCTATCTCATGACTAATATAACTACTTCTAAAGGCATTGGCCATGCCTCAAAAAATTTGGTTGCTAAAATATTTTCAAACAAATCCTCACCTCATAGTCTCCAGCTGTGCCTTCTCAAACTCCAGTTTAGCATCCCAGAAGATCTTGCCTGACAATGGGTCAGCTCCAGCACGACGCAACACCTCGTCAATATGCGACCGAGCTACAGCAGTATCGGTGCTGCTGACTGACCATGAGCACCATGCGCTCAGAATTGGGATGGCTGATTCAATACAAATACCGAATTTTATCTTTTGATATTTTTAAAGTAACTAAGTATTAAATTGTTAAGAGCAAAATATAATGTAGCAATGGCTTCGCGTTCAACTTACAACAGTCACTACTATCACGTATAATTGATATGAGTAAATGTGGTGTTTTGTTTTTATTTCAAAATTGATTTGTTCTGATACTAATATACTTTATAAGGTTAATTTTTTTACTAACACTTTGGATAAATGTCCAAAATAAATGAATTTAATATTATTATTATAAATAGTATGATGTTAACGGGCTACTTTTTCATTGTTTTTTTAATTATAGGTTTAATGTTATGCTATTTATTAGAATATTATATTTCAATTGCCAATACCAAGTAATGCATAAATATTGGATAGAAAATATATATAGTTGTTTTAAGCACTTTTCATAAAATCATTATCATTCATTAAATACCTATTTAGAGTGCAATAGGCATAAAATAAGTAATTACAATAACAATCCAGTGTAGCTTGATGAAACAGTTCAGCAATACGTGATCGAGCCTCTTCAGAGTGTGCTAGTGTGACCTCCGTCTCCATTCGACGTAGCCAGTGTTCAGGCTTCAGCATTGACAGTTCTTGCAACCGATCATAAGCACTCCTCCAGCGTTCCAACTCAGACAATTCCCTAGATGTGACCAAAATATTATCAATTAAATGAAATAAAAAATAATTGTTTTCTTATAATTTTGTTTCTTAAGCATTTAACTGCTATTTGTTTAAATGTAAAGAAAAGTTTACTGGAAAAAAATACCACACAGTCAAGGTAGCAGACAGGGCTTGAACCCACACTATTTACTAAATTGAAAATAATTATTTTGAATTTTCAACCCTTTTTTTATACCCCTTACAATATACATGTCAAGTTAATTATAAGATTTCATAGTAGTAAATAAAAATAAAGTACCATAAAACCTGTATCAACTGAATATGGTCATCATAATTGAATGGGCAGTCAGCAATACGTTGTTCTAGATGAGAAATTTTTTGCTCCAAGACATCATCATACTCCTCATCCTGTAAAGCACAAATTTAATGTAAATACACTTTAAAACTTTCATGTTGCATTATAAATAGAAAATTAATGATGTTTGCTTGCTTTAAAAAAAACAATGGGTGTTTAACCCATAAGATATTTAATATATTTTAAACCAATAAATACACAAGCTGCCAGTTGCAAATAATTATTTATTCAACAACAATGGATCAAAATGATACTTCTAGATTCAAGAATGGTTTATCAAATGGTAAGGCAAATCAAATTTTATTCTAGCATAATATCACTAATATTATGAAACAATCGTTTTATTGAAGTTAGAAATAAGGTCTTTACTTTTTTCAGCTGTAAAAGTTTCTCGCACTTTGAAAATAATGTAGGTTAGCAAAAATTCAAACGATGGAAGGCATGGTTTCAATTGGATTGAAAATGGATTTTATCTAAGTTATATTAAAATTTGATAAAAAATATTTTAATCTATAACATGAACCGTAGGTAATTTACAATGGAATTTTATACGAAAAAGAGGGGAAGAATAAATAATAAAAACTAAGTGTCCAAAACTACTACCACCTCCGAGTCATCTGAATCGCGGTCTGCGTCTTCTTCCTCTACCACTTCTATCTCATTTTCTTCTTCAGATTCATTTCTCACCTCGTCTTCCACAATGGCCATAATGTAAGTAGAAAATAAAAGCGATTATTTCTACAAACCACTGTTTGATAACAAAATTGTCCACAACTTGGTTATGATGGCGAACGAACGAATGAGATGAATGAATGAGAAAGAAAAAATAAACCGTCACACACACCTAGTGATGTCCGTAATCGAACTGAATAATTGATTTATACGTAGTATCTAAGTAGTCTCTGTTGATTTAATGTAACAGCCTACCTTACTTACCACCAATTGATTTCTCAAGTTACATTTTGTGTAAGTCGCAGGAAAATGAGAAGACAAATCGTGAACTATTTTAAGATGAAGTTCAAACTTCATCCGGAACAAATTTCTCCAAAATATTTGACCCGTTCCTCCCACGAGATGACCTGTAGGCGCCTATTCGCTAACTTTTTTATCATTTACAATGTATAACTGTAGTGAAAATTGCACGTCCATCGATGCTTTTCAGGACAGGTATCTTAGTGGTAGGTATTATATAAAGCAGTAGTGGATCAGTAAATTGGTCGGTGATCTACGCTTCCACCTGTCATAAACTGTTGGTGAATAGGCCTACAGATGGAGTGCTACATCGGAAACCTCCTCGTGTACCCGGTCCATTTCTTGTCCCTTGGCAGTCACACTAGAGGAATGGATTAGGGGAGGGTGCACTCTGGGCGCCTGCGTATTGTTTAACACTGAGGGTGCCGTTAAGGAGGTGTCGGATATCCGACAAACTATCGTAACCCCAGTGGTAAACCAATACGTGTTACGGGGTCGAGGGCAGCCATCTCCTCCGGAGCGTAGGGGCTGCTACTGTGAGGAAGAAAGCTTCTCTAAAATATTACCCTGGGCCACCATGTGACCCCGTAGGTGGGGGGCAGTGCGCTGCCCTGAAGGAGCTCGTAACCCCATATGTAGTAAGAGACTGAGGGCCATCGCCCCTTCTTCGAGGGAGGGGCTATGAGGAAGAAAGCCTCTTTTACAAAAGATCCCCTTCACGAGTGTCAGCTGGCGTCCCGGAGAGCCAGGGAAGCGGCAATCGAGACTGTTGGGGGGGGGGGGGGGAGGAATCTCCATTTTGGTGGTGCAGTTGTGGCGCAAACTCCGCACCACCTCCGGCAGACCAGTAACGGTAGCTGACGGGGGATGCTATCGTTCGGAATAGGGGCCACGAGGGGAAAACCGGGTTGTGCGGGTTATGCCGGGTAGGATCCCCCTAGTAAAGTAAGGTCGCCCGAGTAGATAGCAATGCGCCGTGCATTCCGGTGCATCGCCTTAAATCGGATGGGTGAGGTGTGATTCATAGCCCTGCTTCCATTCCGGAGGTGGGCTTGGCAAGTAGTCGACATTGGTTAGTCATGGTGCGTACCGGACCCGTGTGGACGCCTATTCTCGATGCTGTGTGGAACACCGTGTGGGTTTTAGACGGTAGGCCCACGTCTACCGACTAGGGGATAACATTATCGTCTAGTGGATAGGCAGGGGATAGTTCGACATAACCCCGCTCACTTTCTCCAGTAAGCAAATAGTCATCAGTTTCCCACACAAAAAAAAGATAGGGATCCCTCACACGGAAGAAGGGAACATCTAAATGGGTATGATGAATAATAAGAGCGTGACATCATGCACTCCTGTTGACACTGGGTGCGATGTAAGTAATAGTCACCGAGCTATTTAGTGATCCTCTGCTACTTTATTATAAAGCCACTAAGATACTTGTCCTGAAAAGCATCCTTGGTCTTTTTAGTTACACACTATAAATGTCAAGAGTTAGCAAGTAGCTGGGCGCCGGAGTGTGAAATGTGTTACTAGCAGCCTATGCGCCCCAGCTGGTCACCGGCGCTGCAGGATAACCAGGTTCCGTAGTGTTAAATTGACTATCGAATCGTTCGAAGGAGAGGTAGGCGGGGTACTCCGTCTGGGAGGCGGAGGAAGCAGCGCTGATGACGATGGGGGCAGAGGCGGCGTAAGGCGTGGGCGACGTGGGCCACCGCCTACGGCCTCGCGGAACAAGGGGCCTCGCGCCTCAAAAATTTTTATGCATTGCTTAAAAGCGAATTTCTTTTTTTTATCTAATATATAAAATTCTCGTGTCGCGGTGTTTGTGGTTAAACTCCTCCGAAACGTCTTTCCCGATTCTCATGAAATTTTGTGTGCATATTGGGTAGGTCTGAGAATCGGACAACATCTATTTTTCATCCCCCTAAATGTTAAGGGTAATCCACCCCTAATTTTTTTTTTCAAATTTAGATAAAAAAAAAATTTTAATTTTTTTAAGATACATCATACAAAAATACATACATCCCTAAATTTTCAACTTTCTACCACCAACCCCTATTTTTTATGGCGGTACGAAGTTCGCTGGGTCAGCTAGTTATTTTATAAAATCCGTCTTCAGGTCGCCACTGAACAGGGCCTCGCGAAATCTGTCTTGCCCACATCAAATTTATGTCTTGCCCCGCCACTGGATGGGGGAGGCATTGCGCCATGCCTTCCAAGGTCTGCACCGCACGGAGAGGTAAGGGCAACCGCAAGGCTATCTAGGCTCCCCCTGAGGAGCCAACTGATGAAGATACACCCTGTCCAAATACATGTCTGTGGGACTAAAATGGGGTGCGAAAGTCCACCTGAAGACCCTCGGAAAAATCACGGAGACCCGAGGTCAAGGAAATGTTGACTCCACTAAATATGGAGTCGAAATAATCTCAGCACCTCTTGCGCAGAGTGGCTAGAACTATTGTAAGGCAACATTGGGAGATGCTCTGCGACATTGCATACAGCAGGTCTTCTTTTTATTTGCTCCATGTTTAAGGCTCTATTCGGCAGTATCGGCTTTTCTGACTTTTCACTAGATTATAAATAAACAGTGGTGTCTATTCTGGCATGATTCTCTAAACCTAAACTTTTTGACAACCGTCTATCCTTGTCATCTTCTATACAAAATGAAAAGGAGGCTGATGTTAAATTTAATTTTAATTTTAGAGAATCATGTCAGAATCGACACGAGTATGTTATTTAGGATAAACTAATCTTTATGATTAACCCTTTGGACGAATATCATAAAATACATGTTTTTTTGTTTCACATTTCACGAGTTTAATTTCAAGTTTGACAGGTGATTTTAAAAAAATCTGTGTATACAGTTCTACTTATTATTAAAAATAAAATGATGTCTTCTTTCAGTAAAATATCCTATCCTCAATATTTAAATAACTTTCTCTCCGAGTGACATAGCCTGGGACACCCTGTATATTATTATACCTCATTGTTTCCTCACCAAAGTTTTGAATGTTTGTATATATACCATTAAAAACATGTCTAATTTACCACTTTGACCAAAATAAGTACGTGTCAATTCATGTGCAATGCAGGGTTCCGTAGTTACGCATGTATATATCACAATGCGAATATAAATGCGAATATTTCAGATACATCTGGTTGGATCTAGCTGCGACTGGGAGTCTATGCTTAGACATGAAAAATGGACCTAGCAACATGTTGAATTAAAACCAATAGTTATTTGACATTGTTTATTTATATAAAAAATATAATGATTGATTACATAGTTTCTAATGTTAACATTAAAATAATTATCGTTCTTTTTTTGTCGCGGAGCGTTATGTTGGTGTTTAGTTTATAACCAGTAATTTCTTAAATTGTAGCTTTGGCACCAATTTATGTCTAGAATTTTAAAAATTAATAAAAGAATTTATTCCTATTTGCTTTCAACTACTATATTTTTATGGAGAAATGGTGTCTAAGACAATCCAATATATAGGTGTGCTAGTCACTATTACTTACATTGGCTGGAACTCTATTGTAGATTTAAACAAATACTTGCGTGACATTATATTGATATTACTGCGAAGTGCGAAAATTACTTAAACTCCTTGTTTCAATCTCAAATGTCATGAATTTGTTAAAAAACACATTTGACTATTCAGTATAATTAATATACTTTAGACTAATTAATAAATGCACCAATATTGGAATATTGAAATATCTACTATTCCGAATGTAAAGACATTTAAGTACCTACTTACCCTAAATAATTCTTTCCAATCCTATTACAAACATTTTCAGACTTCAATTTAAACACCACGTACACAATATAATATAATAATAATGTTGAAAATAATACAAGAAAATGTAGTAGAAAAGTTGAATACAAAATAAATCAGTCACTTTGAATACATAGAAATGTAGAAGATTTTTCTAATTCTGCTTAAAATGAGTTTATGTTTATAAAATATGATACCGTACACAGCGTCATTAATATCGCCAATCAATGTGTAAAACATACTGATAGCAGTTTTGGAAAAATCTCCCAACAATGTTGCCAACATAAATTTGTAATAGATATTGAATACTAGACTTTAGGGTTCCATCAATTCGATTGTTTAGTTTCTTTCTCCCATCACTAAAATCGCGAATATCAACTCAATCCACTATCAAATCAAAGTAAATCGCCTGCGCTTAAAATATAGTTTTTAATTTCTCTTCTAATTGACATCGATTTCGTACAATTCATTGCCCAAAAGTCATCGTTTACAAATAAGTTCAATTGTACAGTCGAAGAAGATATAATCATGCTGCCACTTTTAGACAATAATCAAATTAATTAAATCTCGATGATGGAAAGATATTCTATAAATTATGAAAATCAAATGCTTAGTGGCAAACAACCAACTTCCTAGACTGTATCAATAGTAATACTGCTGCTCTTATAGAAATTATAAAAAAAACGTTGCATGTAAATAATGATATGCGACGATATAATTGTGCGTTTATAAATTATTACGTGTCAATAAAAAAAAAGAAAGAAAACGGTAACTCATTGCTGAATCAATAAATAACATATATATCGTCAGAAATGGCACACGCACGAGACATAATATCAGATCAAAATATTCTCTATGATGAGTTAGAATTAAGAAATACAGTCAATTAACGAATGATTCTTCACATTATCAAGCTTGGTAACAAACATAGATAATAATTAGTACTTAGAAATTACTTCTAAAAGGGCCACAAATCAGTTTAGATAAAAAAAACTTATATCTAAACCGAACTAAGTACTTTTTTGTTGGCTTTTAAATTGAAAAGAATATACAGTCAGGAACGTTTCATTCGAATGTCATCATAATATTGCATCTTCTTATCACTAATAAAAGTATGTTATATTCGATAACGTTTAATTCGAGATATACCTATCGTGCATAATAATCATAATAATAACGTAATTACATACGTAAATTCATATAAATGAGTAAAAATAATACTTGGATAAATGTATTTGTTGGCTAAACATCTACTAAAATCACACCAAAAACTCGTGAACAATCAGTATTTTAACAAAACATTGCATTATTCATATGAACTCTTCATACTTACTAAGTTTTGAAAAAACTATTTTAAAATCTACTCATCAGATCGAAAGATAAAATCTTGCGTTTGTGCACAGTCAGCGAATGTAGTTTATTTAATGAGATTTTTTTATGTTGTAGTACTGTTATTTTTCGTCAATTATTAAATTAAAATAAACTTCTCCCCAAAAAAGGAAATTTTTGATATACGTTAGATTCCTAAACTTTTTTTGGAAAATTTTAAATTTAACAAAAATAAAAGTACGTTACAATCGCTGATCGCGCACATTTCAAGCATCAAACTATTGGACGTTCTTCGCATTTGTTTTACGTGCATTATTACTACACGTTTACACAGAACTAATTCTAAGTATATTTCATGTAAGTTTCGATTTATAAATTTTGTTGTGCATGAACGTCTTTGGGTTAGTTGGAAGTGACACAGTAAGGTATGACGCGCAGTATCGAGTTGACGACGTCGCAGGCGACTGGCATCTGGACGTTCGTACTGTTTTTTAACTGTAAACGAAACGAAACAAAGTTACTAGGGCCGAATACTTATTCACTCACTGTATATAAAGTACCTAGAGACAAAAGCACGAACGACTACCGGACGTAAGAACAAACTGGCTCCTTCCATACAAAATTTGACGGTGACGATACGATTACGGAGCTGTCAAAGTTCTTGCTTGGGCCTTGCTTTAATTTTTAATGATACATCATACAAAAATACATACAACCCTAAATTTTCACCCGTCTGCCACCAACCCCTATTTTTTTATGGCGGTACGAAGTTCGCTGGGGCAGACTTCGTACGCGTGAAGTTAGTTAGAAATAAAAGTTCACTGCTCATTCCCCGTAGGTGATAGCGTGATAATATGTAGCCTATATGTTGACCCGACTTCTAAATAATATTCGTGCCAAATTTGAAGTAAATCCATGCAGTACTATTTGAGTTTATCCCGGACATACATACAGACAAACAGACAAAAATTCTTAAAACTATATTTTTGGCTTCGGTATCGATTGTAGATCATACCCCAAGTATTCTATTAAAAAAATATTCTATGTACAGTTTTGACTTTTCTACCGTTTTATTATATGTATAGATATATCAACAACCTGTGCGTCACTGCAGCCCTATGCGGTGGTGGTGGCGCCGGCTGCCTGCAGCTGCATCTGGCGCTGCATCTGCTCCAGCATCTCTTGCATGCGGCGCAGCTCTGCTTCCTAGCAACCAAAGACAAAAACATCAACTTATATCGACACATGCTCACATATGATAAGCTCGATGGCGCAGGTCATTAGCGCATTCGACCGGTCATTTAGGTCATTACCACAAAAGAAGGAGATGGCATGTTAAACCGTTGGTACAGTCCGCGAGGCCTAGGCTGAACTTTGGATTTGTGTCAAAAAGGAAGCATAATACAATTCTTTTCAATAGTCCATATTTTTTCCCCCTAAGTTAAGGATTTTTTTAGCTGCGGAGAAAAACAGACGAAAATTTCCGCTCCATCACCGACTTTACAAACAATTTTTATACTTATAATAATGTCTTTATTTTCAAACCTTCTCGCGTAGTGCACGTTCGCGCTCAGCCGGGTCTTCGGTGGATCCGTTGCTCAGTCCGTTTGTCTCTGCCTCGCTCAAACCACTCTCAGTAGATCTAGAATAAACATATTTTTATAACTTTATGCATAACTGCTACATTTCTATTTGACTTGTAATAATTGTGGAGCTGGCGAACGAAACGGTATATTTACGCATCTAGTCAAACTACATTCAGGAGGTTTCTGGCGAGTTTTTGGCGGGATTTCATCTAGTGCGGTTGGCGTCTTATATCAATTATTCTTAAATTCGTTCATAGTGGATATTGTGAAATAAAATTGGTGTGATTTTGTGTTACAACCATCTGCGCAACTGAGGAATTAGTGGAATCTTTAAAATATAGGCTATTCCGGTCAAGTGGACGTGAGAACTTTATTGTAGTGTTGACTACCTCACAGAAGCTAATCGAAAAATCCAACTCGATACATTTCGTGCCAAACACTCCAAGAAACATTAGAATGCGTCACACCGACATTCTAATGTAAACCAGAAGATTAAGATTTGTATTTATGTATACGACTGAAGAACTAGTATCCATGGTCATGAATTATTGCCCATTGAATTTGAATCGCAAATAATTTTCAATCAATTCTGTCTAAAACAGTGTTAAAATTACTAAATTTATAAATTAAAAACTATGCCAAAAACTCACTGTATGTATGTCATTCAGTTTTATACAGCTCCTGTAAATTTTAATTTTATGTAATTATACCGTTTTGTTTGCCAGCTCCTCAATTATCAATTCTCAGATTGGACTCCTTTTCGCTATTAAGATTTTGACTGTTATAGTTTAAAAAAAAAATACTGAACTAAAACCATAAATGTATAGAAGTTTTCCTAATAAATACAAGAAATGACTCCCAAATTCCATCCCCGACACCATAAGGGTAATGGTAACATGTAATGCCAGCACTTCACCTAGCTGTTTGTGTTTGCTATTTCTAAGCTTGGCATCAGTCTGTCCTTTTCAATCGTTGTAAAGCATGATAAGGACCGGCTGGTGTCAAGTTTACAAATAGCAAATACGAATAGTCAAAGTGAAGAGCAGGCAACTTTTTTTTAAATTTTGTTGTTATATATGAGGAGCTGGCGAACAAAACGTTTTAATTACGCATTTGGTCAAACTACTTTTTTTTACTATCTGGAGGTTTTGGGCCGGTTGAATTTGAATCGCAAATAATTTTCAATCAAAAGTGCCTTAAACAGTGTTAAAATTACTAAATTTATAAATTAAAAGCATGCCAAAAGTTAACTGTAAGTATGTTATTCAGTTTTATATAGCTCCTGTAAATTTTAATTTTATGTAATTATACCGTTTTGTTCATCAGCTCCTCAATTATCAATTCCCAGATAGGACTCCTTCTCGCTATTAAGGTTTTGACTATTATAGTTTATAAAAAAAATGACAGAATAAAAGTAAAAATATGTATATATATATATAGAAAAGATTTTCGTATAAATACAAGAAATGACTCCCAAATTCCATCCCAGACACCATAAAGGTAATGGTATCATGTAATGCCAGCACTTCACTTAGCTGTTTGTGTTTGCTATTTGTAAGCTTGGCATCAGTCTGCACTTTTCAATCCTTGTAAAGCATGATAAGTATAATGCGATTCAAATAATAATAGGAAAGCCAATGACCTCCATCTGTCAAATGTCGCTTTAAAAAGTACGGTTTGCAAAAAAAACTCGAAATACTTTTTTAGCACTCAGCTGATTCTAAAATAAAAACCAAACATTTTAAAATAAACAATAACAAATGTTGATAATTAATATTATTTGTTTTTTTTTCACTTATTGAGTATTGGCTATGAATAGTTGATAACCTAAATCGTCAACCAAATGTCACTTTATGTTGCGTTTAGAAACTCGATTTAAAGTTTCGTTTACATATAGGATGCATGTTCGCATGTGACCTGCATGATTATTCATAACTTCTTCGGTGGTAATGCAAAGATGAGCGAAATTGAAGAGCTAGATTCTGATTAATGTTTTTTTTCAAACAGTCTTAATAAAGACATAGTATTAAAAATCGGTTGTGTTCTTTCTTAACCTTAGTAAATTAATTTTATTAAAAAATCTGATGTTTTATCTCACTTAATCTGAGTAAATAAGTTTTATTGAAGAGCAAAAATTTTTGCTCACTCTACCTGAATTTACCTGGTTTGAATTGACTGACAGCTATGACGTCAAAATATGGCGCCCAGTCGGTCCTATTGTTAGTTGAATCGCATTATACAGGCTGATGTCAAGTTTACGAATAGCAAACACGAATAGCCAAGTGAAATTGTATTGTCATAATATATCATACTTTATCGACGACCTCCGTGGTCGAGTGGTTTGTACGCCGGGTTTCATGGTGTCGCCGACTCGAGAGGTCCCGGTTTCGAATCCCGGTGGGGGCAGATGTTTGTGTGATGAATATGAGCATTTGTACCCCAGTCATGAATGTTTAATATATATTTCATAAATATACTTTTATATATGTATCCAGTATATGTATTCTATCTGTTACCCTAGTATCCCATAACACAAGCCTACAGTACTTACTTTGGGGCTAGGCTAATTGATGTGACTGTTCGAAATATTTATATATTTACTAGCGGCCGCCCGCTATTTCGTACGCGTGGAGTTAGTTATTTGCACATATTTTTTGATCCCAAAAGGGGGTTTATTTCTAAAGATACATTATTAGTACACCTCTACACCATCTATAGAGCATTCATGTTAAATTCCAAGTCTCTTACTTCAAAAACATAGGACTTTCATACAAACTTCCAATCCCCGTATTACCCCCTTAGGGGTGGAGTTTCGTGATAATATGTACCTAGCCTATGTGTTGACCCGACTTCTTAATAATTTTGGTGTCAAATTTGAAGTAAATTCATGCAGTACTTTTTGAGTTTATCCCGGACATACATACAGACAAACAGACAAAAATTCTATAAACTAAATTTTTGGCTTCGGTATTGATCGTAGATCACACCCCAAGTATATTTTTAAAAAAATATTCAATGTACAGTTTTCAATTTCCTACCATTTTATTATATGTATAGATATCATACTTACGTATGTCGTTTGGGCACTTGTCCGTTGCGCGCGAGTCGCTCCGAGCGGTAGTTCTCGTAATGCACTTCTTGGGTTACCTCCTGTAAATCTTGCATGTGGGTTCTGTAACAACATTGCACTTTATTAAGGACTAGCAAACCAGTGAACCAAATGTTCACCAAAAAAAAAATCAAATTGAGAACATCGGAGATTTTGTGTGGTTTTAGAAATCACGTGATTTCTCGAAAACCGGAAGTGCTACGTTACTCACATCCGGTTTGTAGTCTTATCAGACTATTCTTAACTTAAAACTTAAACATTCTCTATATCTATCTCTTACGGTTTGGCCGCTGAAACAGCACCACGGACGGACGGACGGACTTGTCTAATAGATAAGAGATTATTACTAAAATTAAACGTTAGGGGAAAGAAAATACGTTTCTTAAAAAAAAAACTCTAAAATCAAATTCTTGGATGGATCAAATATGTAAAATGTAATGGAAGAATTCGCTTTAAGCGATAAGACCGCCCATTGAATCACTATGTTTGGACATAATGTATTTACCCCATTTATGTACTGTGGTGTTTCGAATAAAGAATTGTGTATTGTATAATGACTAACGTTTTTTGATTCGTCTTTCAGGGAGATCACCAAAAAGTATTAGACACGTATTTTTTTCACATAATCAAAATATTACAGACATATTTATTTGAAAGGTCGAATGACGTCACGCCTTGGTACAATATTTACTTAGAAGTGACGTCACTAGCCCCTAGTCCCAAACTTTGACGCACTCTCTTTTTTTTTGGTTGATTGAAAAAATAAAAAATAAGTGTCCATTATTTTTTGATAATCTTATTGACGAACTTAAAAGAATTTCGTTTAGTTTACCCCGTCATCATCCCTGTTATAAATTCCTTACATAAGCATAGTCCTGAGTTTGATGAAGTCGCAATGTTCCGGGTTCTCGACTTCGACCACTCCCCACGGGTAGAGGCGACCGCGGACCCGGCGCCCGCGTACTTCTAACTGCTGTCCCGCACCGCAAACGGCGAACGGTACTGCCGCTTTCAATTGACGGACCTGGCGATGAATAAATTCATTTTTTTATACATTCTTCCGAACACATTTATCGGCCCATTTATTGTTATGTTATAAAAGCGGGCTGTTGAGCGCTAATTTGAAATGACCAATACTTGTACTCATAAACAGCTAACTTCACAGATATTACTTTGTGACGGCAGCGCGGCTGGTGGCTCAAAAATGAACTATAAATTCTACAAATTTTAAATGCGGGCGGGCTAATGCTTTAGCACGTAGCGACCGTTCTCCTTCTCTCTAAACTTCAAAAGAAAACAAGCAAAAATATATGTTTATAGTTGAACAATAATATTTAATAACACACGAAAACTGTGTATGTAATAACTAGAGATTGGATAGTAGGATGCATATATTTAACTAAAGTCGATATGTTGGTTATTATGGAAAGCACTTTTTTATCGAAAACATCCCGAGATTCCGGGAAATTCAATTTAAGTAAGTAATACTCCGTGTGATCTAATAAACCCAGATTGACACAAATGACAGTTGCCCTGTGTGTATAACATAAAAATATTGTGTAAGATGTGTTTAATTATAAAATTATATTCGTTATGTTTTCTAACGTTAAAATTATATTCCTAGCCTAACCAAACCACCATTTCTTTTACACCTTACGTACTTGAATGGAAAATTAAAATTTAACCAAGTAAATATACACCCAATTAGTAAGGCATGACATACCGGATTCTCTGAATTTTATTTTTAATCAAAGTATCTGCTTAAAAACGCATTTTAAATCTGTGGAAAAGTTCATTTAATGAGTAGTGTGTGAAAGCATAAGATATAAATTTTCAACTAACCTGTTCTTTATAATCTTCATCCTCGTCGCTGTCGCAGTCAGGCAGCGGGTAGATCTTGATGCCTTCCTTCTCAATTTCCTCCATGACCCTCGACTTCAGCCGCTGCACTTCCTTCTTAGTGAGACAGTCGGCCTTCGCGATCACGGGCACAATATTCACTTTATTGTGCAGTTGCTTCATGAACTCAATGTCTAAAGGTTTCAGCCTGTACATAAAACATATGAGAATTCCATTGAAGTATAAAAACAAGTAGATTCACAATCGCGCTCAAAAAGTGTCGCAAGCATTATAACATAACGCACATTCGTCTGTTGTGCGTAATTTTCAAACTGTGTTCGGAAATTTTCGCTCGTATACAATTTACATTGAACCTTACTGTCCATGACATACGGAATTAATTTGACAGATGTGTTAATGTTATCTGTATAGGTTGTTGTAGGACGCCGCTCGGGCGTTTTTTCATGCAATTAAGTTAGGCTATTGGGAGTTTACTTGTTTTTAAAAGTTTTTATTTAACTTGCAATGTATGTATGTATGTTTGTTGGGGTGGAATCTTGCAACTCTTGAAAATTTGTATATGTACATGTTAAGTTTGGATGACAATGCATGGTCATCTGTGTGATGTCATTCTAAATCCAATATGGCGGAACAAACAAGATGGCGGGCTAGTTATTTTTGAAGCACTCCTACAATATGGGTATCAATAGGGAAGATGCATATATAATATTTATGAAAATTTTATGATTAAAATGTTAAAAAAATATAAAAGAAATGCCACTTCAACGTTTTTATTTTACATAATGTTGTTTTTTAACAATTATTACGAATTAAAAATACTTGAAATGGAACGTATTTTAAAACACCAATCAGCGTTTAGTGACGTCACTCCTGTTATGACAACTTCTTTGAGGTTATGGTTGTTAAAGTAAATATTATTTTATGGGAATATTTATTGCGTTTTTTTACATTTAATAAAAATGAAATTTGCGTTTATCAAAGCAGACTCCAGGAATTTACCAAGTTAGCGTTGACATGGTTATAACTTTTTTTGTCCAAAGTGCAGAGTTTTTAAGTTTAGAAATGAAAGGGACTAAATTACTACGGTATGTAAAAATCGTAGTTGTTAAACTTCGTATTTTATTCAGCGGCTTCTACAAATCTTACGGCGATAATGCAATCGGTTATGTCCGTAGGTAGGTTACTAATGCGTTTTTACATACAAGCAGATTAATGAAGCATATAACAAGTATATTCGCCGACTTACATCAAAGTGATCTTCTCAGCGAATAATGGTCTTTGGAGAATAATTGTCATTTCTCTTCGCAGGTTGAAACCACTTTTTTTCAGTTTTGGGTCAGAAGTTCCAGTCATAAACAATTTATTTGGGAACTTTGTTGAAGTAGATTGGCACAAAACATGAGTCAACACGGCTTTTTTTCGGAATTTTAGTGGTATTGTTATGATCACATGATGTTGATGGATGGATACATTTTAAATTTTTCAAAAAAATATTTCGAAAGTCGAAAAAATATGCAAAAGTATGAAAATTTAAAGCCAGCAACGAACAATTACGACCAGTGACAGACAGGAGTGACGTCATCGCATCCATAGGTTCGTTTTCGCGCGAAAATTTAAATTGTCAATTTAAAACCGCATTTTTTCCGATAAATCACAATGTTTTAATTTTTTAATATATTTGTGGTTTATTCTACATGGAATTCTTTAAAATGAAAACAAAAATAAAAATATTGCATCTTCCCTATTGAAAGGGCATGCGGAGAATGTCACTTTAAGTTAAGTTGCGTTCAGAAACTCGATTTCAACTTTCGTTTACATAAAGGATGCAAGTTCGTATGTGACATACCTAGTAATAGTGCATGATTATCCATGACTACTCCGGCGGTAATGCAGAGATGAGTGAAATTGAAGAGCTAGATTCTGATTAATGTTTTTTCTCACACATTCTTAATAAATAAATATTATTAAAAATCGGTTGTTTTTTTCTCAATCTTAGTTAATAAATTTTATGTATTTAAAAAATCTGATGCTTTTTCTCACTTAATCTTAGTTTTACAAGTTTTATTGAATAAAAAATTTTTTTTGCGCACTCTACCATTTGGTTTGAATTGACAGCTATGACGTCACAATATGGCGCCCAGTCGGTCCTATTCTTAGTTGAATCGCATTATACAACATTCTTTGATAATAGTATAGTTATAGATATAACATTTTATTCCTGCAATTAAAATCATATCAGTGGTTATGAAGTTTTAGGCAGGATTTGTTTAGATAGAGAAGAATAATAGCATTGTGTTATAATTGAAATTACCTTTATATTTGGTTTATTGTTTTCTTTTATAATTTATCTTGTTCAATTAAAACAAAGTCCTAAACAGAATACAAGATGGTGAGGAGTTGGAGAAGTGCAGTGCTTCTACTTTATACAATGCTGATCTAATTAGTTGGTTTTTACATATACCTACCACAGTCTAATTCATATATACTTTACGTTGTTGTACGTGCTTTGCTTAGATACCAAATGTAGGGACAACCATTCTATCTCTAAATCACTCTTACCTAAAAACTAAAAAACAAATCAAGTTGCGAGAGTAGCCCTACCTGCCCACTGAACGCCTAACGGGATTGCTATCATCATATATCATATATCATTAGGTGCGCCATATGCTAACAGGCAAAGGGCGCGGGCGCGGGCGTGGTCGCCCCCTATGACCGGTGATTATGTTGGGCTCGCCAGAGCCAAGAAGAGACGCCTTGACCGAGAGATGGCGGAGGAAGTCCCAATGTCGAAGAGGGAGCCACCCACATCAAGGAGGCCCTCACAGAGGTGTGCGAGGCATCCATGCCTCGGTCGCGCCCTCCGAAGAACCGTCGCGCAGTGTACTGGTGGTCCCAGGACCTGGCGGCCCTCAGGACGGCCTTTACTGCCTCCCGTCGCACCTACACGCGCTACCGTAGGCGGCGCGTTCGCAACCCGCGGGAAGAGGAGGTCTATATGGTCAGTACAGCAACTGCAAGTGGCCATCGCGCGCGATGAGGATGAGTTTAGGTCTGCGATCGATCGTTTAAAAGGGAAGCGGACTGCTCCCGGTCCCGACGGAGTCCCGGGTAAAGTCTTGGGGCTAGCCTTGCGCCATTTTGGGGACCGTCTTCGGGAGCTCTTCGATGTGTGTCTCCGCACTGGGCAGCTCCCGGAGGTTTGGAAGGATGACACTTTGTGCCTTCTGCGCAAGGAGAACCGGCCCGCGGACGATCCGTCGGGCTATCGTCCAATAGTGCTGCTGGATGAGGTCGGCAAGGTGTTTGAGAAGGTTGGTGCCTCCCGCCTCATCCGGCATCTTTACGAGGTGGGCCTTAATCTTTCCTAAAGCCAATTAGGGTTCCGCGTAGGACGCTCCACCATTGACGCGCTCACGGGGCTGAGGGAGTTGGTGGAGGACGCGACTAGTAGGGGTAAAAGGGTGTTGGCGGTGTCATTAGACATAGCCAACGCTTTCAACAGCCTACCGACCGGCGCCTGGCGCCGAGGGAGAGGGCCTCCGTCTTGGAGGGGGTGCAAATTGAAGCGTTCCGCACGTGGTCTGAGGAGCTCGATGAGCAAAGGGGTTAGGCCTCGATCTCTGGCACTTTGTCCAGGACCTTGGAGGCCGTGTACCCCTTTCTCACCACGTGGGCGGACCAGCACCACGGGTCGCCCTCCTACCACTTGGTGCTAATTCTTAGCGGTCATGGTTATTTTGGCCGCTACCTGCACCGCATTGGTAGGGAGCCAACCCCTGAGTGCCACCATTGTGACGCCGCTTAGGACACCGCACAGCACACTTTAGAAGTGTGCCCAGGCTTCTCCCAGCGGCGCCGTGAACTGACCGCCATCATTGGCGAAGATCTCTCCCTCCAAAACGTGGTCTGCGTCATGTTGGAAGGGGAGGAGATGTGGGACGCGGTAAACTCCTTCTGTGTTGATGTCATGACGCAGAAAGAGGACGCGGAGAGGGCCCGGGAAGAAGACCCAGAGGCCGCTACTTGCCGCCGACGAAGGTTAGAGCGGAGGCGGATGTACGGTACGCCCGCCTACTTCCTCTTGACGGTAACCAGCGGGGTCCAGGCCCGGGAAACCCGGGGCCTGCATTGCACCGGTTGCCGCCAGTCGCTGATCCCCTGGATGCCCCGGGGGATCACCGGCCCTCCCATTTTGGGGGAGTGAGTGGGGCTCGCCATCGGCGAGCAGACGCCGACGAGGTCGTGGATGTGCTCTCGCGAGTTCCCATGACCTTGTCCGGCAGCGAAGCGTCCCTCCCCGACGCGTCCTTTCATCAGATGACGATGAGGATGCGGCGGTGATGGACGCTAAGGCGTATGTGAGGGGAATCGGTGGGTTTTAGTCGGTAGGCCGCGGTAAAGCACCCCACAAGCCGCGGAGAGTCCGACATAACCCCGCGTATCCCGAAGCGCGGGTTATCCGTAATGTAAAAAAAAAAAATAAAGGTGCGCCATATGCTTGTTGGTCACCCTTTTAACATAAAAAGTCCAAACTATATTACCCATGTCCAAAAGGTGATATGAAGTAGAAGCAGCAATGGATCCTATTGTCGACAATGTTGCGTCTATTAAGACCGCTCTCGTCGCGCAAGAATCTCTCGAATTGCTCATCAATGTATTGGATAATTGACTGCAACAAAACATGCATTATAATCATACCTAACCAGTGAATGAATTAACCATTTGTGCAAATTCCAAAAGATTGTCTAAATTAAAATTCTATTATAATTAGTTCTTCTTTAAAGTAATCAAATGTTGCATTCTAGCAAAGAGACATAGCTTAGACGTATTTGCATGGAAGCATTAATTCAAGTATTTCCTTTCGTAATGCCTAATTAATGAATCATTAGAATTATAATCACACAAAATTTTGCAATGTGACTTTTGCATTAAATGAAACTGTTTACTAAGCAAAGATACTGGTACTATCATTGAATATGGTAATTAAGAGTATGGATTAATTGAAGGTCTTTGAGTACATAACTCTTGCATGGTCACAGTAATTGACTCATGCTTGACCTTCCTGGTTGGCTTCATAAAAGGTATAACTAAGAAGCATTTTCAATAAAATAAGATTTGCTATTTGAAATTACAATGTCATGAACTTTTTATAATGACAATGATAATTTTAATCATGACATTAATATTTACAGAAGTAAATAATTCAAGAAACTTGTCTAAAATCAATATTTTTTTTCAAATTTACACTCTTTTGCAATGAATAGTGTTTTTTGTGTTATAGTTAATAATGCTGTATAAATAGATTTAGGTCTTTAATCAATAATGACAAGTGTATGGATTCTGTCCACTACATATATTGCAAAATAATTTGGTTTTTAGGAATATGCTTTCTCCTGAAAAGAATATGTAAATTAGTCTACTAGGAGTGAAAGAAAATTACAGCTTTTGTGAACTCTTCACTAGGAGTTAACTTTCCATCATAGACTGGAAAATGGTAGTACAGAAACAATTCTATAGTGATGGGGCTGGCATCCAATCACTATTGTTCCTAGATAACTTAAAGCAAACCAATTATGTTTTTGATATAAGTTATGCTATGACAAGAAAGGTATATAAGTATATAATGATATTAAAATACTTACACGGAAGCAGTCTGTGTTGTCAATGGCATCTCCGTAACCTGGAGTATCAACTACTGTAAGGCGAAGTTTGACACCTCTTTCTTCAATTTCAACAGTAGAAGCGTCTAGTTTTACTGTCTGATTTGTTTTCTCTGTTGTATTGAAAGAAATATTTAAAAGATGACATTTCCTTGATATTTGGTAAGTATTATATATTGTTATTTTATATCGGTACTATTTAAATTATTTAAGAAAATGGAAAGAACATATTAATTAGAGTACATTTGCAAAAAAAAGACACCCCAGATCTGAATTAAAATTGTAATATATTTTCTAGGTCAGGTTTCTTGCTAGAGATCCAAAGGGTTGGGGATGGGGTCAAGGTAGGCACAATGCACAAGTGGTACTAATAAAGTGGAAATTTACAATCACTCAGGTCATATAAGAGAATGTCAACCACACTTTCCTAATAACAATTATTAAAATGCAAATATATAAATTGTACAAACCAATAGCATCTGGGATGACTCGTTCTGGATACAGATCAGTCAAGAACAATGAGTTCACAAGAGTTGATTTGCCCAAACCACTCTCGCCGACTACCATCAGAGTAAACTCAAATCCCTTTTTTACAGACTTTCTGTGTACTTGGTTTGGCAGATTAGCAAAGCCAACATACCCCGGAGTTTCCAGGTTTGAAAACTATAAATAATTAATAAAATATTGAATGAAAATTTTGTTTCGTCTTTTTAACATTTTTATTACTAATAAAACATAACTTATATTCCAATTATGATCCCTGGTGATGATTCACAATCATCCTCAGAGATGCCAAATAACTGTTATGATTGTTCAACATCTAAATGTAATTTGATGTCCCTTAGTAGCACTGTTCATACCCTAATTAAATTTTAGGCTTAGAGAATCATGGAATCTGGCCCAATATCTTGTTTTAAAAATGATTTGACCAGACAAGACCAAAGAAAACCAAACATATTGAACATTGAACAAATACTATTTTATCTTTAAATAGATTATTATAGAACAACCAGTTTTCAAATACTGACTCATTATCTTCTAAAACAGGATAATGAGTAATAATTAGCTTTATCAGTGTACAGTGCTTACCAACATCTTTCCTATTTCAAACGAGCGCATTAATAAACTATTAGAGGTTTTAAACTGAAGAATAAAACATGAAATCTTAATGCAATTTTGAAGAATTTTAAAAAAATAGTAATACGTACACTCGGTTGAACAGTATTCGATCGGCATTCTGCACGCACAAACACTGACATACATCCGTTGCTAACTGTATCAAGATCCATTTCACCGACATGAATAAAATAACAACCAAATACCTACATACATAGCTAGAGTGTAAACAGCAAATGATGACTCAAACGGATTTATTTGGACAATATTGTCTTCTCAATAAATTTGCTGTTCAATCAGATAAGCATAGGTAATCTTGTTTGTTTTATAACATAAAGGGCAAACTAATTATGTCGAGTACAATTTTACTTACATTTTTATTCGATGTCGTTTCGTTGGACATTTTTGAATAAACTTTGTTTCTTTTTCCAGTCACTTTCACTGTTCAGGCGTGTTGGGAAATCCAATTTAATAGCAAGATATATGGTAAAACTATGCAAGATATCGTAATTCTTGATACAATTACAAAACAATCTTTATAAATCAAAATCAGCCGTCCGTCACAAAATCACAAATTTAGAGTGGAGTGAGTGAGTGAACTATATGGAGATGTAAAAGAGATGAAGGATTGATGAATGAATGAACATGCATGAGAATGAATATAATAAAGCTGGCACTCCACAACAACTAAAGGAAGAAACATATTTACATGTCGTAATGTGTCATGACGCGCAGAAGCACATCGGTTTCATACATATATTATACATGTCTCTATCCATTAATATTTTATCCGTATTAGCATCATAACGTAAAAATCAGCTGCACTCGATGGCGCAGGTGGAAAGCGCGTTTGGCCTGCGATCGTCGAATTTAAGAAACTTTCGCAATGGTCTGTCATTGATTGGTTGACCAAAAACTTATTATCTTGCGTTCCTCCATGCTTCTGCAGTCGTTAGCACCCACCAATCCACACTGGGCCCACCTAGTGGTTCACGGCCCAATCTCCATATTCCATTGTATTCCATCCATAGGAGGGCATTAATAGGCTGCTGTTAATGATGGCACATATCAACTAAAATAGGGTCGATACCGACTCGCCTTTCAGCTTACTGTCAAACAGGCGTCCACCTAACGTAAGCGGATAAACAGTTCCAGTACGGTTGGATATGTATGGAAATTTGGATAAATGTATTAGAATTGAAAAATATCCAGAGGGCCAAGCACTGATATACGTGGGGGGCAATAATTGTACCTTGAGGGCCAATCACTACACATTAGAAAATTCTCTGTTGATTTTGGAATATTTTATCTGTGGTGTCATGTAGCACCTGGTTTTGTACCCTTGTGTACCCTTCAACGGCCAAGTCACACAACATTGACTATAATAATAAAGAAATGTCAGTAAGGAACCTTAGACTTGGCACGACTTTGTCTAGATTTCATTACTTTTTAGAGATAAACAAGCAGCTCCGTCGAGACTTGGCTAATTTTTTACAGAATGTTTTTGGTGGGATTTCACTTCTTTTTGTAGAAACGTGGGCTTATTGATTTATTTTATTAGATTTTCTTATTAGACTCATTTTTTTCTTTTTAGGAGTAGTCTTTTTGTTATTACAAATCTTTCTTTTCTTTTTTCCGGTTCTGGTTCTTGAACAGTAGCAACAGTTTTTCGTATTGCCCATTCGCGTTCTTAATATATTCTTTTAGACAGTTTAATTTCGGCGCGGTATTTACGCCTAAGCCAGTTGTATTCGGTGATCGCTGAAGCTTGAGCTTTTATACTCTTGATGTCAACATTTATGAGGTGCACCCCATGAAGATTGTGTACTCGTGAAAGCGCCACGTAGGCTTGGCCACAAGAGAATATGGAGGTGTCAATGTCCATGAGGGCATTTTTCAGACTTAGACCTTGATATCACCGCCACTCTTAGTCCAATGCATTATATTTTGACCAAATTTTGAGCGAAATTAATATTTTAGTGTAATTTGTTTATTTAATAGTCGAACGATTAACTTTATTCTACTCGAAATGTTCGAGTAGAATAAAGTTAATCGTTCGACTATTTTTTCTTGTAAACTCGTAAGTATAGGCATAAAAGCCAGTCTAGTGTTATCCAGAGTTGTCCTTTCATTTTAATTATATGCGTAATAAAAGTAGAAGGGGAGGCATTCGCCCAGCAGTGGGACGCTATAGGCTAGATTAAATTAAAAGATGTGTCCCACTACGCTGGAGTTTTGCAATGACAGTCGATTTTTTTGTGTACCAATAGTAGAAGGGGGCATTACCATATCTCTAATACAGCTGAGACCAGCTGAGGGTTCTTCATCAGATACTTCAGACCTTCGATTTTTGACATGAAATGAAATCAAAATATTTTTTGTAAAGGCGTTATGTCGATCTCTTCTAATAGTTTGGTTGGCAACCAGGAACTCCAGATCTTTGATTGTCCTAGTTTTTATAGTTTTCCCTTTATGTGGCCATTAAACCCTAACTCTGTACCAAATTTCAGCTCTCTGAGTTTATGGGAAGTACTAGTTCCATTCTGATGATCATGAGTGAGTGAGTGTCATAAATGCGACACTTTGCTTTCGCTTAACTTCGGAACTAAATGACCTACAGACTTGAAATTTTGGATTTTAAGTATGTTCTTATAGCTTCCTGGACGACAAAATTTTCTGAGTTCTGGTCTTATCCAGAGGTTCTCAAATAGGGGCCTGAAAATGCGGCGAAATGGTTCCAGTAAAGGATGGTACGGCAGTGTTTGCTTCGCGCTCGACTTGGCGGGGGCACTGCCGTGCCCCTCCGATTTTATTTATTTGGGCTCTGTTTCCCTTGCCTTCCCAGAAAAAAGAGATTTTGGAATATTTTAATTCATAATAATATTGAGCTGTTTAAAGTATTCCTATTTAACATCTAACATTTTTCGTAACGAGTGTTTAAATACATTCGGTTCAACGAACGATATAAAGTATTTGTTCATCATGAAACATAAGATGATTTATTTGTTCATCGTACGACCATACACAGAATATACACAGAATCAAATTGACATCATCAGTAGGACACATACGAGTAACGAAATGTATTCGTGAGTAACGATTCGTTACTTGAAGTCAGGTGGTGTACCCTTTGCTTAGTAACGAATACATACGGTTTGTTCAGCTCTAATTATTTGCATTCCGTTGATTTCGCTGATTATTTCATGAGGTTCGCTAAGGTTAATAAGCAGGTTGTTATTATTCTAATAAAAGAAATCAATATGACCTCGTTTCTACAAAAAGAAGTGAAATCCCACCAACAACATTCTATAAAAAACTAGCCAAGTCTCGACGGAGCTGCTTGTTTATCTCTAAAAAGTAATAAAATCTGGACAAAGTCGTGCCAAGTCTAAGGTTCCTTACTGCGATTTCTTTATTATTATAGTTAATGTTTTGTGACTTGGCCGTTGAAGGGTACATAGTACGTAACCACAATTGACTGGTTACTCAATGAACGTTTTCCAAGTGGCAATTATCCATCGTCAATGGGTAGCGGTTCTGGCGACAGATTGGTGCAATGGTGTGATGTAGCACCTGGTTTTGTACCCTTCAACGGCCAAGTCACACAACTAGGTACAATTATTGGCCCCTTCGTATATCAGTGCTTGGCCCTCTGGATATTTTTCATTTCTAATATTACGTAGGTATGTATAATGGTCTGTGTAAACGATGGACTTCTGTCCCCGGAGGAAGAAAGTTCCAAAAATGTCCACCGAGGATTTCTCAAGTCCGGTCTGTGTCTGGTGGTGGACGACGGTGGTTGTGGACTTGGTTTAAATTTTGTTTGGTGAGTGATGGCCCGGGAGTGGAACAGAAGTGTGTGCGATGGAGCGGAAGCGTCCGCACTGGACCAATTCCGCACTGCGTCTATTTATACTGAGCCCATTCAGAGCTGAACCCATGCCCATGTATGCGCGAGTGCGTGGCCTTCTGTGTATTGTGACCTTGTGATGTGGATGTGCCTATTTAATAAAGTTAATTTCTTAAGTAAACCGAATTTTATCTAACACATTTTAGTAATTATTAGAAAGTAAGAGCCCCCGCAGACTTGTATTTTCGAGTTGCCCTACTATTGTACAACTAAATTGGTTACTTTCACAATTTAATTAGGCGACTTTATTATATTGGAGGCCAGCCGCAGACCTAACTGATTTAGCCAGTGACTGTGTTGCTAGCAATAAGAAAAAATAAGAAAAAGAACTGTTCTAATTGAAATACATTAATATTGGATTTAGAGCAGTTCTTTTCCTCATAAAAAGAAGACGGAAAGTAAGTCTTTTTTGTACAGTGTCGGGCTTTTTTGTACTTCATTTATGAGCTCTTCTACTTTTTCGTTTGCTACAAGTGATCGGGGGGTCGTCGACGAAGTTCCTGGCGTGGGGAAATCACGCGCGTGCGTGCTTGCTTCCTGCATCTTGCCTTGCGACTGACCAACTTAGTTGGATAATCTGCGAGGTTACATATAGTATCAGTACTAATAAACAGTTGGCCGATAGTTTGCCAACTTTTTAATTGTGAGTAATCGGAAGGGAATCTCAACCCTGATACAAACGGTATCCAATCATTTAGTTGTACGATTTGGTTGGGTAAGATGTGCGGACTATCCTATGTCACAATGCCTATTGTACTACTATGCGATTCAGTTGTCCAATTTGAAATTGCAAGTCTGCGGGTGCTCTAAATGTTTAAAAAACACCTATCTCTTATTGACTTCAATAAAATGGCTACCTTTTTGTAGCATATGCGTAACGGCAACAATCAAACTTTCTTTTTTCAAAAAATGCCATTTATAGAGGTCAATCAACTACTAAATATTGAAGAATTGCCAAGGAATAATAAAAAGATATCGTGTTTATTGTTTTATTTAAAAAACTCTTTAAATGTATTTTAGTATAAATGCAAAGGGCCAACATTAGTATAGATTCCCCTACGTGACTCTGGAGGAATTGTTATAACACAGACAAGCGATAGATTATGAAAAAGAAGTAGTTAGCAATTTTCATTTATTTTTCTAAAAACTATCAGTGCAAACGTCGTAGTATACTCATAACGTGCTGTCAAAGTTGTAACTTTACTGCCAAAATGCAAACGACATACGAAAACTTTGGTAGTTTTCGTTTTACGATGACTCGATGAAACTCATATTGCTGATTTTTGTTGATGATAGTTAACGCTAGGGACACTGCTATTCAATGTATGGAAAGGGAAAACAAGATACCTAAAAAAGACTTGGCTCCGGTCTCAAGAAAGAAGAAATTACAGAATAATAAACTTAAGACTTGGCTGTATGGGCACAGTACTATTTGCCTTCCCAGAATGAGTAAAGAAAAAAAAGGTCGTTCAGTGTAGGGATGGCGATTCTTTCCGAAAAAGATCGATTTTTAATTCGATTCGTTTTTTTAAGTTTTTGTTTATAATGTAATATAAGTCTTTTTTATTAAAAATAAGATACATATTACAATTTAACGATCTCTTATCAGTAAAATCAGGTGATTCGATGATAAAAAATATTTTTATTCAAAGATTACAAATAAACGTAACTTTTTTACTAAAAAGGGGCGAAGGAATCCAAACATATAGCCATTTCACGATTTTTTTTATAATTAACCCTTTTACCGGCAGCACTCTTATAACGGGTACATTCAAATAATTGTAAATATTTTTTTGGTTTATACCAAATAAATAAAATAAAATCGAATGTCGATTTTCAAGGGCGAAATATCGATTCGGTAAATCGATTCTGTACTACATACCGATTAATAAAATCTATCTTTTTAGCTCAAAAAATCGATTCTACGATTAATCGATCTCAGATCGCCACCCCTAGTTCAGTGCAATGCAAAGTTGATTGCTTACCAAAGATTTTTCCTATATATGAATCATTTTTGACTAAAAATTGTGTGTACTAAGGAATCTTACGGTGATAAATATTCTCTAATGCAATGGCGACATCCAGCGACACTTCAGATCAAAATGTGAAGTCAAGACGTCCAGCTGGTTTGTACATTGTTGTTTTCTTACCAACGACGACCTTGTTTTTGGTATTGATTACTTTTACACCCTTGTATTTCCAGAATCTGCTTTCAAGCAGCAGCGCCTGCCCGCCTGGCAGCCTATTTTAACAGCTGGAACAGTTCTACCAACATTCTTCGTGATTGGAATCGCCTTTATTCCTGTTGGAATAGGACTTTTGTATTTTTCAGATGAGGTAATATTAAAAATTAGCAATATATTGTAAGTGTAGTGCATATAGATCAAAAGGCCTAACCTTTTTTGGATTTAAAACAGTTTTTTGTCTACTTTCCTTTATTTGACTGAAAAGTCATAATGCAGCTGTGCTGTGCTGCTTTTAAAGAAGTTAGAACTTACCAAAATTTTATCATTCACACAGGAGTTATCTTTGTCATATTCCCTATTTATAAGTAAATGCTTACCATTAAAGCAGTAAAAACAAATTACTCTTAATCAATAATCTACCAGTGCCCATAGTGTTAAGGCCTTTATAGCTATATTGATATTATCTAAGGTATTTTTACTTGAAAATTTCAACTTTACTATGATGACAACTGTCCCAATTGAAACCAAATTAATTGAATTTCACATAATGCTAATAAGCATCTAGTAAAAAATATGCCATAATTATATTGAAACAGCAGGAATAATATGTACCTTTACATAAAATTAATAATATCACAGTTCAAATGATACAGCAACAGATATCCAATAGAAAGCAGATAAAGCTCATTATACCTGTGAATTGCAACTGATTTTTGTGTCTAAAGAAATATTTTCCTATAAGTTTTTTATAAGTTCACCTTATTTTTTTTTATATGCATTTACAGGTTAAAGAAAAAGTTATTGATTACACCGACTGTATGAAACAAGATGAGAACATATCATGTGCTGAATATATAAAACAGAACTTACTGGAGCCATGTACTTGTCATTTAGATTTTAACTTAACGGAGCATTTCAAAGGAGATGTATACTTTTACTATGGACTGAGTAACTACTACCAAAATCACCGCCGATATGTAAAGTCACGGTAAGCATAGATGGCTAATGTATCTTAGTCTTTATACAATGCATGCTGCACATGCTTTGCTTCACATATTTATTATTATTCTCTCCAAATTATAACCATGCTATTCAAATATGTAATAATTATAAATGTTTTATTACAACAATAAGAACAAGTTTAAGGTGTTAGATGATCTACGTTTAATAAGGATGATAAGTGATTGTGAAAATTTTAACTTTTGTTTCAGAGATGACAACCAGCTGCTTGGGCGCTTGTCAATGACTCCATCAACAGACTGTCAACCTTTTGATTTTGTTGATGACAAACCTGTAGCACCTTGTGGAGCTATAGCTAATTCACTTTTCAATGGTAAGCACAATATTATGATTCTAACACATACACACAGTAGGACAGAGATTGTTGCAGCAATAATATCACTCATTGGCCCATATCTTGGGTTACTTCTGGTCAAATAGAAAAGAATAATAGTTCTATGTTTCAGATACTCTGACCGTGCGCTCTATTGAGTTTAAAATGGAGATTCCTGTGTTTCGAACTGGAATTGCATGGAGCTCTGATAAAGACTTTAAATTTCGAAACCCCCCAGGTGACCTAAAAACTGGTAAGAATATATAAGAAATTTAATTTTAATGTATCACAAACTACTAAACTACATACTATAATGTACATACATGTAAACCCGGATTTAGAATTTTATGGCCCCTTATTTCCAATATTACGTTTCCTAACATAAATACAATGCTCTGTCCTTAAATAAGGTTTTTCTATCAGCATTGGAAATAAAGCAGCTGGCGTATACTATGTTTTTTATTGGATTCTAGTACAGCATTTTAAATACATTATACAATGTGTAGCAGAAATAACGGACACCCTGAAAGAAGTTTCTGACAAATATGTAAATGAACCAATAGCAGTAATTTTTATTTCATCAGTTTCATCAGCACCATTGCATTGAAAACTAGCTCGTATTACCTTATGTTATTATTTCGTATTCTTTTGTTTAGAATGAATTAATAAATGTCAATTATTTTTCATTTTTTTTATTGATATCAAATCTGAAGCCGATTTCAACCAAACTAGCTACAGGTGTGCGTTATTTCTGTAACACATTGTATATATCTAAAATCTTTCACACCTAGTCCAACAATACAGTACACCAAATATTTTAATTCTGCAATTTGTTCATTGCAGCATTTGCTAATTTTTCAAAACCAGTGAATTGGCATGTCAATGTGTGGGAGTTAGACCCTAAAAATCCAGAGAACAATGGTTTCCAGGTAAGAATTAGAATGTGTTGTTATCTCAAACTAAAACCAAATAAGAAACAGACCATAGTCTCCCCCTTGGAAGGGTTTCGTACCAATCATTAGTATAGATGGTCTGACTAGGTTGTAATAAAAATGATTTCATCAAATAACAATACTTTGATATGGGTTACTTAGGGCGCGTTTAATAGCATTTTATGTAATTTTTGAAGTTTTTGGTCACAAGACAGTCATAAGACAATTATGTGGCTGATTTATTTACTTACTAGCTTCTGCCTGTGTCTTCAACCCTTTAACTTATTTTCGCGCATCTTTCTTATTGTTTCCATCGTATAATACTAACGTAACAAATACTAAATATAAAAACTAACGTATCATGAAACTTAAGAAACCAAGCAGATTGGAATTGGTATAGTCGTTCTCAAGTTATGGTGCGAACCATGGAAAACGGGTATTCATTTTTAGGGTTTCGTACCGCAAACGGAAAAAACGGAACTTTTGTAGGATCAGTCTATTGTCAGTCTGCCTGTCAAGACCTTTTATCACGGGAACGCCTTGACGTGTAGAGTTAAAATTTAAACCATATACTCCATTTTAATGTCCCTGGAAGCTGTGAAAAAATCAAACTTCTAAGTTTATGTAAAAAAGATACGTCCGTTTATATTGTGTACAATTATTGGTACTTACATAGGCGAATCCGACGCGTGCTTGTCCGTTTTTTTATAATATAGACATAATGTATTATATTTATTGACGATGAATGAGGACCTCTGTGACCTACTGGTAAATACGCCGGGTTGTTAATGCGGTGGCCTTTTCAGATTTCAGAGGTTCGAATCCCGGTGGGGGCAAATGTTATTATGATGATTAAGAGCACTTGTACCTTATTCGTGGACGTTTTTATATATTTCTAGATATAATATATATGTATCAGTATATCTATCCATTACCTTAGCATCCCATAAGACAGCAGCCTTACAGTGCTTACTTTGGGGCTAAGCTAATTGGTGTGAGTGTGGGAAATATTTTTTAATATTATTTATAGAATGAAGACCTGATAGTTTGGATGCGGACGGCAGCATTGCCAACGTTCAGGAAACTCTATCGACGCGTGGACCACAGCATGGATGGATTGTCCAATGGGCTGCCCAAGGGATCTTACGTACTAACAGTGGCGTACAGTCAGTATCATTCGTAAACATATTCTTACCCTATTGCCATACTTCCTACTAATATTATAAACGTGAAAGTTAGTATGTTTGTTACTCAGTCACGCAAAAACTACTGAATGGATTTGGATGAAATTTAGTACACATATAGTTCATAACCTGGAATGACAGAATACTTTTTATCCAGATTAAATGTAAGGTTCCTGTAGGATTTTTAAAAACTAAAGTTATCGCAGACGTAGTCGCGGGCGGCCGCTAGTAATATTAGAAATGTTAAAGTGTGTCTGTCTGTTACCTCTTTGCGCTCAAACCACTGAACCGATTCGCATGAAATTTGGTAAAGAGATTGTTTGAGTCTCGAGGAAGGACATAGTATAGATTTTATCCCAGGAATCATCCTTCAAGGGGTTGAAAAGAGGGGGCTGAAGTTTGAGTGCGAAACCAATTTTTCCATGCAGACAAAGTCACGGGCACCCACTATGAGCTCGATGGTGTAGACGTTTGCGCGTTCAATCGGTAGAAGTTAAGCAACTTTGTCATTGGCTGGTCATGGAATGTGTAAAAATTGTTTATCATTCAAATAATAATAAAAAATCTTTCGTGCGTTTTTCGTGCTTCTGATGGCACGTATGCTGCAACCACAGTATCTGCAGTCATTAATTTATGCAGACAGGATCAATTATTTTTCATGGCTATCTAAGAATGTCTCAAACATAGGATTGGGAATGTGAAAGTTTGTTAAATGGTAGCATGTAAAATAGCACCCAAATCAAATAATGGTGCCAATTCTGGAGTGATTCTCTAAACTTAAAACTAAATTTAACATCAGTCTCTCTTTTTTATTCTGCATAGAGAATGACAAGGATATACTGCTGTCAAATTTAAGTTTAGGTTTAGAGAATCATGCTAGAATCGACACCAATGTATCACATTTATGTTAACATATTGTATAGTAAGTATTTATTCAAGAAGTAAGTGACAATAACTATTCTTGGATAGAATTGGTTACTTAATTTGCTGAGAAGTGAAGTGAAAGATAGATTAATGGCAAAATTGTGGATACAAAAACAAGTTTTGGTCCTTCGGGCGGATAGGAAGTCAATAGCTTGATTATACTAGTAGTCGCCCATTAACCGAAATTCAATCTTTTTCTTCTTCAAAGAGTACTTGCACACGTATTTTACTATTTTTCAATTATGCTTTTGAAATTTGAGCATTTGACAGCCTTCTTCGAGATAAATCGAAATTGCTGTACTGGCCACATACATGCGAGCAGAGGCCGGCAAAAGTAGTATGAAAGAAAATCCATATCGGTCGTGTTAGCGGCCAAATAAATTACATTGTAAACTCGCTCCGAAACATGGCAACCGAGGAGGAAGCTAATCAAAGGTTTTATTTGAATTTAGAACTGTTATGAAACTAGAAAGTTGCTTTATTGAAATAAAAAAAGCAAATGAATGAGTGTTGTTATTCGTTGTTCGCATACAGCAACGCGGCCGACGCGGCTTTTTGAGTGCGAGGAATATGCACACAAATGCAGTCCAACATACTTTCGCAAAAACGAAATTGTAACTACGACACTCGCACTTAAAAAATGACAGCGCTAGATCGGGCATAGATGAAACTTAAGATTTTTTATTGACAGATCTGAAATTTCTGCTGGCGAGTCGAGTGTTTTGTGAAATAAGTCCGACGATTGAATTTTTACAAAATAATATTAATTTTGTGTCTAAAAGTGGTTAAATAAAAATAATATGTTAATAATTCTACTTATATGTGAAATTTAACACCATCCTTTTGAAAGTTTGATATTCCAGATATGTTTTACAGCAAATTACATAACATTTTGTCACTTTTTGTGCTCTGATTTACATTCTCGCGAATTGACTCAAAAAATACTCGAGCGCAACCAGTGTAAATCGACAGAGGGGATCGCTTTGAAAGCCTAATATCCCCCCCCCCTGGCCGTGTCGGCGACGATGCGCTATATTATAATAATAATAATGCTTTATTTCTTCTCACAATCCCATGCACAAAAAATTACAAACTTAATGAATTAATTAATGACTTAATGACAAGATTGTGGAGAGACTGGTATCTGAACTAGGCCGCAGCCTGTATCTCAGAAGACCAGTACCCTCTATGGTTGTTCGTCATTGAGGAATAGATGGACTTACGTATGTGTGCCGCGGCTTTACCTCGGTCCACATTTAAACTTACGTCCATCAATACCTCTTGCTGGCCGCTTCAGGAATGTACTATTGCGTGAATTTCTTCTGCCAAGGAGTCATTGTGTTTCAGATAAAAGTGTTTGCAATGTTTATTTTATTAAGTTAATGGTTTTTTAATGCATTATTACATGCACACTTTATTTATAAAAAATCTCACACTTTTCCCTAAACATTTTTTCTTCCTTTATTATAGGTACTCTTTATTTCATCTTATAATTCAAAAAAACAAAGTCAAATACATAGACATACATTTCTTTCCCTTATTATTAAAAAATAACATTTATAATTCCATATTTGTTGACAGACTACCCAGTAAAAGACTTTGACGGCAGAAAGACTTTCATAATATCCACGACTTCCCTTTTGGGAGGCAAGAATCCGTTCCTTGGCGTGGCGTATGTGGTTGTCGGAACACTGTGCTTGCTTCTAGGCATCGTACTATTGGTCATTCACGTTCGTTGTTCTAAGAGGTAAGCAAATCTGTTTTTATAAGTACATATTAAATTTTCAGACTTTTATTTCAAAATATATTTTTACTAGAAAAATCTTAGTTGAATTTAGGTTAAGGCTGGAGTCGATGGCGCAGGTGGTTAGTGCGCTCGGCTTGAGATCGTGGAAGTTAAGCAACTTTCGCAATGGTCGGTCATTGGACGGGTGACCAAAAATGTATCCTCCGTGCTCAGGAAGGCCGTTAAGCCGTTTGTTCCGGCTGCATCTGCAGTCACCTTAGCACCCACCAATCCGCACTGGGGCTTCGTGGTGGGTCATGACGCAAACTTCATATTCCATCCAGAGTGGAGGCCTGTGCCCCAGCAGTACATGTATAGGCTTATGATGATGAAGGCTGGAGTCAAAACAGTGCCGCAAGCTATTTAGATGAATGCATGATGCACCGAGAACTTACTTGTTATCTTTTTGTTATTTTTTTTGTGTTAACTTTTTTTTATCATCTTTTTTGTTTAGGAGCTTTTGTCCGATGACATGACAGCTCCATCGTAATGAACTAACGAGTACTGTAACTTTCTGAAATAATCCTTCGAGATATATTTTGTGACTGAGTTTAAGATTGGTTAAGTCTGAGTTGTTGATCAGAAAAGACTACCGAATGTTGCTTCTGTTTTGGAAGCTTTTATCGATTTTCATCACACATTTGTGAGTTTATTCCTTTCCTATCCATTCCCGATTCCAGTTTGATATGGATATATACTTTAATCTGCTGAATTTACAACTATTCAACTATTCTGTTTTTATTTATGTTATTTTATTCGTTAATTGGATTAAATTGTGACTGATGAACAATGATAAAATAAAAGACACCTTAGTTATTAGCCCAATTTTGTACCTTGGTATAAATTAGCTCAAAAATCATCTTAAATTTTACTTAATAATCTCACTCATCAAAATCACAATAAATTCAATAAAAAATTGCTGAAAATCAGAATTTCAAAATGGGGCATAGGGACAAAGAAACATTATTTTGTGTTGTTATTGGTAATTAATCCCAGTGAGGGCAGATGTGTGTGTGATGAATACGAGAATTTGTACTCCAGTCTTGGATGTTTAATATGTATTTCTATATAAATAAACTTATATATGTATCAGTATATTTCTACTATCCATTACCCTAGTATCCCATAACACAAACCTACAGTGCTTACTTTGGGGCTACTTTAATTGGTGTGAGTTTTGGATATATGTATTTATTTATTGACCGGCATAATACTATTGGTTTAAATTAATTGCCTAGATTGTGATTGGTTGTATCAAAAATCACGTGATTTCCATAGCTAATTGTTATTCATTCAAAGATGCACATTTACCATAATGTATATCATCTGTATCTGTATGTATGTATGTATGTATGTCATGTGTATTGACATTTTTATGTTGTACAAGTGTATAATAAACTCCATTTATATTTTTGTTGATTTCGGTCTATTTTTCTACAACTTATGTGTATGATAATACTTGAGGTACAAAATTGGGCAGAGTTGTGTGGATACTTTGACAATATTATATGTTACTCCCAAAAAACTTTGCATGCTACTTAAAAAGACTTTCTTTATTGTAATGAAGATTATTCATGGTCAAGTAACCTTAGTTGTAGTGTGCTTTACTAACTTTGAGGTATAGTAATTTAATGTTGTCGATTCTGGTATGATTTGCTAAACCTAAAATTAAATTTGACAATAGTGTATTCTTGTCATTTTCGATACAGAATGAAAAGAAGAAACTTATGTTAAATTTAGTTTTAAGTTTAGAGAATCATGCCAGAATAGACACAAATGTTACATAGTCTAAATTTAATGACTAAAACAAAATTGTGGGAAAATGGATTAACATTAAAAATGTTGGTCCTTCGAGCAGATCGATAATTATGGATCACGTGCAAAGTTCATAAACCTCAAACGTAAATTGACAATATTATGACAGATACCCCCCTCCTCTCGCCCCGTCCTTCTTCCTAGTGGACCAGCCGACGACGCACAATGCACCCGAACAATCGTGAGTTTGTAGAACTTGCAAAATCGATAAAAGAAAGGAATATATGTTATTTACGAGATTGCTGCTTTATTTTTTACATGGTAGCAATCCCGTTTATAACATAAATTACTATATAAAAATATAGATATAGTTATATCTCTATTTTTTAAGCGTTCTGCTAGATATTTAAATCTAAAGTAGCTTTACTAAAAAAACTTTTTACGCTGAGCAGGCTGCAGACGGGACTTGAACCTGCACCCTTCGTTATCCGGGGGGAATTGTGGGGTTGTGGGTTACCTACATTGCGAAGAGATGGCGCTGCCTTACAGCCGAAGAAATACTAGAAAGAATTCGAAAGGGCCGTTAGGGCCGCGGTGGTATAGTGGTCAGTGCATCCGCCCGGATAGAGAGGGTTCGAGTCCCGTCTGTTGACTGGCCCGCGTGGATTTCTTTTCTAGTAAAATTTTCTTTATAAATTACTATGTTAGTGACCATGAAAGTTTAAAATAAAATATTAACTTATTCTCAAAAATACATTTTGTTTTATATTTCCAATTTCGAGATGACATATAATAGTTTACGTGGTATATAAGTTCAGATTAAATCAATATGTTTAGATTAATAACGAATATTTTTACCAATGAAACGACGTGCGTTTCGTATAAGAACTTTTCGGCGTTCAATTAGGAGTTCCTTATTATAAAAAAAGACATCTTGTAATTCAATTGCTGTAGTTTTTTTAATGAACATAGAGTTTGGTATTTTTAGTAGCATAGCATAATTTGTACACGTTGATAATGGGAGAAACAACATTCATTATTATAAATATCACATAAGTAATAACTACATCTGTAAACATACGGTTTAATTTTTTTTGTCTGGTAATATTGTAAAAGTTTAGTATACTTTTTTTTTCTGGTAATAATGTGAAAGTTTAGTATTCTACAATCTTCTGCAGTAGTACTTTTGCTGTCAATATTTCTAGTATATTGGTAATCACACTAATATGTATACGCAAAAGTTTGTGACTGTGTATGTTTGTTACTTCTTTGATTTTAATAAAATTTGGTATGGAGTTAGCTGACACTCTGGTTAGCTAACACATAGGCTAAAACGTAGCCTGCCGAAAAAATATCCCTAATAAACCACGGGGCACAGCTAGTTAATTATAATATCATGTATAGGTGAAATATTTAAAACGTTCTTTCGTTTTGCAGCACAACTGAAATGATCAACGTGAATCCTCGCACACCCTACTCTTAAACGTCGGATCATACACAAGTAAGCTGTACTGAGACTTATTGTTTTGCTAGCGAAAAATGATTTTTAACTCTCACAAAGTACTGTGAAAGGATTGCAATATAAACAATGTTTAGCGAATCAATCCAATGAAACATTTTCATTTCACATTAAGGTCAACAAACAGCGCACTGAGTAAAAAAATAAAAAATTCTATCAACTTTGAAGTAAACGTAATCTTTAAGCGATTGAAAGAAACTGCTTTGCACTTTGTACTTTTTGACAAAAGACCAGGTATCGAAAGGGTACGCTAGCGCTTTACACTGTAAGTAATAACGTTTCTAGGAATATTACAGTTATTGTGTCTAATTTGAAATATTTAATTCATGGATTTTCTTCACTAATTGCTTGGCGGACCATATGACAAGAAGTGTATTTTTAAAATATTCACATGGCTTTTAGCAGATTCAACAATCGTTTATTTAAACAATTGGAATATTTGTTTACTGCGGATAAGTCTATAGTACTTATTGTTGGAAAATTTATTATTATAAGTTTGTTCATTGTATGTTACATAAATAAATAGAATAAATTTGTAATCTAAATTTTACTCACTCATAAATAGTTTCATTTCTATAAGTAGTGTATTGCTATTTCAATTATGACATGACAAAAATATAAATCTTTGCGAAGGTTTAAATGAGTAAATAGATATTGACACGAATAATATAAAAAGTAATACCAAATCTGTAAAGAAGTAGATGTAGATTAGAACCGGGCCTTGAACGAAGATATTTTTTTTAATTTTCCTTTTACGCTTAGAGATTAATTCAAATATTCAATCAGGCATTCCAAGTTTAAAGTGGAAGATAAAGTGTTATTCGCCTGCAATAAAGAAAATTGCTGAAATTAAGAGCAGAGATAACAAGAATTTACGGTTCCTAGTCAGGGGAACCATTAACAATGAGTTCACATCTGCAGGTGTTCAGTCGAACAAGATGTAAGCTAGATAATCGCTAGAGCTTGGTCCTTGGAAGTTCATAAGAGTTTATCCTAATTATCGTTGTAGATTTAGACATATTAACATTCAGACTGTACTACGACAAGCGTTCTCTAATAGCTAGGGTTCGACTGGAAAATTTAATAATTTTGTCTGCTACATCTAAAAATAGGTAAATATGACGTATTGTTTCATTACGTACAAAAAAGCTAAGAGTAAATGCTATTAAGAACAATGCAAATATGTTGATTTTTGTAAAATCGCTTAATTTGTAATCCTTTACATTATTTAGCGATCTAGCAATAAAAATATTCTTATTATCACACATGAATAGCTAAAGGACAATGGAAAATTGTTATTGAATTATAAGATAATGCTTACAATTTTAAGTATCGTTTGTTTATGTATTTTCCATAACTAAATTTAACAATAGTATTTATTAGCCTCATCATGCTCTATAGAGAATGAACTCAAGAGACTGCTATCAAAGTTAGCTAAGGCAATTGCGAATAGCCATGTTTCAAGGGTTTCCGTATGCTAGGTCACTAAATGAAATACAAGGATAATGTGATGATATTGTTTATTTATTCTGTTATATTTAAATATTAGATGTATATAATACACATGTTTGGCGTTATTCTAGTTTATTTTTTTACGAACTAAGGCTTGTTAAAAGTATTAATTTATTGTAAGTGTCATAAATTTATATAGTAGTGCACTTTTTTATTTCTGATATACAGTGTGTATTCAGCAAATCTTCGTTCGAATATTTGGTTCACAGTTTTACTGAAAAAAAAGCTTAAATTCTTCTCATAAAGGTATGATACAAGTTTTGATCATAATTTTCAAAGTAGAGGAATATGAATCCCGTGATATTTTTTCTTAATGAAGCCGTTTTTAATTTTTAAGATAGGCATCTCTAATTATATCATTGTTTTTCATCGTACTTTTTTGTTTTATTTTTCTAAATTAAGTCAGTTCCTTAACTCTAGCAAATTGTGCAATTTTTTTTCCTAAAAATAATGTTAAAAGATGATTAATAATGGCTCGTATGAAAAAATAACAGTATACAAAAATTGGGTTATTTAGTTTTTAGTGCGTTTTGTACATCATAAAATACTACCTACATATAATATTTTATTTTTCTAATTTGTTAACTGTAAGAAAATTGCACTAAAAATTGTGTTCTATTAAAATGGTGTCAACTCTAAATTTTGTATTTTATAAAAGTGCCTTGTCTACATTAATTAAATAAAAAATATTTTAAGAAATATGCAGTATCTAGTAATATAATATAAATTCACAAAAAATATCTAAGATTCACGCGTATGCGTAATTATTTAAATTATATAAATTCTAGTGTAGTGACGATTTTGTCGAAATCACTTTAAATATGAATGGTGTGGAAACATAATGTAAAAAATAAAACTATGATATATAAGACCTCCATAATGCCGGTCTCATTTGTTGGTATTAAGTTTATGTTTTTAATCATATTGTTTATTACATAAAGTCGTAAGTATGATAACACCACGTAATTTCACCACTGCGATACTCTGGAGATGGCCATCCCCTTGCCAACCACATAACAAGGTATGATCGCCGTGGCTCAATGTCAATCAACTTTAAAAGTTAATTTAAGTTGGAGCTGTTGTCGATTCTGAAATGATTCTTTAAACCTAAACATATTTTTTTTATATATAGCGAGGTAGGCAAATGACTAACCGACCTGATGTTAAGTGGTGATAAAGTACAAACGCGAGAAAAACTGGTACAGAAGTTATAAACTGCCACACCAACCTTCCTTACCTTGCTGGCCTGCAAAAAATCTTCTTCACGCCTCTTAAAGGATCCCAGATTGTAGGAAGGAGGGAACACGTGCGCGGGCAAAGAATTCCACTTACGAATAGTACGTCAAAGACATGAGTCACCAAATTTCTTTGTTCGAGTAGGACATAGAAATTTGACAATAATGTATCCTCATTCTTTATGTAGAATGAAAATGAGAGTCTGAAGTTACATTTAGTTTTAAGTTTAGAAAATCATAGCTGAATCGACACCGCTGTCACTTTTATGCGATAACAATCGAAAAAGACGCCATGTGACGCAAACATTCTATTTGATTGACGTATCTGAATACGGTGGTTAGGCATTAACACACATACTATTTATAAACCACAAAAATGGAAAAGTAAGAATCCTCATACACAAGTTTAACAATGGTCGCAATGTTAAACGGTGCCGTATGCATTTCACTTGCGTTTTTTCATCGTTTTTTGGTCTAGCGTTTTATTTTAGTATAGCGGGAACGCATGTTAATACCAAAACATTAACAAGTGGTTTAATAACCACTTGTTTATTTGACTAAGTAAAATCTTGATAAAGGGTCGATGTTTACTTATTATATCAACTTACATAATGTGTGGTGTAAGGCATAAATTGTTTATTAACGTTTTCCCGTTATTTTACAATTAAAAATAGGCAAACATTACTATGTATATATTTATTTTGAATAATACATTGTTCCTAATCTTTTACAACTTTTATAATTCATATGCGGCATTTATAACGTCACTCTTAAATTATTTGTAGCAAAGTGTATTATCTTAAATATTAATTAATAAATGTTTTAGTAAATATGAATCCTGTTTTTAACTTTTTCTTTAACCAGTACACATAACACCACATCAGGTCAGGCTTCTGTAATCAGTTTGGAACTCTGAATCTAAGCATTAAGGTTGGAAATTAATTGGATAGTTTCCCGTAGCGTAGTTACTTGATGCATGGCTTTTTATTTCGTTTTTAAGACACTATTTAAAAAAGTAAAATCTAGACGTGATTTTTGTATACTTAAATTAATTTCGTACCTTTTTAAGGGATTACGGTCCTATACATATCGTTATATGTAGTAAAATAATATACAATGATGAAGTAGTTGCAATAATACAAGTATGCTGTATGAATTAAACATTATTGAATTGATTAGATAAACGTTTATTGACTTAAAGGCGTTATAATTCAAAGGGATTGAAGGATTAGCAATATCAAGAGTGTGCTTTAATCTTATCTGATTAATTGAACGTTAAGATACTCATCGGATGGTCAGAAACGGACTAAGGGTTCTGGGTTGCTGTATTGGCACGCCCATTATATGATTACTAGCTGACCCAGCGAACTTCGTACCATAAAAAAATAGGGGTTGGTGGTAGAAAGTTGAAAATTTAGGGATGTTTGTATTTTTATATGATGTATCATAAAAAAATATAAAAACAAATATCTAAAATTGAAAAATAAATTTGGGGTGGATTACCCTTAACATTTAGGGGGATGAAAAATAGATGTTGTCCGATTCTCAGACCTACCCAATATGCACACAAAATTTCATGAGAATCGGGAAAGCCGTTTCGGAGGAGTTTAACTACAAACACCGCGACACGAGAATTTTATATAATAGACTAGCTGACCCAGCGAACTTCGTACCGCCATAAAAAAATAGGGGTTGGTGGTAGAAGAGTGAAAATTTAGGGTTGTATGTATTTACTAATGCTGTATCATAAAAAAAATTTAAAAATAAAATTATCTAAATTGCAAAAAAAAAATTTAGGTGTGGATTACCCTTAACATTTAGGGGGATGAAAAATAGATGTTGTCCGATTCTCAGACCTACCCAATATGCACACAAAATTTCATGAGAATCGAGAAATCCGTTTCGGAGGAGTTTAACCACAAACACCGCGACACGAGAATTTTATATATTAGATTAGATAAAAACCAATTGAAAAAAGGGTATTATTAGAGGTGAACTTCAGATTTAAAAAAAAATGTCTTTCAGTGTAACAAATAGGTTCATCTCACGGAGCGGTATTTTCCTCACAACCGTCACGGGCGGCTGCAGAATTGTTTTATTTCTAAAGTACGGTCGCCGGGCAGCAAGAATTTCGTACAATGACCCCACGCTACCCATCCTTAACGCTCGATCAATTATGTTACTGTCACGCTTGCACACACACAGTACTACACACGGTACGTGTGAAAGCGAGACAGCAACATAATTGCGCGCGAGCGATAAAGATGGGTAGCGTGGGGTCATTGTATGAAATTCTTTCGGCCCGGCGACCGTACTTTATACTCACGAAACCGCAGTTTTCTGCGGTCCCGCGCTGGGCGAAGCTCGCCGCGTCTGCGGATGATCGCGTCCTGCGCGCCCTCGCAACGGGTGGCGCAACACCCGCGCGCTGTGCGGGCGCAATTGCGCCGTGAGTTTTGCTTTTCTACGCGAGTCGAGCCGCAGGCGCGGGAGAAAAACGCGGCGTGAGTTCTTTATGGCCTTAATGATTTAACCAGGCCTCCATTAAACCAGGACGAAAAAATAGTTTTTTTATTCTAGACTTTTAGCCGAATAACAAGCCTTTGAAGTATTTTTTGTTATGCTGTTTTATCATTAAATATTTTATTTATCATAAATTAATAATGTCTTCTGAATACGTGTACGAAGATAATATTATTATTAGTTTTTGCGATAAGATTCTTTGCATTGATCGCAGGGCTAAGGTACTTTTTCTTTGGCATTGAGTTTGCAAAATATATTTTAGCGTGTGGGGAACCTAGTCTACTACTAACTAGGGAAATTGTGTCAGAACAGGGACTTTAGTGATGAATTATACGGTTTTTTTATGTCTTACATTAGCTTTGGGGGCAGTGAGTGTTGAAAATGAAGAATTGTACGAGCTGAACATTGTACATTTCAATGACTTCCATGCGCAGTAAGTAATCTGTTGTATATGTATTTAGCATGTAGGTAAAATGTGTTTTCGGTGCACAAGATTGCCGTTTGGAACTTAAATACCAGTAATAGTATAGAAATACCAATATAGCTCAAGCGGAGATTTTTGGATTTATTTGAGCGTGGCAGAATAACATAAGGTTGCCCATGCATCTTGTGAAGTACTCTCACCATACTTGAGCCCTCTATGTAGGGTCGAATGTCTAGGTAGCTCCAGTAGCTCCTATTCAAAAGACTGACGATTTGGACGTGACCAAAAGTCATGGCCGTTAGTTGGATTTTTTTCCGCCCTAGACTTTCTTATAAAGAGGACTCAGCTGGTGTGATGGGAGTACCTACTTCACAAGGTGCAGGGTTGCTCCGTTCAACACGTGGTGATGGAGCTCCACGGGCAAAATTTGTCTTCTTTTGTCCTACTCTAAGGAATAAAATTAAAAACTAAGTAACTGACTGCAGATACGATAACGAAATTAACTATAAGAGTAGAGACCTATCATTCTTGCTATCTAGAGAAATATACAATACAAAAGTATTTTTGGATATGATTCAGATTTCTGTCTTAAAAATTGTCAAAGTCTTATACAAACATACAGTTCATATTTTCACCTCTCAGAAAGGGGAAGTTTGGAGTATCCACACAATGTCGACGTCATCATTAGTATCTGCTCAGTGGTTTGAGCTGTGGGTTGAAATTGTCACATACGCTCTCGAAACAAAAACCACGAAAATACTAGACAGATTTTACCATAACACCGCGGGTCGCTACGTGAATGATAAAGGTCTATGTAATAAAGGTCTGTGGTGTTGCTCATTCTAATATGAGCCTTATGCAGTGCGGCGTAAGGGAGAAAGTGCAACGACATCTGCACTGTTTACAACTTATACGCATTACCTACGTAGGTGTACGCACTCGCGGATGCTAGTTACTTCTCAATTTAACGGGACTTTTCTAGAATGCGTTGACTGGCGTATATACCTAGTCATGTCATAAATGCTGTCACATGTTTAATATAAAATAATTGAAACAAGTTTATTCATTATGTAACTATTTATATACCAAAATGAACTTAACAAAACATAGATTCTTATGACAATAAAGTTTATTCAAAATGACCTCCGTGATTTTGAATACAGGCCTTCACTCTGCGCGGCCAGTCGTCTATCGCAGCACGAACGAGGTCCATGTCAATATCGGCGACTGCTTTAATCAAGGATGTCTTGAGTGATTCCAAATTGGAATGAGGCTTTGAGATAGCCTTTTCCTCCAAGTGTTGCTATATCTTGTAATTTAACAGACTCAAATCTGGTCTGGAGGAGGACCAGTCTTTGTGCCGGATGAAGTCGATTTCACAGCCAGTCTTGTGTGCTCTTCGCTCTATGAACTGGCGCCGAATCTTGTTGGAATACCCAGTGCCTGTTATTGAACATGGTATGAGAAACAGGTTCCACAAGGTTCGTCAGGACTGTATTTTGATACACAACTGCATTCGTTTTTACACCTTTCTCTAAAAAATGTACCTCTGTTAAGCCCCAATAAGAAACTCCCAACCATACCATGAGTGAGGATGGAAAATGACCTCGTTGGACACGCGGAATACGGTTGCTCGCTTCTTCACTACTGTGTGCGTACACCTTATCATTTTGTTTGTTGTAGCTCTCTTCTACGGTAAACATGTTTTCATCCAAAAAAAGAACTTTCCGATATTTTTTTGCCCCGTACCGCTTCAACAAAGCGCGGCATCTTTTCAGTCTCAGGGCCATTAGACGAGCATTCAAACGAATTCCTGTTTTTCTTCGATATGCCCGAAGCCCTAAGTCTTCAATTAACACCCTTTTCACCGTGGTTCTGCTTAACCCCATCTAAAGGGCCCACAGTTTCTGCTTACGTTTGGGATTTCTTTGAATTTGCGCCTTCACAGCTTTTATCACTGCTGGAGTCCTAACAGACCGTGGGCGACCACTTCTTGACCTGTCGTCTACACTAGAGTCTTCATTGTATCGTTTGATGGTACCTGAACGGTACGATAAACGAATCTTCTGGCTATATTCAAATTTTCAGTATGTCAAAAATTTTAATTGGCGCGTAACCGCAACGATGCAACGCTATAACTGCAACACGGTCTTCTTTAAGCGTCCACTCCATATTTAAAAAGTTAAATTTTTATTTTCATGAACAATTCGAAATTCGAATTCAATAAACCCTTTTTGTGGCCAGCATTCTAGTAAGTTTTTACTGTGTAACCTTAGATTAAAACAAAAAGGGTAGATACGGCACTAGCCTCACAAAAGTGATCCGCACAAATTGTGGTCCACGACCCTAATTGCTTTAGTCACAACTTGACATGCAAACGACGTACATGTGAATGCCAAAAAGAAATATTGTTAATATTTTGTGTTTAAATGCTAAAACAATGCCTAAGTGTGTTTTTAAAAAGTGCTCAAATTGCTCAAGAACTAAAAATAAAACCCACGGCATCACTTTTCATTCGTAAGTACTATAAAATATATTTTTTCATAAAAAATGCTGTTTGTTTTGAATCTTATTCGGTAGTGACGTCGAGTACTGGTCGCGTGATTGGTCGGTAGTGCAGTGACGCGGATCTCGCCGTCTCGTTCACGCTGCCGTTGAAACTTAACGTGCTGTTTCGTTCGGGTCGGTAATGCAGTGACGCGGATCACCGTCCCGTTCGCGCTGCCGTGGGATCAGTTTTTGTTTGATGCAATTGTATAAGCGTACCGTATCTACCCTTTTTGTTTTAATCTAAGTGTGTAACAATACTTATGACCTGACTGTGTAAGCGCGATCGGCGCCGCGCAGAAACAGTTTAATTTAAACAGCGATTTCGGATCGAATACAAATGCTATCAAAGTGCAAGTTATCTGTTCAAGTGCGATTGTTTAAAGACTTGAATAGTGAAACACAGTGTTTAGTAAGTGTTTTATGATGAACATTGTGTGTTAGCTGTTTGAACTGTGTGGTGAATAAAGAACTGTCTAGCGTGAACTGGCATATAATTTCGAACCCCATCCCGACACGTAGCAATATCTTAGTTCGATTCAAATTGGCGATTTTAAAGTTAGCGCAGGAGGCGGAGTAGGAACAAATGGCAGTGTGATGTAGTTGCGCTCGATGCTTTAAAACTTCTTGAAATTGAACTTTACAACTACCATTGAGTTTTAATCACACTATGTGACTTTAGATCAGTCAGTGAGTAACGTCTGCCTTTTATTATATACCTTTCTCCCGTGCTTGAATTTTATTTGTATATGCTAATATATGTGGAGCTCGAACGCGCAAGTGGTTAGCGCGTTCGGTTCCTACGGTTGAAGGTTGAAGTTAAGCAACTTTCGCAGCGGTCGATAATTAGATGGGTGGCCAAAAATTTACTATCTCGAGCTGCTCTGTGGTTCGGAATGCACGTTAAGCCGTTGGTCCCGGCTGCATTCTGCAGTCGTTAGCACCCACCAATCCGCACTGGGCCCGCATCGTGGATCATGGCCTAATCTCCCAATTCCATCTATACGGAAGGCTTTTGCCTGTGGCCCAACAATGTGGACATTAATACGCTGATAATGATGCTAATATGCTTTACTAATTAAAGTTTTGAGGAGACCAGTCCATCGGGCACAGTGTGCGTTCCTGAGGAGGCCGCGTGTATTGGGGGCTACGCGCGCCTCTACACAGCCGTCCACCAAGCGTTCGAAGCGGAGCCGCACTCTCTGCTGCTGAACGGCGGCGACACCTTCCAAGGCACCATCTGGTACAATTTCCTACGCTGGAACGTCAGCTACCACTTCATGAACCGATTGCCTCATACTGCGCATGTAAGTTAATCTGTTTTTGTTGTGGGATTCTCACAGTTTAGACAAAACTAAGAACGAAGGTTGTTGGCAGCAAATTAAATAAAATAAATAAATATTTACAACACTTACACAAATTATCCTAGTCCCAGAGTAAGCACTGTAAGGCTTGTGTTATGGGATACTAGGGTAACGGATTATTGTTCGGGAACATGCACAAGCGTTGGCAAGTGAAACAAAATAGCGGAAAGTATTTTTCGACGTTCACTTTACTGAAACATAGGGAAAGGGGGATTGACTTGACTGCCACTTGATTTATTACTTTGACCACGAGTGCTATAGTATTTGTAAACATTTTAACACTTGACATTGGCTAAATGCACAAGCCGTGCGAAGCCAATAAGAAAAAAAGAAAAAAATTACCGCCTTATCTGCGTTTACTATCTGAATATAAGTTTGGAAGGTCCCTGAAGCAAAGGTTAATAATATGTAATGAATTTTATAGTGTGAAGGGATATTTTAATTATAATTTATTAAAAATGTCTATTTCATGCCCAATGAGGATACTTGTTTGTCTCAATTGTGTGCACTATTAATCTATCACTAAATGTAACAGTTTTGCAATAAAGAATTATTCTATTCTGTGTCCGCGGTGCACTGCGACTGCGAGTCGGACACGCGAGCCCACGCACCCGGTGTGGACACGTCTAAGTTATCAGAATGAAAAGCTGTTTTATGTTATTACCTATTTTCAAGGATGACGCGCGCCGACCTACGAGCTTGACATCGAACTGCACCGAACAAGTTCATTCCTACCCACTAATGTGGCGACTGATGTGATCTTAGATTAAAACAAAAACGGTAGATACTTACGCTCATACTAGCATCAAATAAAATATGATCGAACGCAAGTACAAAAGCAGCTCTCACACACGCACACGTCTGTAGGGAAGAGTGGGGATATTGCGGACACCTAAGGGAATCCTTAAATAAAAGATCTCAAATCAGTCTTTCTTTATTAATTATTAAACTTTGGTCTTTACCTTATGAAATTAACAAATATAAATATAAAAAAACTAATCAACTTCAATCTTTTATCAAAAAACAAAACCCTTGCTGTCCGTCTTTACCCGAAGCCTACCGGGTAAATACGAACAGCATGTGGGGTAATTGCGAATGGCACTGTTATTGCAGTTGCGACATTAAAAAAGTTTGAAACGTAACAATAATATAAAAAATAATGAACTATCATTATTTGTCGCTACAGAAATCGCAAATGTAGCTTCGGCTTGTAGTCCCTGTACTGTACCTGTGCAATTGTCATGTGCTCATTTCTGGTCCGACACGAGACGTCCTTTTTTTCCCCAAGACAACAGTCCGTAATTAACCCAACTGGATGTCAATATTTTGCGGCAAATAATTTTAGGTTAGGCAATAATAGTGATAGTTTATTATTCTACATTTTTAGAGGTGATTAACAGTATTAATACATATCTTATACAGTTTTTAAGTTAAATTAATATCATATCATTGACACGCTACATATAAACAAGCAAAAATTACAAGAAACCACTTCAAAATAAAGAATTAATCTTACCTTGAGAAGGGAGGCGCGGCCTCCCGTGTTGACATCAATCCGAGCACTAAAGATAGCTAACTCGACTCCGTTATGAAAGTGGCGGGGCGCGGGGTTGGCTAGAGCAGCCAACAACAGTGTCCGCATTTACCCGATGTTCGTAATTACCCCACTCACCCCTATCTTTTTACTTGTTGTGGGCCCCCGTTTCCGCACGTAGACTCCGTACTTGGTCCATTGTGCGTGCAGGGTATGTCGGGCTAGCTAGCTCAGCCAGCCCAGCTCCTTCCAGAAGCGCAGTAGCCTCCTGAGGCTCTTATAGGCTTCTAGGAGCGTCCTCGGCTTCCTGAGGATTGATGCCCGGTGTTCTACAACGCTCGTGCATTCCAGGATCACATGAGCGGCCGTTTCATCTGGTTCCAGACATCCTCTGCATAGAGAGCTATCTGTAACGCGTATGGTTAGTAAATGCTTGTTAAGTAGGCAGTGCCCTGTTAAGGTGCCTAGCATTACTCGGAGATTATTTCGGTTGAGATTTAGTAGTTTTCTAGTTAGTCTGGGGTTGAGGCTGGGAAAAATATCCTTAGATTGCCTATAGCCTTCGGTATTCGCCCAACGGGTGTTATGGTTCTGTGTGGTTCGTTGCCGCACTCATGTACGAAACTGATTGAAAGGTAATGGCAGAAGTGGCTCAGGGCCTTCCACTCTCTGTGATGATCCCCTTCTAGCTAGTTCGTCGGCTGCGTCATTACCCACAGAACCGCTATGTCCCTTGATCCATTGGAGGATAACCTTGTTATCCGTTGCAATGTACTCCAATGCCAAGTGACATTCATATACTAGCCCAGAAGTTTTGCTGTTACTATCTAGGGCTCTTAGGACAGCCATACTATCAGATAATATACGTATCTTGTAGTTTATGACTTTCCTATTAATAACAGCGGTGGCGGCCTGAGTAATGGCTATACATTCGCATTGGAATATTGAGCTGTGATTACCCAGTGCTGCCCAGTGATATATGGATGTTAAGGTCCAGTGAGAAGACTCCTGCGCCTAATTCGAATCCTGGTATTCGAAGGCATTGTTTTATCTTCGTTGCTTTGATAAAACACAGAATATCCGCAATATTATTATATTGAGTGCACATGCAGCGTGTTTGAATGTCTAATTGTGACTAAAGCGAATTAAGGTCTGCACCACAATTTAAGCGGATCACTTTTGAGCCGCGAGTGCCGTATCTTCCCTTATGTGATCTACTTTTTTCCAGGTACTAGGCAATCATGAATTCGACCACGGAATAGAGGGCTTGCTGCCTTACTTGGAGCGGTTGGATGCACCGATGTTAGGTGCTAACGTGAACACAACCTTCGAACCGCAACTGGGGCGGTATGTCAAGAATCACGTGGTCGTCGAAAGACAGGGCCGCAAGATCGGCATTATTGGTGTTTTACTTAGAACCGTGAGTAGCAGCTTCTGGCAATTACAATAATTAGGTAATTAATAGAACTAAACCAATACGTAGGTAATATTCCGTTCCCTTTAACCCCTGATAGTTATAATACCAGCGTATGTGTAAAAAAAGTCGCAATTTGTAATCCAACTCCAAGCACGAACATCTAACTAGCTAGAAACTATTCGTATCGCCATCGTCAAAGTTTCTTTGGAAAGAATATCATCGGAAGTAAATTTGTTTTTACTTCCGATGCTTAGTTTTCGTAGAAACTTTGACATGGCGATACGAACACTTTCTCGCTAGTGGTTCATGCTTCGGGTACTGATTAATCGCGACGTTGGGGGTTCGTGTCACGCGCTCTTACAATATTCCTCCATAACTTTGGCATAAGCGGGTGCATTTATACGCGGTCTCTAAATGGTAATGTAAGCTAAGAGAGGTTGGCCATAGCTGATTTTGCGCTCGAATTGGAGCGCCCGTCTGGGTAACCTTACAGAAGTCTACATTAAAATAACACTACTCTTTGGTGGTGAGATCCAGGGCTCCACGTGGTAGGGGATTGGGTCAGGGTAGACAATGGTATGAGTGATATTTTTGGTATTGCAAGCGTCTATAGACTATGGTAGCTACTTACCATCAGGCGGGCCATATGCTCATTTCCCACTCTTTTAACATAAAAATGCTGTAGATAAAAATGTAATAATTAATATTCCAGTTTTCGGCACCGATCGGGCGAGTGATCATGGAGGATGAGGTGCAGGCAATTAACAGGGAGGCGGCCATATTGACCGAGCAGGAAGTCGACATCATCATCGTCTTGTCACACGTCGGACTTACAACCGATCTGTAATTACCTCTTCTCTTGATACAGAATTAAATTATAGTGCTCGACCATTTACCTATAAAAAAACCGGTCAAGTGCGAGTCGGACTCGCGCACCGAGAGTTCCGTACAAACTCAATTTAATACCTCTACGCGTTGATGAGAAAAGCGGTAGTAACTTAGAAAATTTTCAAAAATATTTTTTATTATATTATGTAACTAAAAATTTACGCTTTTCGCAATTTTGCCTTTATCTGTACTATAAGACATTACTTTGTACTAAATTTCAAGATTCTAAGTTCACTGGAAGTACCCTGTAGGTTTTGATTCCCGTGCGTGTTTAAAATATTTGCGGAAATTTGCGGCATAAACGGCTGTATCTTTTGATTGCTTTGGCTTAGAAGTTTGATTTTTCACAGCTCCAAGGGGCAGTAGACATGAGTATTAGATATGAATTTCAGTTTGATGCCTCGGTCGGTCTACGGTCTTGACAGACGGACGGACGGACAACAAAGTGATCCCATAAGGGTTCCGTTTTTTTCCTTTTGAGGTACGGAACCCTAAGAAGTAGACTTACAATCGCGCTCAAAAAGTGTCGGAACCAAAATTACGCACACGCGTCTATTGTGTGTAATTTTCAAACAGCATTGTTTCGAACACGCTGTGATTACAAAGTGAATGACAAAATTTCGGTTAAAAACTTCGCAAATGACACCAGATCCACACTTAAAAAAAGTAACAAAAGTGTCGTATTTCAGGTAAGCGTCTACAGCAAAATTATGTAACTTTCTTGGCGTTTCTATAATATTGTTAAATAATTTCGGCAAAATATCTCTCCTCGTGTGCGCTCCGTGCGTCATGTGATCGTTTAAGTCTCTCTCGCACCGTAATCGAACTCTCTCTTTCTCTCTCGTATGCAATTGACATTTAACCTTACTGCTAGGCCAGGTCATAATGTGTTCAGTTCCTGCAAATAGAAAGCTGTTAAACCTAAAAAAGATTATTTTTTCCTGAATCTGAATTCTATATCAAACACCCCGGATTCGCACGACAGTCGCTAATTCATGCTTTAAAAGAGGCGTGAATAAGCAACATGCAGGCCGGCAGGGTGAGGATGGCTGGTATGGCAGGTAGAACTGCTGTATCAGCTATCTTCGCGTCTGGACTTCACCTCCACTTAACATCAGGTGGGGCGGAGTCATTTGTTGAACTATCTATAAAAAAAAATGTAATCATTGATTCAAAGTTGTATTTCCTCCAGGTATATGGCATCGGTGATATCTTCTGACGTAGACATAATAGTGGGCGCGCACTCTCACACTCTGCTGTACACAGGCACGCCCCCTAGCGGCGACCGGCCTGCTAGCGAGTATCCTACTGTAGTCACCAGGACCGACGGGCACAGGGTGAGCTAGATTAACTCGTTTTATTTACTCAAGCCCTTTGTGCAATGTTGTATTCTTCTACTTGTTTTGTTATTGTGTTGTGTAATAAAGAGTTTTTATCTTATCTAAACTCTAAATAGATAGGTACATTGACACGTTGGTCCAGCTAGAGCGATTGAGGGGAGCGGGGGCGACAAGGAGTGAAGACGCTGCGTCTTGCCGCTTAGTATGTCATTAAGGCGTCTGCGCGACTATATATTTAAGCGGGTCATGAATTACTTATTCTAAATTGGTACTTTCGTGTCTAGAAGAAAGAAGTTTTTTGCGCAAGATATATTATATAATGACTAGCTGACCCAGCGAACTTCGTACCGCCATAAAAATAGGGGCAGGTGGTAGAAGAGAAAATTTGGGGTTATATGTATTTTTTAATCTATACTTATAATAATACCACATAATAAAAAAATAAATAGTCCAAAAAAATTTTAGGGGTGTGTAACGTAGTGTTCTATCAATTCCCTGGGATAACATTCCTCCTAACCCATATGAGAATACTACGTTACAATACCCAATAGTTTGAATTTAGGTGCGAAGGCGCATTGTAGGTTTCAGAAAACTACGTTACAGGTGGAGAACCATTATGTTATTCTTACAACTTTTCTTAGGATGGGTACACACGGTAAAGTCGCTTTCTTGTTTTCTTTTAGATTCCAGTGGTGCAGGCGTCATGCTATACGCGGTACCTGGGGAATATTAAACTGTATTTCGACGACAAGGGTAAACTCAGAAGTTGGAATGGGCAGCCCATCTACTTAGGATCATCGATTGTCCAAGGTATACATTGCTATGCTACCATAGTGTATGCTGTGTATGTGTCCCAGAGGTGTGATATTGCGTAAGCCAATGAGGGTCTTTAGGAAAAATTACGCTACCAATTGGCGCCATTGTGACATGAGGTCTTTTGTATGAAGTTTTTGGGGCGAATTAATCGAACGAGCATTTAAATTGATCTATAGACTTTCACGACATAGGTTGTTTGACGGATGAGTAGACCTTTCGTCACAGTACTGCCACCTTAACCGCCAATCCAGGCAACTCTCATTACAGAATGATGTAAATATTTACATAAATTTCCCAAACCGAGTAGAAAATTCTAGGTGTAACCTTCGCCTAGCGTACTTACCAAACACTGTATAATATCTTTTGTTCTAAAGAAAATTTACTATAAAAATATCCACTCGGTCCAAGCGCCAGGCAGGGTTCGAACCTGCACCTTCCGCTATCAGGGCGCACGGACTTACCACTTATGCTACCAAGACCATAATGACTGTACCGAATTTCTTTTAGTATTTCCAAGGCTGCTAGGCAGCGCCATCTCTTCGCATTATAGGTAACCCACAACGTGAAACACAATATTTTTATGGCTGATTTACACTTCGGTAAGTACCTACAGTAGCGAGTTTAGAAATAGGAGAGTTAAGCAATATGTATTTAGCTGGCTATCCAGTCCAAATGAAAGAACTTGCCAAGACCTTAAGTTACCTCGCTACTTTACTTGTCGTTCTGGAAATCAGCCATTACAAGTATGGTAAAACATTTGAAAAAAGAAATACCTAGCAATTATAGTTTTAATCGGATAAAGGTGTCGATTCTGGCGTGATTCTCGAAACTTAAAATAAATTTAACATCAGTCTCTCCTTTTCATTCTGTATAGAGAATGACAAGGATACACTGTTGTCAAATTTAAGTTTAGATTTAGAGAATCGTGCCAGAATCGACACCAATGTAAACTTTAATTAATCCACATACAGATCCTAAGATAGTGTCAGAGCTGGAACCGTGGAAGCAAGAGGTAGACGCCGTAGGTCGGGTGGTGCTAGGAAGGTCCAAGGTCACACTGAATAGGTCTTGGTGTACGCGCAGCGAGTGCAATATGGGCAGTTGGGCCTGCGATGGATTCCTACAGCACGTGAGTAAAACGTTCAATGGTACTATTTTGATCATTATCTCAATGCCTGTCCATATCTCCACATCACGACGTCGCCGTCGTCGCCAACGTGAAACGGTGCATATCTGGTCGTAAAGGAAAGTGCCCATTTTACTATCAGTGCCGCCTTCCCAAGCTTGTAATAATTATGAATAGTACAGACATGTTGTATTAATTGTCTATAATCGTAAAGGTATTTTGTTTATATTATGTGCAAGGAAATTTTGTTACTTTACATTATTTCCTACCTAGTTAAAAACATTTTTAATAGGTAGGCACTTTGTCGTTTAGCTTTGCTCATATCTTTTTACTTGCTGAAAATTGAAAATTACTGACGTACAAATAAAATTTGTATTTTATAAGACCTTTCATTTGCTCTAGGGCTCTACGTATTACGACACTTGGGACGATATCGGGCATTCTCCTTTGCACGTTATTGCAATGCACCGTGCAACCTTACCGGCATCGTTTCCATAGAGGTTTAAGAATAGACTCTACTACAAGTGAGTGTCCCTGTAATAGAAAGAGAAAGAAGATGAGAGACCGCTGGCTTTCTCTCTCTAATCGCGCATGCGCATTGGCAACCGTAAGCATCTTACTATTTCGATGTGATGCCATTGGAAGCCATGCGTCACAAGAGAGAGAGAGATAGCTAGCGGTCTCTCGTCTTCTTTCTCTTTCTACTAGACGGACACTTTAAGTACCGCTTCCCCACTCCTTTCTTATACCTCTATGATCGTTTCACTTTGGCGACGTCGTGACGTGGAGATGTGGACAGGCACTTATAGGCTACCTATTTGACATGTTTTTGAAAATGGTCATACGTTATTTATTAGTGTATAGTGACTCAGTAAAAAATGGATATTAATAATTCTGTTGCGTATATCATTAAAAAAATCGAAAATAAATTTATGTTTTCGTCGTACAGACAGGTGACGTCACAGGGCTCTCATTAAAACGTCAAACAGTACAAAGTAAAGTCACTTCGACAATATGTTTACAAGCACGTAATTTTACGTTCCGCCAATCCCAGGCGTTCTTGTTCACAATAGATCAAAAAATACTTTTCTATTCTATTTCATGATTTGTAGTAATGTTATCAACTATTTTTTTTGCTGGGGCTAGACTAATTTATTAGAAATATTCATTTATTTACCTACGTATGTATGCAGTGGCGGATGAAACGTTAAGAGCGCCGTAGGCAAGCTTCTCATCGGCGCCGGCGCCCCTATATTAAAAATATGTATGTCGTACTATAGTTTGACCGAAACCGATCCGGTCGATGCGACGAACATTGCAGTCGTATCTTTCCAACTTTAATCAGACATCATGTACCATCGACAAGGTTGTTAGTAGGCGTAAGTATCAGTCAGTTCCATCCGTTAAATTTATATTTTGTTATAAGTTGTAGCAAAATGAGGTTGTAAGCAAAATTAATAGTTTTTATTGTGTACGTAGGTGACTTATTTACTGGCCCCATTAATTTTATGCTATATTATATTTTTTTCTTTATTTTACAATTCCGCGCGCGCGCCCCTTTGTACCCTCGCGCCCCTATGTACATGGCTTGTTTTCCTTAAGGATAATCCGCCTCTGTATGTATGTGATCTCCTGATCCATAGTGTTTTCCAGTTGATGGTGAACGCTACAAGCCCCGCGTGGCACCACGCACACTTGTGTATGATCAACGCGGGCGGCCTGCGCGTGCAGATCAACCCTGGAGGTGAGTTATACAAAAAATATTGCTTTGGACTTTCAAGGAGACAAGGTACCTTTGTCGAGAATAAAGGGTTCATCATCAGCTTATTAATGTCCCCGGTGCTGGAGCAAAGGCCTTCTCTATGGATGGATTAAGGAGATTGGGCCATGACCACGCGGGCCTTTGCCAATTTGTGGAGGCAAACGACTGCAGATGCCGCCGAGACCGACTGCCGACGACCGCTTAATGTGCCTTCCTAAGCACAGAGGACTCGAGATAACAATTGGTTATTCATCCAATGAACACCGACATCCACGGCGAAAGTTAATTAACTTCAACGATCGCAGCCGAATGCGCTAACCACTTGTGCCAACGGGCTCCTTATAATAATTTTATTATAAGGAGGTGGAGTAGAGGAGGAAGAAGGATTTTATTTATATATATAAATAATATATATTATATATATATAAATAAAATCGCCTTATAATAAATGGTTAGGGGGATGAAAAATAATCAACTCCCAATTTTTTTGACGATCTTTTTTTTTTATCTGAAGACACTCGAACCCACATTTGGAGGGTACTCGAATATTGGAATAGAACATAATCTTAACGACGCTACATTTTCAATTGGTTGGATTTATAATGAAAATATAGAAATGAAAGATTACTTCTGCTTGGCGAAAGCTGTTTCTTTTACTCGATAGCTTCCATCATAACCGCTGGTCAGATCCAGCAGGGAGACGTTGGTACATATTTATATTCATTATTTTATTCAAACAGTATTTGGTGGGAGCGATCTTACGGGGTAGAAATAACACGAATCCTTACTGGCTTGTGTTTGCGTACCACCAAACCACCAAACCAGAAAGTCTTTCCTATAAAGAGATAATAATAAAGAGCCTCCGAAACTGTGAAGTTGAGACCTCAGATATTGCCTAGAGTTCGCATTATTTGGAATCGTAATCGCCAAAGTCGGTGGTGTGCGGGGAGAGTAAGCCACGTCTTGCTTGGACACGCCAGTATGATGTCACGGGCGAATGGCAAAGTAGGTGCAAAATTGTATCGAGACTTTAGGGGGCGTCTCACGCTTATGCAGTGTTACTATTTAAGCTTGGCACAAGTGGGTGCCTTTGTATGCGGTCTCTAGTGAAGGTGTTCTGTGACTAAAGACCGTCTTATAGCCTGCGCAGACGAGGAACTTTTGCCCGCAGACTTTCTTGTCCGGTAAATTGCTCACAACTGCATCGAGTAACGCAAACGAGGTATTAAAAGTCCCCCGAACAACCGAGGACACTAAGAGACTGGGACAGGACAAACGCACGAGGGAATCTTCGATAAAATAGAACTCATATAACAACACGGCGCAGCAACGCACACAGCGAACTGTAGTCGTAGCACGAACCATTATCGAATTCGTAACGTTTGCGAGTCCGAAATGTCATTGACAAATGTGTACTGATTTTTAGTTCTCGTTACGTACTTTGTGCCGCTGCTGTTCAAGTTTCCATACAAAATTTGACATTGACATTTCGGTTTGCAAACTATTCGAATTCGATATTGGTTCGTGCTAGGGGTACTGTAGTTCGCGTTGCGCTCTCGATTTGATAAAAAAGCGCTTTTCTAAATTTTCGGGGACAATTGTTCGCACATCATGTGCGTTGAGTCCGTGACAAATCTTCGGCAGACATTTTCTTCTCGATGCCCTCGCCTGCGGAGGCTATAAAGCGGTGATGTCAAGTAAATTCTCATATATTTTTTCACGCATTACTTGTAGATGTAACGACGCAAGCGCTACTAATGGCAATGCCGTTTGAGAACTACGTGCAGGTGTACGACTTGAAGGGACAGTATCTGCTGGAAGCGTTGGAGTTCTCAGTGGGGGTCAACCAGGATACGCCCGGCAACTTCAATAGCAGGCGGATGCTGCAGATTGGAGGTAACGAGTACTCTCTTTTTTGTATTACTTTCTCTTCAATAGCAAAATTACACTACAATATTTTCTCATTATCAAATAAAACATTGGATTTGGAACGAAAAACATATACTTGCATATTACTATTTATTGAAAGCAGTTCATCTCGCAGTATAGGGAATAGAAAGGAGAGACTTTTGTATAATTGACAAAGACCAAATCCGATTGGGTAATAATTTATATACGGAAGATAAGTTTTATCCGAGAATCGATAAATCGTAGCCAACGATATTAAATACCCTAGATACACCAACACGAACAAAATTGTGCCCAAAACCTGTTCAAAAGGTACATTGGACGATCCACGGCCCTCTGTAAGATGATCGGGTAGTCCAAAACAATATAAGGCATTATTTAAACATTGAAAGTCACCTTTAAGGCATACTGTACAAGGTCTTAATTTAAACGCATGTGTCAAAGAGTTTTGACAGTTCGAAATGCAAGCTCGTAAAATTTTATGAGTAATTGCTATATGCGGAAGAATATAGACCTTATTTCTTTGACTTTACTCGCAATTCTGAATGCGCTGTTAGCAATATAGTAGGTCCACCTACTATGTTGGTACCTACTATAAGGACCGCGAGGAAAAGAGACGGCTATATTACCGACCATGCATTTGAATATTATATATATTTTCTATTAAGTCAATTTATAGTAAGTAATGTATTAAATTAACAAACATTGATTAAATACCTGTCGAAAAAACGACACTACATACTATAACTATTTTTTCACGACCTCTGCGGCAACTTGACTTTTCAACGGTCCGCGCGTGATTGTGAACCAAGAAGTGCTTGAGTGGTGTTCAAGCACTTCTTGATTGGGACACATTTTGAGATCTCGTGGTGTATCTAGGGTATTTAATAACGTTGCTCAAAAGTTTGCCGGAGTGTATACGCGACAAAAATAATCATTTTATCGTCATTATCCAGGCATGCGCGTGGTATACAACGCATCGATGCCGATCGGCAGTAGAGTAGTATCAGCACTTGTGCGATGCATCGAGTGCGACGTGCCGCGATACGAGCCGCTCGATACTAACGCCATCTACCGTGTCGTCACGCAGAACTACATCGGCGACGGTGGCGGCGGATACACGGTACGATGCGATAATAACGGTTGTCTCATACATTCATTAATTTTATTCAAACGGTATTTGATGACTGGAATTTGGGCTATGACTCTTACGAGTCATAGCCCAAATTCCAGCCCCTCCAATATCCCAATACAATGACACACCTATAGATCCAATCGTTTCCTGTACACACGCTGGGAATTGGCAAGAGATTAGATCCAGCATGTGTACCACATCACACATTGAATGCATCGCTGAAAAAGCCCTCTACGTGTAGTAGTAATATCCCCAAAGAAACCCGGACTAGAAGCCCAAACACGAATTTTGACAGCTCCAATAATCGTATCGTCATCGTCAAATTTTGTATGAAATTCTTAGAACCGCTGCTTAATTTCCATAAAAACTTGCGACGAAGATACGATCTGTTAAAATTCGTGCTTTGGTCTCGGGCTCAAGAATTAATTATTTAATTCAAAATTTCTATCAGATGCTGTCCGACAACCGCGAGAACCTCGACACTCTGCCCGTGGACTATGTGATACTGCAGCAGTACATGCGCGCCCAACAGGTGGTCACCAAAGACTTAGACGGACGGATAACCATCGTATGGTGATCGTTAAATAATAATAGACGAGTAAGTCTGCTTTTCCACCACTGATGATAAGCTATGTAGCGGGGCGAGTAAGATGTGCTATGAAGATGCTCCGCCGCAAAGTAGCTGCGCTACTTTAACTAATATAATTTCGTATCCAGAATCTATGATTTCTTTGTTGGAGTAAACAGAGGAACAACGATTCATCTTCCGCCATGAGTCCTTCTTCGCACATTGCGAGATACAAATAACTTTTTGCTTCCACGATAGCATGTCTACTTTCAGTGACAAACGCGGGCACTCTTCTCTTGATATAGGTACGCCACTTGCGGCCATCATAGCCCGCATCCAGAACACGCATCCATAGCACGCATCCTCCCATATAAAAAAAACATAGCTTAGTTTTAAACTTTCATGGTCACTAACATTATAGCTATTAACGGGATTGGTACCATGTACCATATTTTTTATGAGTTTCCAAAATTTTATATCTTATATCTGTTATATCCGAGATACTGTTGCAAGCGCCATGATCACGGAGTAATGAAGTAATTGCGGGTAGATGTTATTGGCAGATATATCGGTCTACCCTCTGAAGTCGTCTTTTGCTGCGCTCGCTACCCCTACCATTGGTCATATTATCACTATTCACTTGCACCTGTTCCCGACACACAATACTCACAGTATCCGATCGCGGAACGACACTTTTTCGCGTTTTGCACATACGAATAACTTGATTCCAGACACTTGAAAATTTATTTAAACCTCACTATTGAAATTTTTGTGTTTGGTTATTTCAATCGCTTCCTTGACCAATGTTGGTATGTTGGAACGCCACTACTACACGTAGTGGCGTTCTGTCGAAATGATTTGTGGATTATGGAGCTCAATCCAGCGATTAGGACCCGAATCGATTAAATGTTTCGCGATAGCTGATTTTTGCGTATCATATATCGGAAACTCATAAAAAACAAGGTGCATGGTAATAATCCCCTTAATAACTATAATAGCTTAGTTGAACCCGTTTCCCCTAGTGCTATGCTATGTGGACCAATGAATTTGATTGGTGGATATCAAACGCATCCACAGCAACGTAGCATGGCACATCTCTGGTGGAAAAGCAGCCTTATGCTGCATTTCCACTTAAGCTCAGCAGGTCTATTCGCTAACTGGTTTTGACAGATGGAAGTGATAATCACCGACCTATTTATTGAAAAGCATGGATGGATACGCAATTTTCTCTTTAGTTACACACTGTAAATGCCAAAAAAGTTTGTGAATAGGCCACCAAAACAGTTCTGCACGAGCAAACATTTGCTCGCTCAGTAAATGGGAACATCAGAGCGAGCGAACGAGTTTGTTCGAATGGAAACAACGCAACGGCGAACGAACACTTGCTTTGTTCGTTCCATTTACAGAACGAACAAATGGTTGCTCATTTGGAACTGTTCTGAGCGCAAGTGGAAAGGAAGCACTAGAAACATGTTGGCTGTGATTTGTCTGTATCCCCTAATAAAACCCAATTTTATGGTCTGTCTTTTCTATTCTATTCCAGTATTTACGGAAACGGGTGTTCCCTACTGCGGCCAATGACATAAAGTTTGTCATAAATAGCTTTTAGGGATTGCAATCCCGCAGCTCATTCAATTCCGCGGAATTGATATGCGGAATTACTGAAACCCGCGCGGGATCCTCCGTCTTTGAAGTTGTTATAAAATCAAATTGAAACTAGTTTTTTTGTGTATAAATCAACTTTTATTAAACATCAAAGAAAGAAATAATTTCTTTTGCTTCATTAAGTATAAATTTAATCTGTTTTCTAAGATTCATCTTTAAATGTTTCGCATAGTTTAATTTCCTTTATTCTCATTTGTTCGATCGTCGAACTAGTGAGATTTTGTTTTCTCATTAGTTCGGTAGTTGAACTACTGAGATTTTATTGTTCTCATTTGTCCGACTGTCGTCGAACTTATTTTCTTTATTTATCCATTTTCATTACCAGAACCTTTGATTAGTTATGTATGGTCTCCTGGTATTTTTTTCAAAATAGTGATTTTTATAAATGTTTATTAATAATAAGCGCGGAAAGATTCGTCGTCGTTTAAAGATTTTAATATTTTTTTGGACTTTAAGCTAAGGATATACAATTGAAAATTAGAAGGTTACTTTATTCAGAGAAAAAGAATTATCTCATCACTTATGTTACTGTTTGGACACACTACTAGAAAGTGAAAGCTTCCACTAATTGAGGTTTACTGTTCAGAACGCTTTTGAGGGTCAGGTCAGCATTCCAGATAGTATGTAAGTTCCTTGGGATAGACTGACTGAAGGTGTGAATCGCCATGAAGAAATAAAAAAACAATAAAACTTTTAATTGTCTCTCTCTAATACGGGAGTATATCCTTTTGTCAATTATTGCATCCATAAACATTTATAAAAGCACTATTTTGAAAAACGTACCAGGAGACCATACGTAACTAAGAGGTTCTGGTAAGGAAAATGGATAAATAAAGAAAATAAGTTCGACGAAGGTCGACCAAATGAGAGCAATAAAATCTCAGCAGTTCGACGATCGAACTAATGAGAAAAAAAAAATCTCACTAGTTCGACGATCGAACTAATGATTCGAACAAATGAGAATAAAGGTTTAATTTTACCCTTATTCGTTAAATGACTAATAGTCAAATCACAAATTTCTCTTGTATGTTGTTACTATATTGATTTGTGTCAGTTAAAAGAGAATATTGACATGGTTCTCTAAACTTAAAACTATATTTAACATCAGGCTCTCCTTTTCATTCTGTATAGAGAATGACAAACATACTGTTGTGAAATTTAAGTTTAGGTTTAGATAATCATGCCAGAATCAACACCAACATCTACCAACGGCGATAACTTTTGAAAATAAGCTCTTAAGAACCAAATGGCCTTTATTGTCATCTCTGAGCCTGCTTCTGAGTGAATTGTGCCGCGCCGGCGCTCTGTGTGAAACGGCAACGTACCCATCTTGCTACTCGCGATTAACGTGTAGTTTTAGCGCCATTTTTTTAATTTGCGAGATCCGCGGATCCGCGCTTTGAAGGTATCTAGCAGAATAAAAAAAGCAGCGGGATCCCGAGGGAATGCGTCATCCTGCCTTGCGGGATTGCAATCCCTAATCGCTTCTATAGAGTATTAGAAAGTGCTATTGTAACGCAAAATAAAATGGTCGCGCGTCTTCCGCGGAATCCTTTAGAATATCCCTACTAGCTTTAAGCTCGTATTTCGTTTGTATGCAACTGACATAAAGATCATTATACTATGCACAATTTCGTTACAAAAATTCGCTTCCATTCTATTTCGCATCGGTATAAATCGAGCCTTCTACTTGTGTAGTTTATACGTTTCTTCTAAATACTGGAATAATATGCAGGATCTTAAAGAAAATCCAATCAGTAGGTGGGCCCTCAGTTCTTACGTGTTCAAAATTTACTCTACTGCTACAATTTGAAGGTCCTGCTAAATCTTTATGTATACTAAGCCTAAGTTTTCTGCTGTGGTCTCTCGATGGGCACGCACATCACTCAACTGCCAATTTAATTTTAATTCTTAACAGTTTGAAGAATGTATTTTATTAATATAATGTGATAAAAGCATATGTCTAATTGTTTTTTATTTAACATCATCATCATCATCATCAACAGCCTATCCTAGTCCACTGCTGTCTATTTAACACCAGCTTGTTTATAATTAGTACTGGCGAAATTAAACTCGGTCCAAGTTTGTAAATTGCAGTGTTAAATGTATGTACAATAAAGGCTATTTAAAGTACTTTATTGTGAAGGAAAATTAGTAAAAAAGAAAACTTCATTTTATATGTTGTTTTTCTATTTTATTGGGCGATGAGTCACAAACACCATGGAGTATATTGTTTTGCAAAGGCATAAACTAACTTGTCGTTTTATATTCTGTCGGAATGTTATAATTTCGACTTACTGTACACCCCAATATTTAAATAAATATTTACATGTCTAAAAGTAAAAAACAAAATATTTACATAAATACCCAAAACACAATTTTATTGTGTTAGTCCCACAAAGAATTTAAAATCTAAATATATTTATATATTATCTGTAGTTCATCGGTAGCAAACAATATTTTGTTACCTGAAAAAACTGGAAATAAATTACATTCAACGGATATCGTCAGAATCCTATAAAATGCTATGTCATAACCTGTATTTTTTGGGATTGATACCAATGCTAATTTCATTCCTTATTTAATACAAAAATACCTCTCAAGCTAATTGATCGAAGGCAACAAACATATAAATCTGCCGACAATTTAAAGTAGGCCTTACTTTAAATTGTCGGCAGATTTATTAGATTTTAATGAAATAAAAAGGATAGCGAACTTTTAAAGAAGATAGTTCAGTTATTACTACTAAGCTAAGCTTTGTTAAATTCGTTCCAGTAATTTGACCTTATTTTTACCGTATACAAATAGCAACTTCATTACATACAGCGTAACAAGTTACATCAGTCGTAAGGTGGTTATGCTAAGCTTTATAAATTCTTAATAATCTCACACGTTTTGTAATAGATTTTTCATTTTTTAATATCTTCTTTCAAGTGAATTTCAAGTTTATAGTTATTATACTCTCCTTACTGAAATATGCTTTATAAAAATTAATTTACTGTTGCTGTAAGAGTGTTATCATATAAGCGATTTTGAGGAAGGTATTTCACTGCTTTCGCGGTCAAAATTTCCGATGAAAGAGCTAAGATGTTTTTCTCTGCTTATGATAGAAGAAATGCAACTAAATCAGTTTTAAACTTAATACTTTTTTTTGCTTTAGTGATTTTAGACTGAGGCTTATGTAACCCCATTTATGTTGGAAGGCAGATAAAGATTTTTAGATAATTAAGCAAAACTTGGAGTACAAATTTATTAATATTAATTCTATCAATGGAAGCTACTGTAGAAAAATATTCTATAGCAGATTTTTGACGACACATACTCACTAACGGTGTTGCTGCAAAATCGCTTTGTAATGATAACGCTCCTACGATTCAAATAATAAATTACTTATACAATTTTCACCATTATTTACAACATGTCTCAGTAAAATGGGCTCTATTAGCACTGAGTAAGCTCCATTTTAGGTACGGATATGATGGGCAGTTCGTTTTTAAATTCATCGATGTCATGTATGAAATCTGCGTTGTTCTCTGTAGTGTCGCCGACGGGCTCGTTGGCGTTCAAATACGTCAGTTTGTAATTTTTGACGTCTGTCTCTGGAATTGTTGTGTTGTCGTCTTTGTCTTTGTTTGCTTTGTGGCCCATAATCTGGTGGTACATTGAATAGTAAGTTAATTTAGCATACGTTAATGTCATATGTTGCGAGCTATATAGTTGATTCAAACTTTATGGCGGTTGTGAAGTTAGCAGCGAGCGCAATAGGAAGAAAACGCAAAGCTCATCATAGATGGCACTTTGGCTGTTTGGCCCACATAACAAGCACAACATGTCACTTCAAGCCTGCGTTCTTAACCTGCACTCGGAGTGCAAGTTATTACGCTAATGTTTAAATTTTGACACAAAATGTATGAAACTTATGCAAATTTGGGATTTGCTGTACCTGGAGCGTAAGTTTGGAACGCAGCCCCAGTGTATCGAAATATGTCGGTTTTCCTTGTGACTTTGACAGCTGTCTCGATTTGCTGTCCATTTGACACTTTTGATAAATTGGCAGTTTTCTTCCCTATCGGGGCAGATTTCAGTTCATTCAAATCACCCTTCATTTCGTTTACTTCTTTATAGTCCCCATTAAGTTTGAATTGCACTATATGCACAAGAAATATATATCGGTATAAAGATCACTCTCAGATTTGATCAACGCTACATTATACATTGGTTAGGTTTTATGTCGTCTAGAAAATATTTATTACAAAATAACTCTACAGATTTATTTGTTGTCCGCCCTATTTTTGATGTTATTTGTGGTATTCCTACGGGATGCAACACTAATATACATCTCGGTAAATGTCTTGAGCAGCGACCATAGATAAGGAAGCCTGCGCAGTAGCAAAAGGGAATTTGATTCTACTTGCGTAAAAATCTATAAACGAATTATTGCAATAGTGTAGGCAAAAAGGAGTTTGAAAATGTTAGTCTCATACCCTTAGCACGAACCAATATCGAATTCGTAATGTTTGCGAGTACGAAATAAATGTCATTGTCAAATGTGTAATCATTTTTAGTACTCGTTACGTACGTTGAGGCGCAGCTGTTCAAGTTTCCATACAAAATTTGACATTGACATTTTGCACTCGCGAACTATTCGAATTCGATAATGTTTTGTGCTAGGGGTACTGTTATTAAATTAACAAAATGCATTTTAAAATTAAAATCAGTTTCTGGTTTTTTAATCTGTTTTAAAACACTATGAAATAGTAGACATAGTAGTCACCACATTATTTGGGTCACACCGCTAGTATTTGCCAATGGCAGCTGTCAACTCAGTACTTTTAATGTTTTCATACCAAGATAACGTATTTATTTACAGTACTAATGACGTCAAGACGGTAGAACAATATGGTGTACACTGCGTCCAGCGTTTTCGTTTAATTACGCGCGAAATGTTAAATTTAAATGCATTTTAAGGCACTTAACGATTGAATAAAAAAAATATGTTTCTTTTAGTAGCATAAGCTTTCTAGAATTTAATTGAGACACTTCAAAAATAATATCCTATTACATACAAAAACGTCTACTGCGCACGTTTATTTCTTTGTGGTTTTGCTCAAGAAGTATGCCGCGACCTAAACCAGACATTTAAACGCATTTATCCATATCTTGACGTTAATGATGGGCAGAGATAATAATTAAGGCCCACATGTAGCAAATTTGCTAAATCTCGTTGTCAATCTAAATTAGACATTCTTGTATGGCCTAAATCTGATTTTGGTTAGATCGATATTCAGCAAAATTGTTGCAAGCGGTGACCTTAAAGTTATAAATAAAGATAAAAATATGTCAATTACCTTGGAAGTTACGCTTACCTGTACGGAGAGCTTCCTGAACTGCGACCTGTTTCCAGAAGAGAAGTGATTTTCTACCCAACTTCTTATATCCTTTAGTGTGATCTTTTCTATCGCGTCAGCCTGAAATAAAAGTATAATTATGTTATGTGGTTATGGTAAGTATAGATATGTGTAAATCCTCATCAGGGTTTCAGCAACACACGGACAAACCACACAGCTTCCAACACCGCTTCAAAAAATCAGTCTGGATTCTGGACCGAAGAATGTCACGCTACCAGAACACCACTACTCCACTCTTCACCACAAAATTCACCACAGCAACCTTTGATTCTTTTTCCACCAGCGTTCCAGCCAAAAGTAAGAACGAGCGGCCGACCGCCGGAAACCCACTCTCAACCAATGCGTTCAGAAATTGCCAGTTTCAGTCGCAGGACGTACGATATTGTTCGACTAAATAAATTTCATTATTTAGTCTATAAAGCCATTTTCGAAGATCTACAACTTACTCTGGTACAATAATCTAAGTAATACAAGATTAATAGTTTTATAACAAATTAAAGTGATTAACTCACAGAACTTCAACTAACATTTTCGAACGAAACCAACTGGTTTCGTTCCACACAAAACACATTAAACACGCAAACATAAATGTAACGAAGTGTTCTCCTTTAAGTTGTAATGGAAAGTAAATATTTAAATGAAGTTTAATAGAAAATTAGAGAACGATTTAATCAAGATTAGATAATATATTTAAATAAATTGAGAAAAAGGTTTTATAATCAAGGTTATTATTAGTTGGGAACGGAACGCAAACACATCACGTGACTCCAACCAGCTGTCAGAATACGTGTTGTCAAAAGGTATTTGTTTGTATAATTTGGTAAAATGGTAAAGCAGTATTTTAAGAAGATTAATAATTAAGTATTTAGAACTACGTTAATTTAGTGGTGATCCCTAAAAATCGAAGAATTATACAACGGGGAAAATAGAATGGCGGCTTACGTCACACCATCACGGAATGAATTACTAAATGAAAGGAAATTAAAGGACTATTGTAAAACTGGTAAGCGATTTCTTTTTAATGAAAAAAAAAGTGTTACAGTGGGTTGAGTTAGAAATAAAGGTACACTGCTCGTTCCCCGTAGGTGATAGCGTGATATTATGTAGCCTATATGTTGACAAGATTTTTTGATAATATTCGTGCCAAATTTGAAGTAAATCCATGAAGTACTTATTGAGTTTCTCCCGGACATAGAAACAGGCAAAAATTCTAAAAACTATATTTTTGGTTTCGGTATCGATTGTAGATCACACCCCAAGTATTCTTTTAAAAAAATATTCAATGTACAGTTTTGACTTTCCTTCCATTTTATTATATGCATAGATAAAGAGGTAAAGTTTAGGAATTGTGAGGTTGTAGGTAAGTTGTAAAATTCTTTTAGCAATAGAAAAGCCACGTTTTTTATGAGTGACATAGGCTATACATTACAACAAAAACTAAAGTCTTCACTAAAGCGAAGGGAGGGCGGGCCGCTAGTCTATTATAAAACAGGTCATAGGGTCTTACCTCCATAAACAACCTTTGGAATTGGTAGTCCATTGTGGTGATTTCGCGCCAGTTTCTTTCAACCTAAAACGAAAGCAACGGAGTTAAAAAAAACTATTTACGTATAAGATGCATACAACGAAACCAAAAAATTTAGATATATCATACAGCGTTCAAAATTTGTCCCAAACAAGTAATACTTAAAAGCAGTTTAAACATTACTTCTCTCACAGTCGCGGGCCGCGTTGCCGTCAATATGTCATATTTTATGAGCTTCGTGAAAAACCACTTATGTATATTACCTATAAGCGTTATCTCGACAGGTATCGAATAAATGTTTATTATATTGTAACAAAATCGTTCTAACATTTACTATGAAATATTTGTAATAATCAAATGCAGGGTCGCATATGTAGCAGTCTCTTTTCCTTGCGCTGCGTGTACGCAATATTAGTATTTGTTTACACTGCATTCAGAATAATAGGGATATAGAGTCAAAGGTAATTCTTATAAAGTAATTCTTCTAAAAACCAAACTCGTTAAGTTTTTTTTGGATATTTTTTTATGTTAAAAAGTTGGCAAACAAGCGTATGGACTGATGGTATGTGGCCGCCATAGCCTATAGACACCGGCGATACCAAAATATTACTCGCACCACTCATTACCCTGACCCAATCTACCCAGTGGAGATCTGGAATCTTAAGCCGGGTCTCCAGCAAAAGCTTTTTGAAAACATTCAACAAAAACACATACACAAAACTCTGTTTCTGAAACAAGTTTCTCTATACACAACATTGAAATATCAACATTGAAAGTCACCTTTAATGGATACTGTATAAGGGCTTCTTTAAAACGCATGTGTCAAAGACTTTATAACAATTCGAAATGCAAGCTCGTTAAATTTTACGACTTATTGCTATATGCGGAAGAATATAGACCTTATTTCTTTGACTCTTTGCGCAATTCTGAATGCGCTGTTAGCAATATAGCAGGTACGGACCGCGAGAAAAGAGACGGCTATATTACCGACCATGCATTTGAATATCACAAATATTTTCTATTAAATTAGTTTATAGTAAGTATTAGAACAAAGTTTGCTTCAAATGCGTTAAAATAACAAACATTGATTAGATACCTGTTAAAAAAACGACATTTTACATACTTTAAGTATTTATTTTGCACTAAAGTAAAAATGCAATGCAACATGGAAAATGTGAAATAAAGCCTTGATTACCTCTTCCTTTAGCTCGTAGTCAGTGGTGTGTTTGAGCTGTACGAGCGCAGTACGAGTCGCGTGCAGAGTTCGCTCGTTCAGTTTGCGAACGTCTCGGGCAAACTTCTTTAGGAAAGCTTCTACGCGACTGTCTACGTGCGAAACGCTGCGAAAAGGAATACACGTTTAATGAATAAACTGTACCCTTAGTCATCATCATCATCATCAGCCTGTTAATGTCCCCACTGCTGGAGCACAGGCCATCCCTATGGATGGAATTATTGAGAGTGGGCCATGACCCACCACGAGGCCCCAGTGCGGATTGGCGGGCGCTAACGACAGCAGAGGCTTAACATGCCTTCCGAAACACGGAGGAACTCTAGATAGAAGTTTCTTAGGTTTTCACGCACATCACTCATTAAATAAAACTAGTTTTTACGGGTTAATGCACGAAACTTTATTTATTTATTTATTGACGTTTCGTAGCCTTTACAGGCTACGTCGTCAAAATCAAACTTTTATTTAATTTGTCGAGCTACCTTCGAAAGACTTTTATTGAGCGTTCGGTTATTTCATTGTTCGATTTTAAAGTTTTATTGTCTATGTATGAATTTATTATTTAATTTATTTGGTCCCCCTAATGCATGTTCACACACTGCAGACTTATTTTCGCGCCTATGTTTCATATCTGCGATATGTTCTTTTACCCGAGTCCCTTACACCAAACCATTACATTAGATTTGATAAACCACAGATCCTTGCAGCTGAGCGGCTCGTTCCTTGAATGATGCGCGGGGCTATTGAGATTAAAAAATATCCAAATTTCAATAGGGAAGATGGTTGGTATATACCACCAGCTTGGGAACCCATTATACAGGAGAAAATCCCAACCCCGAGCACACACTGCAAGGCCATCAGATACTATTAGTTCTTTTTGTTTGCATAATTTAACATAAGAAGGAGATAGAAAGCCTCTCTTGAGTTTGTTTCGCCGGTTCTTCTCAGAAAGGTCTCCCAATTTTGGAACCGGTGGTAGTTTACGGTAGTTAGGGTCAAATAAATAAACTCAAAATTACAAAAAAGAATTTTAAATAAAATACTTTATTAAGTAAATTAAATAATAAATTCATACATAGACAATAAAACTTTAAAATCGAACAATGAAATAACCGAACGCTCAATAAAAGTCTTTCGAAGGTAGCTCGACAAATTAAATAAAAGTTTGATTCTGACGACGTAGCCTGTAAAGGCTACGAAACGTCTATAAATAAATAAAGTTTCGTGCATTAACCCGTAAAAACTAGTTTTATCTAGATAGAAGATTTTTGGTTACCCATCCAATGACCGACCACTGCGAAACTTGCTTAACTTCAACGATCGCAGCCGAACGCGCTAACCATCCGCGCCATTGAGCTCCTCATTGCGAGTGCGAAATCTTATTGAGAAATTTTGTACGGAAACTTGAACAACAGCGCGAATTAAAATCAGTACACCGTTGACGTGTATCTAGATCGAGTTCAACTCCTTGAATTCATTGATTGGTCGTGCTAAAGGTACTGAAAATAATAATAAATAACTTACTGAACTGATAAAAAGAAAGGTTTATTAAAAAAATTCGTTATTCCTGATTTTCAGATACTTTTCACTATTTTTCAGGGCTCGTGAAAAGTGTTTTATTAAATGATTGGTGAGTGTATGAAAACAGAAATACAAAAAAAAAATTCGCTCACAACTATCCAGCCTATAATATAGGTAACGGTCAATTTATTGGGTAAAATCATACACAAACGCAGACGTATTTGTACGTTGAATTACTACTGCGCGCCTTTTTTGCCTGTTTGCCGGGGTGATATTAAGAGAACTGGATTTAAAAACTGAAAATAAAGAATTGATATTATCAGGGAGAAAAAAATAGCCCTTGCTGAGTTTCTTGCCGGTTCTCCTCGGTACAAGGTTTCCCGCCGTAGATTTACGAACCGATGGCGTAGCGTTTGACTTTCACAAGAAGTTGTAACAGCCTAGACTGAATAAATGAGTTTGAGTTTGAACAGACTTTTCAACTTTTGTGGGATACTAAAAATCTCGTTTCGAGGTGCTCAACGATGCAGTACTTAATTATCGCGTTCGGTCTATGACAGAGGAAGTTAAGCAACTTTTGAAATAAATAAAAAAACGATTATGCTCATAACCACGACTGAAGTGAAACTTTTTTAGCTCCATTTGTACGTGGATATATAATTTATATGTGTACAATATTTAAATGTATGTACATATACATATTTAAGCTATAAGAGAAGGAGAAAGAAAATGTGCGCGCGCACTGCTTTCTTTTGCTAATATCCCCCACTGAACTCCTGTTCGCCTCACCCGATCACACTTTTTGTAACGCGTTCGCCAGCTTACTCTCCAAGTCAAGCGTGCGTAAAGAAGTTTCACTTAAAAAATTCATATGATGACCAAAAATGTATAGTCTCGAGCTCCTCCATTCTTTGGAAGGCACGTTAAGCCATAGGTCCAGGCTGCATCTGCAGTCCTTAGCAACCACCGAACCATTTTTGACTAGTCCGATCGTTGTTCAATTTCCTTATTCCATGCATAGGGAAGGCCGCTTTTTTTTAATGTCTGGAAAATTGTTATTCTGTGTCTTTTTGTATCGACAATATCATCCATTGAAGACTAGTAGCGCTCTCTGGTATAGAATATGTCAACTGTATGTTTTATTTGAATAAAGTCAGTTCTTGTTGGTTACCCACGCGTTTAATTTATAAGAAAAATGCTTTCCGCATTCTCCGCCCACCGGCAGAAGCGTATCGGAATCCATAGAGAAGGCTTGTGCCCAAGCAATGGGGACTTTAATAAGTTGATGATGATTCAATATCACTCTTAAGATGACCAATAAACATTGAGCTGTGCTGTGTGATTCTTTCTCCCAATTTCATCTATAAAAGAAAGCCTGTTATCCAGCAGTAAGGCCATTAATAGCCTGATGATGATACAATACCTGGATTTGTTGAGCTAAAAATTGAAAATGACTTATTTTATCCATAAGGAAGGCCTGTGCCCCAGCAGTGGGGACATTAATAGCCCGATAATGTTGATGTGAACTGAACTTATCGACTTGCGTATTGACAGTGACTTATTCCATCCATAGTTCCACCTTTAGTACCCATAGTCGACGACCTCCGTGGCCGAGTGGTTTGTACACCGGATGTCGCGGTGTCGCCTGCTAGAGAGATCCCGGGTTGGAGTCCCGGTGGGAGCAGATGTTTGTGTGATGAATACGAGCATTTATACTCCTGTCACGGATGTTCAATATGCATTTCTATATAAATATACGTATATATGTACTCTATCCTTTACACTAGGATCGCCAACAGTGCTAATTGGTGTGAGAATAAATTAAACTAAATAGGGAAAGCCTGTGCCCCAGAATTGGGGACATTAATAGCCTGAAATAAAAGGCTTTATTATTATTATTATTATAATGATGATAAAACTATACCTGAACTTATCAACCTGCGTATTGACGGTGATGGAAAAGCCGAGCACTCCAAAAGTGTATCGCATCATACTAAAGACGCTGTAGCCTAATTGTTCTTTGGTGCGCAGCATATCGAACACAGGCTCCTCCATTAACATCTACAAACAATTTTAATCATTTAACTCTCAGCAATATAGAAACGAATGGCACTATTTAGGAAAGGTGTGTATTGCAATGCTCCCTATATTTATAGTAAATTACCTGAAAGTGTGAGAGAAATTACAGGCGACGAATATATTTAAAATCAAATTACCATATTTTTAATAGAAAAATGTTACTATACGGTCCGTGAATTTTTGGAAGACAAGAGTTTTTCGATTAAGTATAGAAAAAATGACTTGCCTGAAATAAATACAATCTTAAATTTATCGTTAATTGACATTTTGAATAAACGATGTAAAACTTTGTAACCTGTATTCGCAATAATTTTGATAATAAATGATTTGATTTGAATTGAATAAAAATTACATGATTTTTTTTTTCTCTCTCTTTTCTAATTTGTCTAAATCCAACAATACGCAATAAGTATTTGTAATCTGAGAAAGGGACTGGCTCTTTTGACACACAAGTTTTACTTACATCGGGCGTCAGAGGTGGTGTAAATTGGTGATGTTTAAAGATTTTTAATTCATGCAACGTCAAATAAACATTCCATCGCTCTCGCATATCCTTTATGGAATAATGGGCGTTTCTTTATTGGTATGAGATAAAACTATTTTTTTTTATTAAATTCCTTTTATAAAAAAATACTAATTTTAAACTTGGTTCGAAAATATATTAAAAACATATTTTAATTGCGCATGCCTGAAATAATCCATCGGTCAGTTAAATCCATACCAAATTTTATTGAAATCGCTCTAGCCGTTTGTTTAGACGTGAAGAAGTAACAAACATACTCACTCGCAATCTTTCGTCTTTATGATATAAGTGTGATTACGTCTTTCACCACTTCGCGCCTTAACATTTGAACCGATTAAGATAAAACTGGGCATAGAAATAGTTCGAGTTCGGGGAAAGGAAATAGGATTTACGCAGAATCTTTTATCTAGGAAATCTTCCTTTTAGAGGGTGACAAGGGGATTGGAAAGTTTTAATGGGAAACCACTCATACAGAGTAGCTGGCTGGCATGCCTTAGTTAAAAATAGGCATTGAAAAAACCTCTAGCAATTCAAATTACTGCACAATAAATTTATAAGGATTCGTGAAAACCCGCGCTGTTGTTTTCATGTAAAACTCGTGTCATTAAAGAAAGGAATCATAAATGATATCCTAGGTAACGTGCCAGAGACACGGAATATCTTGCATTGGAATTTTATGATTCCTTTCAATAATGACACGGGTTATACAACCTATGTGTGCTTGGAGACTGCTTAGTGTTACTTAAATTTCTTAAATATTTAACATTAATCTTGTTGAATTTCTTTCACGAAATTTAGTTTTAAAATTCCTATTTCATTTTTTTTTATAGATAATTCCGACAAATGACTCCACCCCATCTGATGTTAATTGGAGGTGAAGTCCAGACGCGAAGATAGCTGATACAGCAGTTCTAACTGCCACACCAGCTATCCTCACCCTGCTGGCCTGCATGTTGCTTCTTCACGCCTCTTTTAAAGGATTCCAGGTTGTTAGAGGGAGGGAACACGTCAGCGGGCAGAGCATTCCATTTACGGATAGTACGACAAAGAAATGAGTAACCAAATTTCTTTGTACGCATTGGGATTGTAGCCACAGTTAGACGGTGACAACGTAAGGCAGCGCGCGTAGTCCTCTGAAGGAAAGGGGAAGGTGAAATAAGAGAGAATAACTCCTCAGAATACTCGCCGTGGTACAGACGATAGAACGCGCTTAGTGACGCCACGTCACGGCGTAATTGAAGAGGCTCGAGGTGTTTAGTCACCTCCTCATCGCCTATGATGCGTATTGCGCACCGATGTAACTTATCCAAAGCATCGAGCAAGTACTTGGCGGAGCCATCCCAGAGGTGCGAGCAATATTCCACGCAAGACCGTACCTGCGTCTTATATAACAAGCATAGTTGCTCGGGCGTGAAAAAACGCCGCACCTTGTTCAGGACTCCCGAGTTTGCGTGAGGCTGTTTTTATCACACTTTCGATTTAATTTTTTGGATTTAAGTCACAGCGAATCTCCATACCGAGCATGGTGATATTGTTATCTAGCTCCAGTGTTGTGCCCTGAAGAGAAAGACATAAAAGGAATGGCTAATGGTTTTATAACATTAATTCCTTTTCGCCTTCATATTTATTTATTTTTCTATTATGGGTTGTCTGGAAGAGATTGTTGCCTAGCAATAAGGCCGCCTATATTGTGTACGTTCTATCTATCATACTTTTAATTTACTGGTGTGTCTTGTAAGGTGTACCAATTAAGAATATTACCTATATATATAAAAATCAATTGCTATTCGTTAGTCTCGCTAAAACTCGAGAACGGCTGGGCCGATTTAGCTGATTTTGGTTTTAAAATGTTGTCGTAGTCTTGGGAAGGTTTAAACGGTGAGAAAATATGGAAAAAAATTGCGAGGAAGATAGTAAAAATACTATTTTATTTTTCCCCATAAACTGTTCTATCTATATTCCTGTCAAACATTTGACGTTCGTCGTTTATCATTTCTTCCAAATTATTGTAAGCAGTACAAAGTACGCTGGGTTAGCTAGTGATTAATATTAAACTATTTTCGTTGAACGGCAATAGTAAAATATCATAAATTACTTACCATAAGGACTTCCAAAGTAGCGGTGTCTTTAGGCGTAGTAGCCTCGCCTTGATAATAGTTGGTGACTATGCTGTTAGTAGAATGAGGGTTCAGGCTCATCACACGGACTTTGCGCTCGCCAATGGGCAATTCATGGACTTCAAACTGAAAATATTTAAATAAATATTTCCAACACTCACACAAATTAGCCTATCCCCAAAGTAAGCACTTGCAGCATATGTTATGGGAACTAGGGTAGCGGATAGAATACATATACTGTACATATATAAGTATATGTATATAGAAATGCATATTAAACATCCATGGCTGGAGTATAAAATGCTCGTGTTCATCACACAAACATCTGCCACCACCGGGATTAGAACCCGGGACCTCTCGAGTCGGCGACACCATGAAACCCGGCTTACAAACCACATTTTATAATTGTTTATGATTAATCAAGATTCTGTTGTTTGTGATACCTCCGACATTACTTTACGTTTAATAAAATACTTCAAAGTGAGTTGTTGAGTATACATTTGAACTCTTTTAGACATTCTTTGAATACCTACGTGGCGCGAGTGGTATGTACGCCGGTTTTCAATGTATCACCTACTCAGAGGCGACGGGGTGAAATCCAGAGCTGAAATTTTTTAATAGGGTATTTGACAGTATTAAAAATAAAGTGCCAATTGTTAGCATCTGTGTTTAGAATGAATATTGGCAGGTGTTTTTATTATTTTTAAAAACAAGATATTCATAATTTTACTAAAAACCCACGAAAAAGATAATAGTTTTCTTATCTATTGTCACGTGACCCAAAACGCTTGGGATTGGCGGAGCCTAAAATGAAGTCACACGCAAGTAAAATTCCGGTTAAAGTGACATTACATTGTATCGTTTGACGTTTTAATAGCAGTCGTGTGACGTCACACACTAGTAAGACGCCATAGTGTCCAGAAAAACGTTTTTGCATCAACTTGTAAATGGAGTTTTTGATTTAGTTATTTTTACTGAAATACACAACAGAATGATGAATATCCACTTATTACGGACTCCATAAACATTAGTCAATAACGTGAGATCGTTGCCTAAAACTTGTCAAATACCCTATTCGATGAAATTAGACGACCTCCGTGGTCGAGTGGTTCGTACGCCTGGATTCATGGTGTCGCCGACTCGAGAGGTCCCGGGTTCGAGCCCCGGTGGGGGCAGATGTTTGTGTGATGAACACGAGCATTTTGTACTCTAGTCATGGATGTTTAATATGCATTTCTATATACATATACTTATATATGTACAGTATATGTATTCTATCCGTTACCCTAGCATCACATAACACAAGCCTTACAGTGCTTATTTTGGGGCTTGGCTAATTGGAGTGTGTTGGAAAATTTTGTTTATTATTATAATTCTTTGTACGGAAATCTTCGTGAAGGCGCCTCCTATAAGTATCTCGTTGAGAACACTTCAGAATATTATTACGTATATTTTTGCAGGATTCTATAAGGGAAAGCTACTGCAAGCTCTTCCGTACTACCATTTTAAAAAAGTCTCTTATAAAATAAGCGCACGAAACGAAAGCTCCCAAATGGAATATTTTTTCCAGTTTTTGAAACATTTTTTATTGGTTCTCCGGTTCTGATTGTCGCATCCTTATGTTATATAGCCTATAACCTTCCTCGATAAATGCACTTTACACACAAACATAATTTTCAAATCGGACTAGTAGTTCCTAAGAATAGATAGACTAGTAAACAAACTCTGTAGATTAAAACAAAACTTAAAAAGGGCATACCTTTGGTAATTCGTCTGGTGAGGGTCCCTCAAACCTCAAATTGTTCTGGACGTTTTCGGCTATGCGTATAGCTTCGTACCACGGAATGTTGCCTTGCATTAGAACCTGAAATTAAATAAGTATATCAAAAACTATATTACTGAATTTCCCTATACAATTAAGATATAAAAATATTCTGTAAACAATAATTATTTTACCACGTAGCGAAAATAACGACATTTTACCAATAAAATTCTACGTATAATCATAATACAGGTAATGGAAAACTAAACTAACAGTAATAGTTAGTCGTCGTTATATTTATATAACGACGACACGACACGACATTTATGTCGTGAATGAATCCCCGAATGATTTGTATCATTTTACGCAGGCGAAGTCACCATCACTGACTAATTAGTATTTACACAAACATCACGGGAAAACAACATTTAATGCAAAGGTAATAAAAACGTTAGTCACCTGCAGGTAGACATGGTCCAGCATCCGATCACTGAAATCCGTCAGATCGGCAAGTGTGATGTTGTGGACCAATTCCGCTTTTTTACGCGGCGATATGTATGGTTCTATCAAGAGGTTCATGCGGACGTCCCTATGGTAAAGAACGTAAGAGTCAGAGTCATTTCAGGTCACATATATCTATAATAAAATCTCAAGCACAGCTCCGTTAGGGAGATGAGCAAATAGGCTTAAATAGGCTTAGGATAGAGGATTTTAACGCATATAGTATTCATTTAAACAAACTTTATTGACACAGTATTCATAGAGTAAGGTACAAATATTATAATCTTATTAAGTACTATTACTAACAAAACAAAATTTCTTCCGATTTTTTGGTATACATATTAATTCCAATTAACAGTCTTAGCTTAGCTCTAAGGTCTCCAGTCCATGACACCAAAATCCATGATGCTGACGTAATCACTATTTCGACCCCCTACCCCCCCCCCCCCCCCCATGTCATCAAAAATAAGCAAAGGAAAGACCCCCCTGCCCCCCTATAGTGCTTACATAATACTTGAACGGCCCCTAGGTACATTTAAGCAAAAATCTAACTTATTGTTTTTAAATGATTGTAACAAAATAAGCTACTGGTGGGTCGGGAATCAAAATGGTTGATAGTACTACAAAAGCAATCGCAAAACATAAAAAAAAACAAGCGACCCTTAAAGTAGTCGCGTAAAGGATGGTAATTCTAATTATTAATACTATTTACATAGGAAATGCAGGGAAACATTAAGCTAATTATTTTAAAAGCTGGTACATACATATGAATAACAAAATAAAATATTTCACACATATAACGTACATACTTATCATAAATTCGTATAAAACATTTGAAACCTCACCTTATATTAGTAAAAAAAACCTACTTCAAAAGGAAACAGCAATTTGAACATTATAATCTAAAATCTAATCAAATAGCGCGCGCTTCCCAAACTTCCTGTTACACACTTCCGTCCCACTTCACGTAATCACTCCCACAAATTGCACGAAAGCGAGAGGAAATATGTTACACATCAATAACTAACTTGACACGGACAAGGAAATGGATTGCCAATTAACAAGCCATAATATTAAACTATAATGAATTTATAGTAACAGTGAATGTCGTTTAAAACAGGAATGAGCTGAAACGAACCAGTGTGATTACTTGCGCAGTTTATGTGGTCACATGAGCATGTTGCGGTAGGACCGCGGACACTATAGTCTATTCACATTAGCGAAGACAAAATGTAAACAAACCATAAAAAGGATACTTTTTAAGGACCCTTTTGACAAAGTAAAGATTAAATACTTTTTACATAGGAAATGCAGGGAAACATTAAGCTAATTATTTTAAAAGCTGATACATACGTATGAATAAGAAAATAAAATATTTCACACATATTTAACGTACATGCTCATCATAAATTCGTATATTTTTATTTTGCTGATAAAAGTATTTTAACAACTTAAGTTGACATGGAAAATGACCTAAAAACACAATCATTCCCAAACTTAAGGCGTATTATAATTCGACAAAATTTAAGAATACATGAGATAACCTTTTGACGCGAGCGTCCATATTCTATCCTATTTGTTAAATTCTTGTTAGTTCCTTGTTTTATTCGTTGAGTTTGTTGCTATTTTTTTCTGTTAAGTTTAAAGTTGTTAATAAATTATAGGTAACAAATTATACGTAATCATTGACTAGTGGGTACTTTCTGACATTATAAAAGTTTTAGAACCTCAGATTCTTTGTTTACATTTTGTCTCACGCCAAAGTGAATAGACTATAGCTAAAGCATTGACTAAACCAAGGAAATGGATTGCAAATTAACAAAGGGTCAATATAAAACTAATGAATGAATGCATGAATAATGAATTTAAAAAAGAGAAATATGCTGGAATGCAGCATTATAATTACTTGGACAGTTTATGCGGTCGTATGAGCACGTTGTGGTAGGAGCGCGCTCGCACGTCTCTCACCGCTTCAAACATTTCTGAGGACAAGTTGCCCGCCGCCCCTCGCATTTCTCGAGTTATCAGCTCAACAAGTAACTGGTAGAAACATACAGAAATTAATATACAACGTGTAACAGAAATAACGCACACCCTGAAAGTAGTTTGGTTGGAAATGTCTTCTGAATCGATTAAAGATAATCAAAAAAGAAAATAATTATTATTGTTTTCTTTTGGATTTTTTAGATCCTTTCTTTATTTTTATTACTTTCAGCCCCTCTAGCATGACCACCGAAACGGGATATGATAAAGCGATATATCGGTATTAACTGTCAGACTACTGCCACACCCCATCATCGCTTTCCATCAGGTGAGATTGTGGTCAAACGCATTGCCTATTTTGCATAAAAAATAAAATAAAAAAAACTTCACTGTAGTCTGACAGTTAATGCCGATATATCGCTTTATCATATCCCGTTTCGGTGGTCATGCTAGAGCAGCAGGGTGTTCGTTTTTCTGCTACACGTTGTATATTTTATTCTATTTTAGTTAAAAATAAAAGTGCAATATTTAAAAATGCACAAAAAACACCAGGCCAATTTTATTCGGCTCAGGCGAGAAATGCTGATTCGTATCAAGATTTTTTTTTACGTTAAAATTTGTTTGCATATGTCATTTATAAAGAGAATCCAGTATCCAAGAAGTTGGACTATTAGGAAAAAATATTCCTGTTGTACAAATTAGTTTGACTACCACGAGGAGGAAGCGATGTAGACAAATACAGTGGATTTCACTTATTACGACCTTGGTTGTAGCGATTTACCTACGCGACGTTAAATCTAAGTCCCTTGAATTTAAACATACTTTGGTACAAAATTCATGTGGCTATAACGACTTTGGATGTAACGCCGTGTTCAGGTGTAGCAACTGTTTTTAATGAATCATTTGTATCAAATTCCTAGAAATCCAATGCAGATATTGCGACCGGAGTCAGCCGCTCGATCGAATCGAATTTATCCAAGCTCAGACACAAAGATTTTTTTGTTTCACAAACATTTCTTCTATTTTGGTTACATCCACATAGATGGCCAGCAAGTAATTTAGTAAGACGATATCAATGTGCTTGTTACTCACATGTAAGTTTTGACTGTACCCGTTGACTTTGAGCGTGAACCCCTTGTCGGACATGAACAGAGAGTGCGACAAGTCCGCCATGTTTGCAGGATACACTTCTTCCTGTACACGAATAGGATATTTACTCGAACTTTTATTACTTACGCCAAAATCTGATAAATCACGATTCAACTAAAACTCGATTTAACCCATACAATAATGTCAAAACGTCAATTTCACATTATTGTATGAGCTATATTTTGTTTTAGTTAAATTGAGATTTGGGAAAATCGCTGCAATGGACCACCCTATAGCAGTAATACAAAATATTCGAAATCCGATTTTTAAAAGACATCATTAGATTAACAAGATATTATTATATTTCTGAAGCTTTGTCTGATTAAAGAAAAAAGAAGGCAATGCCCAGGCGATACAATATAATTTATTTATTTATTAATATAAGTGCCACTGTTTAGAGGGCGATAACAATATATTCTCATTAATCTCCTACTGTAAATTTTTTTTTTTTATAGATAGGTCCGACAAATGACTCCACCCCACCTGATGTTAAGTGAAGGTGAAGTCCAGACGTGACGATAGCTGATACAGCAGTTTTACCTGCCACACCAGCCATCTTCACCCTACTACTGTAAATGTATGGAATGAGTATGTAAAACGCAAGCACACACTATATTTTATAGAAAAAGACAACATTATTATTTGCACGATTAACTATAAGGACGAGAAGAACGACAATCTCACCTTTAAGCCTTGTTGTAATACATCAGTCCAGAGATCCATCAGGCAAGCTCTGTGAAACACAGTGAAAGTTAATCAATCAATTTAAAAAATAAGGTACAAAATGTTCAGTCATTTGAACAAAAAAAGTCGCGTAATATCTAGTCCTTATCTATATGTTAACAAGGTAAAGTTCGTAAGATTCCGAATTAGTTAGTAAAAGTATTTCTGGAACCAATGAGTCTATTACTTTTATGTTAAAAGGGTGCAAACAAGCATATGGCTCGCCTGATTGTAAGAAGCCGCCATAGCTTATAGACACGATACAAACGATTTTTTTTATTATAGCCGCATTCGTGGATTTCTTTATGCCATAAGGTTGACTGGCAGAGAATGCTTTTAGCGTTAAGTCTGCCTTTTGTCCATTATTGTAATTGTGGCAATAAAGTTTGAATAAAATACAAAAAATATAACAAAGCGCCTTTAATTCGAACGGAAAATCCGCTTTCCGCCTCTCTTGGTAATTCTTTAACCGAACCTGTATCACTTCCTGAGATATATTGTAACAAGTTAGAATAAATTTCACCCGAGCAAAGCCGGGGCGGACCCTAGTAGTTTATAAATGAGACATTTGAGACATCATATACTCACTCTCGTGGTGATTTAATACTGAGCGGTGATATGAAGTAGAAGTACAGCAGAGCGGTGGGGAACCGGAACTTGAAGTCGGGCTTGTACCACAACTCCATGTGACGGTTTTTACGTAGGAGGTTTGGTTGGTCCAATCTAAGATGGGAGAAATACATATTAAACATATCAATTAAAACTTTCATTTGAAAACGATGCAATTGGAATATTTATTGAGTGTAAACTTTATTTTTTTAGAATAAGAGCTATAAGCCGTTGCTAAAGTGTATCAGAGTATTATTTTATGATCGTATTGTATTATGCAAAATTTTGGAATTTCAAACGTATTTCTGACATAACAATTGTATGCATATCAAATCAATAAAGACTATGAAACGATTTGATCTGTTATGTAATATTTCTTTTACTGAATAAATAAGACAACAGATTTCTCTTAAACTTCTTTTTTGTTGGAAGTCCAATCTTATTAATGTTATCATTGGTATAATATTAATAGGCTATTGGTAAAACGCGTAGAACACTGATAAAGCTTCAGAAATCCAATCACAGGTCACAGATAAAAAAAATCTTACACGAATTACCGTTACAAAAGTTTATATTTATTGCACTAAACCAATCAATACAGACTTACCTGAAGTTATTCACAGTCGCCACCAAGTCGGCTTGCTTCAACACTTGCGTGTTAGGTGGGCTGTTGATAGTCTTCTTACTAATATCTTTTACAGAACTCGTAGCTAAGTCTATTCCCAAGTCGTGAGCCACTCGTAGATAAGGTTCCGCCGGTGGTATGAGAGAGAAATCCGTGGTTATGTACACGTTCTTATCGGGTAGGTGGTAGTTAGAGTATGGTTCGACGGTCAACCACCGGTCTAGCCATTGTGGAGGGATTTCTGCGTAGAATAATTGATTTTTTGAAGTGAAACTTCTTTACGCACGCTTGACTCGGGGCGTAAGCTGGCGAATGCGTTACGCGTTACGAAAAGTGTGTTCGGGCGAGGCGAACGGGAGTTGATAGGGGGATATAAGCGAGAGAAAGCAGTGCACGCGCACATTTTTTAATCTCATTCTCTTATAGCAAGTAAATGAAATATGTATATGTACAAACATGTATATATTGTACACACACACAAATATATAATAATGGAGCTAAAGAAGTTCCACTTCAGTCGTGTGGTCATAAGCACACACCTTTTTTTTTTAAACTTTCATCTATGCTCAGCTCCTATTGGTCGTAGCGTGATATTATTTAGCCTTTAGCCTTCCTCGATAAATGGACTATCTAACACAATTTCTTTTTCAAATCGTGCCCTAATGATCTGATGGTTCCTGAGATTGGCACGTTTAACCAAACAAACTCTTCAGTTTTATAATATTGGTATAGATAGAATCATACTAATATTATCAATGCGAAAGTTTGTATGCTTGTTACTCAATCACGCAAAACTACTGACCGGATTTGGATGAAATTTGGTACACACATAGTTTATGACCTGGATTGAGACAACGGATACTTTGATCCCGGGAAAATGATAGGTTACTGAGGAATTCTCAAACTAAAGTTAACGCGGACGAAGTCGCGGGCTGTCGCTAGTAGGAAATAAAGCTCTAAAAGGTCTTTCTCTCAATGGAGCTTGATTATTGAAATTATTCTTAGTTGTATAATTTGTGGTTACAAAATTTGGTAGTTTACACCTTAATCAATATTTGTCTGCGCTAGATATAAAGAAGCGGACTACAAACTTTTTCGGCTAAAATGTAACCTCACACAACAGATTTTATCCTATCTATAAAGTATGTTAGTTACACAATTATCGACACAATGAAATGGAAATAATATGAAACATAAATGGTATTTTATTTTACGTACCTTGCCGTTTATATTCGGTGCCGAACCACTTCTCTTTGGCGTCGTATTGTATCGGCGTGGAGTGTTTGTTTGATAAAACCATTATGTTCACTGTGTCCGCTCGCATACAATCCAGAAGTTCAGTTATGCCCTAACAGAAACATAATTTAATAATTTTATATTTGTTTCCTAGGTTTTCACGCACATCACTCATTAAATAAAACAGTTTTACGGGTTATATGCGCTGAATTTATTTATTTATTGAAACGTCAATAAATAAATAAATCCTTTTTAGGAATGCATCATCGGAATAATGATTTTTATTTACTTTGTCGAGCTACCTTTGAAAGAGTTTTATTAAGCGTTAGGATAGTTCATTGAAATATTTTTAAAACTTTATTGTCTATGCTTGAATTTATTAGCTAATTCAACTAATAAAGTATTTCATTTAATCCTTTATTTTGAGTTGATGTATTGGACCCTAACTTCATAAACTACCACCGGTTCCAAAATTGAAAAGAATGCGAAAAGTTAATAAATAAATAAAATCAGTGCATAAAAAACTGATTTATTTAATCATTTTATGTTAATAATGCATACAGACAACAACAAATCAAGTTATCCAAGCAATCCTGTTCAACTCCTCTAAATATCATTCAACTTTATCTTAATTTTTGATATTGTACAGGCGAGTTGAGCTAAACGAAACTGTAAATAATTCTCCAATTGTTTTATATATATAATTCTTCTGTGTGTGTGTATGTCACTGAACTTCTCTTAAACTACTGGACCGATTTTGATGAAATTTTTTGTGTGTGTTCAAGGGGATCTGAGAATGGTTTAGATTCACAATTTTGTCCGCTGGACAACCCCTATTTTTTTAGGGCGGTACGAAGTTCGCTGGGTCAGCTAGTTGTTTTATAAATATCTTAAAGAAAACTTGTTTTATCTTTCTGTTAAGCCCCTTTACCACGTAACTGCGGATCAAGACGAAGTTCTCCCTTAGAGTCACACGGTTGGAATCTCGCCATAATATGAATTTTAATTCATTCGTGATGAGAGTACCAACCGAACACCTAGCGAACTTTATGAAAGAAGAGCTTTGGCCGAAAGGTGTTGTATTCCGGCGGTTCCGAGGCCGGTTGCCGGACACCACTCTGCGCCACACGATGCCGTCAATACGTGTTCATTAAATTTTACTAACATAAGTATTAAGTTTATTTACTAATTATGATGTTTTATTAGTATTTATCTGTATATATGTTAGACTTTAAGGTATGCATGTATGCACGTTGCCTGACTATAAATTGATAAATAAAATTAAAAAATAAAGTTACTTGGTAGATCCTCAAGTATCGACTTTTGTTAAACATACAAACACTAAATAACAGAATCTTACCTTAAATATGAAACAAACGAAAATTGCTATATGATATCACCTAAATCTTAAAAAAAACATATTTTCAATACAATTTGAGTTCCGTTAAAAAATGCTTTTAGCTACTCACCTTAGGGTCATATTTATAGTAAAGTTTATCCCCAGTAATATAGTGTTCTGGCGGGTAGAAGTGCATATTTTCAGCGAGAGATTCCACATGATCGGCGGGTTGAGACTCTTCTTCGAACCGGAAACTGGTCTCTTCGATCGCCTGTCAACGTTAAACTCCTATAATCTAATCTAAGCTGGAAATTCTAGGCAATACAGTTGCAATAACTTTTTAATTATGTACTCTGTAGTGATATTCTGATTCAAGATCATTACATCGGAAAAGGAGCTTTTCTTTAAAAAGAAGAAAGAAATTGACCGCTTACGGAAAGGTTCGACGCACATGATCGACGTGTGGCGGCACAAGTCATTATAAAACGCCATAATGTATTCTTTTATTTTAATAACTTTATATCCACTTTATATAAATTCCATAACATAAACACAAGTAATTGTTGTATAATAAAACATCTCAAAATCTTGTTAAGTACGCTATCGTCAGGACTATTGAAAACGGACTCTATAGGTTTAACATCGAATTTGTGTTAACCTTAATTTCAATTAATGAAGTTTAATTATTTACCTTTATTTCATTGTATATTCTCTCGGAGGGCCCCAGTTTCCTCAGCATATTTATATAAGAAAAGATAGCTTCTAAAACCTGAAATAAAAATTATGTTAAAATACTAGAAACGGTAACCTCAGTACAAAATATATGATAGAATCCTGCTAGCACAGAGAAAATGCTGTAGGCGTTTCATTAATTATATTATATTCGTACATAACAACCAACCAAAGTGAAAACAAAATAATTTCAAAATCTACAATGCCGCAATAAAGAAAACACTACAGTTGACACAAACTGTAACGTTTTCTCAATCCATTTTTAAACTTTATTTAAAAACATTAAGGTAGAAAATGCATTGCAAATAGAGATATGTTGTTGATACGCACCTCGTCTATGTGATCTAACCCGTTCTTAGTGAGCACTACTTGCGTAGAGAAGAGACTGTACATTGAGGTGTAATCGATGCCGCTTTCAGAATTACCCGTGTAAATACCAAGTGCCCACACCCTAAAAAATAAATAAAATTTTAACAAGCTAAGTAACGTTACGTTGATAACGTGCTTAAAGAAACGGAAACGTAAATTACGATTTTAAAAAACAGGGAACGGGATGCCACTCTACTGTAAGGGTGCGGCCAGAGTGCACTCAGATTCAGATTCAGATTCCGAAAACAAGCGCGAGAAATAAACGGTGTAGTCGAAGGGTACGGCCAGAGTGCACTCCTGATTCAGATTCAGATTCCGACTCAGAAAACAAAGCGCGAGAAACAGCAGGCAACCTGCTTAGACTACACTGTTTATTTCTCGCGCTTGTTTTCAGAATCTGAATCTGAATCTGAGTGCACTCTGGCCGTACCCTAAGTATAGTGGCGTCTTGCTCTAACAATAAATAATTCTCTATATAAAATTTGTCATGCGTATCACGATCTATGTTTAGATTTATTTAATCAAACATTCAGAAAGTCACTGCTTTCTTTGTTATGCTGTTTAGTTGTTTTCCTGTCTAATATAATACAAAATCTGTTTTTATAAATCAATAATTTTTAATGTTGTGCATGCATGCATGTGCATTTATTACGTTAATGGCCTTGCAATGTATTTTTGTTATTAACGTGTAATACAATAGCCAATTGATTGTTATTGTGTCTTTACCAATAAAATAAAGTAGGAATTGTCTTGCATAAAAGTTCTAAGTTCATATTTTCTATCACACTAATATTATAAAGGCGAAAGTTAGTGAGTGTGTATGTTTGTTACTTTTCACGTCTAAACGAATATTTTTTTTCTATTCAAAACCTTTGAAACAACATAATTGTAATTTATCTGGAATAAAAGATCCGAATACCTATGATATCTATGGATTTTGTCAATTACTTGCTGAAACAAGGCTCTAAATATTAAGTTTCTGCAGTAAACGACGCTCAGAAAATACAATGCAATACAGAACTCTTTCTTTTTACACCACAGAAAACATAAACCACAGAATACAGAGTAATAATGGGCGGTCTTATCGCTAAGAGCGAAATCTTACAACCTGACAACATCAGATTAGATCTTTACTATATTAGTATATAGACACTCACTTTTTCCTCAGGTAGGACAGGAGGCTACCTTTGCCCTCGTGGCCTAGAAGGTACGATATATACTGGTGTGGCTTAGACTGGTACTCGGATATTAACGAACGCATACACCACGTCAAATGTACCTGCAATATAAATCAATGGTGAGGTAAATGATTATCATTAGTGATCAGATTTAAAAACGTTTAATTAAGAATTTAAAAAAATTCAAGAACGACTGAGTACCGTTGTCAGTGTTGTTACTACAACCACCATCTTAATAGAAATATATAACAACACTGCAATTAAAACAGTGTTGTTATTTTTCTTATAGCAGTGCCATAACTTTCAAAACAATGTAATAACATTATAATTTTTGTATTTGATAATAAAACAGGTTGATGATGATAGCATTAGAACTGACCTCGGTGGTATCGCTGACCGGCTTGACGTAGAACATGCTGCGGAATTCGGGCGTAACAGAGTCTGGAGTAAATGCGAACTGGGAGAAGTCTTCAGGGGGTAGTTTGTTTGTAGGCACGCGGCCAAAAGTGCTCACTACGTACTGCTCTAATGCTTCCAGATCCATACGAGCCTGAAGAACAACTTTAAATTTAGACCCACTGGCACTAGATTTCTTGTTGAAAGCTAAAATATTAGCTTTTAAGCGTCATTCTATGTGTTTGACTTAACAATAGGTTATTTGCCCAATTTTTAAAGACGTTAATACGAAATTCGGTGACCCATTTTTTTGTCGTACTATTTGTAAGTGGCTTTCTTTACCCGCGCAAGTGTTCCCTCCTTCCTATAATCTGGGGTCGTTTAAGAGAGGCGTGAAGAAGTATTTTTGAAGGCCTGCAAGGTGAGGATGACTGGTGTAGCAGTTTATAACTGCTGTACCAGCTATCTTCGTGTTTGGACTTTATTACCACTTAACATCAGGTGGGGCAGTGTCATTTGCCCACCTCTATATAAAAAATAAAAATAAAAAGTTATTGATTAGTGTAATAGTGAGTTCACAAAAAGTAGATATTTATCATTCTCTTGCGTATGTAAAGAAACGAAAATTAAAATATTGTTTTCAAATATGATCGCTATGTTTCTCTAGCAAATATGGCGTTTACAGGCAGGTCACACGAAGGAATAGTGAAAGCGCTTTAAATTTTAATGTTATTTTTCATACTGACAAATAGGCTATTGACAAGGATGTAGTCATGTGTACTAAATGTGTAAACAGGTTTAAGCAAGCCGATTTATTTTTATTTGCAGACCTGAAAAGCTTCACCTTTCACTATTATGCGGCCATCTTTGAGCTACGAGTATATGGCGATGCGCCTTAAGTTTAGCTAAGTTTGATTACATGGACGAATTAACGGATTATTATTCCTGTTAATCAAACTGATTAGGCAGTTTGACCACAAAGAAATTATTCCTGTTGTAATATTATTTTGACGACCTCCAAATGTACGCCGAGTTTCCGAGTTGTCGCCTACTCAGATAGAGACGGGTTCGAATCCCGGTGAGGCAAATGTGTGATGTATACGAGCATTTGTAGCTAATTCATGGATGTTTATACATATTTCTCGATAAATAAATATACTTATTTACGTATCCCATAAAACAAGCCTTACAGTGCTTACTTTGGAACTAGGCTAATTGGTGAGTGTTAGAAATATTCATTGTATCTACACCCATGCTAATTAACCGTTATTAAAGATTCTGAAACAGTTAGCTTTATTGCTAACAATAAAACGTCCAATGTCATAATAAAAAAAACATTATCACTCCCGTTAAAGTGTCATAATGTTTTTTTTATGAATTTCATAATAACACTTTTGTTAAATCCCTTCCAGGCCAAGGGCTTCCTCATCAGACAGCCTCAATTTTCACTGCTGGATGCGTCGAATTATGAATTTCAAAAAAGAACATTGTCACTTGCTTCACTACCGCAGCAGCGCCGAAACTTTCCATGAATTTTAAGTTCTTAGAACGCCGCGTGGTTTCAGAATCTTCTATAGAGGATTCATATCATGGGTGGAGATAAAGTCTTCTCTCTGTCAACTCTTATAATTAGGTATTAAAACACTCACGTGATACCATTATCCCACATTCGCGTTTTCATACCCCACATTATACAACAGTTGTATAAATAACTATAAGGAACATCTGTTACGTTATAATTCGATTTATATTTGGTTTGGTGGATTACAGGTGTACGAGTTTGATGAGATATTATTTTCTTATATTTGGCAATCTAATAATGACATGGCACTTATAACTATATAGATCTAATTAACAAAACATACATCAGCAAAATTTCCAGTATATTTTTTTTATAACTAACCTGTACAGCGACAGTCATCCTATTAGCGCTATAATGCCGCTTCCTGAACTCGTGCGCAGCTTTATACAACTTCTCATCATCGTCTATATCGTCTCGAAGGCTCCGCAAGTTGCCCCACGTGAATATCCTCGCCGGATGATCTTTGGGGAATAGGCTCGAGAGCAGCTGGTCTTTGCGATTTGAGTCCGAAGGGGACGCTATTGCGAACTCTAAAATGGTATACTTAATTGATTTAGTGACCAAGTTTGAGGTCTGATTTACTTCAAAAACGTTTTGTAAAGCACTAAAGATTACGGTATAAAGTTCTTTTTATTAATAAGGGGCGAGAGTAACTCTGCCTGTCGCCGACCAGTCTAACGCAAGGAAAGACGTGCGGGACGGCTGCGGCTGCGGCGACGGATGACACACCCTTTATCGCTCAAATCGCGTTCAAACTTTTAAATGAATTTAACACCGCTAATTCTTATCTAATTTCTTTTTTGTAACCTATGTACCAGTTACCTAATACAGTCCACACTTATTTAAAGTTCCCATAGGACCATTTACCATTGCCTGTTACATTTTGACATCAAAATAGCTAACCGAATTTTAAAATCAAAGTAGAATGGGATGGAATAATAAATGTTGTATGACGCACCATAAGAAATCTAGCACCACTATAGAAATCAAATAAATACACGTCTTTCCTAGAGTATAATATAAATATAACACGCATTATGTTAGATAATTATGTTGTTTATTGTTAAAGCACGCATACTTTACGTCAAGCCACATAACGACGCCTTGTGGGTTGGCTGAGCAACAAGCAAGATAGGTAAGTGAGACGCATTAGACAGCTAAATAATACTGGCATAAACATCATTCCTATAGCCACACGTCAATGACGCTATATTTGGCATATGCAAATTAAATTGGGCTATTATAAGTTGTGGTCACTGACAATGGTAAATAAATGTCTGCGTCTTTAAATAACAAGACAACATGTTTACTATTTCGCTTGGATATAACAATCATTACATAAATAATGATAAATACATATTTAGTGTATAAGTTTTACGATGATGGCAAAGAATCAAAGGAGCAACAGGCGATGTGTACATGTTAACATTTTTTTTCTTAAAGAACAGTAGCAAATTCTTGAACTCTAGGTACAGTTAGCACCAAACAATATCGAATTCGAATAAATAAATTCGATCTCGATACTCGTCAAATGTCAAGAAAAAGAAATCAAGTATGCAAAATTTTAAAAGCGCCACAAAGGACGTGAACGTAAATTAAAAATCTTCCATAAAAACTTCATGACGTATCGAAATCGAATTCAACTACTTACTTATTCGAATTCGATATTGGTTCGTGCTAAGGATACTGGATCAGAGAAATTAAATTGAGGATGGACTTTCAATTAAGGATCTGATCTGATCCCTTAGCACGAACCAATATAGAATTCGAATAGTTTTTAAGTGCGAAATGTCAATGTCAAATTTTGTATGGAAACTTGAACAACAGCGCCACAGCGGACGTAACGAGAACTAAAAAGCAGTACACATTTAACGTATATCTAATTCAACTATTCGAATTCGTTATTGGTTCGTGCTAAGAGTACAGGACGAAAGAGTATTTGCTAAAAAACGTAAAGTAGGTAAAACACAATCTGAAAACAGAGTATAATAATAAAAAGAATTACATGTGTACCGATCTTACCAGATTCGATAGCTTCTCTTTCGCGTTGCATCGCTTCCTTAAGCATGAGCGGGCTGACGAAGAACTGGCTGAACATGTCCATCGCCTGCGGGAGGTGCTTCTCCTGAATCTCGAAGTAGAACGTGGTCATCTCGCAGTCCGTCGACGCATTGTCCGAACCGCCTTTTTTCTATGAAGTGTATCAAATATATCATCATCGGCCTATGAATGTCCCCGCTGCTGGGGCACAATAGAGACATTGGGCCATGACCCAGGCCCAGTTTGGTGGGTGCTTACGAATGCTGATGAAGCCAGGATCAACGGTTTAGAAGCACGAAAGAACTAGATAAAATAAATTCTTGGTTACCTATCCAACGACCGATCACTGCAAAACTTGCTTAACTTCAATGATCGCGCTTTTTTAAAAATTACAAATCAAAGATTGAATTATCTTTCCATGCTCTTTTTAACCCTTTACAGATTAGGTTAGTTCCAATACCAATAACCGATATTGTACCAAAGGTATATAAAACTTAGTACTTCTCACAAGTTCATGGTATTATTTGACGACCTTCGTGGCCGAGTGGTATGTATCCAGGTTCGAATCCCGAATCGACAAATGTTAGTATGATTTATACTAATCAAATTTGATAATTGTACAAAACAGTGATACGTCATCACCTATTTAATTATTCAGTGTTACAAACAATTCTTGTGAATGAGATAATACCTACAGCTTATTTGTATCTCTAGCTCCCCAGTGAGAGAGCCTTCTCGATAGAAAGTAACACAAAGAACTGAAATTATATCAGTAACGTTTATAAAATCCATTACTATATTTTTATTAGAATCGCAGTCACTTAAGTTTGTTATTCATATATGGAAATAATATTACAAATAAGCGAGTGTGTATTCGACTCGCGTACTAGGAATTCCGTCTTACTAGGTTAACAATAACTACAATACATCGACACTTCCAAAAAAGGCAAAAACCTCCTTTTCCTTGTATCTCTCTTCATGTTCCTCTCTTATTACTGAATGTTGAACATCAGCTTTGAAAACCGCGCTTTGTCCCTGGCGAGATGAAACAATTCCGCGGCGCTCTTGAATAAGTGGACTGGACTCTCGCGGATGTTTCGAAGCCACGACTATTTTCGACGTTTCCCCGCAATTTTTCCCATCATAATGAATTGCAGTAAATCGTATCTCTCGTGTCTGAAAACATGACCGAGTTACGAAACTTTTTTTGTTTTGGTGGTCTGCATCAATTGCGAGTTTGACCGACAAATCTTGGAACTTTGACATTTGTATGTTTTTGAATCCACGATAGCTGAACGTGCTAACCACTTGCGCCATCGAGCTCTTCTATTACAATTTATTCCTAAATATTTATTAGTCTCAGCAAAACGCGTCTCGCAAGAGTCTCGTGCGCGCGCGCCTAGCGAATAGTCACCGTGCGACAATGTCCGTAAATAATACGATTAAGTGTGCTAATTGCAATGTTGTGATATCGGAAGTGCTCTCATTTATTCGTAGTAGACATGACGTTATGGATAATGAAAGTTTAATCAGTATATGTGTTTCTGCATTTTCTGAGGAAGAGATCAACGAAGCCAAGAATTTGTTGTTTACGTCGGTAAAGACGAATCGCAAAATGATATCCAGAAGAAAAGACAAAAAACAGAAAGACTTGGAAGACGTGATAACGGTATTTAAAACAACTGATCCTGATCAGCTGCCTGTATTTGTTGCGTATCATTTACACAAATTACCGCCTATAAGTTTCGATCACGTAGATGTTACAAAATTGCTGAGGGATATACTGGTTTTACGGAATGAAATAGAGAGTATAAAGAAGGATTATGTGACCAAAGAATATCTAAATTCATCCGTGCAAAATTTACCAAATCCGTTATTTAATCTTAATGTGAATAAAATAAGGGGAGGAGGGTACGCAAACATGGACAGCGGGCCGTTCGGTTTGTCACCGTTGTCTACGGAGGTTGAGGCACTGAGCGACACAGTGTCACACAGTGGCGGCGACAGCGCACCGAAATATCGCTCTCTCGTTCGCACCAGCACGTGTGACCTAGCTGTGGAAACAGGCGATACGACTGCACCTGTCAACACAACTGTGTTGGAAAACAAAGTTAAATCAGCTGATTGTTCACCAGTAAAGCAATTACCAAAAATATCAATGGCCGCAGTACTAAAACAAGGCGAATGGCCAAAAGTGAAAAATAAGGCTGATGATGATTGGACACTGGTTCAAAGAATAAGGTACAAGAATCGCTTGGACGGAAAAACGGGAACAGCTATCACTTCCAGTACGGGAAATTTTAAAGCGGCGGATACAAAAATACCGCTTTTTATATCAAATGTAAATAAAGATACTACTAAGGAAGACATTTGCAATTATATTCTTAAAATGACAAATGAAACAGTTCAACTCGAGAAAATTAATATGAAATCAGAAAGGCCCTACAATGCTTTTAAATTGTTTGTGACAAAACATAAAATTAGTGCGTTCTTAGATGACAAGCTGTGGCCGGAAGGCATACGTTTTCGTCGCTTCGTTTATTTCAAAACGAATAAAGAAAGGGAAAATTCCCAGGTAAGAAGTGAAGAAAATCCTAACACTAATGGATAATAGCTACACGAATGTAACTTTTTCATCCTTCAATTGCAAAAACGTTGTTCGTTCTTTGGACTGCGTAAGGAAGATATGTGGTGTTTCTGACGTTGTCGCTTTGCAGGAGACTTGGCTTCTACCCCACGACGTGCCGTACCTTGGAAGCATCGATAAGGACTTTGCGTACACGGGAAAATCTGCCGTTGATATTTCTGCAGGCGTTCTCAAAGGGAGACCATACGGCGGTGTTGCGTTATTGTGGAGAAAATCGGTGTTTCGTTCGGTTTCTGTTATCTCTTGCCACAGCGATCGTGTAACGTGTGTGAAGATAGAACAAGAGAATCGCTCATTGTTAATTTTTAACGTGTATATGCCTACTGACAGTGCAGATAATCTCATGGAATATACGGAGTGTCTAAGTGAAATTATCTCAATAATTGAGAGCAGTGGTGTAGAAAGCGTTTTTATATTAGGGGATTTCAATACTCATCCTGATACCAGATTTGCGAGTGAGTTACTTACAGTTTGTACTGAACAGTTATGGTGTTGGGTTGATAAAGAACTGTTACCGGAGGATACATATACTTTTACAAGTTCGGCTAATGGTTCTCGTAGATGGTTAGATCACTGTGTAGTGACTAGTGCGGCTAGACCCTTAGTTGTCAATGCCGCTGTGCTGTATGACGTTTACTGGTCTGATCATATGCCTTTGTTACTGGAGTGCAATATTAATTTAATAAAACCTAGGGCTATGCCTCCATCTGTTAGCGGGAGTAATAGGGTGTTGTGGGGTGATAGAAACTCCCAACAAATGCAACAATATTTTGATTATTGTAACTTAAACTTGCGTAAAATTGATTTTCCTTCCGAATTTTGTAATTGTGCTGACAGTATGTGTAAGAAAACGGAACACTTTTTATTGTTAGACTCTATGTATAGAGATATTGTATGCGTTCTTAAAGAAGCCTCGGAAAAATCATATGTTAATAAGAAAAACAATTGTAAACGTAGGAAATATATCCCAGGTTGGAACAAGTACGTTCGCGATGCTCACTGTGAGGCGCGTTTACATTACAAGAACTGGATATTATATGGCAAACCGTGTTCTGGCTATATATATGACAAAATGTGTACATCTAGAAGTTACTTTAAATATAAATTAAAGCTTTTACAGGATAAGCAACAGCAATTAAAAATGGATAACATAGCTCAGTGCCACTCAGATAAAAATTTTAGTAAATTCTGGAAAACTACAAAATCACTCGGCTGTAAATCGGGTCTACCAGTGAGCGTGGCGGGTGTGCATGGGTCAGCGGACATTGCCAATGCATTCAGTAGCCATTTTAAGATTGAGCCTTCTGTAATTAAAGAATTAGAATTAATAAACTACCAGCCTAAGTGTGCCGTATCAGCGCCAATTACATTTTCCGCTAAGAAAGTGGCGAGTGTAATAAAAGAAATGACGAGAGGAAAGTCTCCCGGTTTTGATTGTCTGACTATTGAACACCTAAAGTATGCTGGAGTTCATTTGCCGCGTGTACTTGCAATGTTTTATACATTATGTTTGAGTCATAGTTATTTACCGGCAGATCTCATTAGAACAGTTGTAGTACCTATCATAAAAACCAAATCAGGGGATATTTCAGATATTTCTAATTATAGACCAATATCGCTTGCTACAATTATCGCGAAAGTTCTGGACGGTCTATTGGACAATATATTGGCTGATAACATAGAGTTGCATGATAACCAATTTGGTTTTAGGCCCGGTTTATCAACCGAAAGTGCTGTGCTATGTCTTAAACAAACTGTTAATTATTATACGACCAGAAAAACACCAATAATTGCTTGTTTTTTGGATCTGTCTAGGGCTTTTGACCTTGTAAATTACGATAAGTTATGGCAAAAGCTTTACTGTGAGACTAAGGTACCTAAAGAAGTTTTATGTTTGTTTAAATTTTGGTACAGTAACCAGATGAATACTGTAAAATGGGCAGGAACTTATTCCGATATGTATGGGCTACGTTGTGGAGTGAGGCAAGGGGGGTTGAGCTCTCCTCGCTTGTTCAATCTTTATGTGAACCAGCTGATAGGTGAGCTCAACAGCGCAAACGTTGGCTGTTACGTAGACGGTGTTTGTATAAATAACATCAGTTACGCTGATGATATGGTGCTGTTGAGCCCATCTATTAGTGGGATAAGGCGACTAATTGCTATCTGTGAGTGTTATGGACTTGCCCATGGGCTCAGGTATAACACTAGCAAAAGTGAGTGGATTCTTTTTAAGTCAGGTTCAATAAACTACACGAATCTACCTGAAATAACACTCTTTAATAATCCACTGAAACGTGTTCAGAAATTTAAATACTTGGGCCATTGGGTCACGGAGGATTTGCACGATAATGATGATATCGAGAGGGAGCGTAGGTCGTTGGCGGTTCGCTGCAATATGCTGGCTCGCAGGTTCTCACGTTGTAGTAGGGCAGTCAAATTAACGCTTTTTAAAGCCTACTGCCAGTCGTTCTACACGTGCTGCCTGTGGGTGAGTTTCACGCAGCGGGCTTACAGCGACCTTCGAGTGCAGTATAACAATGCCTTGAGAGTGATGTTGGGGATGCCTTGGAGGTGCAGCGCGTCAAATATGTTTGTGGAAGCGCGAATAGATGGCTTTGCTGCGGTGATGAGGAAAAGGTGTGCCTCGGCGCTAACTCGCTTACGGAGCAGCTCCAACAGTATTCTCAGGGTGTTTGTTGATAGGTGGGATATGCCACTTATACAAAGATGGGTGAAGCTCCACACTTTATGTTAATTTTTATATGATTTATATTATTTATTGTTATATTTTTTTTTTCGATTGTACTCTTACTAACTCTAGTTTTTATAAGAATATTGTTACTAACATCTTATATGGGCTATGCCTGAAATAAATTGAATTGAATTGAATTGAATTGAAAAACAAAAAAAATTTTTTTCGAAATGGCCACCTTTAACTTTTATACAAACTGTTGTGGACTGTATGATGCTTTTGATTGAAACTCGATTTTCTTCCTTGGTAGTTTATTTCTTCTTATTTATTATTACAATTTTGCTGTTCTGGATCGCATGAAAAAATTTACTGTTGTCGTCTTCTCGCGCGCCGTCAGGCGCGCGGGGAGATGGTTCTAGCTTCTTGCTATTTCCATAGTAGCGGGGTCGCAGCTTATTTTCGGAATAAGCCGGTCATTTGGGTCGAACTCTCCCGCCACACAGCTTCACGCACCGCCCTCAGCGCGGTCCAGCCCACCGGGTGAGACCCTTGGGGGAGGCCCGGTGAACGACCTGCGAGCAGGCGGCGGACTTAATGTGGGCGGGGAGAGTAGTGTTGTCCGTTGTGGGTAGCTGTGGTCATCGTTTTTGTGGAGGGTAGTCGGAAATCAGTGGGCGTGGCTTCGGTCGGTGTCATGTCCGTTGGGGGTGTGTCTTGCAAATCTAGTAGGTGGGACCCGCCCTTTTGGGGCGGGGCCGTTGTCAGTCCGGTGGTTTCATTGCTTCTCTAGGCAGGGCTCTGTTTCGGCGGCTGTAGAGTCTGTCTAGTTCGGGGGCGATGTTTTGTAGGTGTTTGGCGCCGGCGTTATCGGCGCGCGTAAACGTGTTGCGTGTGAGATTTTCTATAACAGCGTCAATGGAGTCTATTTTCAAATCTTTGTGGATTGTAGCATTTCTTACGTAGCGTGGGGCTTTGACGATTTTTCGAAGAATTTGGTTCTGCTGGATTCGTAGACGCTTTTTCTGCGACTCGGGTACTAGGGCGAACCAAGCAGGGGCTGCGTAGGTTAATATAGGGCGTATGTACGTTTTAAATATACCTATCTTGGTTTTGATGGGTAGGCTGCTATTTAGTACGGGCTGCAAGCGGGCTCTTGCGGCTTTGGTTTTTGTTACACATTCCGTCACCTGTTGTGCCATTTTCAGCCGCTGGTCAATGGTCACACCCAGGTATTTGGCTGTGGTGCACCAGGGGATGATTTTGTCGCGAATCTTGAGGGGTGGTGGTATGTCTCTTTGCAGACCTACCATCATGGCTTGAGTCTTCCCTACATTTATTGACATCCGCCATCTGTCAAGCCAATTTGTTAGGGAGTCTAGGGTGGGTTGTAATTTGGTTACCGCGTGATTTGGTCGAATGGAGGATGCTATGTAGGCGGTGTCGTCTGCGTAGAGTGCTAGTTTGACGCCGCTTTCTGCTGGGATATCGTTCGTGAAGACTGCGTAGAGGGCTGGTGATAGGCAGCTCCCTTGTGGCACACCGGCGAGGATCGGGCGGGGTGATGACAGGCGTCCCTCTACAGCGACGGTGAAGCTTCTGTCTCTTAGGAAAGTAGCGATTACCTTCAGTAGGCGAAGCGGCGTGTTAGACGACGACAGTTTGTGCAGCAGGCCCTCGTGCCACACCCTGTCGAACGCCTTTTCCATGTCTAGCATGATTACTGCGGAAAATTCTCTTTTATTGATGTTAGTAGCAAGTAAGTGTAATACCCGGGCAAGTTGTAAGGTAGTTGAATGACCCTGGCGGAATCCGAATTGCTCGGGGCGCGATTCGATATGGGGTATAAGGTGAGGAAGCAATAGTTTTTCAAAAACTTTGGAGATTGTGGGTAGTAAGCTAATGGGGCGGTAACTTTCGGGTTTATAAGGGCTCTTACCCGGCTTGTGTATCATCACTACTTTGCCTATTTTCCATTGTGTCGGAAAATGGCCGGCACGAAGTATGCCGTTGTAGAGTCGAGCTATGGCGGCGACTGTCTTAAATGGCAAGTGTTTTAGTGCTGCGTTGGAGATGTTATCTAGGCCCGGGGCTTTCTTTGGTTTACACCTGTTAAGCTCTCTCCGGACCTGCGTGGGCGTTATTATAATCGGGTGGTCGGTGGCGTCGTGTAGTTCCGCTAAACGTCTAATCACGTCCAACTTTACAGTCAGAGCGTGCTCGACGTCTAGCGTGGGATTCGGCGTAAACTGAGCTTGTAAGTGGCCAGCAAAGATTTCAGCTCTGTCTGCGGGCGTGTAGTGTGGCTCACCGTTTGCATCAATGAGTGGTCTAGTGGCTGGTTTGGTACTACTTAACTGCTTGCAGAGGCGGTGGACGGAGGGCATATCATCGCCTACTGCGAGCAGGTGATTTTCCCATGATGACGCAGCGTGCTCCTCTAGTGCGCGTTTGATGCGCTTTGTGAGTTCGTTGAGGCGGGCTTTTGTGATGGGGCATCTGGAGTTTTGCCATAGTCTCCGCAGGCCGCGTTTTTCCTCTATTTGGGCCAGCACTCTGTTAGGTAAGGTTTGGGTGCTCTTACCTCTGGAGCGGGTGTGGGAAGCTGTATCTAATGCGGTCTGTAGGGCTGCGGTTATCTCCTTGGCTGCTTCGTCGACCTCGAGTGCCGTGGTGATGGGGCGCGAGTGTGTTAGTTTGGCCGCTGTTGTGCGGAAACTTTCCCAGTCGATACGTCGAATCGGGGTGGTAATATTGGTATTTGTGGGCAGTCTATCTATAGTTACCAGCACTGGTCGATGGTCTGATGGTAGATCTGCCATGACTTCCTGTGAGATTCCGTCGGTAACGCCTCTCGCGATTACGACGTCTAGTACGTCGCCATTTCCGTTGGCGTCGTAACGCGTAGGTTCGTCTGGGCCCATCACTAGGTAGTCATTTGTGATTGCGTCATGGTGAAGTTTGCGGCCAGCTGGGTTTATGGTGTTGGAGTTCCAGGCGGTGTGCTTCGCGTTTAAGTCTCCGGCTATAATCGTGGGTAAAGGACGGAGAAGCTCACGGAGCTCTTTTACGTCTAGCGCACCTGCTGGAGGTCTGTAGGCTGCGTAGATCCGTAGTTCTGTACTCCCAGTGTGTATGTCTACGCCGAGGGCGTATAGAGTAGATAGCTGCGAAGTTGGGGCCGGTCTGTGCACAATGCGTCTGTGTATCAACAGGAGGAGCCCTCTGATAGGGCGCCCGTCTTGTCCGGACTCGTCCTGTCGATACGCGACGTAACTCGGGACGTTGAAGGCAATACTAGGTTTGAGTAACGTTTCGCTCACCAGTGCTATGTCTACGTCGTGCTCACGCAAAAAATGCATGAGCATACGACGTTTGCCTGTGAGCGATTGCGCATTCCAGTGCATTACCCTCAACGACCGGAATTTTGTGCCGTAATTTGTTCGAAGCAGTTCCGGAGTTGCTCAGCCATTGTGTTAACAAACTGGTTGAGTATGAGTTGCGTATTACTGAGTGTGTTCTCACCCGATTTTGTGGTTTCTGTGCCCGATTTTTTTTGTTGCTCGTTGAAGGTAGATTGAGTTCGGGGTTCGCTATCTCTTTCTGCCTGGGTGGCGCTCTTCCCCCGTTTCTTTTTGCGGCGGCGGGTAGTGGTGGATTTTTCGGTGGCTGTGGTGGGTAGGCGGGCAATCGGTGCGTTTGCCGGGGCCATCAGCGTAGTGGCTGTTGTTTCGGCTACTTGTGGCTGCGGGATGGCTGCTTTTGTGAGTGGGCCAAAGGAAGGGCCAGACCTGGCGACGGTACTTGCCTTTTTGTTCCTTGCCTCTTTGCGTATTGTCGGGCAACTAGAGTGATTTGCGGGGTGCGGGCCGCCGCAGTTTGCGCATGTCGCTGCTTCAGTGCGTGGGCGGGGGCAGTCTGCTGCGGCGTGTGGCTCTCCGCATCTCACGCAAGCAATGGGACGGTGGCAGCCTTTGGACGAGTGCCGAAAACCTTGGCACCTATGGCACTGAGAGGGGCCCTTTTTGCCGCGCCAGGCCTCAATGGTGATTCCCGGCATGCATAAAAGCTCCTTCAGTGCGTAAATTCTCGGCACAACATCGGTGGATCTATTTATTGCAGCGAAAAATATGCATCCGGGGCGACCTGCCCTCGCCCGGATGCGTTTAGCGTGCTCGACGTTAAAGCCTTTGGCCGCTAAGGCTTCTTTTATTTGCTCCGGCTCGGTGTTGAAAGGGAGGCCGCGGATAGCGACTTTCAGGCTCCGCTCCTCCGGGAGGGCGTACGAATACCAACTCATCCCGGGCTGTACTTTCTCTAAATTAGAGAAGTACGCCTGGATCAGTCGGTATTCGTCTCCGTCCGCGGGGGAGAATCGAACTCCCGTTCCAAATGGCCGTGCGTTCGGCGGTCTCCCGAGCTGTTCGTTCAGAACTTTAAAATGTTCGGCCCAGTCGGGTAGTTTTTCAACCACTAGGGGTGGGTACCTTTTGTCTTTAGGTTGAGCGGCGGTCTGAGTATTTGTCACCTGTTGCGTCGTTTGGGTTACTTTTTGTGGAGCTGCAGTCGTCACAGTGGTGGTTGCAGACGTGGGCGGCTGAGCGGGGGTGGTAGTTACCGCTTGCGAGTATGTGGGGTAGTTGTGATTTACCTGAGCACATGTGGGTATTTGCATATCTTGTGGCGACGGGGGTATTTCTACATCTACCTTCCTCGGTCGCGCATCGGGAGGTGGTTGTGCAGCCGGTGTTTGCGATGTCGTCATAGGGGTGGGTGGTGGCGGTGGTGGCGGTGGCGTAGCGATAGGGCTAGGCTCTGGTGTTGTTACCGGCTCTGGTGTGTCACCGCTGCTCTGCGAGCGCTTGAGTCGCGGGTCGCGCGAGCGGCAGGTTCGCTTGTCGGGCGTCTCAGGCGGCGTGGCGGTGTCCCGGGATCGTTTCCGCTGCCACGGGGGGTCGGTTTTTGGCAGCTGAGGTGGAGAGCCGCTGATGGCCTGCAGCGCCTCCTTTGCCAACATATCGGCTGGACACAAGGCCTGTGTCTGCCCCGTTTCGTATTCCAGCAACCGAGCGTAGGAGGCCAGCCCGCGATTCAGCCTGTCCGACAGGTGGCCGGTGCGGATTATCCGGGAGATCATCACCACGTCAAATTCATATTTGGCTAGTGAGGATCGCCGGACGGTCCTGGCCGAATCGCTGGTGGTTCCCTCGGTCGCTGCAGCACGACTCGTGGAGGGTATTTGCCGGTTTGTGGCTTGGGTAGGCGTAGCGGGCGTCACGAACTCATCTTTTTTGTTCGTTGTGCGTGGTGGTGAGCGTGTCGGAAGCTTCGACTTCGACTGCTTCGTGCGTTGGGGTTGGGGCGGTTGGTCTGCCATTTAGCGCGACGGCTCGCGAGCGCGACGCGACAGCACAGTTGGGGATGACCCGACGCGACCCTGAGCAGCGCGCGCGGAGCGCGCTGCCCCGCTGCTATGAGTAAGGAAGGTCCCCGCCGGCCAAGGGGCCAGGCCAGGTTCATCCGTAATTATAGACACTATAATACGGGCGACACTGATTAACTTGTTCATACGGGTCCGTGCATACGAATAGGTTCATCTGCAGTCCGCATGAAAAAATGACAAAATGACCCTACTTATATCTAAGATTATGAGTACGCAGTTAGCGCTAAGTCAGAGCGGTAGTTGACCTATCCCGTGCGTTTCCCCCCGCGCCCCGCCGTAGTTGCGTCGTCGGTTGCTCGCAGTTCGCGCTAGGTCGGAACGGTAGTCGGCCAGTCGTGTGAGCCTCTTCTGAGCTGTGGTCGCGTCGTCCTTGACACAAACCTTTATTCTGTTTGGCCACGAATCTGTGGATTTACGCACTGTTTCCAAGGGAAATTTCGCCACTGCTTACTCTAAAGATTTTTTAATAGACTCAATGTCGCCGTGTCGTTTAGAGCAGGCCATGTCCTCTAAAACTGACCATAATTTGAGGTCTAAAAGGTTGAGGTCTGGGCTAGATGAGGGCCATTCTTCAGCTCTTAAAGTCCGGAACGTTGGTTTCAAGACAACACGCGGCCGCCCCGATCTTTTCTGGTCTTCGACAGACTAAGTGTTGTTGTATCTGTTGATAGTACGATATACGAACATACGGCTGATACCAAGCTTTTGAAGTGTCTGGAATATGATCGACGGCTCCATACCTACTCATACAATCCTATTTTCTTTAACACCCCTTCTTTCTTTCACTTTCGTCACCGACATTTTGGTCCTGCGAGCCGGATCCATTTTCGAAAACCAACAACCTCATTCCATATTGTCATTTGATAATGAATACGAAAAAATATGTGAAATGGCGCAAAATCGAAAGAACTTTTAAAAAATATACGTGTTCCAAATTCAATTTAATTCAAAAGTTGAAAAAAAAAGTTTCTATGTAACAGTATTTATGGCCAGACTAGTTACATAGGTCTGGCTGGGAAGGAAACAAGAAAAGTCTTAGATTGTATTTTTTATTGTACCTAATGTGTTAAAAAAATATTGTTTTAATTTTCTAAATATATAAAAGAAGAAACTGACTGACTGACTGACATATCAACGCACAGCCCAAATCGCTAGGTCTAGAGATTCCAAATTTGGTACGTAGGTTAGGTCTAGGGGTGCACTAAGGAAGATATTTTAAAATTCACCCCCGAAAACGTTAAAATAGAGGATGAAAGTTGGTATGAAAAATATTATTCCTTGAGTTAATAGACTTGAAACTTAGCACAAATACTACTAAATAAATTATAAAATTTGTCATTCTCAGTTTTCCTAAAATATCCCCTAAAAGCTAAAAGGGGATTGGGAGGTTGTCGAAGTTTTTATATGGATTCATTTTAACACGCATCCCGATTAACTCGAAACTTGGTATTTTTTACTAAAGACCAGAAATAAAGAATAACCTGTATAAATCAGGGTTTTACGAAAATCTATCTCTAAAAGTGGTTGAAAGTTTGAATAAAAAATCTTTTAATTAGAAGTAATAGAATTAAAACTTTGGTACGAATACTTCTCTAATTAAATAATATTTTTAGGTTGCCTTAACTACCCCTAAAGGGGAAACGGGAGCGTGCCGAAGTTTTTATATGAATCAATTTTAACGAGCATTCGATTAACTCGAAACTCAGTATTTATACTTGATATCGATCAGAAATAAAGAATAACATGTACATATCCTGATTTTTGAAATTCTTCCCATGGGGGGTAAAAAAAAGGGATGAAAGTTTGTATGAAAAATCGTATTCCTTGGGTTAATAGACTTGATAGTACAATCAAATACTAATCTAATATCATCATTTATAGGGCGGTGGCACTACCCTGGCGCAACACATTTTTATTATTAGTGCGGAGGTTAGTTTGACATTCTTTTGTCTTTTTGACATTGAATCATCAATTAGAACTTACCAAAATCAACTTAATTATAGAAGTAGAAGTTAACAGTTTAATTGGCTTGCATCATAAAACATCTGCAGATGTTCAGTAACAACATGTTGTTACTAAAACTAATATATTTTGGATTATATCATTATAAAAAAAAAACGACGGGTTGCACTCCGGGAGTGCTGGCAGAAGTAAAAACTTGAATATTGACGTTATGCATTTTTGATATTTTGGAATGGTTAGGGAATAATTTTGCGCGAATTGCTTTAATTTTATCAGTATAAAAGTACTTTAATTTATGTGGTAGAATAAAATATTTATTTATTGATCGTACACAAACATGACAATTTATATTACATTAAAAAAGTTTATCTCTCAGAAAAAATAACTTACATGAATCACGTTTAGGGCACTCAGCGACATCTATTGTAAAAAAATCAACTTACATGAATCACATTTAAGCGCACCTAGTGACCTCTATTGTAAAAAAATGCATTTTCTTCGCAATAAAGCTGCCCCCTGGACGTCCTAGATAGACTTATTATTATAATACGATAAAATAAAATATTACTATGTTTCGTCCAATATATTGAAAGTCAACAACCTTTCCAAATTTTATTGTTTTCGTCAGATCCCCGATCAGGCCACGTGTCAAGACGCGATCAGCCCACGTGTCCTGACGCGAATTTAACATTTTTTACCCATACAAAAAAAGTGTACAACGCCGCTTAAGAAGTTTTCACTTAAAAAAAAGAGACTACTAGTGTAAATATGGAGAACCTGTATAGCAAACTCTCCTAGTACTCCGGATCTAAATCCAAATTGGCTATCACTCAATTTTTCATCACATCTTGCTCTTATGCGTTCGTGTGTGATATTGAGGAATAACTTGAGCGCTTGGCTCATAAGACTAATAATTTGGTATTCCTCACATCTTTTAGTATTCGGCTTAATAGGCAGAGTGACAAATATTGATTTGAGCAAGTCCTCAGAAAATACGCCAGTGTCATACACAAAGTTCATCAGTCTTGTCAAGGCACATACATGATCTTGCTCGATTTATTTTAGTATCTCTATTTGAAAATCATTCGGGCCTTTTGTTTTGTCAGTTATCTATTCAAATTTATTTTAATTTTTCTTAACATAGCGAGTATTTACAGTATTACACGCATTCTGTAAAACTTACAGATGTCTACCTATTTGCGTTTGAGATATAGTCCTGTGACAGACAAATAGCGAAGCGGAGGTATATTTTAGAGAGTCGTCATCTTTTTGGATACGGAACCTTAAAATTCAATATAATTATAATATGTGTGTTTGGGGCGATTTATATAAAAAAATGTTAATGAAATTCCTGTCCATTATGTTAATACCATTGATATCTAACGAGGCATTATAGTTGGTAGGTTGGTAATAGCACTAGTAAACATACGCGCTTCATTTCACAGTGTTACTCAACTATTGTGTTATGGAATGCAGCGCAGAAAGTGCCGACGAACACCCGGAACACATTTGTGCAAACAACTTTCTAATACAATTTCACGTTGTACGGAAAAAAATATATCTTACAGATTACCTACCACAAATTGTCAACAATATATATGTTACCTAAGATTTTAAATAGATAAGAGATCTAATCAATTAAATGAGGTAGTAATCTCCAGGTTTGGAGAGACCAGGAGAAATAACCTTATGTTGGTGTTGTTTTCGTTGGCGAATAAGGTTCCAGGGCTCCGCGGAATAAATGATTGAGTTCGCTTTGGCAAGGTGTATTTTCGCAACCTGACTATAATTTCCATCGCCGTAGGTTTAATCTGAAAAGCTGTTGTTTACATGCATATTTTAACTCAATATTTCTTGAGTATTTACGTACTACGAATCAATAAGGTTCAGCTCATCGAGTTTTCTAAATTTATTTGCCATTAATAAGTGCAATGTGGGTATTAAATGTTGATAAAAATTTCACTAGCTTTAAAGCCTACTAAGCCATTTGCTATAGCACGAAAAAGGAACATTCCCATTTATGTATACCTATATTAGTAAAATGAACAATGAAATTAAATAGCAAGAATTTTATGTTCATAGCCTTCTACTCTATCCAAGGAAAGTAAGCAGATGGCACTTTCAATTTAGGCATTGCGTGGATTTTCGGCGCCCGAAGCTCAAGCAAATTTTTCGATCGCTAATTTTTATTCCCGCCACTCTCACCGTGCTGAGAACAGAGATTTTTCTTTGAAGTTCGGACTACTAACCCCAAGAATATAGCACCACCTTGTTACCTTACCTTGATAAAAGCATCAAACTCGTTTTCTTTGGGATATTTTTCACTGCCCATGAAGACCATATGCTCGACGAAATGCGCCAATCCCTGTATGTCTTGGGGGTCGCTGTAGCTGCCGACGCCCACGCACAAGGCGACCGCAGCCTGCAACAAAAATTACAAACATAAGTAGACTTCGTCCGCGTTTTTGCCGGCGAGGACATAAAAAAATTGGGAATTTTTAAATCTTCAATGAGAATGAAATCTCTCGAAAATCTGGACACCTGGCTTATGCAAACACATCGGATCACTTTTATTATGAATGCTTGCTTTAATTAGCTTTTTTTTGTAATTCTACAAAAACATCCTTGGTCTGTATATCTATGCAATCAAAACACAGTTTATGCCAAATTTCGAGTTTTAATTGAAATGTTATAATATTTGTTTTATTTTTAACTGGGTCTACAGATTTTAGAAGAAAGGGCAAAAGTACCTAATCTAGTTTAGTTTAACGAGTTCATTTGCTACAAATGAAATAATATGCTAAGGCTCTTGGAAATAGCGTTTGACAGATTATTTATATCTATAATATAAAGCTGTTACTTGTCAAGAGTTGTTACATACTACTAATTTGTATAAATAGCACTTATTTACTTTAGGTTTTCTGTCGATCTAATCTAGTCTAATCTTTTATGCTGCCAATACGTTAATAATATCAAACTGCTAATAAAACCGGTATCATACCGTGTCAAGAGAAAGCTCGGTTCTTAGCAGCTTGCATCGCTTTCTAGATACTTTGTCGGATTCGATCTTCAAGAGCCTAAATATATTTCGTTTGTAGCGATAACCCTGTCGAAGTAAACTGTGTTATTTTTTCCCTTTCTTCTATCGTTAACATCGTTAGATGTTGGACATATTCAAATGTAGGATTAAATATATCGTAATACTGACGAGTGTTAAACACTTCATATGCGACTAAATAAAAGTACCTATATAAATGATATTTTGGATTTGTTTAATTGTCATTGGATTTTAATTTTGCCTCCTAACAAATGAAATGCCTAAGAAAACGAAAATGTATTTCATACATATAGGCTATCTGAACTGATAAGAAGATTTGGTGAAAATCGAAAAACTTTGCTATCGATCCGGCCGGATATCCATGAAGCGGATTTATATGAAAAAGAAACGGCAAGAAACTTTACAAGGGATATTGTTTCCCTATAAGTCTAAGTATCTTAGAGTTGACAAACTTTCTTCGTTGTGAAGGTATCAACCTACCTACCAATAAAAATAAGGGTCTTTGATCAGGAATTGTTCCGCTCCGCATCCGAGGCAAGAAGCTGAACGCTCAATGTATCGTTCCTTGGATGCGGTGCGGAACGACCTTTCAAAAAGAGCACATGGGCGAGAAGACCAAAAAATTAATATTTAAATGATACAGATACTTGTGTATAAGTTAGATTTCTACAGAAATACACAACTAATGGCATGCTTACTTCAATCCCAAATGGATTAAGATAAGTCGAAACAACAAGAATAAAAGCAACTTTGAAAAACTTTAATTTAAACATTAAGTGATGGATGGATTAATGTTTTGTGGAAACCTTACCTACACTGATTACATAAAGAACAGTATCGAATAGCTCTAATTTTCTGCCCGAAAATGAATCAGAACATAACGATTACTTAATCCGTACACGTCTAGACCATTGTCAATTTCAGAATTCGTAACGAAAATGATATTACAAGTTCTAGGTTCGCAAAAAAGTCGAAATTATATATTACCTGGGTTCTGGTGATTTTCAGAAGACAATAGTTAATATCTTTAATGGCCTACGCAGACGAGGGACTTTTGCACAATGGACAAAAATCCTTCAAACGTAAAAAAATGTGCGCTAAGGACTTGCCACGGACCCGTTGGGTCCACACGGTGTGTGGACATTAATCGCCCGAAAATTATTCCGTATATATGTATAGAAGCGCACGCTATGGAAGCAAATATTCTGATATTACGATGTATTGTAATTAACATGAAGTATAAGAAAATAAGAAGACGTTTTAATAGACAATACTGGGTTCATTTCTTTATATCGGATCGAGCGCGAACCGCCCTATTAGTATAGGGGCGCCCAAACGGGAATTTCGGAATTTACTCTAGCTTAGCAGATTCATTTGATTAACATAAGCGGGGCAATCATGCACCTTGCGAAGGACTCCCACCATACTGATTTTGGAATCTACTCTAGCTTGGCATATTAACATAAGAGGGGCAATCATGCACCTTGCAAAGTACTCCCACCATTATGTTTTTGGAATCGTCTCTAGCTTGGCAGATTAACATAAGAGGGGCAATTATGCACCTTGCGAGGTACTCCCACCATACTGATTTTGGAATCAACTCTAGCTTGGAAGATTAACATAAGAGGGGCAATCATGCACCTTGCAAAGTACACCCACCATACCTAAGCACCTTATGTAGGGCCGAATGCCTAGTGCTGCAAAATAAAATTTCGACTATTGGTCTCGTCAGTCTTTTGAATCTTCCATTCTCTTTCTCTTCTTGGGCCACCTTACTCTTGTGTTGTTCTGTCGCGATCGAGTAAATTCCAAAATCCCCGCTTGGGCTATAAAGTTTGCTGTGTGCTTTGCTGCGCCTAGTCAGATGAGTTCTATCTTTTTTCTGGCACTACCGCGTGCTTTTGTCCTGTCCGGTCTTTCGACGTCCTCAGTTATTCGGGGGACTTTTGTACGCGGTATTTTAAATACCTCGCGTGCGTTACTGAACGCAGTTGTAAGCGATCTATTTTGGCGGACAAAAGTCCTTCGTTTGCGCAGGCCATAAAATTTACTATTTAGGTAGAAGAGGTAAAGTTATTACGAAGTTAGTCCAATTGATACTTTCGAAAAATCTGACACTGACCTAAAATTGTATAACAACAATTACATACCTAAGCATCTAACCTGATTTCTCTTTTGAAAAAAAAGCTGAACAAAAAGTTAAAGCATCAGATGAATACAATAGGTGGTTGTGCAACCTGACAAATGAAGACAAGAAGGTCATTCTTGTCATTTATTTCATGGTCAAGTTCTTTACGATGATATTAACTGCATTGTGCGTTTACTAATTAAGAAAAGAAGTATTTGGGTGCGGTAAGGCTTGACATTCTCCGTGTCTGTGGGACCCATTTTTTACACTACTGTAAAAGACATGACGCCTGCCACGACCACTCGAAAGAAGAGCGATTAGGGTATGTGAGACTTCTCCTCGCTAATTTTGCCCAGCTCTGAGGCTCGAGAAATAAGCGACGTCCTATCCACTAAAACTAGTGGTTTTTCCAGGGTCTCCAGAATACGTGCCGAGAGTACGAGTGTGATCGTGGCACCCTAGTAAAACTGGGACGCTAGTTTTTGAAGTCCAAAGACCATAATGTTTTCGTTCAGATTTCATTTCTTTGTGGCCATGTGTGGGGTACTAAACTACTAAACATGAATACATATGTATTGATGTTTAGTATTTTAGTGGCATAGACCCATGAGGGGCGTTACGTTTGTGTTGGCTTTTAAAAATAATCGCCGAATTCTTCACCAAATGTGTTAACACACGTGCGCTCCATGGGCTAGCGCCACTTCACTAGGGCCCAGGTTATTTCCCTCTAGATTGACGAAATATTCTTCATCCTTATAGAGCACTGTAGCTAAATTAACTGTTTTGTATTGTCTTAGACTCCGTGTTCATTGTGCTTGCAACATTGCTGAAGTGTCAGGGACTAGCTAAAAACAAGCGGCATCATAGCAATCCTATAAATAATACTAATTACTGTTATGTATTGTTATGTTCCTGAACTAAGAAAGGTCTTCAAGGCTCCATAGGTTTAAGGATGGTCTCCAGGTAAGCAGTGTAAGCCTGATTTAAATTGTTTTGCAAAGCATTAATATGTAATGTTTATCAGTTGGGTCATGAACTAGATTGCCTTTATTATCAGGTGGGTCATAAACTCTCATTGCCTCTTTTCACAACAAAAATTAGTAAATTTCAACAAAATCCATGTGAAACCTTGCATGGATTTTATTGCATAAGTACATACATACTAAGCAGATCATCTTAGGTGCAGCATGAGACCACTTAAGCTTGCAAATTTCATTGATAGGGTATACCTAAGTTGTTTTCTGAAAATTGTTACAGATTGCTTTCAAATGTGCGAATTTGATCGTATTGTTTATAATAGTTGATCTGTGAGAGAAAATTTGAAGCTGGCTCTTTAATGAATAGAATAAATGATGATTTTTATTTATTCTATTCATTAAAATGGCTCAATTTAAATGTGTTATTAAAAGTAATTTCAATTAATAAACCATTTTGATAGAAGAAACAAACAATGTTCATTTGCCACTTACTGCCACATTTACACTTCAATCTTCAGGCTTCAAAAAGTATGGAATAATGAGATAATAATATTATTTAAGATTTCTGACTTAGATCCAACACTAAAAATGAAATTTTTCTTTCATAAATACCTCATCCTGATGGTTACTAATAACATTAAAAATTAATAAGCCATACTTTAGCAATTGCTTTTTAATTAAATAAAATCTAAAGCCATTGTTATAATATAAGTTCATTGTTATAATAATATAACATTTCCTTTCGAATTCAGAAAAACAATAATTATTTCCTTAATAAACGTGATTATTGTAATGAGAACCTACTAAAGTTTCGTAATTATTTGCAATCTTTATCTTTCACGGATGTATATAATGAGACAAAGATGAATTCAGAGTTTGATCGATTTTATTCAATTTTTCACACTATATGAATCATGTTTTCCAAAATGTACAATAAAATTTAACACTAAGCCACTTAAGCCAAAATGAATTTCGAAAGGTGTAAAAGTTTGCACGAAGATTTGACAAGAGGCCCATGTGTTTTCTCTGTATACATGTATACTCTCTGTATACATGCTGTCTCTGTATACTCTCTGTATACATGCTGAAGACAATAAATATAATAGGATACGAAGATTGAATTTAATAAATACTTTAGTAATTATAGTGTGTCATCCATTTATTTGATTTTTTAATAATTATTATTAATTTCCACATTTTGTGTGTATCTGCTTGTAACATAACTTGTTGTACGATGTGTGTTATTGTTACACATGTGTGTATCCTAGTTGTGGTCTGGTTTTGTGAAACATGCAAATTTGAGAGCCTTTGCATGCTGATAAAAAATTGGCAAATGCATTTCAACTTGTGATAAAAAGGGAATTTATATAAAAACTACCTACATAATTTGACAATGTTCAGAACTGTTCAAAAGAATCACTAAAAAAATGCATCTAACACACAAATGAAATAATTTTCATGTAGCAATCTGCAATAACTATAAACTAGATAACTGATAATAATAATAAAGGTGACACTTACCAACTTTTCTTCATCAAATTCTCCTTTTCGTTTTGAGCCATGTTGATCACTTGTTGCCGATTGGACAGACTTTCCACTGTCACTCTCTGGTCCAGTAGACTCGTCAGTACCACTACTTTCTTCCTCACTAGAACTCGATTCATCATTATTAACGGGACGACTGGGATCTGATATAAGGAGGGCAGTCAATCCATTCTCTAATCTTATTGTCCTGCAAGAAATAAATTAAATTACCAAAAGTGATTTTCCAGAAACTTTTTATTAAACTATGTATTCTGTTTCTGTAACTGTTTAAGAGTTTAAAAGAAATTAGGAACTGCTAACTTGTATATTTTTTTATCAGATTCTGATTTGATTGGTTCAGGTAAAACAGTCACTTTCTCCTTCTTCATGGATAAAGTTACAGACTGCTTGGAACGGCTATTGAGCACTTTCATCTCAGGTCGAAACTTTGGAGTTTTGTGAAAACCATTTCTTTTAAACATTGTGTTAACTGTGAGGTTGGTCGCCTTCAGAAATCCAGATGTTTTTTGAATAAAATTGGACAGAAATTTTGACATTTATTGTAGCATGCGACGGAGTTGCCATAGTGTTTTTTATTTTCTACGAAAAGAAGTTTAGTTGTCAGATGCAAAGAGGGCCAACTCGAAAACACTGAGATAGTTATAAGAGGGGCTTCTTTTATTTCGTTCTTTTATACAATAGTCTGTGCAGCCAGCCTAAAAATGACTTAAATTGAAAACGAGTGCACTTATTATTTTTATGTTCTTTTACTAGTTGCAGACCATCATATCATATTGGTATCGATTTTGGCATGATTCTCTAAACTTAAAACTAAATTTAACATTAGTCTCTCCTTTTCGTTCTGTGTAGAGAATGACAAAGAATACAATGGTTTCGATTCTGGCATGATTCTCTAAAGCTAAACTTAAATTTGACAGCAGTGTATCCTTGTCATTCTCTATACAGAATGAAAAGGACAGACTGATGTTAAATTTAGTTTTAAGATTAGAGAATCCTGCCAGAATCGACACCACTGTTGTCAAATGGAATCATGTCGGAATCGATATCATTGGTGTCAATTCTGGCGTGATTTTCTAAACTTAAAACTAAATTAAAGGTCAGTCTCACCCTTTCCTTCTGTATAGAGAAGGACAAGGATGCACTGTTGTCAAATTTAAGTTTAGCTTTAGAGAATCATGCCAGAATCGACATCATTGACGAATAATTAAATTTTCGGGCAAATCAATTTATAAAGTCTTTATTATTTGTAATTTTACTTGTGAGATGATAACTCAGAAAGTGTTTTGTCAGACTGAGTGAGGAATGCAGGAGTTGGGATGGTTTAGATTTACCATGCATTATTATAATAAAGTAAGGATTACTAGACAGATTTTTTTTTAATTTTTTTTCCTAATTATTAAACATGTAAACACTATGTATACATCTGCCAAACTGTGTAACAGTTTGTCGGCAGCAGCTCTCGTTATAATATTTTATATGTATAAAAACCTATCTTGTTCAGGGCTGCCATCCGTCCGGGTTTCCCCGGATTTGTCCTAGTTTACAGGGCGTCCGGGGAGCGTCCGGGCGGGGTTTCATTTGTAGTCCGGGTTTATAATTTTTCTGTTTTTGATCGCCTATTGATCCGTCAATATGTCTTTGAAAATAAATAAATCTATTCTTTCACTGTAACCGTAAATGCTGACTTCCTACAAAGATCAGTACCCCTAGCACGAACCAATATCGAATTCGTATCGTTTGCGAACACGAATTGTCATTGTCAAATGTGTACTGATTCTTAGTTCTCGTTACGTCCGTTATGGTGCTACTGATCAAGTTTTCATACAAAATTTGACAATGACATTTCGGACTCGCAAACTATTCGAATTTGATAATTTTTACACTGGTCGGTCAAATGTCCCTTGGATGGAAGTAGAAGGGTGTAAAGACAGACTTGTGTCCGAGATTGAGAAACATCTCAATCATCGGATCAAGTCTCAAATTGGAGCCAACAAAATTTGATTGGATTAACCCAGCAAAGACACATGTGTGTGTGAAAAAGCTTGGGTGCTCATAGATACAGTAAGTACCTCAAGCCTAAATATCGGGTGTTATTATACAAAGTACTGGTCCTCTGGGCTGGAGCACCCCAATACCAGCTCCTTCCTCTTGACCGGATGCAAAAGCGGGCAGTTTGACTTATCGATGATCCTGAGCTCACTCACGCGTTGCAACCCCTTAACTACGCAGACGGTACAACACGCACAAGGACGCAACTCCTTGTACGTGTTGTACCGTCTATACAATGGAGAGTGTTCCTAGGAATTATTCAACCGGATGCCAGTGGCCAAGCTTCTTCACAGCATCACACACCGCAGAGAAGTTTCTCGCCCACCATCTGGACGCCTGGCGTTCGAGCACCATGTGTTCCTTTCTTTTGCGTACCAGCAAGATCTGGAACGAACATCCCGGTGGGAGCAGATGTTTGTGTGATGAATATGAGCATTTGTACTCCAGTCGTGGATGTCTAATATGTATATATAATATACGTATATATGTACAGTATATGTATTCTATCCGTTACCCTAGCATCCCATAACACAAGCCCTACAGTGCTTACTTTGGCTAGGCTAATTGGTGTGTGGCAGTCGCCGCCGAGCCATACTGTGTGCCTCCCCAGCCGCACTGGGCTGGGGACCAGGATGGTTTGGTGGCCATCATTACGGCAAGGCGCTCCCTCCCCCTTATAGTTAGAGAAAGGGGCAAAGGCTACGTAGCCGCCACGTGGGGTAATATAGCTGTAGTTGGGGTGTACTTTTCTCCCAATCGACGAGTTGCTGAGCTAGAATCCTTCATGGATAAATTAGGAGAGGTAGTAAGGAGATTAGCTCCCCTTCAGGTTCTAATGATGGGAGATCTAAATGCCAAAGCGACTCTCTGGGGGTCTCCAGCCATAGACAGCAGGGGACAGGTGGTGGCCGAATGGGTGACCATGATGGGCCTTAACGTTATGAACAGGGGAAATTCTTTACCTGTGTCAGAAGGTGGGGGGGCTCCGTCGTGGATGTCACTTTTGCGTCTCTTGGCCTCGCCAGACTTATAGACGAGTGGCGTGTGATGGAAGAGGTGACCCTGTCCGACCATCAATATATATCATTCAGGGTCACACGTTCCGTCGGATCAATGCGGCCTCAACCAGGGGGAGGACGGAGGTACTTCCCTAGGTGGGCGATGACACACCTCTATGTCGGGATGGTAGAGGAGGCAGCCATCGTCGAAAGCTGGAGTTCGACACCTGCACTAGGGGTGAACGAAGGGGCATTGTCATTTCGCAGATCGCTGACGGTCATCTGCGACGCGGCCATGCCTCGAGTAGGTCGCCATCATGATAAGAAGGCGGTATACTGGTGGACAGAGGAGGTAGCGGCCCTCCGTGTCACCAGTAACGCGGCCCGAAGGGCTCACAAAAGGTGTAGATGGAGACGTCATACCGACGAAGAGAAGGCTAGAAAGGAGTTCCTCAAGGAACTGGATGCCGATCCGTGGGGACGCCCGTACAAAATGGTACGGGATAAAATACGTCACAGTGCTCCCATAACTAAGAATATGGATCCCCAGCTCCTATCCAGGGTGGTCGGGACACTGTTTCCCCCACAGGAGCATTTTTCGACCCCGGTGATGGCGCCACCCGAGCCGGAGATGGAGCCTATAGCCGAGGAGATTCCCCAAATTTCACTTGAATTGAGAGTAAAAAAGAAGGCTCCAGGGCCCGACGGTGTGCCAGGCCGAGTTCTGGTTCTGGCCACCAAACACCTAGGGGAACGCCTAAAGGACTTGTTCTGTGCGTGTTTTGAGTCGAGTGTTTTTCCCGCTCCATGGAAGGTTGGCAGGTTGTGCCTCCTCCAAAAGGATGGACGAGAGTTATTCGAGAGGATTATAGCTGCTTGCCTCCTAAAGCACCTAGACGAAGCTGGTCCTGATATCTCCGACCGCCAATACGGCTTCCGTAGGGGGCGTTCCACAGTGGACGCTGTGTTGGAGCTGCGGCGACTGTGTATGGATGCTGAAAGAGAGGGCGAGTGCCTGCTGGCGGTATTACTTGATATCGCCAACGCGTTTAACTCACTTCCCTTTTCAGTGATACTGGAGGCTCTCCGGTGCCGTGGTACCTCCGGCGAATCGTTCGCAGCTATCTGACTGAGAGACAGGTGTTGTACATCGGCAGAGGCGGGACATTGATGACTCATGATGTGAATCGGGGCGTTCCACAGGGATCGGTGTTAGGTCCACTCCTGTGGAATATTGGCTATTATTTTGTCCTGAAAGAAACATGGTTGTCCCGGCTAGACATCATCTGCTATGCAGATGACACTTTGGTGACAGCCCGGGGTAACACCTTCGAAGACGCAGCACACCGTGCCTCGGTGGGGACAACCCTGGTTGTGAAACGTATTCGAATGCTAGGGCTGCAAGTGGCGCTAGATAAGACGGAAGCCATATTCTTTCACGGTCCACGGAGGAGGCCGCCGGTGAAAATTCACCGAGCACTTTAAACGCCTAACACCGAGGCTCACAAAAGTGGCAGCCGCCCTGGCCCGTATTATGCCAAATGTGGGGGGCCCTAGCGCTTCCTGCAGACGACTTTTTGCAGGCGTCGTCAGGTGCATGGCGATGTACGGGGCCCCAGTTTGGAATGAGGCCCTGAACCGTGAAACCAGGGCCTTACTGAGGAGGCAACAAAGGGCCATGGCTACGCGGGCTATTAGAGGATACCGCACTGTTTCCGGAGCGGCAGCCTGTGTACTGGCGGGGACACCACCCTGGGAGCTCGAGGCTGACTTTCTGGCCGAGAGCTACCGGTACAGGGTGGAAGCGCGAGGAAGGGGAGAACGCCCATCTCCGGAGGGAATGAGGAGGGTCCGGCTTGTGGCGTACGAGAGGGTGTAACAGGTGGAAAGAGACACTAGACTCTCCCACCTACGGCATCCGTACTATTGAGGCCGTGCGCCCGGACACGGGTCGTTGACTTACCGACTGGTGCAGGTGCTTACCGGGCACGGATGCTTTGGTAAGTACCTATTTCGGATAGGGAGAGAGCCGTCCCCAATGTGCCACGAATGCGGCGCGGCCGAGGACACTGCAGAGCATACTCTTGCGGTGTGTGCCACTTGGTCTCGGCAGCGCAGCACCCTCACCGCGGTCATAGGACTGGAACTCTCGTTGCCGAGCGTGATCTCGGCCATGCTTGCCAACGACAGGTCCTGGAAGGCGGTATCCTCCTTTTGCGAAGAGGTGATGTCGAAAAAGGAGGCAGCGGAGCGGGCCCGCGAACAAGACCCTCAGGCAGACCCAATCCGACGCAGACGAATGGGACGAAGGATGCGGGAATACATCCGCAGTCTTCCACCCTGAGTCAGGGCCAGCGGGCATGGGTAGGGTAACCCGCGCCTACCATGTGCCTGGGAATCCCCCCGATCGTGAGGTGGCCTGGCTAAAAGCCGGGCCGGCCGGCGGCGGCGTGGTTGATTCCCAGTAAGGATCCCATGCCGCCACCTAAGGCAAGCAGAGCACATCCCGGAGTTTTAGTGGGTAGGACCCCCCCATCCCGAACAGTCACTGAGCCAGCCCTAGGGTTGGCTGAGTGGGTGGGCGGGAGGTGGGGGGAGGAGTCTCACATAACCCCATCGCCTACCGGCGGGGTATGCGTAAGGCATTTCTCCGGGTCAAAAAAAAAAGATAGGCTAATTGGTGTGAGTGTTGGAAATATTTATTATTATTATTTGTGACATTTTTAACTGCATTTTTTATGGTCCAGGTTTTGGGCTCCAAAATCCGGGGTTATCACGCGTCTTGTCCTGGTTGCCACATTTTAGAGATGGCAGCCCTAATCTTGTTCAACAAAAAAATAAAAAACAAAAACACATGCACATACACACGGGCACACATAACTTACATACACACGCGCGCACACACAGTAAGATACTTTCACTTTTTTTTAAAACAATAACAATCAAAAATATACTATTAAATTTTCTTACATAGTTTACCTCTTAAAAACATTTACACACCCACGCGCACACATAGTTATACATAAGTTAGGTACATAACTAGTACAGGCATACTATGATATGAATGATGACTTACACCAAAACTTGCAAATTGTATCAGTAATCTATTAACACACAAATATCTAGTTTTTAAATATCAAATATCTATTTTTGTAATTTAACACTTAATAAACAACCTAGCTTTAACTAACCTACCACTTAAGGCTTTCCCTCTCTTTATGGACACAACGATAGGTAATGCTTGCGCAGGGTACTCTTTAAATGATTTTTGGATAATATATTTTTAAGAAGATCATATGGCAGTTCATTGAGCAAAGTAGGCGTGGACCAGCTCCTCACTCGCTTACCATAATAGTTTTTATATTTCGATAATGATATGATAAAATCATTGGAAATTAATATTTGAAAAATAAATAATGCAGTTAAACGTTTGGTATTGCGAAAAAACTGTTTCCCTTGCGATTCGATTGCAATTCTATAATCGAGGATATCTTGATCAATATTAAAATAAATAAAACGAACAGAAAATATGAATTATAACCAACGGCTACAGAGAACAGCTACTTGGATAAGTGAAAATATATTTATTTGTATCATATCATACTAGTATTGTCTATGGATAATCTATGTCTTAGTTTTAAAACTCCAAAACTTTCAGAAAATTTTGACGACTTCACTAAAAATTATAGGATTTTTGATATTTTTTAACAAAAACTTGCTTAGTCTTCCTATTACAAAGGGATGAGAGGGATCTGTTATAAATATCTCACTCGTCCTGTTTTATAGGTAACAGTTCCTGTAGAATATCTTTAGATGGCTTCAAAACTACGTAGTTAGTGCAACATACTTCAGATATTGTGCAGTGCATATTTTGCCTTCTTAAATGTTTACCACAGCTACAAAAAAAAACTAGTATTGACTCGCTTGCAAAAGCTCGTCGACAAAGTTGAATCATAATGATAAGGCTGTATGAACTTAGTATTTTTGCAGTCAAATGGGAGAAATTAACGAACAGAAATGTCAAAATTCCGTTGTGAAATTTAAAATTTTTGTTTTGTGATTGTTTTTTTGTTATTTCTTTTAGTCGAATTTATTTAAGCAATCAAAAAGAATGCATTATTAAAATGGATCAGTCCTATTCCGATAGTGATATTTCTCTTTCGCCTTCGAAAATATTAGAGCGTTTGCAAGTGCTGAGACAATTGCAGCTCATGCAACGAGGGAAACTTCATAAACAACGTTTGGAGTACCAAGAAAATACCGAAAACTCATCTAGCATTACAGAGATCGTTAGTCAATTTAGCAATAGTACAACATATAACACATTCCGCAGTCTTTTGGAAACTACTGATGATGCTACACCTCGATCGAAGATAGAAAGCGTGTCGCCCAAAGTAAGGGAAACAGATTTGATAGAAGGGGTGTCAATTTTAAATTTGTCTCAAGAGTCTGAATTCATTGTAAAATCCCCATCATCAGCCAGAAGCCTAGCCTCGGTGACATCTCAAAATGAACCCCAATCTACCACTAATGTTTCTGATGCTAAATCTTTTACTAAAAAGCAAATATCTCTAGATGAGATGCCTGTGCTGACACCAAAAAAAGATTTTGAAGCATTAATATTAGAGAAGCTTAAGGGTGAAATAAATAAAAAAGTCATAGATGATAAGAAACAAAAACTATGTGCTGTTAAAGCAAAAAAGAAATTTCTAAAAAAAGGGGAAGGTACATCTCGTTTTGGTATACAAAAGAATGACTTGGTAATACAAAACACGAAATCGCTACCTTGGCGTAAAAATGCAATAAAATCTTTTACTAAGCGTGATAATTTGCAGGAAAATGTTACTGAGAATCATACTAATAATGAAGCAATAATAACAAATGCTCAAATTGTATCACAACAGCCTAAAGCTATAGATATCTGCAAATCCAAAGAGGTTTCCAAAGATAATATAATAATGCCATCTGAAGAACAAAACTTCCAACATCCAATAAAAGAATTAACACAACATATTCCAAAGGATAAACATCCACCACTTAGAATTAAAGGCAAAACATGGGCTTCGGTGTTGTCTAAGGAACAGAATGATTTCTTACATCAACTGAAACAAAGTGATTATTATAAAAATTTTGCATCACCAGCAAAAAGTACCATGTCAGATGCTAGCTGTGATGAAAACCTACTAAGACTTAAAGTAGAAAGGGAAGCAGCAGAGCAAAATATGTTTGAACTGCTAGAAAGTAAAGTATCTCATGAAAGTTTTAACTTGGAGAACTCTTTCTTCAATAGATTTTTGAGACATAGTCAACTTGAATGTTCAGGAGAGAATACACCTTTAGTTATGCAACAATGTCTTGCCAAAAATCCAAACCTTATAAAGATATTACCTAAGTTACAACAGGAAATAAGAAATTCATATTCCTTTACTAATGTTGAAACTAATGATGAATGTTCAGAGTGCTGTAGCGAAACATGCTCAACTGTGTCTAGTTGTTGCTCATGTAAGACTGTTGAAGAAAGTAATACTACTTTGCAGGATATCAATGTTGACAAAAATAATAAATTACATCAAAAAATAGAAAGGCACAATGAGAAACAAGGATTTACCAAAAAATCTGCAGTAAATAAGGCTGTAAAGATATTAGAAACTGAAAAAAATAAAAGTGACAATGTCAATAATAGTGACAGTGAAATAAAAGCAAACATGGTTGAAATGAATGAAAAATTAATTGCAACAAGTGAGCTTCTAAAAGAAAGGCTTTGTGAATTAGAAAATGAAATTGAAACATTTAGGCAAGAAAATGCAAACCTTGCAAAAGTGCGTGATGAATTTGATGCAGAACGCCACAAATTTTATGAAGAAAAAGCAATGTTTGAGCAAAAATTTAATGAGGATAAAATATTATCAGAATATTATTTAGCTGAAGAAAAAGAAAAGTTATCTAAGCAAAAACAGATGTATGAAAAATATGTAAGAGAGATGAGGGGCCGTTTAAATAAGAAAGATAAAGATGAGGTTATTAGTTTGAAAAAAGAAATAAGTGATCTTAAAGAGGAAATTAGATTAAAAGACGCCAAATCTACTTCAACTATTGCACGTCTTAGAAATCAAATCAAGGTTTTAGAAAAAGAAAAGAAAGATTTATTAGATGAAACAGAAAAATTGAAGAAAGAAAATAGGAGGATTCAACATAGCAATGATATGACAAGAAGGATGACTAACATTAAATATTTAGAGGAAATTAACAAGAAACTTTCTAATATAACAGCAAAAGAAACCCAATCAGAAATTAATTTTGATAATAACGCTAAATATAAAACTTTAGAAATAGAAAGACAAGGTAGGTGTAAAAAAGTTCAGGTACCAGGCAATAGACCATTGCGAAGTAGGGCTAAAAGTGTTCCTAATCTCAAGGTTACCTCAAGATATGCAAAATATTTTAGCCAAAGAGATGTTGTAAGTGATCTGGATAGAAATAAATTTATGGAAAATTCAGGACCATATACTTGTTCTTCTGATAATTATCAATCGGAAGATGAAGTATTACATATAGAGAATGAATCTCAACATGGTTCAGATTCTGATCATGAAGAGAACAATTTGGAAAAGTTGTACATGGAGAGGTTTCATTCATTATCACCTAAGAGTTCTAGATCTAATTTATCTATCTCAAATTCGAATAGTAATAAAAATAATGAAAGAAAAAGCAACAGTCCCCACAACCATAATGAGTTTTTTATTTCTAAATCAACATCAAGTAATGATTGCAGACTTAGTAATAACATTACGCCAACTAATCAAAGTACAATGTTTAATTCACATAAATCAAAGACATCTATATCTATTACCAGTCCCCAATACTGTAATCAAAAATCAAGAAATTCTACTCAAGAATTGCACATTAATAAACTCAATACCATAGACCAGATTTCCGATACATCAAATGATTCTGGTAAATCACGTACATCAAAATCTCCAGTTTCCATTATAACAAACAGATCTGCCAGCAGTCATAAGCCAACAACAGTTATACACAAAGATTATTTTAGAGACACATTTAACGTTAGTCCTGAACCAACATCCAGTAGAACCAGTGTATCAAAAACAAATTTAAATCCAACTGAAATAAAGAAACCAGATGGCTCAAAAGAACTAAGATTTCCTAATGGAAATATAAAATTTGTTTCATCTGATGGCAAATATAGTAAATTTATTTATTACAATGGTGACGTAAAGGAAAACTTTTATAATGAAGGCAGAATTAAATATTTCTATGCTGAGTCAAAGACTTATCATACTACACATGCTGATGGATTAGAAGTTCTGGAATTTCCTGAGTAAGTTTGATTCTGACTTTATATATAAGATGTCAGAGTAACAAGTGTAATAACTAATAAAATTATTAATTTTCAGTGGTCAAGTTGAAAAGAGGTACAAAGACGGATCATCAGAGATACATTTGCCCAATGGCAGTATTCGCTATTTTGACCCGAAAAATGAACATGTGCGTGAAGAATGGCGGTTTCCCGACGGCACTGCCATTACGGTATCAGCTTCTGGGGAACAACGCATTGTTTTCTCTAATGGGCAGGTGGAAGTGCATGCCACAGATCATAAGGTATATAGTATTAAACACTGTTTAATTCTGCTTATGGAAATGTAAAGTCAGCCTGATTTAGAGTGGAGGCCCTGAGACAACGAAATTGTGGAACTCCAGGGCCACCTATGATTTGCACTTTTTATCTTCGTTTATTTCTGTTATTAAATAGTTGATGGATAGTAGGGAATGCAATCTCGCGAGATTGGGGCTCAGACGAGATCTCGCGAGTTTATGGATAACAATACCGCGAGATCTCGCCAATTTCGAGATCTCGCGAGATTTTTGCAAATATTTACGATATTTGGATGAATTAGGAAAAAATGAAGAAGAATTAGAGGTATCATGAAATAAACATTTATTTAGAAGCATTTTTAATATAAACTTAGGTCATATTTAAAATTTTTAGACATATCTATCATTTTTCGTAATAAACTTTTAAGTAGTTAACTTTGACGTACGTACTACGTACGTATCTAATCAAATAAAAAACGAAATAAAAAAGAATCTTCTCTTCTTACATGAAACAAAAGTATTTTAATAATTAAACAATACTTTTATAACAAATAATGACAAATAACAAATAATGAGTTGAATATTAAACTAAGTTTCTAAGATATCAAATAAAGAAAACTATGCCTACTCTACTCAGTCAGACAGAGATCAATTGTAAATTAGAGATCAATTAAAAATATATACCAATCAAATGAAAGGCTCAGACAATCAGTTGATCAGTTCACATCACATTATATCGAATGATTTTGGAAGTAGCTCCTTAAGAAGCATAAAATGTCCAGAGAATCGTCTGCTAGACGGCTTCTTATTTTGCTGGCCAGATAACCAGCCGCAGAAAAAGCCCTTTCGGATTCTACGCTCGTGGGAACAACAGATCTCAGGCAGTTATCCGCGAACTGTAAAAGTTCGCCTTTTGACCCCCCGGATTCGTATAAATTCATCTCCTTTTTTATTAATGATTCCAGTGAGTTTGTAGTAAGCTTTCTGTCCCTATCTCTTGGTTCTTTGAACGCAGTCAATGTTTCTTGTAGTTCTTCTTCCAAGGAAATATTTTTACGAGCCTCAGAAAGAGATGAAAGCGGTTCATTATCGTTATAGTCATCATCAAATTCAATAACATCACTAGCGGCGGCAGCTGATGTTGATGCGATCGACCATGATGGATCTGAATTTATCTGTGTCTGTGAATTAGTAACACAGTGTTGCGAATGCAAGCGCTCTATAAGTGATTTAATTTCAGTTCGAATCACGTTTTTCGCAGGTAATTTAAAGGTTCCGTCTTTCGCAAACTCTTCTTTATCTGCTTGGTATTTAGCCGGATCTCTGATATATAACAAGCATGCTGTCAAATTCGTTCGTCGCTCAATAATGCGCTTTCTCAAGGAGCCAGCGAGTTTTTCTGCCAATGGAGTTTTTAGCTCTTCCAGTTTACGAATCATAAACCTAAGTGTTGTTTCTGCGATAGCCAAGTCAGTATCTCGACGACACAATACCTCCACAGCCAGTTTTACAGGTTGAAATGCCTTATCTAAGTTCACTAAAACCGTATGTTCTTCCGCACTCAAGGAGTAGTTCGGATCAGCTTCCAGGCCCAGGTCGATCAAGGCTTTGCTGACACACAGCTTGATTCTATTAAATGTAGAAATCATGTCTGCTAGGCTTGACCATCGAGTTTTACAATCCTGTTGCAACTTTATATCTTTTCCAAATTCTTGCTTTACATATATTTGCAATGTATCAGTTTTAGTAGGTGATCTTTTAAACAGTTTAACCAGTTTCCTAACTTTCTCAATAATACCCGCATATTCAGCAACTAGGTCTACTTCCATTCTGGGTATAGAACAATGAAAAACGTCATCGTCTGAGTCTGTGCTAGATACTTCATCCATTTCAAAAGAAACCTCATTGTCGTTTTCAGATTCTGTCACAGTCACAGGTTCCTCTTCCTCAACATCAGTTTGTTTTTTATAAATTGTATCTATTATGCCAAGTTGAACTCCATGAGCATAGCAGAGCTGATGTGAAGGTGATATTAATCGACCCAACTTTTTCATCACACTTGCCCCATCTGTAGTAATATTGATGATATCTTTCTCCAGAATAAGGCCAAATTCGGTTAATTTTGTTTTCAAAATACTGACACCATTTTCAGCCGGCATACTTCCAAAGACGCGAATCAGCCCCAAGTTCCAAAAGACAGCTTTGCCTTTCAAATATGTGTGTACATTTACATTCATGTATCGCTTGTTCATAGAAGAAGTCCACTCATCAAATGTAAGCGTAAATTTGTGATCATCCTCCTTCAGCTGAGCCAGTTCACGCTTTATTTTCATTTTTAATGTCATGCCATAATCCATAACTATAAGTTTAATTGTGTTTGGGGACTTAGGCAGTTTGTGTCCCGAAGAATTGAAGAGATCTCTCATATCTTTGGAGGTACAGAAAACACGGAAAGGTAGTCCATCTTTAGCTACCATTCTTGATACTTTTTTCTCCATAGAAGTATCTTCAACCGGGAGAAAGTGATCAGTAATTTTTTGCCTCTTCTTTCTTGCTGGTAGCTCTAGTGCAGACGATTCTAGACTAACATTCGACCCAGTATTTGATGATGGTGGCGGCAACGGCGGTGGTGATATAATTTGCACCTCGCTCTCTTCTACGGTAGAAGCAGAGGACGAAGAATGCACATTCTTCGTGTCAATTTTGTGAGTCGATTTTAAATGCACATGTAAGCCACGCGGAGATCGATCTTTGGTTTTAAGAATCTTTTTACAAAGTTTGCACTTAGCACTCAACCCATTTTCCGCTCTTAAAAAGTGTTTCCATACTTCCGACACACTCACATAGTCTTTATAAACTATATCCGCTGACATCGTTCGTTATTCTACTCACAAATCACATAAAAAACTTTTGTTTACATAAATAACCACAAAAATACTCGGACGCAATCAGTAAACAAATGCACGCCACACGCCGCCGGCTCAACTGTCATTTCAACCAATCGCAGCACGTAACGTAACAAAATCTGAGCGAGACCTCGTCCCGCGACCGCTACCTCAGGCCGCCATCACCCGCGCCGCCGAAACAGATCGCAGCTTCGTGTCAATTCGTGACATTTCGCGCGCTGTCGCGCTTCGAATTTATGTTCAAGTGCAATCTCGTTAAGCTCGCGAGATCTCGCTCATTTTTCGGCCGAGATTAATCTCGCTAAAATAAGCCGAGATCTCGCGAGAACGAGATCTCGCGAGAACGAGATTGCATTCCCTAATGGATAGAAATGTACTTATTTTCAAGAGTCTATTTATGTGCGAATATTATCTGAAATTTTTATTCAATAGTTAACTTTTAACTGATATTTTTTTTCAACCATTAAAGCCATCTCTATTCCATATGGATAACATAGGAAGAATGGGCGATGTATGACCCACTCTGCGAGCCCAGTGCAAATTAGTGGGTATTAACCAATACAGATGCAGCCAGGAGTTACTGCTTAACTTACTTTCCAAAACACGGAAGAGCTCGAGTTAACATGTTTCTGGTCACCCATCCGAAGACGGGCCACTGCGAAAGTTTCTTGATCGCAAGCCGAACGCGCTAACCACCTGCGCCATCGAACTCCTGTCATTATCCATATTCTATACACAACTCCCCATTTCATTTTATTAGCTTCCCCATTATTTTGTATACCTGTAATAAAAAGCAGCAACATGCAGTGTTAAGAAATGGTGACACAAAATTACCTATATTTTCAAAAAAAAAACGCCAATTTTAATTTCGTAGCCTCCAAAATGCACTCCGAACATGATCCATTGTATTGACCAAGCCCCATTCACCAGTAAGTAGCCCGAATCTGTTCGCGTGGTGCCACAAACCTATGTTTAAGTACGCAGGACGCATGTGAAACCAAGCTCGATTTCACAGCGTCGGTCGTCTAGGTACTTATATCTAGGTCATCTTTTGAGTATTCATGTGGTGAAGAAGCGAGGCCACTTCTTTCGATTCTAGCATTTTTACAGATTAATATGGCACAGTCAATTTTTTTTTTGAAATTGCGTTTAACCTCAGTACCCCATGCACCAACAACTAGCGAGAAACTATTCGTATTGCCATCGTCAATATTTCTATAGAAAGACCTAGTTTATTTTCGCTTAGTACAAAACCTCAAGAACAGCACAGAAAAAATGATTTAACATCCGAAAACATAATATCAGTAAGATAATTAATTAATTCATAATGTTATACAGTTGTACAAGTACAATTTATACAATCCAAAATATAGATGTGAAAAACATGGTCCTGTCTGGTACAACTTTTTTTTAACAAAATCGATTTTTTAGGAGTTTTTAACATACTTAAAAAAGATATACTTGAAAAAATTATTTTCTTTTCCAAATAAAGGCCAATTTGCTTGGTACCCATGGACCAACCGCATTGCACAACTAGCCCTGCCACAGGTACATGCTTTGAAAATTTTGTCCCCGTGGCATGTTTATGTAGTTGGTTCATGGGTGAACCAGGGACTAACAAATCACTGATTCCTGTAGAACCCATGTAGGTACTAACAGGCATTGCACAACCAGTTGTGCCAAAGGACAATTTTGTCCCTGTGGCACGACCAATTGCAACGCTTATTTTTCTGTGTACCGTATCTGTTCCCTTCCCGGGTACAGAGGAAAATATTGTTTCCTTGGCCGTAAAACCTGACCTAATTAAATGATTCAATATCAGAACATCTATTTTCCAGTCCCAGATCCGTGTAAATTTTTTAGAAGACTCATTTTCATAACCTGAACTTCTTGTTATGTATGGCCTCCTGGTATTTTATCTAATAATGATTTAATAAATGGATAATTAAAATATGATTTATACTGAAAACAAAACTTTTGTGAATGAAACTATTTAATTGTAAACCTATTTTAGTGGATCAGTGGAAACTCCTTATTTACGCTAAAAATAATTTTAGTCTAGTATACTTATTTGAATTTTAAATATCGGAATTGGTTGTGTTATGAGGACAAAAAATTTCTTTGGTTCAACTGGTTATGCATTGCGATTGGACCATGGGTACGACGGGTTTATTTTTACGTCCGGTGTTTAATTTTCATCGAAACTTTGACATGGCGATACAAATATACAGAGTCAAAACATAGAGTTACTAATCCAAACTTATTCTTGGTTTATTAATAAGGGGGCTTGGGAGTGAACTAGGGGTTTAAAGTAAGTTTGGAAAACGACAGTCGTTCGTACTTGAGAACGCGAAGAAATAAAATAATGTTAGAGGAAGAGCTGGACTCTCCCATGCATACACTTGCTATTTCGATCTATATCTGTGTTTAGTACCAAAATCTGAACCTTTGGAGTAAATGGCAAGCTTGCTGATGTTGACTTACAAGTTGTGAAAAATATGATTCACAAATACCTATTTAGTTACCCTTTAGCGGTTTCCGCCCGCTTCCGTCTTTGTGAAAAAATTTATTAGGTACGTATACCAACTCCCACCTACCTTTTCACCCCATTGAAGTGTGATTTCTAGGTTAAAAAGTCCTATATCCTCAAACTGTTTTACAATCATAACAAATACCAAATTTTACATTAATCGGTTCAGCAGTTGAAGCGTGAAGAAGTAACAGACCGACACACTTTCGTATTTATAATATTAGTATGGATTATACATCTTTTTGCGTATTTAAAGGACTTTAGAGATTAAATAAAATAATAACAATTACAGCGTCGCGAATTTCCCGATGGCACGGTGAAGCTGGTCTACAACGACGGTACGTCAGAAACGCGGTACGTATCTGGTCGAGTTCGCATCAAGGACAAACATGGAAACCTTATAATGGATTCTGTATCCAGGTGACAGCAAACTACCACTAAATATGCAGACTGACTAAAAAACTGTGATAACGCATCTGAAATTTGTAACTGACATTTTCACTATGAGCTTGTGACAAAAAATATCTATATATTTATTAATTGTTTAACGGTAATGGAGATCAGATTAAAGGTCACACTCACAGAAATTAATTAAATTTACCTACTGAACCGTCGTCGCTTTGCTCTACTGCCGCAGTTACATTTGGTCGTTAGTCGATGCACGAAAGACATAACTCGAATGGGGGCACACGAAGCAATATTTACACTGGAAGACGGGCTGGAAGACGGTGTCGAATAAGGGTGCGGCCAGAGTGCACTCAGATTCAGAGTCAGATTCAGATTCTGAAAATAAGCGCGAGAAATAAACAGTGTAGTCTAAGCAGGTTGCCTGCTTTTTCTCGCGCTTTGTTTTCTGAGTCTGAATCTGAATCTGAATCAGGAGTGCAATCTGGCCGTACCCTTCGACTACACTGTTTATTTCTCGCGCTTGTTTTCGAAATCTGAATCTGAATGCACTCTGGCCGCACCCTAACGGGCGTTGTGTCCGTTCACTTAATCGTTTACGTGAATTCCAGTAGCACTCCTATACGAGCTAACGGCCAAGTGAAATCGCGCCACAATGTATACTATGATTTTATTATAGGGATTGTTTTATAGGCTAGCTAGAAACCCACCCAGGCACAGGAGAACTTTAACACAATAAAGGACTTGATACTTCAACAATAATGTAGCTTTCTACTGATGAAATAATATTACAAAGTTCAGTAGTTCCGGTTTCCTACCTTTAAAGTAACAAAGTTTACTATTTTTTAATTGTGAACATAAAAAGCCGACCGTGGAAAATCATCGTAACTCATGCTTAAAGCCGCATTCAAATCAGTTCACTTCTTTTTGGGAGTATCGCGAAAATACATATTGAATCATTTTATAAAGTAGTATGTAGTATTCCATTTAATATTTCGTTATTGCAAAAACAACACTGCGCGTCGTGCTGCTTGCGTGCGGGTAATGTTTATTGTAATTTGCGAGTGTGGCCTTTAATTAGTCTTATTTTGTGTTAAGACAGGATTAAAAAAACATTTGATCTTCGAAAAATAATATATGGTAAAAATGCAGGTTAGTATTCTTGTCATATTCTATATTGCAGTTATTCATTTATTGTGTACTGTTTAGGCAAAGACTATTAATTGTGTAAAGATTATATTACAATTTAATGTTTTAAGGATTTATTATTTTTATGCGACTTTATTTAATAAGCAAAGATTTAATATAGTTAAATGTTATGTTCTTCAGAAAAAATTTTTGATATGAAAAATAAAAAGTGCCAAACATTTTCAAAACAGTTTTATTTATATGTACATATCTATTTCTACTATAAATCTTAGTTCTAGCTTGCAGCTATTTGATATCGAATATTTGTGTTAGGTTTTGGTATGCCTTCTAATTGAAAGTTAGGTTTCATATGATCTTCTGTTCCAAATATTTTCTTGAGTGCCTCTCTGGCTCCCATTTCTTTTGCAATTTTAATCGATTCTCCATAACCTGGAATTGATGTTTTATTTGATAAATGATACAAAACCTCAAGAATGGTACAGAACAAATGATTAACATCAGAATAAATCATATCCTTAAGATAATTAATTAATTCATAATGTTATACAGTTGTACACATACAATTTTGACAATACAAAGTATATACCAGATTTGACAAAACCTGTCTTGAGTCCTGACTTGGACCTGTCTGGCACACCTTTTTTAACAAAATTGGTTCTTATTTTTAGGAGTTTCTAACATACTTAAAAAATGATTAATTATTAAATGAAAATGAACAGGTATACCTGAGGAAATCATTTTCTTTTCCACATAAAGGCCAACTCTGTAGCAAGCAAGTATAGTGTTTTTGCCTGCTTCACCAATTAAACGTGGTTCCAAAGTAGCACCTTCTTTCTTCAAAATATTTGTTAGCATTTCATATGGATCATCAATAGTCCAAAATTCATTAACATCTTTTCCTAAAAAACATAAAATGAACAAAATTTTATAAATTTATACATGGTCAGTCAAATTAAAATCAAAAAGGACCTAACAAGACTGAAGTGTATGGCACTGTGCCATACACTCGTAAAATGGCATGCAAAGAAGGGAGGATAGGACAGACTCAGACATAGATAGACAGACTAAGTGTGAAAACATTTCTCATCATGCCACACACCATGCTCCTCGTTTTGTTTTTTTTTTTTGGTATGAGTCATAGGAATAATGCAGCATGTAGCAATATATGGGAAGTAAAGAAAAGCATAAATTTTACAAAGATCAGTATAGTACAGCCATTAAGAATTATTATTTACCACTAAGTGGTCTTTTGCTTTACCTTGTAATTGAGCAATGACAAAGTCTCGTACAAAATGGGCAGCTCTTTCATCACCGGATGACTGTAGCAAGGCCCCTACTATAGCTTTGAACGCGTTTGCTAAAATAAATCTATCAACTGGATACTCCTGGAATTCACATTGAAATTATATTAATAATTATGATTTAAATTGTAAATATTATTGGGTATTTTAAAAACTTAGATCGATTTGAAATAATTGAACTTACAGCTGCTAATATTATATCCTTGGTACCAAGGTGCAATGACACATGAGCTAAAGACTCTTCACTTATTAGGTGCTCTCTAACACCAGATACACCTTCCAAAGGGAACCTTGGTAAAATTGTTTCCAAGTATACCTGGACATAATTCTTGATAAACTCCTCACCTATTTAATAAGGTCCAATTAAAAAGCGCTAAGTGTGTATGATAAATGAATTAAGGAAAAATTTATAAATACAAACCATTTGAAGCCAATTCTCTATTATCCTTCATTTTTATGTCAATACCCAAATCTTTTTGCTTCTGCTCCTCTTTGATTACATATGATCTGTCAGTAAAAGCTTGCAGTAAGAGATCCGAATCAAAATCTTCATTCAAACGTTTCCCAAAAGCATACAATTCTGCTTCTAAATTCCATTCAAGATATGTATTTCTCGGTGAATATTTCTTGCCACCAAGTTTTTTTTCGCGTACCTTGAGTTCCATTAATGTTGGAGCAACCCAACGATGGATCTTCTGAGCTGAAAACATCGATTCCAATGTTATAGGTTATACATTTGCAGTTAATATTTCGAATAGCTCAAATACTAACTTTGTACTGTTGTTGGATAACATTTCATAGCTTTGGTTGTCAATGGTATAAATCGTCTGATAACACAAATTTTATTCATTTTGATAATTTTCTTAGATCAACAGCAAAAATAAACAAAGGGAAGGAGTGAAGAGGCAAACCATTTGCTGTCAATGTAATTTTTTTTTTGTTAAGTTCTCCCTTTTCAGGAAAGGCAAGGGGAACAATGCCCATACAGCCTAGTCTTAAGTTAAATTATTCTGTTTTTCTTTTTACATTAGAATGTCGGTATGACGCATTCTAATGTTTCTTGAAGTGTTTGGTTGGCACGAAATGTATCGAGCTGGCTTTTTCGATAAGCTTCTGTGAGGTAGTCAATACTACAATAAAATTCTCACGTCCACTTGATCGGAAAAGCGTATATTTTGACGATTCTACTAATTCTTCAGTTACGCAGACAGTTGTAACACAAAATCACACCAATTTTATTTCACAATATCCACTATGAACGAATTTAAGAATAATTAAAATAAGACGCCAACCACACTCGATGAAATCCCGCCAAAAACCTTTTTTTTTTTTTGTTGAAGTTCTCCCGTTTTAGGGAAGGCAAAGGGAACAATGCACATACAGCCTGGTCTTTAATTAAATTTATCTTCTTTTTATTTTTACATTAGAATATCGGTGTGACGCATTCTAATGTTTCTTGGAGTGTTTGGCACGAAATGTATCGAGTTGGCTTTTTGATAAGCTTCTGTGAGGTAGTCAACACTACAATAAAATTCTCACGTCCACTTGACCGGAACAGCGTATATTTTAATGATTCCGCTAATTCTTCAGTTACGCAGACAGTTGTTACACAAAACCACACCAATTTTATTTCACAATATCCACTATGAACGAATTTAAGAATAATTAAAATAAGACGCCAACCGCACTCGATGAAATCCCGCCAAAAAAAAGAAATTTTTTTTATTCGTGTTTTACGGCCGTAGCCTTCACCATTTCGGCCTTTCATTAGCATCTCTAATTTCCATATTATAAATCTTCAAAGGTGCTAATCACATAGTTATATATGATGGAGTATGTAATAAAACTAGTTTAAACGGGATAATGCACGAAACTTTATTTATTTATTGACGTTTCGTAGCCTTTAACAAAAGTTTTATTCTGACGACGAAGCCTGTAAAGGCTACGAAACGTCAATAAATAAATAAAGTTTCGTGCATTATCCCGTTTAAACTAGTTTTATTTAATGAGTGATTAGGGACACGATATCAAATAGAAAGTATCGATACTGTACTCATAAGTAGTATCGGTAAAAAAGTATCGTACTCGTAAAAGTATCGAAACAAAAGTATCGATACTTCAAAGTATCGAGTACATTTCATAGGGCCTTATCAGATCCTCTGTGGCATGATGAGCAACCCCCCCCCCCCCCCCCCCCCCGGTTAAACTTGAAAGAAAAACAATCAAATTTTATTATAGTACGTATAATCAAAAACAAAAAAACAAAGCTGTGATTTCTGATACTAAAAAAGTGTTCATTAATATTACATTCATAATTAAAATGTCAATTAAAAAGATCGAAATGTTAAACAATTTAAAAGTATGAAACTTTTCAGATTTGTTTCTAATTAAACTTACTTTTCTTAAATTTTAATCATTGAAAAACATTCTACCCACTTATGTTAACTTGAATCTGACACACAGTTAACGGCGGCCATTGGCATGCTTCACTCAAGATTATAATTATAGAAGAGGTTACGTCCGTCTTTTTTTCAGGTCCGTGGTTTCAAATAGGTATACACAGCACAGACAGAATAATAGTGTTACACTTGAATAAATCAAATACAGTCAAGCGAAAAGCACAATAAACGGCGAATCAATCACAGTTCCTAACAATATGGTCGCTAAATAAATAACCATGAAACAAAACTTTAACTAACTATCTTCGCGTATGGACTTTATTACCACTTAACATCAGGTGGGGTAGAGTCATTTGCCTACCAAAACAAAGCGCAAAATAAACACAGTCACAGATTGGAAAGAATTTGAATATGTCAGTTACTGACTTTATAACAACGCAGTGGAATGTTTTAGAAGGTTTGCTATGATTTAACAAGATGCCGTTGCCGATCAATATGAGGCGCTTATCCAAATTTTTAAAGGTATCGATACTTGCCAAAAAGTACTCATTTAGTAAAAGTATCGAATACAAAGTATCGAGTACAAAAGTATCGGTATCGAAAGGAAAAGTACTCGATACCACAAAGTATCGATACTTTTTTCGTGTCCCTATGAGTGATGTGCGTGAAAACCTAAGAAACAAATATGGAGTATGTAGTTGTGTTTTTTAAAATAGATGGCAATTGCTGCAATCTTGGTAGATCTGAATTAAGCAATCTATCTGTAACATCCGCTGTATATGGAAAGCACAGCGCAGTCCAAGATAAGATGTTGCAAGGATTTACCATTATTTGTATTACAGTGTCGGCATCTCTTTGAGTCTTCTAGTTTGATTTTGTGTAAATGCTCATGAAATCTTCCGTGACCAATTCTAATTCGGTTTATCATGATAATGTACTTTCTTGATGGGTTTTTTAATTTATAATGCCACGAATTTTTCGGGATTGTATCTTGGATTTCAGAATGCCATGTTCCTTGTTTCTTGCCAATATTGATTCCATATTGAATACATCATGTTTTTGACGGTACCATAAAAATCCGTTAACGGTATTGAGCTGATTTATGAATAGGTATGAATTTATTATAAACGAAAATAAAAATAACAACGGCTGTTTGCGTGGGTAAATAAAAATTGTTTTTATTAGACAATTCAGTAGGGACAGATTTAAGCACGCCCGGTTACTTCAGTGTCCTTCGCTGGAATGGTGACCAGTATAGTAATACTGGCATTGGCATTGTTCGAAAGATCTTATGCCGACTTTAAATCGATTAACCGGCCTCAAATGTAACACTCCAGAGACAATGGCGTCGATTCTGGCGTGATTCTCTAAACCTAAAATTAAATTTGACATCAGTTTATCCTTGTCATTCTCTACACAGAATGAAAAGGAGAGACTGATTTTAAATTTAGTTATAAATTTAGAGAATCACGCTAGAATCGACACCAATGTGTTTGAATAGGTTTAGAAAATTTAATTCTGTCTTTGCCAGTAAATGGCTTATCTTTGGGTTTGTGAGACAAAAACACAACAAATTCTGATTTGTTTGAATTTTCAGGGATATAATATATCCTTTAATATTCAATTACTTTATAAATTTGGTACTTTTGAGACGTCTCAAACTCATCGTCCGAAGATCCGCTTCGTCGTACTAGCCATTATGGCCTCCTATATACTTATTATTGAATATACACATTATTGACAGAAAACTACACGAATAAACACAAAACAGAGAAATTAAAAAATAATTAAAAAAAAAATTTTCACAGCGCTTTCCCGCTCTAAGGTTCCCGCCGAAAAAAAACTCAAACGGTGCAGTGTCAATGGTGTCGATTCTAGCATGATTCTCTAAACCTAAACTTAAATTTGACAGCAGTATATCCTTGTCATTCTCTATACAGAATGAAAAGGAGAGACTGATGTTAAATTTAGTTTAAGTTTTGAGAATCACGCCAGAATTGGCACCATTGTCAAGGCATAAATTTTTAATATCTTCGATATGAGAAAGCAAAGGATAGTAAGTCCTTACAGCCTCATCGTAAAAAAAATATTTATCTCCTTTTTTACATAAATACGTTAGATTTCTCCAATCTGATAAGATTCTGTGAAGTAGTCGGCACAACAATAAAGTTTTCACGTCCCCATGACCGAAATAATACATTTAAAAGATTCCATTATGTTAAATAACATTTTTTCTATTACCGTCATTTGAATGGAAAAGTGTTTATAAATGTAATAAACAACGTTGTTTTAATGAATCAAATTAATTTAATTTAAATGCTGATTAGTTTTGCGGCAATACCAATAGAAAGAAGTGTCCGACGTTTATTGTTGAGTCTGGAACGACATGAAATAAAGTTTGCCCAGCCCCAGTTTATAACGCAGCTCAGCTCTCCCCCTCCGCTAGCTGTTTTTTCACTAGCTTTCTGGCCGTCGAGTGATTGCATTTCGGCACGTACCACACGTTGCCTGATTTTAATATTAGGCATCGTAGCCACAATGAAGCAATTACACTGGCCTTACCTTAGTTGTAGCATCAATTTTTTATCTAAATAATTTAATCAATAATGTTAATTTTTTTTAATAGCGCCATCTATCATCACTGACATGAATCATCGAATGCATTAGTATTCACAACAAAATTAATTGAAGTAATTGCAATAGGCGTGGTTTATCTAACCAATTCCGCCGACAAAAACGCTCCTTATTTGGTAATAAAAGAGAGCGGTCATTGTTATAAATAGCCTCACGCAGTTGCAATCCATCTCTTTATACAATTTATTCTTGAATAGCAAGGTAGTGACACCGTGATCTTTAAGAAAGCCGTAGTCAGTGCACTAATAATCTTACAAGACGAATATTGTTAATTAATATTTCTCCCCGGATTAACGGGTAAGTTCCATATATTTCATTCTATAGGTCGTAGGGCATCGTAGGCATTTAGATTTATTATAAGAAGTGTGTGATTATTTCTAGGTCCTTTGAGGAAGCTAGTATAATTCCTAGACAAAAACTCATTGATTTGTCCAGGCGGGAATTTCCTTGGAAATATTGAATGGAATAATTTTCACATTATGAAGCAGTGATCTATGATCTGCGACCCATCCGAGTGTTACTGATGATAGCATATTCTTTGGGATAAATATCAACATCTGAAAGCCACTAGATGTTCCCGGAGTCTGAGCTAAGTTGTCTATAATTTTATCTTAATATTTAACCAGTGCATCCCCTGAAGTACAGGACTTTTAATTCTTAAACTTACGAAATAATTTGTATTTGTATACAGTAGTTTCATTAAAGTTTAATTTCCCTTTAATATTTCTTAGTATGTTTAATAATTACATAAACAAGTTGGTTTCAATAAAATATAAATATATCTGAATGTATAAAGAATTTAAAGATAACTAATATTGTATGTTCGTCACTGAATGTTAGCATATAAATAAAAGGATCTTGTTCACTGCTGTAAACATTTTATTCACCTCCCACACAATACAGTATAACGTGCCCTGGCTAGATAATAATTTTTTGAGTCTCATGCAAAGCCCTGATATAGCCAGGGTAACCGTGACATGCATTGCAATCATCGATTCGGGAGTTAGTCGGAAAGAGTTTTTAATCTAAATCGTCTTTCTCTTCCGTCTCTTGTTTCCTTTGCCGTCTGCAAATCTCAAAGTGGCAGCGTCGGCTGGAGAAAGTTGCTCAGCACGGACTTAGCCAAACGCCAATAACTACGGTAGCCCATAAGATGCGTTGTCAATTCATGGCCCATACGTGCAACGCGCTGGGCATCCATTCTGATGTAAGCCTTCTTGCAGGACTTGGAAACAGTATTGTATGCAGCTTTTAGTGAATAGACCCCGGGATATTAAAGAGCGCGGCCTCTGATCCAAGCACGATATGCCGCCTGCTTACGCGAAACAGCTACAGCACAATCGCGAGGAACCATCTAGCGGTTACATGTTACTTATAAGATCAGAATGAGGAATATAGTATCCCATACCCTTATCAATCTCCTCAGTAATGGCAATGGCGCTGGCTGATACTATGCCACGGGCCGCCATGCCAGCGGGTCAGCTGTTTCTACGGGTCTCCCTGATCGGCAAATCGATGCAATCCTCTCGGCATCGGTTCGATGGATGCCTCCCCTTGACCGAGTCTGTCGCGGCATCGCATACTCGAGCTCTGGTTATAGGCTGGCTGACCCCGATACGCGTTCAAGGAGCACTTGACGAGATTTACACCATGCACACGCTGGTAACTAACAAGGCGGGAGTTTAGCGCCTTGGCACCAGTAGAGCGGATGGAAGCTCAGAGTTCCGTGAGTCGCTTCAGGGAAATGAAAGGAACAGTGAATAGTATTATATCTCCGTGACTTACGAATTATTAATTGGTGATATATATATATATATAGTATATGGTGTGATAAATTGGGAATAAATGAAACGTCTAACTTACAGCTGACTCCGTCCGACAATATAATCCCATAAAGCACATATATACACATTAACAAATAGAAGGTGAAGACGGTACAAGATATAAAGTTCAAGCACAGCACTAGAAGAAGACAGTCAGAAAGATAGGCAATAGATAAACATTTATAGAAACGAAAAGCACAATTATATAAAGCGTACAGATCTAAGTATATAAGCGAGCTAAGAGAAGCTTGCGCTCCGCGTCGTAGTTAGTCTCGACTGGTTTGATAGACAGCGCGGCGACGCACGCGCATCTCTAGTACATAAGATAGACAAAAGAATTATGTACAAGACTATCCGCTAGTGCGTAGGGCGTGTCGATAATTGTTATCGATATATCGACAAACCAGTACAGCATATTGTTAATATAATTATAGTACTTATTATAAATTCTATATTAGATATTAATAAATATTGTTAGATATAAGATGTAAATATATAGTGTAAAATATTTTGTATTACGGTTTTAAATATAAGTTACTTTGTATATTTCCTTATAATGAATAAATTTAAATTATGTTTTGTGTGTACAGTGTAAATATAGTTTGAGCATGTATTCACACCTCAAAGTAGCCTACACCACCCCCCTCCAGAGACCGTCACGGGCGATAAAAATCAGTAAATTTCACCTGCCGCCCGGATCGTGTAATATACTCCTTTCTAATTTCTGGTAAGGGGTCGGTATTAGTTTGGTTAGTCAGTATGAAGGCCGGTTTAATGCGGTCTATCGATACTATGACCTCTTTTCCTTTTTGGAAAATTTTGAATATTTTGTCTCCTCTGGCTAGTACTTTGATAGGACCTGAGTAAGCTGGTTGTAAGGAACCACGTCACGAAGAAAAACATGATCACTGGTTGCAAGTTCTTTATAAACGATCACCTTCGAGCTACCGTGACGAGAAGCGGACGTGGGTCGTAATTTGTCAGCGATGTGTCTCAGGCGCGCAGAAAATTCTGATAGGTCAGTTGTACCACCAGTAGCAGGCTCAAAGAACTCGCCAGGTAACCTGAGTGGTTCTCCGTAGACAAGTTCAGCGGATGAACTTTGCAGGTCCTCTTTAAATGCGGTTCTTATGCCTAGTAGGACCCATGGTAAGGACTCTGTCCATCTGTCATTTGCGTGGCAGACTATTGCGGCTTTAAGTTGTCGGTGGAAACGTTCCACCAAGCCGTTGCATACAGGATGGTATGCAGTAGTCCGCTTATGCTCAAAACCAGTTATTTTGGATAGGCTGGCAAACAGCGCCGACTCGAACTGACGACCACGATCAGTCGTAATATGAGTAGGGCAACCAAATCGAGCAATCCACGTTGACAGCAATGCCTTTGCCACGGTTTCCGCGGTGATGTCTTCTATCGGTACTGCTTCCGGCCATCGGGTGAATCGATCCACGGCGGTTAAGCAATATCGATAACCTTGTGAAATAGGTAAGGGACCTACCAGATCTATATGGATCTGCTTGAATTGCACACGGGGTAATGCAAAAGTGCTAAGGGGTGCGGATACATGGCGCGTAATTTTAGCTTTCTGGCAAGACAGACAAGCACGTGCCCACTCCCTGCAGTCTTTTCTTATCCATCTGTCACCAAGGCAAGGTTGGCAGCACAGTCAGGGTACGCTAATAAAGCAGCATTCGCAAGGCTGTTTTTGCATGAGTGAAAGGATGTAAGGGCGTCACCTGTCAAATTAATTGGTTGAGACCCTTTGACTGAGCCAGACAGCAATGCATGCAAAGGAGCTTGAAGTTCTGCAGCTCGGGGAAGAAATCACACTAATATTATAAAGGCGAAATTTGTGAGTGTGTGAGTGTGTATGTTTGTTACTTCTTCACGTCTAAACGGCTGGAGTGATTTTAATAAAATTTGGTATGGAGTTAGCTGACACCCTGTATTAACACATAAGCTACGTTTTACTGCGGGAAAATATCCCTAATAAACTGCGGGTAACACCGTGGGGCACAGCTAGTCTCCTATAAAAGTTGAGCATTCCCAGGAATGCTTTAAGTTGTCGCACTGTGGTAGGGATCGGGAACTCCTTGATTGCCTGCACCTTGGAGTCTAAAGGCCTGGAACCGATCTCAGACACAGAGTAGCCTAAAAAAAGTTACTTCCTGGACTCCAAAAACGCACTTACCGGTGTTTATCACCAACCCGTATTCTTTGAGCTTGGCGAAAATATGGCGTAGGTGTTGCTCGGGGTCCCGCACGCTCTTCGAGAAGATCAAAATGTCATCCAAATAACAGTAGATGAAATCCATGCCTCTCGTAATCTCGTCCATAAATCTTTGGAAGGTTTGGCCGGCATTCCGAAGTCCGAAGGTCATGAAAGGAATTCAAACAACCCGAATGGTGTTGTGATCGCGGTCTTCGGAATGTCGGCTGGGTCTGGGAGGAATCTGGTTATAAGCCTTTAATAAATCAAGGGTGCTGAAGACTTTGCAACCAACAAGATTATGTGCGAAGTCATGTATATGCTTAATCGGATACCTGTCAGGTATGGTACGAGAATTGAGCATGCGGTAATCACCACATGGACGCCAGCCATTGTCCCTTTTCGGCGCCAGACGAAGAGGTGAAGCCCATGGACTCTGCGATGGTCTGGCTGTACCGCTGTGCAATCATATTCTGGAACTCCTGTTGGGCAACCTTAAGTTTGTCTGGAGCTAAACGGCGAGGATTACAAAAAACTGGAGGGCCTGGGGTCGTGCGGATGTGGTGAACAGTGTTGTGTGCGAATGTGCGGTGTGTACCAGTTGGTCGAGTGATCTCGGGAAATTCGTCGAGAATTTTGTGATACCGAGTTTCACCAGTTAAAACTTTAACAGACGCTATATTGCTACAATTTGCAACTAAAGCTACAGATGACACAGAGGTTGTACTATCTAATAAGCGTTTGTTACGGCAATCTACAATGAGGTTGAAATAATTTAAAAAATCTACTCCAATGATTGGTTTAGTTACATCTGCAACTACAAAACGCCAACTAAACAATCTACGTAAGCCAAAATTAAGATTAAGTTGTACATAACCGTAAGTAGATATAGTAGACTCATTCGCAGCACATAAGTTGTAGTCCGTCCTAGCACGATGATCGTGAAGAAGGGACCGTGGGAAGACGCAGAGGTCGCCTTCAGTATCGACGAGAAACTGCATCTTCGAAGAGCGGTCCGTGACAAACAGGCGACCAGTAGAAGATGTAGGGCAGTCAGCAGTCGCCATTATAGACCACCCCTGGCGTTTCCCGCTTTGTAATCGCAAGGCTTTATGCATCTGTCGGCTTTCTCAGCTAATTTATTATGGTACCAACAAAGCGGAAACTTCCTGTAGTTCCATTGGGAGCGCTTGCTGGACGATGAACGGGTACGGGATGGTTTTCTAGACCGTGATGAAGATCTGCCGTTCCTCTCCGCCAGCTTCTGGAACTGTTTCCTAAGTTCTGTAACATCTCTGGTCAAGACTTCGATGCTTGGGTTTAAGCTAGCTTGGCTAGTGGAAGCCACAGAAGGAGTCGGTGTTGCCAGCTCATGAATACGATCGGCCAAGTCCGCCAAATCGTCGGTAGATGCTGTAATTGGCTGGCCAGCGAGGACTGTCTGGATCCCATGCGATAGACGACTCACCCAGATTGTCTTCAAAAAATCGTCAGGAATATTAACGCCGGCGAGACTTTTAAGATGGCGGAGAAATTGGGAGGGTTTGCGGTCTCCCAGCTCCTCGTGCATCAAAAGTTGTTTGAGCTTCTTCTCCTTCGACGCTGTAAGCCGCTTGATGAGCTCAGTCTTCAATTTGTGGTATTTATCTGTAGCAGGTGGGCTGATAATAAGGTCCTTCACTTCTCTGGAAAATTGTTTGTCGAGTTGGCCAATCACATAATGATATTTGGTGGAGTCACTGGTAATTCCAGATATGGCGAACTGCCCCTCCACTTGCGCGAACCAAATCTCAGGCTCTTCTGGCCAGAACGGTGGCACCCGAATTCCTACTTTGAAAACATCGATACTTTTTATCGACTGGTTCCCGTCACTATTATTTGCCTGCGTGGCCGTGCTAGTTCCACGTGCATCTTGAAATTCTCCATCCATGGTTCTTAAACCGGGTCACCAGTGTAGTATATGGTGTGATAAATTGGGAATAAATGAAACGTCTAACTTACAGCTGACTCCGTCCGTCAATATAATACCATAAAGCACATATATACACATTAACAAATAGAAGGCGAAGACGGTACAAGATATAAAGTTCAAGCACAGCACTAGAAAAAGACAGTCAGAAAGATAGGCAATAGATAAACAGTTTATAGAAACGAAAAGCACAATTATATAAAGCGTACAGATCTAAGTATATAAGCGAGCTAAGAGAAGCGTGCGCTCCGCGTCGTAGTTCAGTCTCGACTGGTTTGAAAGACAGCGCGGCGACGCACGCGCATCTCTAGTACATAAGATAGACAAAAGAATTATGTACAAGACTATCCGCTAGTGCGTAGGGCGTGTCGATAATTGTTATCGATATATTGACAAACCAGTACACCATGATATGTAATGAAAATGTAATATTGTTAATATAATTATAGTACTTATTATAAATTCTATATTAGATATTAATAAATATTATTAGATATAAGATGTAAATATATAGTGTAAAATATTTTGTATTACTTTGTATATTTCCTTATAATGAATAAATTTAAATTATGTTTTGTGTGTACAGTGTAAATATAGTTTGAGCATGTATTCACACCTCAAAGTAGCCTACATTTATATACTGTACTGTTATAACTTTCAACGATAAAACAGTTTTTCGTGTCCTATACAACGATGGTCATGACATCGGTATAGATGCAGGTTAGAGATTTATTTATTTATGACGTTTCGCACCCTTAACAAGGCTGCGTCGTCAGAATTATTATGAAAAGGATGCGAAACGTCATCATGCATATAGAATTATAGATGCACCGTTGAAACTTATTTTATTTAATGAGTCGTGTGCGTGAAAACCTAAGAAACAAATATAAAAATTACAATTTCCTGAAAGGGCACAATTTCGTTTATCATCGTATACTTATATATTGTTCTGTAACTAGACATCTTACGAGGATATTTCTTGATGACTACAGAGACGTGCGTAACTCAGTAACCGACCATAAGGTACCTTTACCCGTGGAACGTCACATATAATAAAGTAATAGGTGAATTTTATGAAGAGCAAACAACAAAATGTTTATTTGTTATAAAAATAAAACAATTAGGTAACATCAAAATATTATAATATATTAAAAAAAAACGACAGACAGTAAAAAAAAACAAAAGCAAAACTAACAAAGTAAACACAACAATTGATTTAACTATGATTGCTGCACCAAAATATTCTATTGATTCTTCGCCTTTAAAGATTGACTTTTACGTATGCTGAGGAACTCACGTACGGAATTGAAGAATCCCCGCTTCATTTTGCTATTTACAGGATATACGCTATGGTTGCTGTAAAATGAAATCGAAGTGTCGTACATCGATGACGTCATTTCCACTCCCTGTAAAATAGAGAGATTAGTGTCGATTCTGGCAGGATTCTCTAAACTTATAACTAAATTTAACATCATCAGTCTGTCCTTTTCATTCTGTATAGAGAATGACAGAGATTTGAATGTTGTCAAATTTAAGTTTAGCTTGATAGAATCATACCAGAAACAACACCTTATTACTAAGATAAATATAGAGTGGAACGTACACGGTTTATTATGGCCTGCCTTAATGCCTATCTTGGCAACCGCAATAAACCTTATGTTCTTATACAATTTGTATAATTATTAAAGTGAAACTTTAATTACATCGCCACAAAATTTTTCGTTTATTTTTAGCATGTCGTAATATTGGCCTTCTCAACAAGCATCTATGTTTCAGGGGTAGAAAGCTCGCGGCTCGCGGAAAGCGGTTCGATTCCCAGCCGAGTAAGGATTTTTTATTTTCTACTTTTTAAAAGCCAGGGTTATATCAGCTAACCAAGTTTAAAAAAAATAAGTGAAAAAAAATGTTTCACTTGCATCGCTGTTTTCATAAAATCACACCTATTTTACATATTATACTTTTTACAATTGACATTAAACAAATAATATAATTACAAACAAAAACATCCTGCCAAACAAGAAACGTGTTATTTTTGTTTAAATCTTTTACAACGGTACGTAACTCTCCATGCGAGGCCGACTTGTACTTGGGCGGGTTTTTCCATCAACTTATTTTTTAATTTGAATGCTATTGAACCACGAAGGACCTCCACATATTGCATACTCATAACATCAGCTTTTCAGGTTATAAATAAAGATTTCCCACAATCACACCAATTAGCCAAGCACCAAAATAAACACTGTTAGTCTTGTGTTAGGGAATGCTAAGATAACGGATAGAATACATTATAGTAAATTTTATCGAGAAATATATATATATATATACTAGCTGACCCAGCGAACTTCGTACCGCCCTAAAAAAATTGGGGTTGTCCAGCGGACAAAATTGTGAATCTAAACCATTCCCAGATCCCCTTGAACACACACAAAAAATTTCATCAAAATCGGTCCAGTCGTTTAAGAGAAGTTCAGTGACATACACACTCACAGAAGAATTATATATATAAAGATATATATATATATATATATATATATATATATATATATATATATATATATATACATCCATGACTAAGGTACAAATGCTCGTATTCAGTAGGCGACGCCATGAAACCAGGCTTCGCCTACTCAGAGGTCCCTACAATAGAACTCGGCCACGGAGATCGTCCCTATATTTCAATAGTAAGTTTAAAATCGATTGCTGAATTTAGGCATATTGTGGTGACATGACATGCTGCCTATGTTGCCCGTGGCAAAAAATATAACTACTTACACAGAATGCACTGCTGATATGATATGAATCGAAGGAGCTATCAAGAGATGGCTCGTTAAAGGGTCGTGTAACTGCGTTTATTTCACGGCTCACACCGGTTACTTTAGCAGATCGCAAAACAAGACAGGACATCAGCCTCCTCAGAAATGGTTTCTTTGCCTTTGGTTCAATGCGAGGTTCTGCATTTTTAGGCTCATGACCTAAGGTATCTCCTTCAGAATTCAAAGAATACAGTGAAGTTCCTAGATTTGGTGATGCGCATTTTCTGTGACCTAATGGTTAATCAAAATTTGTTAATACACGTCTTATTATAGGTACGTAGTTAGAAGAAATAAAACTTGGAAGTGTATCCATTACTTTCTAAATTTAAAACAAAAAAAAACTTATTTACTTTTAAAAATTGTATGAAGGGAAGGAGATTGTTGTTCACCAAACCGAGAAGCAGAGGTGCCAACTTCCACATTGGTTGACGAAAATGTTACATATTTTGTACAGGATACGCTAGCGAATCGAAATTCAACTGAAGATGCCGTTTTTCGAGGCGTTTTCACGTGTTCGCTATCTGAATTTTGTTTTCCCGTAAATAAATAGTATGTATTTTGCTGTTTTAAATCTTCACTGCTGTTATTCTTCTTCGATTCATCGCTAACACTGGCGCGTTGTGTTTCTGCTTCCTTGTTGTCTAAATTTGACTTCCGATGGTTTGTTTTTCTCTTAACTTCACCTAAAGACAGCAGACTAGTTTTGCAGATGCATGTTTTACGTTTTGACTTCTTTGATATTATAGTGTTTTCGATTGTTCTCTTAACTTTATTGTATTGCTTTCTTGATAATATTATTGGTTTTTGTTTGGAAAACTGTTCCACTTGTAAGAACACTTGTATGTTTCGATTTAGAATAAGTTGTTGGTACAATGATGTTCTTGGTACGGGGGTTTCCCCGTGTTGGGTTGCTTTATTATTGATCAAAATTGACGTTTTTGAAACAGATTTAACAGAAGCTTTTTCTATTTTGTTTTGGTCGTAAGAGCTAGACATACTGCATTCACACTGTACATCTTTACCACTACTGCTTGAGTTACGCGTGCTTGCCAAGCAGCATTGGATTTGTTGATTTTCATTGGTCGTTGTGATATTTAAAGCAGTTTGAGATGTAACAGTTCCTTGGTCTTTTTGTCCATCTTTGTTCATTGAACATTCGCAAATATCGGAACGTTTGCCAACAGACAACTTGCATTCACACCGCATCTTCCACAGTCTGGCAGGTATGGTATCCCTTATGTTTGTGGTTTTATTATATTTCATCGCATTTGCAATATCAGTACACGCACAACTTTCTGGTTGATTTTCAGTTTTTACAGGTAAACTGGTAATATTTTTATCGCTAAAAATACAAGAAATTATGTCAGCCAATATCGAAATACAATATCGCTAAAAATACGAGAAATTGTGTCAGCAAATATCGAAATACAATCAGTTAAATCTTTTTATCAAATCTAGTAGTTGTGTTTATCACAAAGTGAATAAAATAAATAAAAATAAACCATGTGCTCTCGTAGGAACAATGCATAGGCTGTGCAATAATATTGTATACAGGATAGACCTAGAAAAAAAAAATGTATATAGTTAAAAAAAATCATTGTAATCGGTAGGTATAGTAATAAATAATCTGCAAAAACTAAACAGTAAGAAAAATATAAAAGGTTACACCTTACCATACTAGAAAATTTTTCTCGGCCTTTATCAACCCCTAATAAAGCTCTGATTTCCTGATCTCTCACTATCGGATTTGAAAGAGGACAACTGTCACCTCTGTAATGTTTGTTCGAAGCTGAGGGAACATAAATACATGAACGTTTTATGCATATTTGTATTGAGAAGAAAAATCTAGAGTTCAAGATGATATAGATACTACTAGCTATCACTAGTTTAAGTATCAATCTTTAGCATTAACAAACTTAAGGCAGTGGGTTGTGATAATAGAAATCTTAAACGTATAAAATTATTGAAGGTGTTATTCGTTGCTTTGTAGTTGTCAATGTATATTTCTATTTAACAATCGCTATCTTACGTGAGTTTCGCTTAAATTTTTCTCCATCATTAGTAGCAGTTTCACTCTTCCATGCATTGAAAGGGTTGCTCTCCTCGCGTCTGTAATAGTTACAGAGAGGAGATTTTAGAAGATTGTATTATAACTATTGTAGGGTGTATGCTATGAAACTGCTTACACACTGAGAGTTGTTAAGATATATTTAGAATTGTTGATAATTTCGTAACGACTTGAGACCTCGTATTTGGGTAGGTACCTTTAATTCGACCCATTCAACTCAATGACCAGTAACGTACTATGGAATAATCGTAATGAAGTAAATTTTTTCTTCTCTGTAGATGCAAACAAAACAATCGTTTGTTTAATTTTCAGGATATTTGAGTATTTCCTTAGACTCATTTTATTATTATTATTCTGTATTTTTGGGTATATTTACGTTTTTATTAATGCGATAATAGTTATTTATATACTTATCTAAAAAACAAAACTGAAAAAACAAAGCTACCTGTGAGATATTTCTAAACTATCTTTGACTTGTAACCTTGAGAATGTGCCTTCGTTGTCCTGCTGAAAATAAAATAAAGCTACGTTCAACTACCAATGTTTAAAGAATGAAAAATTAAGACAATTTCCAACAATAACAGCTCACCTGATCATTAGAAACGGCTTTTGAGATAGAACGATTATTAGAATCCTCTTCTGGTATGAGTAAATTCTGTAGCGATGGTGAATCGTTCAATGGTTTACTATTTTTTATTTTATTACTTTTCCGGCGATTATCAGTAACCTTTCTTCCTTGGCAAAAAGTTACGTCGTAACATTGATCACTACCATCTATATTCACTTGTACATTTGTGTCATTTTCTCTTTTGCAATTACAATATTTTTTAATTTTATTATTTTGCAAAAAATCCGTTAACTGTTTCGTATAACTATCAACTAATAACTTCTTTGTGACATTATGTTCAGTATTTGTACTTTTGGTTTCTTTTTGAGCCCATCTATTAGGTCTTGTCCAACTTTTACTTTGCTCTTTATTATATTTTGTCTTTTCCAGATTAATTTTTCGATTGACGTTGGGCGGTGAAGTAGTTCTTGCTGTTGTCCTATCATGAATAGGACTAGCTTTTCTATTGTTAATGGTTTTTGAAACTTTGGTGTCATTTAAATTCGATTTACTTTGATTTCTAGTTTGTGGCGATGGAGATCGACTTCTACATATATTAGGGCCCTTGTTCACAGATCTACTTTTCATTGAATTTTTACTAGTTTGTCGTTCTTTATTTAGTTGCGTTTCCACATGGTTATTTCTTGCATATGAAAAGTATTTATTGGCAACAGGTGGTTTTGTTGCAACCTTAACTTTTTCACCATCCATTTTTTGAATGGGATAAACAGATATGACAACCATGGGACTAGGACTCCTTTTCAAAGAATTCCTATCACATTCGCTGTCTGATGTCATCTCTTCACAAAATTCATTGTCATCTGTAGTAGTGTTGATACAGCTATACTGAATGATTTTATCTTTTACTGTATTTATGGTACTAATATTATCACAGGTGACAGTGTTTGTAAATCCTATATCAAAATTCACTTGTGTGCCGTGCGATGCTTGGCTAGAAATAAAAACAAAAGGTTTAGAATGAACGAGACTTTTGGATGGATCAAATGGCTTGCGTATGTAGCAACTGTGTACAGAAACTTGGAAACAAATTAATGTAAAATTCGACTACCAAGCACAGGTATAATGATAGATCTTCATGTACATAATTCAGTACCTATTCAATTAATCAGCGAACAATTATTGCTTTCCCTTATATTATTTTACCAAATTTACCACAAGATATGCTGACCATTTCAATAAGTTTGGTGCCATAGGTGAACCGCTCGCCTGGTGAGCTGACTCCCAACTTCTATCTTCAGGAAGATCAACTTGAATATTGTGATCCCTTTTATCAACTGTCGCGCTAAACATAAATAGTTATTTCAATTGAAAGATGTTTGTTTTTTCTTCATCAGCCTATTACAATGTCACCACAGCGCAGTCACAGGCCTTCCCTTTGGATGAAATAGAGAGAGCGGGCCTTGATTCACCACGTGGGACCAGTTGGGACCATTATATTGGTAGTAACGATAGCAGATAAGACAGCCCAGATCCTATTAAGATCGCAAAGCCAAAAAAAATAATTGCCACAGAGTATGAAAGTAGCACTTTAGTAGTCTTGTCACTTTCGACTTCTCTTCAGGGATAATTTTAAGTATTAACAGTCGCGCTATCTAAACCGACATAATTGGATGAACTATAGATTTATGTAATTTTATGAAAAGTTTTCATTTCCCAGCTCACCTAACATTCCTGTTGTTGACAGAACAGTCCAAGCAATCACAACATGAACATAATTTGCACCTGTTGAAGATGATATTTCATTAATCGTTCTGTCTCATTTTATTGTAATCGCAACGAAAGTGACGACTTTTGTCGTTTAAAATAAATTGGCTTTTCTGAGTGGGGATGTAGAAGTCTGCGTTTAATACTTCAATTCTATGACCATTATGGGCATTGGTAGGTACTTTAATAATGTATGAAGTATATGGTGCCTATATTTCACTTCGAGAATAAAAATAAAATAGTTTTTACCTCTTTCATTCTCAAGGAAGGGTTAAGTTAAGGCGAGGTGTTTACCTTGGATTTGTAGACTGGATTTCAACATTTTTTGGCGATTCATTCAAAGAATCAAATTGGTTGTTACTATTTCTGTGAGTCCTGGAAGAATTGGAGTACCTATTTAGAATTTATTTCACTAAACTGCCTCGTTGAAAACAATCATTAATTGATTTCCTAATGGTATAATGGCATCAAAAAAATTTTAAAGACATAAATATTTTAGTAAATATATTTATATTCCAATCAGCTATCGGACCTTAATTGGGTATCAAAATGGCGCTGGTCCGATTCCAGTCTGGCAACTGGGCTCAGTGGATTTTTTAGTGGTAAAATTTTCTTTAGGTACATATTAGCTCCAAATAAATCCATACTAATATTAGAAACTAGCGGCCGCCCGTGCTTTTATTTTAGAATCCCACAGGAACGAAACGTTTTTCCGGGATGAAAATTATCATTGTTTTCAATCCAGGTTATAAATTATATGCGAACCTAATTTAAACCAACTCCGTTCAACAGTTTTTGCGTGATTGTTGAGTAACAAACATAGAAAACTTCATCATTATTTTATAATATTAGTGGGTAGGATGATAAAATGTGCCTGTGTATTACTAACCTCTTCAGGCTTCAAACGCTGAACCGATTTAGATGAAATTTGCTATAGAGATAATTTTAATTCCGCGACTTCTTTCCGGAGTGCTTAACCCAGAAATTATCGTTTCAGGGGGTGAAAAAGGGTGTGGAAGTTTGTATAGGAAATCAATTTTTCCACGCAGATGAAGTCGTGGCCACCAATAAGTCGAAAACAAAACTTTTACCTGAAATTCCTCGCGGAACCTTCTCTTACGCAATTGTCCGTTATGCATTTTCGTGAGCAAGGAAACCTGTTAATAATATTAGGTAAGTATCTGTGTAAATTATCACTTCTTTACTATCTCTAAATACTATCTCTATATTAAAATAAGTTAATCGAAGTTTCAAATCAGTCTCTATTATTTAGAGCTGTTTTTACGGATTGATTTTTTGCGATCGAGCGAGACGAGAGAGGAAAGGTAGCTAGCTATTGTTTTATTTTATTTTATTTTATTTTATTCAGGACAAAAAACAGTGGTACAATTCTCATTAAACAAATAGTATTGTAATACAGGTGACACCTTAAATTATTGTACGACCAACTTCATTATCCACTAATTAAAACAAAATACATATTTTTGCGCTTAAGATTTTCTATTAATACAGTAGATACCAAGAAATGAACAGAATATAAATTAGTAACTGAAAATAATGACATGACCTATCAATCAAACCACTGTGCTAAAGTAGTTAAATCCAGCCAGGGTGCAAGTCTAACCGATGTATATCTATTTTAGTATATTAACATTCACTTAGATACTTCTGAACCTTGGGAGAAAACTGAAGTGACACTTTTTTTGTATAAGGATGGTGACAATTGAAAAATATCAATATTATGCAAATTATCGTTGTAACTTTTCATGACTCTATACAAAGGTGCACGGGCTCCAGCATTAGTATTACACCGGGGAAGTGAAAATAATCGATGATGGTAATTTTGTTGGATTCGTTTTGATCTACTGGGTATCTGATAATTTATTTTATTTATCAAATAAATGCAATCAAAGTTATTATTACATAGATTATAGAGAAACATAGAACTCAGGAGTGACCTTCTCACTTCGAGCGAGTCTAGTGAAAATTTTATTAGCAAGTTTTCATATGAAACTTTGGAGTGACAACATTTAAAATTAACATATCTCAAAAATTTCCGTTGAACAGACTCGACCTGTTTATTGTACTTATTATAGAAAGGATTCCATATGATGACACCATACTCAAGCTGTGATCTGATCAAGGACTTAAAAAGGTATATAAGTGTGCTTGGACGTTTGAAAGCTGAACAGGACCGAGCTACAAAGCCGTAAAGTTTGTAAGCCTTACTGGTGATATGATCTATATGAGAATTCAGGTGCAGTTCAGAGTCAAAGAGGATTCCCAAATCACGAATTAATGTGACATTTTCTAATGGTGTGTTATTCAAATAATACGTGTTTAGTACAATGTTTCTATTCTTTGTAAATGTTATAGCCTTACACTTTGGTATGCTGAGATGCAGTTTGTTAATGCTACAGTACAGTGAGAGGCGGTCTAAATCTTGTTGAAGTTTAATGCAGTCATCAAAGTTCGTGATGGTGCGATATACCTTTAAGTCATCAGCATACAGGAGGAAGTTACTATTAATGAAACATTGGGAAATATCATTTATAAATAAAATAAAGAGCAAAGGCCCTAAAATTGAACCTTGAGCTACACCCGAAGATACATAAATCGTTGATGAGGAAAAGCCATTTACCACAACCTTTTGGGTCCTATTGGTTATGTAAGAATGAAACCAGCGAAACAAATTTCCACGAATCCCGTTAAATGCTATCTTGCGTAGAAGGATAGCGTGGTCAACTTTGTCGAAAGCTTTGCAGAAGTCAGTGTAAACGGAATCGACTTGTTGACGGTTATCCATACATTCAAATAAGAATGTGGAATATGAAATTAAATTAGTGAGAGTAGATTGTGGATATTAAACAATAATAACTACATAAACATGAGGAAAAATGGGACAGTAAAAGAGAGAGAGAGAGAGAGAAACATTCTATTGACCACATTACAAAACAACAAATATTTTAAAAAATATACGTAATAAAAAGAGTAAAAAATACATATTTGGTTAATCTCCTGATTAACCAAATATGTATTTTTTACTCTTTTTACCGTGTTGAGGCAGTATGATGCAGGGTCCTCCCTGCATCATGCTGCCGCTACACGCCACAAAACGTGAGCAGTAAATAAATTGAGTTTGATACTTTAAAATAGGAAACTTATTATAGTGAAAGAATCTGTGTAGGAAAGAGTTCGGACAGCGGTGTGCTCCTAATAAAAAAGAGTAATAAAAGAAGTCGAAATCTGAAGAACCAATGCGTGGCAGTGGTCTGCATCGAAATATTATAAAATAACATTAAATATTATAAATAACTGTAAATGGCCTCTTTCAACACGCTTTTTCCTTATCTTTTATAACGCGGGGACCTCGAAAAGAAGACAAGTAGGTACAGATAAGACTTGCGACACTTTTTGTTCCAGGAAAGAGAACAGTGTATTATTTTAATTTGTTATTCTTTGCCTTCGCAAATAATAAAGGAAACTGGGTGAAAGTGGTCCAACAACCAATACCGTTATGTAAGGGTACCGCAGCTACACAACACAAGGGCATTAAAATCTAAACCGGAAGTTTTGAGATGTTTTTAATTAACACAAATACGTAAATATTTTTTGTTTGTCTCCCGGAAAACGCTCAATGTTACCAAAATCAGCTATCTTCGCGCCTATACTCCACTTTAACTTAATATGAGGATGGCTGGTGTGGCAGGTAGAACTGCTGTATCAGCTATCTTCGCATCTGGACTTCACCTCCACTTAACATCAGGTGGAGTGGAGTCATTTGTCGGAACTATCTATAAAAAAAAAATCAGAACGGGTGGGATAATTTCCTGCGTTTTGTATATAAAAATTAAGTTTGCGTCAGAAATGTAGACGAAGGCAGCCTTAGCCTGGCAAAAAAAGTTACAACCAATTGAAACTATATATGAAAATCTAATTTGTGAGGAGGTAATTACATTGATTTTAGTAATTAAAAAACGTGGCATACTAAACGTGACAGTGGAAGCGGTCCACACTTGCAGGAATTTATGCAAAAACTGTTTTATAGAATATCCCAATTTTCACGACAAATGGGGAAAAGGGAGGTTCTAGAAAAATTAGGACCGACAAAACAAAAAACAATTTCAAATGTCCCCTCGGCCTCGCTACGAGTCACGCATGCTACGCCTCTGACTACGACGAAGCCGTAGATATTCACGTAGACGTGTTCTTATAAAAAAAATATATATAATGCAATTCATTCAAAAAAAAAACGGTAAACATTTTATATATAGATCGGGCGCTGGGTGAAGTTGAGAATGCAAAATGTGAGGACCGCATTCGGTATATGGATTTGAACTCAGAAAAGCATGCAGATTATAATTCTGAATGTTGTCAGAAGTCATATTGGTCCATTTTTTTTACACCCCACCCCCTTAGATATTTATTTATTTATTGTTTTAGTCAGAATATCCAATTTATTTTTATGATATTTACGTGAGTACGTTATGCTATTTGCAAACCCATTATTAATTATTTATCATTTTCTGGTTGCAGCCCCTTTTCAATCGTGTTAATTACCTATATGTGCTGCATCAAATATATATTCGCAATAACAATACAAGAAGAAAATATAACCTGACATTTCTCTCATCTCTTGACTTTATTTATACACGCCAGGCGTAATTTTCATGATTATACATATAAATCATTATTTAATTTGAATTTACCCTGAATCAATAGACCAACTTATTGCGTCCTGATTTATGAATAAATGATTACCGATTACTGCCAGTATGCCTCGTCATTTCAAGATTGCTTTCCTTCACTGTACAACCACGCATTCTTCTGAACCAATAAGTACCCTCTAATAATTTATTTTAAGTAGTTTTTAAAGAAAACTAAAACATTAATTATTAGATTTGTGTGTAACAGATAATATTCTTTAATTTATAAATCAAAACAAAACTTTTCCTACTTTAATAATTTTTTAACAAACCAAAAAAATGCGAACGAACAATGACATTCTTTAATTTATAAACAAACACTTTTCATATATTTAATACTATATTATAATAAATCCGCAGTGCTACTGTGTTAATTTTTCACTTTGTGTTTACAGAATAGCACTGCTGTACGAACGGACGACGCCGTGCGTACAGCGTTAATATATTTTCCAACACATTTGCTCAATCATTAATGTATACATACATTGTTCGAAAATTCAAAATTACGGGCCATACGGCGGCGCCGGCGCGTGCGGATACGCACGCTTCCATACATGGCACCGTGCGTATTCTTTACGGTTTTTTTTTTCGATCGAACCTCCTCGGAAGTGCTTTTAGTCTATGCCTATGTCTTACTTTAATACGTAAAAGAAAAAGAGACGAAAGATGTAGTTGTAATTTTTACGTGGCGCCATTAGGAAATGCAGCGCCATTTTCTTATTAGAATAAATTTGCTTTATTACTTAAATTATGTAAAATCTTATCTCGCAAATGTGTTGAAAAACGTTGTATGACATCCGTGCTGATTTGTATTACAAACTCGTGACTATGGTAAGTCTTACATTCGCCTTCGTAATAACCAACTTACCGCACTAATATCATAAATAACTATTAAAGCATTTGAATAATTATTGGAACTCGTAAAACCCATACTTGCCATGTTGAAACTACATAAGCATAAAACAATCGCAAACCTTTGCCGTGATGTAGAAAAAAATTGTATGAAATCACATTTTTGTACTTCTACGCGGCTTGTAATAACTTTTTATACAGTGCACCCAGAGACACACTCTTTAAAAAAGATATTATCAATGCATTGTACCTATTTAATTCAGCAGTTTTGGTTGCGCGAACAAGATATACAGAAAATCCAACGGACAAACAGACAAAAGTCTCCCAAACTACTTTTTTGCAAAAATAGTCAATGTACAGACACGCGAGGCTTACATTTTTAATTATTTATATAGAATACCTAGTTATTAGAAGTAATAATACACTTGTAGGTATCTATACCTAAAATTACCTAAGTGTGCGTCAACATGCTCAAACTTTTTCCTCAAAACGAACGAACGATTTCCAATGGATTCAGAAACGCTCCATAAAACCTTGCATAAACAAAACAGTGAACATAAAGTAAAAAAAATCTTATTTGGATTAAACTTTAGATGCGGCGGCAAAATTGGTATATTTTACTCCTTATTTAAATATAAGCCCCGACCGTATAATATCGCGCTATAATTTAAAATATCGGGCTTACCTTTGCTCGTCCCGATGCGTCCTGAAGTTGATTGCAGCTAATTCGGTGTTAGCTGCGAAAAGGATTTTTTTGATAATATCTCTAGAAAATATGTAATAATTTAGAAGAAAATGATAATATTCTATACCTGGTTTATCATCGATGGAAGCTGCGTATTGTAAAACGTAACGGTCATCCTCCGTCAACCCTACACGACCGGTAATCCTTACGCAGCTTTTACGAGAGTTCAAATCGCCCGCATGCTCAGATTTGGCTGTAATCGGGCTGATAGGGCATGTGCACTCTCGAAAATCATATTGGTGGTATTTCGATGTACCAGCTGGTTCTGGTGAATTAGCTTCCAATTTCCTAGGAATTTTCTTTCTGTTCTTGTCCTTCCTTTTGTCCATATTTAGAGAATCCAATACTAATTTTAGACTAGATATTTGATCTAGTGACACTTCATCATCTTTATGTTTTTGTTCATTTTTATTGACCAATTTCGCGCTTCCTATTCTTTTTAATTCGTAAACGAGGTCCCTTTGTTGTTCACCCAACACTAAAAATAGATTTTTGGCCTGGATAGAATTCTCGTGGTTGGAAACTGTGGCTTGAATTTTTTTCGCAATAAGTTTTCGCTTCTTCAGAAAATTTGATGTTTGGGTCTGCACTGGTTTTGGTATTATAGTAACTTTAACTATTGGTTTCTCTACAGCACCGTGGATTTGCTTTTTTAAGGGTTTTCTTTCGTTTTCTGCTGTACCGATTAAACCGGTATAACTTAGTGATGTAGAGTTTTCTGAAATCTAAAATAACGCTTTAACGTAGAATACATACTCAGGTAAGCTCCAAAAAATTTAAACATTATAAAGATGCTTTATTTTGTGCATTGCTTTTTTATAGTAATTGTTAGTGCACTATAAAACTTATAATAATATCTTCTTTTCCCGGAAGCGTAGTAGAGTAAATCCAGCGAGAGAAAAATATATATAAAGTGAACTTGTGGTGAACACAGTACAAGTCTCAATAGCCGGCAAAGTAAATTCAGAAACCATTGTACGGCGATCAAAAACCAAATAAGTATGTGGCGCGTCATGAGGTTTTAATCTTTACTTATTATAAAGAGGTACATTTTGGAGGGTTTGTTTTTAGGAAGTAACTATTGGAAGGTCACCCTGTAAAGGGTTAAGATAGGGGATGAAAGTTTAATGAAACTTCGAAAAGTTGGAATCAATAAGAGGATGAAATTGGTAGTCTACGTGAGCAAAACCGCGGGTAGAAAGCTAGTATGTAAATATTTTACCTCTCTTTCAGTAGTTTTCTCCAGAATGAGAGAAGAAGACGATTCAGCACCTCTTCTCTTTGTCTGAGAATATCCAGCTTTCTTTGAGAACTTTGCACTTAAATGTTTTAAAGCTCCAATGTCTCCTTTACTAGACTCTAAATTCAAGACAGAACCGTTCTGCCTGTTAGTTCTTTTCACGGTGGGTCGTAAATAATCCAGTGACTCTACCAAAACGTAACGATAAAAAACAAAAATAAAACAACACAAATTAACAGACAAACAAAAAATATGTATAGGTATTAAAAACTAATTCAAACCAATTAATTCCGAGCACATACTGCTGTAGTCAGTGTCCATGTTAATAATTTTGATTTAATAAAATTAAAAATAATGCAAAACACTTCGTTTCATGATTGATAATTTATGTACACATTTTGGCATAATGATTGTCATTATTATCCATAGATAATAGTGAACAATTCAAATGGTACGCAACAAGGACTTGTCGACTGCATGTAAACTGCAACCGTAGACTGTAGGTTCCGTAATACTGTTGGTGAAATATAGACTGATCCAGACCCACATAAAGACACCTCCTGAGTTGAAAAAAACAACTAGTGGTTTTGAGTTTTTTAGTATCTGATGAAATAAATTACGACATGAATTTGACCAAAACGATGCCAACACAATATCTTAATATGATTGAAATATCAAATCGCAGAGAACGACGGTTGCAGAGTTTCTTGTCGGTTCTTCTAAGTACAAAGCTTGGGCGAAGAATCTCTCTACGGTACAAAGTGTCCCATCGTCTTAGAGCATCTAAGTGCTCTAAGCCCACCGCAGACATACGAACCGTTTAGTTTTTTGACCTAAAAAAATGATAGCAACCTTAGCAGCAGCTTTTTTTATTAAGAAAACCAACAGAGTATACATAAACAAATACCAGATAGTACATTACAGGGAACTAAGGTCAATCACAGGTTTCCCTTAACCCCTCATCTGTGTAAGAAAATGGCCGTCAAACACATGTGGTTCCCGCGCTTCACTAAAACTGTTATAATGCGAGTTCTACTAAACTTGTCTTCATTTATATCTTAAATCAATCTTAATTTTTTTTGCATCTATTTCTATTTATCTATTCTTTATCTAAATATTGTACCATGTACGCGTGGCTGAAATCCACCACTTGCACAGACGGGTTTTTTTTTGTCGTGAGCAGAAATCCTCCATCTACACAGACCAGGGGTAAGTTAAAAATAGAAAATGTACATCAGAAATGATTAATAACATGCCAACGAATAAATTACGTATCAGCCATGAGAAAAAAACTCAATATATAAACAATATATATATAATGGCATGGCTGGCATATCCTTTTTATGAGTTAAAAGCCTCTAAATAAATAAGATTGAAAAAAATACAAACAAGCAACTCCAAGGAGTTTTAACTTGTAGAAAGACATTTATTCATATACAGACATTTATTCATTACACTCAATAAAAAACTATACCTATATATTTCTACACTCACGCATTCATTGATTAGACTACTTGAGTGTTTTAACAACTTCCATTTTAATTTGTGCTTGCTATTAAAACATTATTTATAAGCAAGTTGCAGCAGAACTGAGTTCTGTAAGTAACTGAATAAAAACAAATCTAATGAAATAATCTTGAATTTTGTATTTTTAAAAGTCGATCATCACTGTAGTTATCATCATCACATTGATCATCTATAGATCATCACTATATCCCATAGATTAAGTATTTACCCTATATCTATGCCACATCTACATCACTACTGATCACTATAATACTCATCTTGTATCTACTGATCTAGGTACTAAAAGAGAATATAATTCTGGACAATGGACAGCACATACTGAATCTCATTAAGCAGTGATGTAATTCGACCTCGATTATATTTAAATTTACTGTTTTTTATTTGAACGGTTTTATCAAATTTTATTTAGGAAATATTTAATTTTTAAATTGGAATTTAAAAAGATCATTGTAAAATATCGATCTGAGCCAGATACGAAATATTTATGTTTTCCTACTAATCTTACAACAGCAATGCTTACAAACAATGTACTTGAAGATCGTCTTAGGACTCAAATGATAATACCAGTTTCCAAGGAGACATATTTCAACACTAAATGGAAACCGAAGGCGGCACCTCTGTGTGCATACGACATGCTGTATCACCCACCTGACTACAACCCCAAGTCCGCGAGGTCCGACCGACAGGAAATTGATATTATTAGAAAGAATATTTGGATGCAAGTAAGTTTTTTTTTAACTTTAAAATACAACAGTAATACAGTTTCAATATAGTTCAGTACAAGTTGGTACAGGTTACATACTAGGGCTTTCAGTCTCGGACTATTTTTACGTCCCGGGATTGAAAAAAACGATACTCGATACTTTCGAGACTTAATTATGACCCTTAATAATACATAAATAATAAGAAAGAGACAATAAATATGCAGTCCTAAACCACAGTCTTAATAAAAAAAATATTCTATAAAATCACCACTAAAGCAAATTTTATCATTCCCTTTATGTACTTAGGTATGTTTTTTTTATTGTTATTTAGTAATTTGTATGTAGTCATTTTTACTCTGAAAATATATGTGTATTTGGAATTGGAATTTTCAAATTTGCACAATAGTATTAAATAAAACTCGAGCACGAAATGAAACACACGCTATTTCTAATTTTTAAAAGTTATTTCGAAATCGATAGGGGCTCATCTCAGATAACCAAACGGGTGTCATAGGGGCCCCATTATCCTAATATGCCCAGGGCCTCCAATAGGTCAAAGACGGCACTGGGGGTACGTATGTTAAACATCTCAGAATTCTTGAGGGTGTGGATATTTTGTGACCAGACATAATATTAGCGAACTCCAGAAAGATCCAACCTATTTATAGCAGAGCTCGCTCACCGTTCATCCATGTGAAAAAAGTATACCTGATCCTCATTAACGCTATAAAAATAACTTTATACTATGTGACAACAACAAGACAACAAGTGAACTCATTAGAACTAAAGCTGTAGTAGGAGTTCATTAAAATCCAGTAAGATATTTAAATAACTGTTCTGAAACATTTAAGCCAACCAACTAACTACCAAGAACTCGCACGGTAGATCCATGAGTTGCTAAGTAGTTTCAATAAATCAGAATTTGTATAGAAGGAAGAACAAATCAATGGGCGGACTAATCAATTTCGTTATTGAGGACATTGCTTTTGCCATTTTTGTCTTAATCGTATTTGACTTATTAATAAGTAGGTAAAGTATTTTGCATAGATTTTATGTTTACTAGAAAAACAGTTGGATGGTTAATGTAGCGATACTAGTTTGATTTATTTATTTTTGTTTATATTTTTTTGAGTTTTCACTTTGACGGCACTGCCGGAGTGCAATCGCACATTTTTTTCTGGTGCTTCGTCGGCTGCTGCCGTGGCATGCTTGCTACGCTCGCTTGGCTCACGCGCTGTGGTCACAACACTAACCTAACCTAACATGTGGTTCTTATATTAAAGTGAAGTGAAGTTTAGAACTGAATGGTATACTGACGTTATGGCGTATTATCCTACTCTCGATGTAACGTACCATCGATTTGGTGTACTGTCGAATCATTAACCCTTCGATGTAGCATTTTCGATACAGCGACTGTTGATATTATGACCGCCACCCTGTAAGAGATTGGGAGGCTGTCGAAAGATTTTACTTTTAATAATCTATATGACTTCTCTCCCTATTCCATCCATAGGGAAGGCTTACGCCCCAGCAGTGGGAGCATTAATAGGGTGATGATAATGAGTGTATATAGACAAAAGAAAAAGCTAGTAGACTAACACAAGAGATTAATATTTTTATTTAATTTGTGATTCTAGGAACTACACAAAGGCATAGCGTCGACTACGCATTTTCAAATGGGGCGTCCCAAACGAAAAATTTATGACATACCAACAAAGCAGTTTGTTAGGGTACAAGGTAAATAATCTCCTAATTAGATTTTAGTACCTCCCCTATCGATAAAGTGAGGCGCAGCGCACATCACGAGAGGCAAGGCGAAGATACTACACGCGGCGACTCGGCGCGCGGCCTAGATCCATGAAGTGCAGTAGTCGCGGCCGGGTCTCCTGGCCGCGACTACTGCGCTATGCGCTGATTGCTCATTTCTATGTTTGCTATGAAATTTTTAAACTTGCTTAAGAAGCCCTCTAGTAGCTCCTGTTCAAAAGACCGAAGATTTGGACGCGACCATAAGTCAGGGCCGTTTCTTGAATTTTATGACGTTACACGTTCGACCCCAAATAAAAGACTCATGCATAGTGAGAGTACTTCACTAAATGCAAGGTTGCCCCTCTTATATTATTCTGCCACGCTCGAGTAAATCCCAAAATACCCGCTTGGACTCCCGTACTATTCTAAGCATGTCAAATTATCGCCAGCCAAGCTACCCTCTATACGGGTTACTATACGCGTGTATAGACACGCATCCCGATAATTTATTACGACAAAACTGATGGGCCACGGCCAGTCATTTGAGACATCATAGGCTGCAATAAACAGCAGTTTGCTGATTTTCTGGTATGTTGTTAGGATAGTTACCAATAATGTAAAAACAAGTTTGCAACTTCGAAAGACCTGTGCTACCTGCTGCATGGTATCCCAAAACAAATAATGCTGAATAAGCCTTATATGCGTCAATGGTATCGATTCATACCGCATGATTCTCTAAACCTAAACTTAAATTTGACAACAAGTGCATCCTTACCATTCTCCTTACAGAATGAAAAGGAGAGAATGATGTTAAATTTAGTTTTAAGTTTAGAGAATCATGTCAGTATCGACACTATTCTAAAACTATTAAGTAGGTACATTTTTATTGTTTTCGCTTTGGTCAAGTATGCTCCTGTTATGATTTATTTGTAAAGGGGAAACTAATTAACTCAACATAGATAATGTGTTAAATTAGGGCAAAAAATAAGTTAGTGATTAATTGCAATCTGCGTTTGTATTATCTCAAATCAAAACTTTTAGTTATATAACTGTAAAGGTTGAAATACAAAGAAAAAATTCGTTATTTCGATGATATATCGAAGTCGAACTCAATTTTGGCCAAATATGTCGGATTAGTGAATTTTCGCTCTTAAGCGCCATTTACACAATGCAATTTTCTTGTACATACAAGAGCATTGTTGCATGCAATTAATGAGGCGATAATGCCTTTCAAGAACTGTAAGCAACTGTTTAGATGCGCACATAGTGAAAAGATTGCATACAATTATTGAATGCCAGTTTTGACAAAAAAGAATTGCAAATGTATTTAGTTTACTTACACCAATACAATTGTTGTAAAGCGCCATTAACATGATGATTTTTTCTGGTACATACAAGAGCAATAATTGCATCCAATTAACGAGGGGCAATGATTGACTTTCAAGAATTGTAAGCAACTGTTTACACGCGGACATCGCTTCAAGAATTGCACGTATCGGCGAATATTTCATTCAAGTGTTGAACGTTTAAGATCTGGGTTTATATGAGCCAAAAAGTATTCAAATTTGGTTCTGCTGATTTAATTTGCTGGAATGAAAATGGAATTTGGAGTTGATGGATTTGGAACTAAAGAATAATAAACAAAAAATGCGTGAGTGTCGTGGAACACTCGGTTGAGCGAAGTTAAAAGGAGATTATTTACTAAGGGAGAAAATAATAATTAAAAAGGCGAGAGTGTTTATTGAATCTAGTGTAGGATTTTGTTGATAAAAGACTGTTTCAATTTTTTAGCATATTTTCATTCTCTCTAATAAGAAGACATATTTTTTTTAATTCCGAATTTGAGTACCTAATAAACAGATTCTGATTTCGGATTCAGATTATTTAGTTGTAAAATGAAGGTTAGAAGGTTCTATTAAAGGTGTAACAGTTACTTTAATATTTCATGTATCACTTCATTTTCACCTTTTTCTAAGGTATATAAACAATATTAAGTTGATATTATTATAACATTTATATCATACCACCATCATTTATTAAACAAATTGTCATTTTTTTTTATTTATTTTATTTGTAAAGATACATTAAACAGCCAAAGGCCAGCAAAAATGTACACAGCTGAATAACATAAGTAAACCTTATTTACCAAAAAGAAAACATATAAAGAAAAAAAAACATTGATGAAATAGTCTTCAATCTTAGGTAATGAAACAAAGCGGGCGAAAGGAATGAAAACTTGATATTACCCGAGAAAAATCACTAATTGGGCACGAGTCTAAAAACATTCATGTATCTGCAATCAACATCACAAGGGTATTTGTTATATATTTATTTGGGGACGGGGGATGGGGGGGTAAAGTGTCAACCTCAAATCATTTTTAAATTTCTGTTTTGATCCGAAAAATATATCTATGCCTTTAAATTTTGAATTGTATAAGTGTGACACGCGCGTTAGGATAGAATGGTTCCCATATTTTGTACGGTGCAATGGTACATGAAAAAGTGAAGTGTGATCTAAGTAATTAAACAAATATTAATAATAAAAAACAACACAAAATTTAATTACAATAATTTCGAATCAGATGAACGAAGACGAAATATATTACGCGCGTTTATATTTCTTCTTACTTTTTTTTTGGGATTAAAACGCTATCTTTGGCCCTAGGAATCAAAACGCTATTTTTGTCTCTAGGAATTAAAAACTATTTTGTTCCCTAGGGATTAAAACGCTATGTTGATTACTATAAATAGAGAACAGTCTTGGGATAGATGTGATAAATAATATTTATATAACCCACTAATCCGCACTGGCCGCAGTCATGGCTCAAACTCCCTATTCCATAAAAATGGTATCCTACTCACCAATCCACACTGATCTGACTGACCGAAAAGGAACTTTGTTCCAATAAAAAAAATTAAGGACGCAGACCATGCGGATAGGAAAAAGATACCATGGGCACCGTTCCGGTACTCATAATTCAATTCAATTCAATTCAATTCAAATCATTTATTTTAGAACTAGGTTCCATAGTGTTAGTTACATTTCATTTACTTATAAATATCTTAGTATAATAAAGAATTACATAAAATATTACTATAGGATATGGAGCTTCACCTAGTGTCGTAGCAGAGGAGTGTCCCACCGGTCATTAAATACTTTCAGGAAGCAGTACTAGAGCGGAGCCTAGTGAGCATGGAAGCGGACCTCTTTCTTATAATGGCATAGAAGTCGTCCGTATGCGCCTCCGCAAACATTTTTGACGCGCTGCAACTCCACGCAAGTCTCAACAGTATCCTGAAGGCGTTCTTATACTGGATACGCAGTTCGCTGTATGCCCGCTGCGTATAGTTGATCCAAAGACTGCACGTATAGAATGATTGGTAGTAAGTCTTAAAAAGAGTGACCTTTACTGCATCCGTACACCGTGCAAATCTTCGGGCCAGCATATTACATCACACAGCCAGCGACCTACACTCTCACTGTATGTCGATGTTGTCCTTGAGATCCTCAGTGACCCAATGACTCAAGTACTTAAACTTGTTCACCCAGCTTAAAGAACTACCACAAAGTGACACTCCAGGGACATCCGAGTAATTAATGAAGTGCGATTTAAATATCATGAGCTCATTTTATTTCACATTGTACTTGAACCCATGAGCCATCGCATAGGACTCACAGATAGAGCTATAAGTCTTCTTAGACCACCAATCGATGGATTCAGCAGCACCACAACGTCTATATTGTATATATTGTTCAAGCAAACTCCATCAACATAACAATCTGTATGTGTATTGCTGTGCTCACCGATTAGGCGATTCATGTATAGGTTGAAAAGGCGAGGCGAGCTCATCCTAATGTTTACAAGTCCAAACTTTTTTGGTATAATTTAATGAATTCTTTTTTACGACGTTTTCTCAATATTTATTGGCTCAGAAGAGCAGCAACGATTAACACACCATCACTTACGGCAGACCCATCTTTGCAAATGAAGAATGGAATACAAGAGTTGAAAACAAGAATTACTTAAGATAGTATTGTATGTGCTGTTTACACTAAGAAACGTTTTAAAGCAAAACTAGTATACAACATCAAGAATGTTATATGTAACTTCTGTTTAGACCATGCAAGTCATTTATTGCTTAAATTTGATTGAATTCAAAGGGCAAGAAACTTGCATCGTGTTAATGGCGCTTTATATAAAATACAAAAAAATTATGACGACATAACTCCCCCCTAAGGGATTTTTAAGAATTACCGGTCAAAATTTTTGTTTTAAGCTAAAGTACATGTGCACCAAAGCGTTGGACGGCCTTCAATGCAAATCGATGTACGGGTGCACATTAATTTGCATCGAAGGCGGTCCACAATCTACGAGGACAATTTTATTAATTGGCATAAAGATATTTTAATAAATCTTAACAGATAAACACCGGTCAAGTGTGTGGCGGGCACGTAATGTGTTTTTTTTAATAGATAGGTCTGATGAATGGTTCCGCCCCACCTGATTTTAAGTGACGGTGGAGTCCAGACGCGAAGACTGCTGGTACAGCAGTTCTACCTGCCTCACCAGTCATCCTTACTCTGCCGGCCTACATGATGCTTCTTCACGCCTCTTTTAAATAAACCCAGGGAGGGAGGGAACGCGTGAGCGGGCACCATTAGCGAATAGTGCGACAAAGAAATGAGTCACCAAATTTCTTTGTTAACGTTGGAATAGTAGCCACAGTTAGTGGTGACAACGTAGGCCAGCGCATGTGGTCCTCCGAAGGAAAGAGAAAGGTGTAATAAGGGGGAATAACTCCTCAGAATACTTGCCCTGGTATATACGATAGAACGCGCTTAATGACGCCACGTCATCGTCACGGCGTAATTGAAGAGGTTCGAGGTGTTTAGTCACTTCCTCATCGCCTATGGTGCGGATCGCGCACCGCCTAACATAAGGCACAAATCCTTAACTTATACAGAGCCTCTGGGCCCGGTATTGCCAAAAGTCAAAACTCCATTTCGTAAACATTTAGTGCAAATATTATGATACCAATTCTCCTGTTATCGCCTCCTAGATTTATTTTTACTTTGTAGTACCCTCAGTACGACCAGCCAGTCCGCACACAGTTTAGTTAGAGCGTTGTAAAAAAGTAAGAGGTATCCCCTCTCCACCACGCCCTACCGCCGCTGCTCGTCGGTTCGATGCTCATTTCTTTGTGCTCCCGCGCCAGGTTTTTTTTTTTGAGTGTGTAGGTTTGCTGTTGGTCGCAGATGACCTTTACAGCGTCACCGGGTTTGGGGACGGCGAGATCCTAAAGGGACCTCAAGCCGAGAATTGGCGAGCGCCCCTAGAGGTATTCCAGGCGGGTCATCTCCCCGCGGGGGGTAGTCTCCTCCGTCTGGAGCCTCTAGACCACTCGAACCTGAGATGGTAGTTACGAAACAGTTAAATGTGAAAGAAATCAGAAAAAGTTAGTTTATTATTACTTGAACTTTATTGTGGTTAAATGAAAGACAAGTTTTGAAGTGATTGGAATATGCCGTGAAAATTAACAACATTGACCAACGATTTTTTTTATTTGGTAAATTTACTGACATTTTAGCAAAGTATATTAAAAGTATAATCAGTCACATGCTAATAATAAATTTCCCCATATAACAGACCAAACAGAACTTACCTAAGTGAAGTTCGATCTGAATTATCCTGTTATCGCCGATCCCGCCCGCCCTAATATTTTTACCCCCTAGTTATCTAGGATAACATCGTCAATGTTCTCTTATTTTCTAAAATATATGAGTAGGAGGTATCCCCCCCCTGTTTTACTACGCTCTAAATTTAGAGTCTAAACTGTTTGTGGACTGGCGGGTCGTACTGAGGGTAGTACATAGTAAAGAAAAATAAAGCTCGTAGGCGATAACAGAATTATTCAGATCGAACTTGAATTCAATTATTACCCAAGTGAGTGAGATACCCATTTCTTTCTCTCATCTAAGATATTGGAGTTTACTCCTTAAGAATCGATTTGCATATATAAGGGGCCCGGTATGATGAGGAGTAAAATCTATCGATGAATGACCTCGTTACGTTTTTGGTGCGCATCCTATGTCGCGCAACTTTGACAAACAAAGATGACGGATTGACATTAATATTTTTTTAAAAATCTGAACTGAATTTAGATATTGTTTCTGATAGAGCAATGGGGACAACGAGGTATGGTACAACCATTGATGCGGTATTTTCAAGATACGTGAACCACGTATCTACGAACGTCCATGTGTCTTATTTTAATTACCATAAACCACTTGTCACTGTAATTAAAAATGCAGACAATGTTGATTTAATTAATATTTAAAAAAATGATAATAGTCTGATAATAATAATTACATAATTTATCAACATTCCTAATGATATATTTATGCTCATCTGAAATTGACTATTGTAAAAAGTTTAATGTAAAATATTTCGTCGATTAGTTATACTAAATGTATATGAAATGAATAAATATATATTTATATATGTATATTATTTTCATTAATTTGTTAATTTACCCTTTCATACAGTATCATTCTTTTTTAAGTTAAATAAACTCTTTTTGCGTCTGGTTCAGGAGCGGTCGCAGCCTGAAATTTTGGAGGGCTCACTCATTACACTAATAAAAAAAACCGGCCAAGAGCGAGTCGAACTCGCGTACCGAGGGTTCCGTACACACCTGAATTTTCAAAAATATTTTTTATTATATTATGATATAACTAAAAAACTAAAATTCACGGTTTTCGCAATTTTTTCTTTATCTGTACTATAATACGTTACTTTGTACCAAATGTCAAGAATGACCTTAGATTTGGGGGGGGGGGGGGGGGGTCATGTCCCCTGTGACCCCCCCCCCCCCCCCCCTTCGGACCGCGCCTGGTCTGGTTAGACTATCGAAATTAAGGAGTAAACTCCAGTCGTGCGTCGGAGCTGACACACACAATTTTTTATTACTTTTTCAACGTATACGTAACGGATAAAAAGATGTGGAGGAACTGTAGGGGTCTTTGTGGACTACGGAATCCTAAAATTTATAAAAAACACTGATTTTTGGATACTTACATTTCCTATCTATCATGTCGCATCAGTCGTTTAGTAAACAATTTTTAATTAAATTGCACTTAGATTTGTCAATTTATCACAGTGCGATAAGATATTTATGGAAAATAAAGTTATTAACCTTGAATATACTTTTTATATTAGTAGGTATACAAACATAAAACGCAATATCGGTTATCAGTTTAGGCTGTTACAAACACTTGTGAAAGACGAAAAGCTATGCCATCGTTTCGCAAAACTACCGCAGGAGTCCTTGTACTGAGAAGAATCCGCGCCTGAACTCAGCAAGGGCTGTTTGTTTTCTCCCTATATTATACAGATACTAAACGCAAACGCAAATATCAGTTAAATCGGTTCAGTGTGTAGGAAGGTCAAAGTGGGAAGATATTCCTCTCACTTAAAATGCTATGTTCTTTAGAAAAAACAAATACTTATAATAAACCCTTTCGACGGTTATCATAAAATGCGTCATGTGTTCTTTTTTTGCCTGGCGATTTCTAAAAAATCTGTAATTGCTATTTAGTATTAAAAATAAAATGATGTCTTCTTTCGGTAAAATATCCTATCCTATCTTCAATATTTTAAATACTTTCCCTCCGTGTGATAATGCTGTGGTACGCTCTGTATAAGCAGTATTTACTCAGGTATTTAAAAAGGGCCATGGCACGGGTGGCACGCTGCGATGGGCGGTAAAATGCATTCGTTACTGACCTATATATTGATTTGATTTACTATTTGAGAGAGGGGGGAGGGCCCCATTTCCCACGCGGGGGAGGGCCCCATTATCCCGAGTTTGGATATGCCCAGACAAACCTTCTCAGAAAGTCACCATTTCTAAAATACCTGTTACCTATTTTCTTCGTACTAAATTTTCTTCTCCATTTCCTTTGATCTCTTACTTCTTCCTCTTTCTTTCTCTTCTCATCTTCTTTTCCCCCGTCTCCTACCAGTGTTTCTGGGCACATTAATTCGTATTAGGCCCACGATGATTATTTTGAATTTTCTTAACACAATATTTTTAAAGCCTGTGGCTTTATTTCATATCTAAAAGATGGCTGCAACAAATAACACAATAATGTTTGTTTTCTAGTTTCGAAATAAATTATTTTGTATATTTGTACTACAAAAAAAATATTCCTCAATTCCAAGTAGCTACAAAATTTGCTACTTGGAATTGAGGACTATTTTATCGTAAATTTATCATTTTTTTACAGTGAAGAACGAAAACCCGCATATAAGAATAAACAACGTGCTGGAATGGGCTAAGCTACTCAACGAAGGGAAACCATTGTGTGAAATATAAACTTTATGTATTGATGTGTACGTTTAAAATTTCTAAATCACTGGTATTGAAACAAATATAAGACTATAAGGGCATATCATCAAATTTACCTTTAGTTATCTCAAAATGAAATGAAATTATTCTTTATTCAAATTGACTTATTGAAAGCTCTTTTAAATCGTACAATATTTTGTCCTACTATTTAGGACATCTCTTAGCTGATGAGAAAGGGCGCAAGAAACCCATAAGCTTGTTGTTTGTTGTTAAATGTTGCATTTAAAAAAAAACAAGCCGCTACCAATACAACGTCCACTCACATTTTGATTGCTGTGTCATACAGCATAAGTACAAACAGTGTTCATATTAGGTGTAATAGATAACCTCTCGAAAGTTACGCAGTATAGAGCTGACTCATCCCCGCTGGCAGCACCCGTTCACGAGCATGACGCATGAACCAGCCATCGCTTTGCTCAGCCATATTTAAGGGTACTTAACGACCCTCATATCGCAACTAATGACTGATAGCGATTTTAAGTACGATTTTGATATGCTGTTTTATATGAAAAGAGTATCTTAAGATCGTAGTCTAAGCGATCTGTAAATACGGGCCTTAGGCACTGGACTAATTAGACTAACAGTGTTCTACAACGATGCATGTTTAAAACAAGCACTTCTTGGTTCCTTGATTTATCCAGGGCCGTTCCATGGCTACCAGATCGTATAATTTTATACAAAACGTGTATAATGGGCAGTGGCGTAGCCTGCCTTTGCGGGGCCCCGTATAAAAATTGTTTGGGGGCTCGTAGGAAGGACGTATTCTCACAAAAGAAAAAAAAATGTTTGCATAAAATTAAAAGAAATATTTATTCATCATAATTATCTATCTGTCTCGTTTTCCAAAATTTTTACAAACAATTCAAATTAAATATACACTTTCGTTGCCTTTTTTTCGTACTGATTTATTAAATCATTTATAGCTGATGATGGTTTTAGTTTTTCTAAAGTCCTTGCCTCTATAGACAATAGTGAGTCTGACAGTTCATGTCCCATCAAAGTTCTTAATTATTTTTTTAAAAGTTTTTATTTTGAAAAACTTCTTTTAGCTGTTGCGGTTGTAACTAGAAATAAAAAGCATGCTGTTATTATTACCTCCGGAAAACTGGATGCAAGACTATTGAATTTTATCAGCAATAATTCAATGAGTTCCTTAATGTAATGAACTTTTTGAATTTCAGATTTTCAGCATGGTTTTAAATCCTTTAATTGGTCATAAGGATTAACTGAGATGTCTTTACTGTATTTAACCGACAGTTTTCCGGAAGCGTTGAATATCTCTTCGCTTGAATAAGGCAGGAGTTTCTCTGGTTGTAATATTTCGAACATAATACTCAGGTCGCAAAGGCTCTGCAATCTTTGTTTAGTTTTACAAATTAATATATGTGAACAGCAATAATATATATTGACTTTAAATAGGATTCCTGGTCTGAAATTCACTCATCTTGTGAAAACTCATTTTGACGTTTGAGAAGTTTTAAAAAAGTTTGGGGTTTTTATTAATTTTTGCTTACGCACGTTGGGGGCCTTTGGCCCGGGGGCCCCGTATAATTGATACGGCAGATACGGCGGTAGCTACGATCCCGAAAATGGAACTGTTTATTGTATCTATTGTGGTAGTTATTTCGTATGATTGAACAGAACATATGGTCTGGTATATAAATAAAGGAAATGTTAAAAGGAACGACAAGTTTTTTTCATCCACCACGCCCTCTTCTACAAAACAGTTCTACTACCAACTTGTCAATTTTCATATTTTTAGTGATATCCACACATCAAGTTACCACAAACTCATATTTTTTTCAATAGATTATAAACTTCTTAATTTTAGGAAGTTTGCAGTTGAAGAACTCTGTCAGTTTTGGAGAACTCGATATGTGGTTGACTAGTTACATAGCGAGAATGTCTAGTTGATTGATTGATGCAATTTCAACGAAAATCATACATCATGTAAATCTGACGGAACGGCAACTTAAATATACGGGTCGTTTTTTTTATATTTGAGTATCAAGTAATTAAAAATCGGGTATAAAAACATTGTTTTTAGTGGCTTTGATATTTATGAATTCTGTTTATATTATTGTTGAGAAAGTAGATGTTTACATTCAGTTATATCTACAACTAGTAGGTGCCTGTGAGTTAAACAGTGAGAGGAAAACCATACATACTTTCACCACCCTTAAAAGGTGATTTTTAGCCTAAAAACTATTATATGTCCTTTCGCGGGACTAAAACTAATATCTGTCAATTTAAATTAATTCTAAATCTAATTTCATGTAAATCCATTCAGCGATTTAAGCGTGGAGAGGTATCAGAAAGACAGACAGACACACTTTCGCATTTACAATATTAGTAACTATGGATTTTTAGACTCGATTTTAGCAACATATGAACACAATGAAAAAACTACTGAATAATCAAGGTAGCTTTCTCACCTTGCATGACCTCCAAAGAAGATTTCATTATAGATGTTTCCGACTATGTAGCATTTGGCTTAAATACTGGGGTGCACGCACATTGCCGTTAACAAAGTAAAACTAACGAAATAACTACTATCAGGGTTTCTTAATCTTGTAATACCTCACTTTAACCTAACAACAATATAAGTATAGGTAAATGCATGCCGACGACGGAAGTCAATTAGGCGCTTGTGTATTGGTAGCATATCATATCAGCTTCTTATTATGCTGCTATAGTTAAGTATGCAAATTAGTATAGGACGCCGATTCGCTGAAATATACTGAAATTAGTTAATATAAAAGTAGAGTTCAATGCCATAACTTCATCATCATCATCATCAGCCTATTAATGTCCCCACTGCTGGGGCACAGGCCTTCCCTATGGATGGAATAGGGAGATTGGGCCATGACCCACCACGCGGGCCCAGTGCGGATTGGCGGGTGCTAACGACTGCAGATGCAGCCGGGACCAACGGCTTAACGTGCCTTCCGAAGCACGGAGGAGCTCGAGATAGTAATTTTTGGTCACCCATCCAATGACCGACCACTGCGAAAGTTGCTTAAGTTCAACAATCGCAGCCGAACGCGCTAACCACTTGCGCCATCGAGCTCCTCCGCCATAACTTAGTTTCCTGATATTTTATGATGATATGATTCTTCCAGGGGGCCAATCGCCTAACTGGATTGCTTTGGAAAACGCTATCGCTTACGATTTCATTTTGTTATTTCTAGCCGCCTGAGGTTTTCAAATGCCTCGCGCTCTTTTTTTTTCTTTTGCATTGGTAATAACAATGTTAAAGAAAATGAGCGTAAGGTATTTGAAAACCTTCGGCGTTTAAAAATAACAAAATGAAATCGTAAGCGATAGCGTTTTCCAAAGCAATCTGGTTAGGCGATTGGCCCACAGGCACAAAACGACTACGGGAAATTTGATTTTTTCATGTCCAAAAAAACATACACCTCCTTAGTCGCATGTCTTTTTTTAATTAAAAACAGTTTACTCTTATAGTTCTAAGCAGACTTTAAACTAGAGCAGCAGGGTAGTTCTACGAAATTTCATTCTTCGACTGATTCATCTGGCCAAAATTTAATCTCACTTTGAGCTCTGTAGCACATTTTGGACAAAATGGAGAAAGTTTGCAAAATGCACAGTAGCTTATTAGACCAGGGCTAATTTAAAAATCGTAAAAAAGTGAAAAATATTGGCTGATTTTTACTCACCGGCGCCCGGCGCCGGCACTGCGCCGATGACGATGCCGGTTTACGCCCTGCTTACTGGCACAAATTTCAGCACAACGCCACCTACAACGCGTATAAAATGGTCTCCTCAGGCCGTTGACTCTAATTGTTATATCTTTTACTTGTAAGACCAACGCAGGGATGTCAAATTTTGGAAATCTGCCGATACCCAAAGTGTGATACTTAGGCCGGGCGACTTTTGTATTTACACTTTTTTCACATTATTTAAAAATATCTGCAAAAATTTTAACGAATAGAAGAAATGAAATACAATTTTCTGAGGATTTTTTTCATATTAATGTATATTTTTTATAACGTGGATTATAAGCCATATATATTAATATGAAAAAAATATTGAAAGACTGATATTGAAGTATTTGGTGAAGTTCGCTCGAAGGAACGACAATATTTAACAGTGGATCTTGTTATACGTGCAGAAAGTATTGCAGACAGAGTTAATACCTGTGATGAGCTGGGAATATCCGGAGATCTTGGTATAAACAAAACTTCTGGGGGTGATAGTAATTTCAAATCTAAAGAATCAACTAATTCGTAATTATCTGCTTAAGATTCGTCAATTATTTCCTCTTCTGAATGAATATCACATTCTTTTTTTTTGAATACCATATTCAAATACTTTCTCTGCTTTTCTTCCTAGCAAATTTTTGCTGTATAGGTGTCAAATTCAGAACAGATACGATTTACACAAAGCATCAAATCTGGATCTTTTCTTGCCCAATCCTTTCTGAGTTCTTTTTAATGCCAGTAAGTTCAGTCGAAAACCAGTGCCATGCCAGTGATAGCAACATAAAATGGCTGTTGGCGACATCAATTATTACATTATTGTTAGTAATAAATACGCTGTTATGATTGTTAATTCTAAATAAATATTACCAATTCTTAACAAAAAATAAGACATATCAAAATTGTCATATGTAGAATAACTTTATTCTACTGTTTTTCAATTATTTGTAAAGTTAAAACTAAATAAATTAATACACTTTTCTTCTTTTTAATACACTTCACTTACAACATGAGCGCTAGACATAATTTGCGTCTTACTAATGTTAATTTTAAGGGCCACCTGTTAAGAGGCTGTGCATTGTATTGTGAACCTCTAAAGTGTCTGCCATAAAGACTATATCAGCAGTAAATCGAAGGTGAGTAATTTACTCGCCTTTAACGTTGATTCCAAGTCCATTCCATTCCAGAAGCTTAAAGAAATCCTCCAACGCAGCGGTTAACAGTTTCGAGCAGATTACATCTCTCTGTCTCCTCGCTGTATTTGGCTAGTTCTCGTCTGTCATGTAGCGTTTTCATTCAAACTCTTCAGCACTTGGATATAGCGATAGTCTTTTTGGCACCTCTGTAAACATCTCAACACAGCCCATACTGAGTATGACGCTTAAAACTGAGTCAAAGGCTTACGTGGACTATGAGTCCACAAACGCTTAGCATAGGGGCAGGTTATATTTATCCATCAGTGTTTTGTATAACCTGCCGTGGCGTTTGGAAGTGGTCTATGGTGCTGAAACCTATCCGGAATCTGGATTGTTCGGGAGGATGGAAGTCGTCTAACCTATTATGATTTATCGCTCGATTTCAGGAGTTCTGCTGTGATTCCAGCATCGTCTGGCGCGTTGCTGTTATGCAGTAGTTTAAGAGCAATATTAATCTGGTATATTGTGACGGTATCGGTATGATGTCGGGTTAACTTGGCTCTGGGGTATTTAGCCAAATCATCAATAGTATGATTAGTTCATTCACCTGGATAGCAGAAGCTGCGCGTTCAAATCCCGCCTGAAACGTGAAATCTAGCAGTTTAATGCTTAAAAAAATATCATAATCATCAACAGGTTTTTGTGTTGAAGTGTATAACTGTCCATAGAAGCATTTTACCCGTCTCTCTAGTAGTAATCCCAAGTTTCGGTTTAAGATTTTGTTTAGAGAACTTTAAGGACTGCTTCTTGCTGGTGCTAGTTCTTCGTGGGTTGTTAAGGCTACTATATCATCAGCAAAATTTATGGAAAGGTCGAAAGTAACAATTAATTTTAGGACCAATCACCTTCCGTGGGCACGACTGCTAGGGCCTTGTAGGCCTAGAGAGCGGGAGGAGGCTGCGATCGTTGAAGTTAAGCAACTTTCGCATGTGGTCGGTCATTGGATGGGTGACCAAAAATTTACTATCTCCTCCGTGCTTCGGAAGGCACGTTATGCCGTTGGTCCCGGCTGCATCTGCAGTCGTTAGCACCCACCAATCCGCACTGAGCCAGCGTGGTGGGTCATGGCCCAATCTCCCTATTCCATCCATAGGGAAGGCCTGTGCTCCAGCAGTGGGGACATTAATATGCTGATGATGATGATGATGATGAGGATAGGTTGAAGAAGTCATAATAATTTATTCTAGTAAGTATATATTATAATATTGATTATATGGCATGGGTTTAAACTAATTACTTAGGTACTATTATTGTACATTTAGTCAAAATATTTCTTAAATTTCTTAAGTTTTTACAAGAAAAAATAGCAAAAAAGTGGTCTAATATCACCCGCTTGATAAATATTGTAGCCACTTTTTAATATACTTGAAACGTGTAAAAAAAATCTACAAAACTAATAAAATAATGTAAAAAGCGTACTTACCTACTTATAAAAATTTTTGAATTTCTTATCAAATCTTCAGACAATTATTAATCTGATTGGTCTTTACTATGGCTATGTTAATTCAAGCTCACAATGTTCCAATCTCATACGTTTTTGTAAGATCTAAAGTAAATTTTAATAAATAGCAATAGTCTAATAGGTAATTGCAAGACTTGCAAGACTCTTGCTGCAAGACTAAGACCAAGACCAAGACCAAGACTGGGAGCGCAAGACCAAAACCAAAACCAAGACCAAGACCAGGTGTATTGGCGCAAGACCAAGACTGGCTAAGTCTCGTCTTGTTCTTGCATTTGGGCAACACTACGCGCAACTATATTTTTTTAATCGCTTCGATAGACTGGTCAATAAGCAGTCGTGGTCTACAGAAAGACTCATCTTCTGGAGCTTTTCCGGTTTAAGGACCAGTTTTATTTGTGATATGTATTTTTTTTTTCTAATTTTAATATACTGAGTGTCACTCTCACAACTCACTTCGCCTCTTTCAAGCCTAAAGCAATAAAAAACCGTTTAGGCCATTGAGTGTGCCAAAGAAATATAAATATACTCGAAAAACAACTATCCTATCGGCGAAGTCGGGTAAAAAGTGCCCTAAGGCAAAGATCTGTTGACCGGCAATTCCCAAGGCCGCACCTGCTCGGACAATTCTTATTTATTTATAAACACACTAAGGTAGTTGCAACTAATACACATTTTTTTTGTAAAATGGCAATTTTATTCCTTTCTATAAAATCGGGAAAATGCGAAATCGACCATTTTGTTCCGAAAAATTGCAAACGGACGCGTCATATAGACGCGAATCAGAAGAATATACTTTAAATATTTTTTTAACTGTTTACTTAGCTTGCAATTATTTCAAAAATATCATTTGTTTATTAAGCTTAACCGTACAAAAAAAACTAAAGGCCGCTTTGTTACTTGGTTACGAAAATATACCCACAGACATTGAAAAATTTTGTCTCTAAAATAGCAATATTAAATTTTTAAAGGTTTTTTAATCTCAAATTACAGAACAAAAGACAGATGGAGGCACGGTACACGTAATGCGTGCCACCAAACAAAGCAAATACGAAGTCAAAAGTAAATTCTTTTTTTGGCTTTGTGAACAGTTTTCACGATGTATAAACTAGGCGGCACAGTTTTATCAAAAAACATACCTTTTGAGTGCTAGAGAAACTCTTATATATATGAGAGTTATAACTCAGAACATAGATTTCATTCATATATATTGTTTAACTGAAATGAAAACCAGGAAACTGTGTAATAAGTTTTAAAGAATTTCAATGCTCAATTGCCAGGAAACATTTTTAAGTAATTACTGGCTGGCACATTCTGTATAATAAGAAGCGAGTTCAAAATGAAGTTGTCGGGTTACACCAGTACACGCCTAGTTATGTTGTACATATGAATAAATTGTGTCAGATAACATCTTTTTGTACTTATATAAACTTGTTTTATGCAATATTTTTAAATTTATCGCTTTCAAAATTTGCAACGCTCATTGGGCTAATCGTGTCGCGCGCCGCGCCGTCTTTGTTCGCAACGAAGTTCGCTAAAGGTGTCGATGTTTCGCAGTTTTCACCATAAACATAATCAAAACTTCACTTGATGTAAGTAAACAATATTTCATTCAATATTACAGGGCCGTATTTAAGGCAGGGCAGGCGAGGTAGTAGCTCAGGGGCCTCCACAAGAGAGGGGCTCCCACAATAGAGATAAAAAAACACATTTGGGCGGTCATCAACTTTACTGCCTTTGTACCTTTTTCGCATTCTGACCGTTAATTGCAGGGGGTGGGGGGACGCAAATCGTAAGTGTGTAGGGGCTCCCACTCCTTCGTTGCCCCAGGCCTCCTAAATCCAGCCCTGTAATATTAGTATACTCATAATCTGAACTCTATAATGGCTAGTCAACGTACATAGTTTCAAAATTGGTGATATTAAATTAAACACGATGGTTGGCAAATTGTCACTGTTCTTTCCGGATATCTCAAATCCAGTTAATGTGGGACTAAAAAGCATATTATGTAACGATTTTTACGAGATTGTCGCGATTTTGAACTTGGTGGGTTTGATGATTGATTCGTCCAGCATTAGAGCAAGAAGAGTGGAAATCAAACAATAACTTTTGGATAGTTGTTAAAATAAACCAGTTTTATACGATTTTTTCAAATCGCAGATTTATGGGTTTTAAGCGTTTTACTTACATCTCTACTCATGGGGTGCTGCCTCCTTTTCTGGTTCTAAGCTTTAAGATTATGGTAAGACGCCCAACTATTTCCGTATTTAATAGCTAGTTAAACTGCAATCTAACTTAGCATTTGTGTGGCTAAATTAATTTCTCGACCTTCTTTAAAGCAGATAACAGAACACAGCATATAATTTAAAACAAAGCTATTAGCAACTAAACATAAATTCAAAGATGAGGAAATGCTCTGCATGATAGAAGCATACTAAACATAAGATGGTCACGACAATGTGATGTACCTTTGTTGTGTAGTGTCTCATACTGAGAAAGACAAAACTTTGAAATGAAACAGAAATGTGAATGACTTCCACAGTCTTACAGCAAGTATAGTACTGGCTATAAATTGTTAGCCATGTGTGCAGGCATAATATTCAAGAGTAAGAAAATGTTTTCTTATGACTCCTTCTCTAAATAAATAAATATTTCCGACACTCACACCAATTAGCCTAGCCCCAAACTAAGCACTGTAAGGCTTGTGTTATGGCATACTAGGATAACAGATAGAATACATATATGTACTGTACATATATAAGTATATTTGTATAGAAATACATATTAAACATCCATGATTAGAGTACAAATGCTCGTATTCATCACACAAACATTTGCCCCCACCGGGATTCGAATCTGGGACCTCTCGAGTCGGCGACACCATGAAACCCGGCGTACAAACCACTCGGTCAGGGAGGTCGTCTCTATAGTCTTCCCATGGCTTACAGCACTGAATACTCATATAGGACTTAATATGTGTGATGTAAACGAAGCGTTGGTACAGCTATAATTCAATAACGCTTATTTAGACCCGTTATATCAATATCGAAAACTCTCGTCACTCATAGGAAAATTAGACCATGAAAACTGTGAAAAACATATGATGAGATATGGTGTTCTCCAGCAGAGATGTGTGCTGAATCTATTGGACTCTTCCCCCCACCTCCCGCCCACCCATTCAGCAAACCCCAAGGCTGGCTGAACGGCTGCTCAGGATGAGAGGCCCTACCCACTAAAACTCCGGGACGTGCCTCTCCGGTGACGACGACGTGGGCTCCTTGTTGGGAATAAACCACGCTGACCTATGGAAACCTAGAAAAATCCAAAAGCTGAGGAGCCTACTAGAAAGAAACAAATGGATATTAGGATAGAAGCATGCGACTTCCGCTAGTCTATTGAAGCCTTAGATTATTTGTTTTTTGTTGATCTCAGATTAAAGCAGAATTAATAGGAGGGACTTTCATTAATGAAAACAGTAAGAAATGAGAACAGTCAAAAATGTATGGAAGCCTGCCTAGGAACCAATAACAACATAAAATAAATAAAAAAATCTTTAACTTAACCTATTAATATCTATTAACATTTTTGGAGCACTCCTTTTAAGTATATCGATACTGTAGCAGGAGGCACCGCTCTTTACATTACCGCTACAAGATAAAGCTAAAAGAAACCAATCTAAAAGCAGAACTTACATCAAACTAAAACTCTAGTTGAAGGGAGGGTTAATACGTGCATGTGGTGTGTGTATGTGTGTGTGTGATGTACTTTGTGTGTGTGTGCTGTATGAATTATGAGTATCTCTTATCTATTAGACAAGTCCGTCTGTCTGTGGTGCTGTTTCAGCGGCCAAACCGTAAGAGATAGACAAAGAGAATATTTAAGTTATAAGTTAAGAATAGTCTGATAAGACTAAAAACCGGATTTGAGTAACGTAGCACTTCCGGTTTTCGAGAAATCAGGTTTTGGTGAACATTTGGTTCACTGGTTTGCTAGTTTATGTTATTGTGTAAATGTTGCGATGCCATAGAGGCGTAAAGTGGAGCTATCTGTAGTAGAAATTGAGTAAAAGATAAAGGTAAACGAATAATAATATATAATGATTCACCATTTTATAAATTTTCCTTGAATAATACTAAATAATATTGTTGTTACACTTTGGAGTAGACCTTCCATTTCCATGTAGTTAAGAGTTTCGAGCCATTCGATGAGTATCTTCTTCCAGTCATAACGAGTCATTGGATAAATATTAAGTTCTTTATTTACCATATTTTACAGAATAGCCTTTTGTCTACAATATTCTCTTCTAGCGAAACTTTGTTTGTTTTATAGGTATAACAGCATATTTTTTTCCTCTTTTTTTGAGTAAATTTGGATCATATTTTAAGAATATCTGTACTTTTAGTATTAAGTTTAGGATGTATAATTTTCTTACAGTTAATTAAGTTCAACGATCGCAGCCGAACGTGCTAACCACTTGCGCCATCGAGCTCCTCAGCTATCAGCACTGGTCCAGCATTGTCGACACTACAATGTAAGAAGGGAAATTCTAAATGTTGATAAAGGAAGACGGTACGACATTTTGTAATCTCAGGCAGTATAAGACAATCTACAGTTAGTTTAAAGTCGTCATGAATAGACATTATGGGAAGACTGCAAGACTGTGTACATTTAGAAGTATGTTGATTAATACCTGTCACCGTCGAGTAGCCATCGCGACGCGACACACCCAGCTTACAACGATTGCGTCACTATGTTCGCGGTGCACCCGTTGTCGAGCAAAAGGCGCGTGAAGTGCGCGACACCCTGGCCGTCGAGCACCCTCACGACCGCTATGGACGGTAACACATTCTAAGGAGTAGTAAACTGTCTAGAAAGATTGGAATGATTTGAGAGGTGGTTGATGCTATTGACTGGCATTGAAGGCACAGAAGTAGGTTCTGGTTCATGAATATGCAAAAGTGTATTACGTCTCTCTTTACAGTACCTACAAGGGACAAGACTACATTTAGTTTCAATATGTCCAGGTCGAAGACAATTAAGACATACTTTTGTTTCTTTGGCTTTTTGAATTCAATCTTTAATAGAAAGTGAGCTGAATTTTTCGCTATTAAATAAATAATGACTTTCTTGGCAAAGTATACATTTGAAAAACTTGGAATTGTAAGTATTACGTTTATATCGTGAATTTTTATTATTGTAAATATTTTGTTTTGCTTGCTTCTGCTTTTTTTATTATTATTGGGTGTGTCTATAAGAACACTTTGTGTTTTGCCTTTTTCTTGTATAGTCTCCAATAAGTCTGGTCTGTTACTTAGAAATTTAATAAATATATTTAATGAAGGAGGATCCCTTAATGTATTTCGGTGTTCTTCCCAGACTATTTTTGTAACACAATCTATTTTTACCGACATCATATGTATAACTAATTTGTTCCAATATTCAGTAGGTTTTTCTAAAAAAGCTAATGCACGTAAGTTTTTATTGGTAACATCTATAAGATTACGTATCAATATAAACGTTTCTTTTTGCATCCGTTCAACATTAAATAAAGCTTGAACATGATTGTTAACAAGTAGCCTTTTATTATCGTATTTGCTGCATAACAATTTCCAAGCAGCTTCGTAATTATCGGCCTTAAAATCTAAATTATCAATAACTACCAGAGCGCTGCCTTTAAGAGACGCGTGAAGATAATGCAACTTATTTGTCATCCATATCCTGTCTTGAATGGATTAACGAATCAAAAGTGTCTCTAAACCTAAGCCAATGCTGATAGTGACCACGGAAAACGGGCAAGTAAATTTTAGGCAACCGAACACAATTGAATTTAGGTGCACTCGCCTGTACATCCTGATACAACTCGAGACGGAACTACCCGGAAGGTCGCGCTGGTTGTGACGTGAGCCGCCGCAACCAGCGTGTGGAATTGCTCTTCAAATTGTTCACGTTCTTGGAGTGCATCGGCGGGATTCTCCGAAAGCATCTTAATCTCCACCTGTAAATCGTCAAAAAGAGGGTAGATTGCTTCAAACTTGTTAAAGCGACTTTCCAGATCTAAATATTGATCTCGGCTTAGGTCAGAAGATCGGTTAAGCAAAGCGATGTAATTTTTAAAAATGGTTAATTTTGATTTTAGGCTGCTACGCTTTTTTATAAGTTTTTCTCGTTCCTTTGTATCGGCCATATACTGATGTTTAATATAAGAAAATCTAAAGATAAAATGTGCAAAACAAATACTGGTTCAATGTTAATAATTTGATGCTAAATGAAGGGAAAACTAAGTGTTTGAAATGTGTATTACCTAATGCCAAAAAGGTTAAAAACCAATGTAAATATAAAGGATCGACATATGAGCTCTGTGACCACAGTGTTCTTAGGAATCACACTAGATTCTAAGCTGCAGTGGTGCCCACATATTGATGGATTGTCGAAGAGACTTAGTTCTGCAGCATATGCTGTAATGAAAATACGGCAGTTAACGGATATAGAGACTGCCAGATTAGTCTACTTTAGTTATTTTCATAGTGTAGTCATACGGTATTTTACTGTGGGGAAATGCCGCTGACATTCAAACTATATTTGTGCTGCAGAAGAGGGCTATTCGATCAATTTATAATCTTGAAGTTAGGGATTCATTAAGAGATAAGTTTAAAGAAATAGGCATATTGACGGTTGCATCACAATACATATATGACAACTTAGTGTTTGTAAAAAAAATATAATTTATTTACTAAAAATAGAAATACATACACATAATACTAGAAGTAAAAATAATTTAACTTTACTTGCTACTAGGCTCCACAAAATCAATAATTCGTTTAGAGATTCGTGTTGAGTTTGTGTTCGCTTTTACAATAAATTCCCAAGCAATATTCAAGAGTTAAGCATGACTTAATTTAAATTGACCATTAAAAATCACTTGTTAAGAAAGCTTATTATAAAGTGTCTGATTATATTACATACAAAAATGCTTGAGTATGAACTGTTCCAACCATTCCAACGGGTATTTCTATATGATATATATTATGAATTATGTTGATAATACTATAATTCAATTTGAAAGCTGTATATAAAGTTGATAACTTAAGGTGGATCAGTCTGATAAGACTGTTTAAGAATATTTGATTGACAAAACGGCATGGTCGTGATTTCCCCATTGCTTTGTTTTTGTAATTGTTTGCGGTGTCCTACAGGTAAATGACCTTAATTTAAGTAAGTATGTTGTAGTTGGTATGGGTAGTTATGGGAAGACATGCTCTGTTAATAGTAATTTCGGCGGTGTCGTGTGAGGCGGGTCGTTACGTTCCCTAAAATATGGTTGAGCGAAGCGATGGCTGGTTCATGCGTCATGCTCGTGAACGGGTGCTGCCAGCGGATATGAGTCTGCCCTAACTTCCTTAATATTGAAGTTAATGTTTAGTCACACTTAATATAAATAACACTATTTGTATTTATACTGTATGACACAGCAATCAAAATACAGGTAAACAATTAATTTAAATTTAATCATTATGTAATAAAAGGTGACTTCATGAATCATCTCTGAAGTCATTTTTCAATTTGACGAATCTGTAAATTATAAAACAGTGAGAAAAAGACAGCCCTTGCTGAGTTTCTTGCCGGTTCTTCTCAGTACAAGGTCTCCCGCCGTAGATTTACGAACCAATGGCGAAGCTTCTAGACATTCATGAGTGCTTGTAACAGCCTAAACTGAATAAATGATTTTGATTATAATTAAGATTACTACTTAAAATCGATAAAAAATAGCAAGAATCGAGACTATAAGGAACAAAAGAACAGGTGTGCGGCTGCCGGCCGATGCGCTGGCGCTGCGCGTCTATAGTTTTAATACTTATATGATTTGAAAATGTTTATTAGCTAGCTACGTTATAGTTTATATTGAATCGAATATTTATTATTATTTTATGAATGTAAGAAACGAAAGAAGAAATATGATGCACTCACTAAATTGGACTATTTGGAATTTAATAGCAATTAGAAAGGAATAATAAGGAATGTAAATAAGGAATAATTGGAACGGACTCACAAATACCCAAACCGTCTCCTTTTTCCGGGAAACGTAGTTCTTTCGCCTCGAAACTTCGACGAGTCCAAATTCCAACCGGCGTACAGTCTTCTAAATTGCCATTTTTTCTCAAGCTTGCGTGGTTGCGTTAAAAGGTTAAAACGGCGACTTCTTAAATTATGAATACGGTTAGGCCCGTGCGATGCTGTGCGAGGGGCGTAAGCAAGTCCGCCGCCGCTGGTTGCTCGTCTCCTTGGTAGTGTCCCCAAAAACATCGCCATTCCTTCCCCTTCCCTCTCTTCAGGGCACAACACTGGCGCTACAGAGCAATATTATCATGCTCGGTATGGAAGTTCGCTCAGACCTGAATCCAAAAGACAACATCGAAACCGTGATCAAAACAGCTTCACGCAAACTCGGAGTCCTGAACAAGGTACGGCATTTTTTCACGACCTATCAACTGTGCTTGTTGTACAAAACGCTAGTGCGGTCCTGCGTAGAATATTGCTCGCACCTCTGGGATGACTCCGCCAATTACTTGCTCGATGCTTTGGATAGGTTACAGCGGCGCGCGATCCGCATCATAGGCGATGAGGAGGTGACTAAACACCTTGAGCCTCTTCAATTACGCCGTGACGTGGCGTCACTAAGCGCGTTCTATCGTCTGTACCTCGGCGAGTGTTCTAAGAAGTTCATAGTTTTTTTAGAAAAAGTCGTACTATTATTCATTTTACATGTAAGTGTACTTATACAATGTTTAAAATCACAATTGAATATTCTAATACGTGCATGAAAACTGATTATACAGTTCGGATGATAAGGAGGATAACAAAAGATACATATATAAACAATTAATACCAAAGAAAAGATATAAGCTGGTGCTTCCTAGCAAACGTGATAGTGCTGCAGATATTGCCACCCTAAGCACCTGCCCGGTAGGTTCACATAATAATTAATTTACCTATCATCTTAGTAGCTTTATGTATATTTAGTTGTACTCGATAAACAAAAGCCTTTTTTCGTTTTCATATAAGTATAAAACATCTCTGCCCGAATTAACACAATAATTATTTCCAGCGTTGTGTTTTGTATGAGTGCCTCGGCTTTTGCAAATTGCCTCATAGCCTCACAAAACAACAACAACAACAACAATGACGATTATATTGTCGTAATTTATGATGTAATAAATCGAATTTTCGCATATATCCTTATATTTTATGAAAACGCAGATAATTAGACAATTTTCAATGTTACTGAAAAAAGATAGGATTTTTGCGAAAAAAAAATACCTATGTACTTAATTAAAAAACTATTTGAGTTAACCAATGAATAGCCAAACTTTGTTTACTAATAAATACATTTCAGTCACTCATAGACCAACTGTTCTGTTGCATTTTACATTATCTATTTGTTGAATTTTAATATTATATATTGTTAATCGAGTTCAGTTATAAACTGTCAAACTCGATTTCGGTAACATAGCAATAACAGGAGCTCGATTGCGCAAGTGATTAGCGCGTTCTGCTGCGATCGTTGAAGTTAAGCAACTTTCCCAGTGGTCGGTCATTAGATGGGTAACCAAAAAATTTACTTTCTCGAGCTGCTCGCTGCTCGAGCATGCTTCGGAAGACACGTTAAGCCGTTGGTCCCGGCTGCATCTGCAGTCATTAGCACCCACCAATCCGCACTGGGCCCGCGTGGCGGGTCATGGCCCAATCTCCCTATTCCATCCATAGTGAAGGCCTGAGCTCCAGCAGTGGGCATATTAATAGGCAGATGATGATGATAATGATGTATATCATTCAAATCGAAAAGAAGACACCAGTCAACCATCCCTAATGAATAAATCATTGATCATTCATTATGATAAATTCAAGAGGCCAACGCCAATGGCAATGAGCACTAAAGAACTAACTGTGGAAACCAATTTCCAGCGAAAAATAAAATTTACTTAACCAATCACCATTGTAGGACGTAGGATAAACTGCTCTATTTTATCTTGAGGGCGCTCTTGAATCAACATTCGATGTTAAACTTCGTCCTGCCATATTCTACTCAGGAAAGGAAATATTTATTTTTTATAGTTTTAATAAGGTGTACGAAGTTGGCGATGAGGGTATGATGAATAGGGATGACGACGGGGTAAAGTTAACGAAATTCTTTTGGTCCGTCACTACAATTATCAAAGAATAATGGGTACCTATTTATTTTTTCTTTTATCAATCAAGCAAAAAATGACATGGATGAAGCGCTTTCCTCTAGTAAAATTTTCTATACATTTAAAAGCAGTTTAATCCTTAAAAAATAAAAATATAAAGATAGAGCGCGCTAAAGATTGGGAATGGGTCCTTGTGACGTGACTTCTTAATAAAAAATCTATCAAGACATGACGTCATGTGACATTTCAAATCGATATACTATGTCTGTAATTATTTTTTTGATTTTATGAAACAAGAAAAAATACGTGTCGCGTATTTTTTGATTATCTACCATGACGAAAAAAAGTTATTCATCATCTTTATTATTATTATCGATTTCTAGAGTACGTCTCCTGATTTAGAGATATTCCTATTCATTCATTGCATCTTGTTGTATGCAGGTGTTACAAATAATTATGTTTAGGTCCCCAACAAGAGACTTGTAAAGGCACGGCAAATTTACAGATGACATTATAATAAAGATAAAGCGAGCGCTAGTGGTATGAATTAATTTTGATAGGACATTTACAACATGTGCTACAAAAATTAGGAACCTACAGATATTCGAACCCTAATGATAGAATATTTGTTTCTTAGATTTTCACGCACATCACTCATTAAATAAAACTAGCTTCAACGGATTAATGCACGAACTTTATTTATTTATTGCGCTGCAGTGTGTGAACATGCATTAGGTGGACCAAACCATTATATTAGATTTGATAAACCACAGATCCTTGCAACTGAGCAACGATGCATTCCTAGAATGATACACGAGGCTATTGAGTTTAAAAAATATCCACATTTTAATAGGGAAGATGGTTGGTATATACCACCAGCTTGGGAACCCATTATACAAGAGATAAAATTCCAACCCCGAGCACACCCTGCAAGACCAACAGATACTACACACATCAAAAGTGTCTAGGGATCAACATATATTTTTGCAATAACTTTTCTCCTGATTGATATTAATTAAAATTTTCTTTAAGGATTCATCAAATAAAGTGTTTTCGTTTGTCACAGTAACGATAAACCAAGTCACCTTTGCATTAATAAAGAAATTTGCCATTTTCCTAATAAAGGGATTTTTGACATTTGAACCACTAACACAAAAGTTCGAAAAAAAGACTGAAATAACAGTTTTCTCTAAAATTTTATTGGGTAACTTAAACAATTAATAATCCGTATTTCTACCGCGAACACTAACAACACAAGAACATCGGTTTGGCATACTCAAAATGAGTTCATCCAAATCACGCTGTGGAATGGCCGCCCATGTTCGTTGCAACAACAAAAAAAGGTCTTCTTGCGACTGGATACCCTCCATATTCGGCAGAGCTCTTCTCTGTAGCATATCCCATGCATGCTCAATCGGGTTCAAGTCTGGCGACTGAGCAGGCCAGGGCAGGACATTGATGTTAGCTGCGGCGAGAGTCTGTCTTACAACTCTTGCGGTGTGCGGTCGTGCATTATCATGCATTTACTGAAATAAGGGACCGATTTGCACTTGTAGAGGAACGATGACGTCTGATACAATCGTCTCAGCATAAATTTGAGCGTTGAGGTTGCCTCTGATCCAAATCAACTCAGTTCTTCCGCCGATCCAAATACCCGCCCATACCATGATGGTTCCACCACTATAAGGATGGACTTCCTGGCTGGATTTTAATCGCTGTTGGCGTCCAGGGGTTCTCCAGTGTCGTATACGTCTTGTATCCGGTCTCATACCAAAACGAGACTCATCAGAAAAGCACACGAAACGCCATTGTTCTTCTGCCCAATTTCTGTGTTCAAGAGCCCATTGATATCGAATCCTACGATTGTGCATTGCTATAGGTGGTACCCGTAGCGGTCTTCGGGAATGAAGGTTCACTTCATGCAAGCGGTTTCTGACTGTTTGGTCGCTAATTAAGTTCCCTGAAGAGTGATGAAGCCTCACGGCTAACATCATGGCGGTTATTGTTGGAGCTCTTCGAGTTAAGATTTGAATGTATCGGTCTTGTCTCCGTGTGGTGCAGCGATACCGTCCTCCATGGCGCTCAGCCACGGTACCAGTGCTTCGGTATCGTGTCCAAAGTCGACTGATAACACTCTGACTTGTATTCAGAGCTAAAGCCACAGTACGTTGCCGGGAACCAGCTTCTATCATTCCCACGGCTCTGAGTATTTCTTCCCTGCTTAAATGACGTCGCCGCTCCATAATAACGTTGGTTTTAATCAGTAGTAGGGAAACAGTAGCACTAATAATGTCTTCAATGCGTTGTATGTTTTTATAGGGAAAATATTGACAGCTGATTTTCATCTTTTACTCGAATTTGATTCACAGTTCCTGATTCAAATTATGAAATGCACCAAAAAGGATCCATATAAATTTATAAAATCATAAATTTATTACAAAGCCACATCTCAATCTCAAGAAATCCGCATAAAAATGCTTGATCCCTAGACACTTTTGATGTGTGTATTAGTTCTTTTTGTTTGCATGATTTAACATAAGAAGGAGATAGAAAGCCTCTCTGTGTTTGTTTCTCCGGTTCTTCTCAGAAGTCTCCCAATTTTGGAACCGGTGGTAGTTTACGGTAGTTAGGGTCAAATAAATAAACTCAAAATTACAAAAAAGAATTTTAAATAAAGTATTTTGTTAACTAAATTAACTAATAAATACATCATACATAGACATTGGTGTCGATTCTAGCATGATTCTCTAAAGCTAAACCTAAATTTGACAACAGTGTATCCTTGGCATTCTCTTTACAGAATGAAAAGGAGAGGCTGATGTTAAATTTAGTTTTAAGTTTAGAGAATCTTGTAAGAATCGACACCAATAAAGATTTAAAAATCTTCCAATGAAATATCCGAACGCTCAATAAAAGTCTTTCGAAGGTAGCTCGACAAAGTAAATAAAAAATCATTATTTTGTCGATGCAGACCTGAAAAGGCTGCGAAACGTTAATAAATAAACATTATTAACCCGTTGAAGCTAGTCTAGTAATCTAATGATAGAAGTGCAAAACGAAGAAGAAAAATGCTATGCACTAACTAATTAAGTTCTAACTATGAAATTATCTTTTTTAGGATTCGCAGACTCCACAGTGAATTGTACATATCAAAATGATTCTGTCACCTGGGGTAAGAATGCATTTTTTACTACATTTTATTATAAAGGTAAGGTACTTTTTAATTTTTTGCTTTTGAAGCAGAGACAAACAACTAAAATCCTTAGTTGAGGATTGTAGGTACCTACTTTGAATATAACAGAGATCCTTAGTCCTTACTATCCTAAGAAACACGAAAGTAAGTCTCTGGCTATTGAGACAAAATAAAGGTTTATTTGGTTCAATTCTACTTGTCTCAATTATTAATCAAATTATATTTACATAAATTTAAAAGTAGATCATTGTATTAATTAAAACCGGAAGTGTCAAATGGAGCGAAAGAAATATGGCCGACTGAATCTGACTGAAATAAATCAAAAAACCCGACTGCTTAAAATTACTTCAAATAAAAACTGAAAAGAAAAAAACAAGTCCAGTAGTCTATAATTCTGTTAAGTAAGGAACAAAGCTACTTTAACAGTCGGAACCCATTAGCACGGTAATATTAAATACAGTATTCTATCTTCATACAAACGGTCGGAAAGCGAATCATACCTACGCCACTCGAGTTCGGGGGAATCTCGGCGGGCACCCAGTCGCGAATGCGCCGCAGCGACGACCGAACGGTATGAATTGTTTTTAATGCAGTTAGCCGTGCTTAAACGTGCGATTTGTATTGTAAATATTTGATTGAATTAAGTAGAAACCTACATAATTTAATATGGCTCTTGAACTCTTTAATAACGCACCCAGAGATATAATTTTTTTAAGTACGTGAAATATTGGAAAGGATATAGAATATTTTTTTATATATTATTATACTTTCATAATTCACAGAACCAAATATGTAGGTGCCAGAGGTTCAATATTATTATCCTAACTATCTATACTAAGTAGGTAGGTAATAAAGAGGCAAGAGTGGTATGTGTGTAACAAATATCTCTCAAACCTGATCCGATTTCGAAAATTCATTCACCATAAGGTAGCTATAATGCGATTCAAATAAGAATAGGAAAGCCAATGACCTCCATCTGTCAGATGTCGCCTGAAAAGTACGATTTGCAAAAAAATCTCGGAACACTTTTTTAGCACTCAGCTGATTCTAGAATAAAAACCAAACATATTTAAACAAACAATAACAAATGTTGATAATTAATGTTAGTTGTTTTTTTTTTCATTTATTTAACTTTGGCTATGAATGGTTGATAACCTAAATCGTCAACCAAATGTCACTTTATGTTGCGTTCAAAAACTCGATTTAAAGCTTTCGTTTACATATAGGATGCATGTTCGTATGTGACCTGCATGTTGAGTTGAGAGTTGAGCGAAATTTAAGAGCTAGATTCTTATTAATGTTTTTTTTTTTCACACAGTCTTAATAAAGAAATACTATTAAAAATCGATTTTGTTCTTTCTCGACCTTAGTAATTTAATTTTGTTAAAAAATCTGATGTTTTGTCTCACTTAATCTTAGTAATTAAGTTTCATTAAATAGCAACACTTTTTTGCTCACTCTACCTATTTGGTTTGAATTGACAGCTATGACGTCAAAATATGGCGCCCAGTCGATCCTGTTCTTAGTTGAATCGCATTATAGCTACATTATTTAATATATTTTTAAGCATTAATCTCAATAAGTTGATTAATCTGCTCGATTTATAAAACTAAAGAAACTTTTACCTGAAAAAGTCTAACAAATTCTCCGAGAGGATTTTTTTAGTATTTTTTTTCTTTATAACTAAATTATATTCGAGTGACATAGGCTATATTCTATCCCGTTAAATAAATTTCGCCCATGCAATGTCGGAGCGGATCACTAGTATAATATAATATTAAAGATGCGAAAGTGAGTTTGTTTGTTACGATTCCGCGCCCTGATAGCTAAATCGATAAATTATGATGAAGGCAAAGTTTATCGTCTTTAAATATCAAAAGCGATAAAAGTACTTGTTTTGATAAAAAATAATTTGTTTATACAAAATGTGCATTTAGGAAATTTATTTCAAATATATTTTTTTTGATTCACTGTTTTAGCTATAATGGCTTACACACTAAAAATAGATATATGCTGTTCTGGACTTTTTTGTAGAACTATATAAGAGATACAATTCCACCATACATTATATTCATGTAACTTTTATTGTTTTTGCAGTGCAGGCCGAAATGAGTCTCACGTGACACTTATTGTTATATTTTGGCCAATTCACCAAATAGCAACAAAAAATATAATCTATATGCTATTATTATGTATGAGCTTTATTATTGGTTAGTTTGATTAAAATCCATTTAGTATTTTTTGGGTGAAAGAGTTACAAAGATCCATACAAACGTAAAATTGAAATTAAAAGCGCAAGTGGTTACTATACAACTTTAAATCGTTGTAGATCCTAAACAATCATATAAAATGAAAAATGGTGTAAGGAACCTAAACATGATTTTGGATTATCTAGACAATGGTACCCCACTCGATATATTTCTTCAACTTATTTTTTTTTTCTTTCTCACAATATGGCGCCCAGTTGTCTCCATATTGATTTTTGATTATTATCATATCTTTAGTAGCACTCCCATGATTAAGACAAATCGATTGATATATAAATCATCAAAATCGGTCCACGCGTTTGGTCTCTAGTGTGCCACAAAGGACACTATACCCTGTCTGCACGTCGCGCTTCGCGCTCTTGCATTGCGCAGTCGGGTAAAAAAACAGTTCGGATGTGTCGTCGGTAGTTAAATATTATAGCTAATTCGGAAGTTGAACAAACAAGCTAATACTAGTTTTTGAAGGATTTTTATTATAGGTTATATGGAGTTCACATTTCAATTTAATTAACATTTTGGTAAGACACTAGAAAGAAACAAACAACAGAAATAACGCACTTTTAACTAAACTTATCTTACAAAAGGCAGAAGGCATTACTCTACATCGGCAGGGAACTGGAGTAATTCATCATGGAGAGGGAAATACTGAATACTTTTTGACGTTAGAACATAATTACCAGGACAATTTAAAAGCATAAAATTTTACAAACATTGTAATTTTTTTGATAAACGTAATTTACACAAACTTCTAAAAACACTCTTGTAAAGTGTCACTTGTGAACATGTTAATTTTGATATACAACACAGATTTATCATGATTTTTTTAAGTTTCAGGTTACAATTTTTTATCATATAAAAATATAATAGTAATATTCCCTAAACAATCAATGTAATTTAATTATTGTATATTTAATTATTATAGTGTAAATTTAATATTTTGTGTGTGCGTTGGCGAAGAATTTCAATAAAACTTATACAAATATTCACTGTAATCTGGCACACGCACTAATATTTCATTTCTACTTCGCCAGATTACTGTGAATATATTGTTACGTGTCGGGATGGGGTTCGAAATTATATGCCAGTTCACGCTTGACAGTTCTTTATTCACCACACAGTTCACACAATTTAGTTGTTAATTACAAAACACTCACTAAACACTGTATTTCACTATACAAGTCTCTAAACTATCGCACTTATACACTTTTGTTGCACTTTGATCGCCTTTGGATTCGCTACGAAATCGCTGTTGAAACTTCCAATCGCACTTATATACGCCGATCGACGCATTCTAGAAAGTACCTGTTAAATTGAGAATTAGCTAGCACCCGCGAGTACAAAGTACCTACTTATACCTACGCAGGTAACGCGCATAACTTATAAACAAGTGCAGATGTCGTTGCACTTTCTCCCTTACGCCACACTGCATAAGGCATTTTAGAATGAGCCGCATTACTCGACCTCTATCGCGACCCGCGGTGCTCTGGCAAATTCGATCTCTAGCAATTTCGCGTTTCCGTTTCGAGAGCGTTTGTAACAATACTCGTATGTACGAGTTTTATTATAATAATATGAAAACACAGTAACAATACTGTGTATTATCTTGTAATTTTTGATTCGTCACTCTTTCACATAAAAGTTTTATTCTAAACCAATTGTAGATTCATTTGCGATGGTAAACATATATTAAAAAGGTGCAAAGTTATATTAATAGAGGCAAAACATGTACAGTGGCTTTATAATAGCTTCTTAAAAGTAAGGAAGTATATTCCTTCACTCTTAAAGAGCTTTATATCGCCACATTCAAACGTCTCCACGGCCTCTTTAGAGCACTTCTACAGTTATAACCAGTATAATTTGTGCCCAATTTGAAGCTACAAAAGCTCTCTAGCCGCTTATACTACTGTAGAGCTTCTTTATACAGCTTGAAGCCGTCACCAGTTACCATTAAACGGCTGTTATATTGCTACTTTTATAGCTAGTGTGCTATTTTGGACCCGCGCATTACACACCTACATATATTAATTTCTTGCGCTGCGACTTGGGCTTACTTCACAGACTCCAATAAGTTTGCATCGTGAGAACTTAAGACAGTAGCAAGTAAAATAAGAATAGTAGGTAAGTATTCACAAATATACAAACTGCCTTGACAGCAAATATCGTTTTGCAGGATTGCCAATGTCCTCTCGTGGACGAAGGTGTTTCCCTAGTCAATTCGCCGATATGCAGTGGCGCCATTTACTTCATGGTCCTCCTTGAAGCGTTCTTGAAAGGTCGCTGCCAGATCGCCACGCCCTGCCAGAGGATAGAGTCTGTTGCTGATGTTGAATCGGACTATGATTTCATAGTTGTTGGCGCGGGTTCTGCTGGATCCATTGTAGCAGGAAGACTTAGCGAGGTGGATAAATATAAGGTGAGCATGCAAATGAAATAAGATCGATATCTATACATTAAAATAAACAAACTTATAAACTTTATAGCTTAACCTGCTTACCTACCTAAATAAATAATTTACAAAATAAAAAATATGTCACCCACGCATGCTAATTATTTTTAGGATAAACAAATGGCCATATTAATAAAACTACCTAATACTGCTACGAGTAACCTTTTTCAGACGGGCAATTCAAGGCGAAAATCTGCTATGCCATGCTTCTCTTAGCCTGAAATGCTTCGATCAACAATTCTATAGATAACAGATCAGCGCGTAAACTCCGTCTCGGTAAATATAGCCTCACCTGAGGTGTGACATCTTATTTTAAATTAGTTCAGTTGATACAAAACAAAGTAATTCTATGGACGATGATTGGTAAAAATATTTTATATTGTGAGTAATAAGTTTGATTTCACATTTTCCTTTTTCACCTTTATCTTTTTTTCCAAGTTACCTACTTGGAAAGATAGATTAGATCAGATATAATTTAGAGATAGTTGTTATTAGGTTCAACTTAAACTGTTTTAAAACATTTATCTTTGTTCATTGGGAATCGAATGTAGCTGAATAAGTTTTAACATAGGCGGACAGTTTTCAGCTTTGATTTTGTATGCAACCCGTTATCTATATAATTGTTGATCGAAGCTGAAATGCCTTAACATTGTACAACTTAATAAAATGAAATATCATTACATCCGTTGAATGCTGATAAGTTTCTTGCATTCGTTCTCATTTCTATAGCCTAAAAATATTCTGAAAGAGTTAATGAAAAATTTATGAGAAGAGAGTACAGAGCTGTTAATAAGAAAACATGAATATAGTCTTTTGTTTTAATCTAAGAATATAGTATGTTGTAATTTAATTACAATTCCATCAAAGTAATTTTCTTTATTTTTGTAATGATGGATATGGTGTTACCTAGTATCTGAATTAGCTTCATTACAGGTATTGCTCATCGAAGCCGGTAGCCAAGAACCCATCGGGGCACGCCCGCCGTCGTTCTACCGCACATTTTGGTGGAACGAGGAGTTGGACTGGCAGTACCGCACAGTGCCTGCAAACTATTGCCTGGATCAAGAGGGCAAGGGATGTATGTGGCCCAGAGGAAAAGTACTTGGTAAGTTAAATTTATCTGGTTAATACATTATAGGCTGCTTTTTTATGTAAGTATATAAACAACCATGTATGAGTCTAAAATAAACACTTTTGTTAACTCACACAATCGATGCTCCTGGAACAACTGGGATTCGAAGATCTAACTAACTAGGGCCATTGAAGCAGCAGCCAGGAGCGCCACCGTTACTTCAATCTACCAGTCATCGCGTTTTTACCGGTTCTTATCAGTCCAAAGTGTCCCATTGTCGCTGTAGATTTGCGAACTGACAAATTACTCTATGGTGGATAGGCCCCCCACAAGTTAGACCGACGATCTGGTGATGGTTGTGGGAAGCCGATGTATAGCCGACCGAAGGAGCGGTCGAAATGGAGATCCTTGAGGGAATCCTATGTCCAGCAGTGAGCGTCGACCGGCTTATATCATATCAGCTGGCCGACACTCCGTCTTAATGGCGTAGTTTTTCGACTTTTATAAGTGTTTCTAATTGAACTTAATCGACTAACAAAAATAGAAGCATTTTTGCAGGCCGGCAATCTTCACGTTTGGACTCTATCACTACTTAACATCAGGTGGGGTGGGGTAGAGTCATTTGCCTACCTGGTTATAAAAAATAAGAAATAATGCGATTATGTATTTGCTGATGGAATGATACAGGCGGGTCCAGTCTTCTCAACGGAATGATGTACCACCGAGGCCACCCCGCGGACTACGATGATTGGGTGCAAGCCGGCGCGGACGGCTGGTCCTGGGACGAGAACCGGCCGTACTTCGACATGACTGAAGGCAACAGGGAAATAGGCTCGCTCGTCAGCGAAAAGTATCACTCTAGCACTGGGCCTTTGCCCGTTCAGCAGGTTTGTTCTTATAGAAATGAAACTATTGTTTCCGCTATGAGTAAATCACGGAGCTCAACAAAATGCAGAAATAGTGCATAACCGTTCAGGTTGTACACGATTTAGGTGGCAAATTTCCAAATTATAATAAAATTGAAAACCTCCGTGGGTATGTAAAGGGGCTTCAAGGTGTCGCCTACTCGAGATGACTCGGGTTCGAATCCCGGTGGGGGCAGATATTTGTGTGATGAATACGAGCATTTGTACTCCACTCATGGATGTTTAATATGTATTTCTATATAAATGTACTAATATATGAATCACTATTTGTATTCTATCCGTTACCAGTATCCCATAACATAAGCCTACCGTGCTTATTTTGGGACTAGGCTTATTGGTGTAAGTGTTTAAAAATAAAATGTGCTTATAGCAGAAACAAGCTAAGATTTTACAAAAAAATAGAAGAAATTAACTTGAAGGATAGATCCTTCAAGAAAGCTTCGAATTGCATTAATTTTCAGAATTACGAAATTACGAAAACCCAATCATAATGTTATCGTTATGTGTTATGATTATGAGATTGAAAAAGTGAATCAATTGAATAATACAATAATAGCTATAAATAACAAATCTAAAACTATTTCCTATGGACGTATGCTGTTAACTGCAGCTATCAAAACTAGAAATAATGAACTCTTCGGTTCCTCATCAGATGATCATCTACCGAATGCGCCATCGAGCTAAACTAATAGTTTAGTTACCGATCCTACTAATATTTATTATAAATTGAGTAGCACTCAATTCCGCAAAAACCACTGAAAGAATGACAAGAATGACACATGAACTTTGGTACGAATATAGTTTATGATCTGGATTAAGACATAGGACACTTTTTATCCCGGAAAAACGTTAGGTTCCCGTGGGATTCTCAAAAAACTTCGTACGAAGTTGTGGGCGGCCGCTGGTTAGTTAAAAAAATAAGTTGCGAGCTATGTATAAAATTTATAACAATTTTCTTGCAGTTCAGATATCAACCTCGCGCCGCATACGTGCTCCTGGACGCTATCAATGAGACTGGCCTGCCAATAATTGCAGACATGAACGACCCCAATACTCCTGATGGATTTACCATCGCCCAAGCTTTTACAGAGTAAGTTGCGTGTACAGAAGCTTTTACAGATTAAGTTAACTATATTTATTTGCATATAATTCATATATTAAAGACTATGGTAGGGTATCTGCCCGGCTTAGCAAGGGTGGGTGCAATTTACCGATGTTTTAAAAAGTTTCGGATATTTAATGCGAAAGTTCCCCCTTAAAACCGTTAGGTATTTCAGTATAAATGAAGGTGTTAATAAAAGCGAGAACAGGGAGCTAGATGTCTAACTAAGCAACACTCTTTTTGCCGTCCTTTTCAAATCTGAAGAAAAGTGTGAGAGAGAGAAAAACGATAGCGGAAGAGAAAACGTTAGAATTCCGGTTATAAGATCTTCAAAATTAGTTTACGTTAGTCCTGCATGAGAAACTACCAGTTAGTTAAAAGTCATTTGCGTCTCTGTACGTCGGGAATTGAAACAATAAATAAATATTGTAATTATAATAGTTTTATTATAACTTACGCTTCTTTCTGCATTGTCTGTGGGTGGGATCTGATGTTCTCTTCTGAAACCTATTTCAGGAACTAGTCCCTCACAATTTGGGATGTAAGCTACTGCAAATCGTTGTTAATATATTTTGTGTAAATTGTGATGGGTGAATAAATGAATAAATTATAAATTATTTTTATTTACTCTTAGGGACGGACAAAGATACACAACAGCTAGGGCGTTCCTGAAACCCAAATCAGAGAGAATCAATCTAAGTGTGAAACTAAACTCTCAAGTGACAAAGGTTTTATTTAAGAGAAAACGTGCTATTGCTGTAGAATACATCGATGAAAGCGGACAAAAGAAGACTGTGCACGCTCGTAAGGAGGTAAGGTCATATCTGTTTTGAGTTCATCAAAATAATTTGTTTATTTATTTATTTACTAATTTAGTATACACACAATAAAACAGATAAGTAGAACAGGAACGAGAAATTTGTACAAGGGCACTGCTTATTTCATATTGAAATTTCTTCCAGCAGGCCCGCGAAAGAAAAAACATAAAAAAGCCGTCAGTGTGTGCCTCCTGAATATAAATAACAAAATAAAATACTTACTTACTCATAATTTATAAATATGGCATTAATCTGTAATAACTATCAAGATTAAACTTAACTGAAAAAATAAGATTATAATTAACTTCATGAAACTTTAATTTCATGTATTGGATTTCTGCGATAGACGACTACAGCTACATGTCCAGCCTTAAGTTCTGTTACAAATGAAAATTCCTTTTTTTATGAAGTAATGTAATATTATTAAAATTTATACCTACATATTTGTTAAAGTCTCAGCAAAAAATAAACAAATGTTTTATTCGAAATGGCCACCTTTGGCTTTTATAATAGGCCATTAATCTGTTTGACCACGAATCTATGCATTTACGCACTGTTTCCAAGAGAAATTTCGCCACTACTTGCTCCAAAGATTTTTAAGGGACTCAATATCGCCGTGTCCTGAAGAGCAGACTATGTCCTCTAAAACTGACCATAATTTGAAGTCTAAAGAGTTGAAGTCTGGGCTAGCTGAGGACCAGTCTTCAGCTCTTATAAAGTGCGGAACATTGGTTTCAAACCAGGCTTGAGTAGGTCGTGTCTTGTGACCAGGTGCAGAATCCTTATAGAAAATCCATGGTATGATTTTAAAAAGTGTATTGTTGAGACGTTTCACAACATGATCCAAGACTCATCATCATCATTATCAGCCTATTAATGTCCCCACTGCTGGGGCACAAGCCTTCCCTATGGATGGAACAGGGAGATTAGGCCATGACCCACGACGCGGGCCCAGTGCGGATTGGCGGATGCTAACGACTGCAGAGGCAGCCGGGACCAACGGCTTAACGTGCCTTTCGAAGCACGGAGGAACTTGAGATAGTAAATTTTTGGTCACCCATCCAATGACCGACCACTGCGAAAGTTGTTTAACTTCAACGATCGCAGCCGAACGCGCTAACCACTTGCGCCATCGAGCTCCTCGATGGCGCAGATCCAAGACTGTATCTTGATATCTTGACACTTTAGCTGAGGTTTTCACTCCCTTTTCACAAAGTTTTGTGACTCCTTGATAAGACACGCCCCACCAAACCATCACTGACGCAGGATGATGACCACGTTGTACCTTTCCGACGACCACTTCAGCAGCTTCTTTAGAACTGTGAGCGTACATTTTTTGCTTATTGTAGTGTTCTTCAATCGTGATTTTTTTTTTCATTAGTAAAGAGGATATTTCTGTGCTTTTCACCTGCTTATCGCAACAGAAGGCGTTTTGATCGGTCCTCTCTTTAATTGTAAAGATTGATTTAGGGCATGCCCTATATATCTTCGATAAGCACCGAGCTTCAGGTCTTGTCTTATAATACACGACAGAGTCCTAGCAAGATTCTCCATTTCTTGCGATAAGATTTTTTGCTTCCTAATGGGGTTTCGACGAATTCTGGCTTTAACAGCATAAACAGTCTTTGTAGTTCAAACAGCATGCGGCCACCTCGAGCTGATAGTACCATATACGAACATACATACGGCTGATACAAATCTTTTGAAGTGTCTGGAATATGTAGGTACTTATTACCACTTTGTACAAGGCGATCACTACAATCCTATTTTATGCAATCATATTTAACACATAGGATGTTAAATCCATATTGTAATTTGATAATGAACACGAAAAATATGTGAAATGGCGCAGAATCGAAAGAAATTTCTTAATAATTAAAAAGTATAATATAACCATTAACAATAATTAAAAAAATCAAAATAATTAAAAAGTTGAAAAAAGAAAAGTATTTATGAAACAGTATTTATGGTCAGACTAGTTAGACAGATTTTAAAGAGAATGAGTGATGTAGCCTAACGTTTGTGTGGCTATAGAACTTTTACGTTGCAACTTTTTATCAAACCTAGGCCTTTGACAGAGCTTCGGAATCTCAAAATACAACCCCGCACTTTAGTGTGTGTCCAATAATTATACCTAAAAATATTTTTCATTGATATTCTTTTCAGATCATATTAAGTGCAGGTGCACTAAACAGTCCGCATATTCTATTACTATCAGGTGTTGGTCCCAAGGATGTTCTCAAAAAATTCAATATTCCTTTAGTTGAAGATCTTCCCGTTGGAAAAAACTTAAGAAATCATTACGGAATTACTTTATACTTCATACTCACAAAACTGAATAACACAGAAGTTCTGGATTGGAGTATTTTAACTAGTTATTTGTTAGAAATGGAGGGACCCATGTCTGGTACAGGAGTCACACAGGTTTGTTCAAAACACTTGTTAGTTTTCCAATAAATGTTATTAAATTTGGTTAAAACAAGGTATATGGCAAATTTCCCAAGTTATTTAAATAAAATCTTGAATGAAAATGGCAAAATCGATGAAAGGAACAATAGATACCTTTAATTTACTCTAGGCAGTGCCGTCTTTGACCTATTGGAGGCCCTGGGCATATTAGGATAATGGGGCCCCTATAAACTTGGGACTTCGTATTTGATCTGAGGGGGATCGCGGGGCCCTTCCCAGTGGGAAAGACGGGTTTTACTCTAGGCGAAAATTGCTTTCACAAATTAGTAACTTGTAATTTAAATTACTTTATCATAATATTGAAATCAATAACAAATTAGTACTTTACTTAAATAATCACCCTCCAAAAAAAGCTTGCCAGTTCTTCTAATGAATATACAATTATACCTACATAAAAAAATCTATACCACAATAACTAATGAAATAAAACTTTAACAAAATCATACATTTTATCAGTTAACAGGGCTGTTATACTCGAGTTTGGGAGACAAAGGACGAAAGCAGCCAGATCTTCAATTCTTCTTTAACGGCTTTTACGCGGAATGTTCCAAAACCGGTCAGGTAAACGAAGAACGCGAAGATGGATACACCGCAAGAAATGTATCGTAAGTTATTCTTAAGTGACTTCAGATATGTTGCATTTAATCATTTAGGTGCCCGGGAGGTAAAACGTCCAACTGAGTTATTATCCTTCTTTCTTTCTCCTATTAATATTACAAAGGACATTGGGCAAAAATGTATGGACGCTGCACCCACGTCTGCCACGGCTTAAACCACATTTATTTGAAAGGTATTATAGTCCTGATCATCTGTGCCAAAGCGCATCAAATTCCATCCCGGGGGTCTTTACTTATGTTAAGTTAAATAGGTTCAAGTACTGTAACGAACGAACATTAACGAAACAAGGGAATTAATTTAGTTAGTTGGAACCTACAAAGGCAGCTCAGGTATTATGGGAGTACTTCACAAGGTGCAAGGGTGCCTCCTTATATTATTCTGCCGCGCTAGAGTAAATCCAAAAATCCCCTCATGGGTTGGGGTTTTTGAGGTGTCTCGGTAAGTGGAAGCGCAGGATGGTCGGCAGGCTTTGTCGTATATCTTGTTGTATAGTAGGTACGATAAGACATATTATTATGGTTACTAAAAAAATGAAGGTACTATAAAATGAATTTATTTAGCTACTTAAATATGCCCATGTGTCATATCTTTTGACTAACAGGATATTTTTTACCGTGTCATAATAAAAATGGCTAGTTTTTCATAGATCTATCTATTCATACTAATTACATTGTTTGCGGCGCTGGGTGTGTTTTGCCCATTGTCCTTAGATGTTTGTATATATTTGTATGTTTGTTACTCAACCTCGCAAAGACTGGGATGAAATTGTCTCTTAGAGTTTATGACCTGGCTTGAGATACAGAATACTTTGTTCCCGTGGGAAAAAGGTTCCAGTGGGATTCTCTAAAAACTAACTATAACGCGGACGAAATTACAAGCGGACTTTAGTTTTATGAATCAATAATAATAATAAATATATCTTTATTCAAATAAGGTCATACATTGCATAATAATACTAATAACAATATAAAATACAAAATAATGGATGCCTGAACTAGGTTACAGTTAAAATTGTACCTGTATTTCAGGCTTTTATGATCTAAACCAGCTATACTCTAAGTGTGTTCCGCGGAACCCTAGGGTTCCGTGATACCTCTGTCGGGGTTCCGCAAGAATTTAGAAATAAAAAAATCAAAACACCTCTCTCTGGTCGCTCCGCGGCTGTGCGGACTCCGCGGCCGCGCGGAGACAAAACGCTATGAATGTTATTTATTTATTTATTTGTATTTGTATAAGCTTGTGTTACATTAGCTGGTACAATATCTCATAAGTTTGGTCTCAACAATTTTATACTTGTACAACGCGTTCGCTCTAAGTTTGCCGGTCTGTGGAATGCGCGTACCCTCCCCCACGTGACAACAAAACTTATAATGTGTCATAGTTTTACCCAAATATCTAACGTACACAATTTTTATTGTTACAATTAAATAAAAAATTTCGAACGTCATACACTCATACCTATCGCCAGCGGCAAACTTAAAACGAGCGGGTAGTATACTTGTAAGCGCTCAGTCTCTTTGATAAAAGCCGCCTCTGAATTAGACGCTATAGTTGTCAACTAGCGACTTTCGTCTCTAACTTCAAAGGATAAAGTCGATATTGTTTACAACGCTATTTTTAAATTTCTGTTTTTATTTTTGCTTTTTGTTTATCAAAGGTGCCGACTCGAGTATTTTCGAGAATATTTGAGATCGAGTCTAGGACTAAGTATAAAAGCGGCGATCGCGCGTTGGCGTCGTCAGTTGATGATTAGCGTTCGGAGCGATAAGTTACTACCTACTTACAAGCTCGCTAGCGAGAAACTGGTGTTCATTGTTTTACTGCCTGCTGTATTCTGTTGTCTCAGTTTTATACATTTCTTCCCTGTAGGTTCTAAATTTAGTCTCTTATACGCAGTAACGATTGTGCATTATTTAAACCCCACTATCCTGACTTGTAACATTATAAATAAAGAAGAATGGAACGTTGGCTTAAAGGTGTTAAACGTGTTCCAACAACATCTTCTAATGACGCTGAATGTTCAAAAGCAATGCGCGCGGAGAATTTAGCAATCACCGATCCAGAAGATGATGCCACGAGTGCCACGACGTCAAGCTCGACGGTTTCAAAGACGAAAAAAAGGAAGTATGATGAATCTTATATCAGTTTCGGATTTGTTGATTCCAACGGCTCACCTCTCTGCATGCTCTGTAGTAAACTGCTTCCTAATAGTTCCATGGCACCTGCCAAATTGCGTCGACATTTAGAAACCGTACACCCCGAGACTAAAGACAAGAATAAAGAATTTTTTGTTCGCAAAAAAGATCAGTTATTAGAAAGTCAAAAAAATATGATGCATGTAACACAAACTACCAACGAAAAGGCCACGGAGGCATCATACTTAGTTAGCTATCGCATTGCACAAGCAGGTGAAGCGCACACTATCGCTGAGAAATTAATAAAACCATGTGTATTAGACATAACAAAATGTATGCTTGATGAAAAATCTGCAAAGCATCTTTCTACTGTTCCGCTATCAAACGATACTGTTTCACGACGAATCCATGATCTGGCAAGCTACGTCAAACAAGAACTAGTTACACGTCTACAAAATACACGATTCGCTTTGCAAATGGACGAGTCGACTGATGTCGCTGGTTTGGCTATCCTGCTGGTTATTGTGAGATATCCATATAAAAGTTCTTTTGAAGAAGACATGCTTATGTGTTCATCGCTGCTTACAAACACTACCGGGGAAGAAATTTTTAATAAAATAAATATATTTTTTGAAGAACATAATCTCAGTTGGAACAATTGCATTGACATTTGTACAGATGGGGCCAAGGCGATGACAGGTAAAACAGCAGGAGCAGTGTCACGAATGAAAAATAAAGCGCCTAATTGTAGTTCCAGTCATTGTATTCTGCATAGACAAGCACTTGCGATGAAGCAAATGCCGTCTAATCTAAAATTAGTTATGGATGAAGCGGTAAAAATAATTAATTTTATCAAATCACGACCACTACAATCCCGATTGTTCTCATTATTGTGTGAAGATTATGGCAGCAAACATAAAACACTGCTGCTCCATACAGAAGTGCGATGGCTGTCTCGGGGAAAAACTTTAACAAGGCTATTTGAACTTAGAGCCGAGTTACAAATGTTTCTTTCAGCAGATACTTCTTTTAATTTGAAGGACCGTTTGTATGATAAAACTTGGTTGTTCCGATTGTCTTTTATGGCGGATATCTTTCAAAAACTTAACGAATTAAATTTATCATTGCAAGGTAAACAGACAACAGTGTTTCAGGCCTATAATAAAATAACTACTTTTAAAAGAAAATTAGATTTTTGGATCATTTGCATTGGTAAGAAAGAAATAGAAAGTTTTACGTTACTCACTGAGTTTGTTAGCGAAAACGACTCAGAAATGTTTGAAGATAATGTGTTTGAAGAATTGGTCCAATATCTCAGTTCGATGCGCGCATCTTTTGAAAAGTATTTTCCCGAAGAACACAATACAAAAATTAAAGTGAACTCCTGGATTCATAATCCTTTTTTACCCAACTTGGAAAAGCCTGAAAACATGTCAAATGAGATATATGAATCTCTTTTAGAAATGTCATCAGACACAAGTATGGAGTCATTGTTCAAAACGACGCCTCTTAATGATTTTTGGTGCAGAATCCAAGATGAATATGCAATGCTTGGCCAAATGGCTCTGGATATTCTTCTCCCGTTCCCAACTACATATTTGTGCGAAACAGGATTCTCTACCTACGCAGCCACGAAAACAAAATATCGCAATAGACTGGACGCCGAAGCTGATATGAGACTCCAACTTTCTTCCATCAAACCTGATATCAAGCAATTGATGAAAAATAAAAAACAGTTTCATACCTCCCACTAGTTAGATTTTTTCTTTTTTAATGTTTTCTATTATTGTCCTTACCAAGTGGTGAAGTAAATAATAATTAGTAACGGATACATTGTACTTTTATTATGCTGATTAATATAGAATACACTTATAAAAATAATTGTTTTATTGTAGGGTTCCATCAAGTATTTTGCTTCCCAAAAGGGTTCCGTCATTTAAAAAGTTTGAGAACCACTGATCTAAACAATACATTGAATGATTAATAAATTAACAAATTAATTAAAACAGAACTTAAAGTAATCATTATATAAATGTTGGTAAATGTAAATTATGGAGTTACGTTCATTTATTTACAAATAAGAAGTAATTCTTCGGTCTGCTCGTATGTCAGGCTGTGCAAATAATTAAATACTACAGTTCTACAGTTAAAATAGTTTAATGTATAAATACCTAATACTCTATTTAACTTATTATATAAGAAAGGACTTAGGAAAGTAGAGAATCTATGTGAAAAGATGTATTTTGAATCATGTGTAGAGATGCAGACTATATCTTTCCGTCTTTTGTTAGTGATATCAGAGCAAAAAGGTGAAATGGTGTGTTGTTTTAATATGGTGTGCATAATGAAAAGCTGGCGAACAGTTAACACATTACAGTATTTGTAAAGTTGAAGTGAATTGGCTACTTTTAAAATGGCTCTCTGAGCTCGCTCGAGAGGGATTAAAATAGTTTTGAGAGCTCCACCCCATGAAGTTATACAATATTGAATTACTGATTGGCATAAGGCCTGATATACCTGTTTAATTAGTTTTGTACCTGCAATGGTACGTAATTTTTTAAAAATATACATTAATTTACGGATCCTGACTACTAGATTTGCAATATGCTGTCTAAAAGATAATGTGTCGTTAATTAAGATACCAAGCTATTTTATATGGGATGTGTTCTGTATTAAAGGGCAATCGCATTTATTGACTGAAGGATATTGGCATTGGTGTGCATATAAGTTAGGATTTGTAAACCCATGACAAGGCTGGCGCATAGAAAAGTGAATATAATTGGTTTTGTCAGTATTCAGTGTTAGTAAATTGCAGCGAAGCCAGTTATTTACACCATTAAGACCAAGTTGAGCTACCTCATATAATTCTGACCTACTATTGGCGCTAAAAATCAAGGCCGTATCATCGGCGTAAGATATAATTTTACCACATTTTAAATTAAGGTTACATAAATCATTGATGTAAACGAGAAAAAGGGTAGGGCCGATTATACTTCCCTGGGGAATACCATAGCAGGTCATTTTCTGGTAATCACTTTTAATATTTACTATTTTAACGCATTGAGATCGATTGTCTAAATAATCTGCAAATAGTTTTAACTGCGTTCCTCTAATACCCAATGCTTCCAACTTTTTTAGAAGCTTCGGAATTGAAACGGTATCGAACGTTTTTGCAAAATCCAGAAAAACAGCTAGAGTATGCTTTCCTTTGCCTAGTTCCTGAGTAATATAGTTAGTCAGGTTATGCACCGCATCTGCTGTTGACAACTTTGCCCGAAAACCAAATTGCATAGGTGACAAATAGTTATTTTTTTCCAGGTAGTCAATAAGCCTTTTGTTAATATTTTTTTCTAATAGTTTTGATAAGGATGGAAGCACTGATATTGGTCTATAGTTATTTACTTGATCTTTACATCCAGATTTATAGACAGGAGTAACTACTGCTTTTTTTAAACATTATGGAAAAATACCCTGCGAGAGGCAGATTTGAAAAATGCGTGTTTACGGTGGTATTAAAATATGCTTAAAAGTTTTGAGGATTTTATTGCTAATGTTATCAAAGCCGACTGCACTGTCATCTTTCAAATTTGTAATTATTTGTAAAATTTCTTGTTGGTCGGTATCTAACATAACAAAACTATTCCTACTGGTGGTAGCGTTAAGTGACTGAGAAAATAGATTTAGAGGTTGGTGGCGTTCTGCAAGGTCTTTTCCCATATTAATAAAATAGTTATTTACATAATTGGCTGATATAAGCGGTGAAGGATGGGTTAATAGTAAACTCGAACACGATTCGTGCCTTTTTGAAGTGTAGGTAAAATTTTTAATATGTCTCCAAAGGCGTTTGCTATCCTTGCCTGCTTTGAGTAGTTCATTTTTTTCATAATTTGCTTTTAATTTTTTCAAAAGATTATTAACGAAATTCCTGTATCTCCTATAGATAACTAGCAATGTGAGGTTATCGGGATATTTTTTTGTCCTCATATGAAGTTTATCCCTGTGTCTTATACATCGAATAATACCCGGGGTTATCCAAGGTTTGATATTTTGATATTGTTTATTTGAAGCAACTACAGACGTATTATGTAATATAGCTTGTTCAACATTATTAATTAAATACAACAAAGATGCATTCGCGTCCGTCGATTGAAAAACTGGGGCAAAGTCAAGCTTGCATAAATCGTGTTCGAGTTTCTTTATGTTTAACTTAGATTTTACTAGTTTATGATTCAGTTTAGGCAGCGATAAATTTAAGGTTAGTAAGACAGCGGAATGATCGGTAAGCGGCGTTTTTGTGACAAGTGTTAGATATGTTGACCTAGATTTTATCAACATATGGTCGAGACAAGAACCACTCTGATGTGTTGGTAATGTATGGGCTGGGTAAAAACCATGGTACGAACATAGATTGAGATAATCTTGGGTTCCAGCATCATGTATGTCGGGTATAATGTTTATGTTAATATCACCCGTAATTATTACATTTTTAAAAGATGTTAATGATTGAAGTATCTGGTCTAAGTTTCCGTTGAAATTATCTATGTTTGTGACAGATGGGGATCTATATATTGCGACAATAACTGTATCTTGGTTAATATGTACCAACAAACAACTACAACCCTGAAGAGCTGGTTCCTCGAGGGTGACTTGCAAGGAGTCTCTAACATAAATAACTATTCCATCATTTTGGTTGTGATTATTTTGACTATAAAATAAGTTATAACCTGGCCTTGTTGGTAGGTTGCCGTTCCGTTTTGTTAACCAGCACTCGGTTAGTATAATTACATCACAAACAAAGTTAAGCCTATGGAGGAAAATATCAAAATTATCAATATTTTTATAAATACTACTACGTATATTTTGGGTGAGTACAGTTAATGAGTTTTTATAAGCGGTCAGATATTGTCTACACTCTTCGACTTCACATAAACATGAATTAGACATAGATAGATCATCTATTTCATTTATTATATTAATGTCATAGTAAAGTTCTAATTATAACAAATAAGTGGCGCTCTAGGCGCCTTCATAATCAATAGTATTAATGTACCTAGTTTCGGCAGCTTTTTTAGCTGGACATTCGGCATCTCCGGTCCTATGGCCGCACGGTTTTTTAAATTTAACGCAAGTGGCACATTTTGGTGGATCGGCTTTTTTTGTGCAGTCTTTGAGAGAATGGCCATCTTCGCCACAGTGGCCACAGGTAGAAGCTGTCGCCTTGCAAGTTTTAGCGGCATGGCCATATTGCTGGCAATTGTAGCATCTAGTTACAAGTGTGAAATCACGTACCGAGCAAAAATTCCAGTTAATAAAAAGTCTGTCCTGTATAATTAAGGCTTTGCGTATAGTAGCAGGTACTTCTAAAATATAGTTGCAGGTGTCTGCATCTCGTTTTCCTGATTTGTGGCTCAGTTTTATAGAGTTCAGGAAAGTATCTCTAGATATATTTAATGACGATTCTGCTACGTTTTGCTCGTAGATGCACTTATAGACGTCACTTTCAGTCATAGATGAAGGTACTCCTATGATTATAATACGCGGCTTGCGTTTATTGGTCTCATCAACAGTCAGGCCTGAGTTTGCTAACAGCACTGAATTTTTCAATTTATGAATGTCGTCTTTGGTCTCAGTGCTGACGATCACTCCTCCATTTCTTACTTTACGAAGACCACGTACTTTCAGTTTCATCTCCTCAGGGCTAATAATTTTTTGGACCAAATTTTTTGTTTCGTCACTAGTTTGTGCAGCATTGCTTGGATAGATTACCACAGAACTGACAGGGCTAGGGCGAATAAAGTTGTTGGATCCCTTTTTTACCATATCTGCAAAAGACGTGTTTGTTGTAGCAGATTTAGTGCAGGATTCCTGTATAGTCTTTTTAAAATCAGTAAGACAAGCTGAGAGGTCATGGTTTTTCTTTAAAATTTGCAAATTAGAGTGAGTTGATAACGCCTTTTGCTTTAAAGACTGATATTGAACAGCCATTTGCGCAACTCCATGTCCAACTTTTCGGCAGAGATTATTAATCCTAGGTTTGTGGTCAGATACTAGTTTTCCCTCATTCGATATGGTACATACTTCTTGTAAATATTGCTCAATTGAGGTAAGCCAGTTTTGTATTTCCGGAGTAGATACTATTTTTAAGGTATCCATATCATCCTGGTCTTGAGTTGGATGGCTGGGCGTCGTTGGGGGAGGAGTGCGGCGAGTAATGCCGCTTCGATTGAAGGGGCTCTCACTTGACATAATTAATGAAAAAGAACTTACACTAAATATTTATGTCCATTATTATAATTTATGCACGTATAATTGTCACTCACTGAGCGTAACCTCATAATACGCTTAATCACTATTTAAACTAGGTCACTATTATTTAACTGTTAATTTATTTTATAAGCGCGATGAGCACGTCTGTGCGCTAGTACGATCGATCGATCGATCCAATCCAAATCAATGAACATAACCTGTCACGGTGCGATTTAAACTGAATGGCATCTGTGAGCGCAGTTCGCGGCACAGTAGTAAGTGAAATGAAGGTTAATGAAGGCTTAGTGCTGGGAGACTTATAATTAGACGTTATTAGACTTTTGTTCTAATCAGTCATGGTTGATATTCATGTGTTAATATTGAACTGTTATCAGCAGATACATATATTATACATTTATAAGCGATGCGCATGGCTGTGGACGCTGGCTCGATCATTGCATAGTAACGAGCGCTGCGCTGCGCGGTATTTGATTGTCAATGCCTCTGTGATGTATGATACGTATTGGTCAGATCATTATCCCTTGTTAATAGGATGTAATATAGAGTTAATAAAACCTAAGATTGTCAATTCAATATACCGCAATAATAAAATAATTTGGGGAGAAAGAGATATTGAACAAACAAACTATTATAATTTCATTGACTAACACTAGAAATGCGCTAGCATCACTATATAGTGTGCACTAGAATAAGATTACGTCTGTTACTAACTCTTGTCTATGGATTTAAAGTCTGGAATAAACGTTTATTAGTATTAATAGTTCTACGATATGAATTCGATATTGGTTCGTGCTAGGTGTACTGTACCCCTAGCACGAACCATTATCGAATTCGAATAGTTTGCAAACCGAAATGTCAATGTCAAATTTTGTATGGAAACTTGAACAGCAGCGGCACTTTGGACGTAACGGGAACTAAAAATCAGTACACATTTGACAATGACATTTGGGATTCGCAAACGTCACGAATTCGATTTTGGTTCGTGCTAAGGGTACTGGTCTCTGGAGAACGATCGTTTTCTTGTTTACGACGAGTAAAAAATTATTACGACAACTGATTTTTAAGGAAAATGGATTGCCAAGATTTAATTAATGATTTTGCTGCACTAAAGTAGGTACATGCGAGTTTTGTAACACTTATAACAATTATTAAATCTTATCTTGTACTCTTAACCTGTAGTCAAATAAATAACCGTTTTAATGTTTTATATAAATGTGCAATTATTCCAGAAACCTCGTAAAATATTAGAAATTAGCAGTTATTATTATTATTAATAATTCTAGTAGACTTATAGTTATGTGTATGTATGTATGTACGTGGAATTTTATCTAGTTATTTCTTATTCTAGTTATTTTCTTTAGATTTAAAGATCAAGCAGTTACATGCTTTAAAAAAAAAATATATAACTTATAGTTACTTTTACTCACCACAACCTACACGTACTTGCGATAGCAAGTAGCTCCGTACAAATTAATTGTGTTTAATGATATTCAAATCACACTCGAGTTAAAGTTATCATGACATAACCAAGTATGCTAAGTTGGCAGAGTATGTTACAGGAAATAACTAGTTGTAACAACTTATGTACCTTATTCCTGCGAATCAAACCATTTTTTCTCCTGAATTTCAAAATCTATTTAGATAAAAATTGGCAATAAAGTAATTTCATTATGTAGCTGTGAAAGGGGCGGCTGATCGCTTGGGGCCTAGGGCGGCTGAGACTGCAAATCCACCACTGCACTTACTACATCATATCAAAATATTATTACTATACTTAAACATAGCATAGCATATAGCTGAACTTAGTTATAGAGGTACCAAAAGTTAAAAAATATAAGTACGTCATAGGTTGGAATCTATGTTGGAATAGGAGAGAACTATCGTACCATCTCTTTGACATCACATGCGAGTAAAGTCTTTCTGCATATACTGAACAAAAGGCTCGAGAGTTTCATCGGTGGTCAGATTGCAAGGGAGCAAGCAGGTTTTGTGAGAGGTACTCGTGCACAGAAACTGAACATCAGGCAGCTCATTGAAAAGGCCAGAGTTTAACGTGCCGATGGCCCTATGCTTCATTGACTATGAGAAGATAATGATAGAGATGGGTATACCGGACCACCTTACTTTTCTTGTGCAGAACCTCTAACTAGACGGCAATTCTAGGATCAGATTCGAAGACACCGAATCAGAAGCCTTTCAGACCAACCGCGGCGTTAGACAAGGGTGTATTCTTTCGCCACAACTATTTAATCTCGTGGGCGAACACATCATGAGAAGAGTTCCGGAGGATTTGAGGACACCTCATTAATAATTTATGTTTTGCAGATGACACTACCATTATAAGCTCGAACGAATCAGAACTAACCGAGTTTCTGCAAAGAGTCCAAAATGTGAGCGTGGAGTATGGCCTGCATATTAATCGGGCTAAGACAAAACTCATGTTTGTGGATCGGGCGGGCACGTTACAGCGGACGGGAGAACTGTCTGACCTTGATGCGATGGACTTTGTCAATCTGGGATCTCTGGTTGCTGAGGACGGTGACTGTGAAAAAGAGGTGATAAGGCGAGCCCAGATTGCAAAAACAGCTGTGAAGCGACTAGAGAAGATCTGGAGGAACAGAAGTATTAGCAGAAGAACCAAAACAAAGCTAATGAGAACCCTGATCTCCTCTATATTTCTATACGCTTCAGAAATTTGGACTGTGAAGGCGCGACTTCGAAACAGGATTGACGCATTCGAAATGTGGTGCTGGAGCAAGATGTTACGAATACCTTGGACGGCGCGTCGCACCAATGCGTCGATCCTGGCCGAACTGCAGATCAAGTGCCGCTTATCTACCATTTGCCTCCAACGGATCCTGCAGTACTTCGGTCACGTGGCTAGACGTGAACCAAATAGCTTGGAAAAGCTTATTGTGGTTGGCCACGTGGAAGGAAAGAGGAGTCGCGGAAGATCACCGACGCGATGGACCGATGCCGTGAAGGAAGCCTGCCAGGGAACTCTAAAGACGTAAATTCGGAAGGCACAAGACCGTGTGGAGTGGAGAGCCTTGGTGCACAAAATGACCTAAAGTGATCACGACCCTCAGTGATGAGGAAGCAAGGACGAAGAAGGTTGGAATAAATATGTTAGTGGCGCACACAGAGAGGCTCGCCTTTGGTACCATAATTGGATATTATATGGAAATCCAACTTCTGGGTATTTGTACAATATTATGTGTGAGTCCTGAAGAACATTTAAATCTTAATTAAAATACTGTCAGAATAATGAACAACAAAATAAAATGAACATAATTAATAAAAAACATTCAAAATTTAAAAAAAAATAAACAATAACATAATTTTTAATAAATATTTTTTTAAACTTAACCTAAAGCCGAGTCTTCCTGTTAGTATAGCCGGTGTGCACGGATCCTTAAATATCGCTAATGCATTTTAGCGTCATTTTAGAGTTGAGTCTCTGGTTGCTAATATGCGGCAGATGCTCAGTGTGGATGGGCATCCCGAAAACCTAACTGTTAGATTCTCTGCTAATGAAGTTGCAAATGTAATAAAAAGCATGGTTAATGGAAAGTCACCCGGGCACGACAGCCTCAGTATTGAGCATCTCAAGCATGCGGGTGTACACCTGCCGCGACTACTTGGGATGTTCTTTAATTTGTGTATAAGTCATAGTTATTGGCAAGACGAACTTATATATACTGTAATTGTATCAATTGTTCATACATTTCAGACGTTTTAATTGTAGGACGATTTTCAATTTCAGACGTTTTACTAGTAGGTCGTTTTACTTTAACATCATTTATCCCACTAGGGCATTTTACTTTTTTTTCTAATTTATTGGCAATGGATACATTGTCCTTATGCCTAGCTTATTACTAAGAACATGCAACTTAAAATAGGTATATATGTTAATTATTTACATTTTACAGTTTTTCTACGGTGTTACTTATATAATTAAATATAGGTTTATAAAATAAATGGTTCCCTAAAAGTTTATGAAATTCTGTTGGTATGTCACAATCATTAGTTTCACAGATATTTTGCAGTTTCGAACTTGAAACGTAGTGTTGCCAGGTGTGCAGATTTGCGCGGGACGTCAAGATTTTCAGGGGATTAGGGACACGTCCCGATTTGTACCTAGTCGAGACGCTAAATGTTCCGATTAATCAAAAAATAAATTTAGGTAATTAATAAAATACTATACTTGCAGTAGTAGTTTAAAATGCAACAAATTAAACCCAGACTTAAAAACCTCTTGTTTTTTGTTTACTGTCCCGGTCTGCAACCCTAAGTCCCGATTTTTTTGGCCTCGTGTACCGATTTAAAACAAATCGGACCTGGCAACACTACTTGAAAGTCCTTCTGATACGGGGGGATATTTTTGATATCGCAAGCTATGAAGCCACTTACCATCAGGCGGGTCATATGCTTGTTTGCCACCCTTTTTAACATAGAATATCCAATCCAATCCAATCTTCCAGCGCGAACGCAGCGCTGCTACTGCCTCGTAGCGTGGGCTACCTCACGCTGAACTCTTCCCACCCGCTGGACCCGCCGCTCTTCTTCCCTAATTACTTCGAGCACCCAGAAGACTTGACCATGATCAAGGACGGCGCCAGATACTTACAGAAGATATTTGAATCTGACGTAAGATATTTCATCATCATCAACCTACTCGTATATCTAAATTGCTACGCCAAATTATTTCTTGTGAAAAATGAAATATTACTAAACTAAGCCACCAAGTAATCTTTGTGAGAATTAGTGGGTGCTTCAACCCATACCTCCGCCTCATCTCTTGTGGAGTTGGAAGAACGACAATGCAATAACGTAAGACTTTACTGAATATAAGAGATAAGTTCGGTATCTTTAACAATGATTATTTGATATTGGTTGGTTCTGCAATCAAGATTTTATCCAAAAAAAGTGACATCCACGCAAATCCAGATTTTCAAACTCATTCTTGTGTTTAACTTATAAATGTAAAAGATGTTCCGAAAAAACATAACAGACGATACAAATGATTAGAATTAATTACGTAAGTAGCTAAAACATTATATGCATTTTAATAGGTATCTATTACAGACTCTCAAAAACAAATACGGTCTGCAACTCGACCACAAGACGACCGAGAAGTGTTCGAAGTTCGCTAGTTGGTCAGACGAGTGGATCGAGTGCATGGCTCGAGTGAACACCGACCCGCAGAACCATCAGCTGGGCACCGCCGCCATTGGCCGAGTGCTCGACACGCAGCTCAGAGTTTACAACATTAAAGGTGAGATACTTCTAGGAAAACAAGACTACCGAGAAATGCTCCGAGTACGACAGTTGCTCGGACGAGTGGATGGACGGAACACTTAAGGGATCACGTTGCTGTCTCATACCCTATCATCCGTCTACAAAGAGATTTTCAAAAACGGGTATAGTTGCTCAGCTGAAATCAATATCAAATGACTACCTATTCAGATCTACAATCCCTTGGAGCAGCGAAAAAATCAAACCGTTTATCTTCAGCTTGTTAATGTCCCCACTGCTAGGGCATACGTCTTCCCTATGGAGAGGATCATGCGCAAGAATCACAGGGAGAGTGGACCATAACCACTACACTGCCGTAGGCCCAGCCAGAGTTAATTGGTTCGGTCATAATGGAATGGACAGTTCACCCATCTTAAAACCTTACCACTGCGAAAATTTATCAGCTTGCTTGCAGTAATAATCATCATCATTATCAGCCTATTAATGTTTCCACTGCTGAGGCACAGGCCTTCCCTACGAATGGAATAGGGAGTTTTGGGCCATGGTCCACCACGCATGCCCAGTGCGGATTGGTGGGTGCTAACGACTGCAGATGCAGCCGGGACCAACGGCTTAACGTGCTTTCTGAAGCACGGAAGAGCTCGAGATAGTAAATTTTGGTCACCCATCCAATGACAAAGCACTGCGAAAGTTGTTTTACTTCCACGATTCAGCCGAACGCGCTGACTTTTGCTAAATTGCTCGCAGTAATATTTTTATTAAATGTATCAGGTTTGCGAGTGATCGACGCTTCGGCGATGCCCACACAGCCGACCGGCAACCCACAGGGCGCCATCATGATGGTGGCCGAGAGGGGAGCCGCTTTCATAAAGGACACTTGGCAATAACATCGGTTACTCATTTACCTGATTACGTTCAGTGACACACTAACTCTAGTAGTTATTCTTTGAGTATGTTGTATACTTCGCTGATTATGTTTGCAACAAATTTTGTTAATATTTAGCAGTACTTAATTAGGGGTATAACCAGTCAGCTCCACATTGATCTTAATTGTTTTATACCAAACCATTGTATATCAATCAAGTTATCAGATCTTCTGTCATCCATATGTGCTTGTTAAAGTCTGAGTTTGAGTAATAACAGAACTGAGGAAGAGGTTAAGGTCGAGATCTTGAGTGGGTGCGCAACGCAGAAAATTCGTAGGACCTCTTATAGCATTTACTCGTAGTCGCCTGAGCTAGGATTTCTTCTCAGATATGATATGACGTGATATAATATCAGCTGTCCCAGTTTTGTGTATTGATCAAAATGGTTCAGTGTACGGATGTTTTTCTTTAGGTATATGTGACAAGGACAAGTAAACAACGATAACTATGAGATACTTACAACAAGTGGATAGTTTCGTAGTAAGTAGTTATAAACCAAATTTAAAAAGCTTATCTTTCAAAGGAGATTGCTCAGCTTCCATACATGTTTGGCCTAAAGACCAATAATCATGAAAAATTGTTTCCTAGATCCGCAATTATATATAAATTACTGTAGAAACGAATATTATTGACGGACACCCCTGAGAACTTCTATAAACCATATACACTGAACATATTAAAATAATAAAAAACAAATAAGTTATATAGTAAACTAGCGAAATCAAGCCAAGTACCGAAATTATGGATTAGATTCAGGTATATAGAGCATGTAGATTAACAGATAGTTACCTGTTTTAAAGTTAATGCATAAGAGTAACTTTTAAAATCAGGTGTCATTTCCGGTTATAATAAGGTACTCTGTGACAGAAACTGTGTGGTGATTGTGAATGAGCCACAGATTAGAGAGAATTTTTAAACTCTCGTTAATCAAAGAAAGCTAAGAGATTTATTTAGGTTCTATAGCCATATATTCAGTAGCTTCATTATTTTTGTTATGTTTTTAAGTTTACCATATTTTAGATTTTTAGTGTATCACACCTTATAATTTTATTTATTTATTAATTTATAGTCAGGGAAAGTAGGCCCATAGATAGATACCTTAAAGTCTAACATATATACAGATTATAATGTGTTTATGAAGGTGTTTGGCGAAAAATGTATGGCAATAGACTTTATGATGTCGCCTACCATCTATAATAATTGTCGGAGCACATTTGCATCTAGTGAAAATGATAATATAGTTGTGTATATTAATACCACAGTGTAATAAAATAAATGATTTATTTTATCGATCTTTACAAAATAGATTTGTTTTTATGTTATATAAACAACTTCGATCAGTCTTTGGCTGAACGTTACTACACCCACAGCCATTAAAAATGATTCGTATGTTTTCCAAACCGGTAAAATTAAAAGTCCTTTTTAAAGTAAATATATTATACGAAGGTGTCCGTTGAAATCTAATGACTGTAAATTAAATTATAAATTACGCCAAGAATTACCGTGTATGTCAATATTTTTTGTGCATTTGGGCCAATTTGAGCAATCGCCTTTACCTAAAACTTTAAAATAATAATACAATACTCTTTATTGTTGTACAGCACACCACACAGTACACAAAAGAAACAATACATGAGAATGCTCTATATCTTTATCTTCATTGATATTTCCATAAACTTTGCTCAACGGAACTAAAATAATGTTACTCAAAAAAAAGAACTGAAGCTGTACCACAACGATATTAAGCTGTACCATAATTGATGATAAAAAAATCCCCTTCTTTCGATGACGAAATCAGACCGTTATTATAATATTTTACATCCCCTCGCGGTATGGTGACAATGTTATATAATACCATTCTTTGGTGTGTGTTGAAAATATTTAGGTATTCAGTTATTAACAAAGACAGTAAACCAGGGATTGGCAAACTACGGCCCGTGGGCCATCTTCGGCCCTTGAATGGCTGAAATCCGGTCCGCGATCATCAAACAAAAATTAAAGGTTCTCACCAAAAATACCATGCTGCCGTACCTGCTACCTTGTTACTGCTGCTGAGCCGCAGGGTGAGGGGCATTCGTTACCGAGTTATATTTTTATTTAATTTATACCTACATACCAAGGGGGTGTAAATCGGCAAGTCGTATAACATGAGTAAAAACCTAGCCCGCCATACATTGTGATCGTAAATATTGACACGAGAAGGTAAGTTTGCCCATCCCTGCATTAAAGTCATTTTATATATATTTCAATCTGTCTTTGACTATTACTTTTATTATTTTCATGGATAACACATTGAAAATGTAGATATTTACCTGAATCTTTTTTGTTCACCAAAAATTTTGTCGTCGGTTGTGTATAATATGAAGGTACCTACCTACTTACTATTATTAACATAAGCAATTAATTATAGTTTATCGATGATATACCTGCTATTAAAAGCTGTCAATTACCTACATGTTTGTTTCATTTTTAACCAGATTGACGTAAAACGTCGTTAAGGTGTGACCTCATTATTAACGTAGTAAAAGTATTTATAGCAACGCTTCTAAACACTAATTAAGGTTAGGATCTTCATAATTATAAAAACCGATACTTACTCATTGTTACTTAGGTATTTATGAAATGAATCACAATGCTTTATCAGCAGAAAAGCGAGAAGCTAAGAAACAAAAATTTCCATTTTTTTTTCGGCTGTGAGTCGCGAGGAGGCCTTTTGCACCCCGAGGCCGTGGGGCGGTGGCCCACACCGCTTCTGACAATACTTTAGGTCTCTTAAATTTACATAATTTAGTGAACCATTTTTGTTTCCATGACATTTTATAAAGCTTTGGCCCCAAAATTTTGAATCTTATGCATTAATTTCTCTTAAAGACAGCTTAACGTCGAGCACATCTCTAAAATTAAGAAAATGCTCTTTTATTGTCCCTACTCTGTATAAATCATCAACTGTTTTGTCTTAAAATTTAAGACTTCAATGATACCTAAACCGCGGGGGCCCTTCCGTAGGCAGGTCGGCGCATCTCCTCTGCAGGCAGTCAATCGGGAAAACAAACCTCCATTATTTGCCCGGACTCTTCGCGGCAGCGTCCGCTCGTTTTCGCGTCTCTTTTTTTCACTTCCACCATGGCAGCCTCAATAACAAAGTTTGGACGTACAGCGATGCACACCCCCACGCCTTCAACGCTGTTTGAGGTCGAGTTCTGCAACATACGCGGACTCCACTCTAACCTCAACGCTGTCCACCACCATCTTGAGACAGCACGGCCAGCATTGTTGTTCCTGACGGAGATACAAATACTTCCGCCTACTGACACAGGCTACCTTAATTATCCCGGCTACGTGCTTGAAGAGTCCTTCACTGCCTGTATGTTCGGGCGGATGTTTGTTGTCGCCGTCTCCGCTGCTTGGAAGATCCCTCCTTCTCCATGTTGGGGGTACACGTCGACTTTGGTTCCCAGGCCAGAGTCTACGTGTGCCTCTACAGATACCATACTGCCGATGTTGAGACAACTCGACTTTTCGAACATCTTAGTCTGGCGGCAGATGACGCGCATGAGCAATTTCCCAATGCAGAATTGGTGTTTTTGGGGGACTTTAATGCTCACCACAATTTGTGGTTAAGTTCCTCGAAAACTGACCATGCAGGGATCTCTGCTCACGCATTCGCTCTCACGCATGACATGAAGCAACTGGTCGATCAGCCCACCAGGATTCCAGATATTTCAAGTCAAGCGCCTTCATTACTGGACCTTCTGCTCACGACCCATCCACAGGTGTCCGTGATGCTAGCGTACCCACGATCAATATACGGTTTTTCGTTATGCCATTAAATACTGCGTAAATAGTGCCAAATTAGTGTAAAAATAAAAAAAATAGTGCCTCTTTAATTTAAGAAATAAAGACCATTTTTACTGTGTACGCTACCATGACGTCAAGCTAGCGTACCCATGGCCGACCCCAAGAACGGCATATATTTAAGCAACGAAATTGACACACAAAAATAGTTCGCAAATAGTGCCCTGGCTTTACAAAATTTCATAATCAATACTCTTAAAGGACCAAAGATATTGAACTAAACATTCTTAGCTGGCGCCAACCTGGCGTACCCTTAATAGTTCTTATAGAAAATGAACTTTTCTCGTTATCAATGTCCAATAATGCACTAAGAGATTATCTATATATGTATTTTTACTAAAATAAATAGGTACTTTTTATAAAAAGATATTTTATTTCAATTCGAATTCACCAATCATAAATTCATATAAGAATTTCAACCTACCTACTAAGTACCTACTATACTACGAAAATATTAACACTTCTGTACATGACTGTACTTCATATATAAAAATAATTTAATTGCTTTTTTATATTGTTTTACTGCGAATTAACATGAAATACTTATACTGTTAGAGGCACTATTTGACACACTATTTATACATATAGAATTGTAAACGAGAAAAGTTCATTTTCTATGAGAACTATTATGGATACGTAAGGTTGACGCCAGCTAAGAATGTTTAGTTCAATATCTTTGGTCCTTTAAGAGTATTGATTATGAAATTTTGTAAAGCCAGGGCACTATTTGCGAACTATTTTTGTGTGTCAATTTCGTTGCTTAAATATATGCCGTTCTTGGGGTCGGCCATGGGTACGCTAGCTTGCCGTCATGGTAGCGTACACAGTAAAAATGGTCTGTATTTCTTAAATTAAAGAGGCACTATTTTTTTTATTTTAACACTAATTTGGCACTATTTACGCAGTATTTAATGGCATAACGAAAAACCGTATATTGATCGTGGGTACGCTAGCATCACGGACACATCCACAGTGCTATCGGGTTGTGGTAGGAGCCCCCCTAGGCTCTTCGGACCACTGCCTGATATCTGCCAAAGCGCCACAGGCCAAGCCTCCTCGTCCAACAGTGGTAAAATGCCGGATCTGGCAATATGGCTCAGCAGATTGGGACGGTATGCGTAACTACTTTGCGTTCGTCCCTTTGAAGCAGCGCTGCTTCAGTGACAAGGACCTATCAGCCAGCGCCGTTGCTATTACTGAGGAGATTGTAATGGGTGTGGAGTACTATATTCCACATTCCAATCTCATCAGTAAGGGCACACGTAACCTCTGGTTCAATCACGACTGTGCTGAAGCTGCTTCGCGTAAGCAGGCAGCATATCGTGCTTGGATCAGAGGCCTCACTCTTAACGATCCCGGGGTCGATTCACTGAAAGCAGCCTACAATATTGCTTCCAAGGCCTGTAAGAAGGCTAACATTAGAACGCAGCGCGTTGCACGCGTTGATCACGAACTCATAACGCATCCTACGGGCTCCCGTAGCTATTGGCGTTTGGCCAAAGCCGTGCAAAAGAACTTCTGCCAGCCCTCGCTGCCACCTCTGAGATGCCCAGACGGAACACTAGCTCATAAGCCGCAGGAGAAAGCCGACTTACTGGCAAAACTCTTTGCGGCTAACTCCCGAATCAGTGATTGCAATGCACTGCCACCATCATTACCTCACTGTGGCACAACGATGCCTGATATTAAAATCAGGCAGCGTGAGATTCGTGCCGAATTGCAATCACTCGACGTCCGAAAAGCGGTGGACCTGATGGCATCCCAGCAGTAGTACTGAAAAAATGTGCAGCGGAGTTGTCTCCCGTGCTCACGCGCTTGTACCAATGCCCGTATTCTTTGGGGCGTGTGCCGGAGACTTGGAGAGATTCTAACATGCAACCGGTGCCCAAAAAAGGGGATCGCTCAGACCCGGCAAACTACCGGCCTATTGGCCGGTAGTTGCCGGTTGGAGCGGGTCTGTCTGCTATTGCAGTCACCTCAGTTTTATGTAAAGTTCTAGAAAAGGTCCTTAATAACCATCTGACCCGCTACCAAGTATCATCAAGCATTGCAAAATTGAGGAGCTGTTTAGATAGCAAGACTAGTAAAAATACAACATATTCTCCCATGCAAGCACTGGCTATACTAGTTTAACTTAAATTATCAAAGTGGCAATATATAAGCTTGAGAGAATCTGCCAGTGATTAAGGAACGGAATTGTACCCATCATATCACAAAATAAAACTAGCTAAATTAGAACGTTACCCAGCAAAAGAAGACAATTTTAACCGATGAGGGGGCTTCTATCAAGTTGCAAGCCTTACTAAACCTAACCACGATCAGACTTTTACAAGCTGTTGAAATTAATACTTCTGTATAAAAAATAGCAAGTGGGTTTTTGATGGAGCTGCAGGCCAGAGTAACTATAAACAGAAAAATACTGATAATAATGATGACGATTCAAGTGTTTTTATGGCCAGTTTAGTACCTATTAGGCTATTGCGTGATGGTGTTGCAGTATGGGAAAACGATAGACCCTCATCAACGTTTTATGGTCGACCAATTATGTTTAAATTTATGAAAGAAAATCAGTTATCCGTCGAAAGTGTAAAAAAAAAATCAATAGATGATGAGATAGATGCCCTTCAGCTTACAAGTGTCAAGAAAGTTAATGTAGAACATCAGTTGTTAATGACCATGATCGACGGCAAGATTACTTCCTACTTGTCTGAGACATCAACATCAGCTTGTGTTAATTGTAAGGCAAAACCATCAGACATGAACGACTTGGATTCTGTGGAACGAAGACCAAAAAACACGAATATGTACCAATATGGGCTGTCATCTTTACATGCTTGGATCAGATGCATGGAATGCTTACTTCATATTGGTAAGTAGTATATTTTTTATGCAATGTTTTTTTTATTTCTTTTATTACTGTAGTTTTTGTCACACATTTTGCCGACTTATCTTAAATAACCTTGCGGTAAATTTATTTGGCATTCCGCTCAATATTTATATATTTTTTCTTATTTCTTACAGCATACCGCATGGAGATCAAAAATGGAGCTGCAGAGGTGAAGACAAGCAAAAATTAAATGAAAAGAAAAAACAAATTCAAGAAGATTTTAAAAGTGAATGTGGCCTTCTGATTCATGTTGTTCAGCAAGGAGCAGGTACCACAAATGACGGAAACACTGCTAGAAGATTTTTTTCTAATGCAGATACTTCAGCACGCATAACATGCCTGGATAAAGACTTAATAGAAAGGTTTCACGTAGTTCTTCAAGCGATTGCGTCTGGAGAATGTATAAATATTGCAAACTTTTCTTTATTTTGTCGCAAAACAGACAATTTTTATGTACAATTGTATCCATGGTATTATATGCCATCAAGTGTTTATAAATTGTTAATGCATGGTAGCATATCGCTACCATTTTGGTATGACTCCTATTAGTAAACTCTCGGAAGAAGCATCAGAAGCTCGTAATAAAGATTATTTCAGAAGGGACCATTCTCGAAAAATAAGCCGTTTAGCAACAAATGAAGATATTTTGCACAATCTTCTTTTGTCCTCAGATCCAGTGCTAACAACTATAAGGCCAAGAATGGCAAAACAGACTAGGATGCCTCTTTCTTCTCAAACCATTGAACTTCTGATGCTTCTCCCTACCGAACCAAATCAAATGGGATTTATTGACAAACACTCACAGGCAGTGGCGGCGCTAGATCACATGTGGATGTCAGCGACATCAAGTTCGCGAGGCCTATCTTACTTCGCAGTAATAAACCGTTAAATTAAGTGAGCCAAATTATAAAATAATGTATGAGTAAACGAGTTTTATTGTTGATTCATAGTGTTGCCAGACAGACGATTCTGAATACCCGTAAAGTACTACTCGCTTCCATTACGCACGTGTTCGAAATTAATAAAAGTCATTATCATCTGCTTAGCTTTTTCCCCGAATTGTTCGGGGTCGGCTACCTAAGCCAGACCAGGAGAAACGAAAATAAATAGGTAACTTGTAAAATTTTTTTGCGAGAGCCCCCTCGCGCCGACGCCTAGCGCCGCCACTGCTCACAGGATAACTTAAGTGATAGTGAATAAGTTAGGTAGTTTCATTTGATGTTGTTTTGTATGTAATGACTTTTTGAATATTTTACTTCTCTTGTTTTTGTCTTTCTTCATAAAAAAAACGTAAAATGTGTTTATTTATTATGTATTATTTAAGTATAACAAACATTATATCGAACAATCTTCTTTTAAGCTTTAATATTATCATTGGTGCTGTAAGAATTTAAGCTTTGTATTTTTTGTACATATTGTTTAATATTTGTTTTTGTTATAATTTTAGATATGTTCTTTTTTATATTTTAAGCTAGCATTGTACCTACCTAAGTATTTAAACATTTTTTCATTTACTTATATTTTAATAACTATTAAACAAATATTTATAAATGTGTGTTATTTTGTAGAAATTATATCAATATTTTATGGAACCACTATTCTCTGTTTTCTTACCCCAAATCATCTCTGTTATTCGCATAATACCCTAGTTACCTGACATCATTTTTATTTTAAAGTCCGGTTCTAAGTAAAAAAGTGTTTTAAAAGATTCTGTTAATACAGAACAATGTAAACTAACTACGTAATTAGTTCCTGGTACCCTAATCAATGCTTTTTTTAAAGGGGGCACGTAAAACCCCAAACCATTATCTCTTTATCCGCATAATTAATATCCTAATGACCTGACATCATTATTACTTTAAAGTCATCTGATGATAACAAAAAAAGGTTTTAAAAGATTCTGATAGTACAGAACAATGTAGACCAACTACGTAATTAGTTCCTAGTACCCTAATCGACGCTTTTTCTTAGAATTGTAATTATAATCCCATTAGGATTAGTCAACATTTTTTTTCTGAACTGTTTAACAGGCAAAATTGCTGTTTGGAGCAGCTAAAAATAGATTAGGATGTTAGTACACAATGCACTTATGCCAACTTAAGTCATTATAAGGCAGGGTCAAGCAGTTCCTGGGAGATATTTAGTACTTTAGGTCTTGTTTCATACAAAAAAAACACAAATTATTTTTTATAGCCAAACTTTTAGGTTTAATGAAAAATGTTATTTAACATGTCTTTACGAGTGTCCGAAGGACCATCGATCGGCATCCAAAAAAATACGATTTGTCAAAAAAACTATGTCCCTCATATTACTCTTCCGACCCACTGTGCGGCTGATGGCTTGGGGCCTAGGGGCCGAGTTGCAAATCCGCCACTGTGGATGTATCATACCCACAGATTACGAAAATGATTTAAAACTAAAACTTTTTATTTTATTCTCCAGGGACGGCGAAGTATAATAATTGTTTACTTTTATGCAAGAATATTCATCAATTTTATTGTTACAACTGTCACATGGCCAAAATTTTAAGAAAAACAATATTTAAATAAAAACAATGGTGGGGTTGTTAAGAAATAGATAATAAAACATGTATCTGTAATAAATATATATATTATTATAATTACATGACTATTCGATACAGACAGTCTAGACACAACAAGAACTCAATACATGTTATACAAATTGTTCATTAAGTTTCAGTAAAACATGAATATAATTTAATCAATTAATATATCATATGAATTAAACAAAGTATTATATTTTACTGAAAATAAATGATTATGGCAGAATTTCATAATGCAATACACATAATTATGTGGTCTTCAAACATAATATTTCATTAATCTTTTATTTGATCAAAACAATCAACAAATTTCAGGAATGATGAATAATACTTTACCAATTATTAAAAACTTCTTGACTAAAGACAAACTTCAAGAAATTTCTATCTAAACCTAAAGAGGAATTGTATTTTTTCTTCCAAAATGCATGATATTATTGAAATGCAAGTTTATTATCTATGTTCTTAAAATAAGCACCCCTAATGATCTGAGAATATAATGAAATCCATATAAAATGAACTTAAAAATAATGTGAAAACTTGTTTCCTTATATAATATTTTAATAATATAATTATGTTTGGCAAATATATATCTTATTCATACTGTTTTTTTTTGTTCTGAGCAGATTACACACATATGTATTATCTTTGAAAAAATGTTATTCTGAATTTGTCATTTAAAAAGATACTACAATTTCAAGCTCAATTAAAGCTTGTAAAATCTAAGTTTTTATTAACTTAAGTTGAAAAATATGCACAAACTTCAAACTTAATTGAAGTGTGTGTGATTAAACTCATCTTTCCAATACTAACTGAAGGATATCTTAAAAGATAAAATGGAATTACACAATTAAAGGGCTGTTGTTTTTATCACTCTCTTTGTAAAGCAGTAAGTACAAATACAATATCAGTGTAATCTGTTAGATATTGGATGCCATTCTAGGACTTACTGCTCATCCTTATCCTTAGCACCGTGTTTCAGGATGCGAGTAAACTCCACATAGTCAAATAAACCCTCACGAATGGGTGCCTCGCGTAGCATTTCATCAACATCATCATCAGTGAAGCGGTCCCCCATAGTTGTAAGAAGTTCACGAAGGCGTTCCTCAGCAATTAAACCCATATTCTCTTCATCAAAACATCTACAAGAACATTGTTTATAAATAATCATGAAATAACAAAGTGAACTCTATTCTTTAAAGTAAAACATATAAAATTTTATAAATTTAGAACAAAAATATACCCTTTAAGAATAGAAATCCAGTAACTATCATTTCAACTATGGAGATTTCAAATATTACATATAGAAGAAAAATATTATTACCCAAAAGCATTCTTTATGACATCTTCAGGATCTGTGCCTTGGAGTCTTTCGCCAAATAAAGTCAAAAACATAGTAAAGTTAATTGGCCCTGGAGCTTCATTCATCATGCCTTCTAAATAATCTTCAGTTGGATTCTTACCTGTAATTTTTTATAAAATTATAAATATCTCTCTATTTATCAAATAGGTAATACAAAGAACAGGAGACACAAACCAAGAGATGCAAGCATGTCATGAAGGTCCTCCTTATCCACAAAACCGTCTCGGTTTTGGTCAATCATATTAAATGCCTCTTTGAACTCAGCAATCTGTGCCTGATCAAACATAGCAAACACATTGGAAGTGGCACGCTGAGCGCGCTTCTTGTTGGTGCCGCGGCGACCAGCTGTCTTGCGGGATGACATGGTGATTCTGTGGATAATATTACAAAGGTGAGGCTACTCACAATACGACAAGCCAACGTATGAAAGATCAACTACTAAACAGTGTTGACGCCTGAAATGACTAAGCCAATATTTTAAACAACGAACTACCACACTTGCTCAAACCTAAAGCTAAAGAACGCAGGTGACTCATCTGTGTGAAAACCGAGACAAACTAAGCCAACTGCTTTTCGTTAAAACTAGGGCAGGGCTCTCGCTCGATGTCACAATCAAACAACCGTCCAAACATTTCCTTTTATGGCTGTGTATTTCTACAATATTACACATGTTTTCAAAGATGAAATATTTTGCAGTGTGTCAATACATACTTAGGAATTGGTTGGTAGAGAGAAGTCAAATTAAAGATAAGTTTAAATTAACTTAGTTCTTTTCAAAAATGATTCACTAGCACGTCACAAAACGAAATTCTAAAATGAAATTCCTGTTTCCACTCCACAGATTACAATAAAAAATGAGCCTGTGTCAAATTGTCATGTTTGAGGAATTAATGGTTTTGCTAGTACTGGCAACACTAAATAAAGATGGGCGTTTTTATCGGACTTTTTGGCGGGAAGTCAAACTAGGCGCGCGCTTCTTTCTTTCCTCAAATATTAATTAATTTTATTGACTTTCTAATTCAACTTTTCTTGGAAAAAACCTTTCAACAACAAGATGGGTCCCCCCAGCGATGGGGAGGACCAGAGGGTACCAAAAAGCGAAAGTTATCCAGTAATGCAGCGGCGAGCACCACTGTATCTACTGATAAGTATAAAGTTTATACCAAACACAATTATAAACGACAATTTATAGAGAATCAGTCAGGAGAATACACAGTATTTGTAGAATCGACTCAACAGGAAAAACTAGGAAACAAAAACCCTATTACTATTACCAAATTATTCACTGAAAATATTAAAGGAATAGCTGGCGTTTATAGAGTCAACGCCCACAAAATAGGTGTAACTTTTAAAAAACCATCCATGGCAAATTCTTTCATCAAAATGGAAGATTTTCTGGCCAAGCATAAAATGCGCGCTTTCGTCCCAGCCTATTTAACAGAGACTATTGGTATTTTAAAATACGTGCTTAAAGAGCTCTCCAATGAGGAAATTTATAAAAACATCACTTGTGACGCTGAAGTAATATCAGTAAAGCGTTTTATGAAGAAAACTGATGACGGCCTTATCCCATTGACCACTGTAGCAGTCACCTTTGCGACAACATCACTGCCTGAATATGCATATATTCAATTATATAGATACCGTGTTCACCAATACATACCACCTGTACTTCAATGTTTTAAATGTTTGAGATACAACCACTCAGCCAAGGTTTGCAGAGGCAACCAGACTTGTTCGTCCTGTGCTGGACAACATTCATACAAAGAATGTGTCTATGAGTCTATACAAAATATATCAATATCAGAAAAGAAGAATATCAGAATTTTTAAGAAGATTTGAATGACAAAACGGCGTGGTCATGATTTCTCCATTGTTTTTGCTTTGTAATTGTTTGCAGTGTCCTACAGATAAATGACTTTAAGTTTAAGTAAATATGTTGTGATTGATATAGGTGGTTATAGGTAGTCATGCTCTCTTAAAAGTCTCTTTGGTGGTGTCGTGTGAGGCGGGTCGTTACGTTCCCTAAAATATGGTTGAGCGAAGCGATGGCTGGTTCATGCGTCATGCTCGTGAACGGGTGCTGCCAGCGGAGATGAGTCTGCCCTAACTACTTTGATATTTAAGATGTAAATGTTTAATTACACCTATTATAAATAACTGTTTGTATTTATACTGTGTGACACAGCAATCAAAATGCAGGTGAACAATTAATGTATAATTTCACATTATGTAATGAAAGGTGACTTCATGAATTACCTCTGAAGTCATTTTTCAACTTGACGGCACTGTAAATGATAAAACAGGGAGAAAAAAACAGCCCTTGCTGAGTTTCTTGCAGGTTCTTCTCAGTACAAGGTCTCCCGCCGTAGATTTACGAACCGATGGCGTAGCTTCTAGACATTCATATGTGCTTGTAACAGCCTAAACTGAATAAATGATTTTGATTATCCATTAACGGCATCCTGTCGCATCGGATGCGCGCATCGTTATTCCCACCCCTACCATATTGTGGGTGTCGAGGTGATGAAATTAACTAATGAATGGCCACAATGGAGAAATTCACTGCCGTAAAACTTTAAACAAAAAAAAATGGGTGCTGAGGGGTTTTTGGCAGAATTTCATCGAGTGCGGTTGACGTCTTATTTTAATTATTCATATTCGTTCATAGTGGACATTGAAAAATAGAATTGGTGTGATTTTGTGTTACAACCGTCTGCGCAACTGAAGAATTAATGGAATCTTTAAAATATACGCTATTGCGGTCAAGTGGACGTGAGAACTTTATTATAGTGTTGATTACCTCACATAAGCTTATCGAAAAAGCCAACTCGATACATTGCGTGCCGAACACTCCAAGAAACATTAGAATGCGTCATATCGACATTCTAATGTAAAAAAAAAGAATATTTATATAACTAGACTAGGCTGTATGGGCATTATTACTTTTGACTTCCCTAAAATGGGAGAATCTTAAAAAAAAAAGTGGCTGCTGTCACTGACAGACAGCTGCTAAATTACAAAACAAAACAGCCTTCAAAAACCCACTAAAAATGACCAAAGTAAAGTTAAATATGCAATTGGAGTGCATTAGAATCTAAATTAACATCGATTGATCTTGAAAGGTGAACTTTAGATATCATAGTGCCTATAAAAAAAATATATAAGAATGCTTCTTAACTGTTCTCTCGTTTTTTCGTAGATGTTATGTCAGCGAAAATCACGACCAGCAATCATCAGTCTGGTACGATTCTTGAGCACATCTTTCAAGGTTAACGCCAGCCACTACGACGTTCTTGGAGTTACGCCTAAAGCTACACAGAGCGATATTAAGTCTGCATACTATAAATTATCCAAACTTTATCATCCAGATATATCTAGTGTATGTAATAACTAATATCATTTATAAAATACAATATTCCATACATTCATAAATTTCACCAACATTAATTACTACTATTCTGCATCTTCTCCATCAAGGACTAACTGATGTAAATAATTTATATATTAGTATTGTTATGTTCCGCATTAGTTTGTTTATAAATAATTTACTTGAAATTTATAACAATTACCTTGAGTTATACCTTCTAAAAAGGTAATTATTGATTTTTGACAGGATGAAGCTTCTGCAAAAAAGTTCAGATCAATAACAGAGGCTTATGAAGTTTTGGGAAATATCAAATTAAAAAAGATGTATGACAGAGGTATTATAATTACAATAGATTATAGTAAAAAATTATATCGACAGTGGAAAAGCAAAATTGCTTATACGCCACTTTGGTGCTGCTTAAAAATTAACCTTAAATAGTAGTGAAATTAAGTCAATCTTAATTGCTTTTCCACTGTCGATATGATCAGGGGTGTATTTGCCCTAGGGCCAAAATGGATGCAAATCTATAATGACCTGGGCCACCAGGTTTTAAAGAACGCCCCTGATTATGATCTCTAAATGTATTTAACTTTAATAAAACATACATTCTGAATATCATATGTTTGTTTAAAGGACTTATGGTAGGCACCCATAACACATCTAGAATGGATTATAGACCAGAACCTGAGCCAGATGATCCGACAGTAAAATTCTATAAATCCAGAATTAATCGTCATGTAGCTCCCACTATGGATGGGAAAACACCTATATATAACTTTGATGCATGGTATGGTATTTAATTTGCTTTTCTAAATCTCTAATATTTTTACAATGCCTTATTTATATTACAGAGTGAAAAGGAGAGATTGCTGTTAAATTTAGTTATAATTTTATAGAATCAATAATGCCAGAATCGACACCTATGATTAGGTTAATTTTATTTTTAAAGTTATATTGAATGTTGTGACTAATATTTTTAATTGCCTCTTATTTGAAGTTTTTTTATAAGAAACACCCATTACAGTATCTCTTTAATTTTTATATTCTCTACTTTCAGGTCCAAGAGTCATTATGAAGATTTATTTCAAAGATCAAAACAGGAAAAGCAAACTATAAAAAGTATGAAACGTAAACAAGATGAACATAGGCATGCACATAAGCAAGAAGCTATTATCTATCTTATACTTTTGGTGTGTTGTTTATTTGCTTTTCTTGTACTGAATGGATTGGATGATTATGATAGTGTCAAAACCACAACAAACACTGAAAGAAAAAAGGATTATAAATCATAATGATAACTAAAATACTAGGAGAATGTCTAAATTGAAAATAAAATAATGTGTACATCAAAGATAATATACATAATTTATTTTAAATTGTTTTATTAGTTTATGTTACTTTGTGATAATAATAAATAAAATGGAACTAGGAATTTCTGATTTTATTTTTTATTAAGATTTCTTTATTGACCCATTGTCCTTAAAGAACAATCAGGCTTGTTTATTACATTTCAAATAAAGGTCATGGCTTTTGTTACTCTAAATAAAAGTCATATCACTAATGAGCTTGTTTATTTATATTTGATCTAAATAAATCACATAATTTTATACAAAAAATAGGTCTTCAAATTATTGTTGTTAGCAATCTGTATAGTACAATGCATTTGTGTATGTAATAATTGAAATTATTTAAAAAAGACGCCTTCAATACACATTTTTGTACAGTTCAGTGATGGAGCCAACTAATCTTGGTTGATTTGAAAAAGTGTGGCGAACAAACGTATGGCCCACCTGATGGTAAGCGGCCACCATTGATGCTTGCGATACCAAAAATATCACTCGCGTCGTTGCCTACCCTGACCCATTCCTCTACCCTGTGGAGCCTTGGAACCTTACTCACCGGCAGAAACACAACACCACCAGAAGGTAGTGTTATTTTACTGCAGTTTTCTGCAAGGTGAAGGTTACTTCCCCAGACGAGCACTCCGATTCGAGCAGAAAGACTGCTACCTACCTCTTAAATTTATTTATGGTATACATAACCATTCAGAAAAACCACTATTATGCTTAATTGAAGGCAAAAGCTGGGTTGGGCAAAACTAGAGATCTCAGTTTAATAATCTTCTACTTCTTTATACAATTAGTGATCTCATCTGCACAGCAATCCAGCAGCTGAATTTAAACACAATACGAGTGTGTTCCTCAGTAGGTTGGTTTCTCATTACGACACTACTATAAAGTTAGGCCACAGCAGGTCGACGCATCACATGTCGCACCATAAATTCAACGAATCGGGTGTACAACACGCATTTAGGGGTGTATTTTAAAATCTGGCGGCCCGAGCCATTTAGGATTCGAAAATAGCCTACGATTTTTACATACGATTTTTTGCATTGCACTTTGCTAGATCTATATTTCAACTATGTAACTAAATAAATATCGAATATGCTAATTGTAGGGTATCCTTTATTCTTCAATAACAAACTTATTTCTCAAGCATAACAAAAAGCAACCTATATTTTAAATCTTTATATTATGGTGAATCCAAAACATAATTTTATAGCACTGCAAACAGTGGAAGGATTTCTACAAGGCTATTAGTGCTTGCTTGTATTCAGGGCCGACGCCCACTGACGCGGCAAGCTCCGCTGTCCTTTCAACCTTATACCAATTAATTTGCTTTTCTTTGAAAAGTTGCCTTGTCTCGCGGAATACAGTGGCGCCCGCGGCGACCTTCTGATTTAAACGGCATGATACGAGAAGCTACTTTCTCATTGAGTAGAAAAAGTGTGAACAATAAGGTCGAAAATAACATCATCGTAAATAAAATTGTTTCCTCCATAAAAGAACATGAAAACCTACCTATTACAAACCTACATTTTCATGATCATCATTTAATTACATGGTTATTCTATTAGATTGGTGATTTTCTTATTAACATTTTAAAGTTTCTTAAAAGTACCTAATTATTTTCTTTACTTTTTTCTCTACAAAGCACCAGCATCAATTGGACTGTTCAAAATATTATACTGAAAATACATGTCGTAATTGCATATAAATTATTATATATAATAGAAATACGGCAAGTGCTTAAAATTGAAAGAGATGGGAAAAAGCGAAATATTTATGTTTAGACAGTTCTTATTTGCACGGAGCGTGGTAGTAAGCCTTCAGCAGACTCCAAATTTATATGAGATGTAGTGCACTTAATTGTACTTAAGTATATCATTTGACAAAAAAACATGAATTTATTATTTCCCCATTTTAAAAAAAAGAATTATTATAATGTTAAATTATATAATAATTGATTGGCATATGGCTAGTTTATAAATCTTTTGTTGCCAAAGCATCAAATATATTCTATTCATTAGGTATCTAAAGCAGTAATAATTATTCTGCTTATCTTTTATTACATTATTAGGTATTTTATTTTAAGAAAAATATCATATCATAAATTGGTATAATAAGTTTACCACGATTTCACAAATATCATCCATAACTAGACTCATACTGATAGACATTTGCCATTGTGATTGCGTTGACGTTATGCTACACTAAAAATATGAATTTGCTTATGACAGGGTGGCCAGCGTCCTTACAAAATTATTCCATTTTTAAACATGATTTATAATAAATCAGAGATAAATAAAAAATTCAAAGTATCGGTTCATGTTATACATTATAATATCAAAAAAGGTTTCAAATGATATATGTTTTGTCACTGCCGGAAACCAACTACCACTTTTGAAACAACTCCTCTGCTTTTAAAACTTTATAAAAGAAATATATAATTGCTTAAATATAAAATCCTATACAGCAGACATATGTGTTTTTATATTTATTACAATTTTATTATATACAATGCAAAACTGCATTAAGGGTGTACATATTCCATTCCATCATACATTTCCAGATTCTGCATTGTTATAGAATTATAGATCATGAAAGTTTACCAAAATTGCCCTCTGGCTTTTGTTTGCTCCCGTCCAGCATGTTATAAAATGTGGTAAAATTATTTCTTATCACTTTCTATTTTAGATCACTTATACACAGCAGCATACATATAATAGTATCATCTAATAATTTGTATTTGTGAATTTACTCAATGCAGATAAATATATATATTTGTAATTAATTTTTAATTCATAACCCTATATTGACACAACTTTCAAATATTGATTGATCACGATATAATCACACCTTTTACATTCACTATACATAACCAGCATAAAGATTCTCTCTCATATAGTCTAAATTAATTTAAAACATTTAACTCTATACAATCTCCGTTGGTTATTGTAATATTAGAATATTGTCTAAATAAAAATGTTTTAACAAAAATTAATTTGTGATAATATCCATACTTCATTTAGTAACAATTAATTAAGTTACTATTGGAACATGCTAACTAGGTTACTACATTTGATCATGTGAAGATTTCTAAACCACCAGAATACACTCATTGTCATCTTGAATTGTCCATCAGCTCTTACATATGAAACTCAAAAATGATTTCCATACATGCCTGGCATTGGCATGTTTAGGGGACCAACTGGATATGGCACGTTTGGGACACTCGGAGGTCCATAGCTTGGATATGGCAAGTAAGGTTTTGAGAAACCATTTCCATATGATGTTTGGCCAGTTCTGATAAGTTCACTCATTTTTTCAGCTTTAAACTTCTTGAGATGCATCTTTGTTCGAATAGGCTCAAAGTCTTCTAGAAATTTTTCTGCATCTATTTTACCTGAAAGAAAATCTTGTGCAATGTTTTCCGATTCCTCTTCAGTTTCAGCAGCTGAAGTCTGCAGTAATGCTAATGTTGTATCGGCTGATATTCCTGCTGACTTTGATTCTGAAAATGCGATGAACTTCAATTCAATTTATTTGTATTTATTAAGGTACAAATAATGGTGTTACAAATTGTATCTTAACCTATTTAGTCATATAAAGATAACATGCAAATTTTTCTATTCAATTACAGTAGAATCCGTTTATTATGACTCCGCCTATATTGACCAACCGCCTATTATGACGTAATTACACAAAGTTTGGTTTTGATATAAAATTCATTGTAACAATGTCGGATATAATGACTTCGCTTACAGTGACATGTCGCTTATTATGACCCATTTTTAATCAATTTTGTGCGTTTATACTGACCGACATGGTACTTTACACCTTCGGTAATGTTCGTTGATGCCCGACAACGTTCGGCATGTGGCTCGTTTTTGTTTTAAAATGTTATCTTAAGCATTTACGACTGAGGAAAATGGTGCAATAATATGCTGATTAGAAAATGGAGAATCAAACTCATCTCACAATCTTCTTTCACAAAAATGCTTTGTATGACGTCTGCTTAGTATGACGTGTTTGTAGATTCCCTTCGAAGTCATAATAAACGGATTGTACTGTACCTATTCTGTAATTCTTATTTTAATATTATAATTATTTGATGTTGTCAATTTATCATGTCAATAATTATGTGAATGTCAAAATTAAAATGATCTTGTAAAGAATCAAAATTAAATGTTATATCTAAACCCATTAAGCATGTCTTCAACCCATGCATCAAATCCAATTTTAATTCATAATTCATGAACTCAACCATACTGTTCTGTGTTTTCATTAAAATGGATCACCATTTTTTTTACCAGTAGGCTAATTATGTAAAACTACTGATACCTTTCATTTCATAGTTGGAAACAAGGTAATGCACAATAGGGTTTTAGACAGTGTTAAAATAAAGTGCCAATTGTTGGCATCTGTGTTTAGAATGAATATTGGCAGGGGTTTTTACTATTTTTACAAAAAAAAATATTCATAATTTTACTAAAAACTAACGAGAAAGATAATAGTTTTCTTATTTATTGTCACGTGACTCAAAACGCTTGGGATTAGCCGAGCCTAAAATGACATCACACGCAAGTAAACTTCCGGTTACAGTGACATTACATTGTATCGTTTGACGTTTTAATAACAGTTGTGTGACGTCACACACTAGTAAGACGCCATATTGCCCAGAGAAACGTTTTCGCCGCAACTTGAAAATGGAGTTTTTTATTTGGTTATTTTTACTGAAATACACAACAGAATGATGAATATCCACTTTTTACAGACTCCATAAACATTAATCAATAATGTGAGATTGTTTTCTAAATCTTGTCAAATACCCTATTGACTTTGTAAAAAATACTGAAATAAGTAAATAAATTAAGAAATTTGGTTCTTATTGAAAAACATTAACTATTTTATTACTTTCATAGAAAGTCAGAAATAAATAAAATCTTTTAAATTCAAAAAGGGAAAACAGATACACAGCATGACATATTGTTTGAGAGTTATAAACATGAAAATTTCTATGATTATACTTTCTTTAGAGTGGTATATAAATGCAATTTATAAATTAGACAACTAATCTTTTGTTTCAGACAAATGCAAAATTTTACAAAACAAAATACTTACTGTACTCTTCTAATAATTCCTGAATATGTGTGCACAGTCTTTCACCACTCTCTGACTTCTCCAACACTTGTTGTTTCATTTTCTCTAATTCTGGCTCTTTAGTTAAATTGAACTCTGCTAAAGACCTATTGCTTGCTATTATCATTTCTTTCTCAGCTTCCCATTCTTTTACCTAGAATAGTTGAATAGATGCATTACTAAATTTATCTCTATTTGTTAACATAGGTACAAACAATCAATAGTTTTTAAAATGAGATATTTATGGAGTCTTTTCATAACAAATTGAAAATGAGATAAACTACCTTTAGAATATTTATATTCTGTTCATGTTCATTTATATTTCCTATGAGTCATTATCATGCATGAGATAATAATTATTATTTGTAACTGTCATATCTTTAGCAAAACATTTATTTAAAGCTTAGATACATGTAATATAGTTTCATGAGAAACAAACTGACGTGTATTACACAAGGTTGTCTAGTATACGTATAGTCATGTATTTGGCCTGTTATTCATTTCATGTATACCTGCTCCACATCCTTCAGGACTGCGTCAAATTTGTTGTCGTCGTTTAAAATTTCTTTCAGCTCGTCGGTGTTCAAATGAGACAATAAACCCATTGCTGCAGACATGTCTGGCTGAATCATTTTGAATTTCCAGCTGGTAGGCCCTTGTTTATTTCGTAAGATATAAAAAAAGCTTAAGTGCACTTATCACACAAACAATGACACAAGTGACAAGTCCGAAATGGTTTGGGGATCAAAGAGTAGTATTTATTCGATGGAAAACGAAAAACAATTCATTTTCTTGTCATCTCCATCACTGTCAATGTCATGTCTACATGTCATGATTTTTTTAAGATTCTTCCTTTTTAGGGAAGACAAAAAGAACAATGCCCATATAGCCTAGTCGAAGTTATATTGGTTGCTTTCCTATTACAGCATTATTGCGCATTATGCGGCATAATGCTTAACGTTGAGTGTTCCAACTAGAGATGTAACGACTTGACTTTTCAAACCGGTTCAAACCGGTTTGAGCATGGACCGAGTTGAATCGGTTAACGTCTTCGTAAACCGGTTGTACCGTGGCATTCGTTCGTATCGCGCTGCGCGCATGCGCGCCTGTCTGTTGTTTATGCCGCCATCCACAAATCGCGTGCGGCTCCTGACGTGCTTTACCGACCCTAATAAAACTTGACCGACCAATACGAACCGACTTACAGCAGCGGATACGGTTAGCGCGCATCGACAATTTAAATACAACAGCCATAACCGACTTACCGACCGAACCGAAATGAAACGGACTCTGGTAGATTTGACTAACTTGACGGTGTAATTTTGTTTTCATTATTATGTAATATGCGACGTTATTGCCCAGCTTCTAAAAAAATAGACCAAATATTATTCCTAAATAGTTGTAAGAAAACTTTTTAATTGTTGTTTGTACCAAATAAAGTTTCTACGACTGAAATGATTTTACAAAAATAAGTTACGTATTTATTATATTGTTGATTATTAAAATTGTATTTTATTCTCAAAGTTAAGAAGTACGGTTTTATGTAATTAATAGAGTTTATATATTTTTTTGTATTTTTTTAAACACGGTATTACATAGATATTTGTTTATTTTTATTTTGACATTTTTAATTCTGATTATTATTATTTGTTTTCATATTTTAATTGTTATTTTTCAATTACCTTTAAATATTTGCACGATGTAATATCAATAAAATATGTAGAATTAAAAAAAAATAGCACCTGTTGCTTCGTAAGTTTCATTCGTCAACTCGTCAAACGGTTCAAACCGGTTCAAACCGCGGTTTACTGAAAATTTGGCGGTTCGGTTCGGAAACCGATTTGCATGTATTACTAACCGATCAAATCCGGTTTGTCAAAATTCAAGACCGTAACATCACTAGTTCCAACTACAGCAACGCTTCGCACAATTGAGCACTCTCAAAAGTGATGCTTTCGTGTGGTGCGTGCAATGGTACCAACTTAGAGAAAGAAAATTAACAAGTGTTTTTTCTTTAAGTTGGCATTGATCGAAATGTTTTATTTATATGTTATCGTTAGTAATATTATTTATTGTTGAAAAATTATTAAAGCTTTCGTTTCATTAAATAGTTTTTTTTAAATAATCAAAGTTAATTCAAACTGTTAAAAAATAAATATAAGTATGGATGAAGGTACGTACATTGACTTTTTTTTTCAACACTGAACTTAGCGCACTCTGTTGGTGCATTTGAAAACTAATTCACGTTCCAATTAAGCATCAGCATAATTCGGCATTGTGCGGCACTGAGTCGCATTATGCTCTGTAATTGGAAAGCATACATTGGTAGCTTTCCAATTACAGCATTATGCGGCATAATGCTTAACGTTGAGTGTTCCAACTACAACAACGCTTCACACAATTGAGCACTCTCAAAAGTGATGCTTTCGTGTGATGCGTGCAATCGTACCAACTTAGAGACAGAAAATTAACAAGTGTTTTTTCTTTAAGTTGGCATTGATCGAAATGTTTTATTTATATGTTATCGTTAGTAATATTATTTATTGTTGAAAAATTATTAAAGCTTTCGTTTCATTAAATAGTTTTTTTAAATAATCAAAGTTCATTCAAACTGTTAAAAAATAAATATAAGTATGGATGAAGGTACAAACATTGACTTTTTTTTCTACACTGAACTTAGCGCACTCTGCTGGTGCATTTGAAAACTAATTCACGTTCCAATTAAGCATCAGCATAATTCAGCATTGTGCGGCACTGAGTCGCATTATGCTCTGTAATTGGAAAGCAACGTTAATCTTCTTTTTTGACATTAGAATGTCGGTATGACGTATTATAATGTTTCTTGGAGTATTTGGCATGAAATGTATCGAGTTAGCTTTTTCGATGAGATTCTCTCAGGTAGTCAACACTACAATAAAATTCTCACGTCCACTTGACCGGAAAAGCGTATGCTTTAAAAATTCCAATAATTCTTAAGTTCTTCAGACGGTTGTAACACAAAATTACACCAATTTTATTTCACAATATCCACTTTAAACGAATTTAAGAATAATTAAAATAAGACGCAAACCGCACTTGATGTAATCGCGCCAAAAAACTCTACATGTCAGTGTCAAATCAAAGGTTTTTCTTTAACTTATTCTAATTTTAAGGCATAGTATATTTATTTTTTATAGATTCAAATGAGACTGTGAAGATATCTTGTTTATTGTCTTCATAAAGTAAATGATTAAAAAAGTATCACCATCTGTCACGTAAATCTCAAGTTGACATTGACATTGACACAGTTATAGACGACTCCACTGAGCAACTAATTTGGGTTTCGTCGATTCGTACATAAAATTAGATTTCTTTTAACAACAAATGTTTACTAAAATGGATTTTACTTTACATTCATAGAACAATAAAATAAAACAGCTTTACATGCAGCTAAAGTGAATGTATTTCTAGTCAGAAATGTTAAGTTTAAGTTATTTATATAATTTTGAATATTTGTATAGTTTTTACATAAAATTCTTAGCAGATACAGTATTGTATCTTCAGAATTTTGCGTTGTATATTAGTTTATGGGTTCTGGGTTATTTGTTGGTGTGTTGTGTGGTGTATCGCAAGTACGCACGTCGCCTTCCAACGCGAACAAGAGGAGCACTTAGAGCGAAAAGAGTGTTGATCGTGGTAGCTCACCCAGACGACGAATGTATGTTTTTCGGACCAACAATATTCCGACTTTGTGAGCAGGGGGCTGATGTTTATTTACTTTGTTTGTCTAGTGGTATGTAATAAAAACTTACAAAATAAACTAAAACATATAAAATGTATTGAGCATGATTTTGTGCCTTTTCAGGCAACTTCGAAGGGAAAGGTAAAATTCGTAAGCAAGAGTTATGGAGAGCTTGCCAAGAACTTGGGGTACCAGAACAAAACGTCTGCCTGATCACAGACACAAGACTGCAAGATGATCCTAAACTACATTGGCCAGTCTCTGTCATTGCTAAGTTAATACAACATGACTTAGAAGCTTTAGAGATAGATACTTTAGTTATTTTTGATAGAGGTGGTGTGTCTTCCCATGCAAACCACTCGGCTATTTTCTATGCTGTTGCATACATGTTTGTTGAAAAACTCATGCCCAAAAGTAAGTCTAACTATATTTTCTTTTAAACATTCTGTGTATATAGTAAAAAATCTATATAGGCCCTACATCTAGTCATGCCATTTAGTTATGGAAATCTTATTTTTAATGTTAAAATCTTAATACTTAAAGTGGTATAGTTCTCTTTACTCAAAATTAAATTTAAAATCAGTATCTCATTCTGTATAGAGAACAACAACAATGATACACTGTTGTGAAATTTAATTTTAGGTTTAGAGAATCATGCCAGAATTGACACCATAGAAGTCATTAATGCGATAAAACAATAACAAATTATCTAGTAAAATGCGAGACCATCAATGTCTATAATCTTTTGAAGTTATTATATAAAAAATATTCATAAAATATTGTTTTTATTATTTTAGGGTGTTCAGTCTACACACTAGACTCAGTAAATATACTAAGAAAATATATAAGCTTCTTGGATATACCACTTAGTTTTGTGTTGTCTTCCAAAAGGTGAGTCTTTTGTCCTTGTTTTTGGTATTCTAAGGCCTGTATTATAGAAAGACTAGCAAACCAGTGAACCAAATGTTCACCAAAAAAAAAAAATGTATTTAATTAATTTAAACGTTTGAAATAGAAATCACGTGATTTCTCGAAAACCGGAAGTGCTACGTTACTCTCATCCGGTTTGAAGTCTTATCAGACTATTCTTAACTTATAACTTAAACATTCTCTATATCTATCTCTTACGGTTTGGCCGCTGAAACAGCACCACGGACGGACAGACGGACTTGTCTAATAGATAAGAGATTCTCAGTGATTGATGTAGTCTTGAGCATGTATATCATCACATATATATATAGCATATATATATTATGTTGCTATGTATATCACATAGCGATATCCCTTTGTAACTGTACTCAAGTAAAGATCAAGACTTAGTTGTTGTTCTGTAAGACGGGCCTTAATGTCTATCATTATTAGCCTGTTAAAGGCACAGGCCCTTTTTAACTTGCCTGGAATAAGAAGAATGGGTCATGTCATGATACACCATATAAGTGCAAATAAGTGGGTGCTAAAAACTGCTGTGAATGAAATTAACAATATGATGTGAAAAGAAAAAACATATCAACTTTTGTATAAGTATTAATCATGTTTTTATGTAACAACATAAATAATTAACAAGAACCTCACTTCAAACAAATTCACTTTGTGGCTTCAAAATAATTGGATAATGAAACAGATTTCTGAGGATCAAGAAAATCACGATTTTTTAGTTCCTTTTTATAGTAATTTTTGAAAGTATGAATCATTTTCCAATTTCCAGTTTCAAGTATTTGATCTATTGGAAAATTTTCTATAAAAATAAGGGACACCACAGCTGAACGCACAGACCCTGGAGTAGCTTCGATACCACTTACTTTCAAAAGCGATTTTACCCAACCGCTTATCACTGTTCTGGATGCAGGCTTTATTTCACCTCTAGCAGTGATAAACAAACTATCAAAATTTTTACGACATTCTTGAGAAATTTAAGGTAATTGTTGAATCCAAAATACAGGATTTAATTTATAGATAGGATGCTGTTTAAGCCTCCTTCCAGACTGTCTATGATCGGAAGTATCGGTATTTGAACCAAAGGCAGGCCATAGTAAAATGCTTCTATCATTAATTATTAAATTGTTAATACCTATGCGTAGCAATGTAAGATCGTGAACTCTACGCCCAGAGGCTAGTAATAACAATGTGGCAGTGTGCCTTGAAACATGATATAGATTATTTTCATCAAAACTATATGAACATAGGTAATCTATCAACAGTTTAGGATTCCAAATAGGTGGTTTAACTGGATTCTCTCTTGCTACCGATATGGCCTTCACCATATGTTTTACAAAGAAGTTAGAAGATAAATCTATTCTAGAGGTTAAATGTGTAAAGGTGGCAATCACAGATTTATGAACTAAAATGGTTCTATAAGCTAGACCAACGTCACAATGTAAGTGTGCTAAATAACGAGCGACCTGGTCTGCAATTGGATATTTGTAATCAACTGAATGAGCCTCACACCAGTTTTTCCATCGTCTCCACGCCGGTCTATAGGTGTTGAGGGTGGAGCCTCGCCAACTCGACATTAGCAGAGCTTGTTCTTCAGCAGTCCACTCTCTCAGCATGTCTTGCCACCCAAAATCAGCTATGCCTTCAAATGCAGGTCCTGTACTTCTGGTGGGTGGGTGCCCGTCCTCGTGTCTAAAAGGACTTGCGCTAAGTCTGGAATCAGAAAGGGAGGTTGTAGTTCCCGTCGTTGAACATCGGCTCGCCAATACACTTTGTTCCAATTCGGTGCGATCAAGATATATTGACCGCTGGCTTGGTTCAGGTGGCTGAGGACTCTGGGGATGAGATTCGGCGGCGGGAATAGCCACCCTAAGTGGTAATGCCACTGGTGACGGAAGGCGTTGTGATATTCCGCTCCCTGATCGCTCAAATCTATCGACACGTACCTCGATGCTACATATACTGTTCTGGAGGCAAACAGATCTTTCTCCGGCGTGCCCCACATTTGAAAAAATCTCATTGTAGCTGTTTCTAACAGGTGCCATTCGGGTTGGACTTTTCGGCGAGACAAGGCGTCGACTTCCGTGTTGAATCTGCCTGGGAAATACCGAGCTAAATTTTTTATTACAAAAATAAGAAAAAAAAATATAACTATTCTTAAAGAAAATAAAAATAAAAAAGAAATAAAACAAATAGAATACTTTTGAATGATTTAAAATGAAACCTCATATTTTTGACTCCACAAATCAATATTTTATTTAATACTATATGTATATTTAAATTGTCTAGAGTCTGAATCAGAAGCTGTGTTTGTTTTAAAAGTTTCTTTGACTTTGTACCGCCTTCTTTGTTTATGTAAGACACTACCGTTTTGTTGTCTGTCTGGAGAAGCACTTGAGCATCTTGAAGCTGAAGGGCTTGATGCTGGATCGCTGCATGAACAGCAAACATTTCCTTTTGGTTTGCGTGCCACGTAAGCTGTTGTGGTGCCCAATTCCCCTCGATACTTAAGTGGTCTAACTGCGCGCCCCATCCTATGTCGGATGCGTCCGTCGTTAACAAATGGGTTATCGCTTTTGGATGTACAGGTGTGAAACTTCCTATCGCTTTGTACCACCATTCCATCTCCTGTCGGACTTCCTGTGGAATGCTTATCTGACGAAACGGGTATTTTTTGGGTAATTGACGACTGAAGTATTGCAGGGTGCGACAATGAAGCCGTCCCCTTCTGGTTACAAATGAGGCAAAGTTGAGTCTCCCCATCAAGGTCTGGTATAGTCTGAGAGACCATTTGCCCTTCACAAGCTGCTGTCGAAGTGTTTTGCGTAGCGATAGGCACTTCTGCTCTGACAGGGACTTTGCGTTGCGTTTTGTGTCCCATGTGATGCCGAGGAACTCGAGGCATTGAGTCGGAGTTAAGACAAACTTGTCGTAGTTGACCACCCATCCGAGCGTTTGCATGGTTCTTACCGTGTACGCTATGTCCTCCTACAATTGCTGCTGGGATTGGTTTGCCAGAAGGAAATCGTCCAAATAAACCACGCACCTTATTCCACGACTTCGCAGGAATTCTGCCACCCAGTTGGTGATTGAAGCAAATGTCTTCGGCGCCGATGAAAGGCCAAACGGTAAACATGTCATTTGCAGCAGTTGGTGCTGATGAGGATCGTGATGATAGTTGAGTCTCAGGAATCTGCGATGCTGTTGAACAATTGGCACGTGAAAGTACGCTTGGCTTAGGTCTAGTTTCGCCAGCCAGTCCTGATCCTGCAGAAAATCCGGTACACGGAAATGATTGAAGAGTCGAAATGGTTTTGCAAGCACGAACTGATTTAACCTTCTGAGGTTGAAGATAGGTCGAAAGGTTCTGTCCGACTTGGTTACTAGAAAAAACGTTGACAAGTAGCTGGGACTCACTTCCGCTTCTTCTAAGACACCTGCTTCTAACATGGATTAGATCTGTGCAGACATCTGGTAAGACGTTTTGGTTCTGTAACATTTCATAACTGTTAAGCTCGGAAATATTAGTGGCGGCCTCAGTATGAAAGGTATGCGAACACCGTTTAATAGCTGACAATTTTTTTCTGGTGCTCCTAAGTTGCTCCAAACATACTGAAATCGAAAGAGACAGCCGCCTCGAAAGCGCTTCGAGTCATTCGTGACGTTTATCTTTAAAGGAAGGTCGGTTTTGGTGTTTCTTGACCTTTTGCTTGTCGCTAGTGTTAGGTCTGTTTCTTGACTGGCGGGTTGGACGAGGCGCATGTTTACCTCTCTTTGCGGAATAATTCCCACGAAAAAACGTATCATCATTCTGCTTGCTGGTCGATGGTTTAGGATTCTGGTAAACTGAATCCTTTGCTTGGACTTTAACAGTTGGTTTTGGGGGACGAAAACTTCTCAATCCCCCCCATTTTGTGAAGGTAGTTATGAAGTAACTCTTCATCAAAAAGTGACGTTGAACTAGGTGGGATTTTGTAAATAACATCACGGTGATACTCCTCGGATATGTGACGTAACAAGTTATCCCAACGAGTAGAAATAAGATCCGCCCGCCTTCCGCAAACTATTTGTAACAAGTCATCGGTCACTTTACTAAACGCGGATTCTTTCGAAAACGTGGTTTGTATTTTTTCAAATATAGAATCAAGCGCTAATGCCTCTTTAGAACTGTATGTCCAATCGACTAACGTTTATAATAATCTTTGTAACTCTTCTTTTTGAGTAAACAAGGCATTAGTCAAACCAGCAAATGACCGCTCTAATAAATATGAACGTGGGTCGTCCTTTAACATTTGACTTTCGAAACGCTTAAGCTCATCATTAACATTTAGTTCTACAAAACCGGGGGTAGTCAAATACTTCTTTTGAGCATCGGTAAAACGAATAGCATACCAATCATCACACTTAAAACGCTGTAATTCTGCCAATTTTTTCAAGAAACCTTCATTTGACTTTGGATAAACAGCAGCTTTTATAGTAGTACTCACATCCGATAAAATATTAAGCTTATAATTATTTTCCGACTCGGGGCGTCGTAAAATAACCTCATTTGAAGTAACGACTGAATTTTCTACATTTGAAACCGATTTATTGAGTGCATGTGGAATAGCAGTTGAATTTTCAATATTTGTATTCAAGTGTTTATTTTCTAAGTTTGCAGTAATAAGATTTGTCAAAACAGAAACTTGTTGTGATAAAAATGCAAAATGTGCGTAACTCACAGTTGGCGAATCTTTCCTGCCTTTTTACTCGAAGGGCCCGAGCTATCGCTCGTTTATGATTTGCTATCTTCGCTGCCAGAACCCGGTGCTGGAGAACGCACTCGTTTCCGGGGGTCAGATTTTTCAGCAACACTTTCTGAAAACGCTTTGTCACTTTCCCTATCTTGGTTCTCCACTATAAATATAGGAGAAGAAACCGAGTTATTTAAAATAACGATAATAAATTAACACTTTTTCGCGTAAATTTTATCGAAATTCTATGCTGACTTGTAAACGGCGCGAAAAACAACGCTATAATGGCAGACATTACCCGGTGCGCGGCAAAGTAAGTTCCGAGTCACGACATAGAGGGCGCCACAATCGGAGAGGAACCGGAAACGCTGATTTAAACGGTAGAAAGACAGGTGCTTGACTCAAGATGGATTCCGGATATTGATACGAAACAAATAATAATAATATATTTTATTTTAATAATAACAGTAAAGGCACAAATGAAAATTTTGTGTCAGACTGATGCCTGTTTCACAGGTCACTTGGTTTTTAAGAACAATTATTATAATACAAAAGTACAAAAATATCTAGGTCGATAGTGTTTATGACAAAAGGCAGTTTCGAAGTGTGTATGAGTTGAGAGAAAAGGTGTGTTATGTGTTACAAAGTGGTGTCACTGTGTGGTGTTGTATTATATGTTTTCAAGTTAAATTGCTATTCAGTTCAATGAAATTTCCCTAATAGGGATGATGATGGGTTACATTGAACCAATTTTTTTTTAGTCTGTCAGTTAAATTATCAAAAAATAATGGACATTTATTTTTCTTTGGTCAATCAACCAAACAATAACAAAGACATAGCATGTCAAAGTTTGGGAGCGGGTGATCATGGCGTCATTTCCCAGTAAAAAATGTTTATTTATTTATTTTCATTGTTCTGTTCATTTCTTAAATGTAACAAGATGTGATGGTTGATATCATGCAATATTTCAAATCGATATAATATTAACTGTAATTTTTTGATTATATGAATATATGAAAAAAGAAAAAATATGCATATATAAATATGTCCAATACTTTTAGTAATCTATCTGATGGACAAAGAAAAAACTAGCCAAGTGCGAGTCGGACTCGCGCAACTTCGCCGCCGAATGAAGAAGTATCCTATGCCTCAATCCAGGTCATAAACTATATGCATACCAAATTTCATCCAAATCCCTTCAGTAGTTATGCGTGATTGCGTAACAACATATAAACTTTCACATTTATAATATTACTAGTATGCAAACACTCAAAAACCATGTATTTTATACTATTTTTTATATTTCCAGATACTTCCTTCGGTGGACCGAAAGCAGACGCGTTGTTCGCGCGATGAAACACCATCATTCGCAAATGGTGTGGTTTCGTTACCTCTATGTTATTTTTTCTAGATACATGGTTATTAACACTCTCAGACGAATAAGTTTAGCTGACATAGAACTAGAACTAGAAGTGGATGACTGAGATTATGTATTTTTTTCCTGAACTGCATAGTTGGCGATATTGAATGCTATATATGCGTGGTAAAAAGTCAATGATTATACGTTTTTGGTTATTGATCTCAACAAAGGATAGAGATTTTAGCTTTGGCAGCGTATTACAAATATGATTGTGAACAGATTTCTATTATTTATAGCTATATGTTATATATAAAATTCTCGTGTCACAACGTTAGTTACCATACTCCTCCGAAACGGCTTTGATCGATTTTTATGAAATTTTATATGCATATGCATATGATCTGAGAATCGGCTACTATCTATTATATTTGTTATATCCCTAACATAAGGGTGACATCCCTAACGTAAGGGTGGACCACCCTTATCAGGGTTGTCCACCCCTAACATTTTTTGTTATTCTTTGGACATTTTTTTATTATTTTATAATATGGCATTAAAAAATACATACAACCCCTTAATTTTCACTTTCTACCACCAGCCCCTATTTTTATGGCGGTGCGAAGTTCGCTGGGTCAGCTAGTTTTTATATAAAAGTACAGAAAAAAATTGTTACTGCACAAAATACTCATAGGTTGTATAATTTGACATTGATATCGCATTTTATCATAATTTTATGAGCAGTGCCTAAAGTACAGGTGTGTATTTTTTTACTGTATTGCACATGTTGTCGATTACGATGCACCATTAATGGCGGATATGGAGTTAGCGCCATAGAGGTATAAGAATAGAGTAGGGGAGATAAAGACTCTACTACAACTGGAAGTGTCCCTCTAAGAGAAAGAGAAAGGAGATGAGAGACCGCTAGCTTTCCCTCTCTATTTCGATCTGATGCCATTGGATGCCATGCATCACAAGAGAGAGAGAAAGGTAGCGGTCTCTAATCTCCTTTCTCTTTCTACTCGACGAACACTTTTAGAGCCGCCTTCCCCACTCTATTCTTATACCTCTATGCTTAGCGCAAGTCGATGCACTGTGAACCAAATTTAAATGCACGTAGACATTACAGTGTGACATCATGTGGCAGACATTGATAGGAGGGCGCTGCTAGTGAATAAGAGGTGAAATGAGGATTGCTTAGTACTTACGTAAAATCTTCTCACTAAAGGAAATATTATAAATTATAATAACTCGGAAAGAGTAATATGAAATAAAAAAAAACATCTTTTTATTTGCTTAGTAACGCTTATTAACACTAATAAAAAGAAAAAAATATTGACAACCTTATTAACTAAGTGTAATAAACAATTACAGGTAAACACCTCACGCAAGAAAAATAAATTAAATTAATTAAGCTTAAACAACATAACTAAATAAAATAATTTTAAACATGATTTAAACAATTAAATAACGTCTACTCCTTAACTAGCCACTTCTAAATAAAAGTCTTATTTATATCTTCCTAAAATTTTATTTCCGATTTCGGCAACGCACCACAAGATATAAGTCGCACTGTATATTAGTCAACTGTAAAGTAAAACAAAAGAAAGAGTAAACGAGATGAAGCGATCGAGCGGTTCATAGTCCTTAGGTATTGGTTATTGTTCTTCCTTTATAGAGTTTTGTCAATTTTACGCGACCACCTGATTGTAACTGCGCGTAGTTACGTTTGCTGCTTATAAGTATATTTATAAAGAAATACATATAAAACATCTATGACTGGAGTAGAAATGCTCGAATTCATCACACAAACATCTGCCCCCACCTCTCGAGTATTTTTATTCAAAACAATATAAGTTACCACTCGTTATTGATGTGTAACATCTTTCCTCTCGCTTTCGTGCAATTTGTGGGAGACATCACGATGTGGGACGGAAGTGTGTAACAGAAAGCGCGCGCTATTTGATTTGATTTTAGAACATAATGTTCAAATAACTTATTCCATTTGTAGTAGGTTTTATTTATTTTTTTACTAATATAAGGTGAGGTTTCAAATGTTACACATCATACGCGAATACTGTAAGGCTCGCTCGTTTTTTTTATTGGTTCCTACATTTTAAAAGTGGACGTTTTTTTAAGTTTATTATAAAATATCTGATGTTGGACTTCCTATGTTAATTTCATACATTATATGTATGTTAGGTATATAAAAAGCATAATTTTCTACAAAGTTGAATAATTTTCATAATATATCATTGTTTTATATATTTTTTTACATGTTTGAGTATGTGTATTTTATTGAAATATGTAGATAATAGCCCGAGATCCGGCCGCAAAATTAACTAATTAAAAAAAACTAATTTAAAGGAATGATTAGTGAGTATACATTGCATTAATCACGGGTTGCCTAAAAAAAGGAGCCGCAAATACCTTTTATTTAATTTATTGACATCCTTTTTTATGAATTAGCCGCAGTCTTAGGGTTGCCACCTACGATATTAAATACCCTAGATACACTACGTGCGCTCAAAATGTGTCCCAATCAAGAAGTGCTTGAACATGACTCAAGCACTTCTTGGTTCACAGTCACGCGCAGACCGTTGAAAAGTCAACATGCCGCTGAGCTCCGTGAAAAAAATTGTGTGTGTCAGCTCCGACGCACGACTGGAGTTTACTCCTTAAGTTCGATAGTCTAACCAGACGCAAAAAGAGTTTATTTAACTTAAAAAAGATTGATACTGTATGAAAGGGTAAATTAACAAATTAATGAAAATAATATACATATATAAATATATATTTATTCATTTCATATACATTTATTATAACTAATCGACGAAATATTTTACATTAAACTTTTTACAATAGTAAATTTCAGATGTGTATAAATATATCATTAGGAATGTTGATAAATTATGTAATTATTATTATCAGACTATTATCATTTTTTTAAATATTAATTAAATGAACATTGTCTGCATTATTAATTACAGTGACAAGTGGTTTATGGTAACTAAAATAAGACACATGGACGTTCGTAGACACGTGGTTCACGAATCTTAAAAATACCGCATCAATGGTTATACCATACCTCGTTGTCCCCATTGCTCTATCAGAAACAATATCTAAATTCAGTTCAGATTTTAAAAATTTTATTAATGTCAATCCGTCATCTTTGTTTGTCAAAGTTGCGCGAGATAGGATGCGCACCAAAAACGTAACGAGGTCATTCATCGATAGATTTTACTCCTCACATTTTTCTCATACTGGGCCCCTTATAATATATGCAAATCGATTCTTAAGGAGTAAACTCCAAAAATGAGAAAAAAATACTTATAGTATGTAAAATGACGTTTTTTCGACAGGTCAATGTTTGTTAATTGAACGCATTTAAATAAATTTGTTTGAATACTTTCTATAAACTAATTAAACAGAAAATATTTGTAATATTCAAATGCATGGTCGGTAATTTAGCTCGCGTCTCTATTCCTCGCGGTCCGTACCTGCTATATTGCTAACAGTGCATTCAGAATTGCGAGTAGAGGCAAAGAAATAAGGTCTAAATTCTTCCGCATATAGCAATAAGTTGTAAAATATTACGAACTTACGTTTCGGACTGTCATAACTCCTTGACACATGCGTTTTAAGACCTTAAACACTATGCTTTAAAGGTGATTTTCTATGTTTAAATAATGACTTATATTCTTTAGACTATGCGATCATCTTACGGAGCTCCGTGGATCGTCCCAATGTATATCCTACCTTGTGGACAGGTTTTGGGCATGATTTTGTTCGTGTTGGTGTATCTAGGTATTTAATATTCATAATTGGTTGCCACGTGTAAACAGGTGGATTTTTGTGTGGATAATTTACTTTTCAAAATGACAGCGAAAATAAGGGTTTTATATGGATTTAAAGGGTGGGCCCGAGATGCTCAGTTTAAAGCATGTCAACCTCTACTTTCGGCCACCATTTTACTGGCAACCATGGATTATGTTCAGCGCATATGAAACTTAAATTTCAGTAAATCAACTAAAAACAGATAGCTATATCTATGTATCTCCATATCATACCTTTCAGAAGACGTAAATTTCATAAAAAATAAAGACATACAGATGCAATGCAAAACAAAACATATAGATGCAATTTTCATAAAAGATGGATGTCACTAAATTAAGGGTATTTGCGGCTACTTTTTTTAGGTATCACATGATTTATGCAATGTATACTCAATAATCATTCATTTAAATTAGGTTTCATCAAAAAACAGGCGGGTGCAGAATTTTGAGGCCGCATCTCGGGGCATAAAGTGCTACTTTTTTAAACGAATCGGAAATAACGATGCAAGGCATTCCCTTCCTCGCAGTCAGAAAGATGTTATGTCATCAAAATTATTTGATTCGTATCTATTGACACGAGTTGTATCAAACTCCTCTACGCACTGTCCATCTCATCACTTAAAAGGGCTCCTTTATCACCATCTCTTTTACGTGTATAGTGCTGTCTCGCAAGCTGGATCCATCAAGATGGATAGTGCGTACTTAAGATTAAGGTGTAGATCTGTAGATCTATTATATTATAAGTACTATTTGTCTTTTTCACTGCTCTGCTGATAATAGAAATCGTGATATGAAAACTGTCAATTCCACATGAGAATGAGCTTCAATGTTATTTGAAAGAATTTTATAGCAGGCATTTTTAAAAAGAATTGTTTCATTATCATTTTTTTTAAATGAAACCTAAGAAAATATAATCTATTGTGAGTAGTGCAATGCGTATGCGTAGTATCGAATGTCCGTTAAAGTAGCGCGATTCAATCTGTATAGTTATTGTGAAGTTAGCAGTGAGTGCAACAATGCGCAGCTTTAAGTTCAGTGACATTACTCGAATTCAGGCGCCTGAAGCAATATTTACACTCGAATACGGGCTGGAAGACGGTTTTGGGTAACCAAAACGAAAACTACCCGAATATGGGCGTACTCGACTCCGTTTATTTACACTTAGTCGTTTAACCGAATTCCATTGGCAATCGTATTCGGGCTAGCGATTAAGTGTTATTGATGCAATAATCTAGAAACATGTTTTTCTTCTGATAATGCCTGCTATTTTAGTTTTCTACTTTAAGATAATAATTGTTATTTTAGTTTACATACCTTTATAGTTTATTTTTTAAGAAAAAAGAAGAATTTTTGAACAGTACCCCTAGCACGAACCATTATCGAATTCGAATAGTTTGAGAGTCCGAAATGTCATTGTCAAATTTTGTATGGAAACTTGAACAGCAGCGCCATAACGGACGTAACGAGATCTGAAAATCAGTACATATTTGACAATGACATTTCGTACTCGCAAATGTTACGAATTCGATATTGGTTCGTGCTAATACTAAGGGTACTGTACTAGTTTTATTATAAGAAGGGATTTAATGTTAATTACAAACTTATGCTTCAACTTTAAATCAAGGATCAGGGATGTTTCATGTACAAATGAGAAATTTAAATATACCTTATAGATTTTATGTAAAGTTTGCAACTAAATTATAGAGGTCAACATTCTGCCGCTTTTTGGCGTCGTAGTAGGTATGCTTTCAGTCACACAAGACATAGACGAAGATAGAGAGAGACTTATTAAATTAGAGCTATTTAAGTATTATGAACCGTATTGTAGGGTTTGTTATCAAAATTGCTTCTCAGTATTCGCACATTCAGCCTGCGATACGATAAAATATTAAGAAAACTTAACCTTAATCATTTACGTTACGAACTGTGAAACAATAGATTTTGGCCAACCACAACCTAATGTTATTGTAATAAATATTTCAACTGAAATAGTTGAACGAAGAATTTGGCGGTTTAATTCTTAGAGGCCATAATCGTTTGCGTCTTTCCTTATAACTTTATAGAAATTCTTTGTCCTAATAATTTTATGCCAGGCTTACTTAAGGCACTCAAAATTCGACAGTCTAATGTTATATTTTACTACCACTTGATATTACATTCAGTGATTTTTAGGATATTCATGTTTCATCATTGATGTGCCTTTGTAACCACTATTCAAATAATCGAGAACACTGTCACTGCAAACTAGAACAAAAGTGCAATATGGCAATAATAAATTAATTTGATTGTCCTCTGCGCTTATTATTTTGCAACTCCCAATCTGTTAATTTAAAAGTGATGATGTAAGTACTATAGAAATTATTGTGAAATCTGTGACTTGAAGTCCGACCAAAGTCAGAGTACAGATGGAATACCTACCATATAAACTTAATGATGGCTGTTAGAGTTTGCGCAAGTAACTAACAGTAAACAATATGTAGTAGGTCGATGAAAGCGCGCGAGGTTTTTCATTGAACTGTAACCTTCATCATTATAAGCCGATGGATGTCCACTGCTGGACATAGGCCTCCTCAAGGGATTTCCATATGCAACGATCCTGCGCTCTCCGCATCCAGTGGGTCTCCCCGACTCGCTCGATGTCGTTAGTCCACCTTGTGGGAGGTCTACCGACACTGCACTTCCCGGTGCGAAGTCGGCATTGAAGAACCTTTGGACCCCAGCGTTTATCAGTTGGCCGAACTATGTGCCCCGCCCATTAACACTTCAGTTCTTCTTCGGATTTCCTCATTCCCAAATCGATCACGTAGAAAAACACCGAGCATAGCTCTTTCCATCGCTCGCTGTGCGGCTCTGAGCCTTCTTATGAGGCCCATAGTCAACGACCACGCCTCAGGTAAGTATGTCATCACTGGCAACAGGAAACCTTAGCACGAACCATTATTGAATTCGATCTCAATAAGCGTCAAATGTCAAGCAGTTTGGTAATGGAAATTTTAACAGCTCCACAACGGATGGAACGATAATCAAAAAAATCTTCCATACCAAACTTCTTCGCGATCAAATCAACCATTCGAATTCGATATTGGTTCATGCTAACCTTTAAGACACGATTTAAAGATTGGTTGACGATCGATAGTCTATCGATAGCCAACTAATCGTATGACAATTGATAGGTTTATCGATAGCTCAGAACAAGCCAATACTATCGGATGAGTGAAATACTATCAATAGTATCGTAGTTCGTTAATAACAAACTATTGCTAGTATCGATTGTAGTTTCAGATAAAATCAACAGTATCGATAGTTTAGATCTATCAATACTAGGGGGGCAATTGTGGTAATTTATTGTGCGGCGCCAGACGGAATCGAAAATCGACAACTTATTGCTAACGCCGAGTGACTTTAGCAACTTTCAACATTTTTCTTGCCTATATCACCAGTCGTGATTGATTGGCTTCAAATTTATTTGCTACGCTACGGCAGCGTATACGCATTTAAGCTAACTTCTCTGAGTGGTGCACTATTTAGGTAAATATCGCGAATCGTAAGTGGGCCGGCCTAAGATTTATGGACCTCCACTCATTCGTTGCTCCAGGGCCGCCACCCCTTCAAAACTGATCCTGGTTACGAAGTTGAAATCTGTCAGTTTGTCCCTCCCTTCATTCACGGGAGAAATAAATTCCTATACTTATCAAACCTTGCCTGTTATGGGCCACCCTACAATGAATAAATCTATAAATAGACTAGGGTTATGAAGTCGAAGTAACGCATCCGTAATACAAACAAAACATAACAGATTATATTAATGTTTATTTTCTGTTGGCCTCAAAATATTCATAGTACATTTTACAACAAATGTTATTACATTCAATTATATTATACTTACATTTCAATGCAGAAACTTTTCAAACTTTTAATTAGCTAAACATTTTTTTTAAATTGACAATTTTAGCGCTATTAACTCTATTTTAAGTTCGTCACCATAATGTGCTAACGACTAACTATGTATGTATTGAATACAGATTATCTGAAAACCGTTGGACTTATAGTAGAGAAAAGAAACTGAAAAAAGCAAACCCAATCAATTAAAAGGAAACATGCATGCATAGGGCCACACTGATGAGAAGTAATAATACATTGAAGGAATATTGTCACTCAAGGATAATAAATAAGTGAAAAATCAAAAACTCCCTGCGAGTGTAGGTATTTAATTTTATTTGGTAACTGCTACAAAAAGCTTTAACAATATCAAGTGATAAGTATTTTACAGTCAATTATTAATAAAAAAAAAGAAATGCATCTTTACTATCTACAGCCGAATTCGGACCAAATTACCGATTTCATAAAAAACAATTTTGTGTGCAATATTTTATGATTGGAGATCTTACGATTTAGACAAAGGTTATGATAATAAATAATATGAAACATTGTTTTTTATCGATCTGAAGTTGTTAAGTACTCTTCAACAGGCCAAATTGTTTAATTATTAAGTTATAAAAATCAAAACAACACAACACAAGCACTATAGTCATCGCTAAAAGCGGGGTATGACACATAATCTAATGTCTAATAATAAAAGACTAAGCTCAAATATATATCACGCTGTATTTGATGTAAAACTTATTACAACATAGTAAAAAAACTTTAAAAAAAACAGAAAATAAGTGCATAAGTAAGCAAAAATAAAAAAGTTAACTGTTCTTAACTCCGCGGACGCTTTAAGACAAACAAGAAATGGTCAACAAAGAAATTTACACATTCGTCCATTGGAGCCTCGAAGAAGGCAGTTGCCTTATTTCATTATTCAGTGTGAGGATTCGCATAAAAACTAATCTGACAACATACATTGTACTATTATCATGTAAAAATATAATTGATTTAATTTTTATGCATCACTATTGGACGCATGGGGAACTCAGAGAGCTTCACAAACAATATAAAATAAGATCGAGGCAGTAATCCACTAAATACTTTCAACATCGGCATAGAAACTGGAATGTCACACATATTAAAATACTGATTTGTTAAACAACAAAACTTATTAATAAAAAATATACATGAAACCACCAATGGATGTTGCAAATTGAACCTTAAGCCCGTTTAGGAGAATACATAAACACAGTTCCCACTATATCCCAAAATAATCGACCAACAACCATAAAATATGTTAGCCACATTCGTTTGCAACACCCAATAACAATTGCCCAAACTACCGTACCACAATACGCGGGTTGCCATCATTAAAAATATATTGCACCGTCAATTTATTAACTGTAGTAACGTGCCAGAACTATGATACAATTGCGCAAAATACTTACAAGTTAGTGTTTATTTATTATAATAATTAAATACAGAACAGCCAAAATCTCCCTGCTGTGCGCAGGACAATTTATCTAACAGAACAAATATTATGAAACAGTGATATATTAACCGTTCAGGCATAGAATCGCCGCTGATATCTCGAATAGAATCTCGCTGATAAAATGAGTAGTTGTCAAAAGTATCGAATTATTTTAATTAGGTAACGACAACACTACCTGTTAACCACCGACTACATCGACTTATATTTATTCATTTAAATAGTATCTATACCACATTTCAATGACATTATTTTCCTAATGGTAATAGCCTGTGCCTCAAAAACCTGTGTTGTCTTTCGTTCGAGAAGACATTATTGATATCAATAGGGAACGGCAAATTTTACCTTAGCGTTACAAATTTAGACTAAACTATTATGACTTACAGGATATAATGAGCAATGACTGCCAGCAGTCGATTGTTTGCAGTTACTACGATACAGTTTAAATTTATAAAACTAAGTAAAATTATATAATTTTGATATCAATAAAGTGTTCTATTGGGGCGAGGCATGGGCACCGCGTGAGCGTGATAATGTTACTTCGGGCGATAAACATATACATATTTCATTGCTAAAGATGGAAAAACTAAGGAACTTTCATTCATTATAGCATGATCAATGAAAGTTTTAACAGACTTCAAATCGAAAACGAGGGTCTTGCTTTGACTATGTTTTTTTTTACTTTTAACTTTAATATTTAAAAAAAAAATTAATACTTCTCAATAAACAGTGGTGTCATATTTGTTGGAAGAACTTCAATTGGAGAATTTTATTCATTGAGAATATGGAAAAACCAATATACATCATTTGATTTTAATAACAATTCACATTCAAACAAGAGTTTCAAGTCGTTTTAGATAAATAAATACAGAATATTCATTATTAATGCTATAAAGAACAGATTTCGAGCAATAGCAATATATGTAAGTGTGGAGTTCGAGCCCGGTTAATCATAAGCACGCATATACGCATTTAACGTTCTTAGCACACCACGCATTGCTAATAAGTAAAGTACGATTCAAACTTCATTTACTATACTGTGAAGTTAGCAGCGAGTGGAACTATACTAAGGTTTCAGTTACAGACATAGAGAATAGACCTGCAGGAAATTTATTACTCTCTAGGCTATAAAAGAGTGAAAGAGGCGAAGCGATCGAGCGACCAGTAGTTTCATAGAGGTATAAGGATAGAGTAGGGGAGATAATACAAACTCTACTACAAGTGGAAGCGTCCCTCTAATAGAAAGAGAAAGAAGATGAGAGACCGCTAGCTTTCTCTCTCTAATCGCGGATGCGCATTGGCAACCGTAAGCATCTTACTATTTCGATGTGATGCCATTGGATGCCATGAGTCACAAGAGAAAGAGATAGCTAGCGGTCTCTCATCTTCTTTCTCTTTCTAGTAGACGGACAGTTTTAAAGCCGCCTTCCCCACTCTATACCTCTATAAGTAGTTTGCGTTCGAATTTATCTGACAGCTGGATATAGAATACTCAGTCCGTTCTCTTTATATCTATGGTTTCAGTGAGTTATCTTACATTTCAGTTCAGTGAGTTATTTACTACGCCGCGACTTGCGCTAACTTCACAGCTGTATAGACATTAAAGGTTGAATCACACTGAAATATGCTGCGTAGTGAGCTACAATTGTAGCATAGTGAAATATAGCGTAAGTTTAATGGAATACTGACATAATAGTAATCAAGACATATAAAGAAAAGCTTGTGAAAACACCATCCTATAGCATTATATTTATAGGATAATTTAGGATTTCAAATATATCATCATAAGCCAATTCATGAACCCACTACTGGGGAACAGATGTTCTCCAAAGATAGATATGGAGGAGATTGGACCATGACCCATCACGCGGACTCAGTGCGGGTTAGTGGGTGCTAAAGATTGCAATGCAAGAGTAAGGATTGACGGCTTAACAGAGAAGCTTAAGATAACAAGTTTTTGGTCACCCATCTAATAGTCGGTCATTGCAACATTTTCTTAACTTCATCTACCATCTCTTCATTACCAAAACTATACCATCAAGCTCCTCTCTATGATATTTGTCATATAGTTTGCAAAGAATGGTCTGATCTGAGCCATTCAGCTTCTCGCCAATATTTAACATAAATTTCACAAAAAATAGTTCTAACACAAGCTTGTAGTTAGAATAACTCGCCGTTGACTTCAGTACTATTGCAGCATTCCATTAAGCGAACACAGTTTCGAGTCAAATTTACTCGTTGTCCGCACGCATTCCGCGCACTTCGCCTTCGCGACGCAATCGCTCCAACTCTTCCTTAGTGCGGTCTTCTATAGCGCGGATATCGGCCATCGTCATGCCGTGCCAGTCGTCCATCGAACAAAATACTTGTCTGTGAATAAACAATAATAAAATAAATAATAAAAAAAAATGAGCAAGCCTTACAGTAGTCGCGTATGATGTGTAACATCTGAAACCTCACCTTATATTAGTAAAAAAAGAAATAATACCTACTACCAAACGACAAAGACATTAGCACATTGTTCTTAAATCAAATCAAATAGCGCGCGTAATCACTCCCACAAATTGCACGAAAGCGAGAGGAAATATGTTACACGTCAATAATAAATAAATATTGCCCACACTCACACCAATTGAGACTACCACCGTGGTGGAGTGGTATGTACGCCGGGTTTCAAGATGTCACCTACTCGAGAATCCCGGGTTCGAATCCTGATGGGGACAGATGTTTGTGTGATGAATACGAGCATTTGTACTCCAGTCATGGATGTTCAATATGTATTTCTATATAGATATACTTATAAATGTATCAGTATAAGTATTCTATCCGTTACCCCTATCCCATAACACAAGCCCACAATGCTTACTTTGGGGCTTACGCTAATTGGTGTGACTTAAAAAATAAAATAAAAAAGCCTAGCCCCCAAGTAACCACTGTGGACTTGTGTTATGGGATACTCTAGGAGTCTAGGGTAACGGATATAATACATTATATTTGATACATATATATCAATATTTATATAGAAATATATATAAACATCCATGACTAAGGTACAAATGCTCGCATTCATCATATTAACGTTTGCCCACACGGATTCGAACCCGGGAGTAGGCGACACCTTGAAACCCGGCGTATGAACCATTCGGCCACGAAGGTCGTCGAATAAACAATGACAAATATTTATTATGACAAAAAAAAATATCTAACCCTCTTATTACAAAACTTAGACCTGGTAAAACTGTTACTGTCTCTTTTTGTTTGCTACACTTTAGTTCAAGCTTTGTAATAAGGCGATTATAGATGAAATGAGATTTAGTTGGTGGTATGTTTAAGCAACAAGTAACATTGGTTGCAAAACAAAGATATAAAAACTAATTCTAACAACTTTCTATTTTTAAAAAGCCTTAACTTTTCTAAACAATTTCTTTATTTATTTTTTATTCCTGGTCCAGTTTGTAGAAATTACATATACCTACCTATAGTTAGAAAAAATATTATTACACCAATTACATGTAAAGAAATAAGTGTTGAATGTAAAAAACCATACAAACCTATGGAATATGGTAAACAACCGCCGTTCTGATTTCTGGATGACATTTTCTACTTTACTCTGTGAAAGACGAAAAGCATTGATTTAGTAACAGTAAACTATGATATTAGGAATTTGTTAAGAAAATAAATGAATTTTCATGACGTGTGATTAGTTTATAATTTCGACCACAATTTAAAAACATCTTATTAGATAGTTGATACTAAATTATTCTCTCCTCTTATAATTTTCTGTTTATAATCTGTAGTAGGTAAGCTAACGCAAAAATTGTACGGCAAATATTTTCAATAGTATCTAATGTCACTCTGAATTTAATAAAGGACCATTATGAAAATTTTAAACGAGTCTTGGGACAGGTAGACAGCTTATTGCCTACGATTACTGTAAGAATAACTAGAAAAAACCAGCTAAGTGGCTGGTGGAGTCTTATTTTTCTTCAGGTACTCACAAAAAAAAGCAAAATTTTTTCACATATATTTCGACAATAAACACCCGCTGCCGAACCTAGTTATAATGCGATTCAACTAAGAATAGGACCGACTGGGCGCCATATTTTGACGTCATAGCTGTCAATGCAAACCAAATAGGTAGAGTGAGCAAAAAAATGTTGCTATTTAATAAAACTTATTTACTAAGATTGAGTGTGACAAAACATCAGATTGTTTAATAAAATTAATTTACTAAGGTTGAGAAAGAACACAACCGATTTGAATTTTGTGTGAAAAAAAATATTGATCAGAATCTAGCTCTTCAATTTCGTTCATCTCTGCATTACCGCCGGAGAAGTTATGAATAATCATGCAGGTCACATACGAACATGCCTCCTTTAAGTAAACGAAAGTTTTAAATGGAGTTTCTGAACGCTACATAAAGTGACATTTGGTTGACGATTTAGGTTATCAACCATTCATAGCCAAAAGCTCAATAAATGAAAAAAAAATAGCTAATATTAATTTCCAAACATTTGTTATTGTTTGTTTAAAAATGTTTGGTTTTTATTCTAGAATCAGCTGAGTGCTAAAAAAAGTGTTCCGAGATTTTTTTGGGAACCGTACTTTTCAAGCGACATTTGACAGGTGGAGGTCATTGGGTTTCCTATTCTTGCTAGTAAATATTGGCACGATAAGAAAAAAGCCATCCGCCAGGGCTAGATTTTTAAAGGTTTTTTTATCTAACTCACCTGGAGTCCGAACCACTTGAACTCTGTGGTGAGTAGCTTGTAGCAGGTTATGACTGGTTTGACGTCGTTCTACCAGTTGGGCCTCACGTGGGGAGAGCATCCGGTCTTAGAAGACTTGAACTTGGTACCGTCTCGGGCTAGTTTATTACATTTACTTATAACTCACCTGGACCCCGAACCACTTGAACTCTGCGGTGACTAGCTTGTAGCACGTTGTGACTGGTTTGACGTCGTTCTTCCAGTTGGGCCTCACGTGGGGAGAGCGTCCGGTCTTAGAAGACTTTAACTTGGTACCGTCTCGGGCTAGTTTATTACATTTACTTATAACTCACCTGGACCCCGAACCACTTGAACTCTGCGGTGACTAGCTTGTAGCACGTTGTGGCTGGTTTGACGTCGTTCTTCCAGTTGGGCCTCACGTGGGGAGAGCGTCCGGTCTTAGAAGACTTTAACTTGGTACCGTCTCGGGCTAGTTTATTACATTTACTTATAACTCACCTGGAGCCCGAACCACTTGAACTCTGCGGTGACTAGCTTGTAGCAGGTCATGACTGGTTTGACGTCGTTCTTCCAGTTGGGCCCCACGAGGGGTCCGCGCCCGGTCTTAGACGACTTAAACTTGGTAGGGTCTGTTTCGGGTTTGTAATCGGCTGAAGGGAGCGGGTCGTTTGCTATGTCTATGTTCACCACTTCACGGATTTTAAGCTTCTCCGGTGGCAATTCGTGTACCTGAGATGAGATATAATGTGTTTTAAACGGTGTGGAGACTTGGCATGCAAAGACTAGAATGGATAATACATTAGCCATCTTCTCAGTTAATCCCTGTACTTCAAGGGAACGATGACAACGGAACCCTATAAAAATCATCCATTATCTAGTCGTAAATCAGTGCCGTGTTTGGTTTACTTGTCTAATGATTCTTAAGATACAGTTGAACATGTCACAGAATATTTCTATAGTCGTTATAACAACAAATAATAAAAATTAATATTAAATGCGCAGTGCGAGTGTAGGAGCGGAAGCACTATTATCATTTTTTATTTCAGATTTTTCAATCTAATATTTTAGCTATATGGGGGGAGGGGGGGGGGGGCTACGCGCTACTCGCTGACAATCATGTCAGCTCTAGTTTAAAGTTTTGCAATGACAAGGTAATGATCGTAGGCACTCTTTGTTCACGATGCGACAGGACAATCGTCAGTTGCTTGTTATACTGCAATTATACGACCGCGATGTAGTAACACGAGCTTAATAAATACTAGCTGTAGTTTGAATAAAAAAATCTTTCGCAATTGAAAGAAAAAGAGAAAAAGAAAGAATGTCAGGCTTTTCCAAAGACGTTATAATTTTATTTTAAATAAGTATTTATTTAATACAGTTCTTAAAATCATATTTATTACCTGTTTTACACAATTAAAAACGTAATCATAAGTGATTTCTATTAGAATTTATACAATCCTTTTATTTTTCTAAATACAAGTTGGTTGATCGCCTGCTACACGCATAATAAATCTTACTACTTAAACAGCTCAAACTTAGAAAACTAACAGACGAAGACAATTATTTAAGTCATAAGATAGGTAATACTTTATTGTAAAAGTAATTTTGTTTTAGTAATTCATTCGATTTAAAATTTGCTGATAAGTGATCACATCTATAAATTTTTAATAGGTACCTATGCAAGATTATCGATAAATAGGTACTTTTGGCCCCATTACTAATGGTGTGCTCGAGCAAAGGTCATCTCTATTTGATTCATCTCAAGCAAGGAATATCAACTGAATAATAAGTAGGTATACAAATTAGATGTAGATCAAAATTACTGACACGCAGATGCCCTTCTAATATTTAATTCAAAAAGAACAATTATGGCAACGCGTAGTACTGCCATAATAAAGTAGGTGGACTGCTACTTACTTTTGCACTAATCTCCGTATAGTCTTTAATCTATTATTATCGATACAAGTAATGATGACATAAATTAATTTACAACCCTGATTAAAAATCGGTCAAGGTGAGTTGGAATTGTACACGAAGGGCTCCGTACCATTATACGTGGTTTAATTAACATTTGCAGTACAGCCATTGCGATTCACCTCGGTCGCCATATCGAAAGAGTTTTAATAATAGATTATTTTACTTAGGGCCGATTTCTAGAACACTGGATAAAATTATTTTGTCTGATATCGTATTTATTGTACAAACAAAATAAAGATTTGATTTGTGTTAATTGGTGTAATGTGACGGCTGACACAGAGATCTCAATCAAATAGAGCAGAGATGTCCTCTCTCTCTATTTGATTGAGTATTAATTTATTGAACAGTTAAGTTTTATCAGAGTTTTGAAAATGGAAGCTTAGTTTATTATCATATACTTTATCAATATCTTTGCAAGTTTAATGTATGAAGACCCTCATTTTTTAAGGTTCCGTAGTCCTGTCAAGGAACCCCTATAGTTTCGACATGTCCGTCTGTCTGTCCGTCCCCGGTTTTGCTTGGAGACTGTTAGCACTAAAGAACTGTCATTTTGTGGAGATACGGAATCACGACGACAAAATGGTACAATTTAGTTTTTTTTTATTAGGGTAGGCCCTACATGTAACCTGGGGATGATTTTTTTTAACCCCATCGTATGGGGTATCGACTTAGGGATCCGTTTGCGAAATACTGAACTTTAAAGTGCTAATTCTTGTTTGAGCAGGGCGTCCCCCCCCCCCCCCCCCTCTCCCAAAAACTATTAGTATTGGCTTGAAAAACCTACTAATTGTTTTTTTTAATTCCGATACTGAAAATAAAGACTCGTGCTCAAATATATTGTTGTAACGACAGGCAACTATGGAACCCAACACTGCGCGTGGGACGACATGCACTTGGCCGGTTTTTATTTAAGTTATTTTAATATTTGTTGTTATAGCGGTCATAAAAAAAACACATTCATTAATGCGACATACCCAGCCGGCAGACGGACGGACGGACAGTAGACTAAATAAAATAGTATAGTTTGGGAACACCAATATTCCAAATATGTTTACTAAAAATCTATCTGGGTAGTAACGGAACAGGAAATCCGTCGTCGTTAATTATATTTTTTTGAAAGAAAACTTGTTTATGCTGCTGTTGTTGAACAAGTTTGATGGATGACAAGATGAGAAAGACGACTCGAGACGAGGTCAAAGTTACAAGGCATGCATTGCGTAAGCAAGCAAGCGCCACGGCAGCAAGTTCAGTATCTCAAGTAACCTCGCTGGCGACATAAAATTAATACTAGCGTACAGATGTAAGTAGATACCTTTTGCATTGTAAACAGGTGTTTAGCTACAATTGGACGTAGTTACGCGAAAACGTTCCAACCCACAAGTCACTCGAAAATGAGTTACCATAACCAGGGTACTATTTTTGACATATTATATCATGTGCACACAAAGATGCTAGTATTTTTAGATTAGTTTCATCAATAAAGTTTAACCCAAATGTTCCAACCCACCATTATGCCAAGGACGTGTACTCAAAATAAAGTAAAAACATTACATGCATACTGAAACATATTGTTAAAAACTCTTAATAGAATAACATATCGTTATAATGTTCCACTTGTCTTGGAACATTATACTAAATTCATAAAACGCACATTTAATGGTTTCTTAAATGATCCATGTGGGTTGGAACGTTTTTGCAAAATCTTTACACCTTTTTATTTCTGCAAAAATGTTCCATGTAATTTGAAACCTTTTAGATTAATCCATACTGTTTTTTTAAGCTGCGAACACTGTTCTAAATAAATTGAAATCTTTTATTATAATATATTATTTTCTAATTTTTTGCTATAAACAATCCACATATACTTGATCCATTTTTGCTATTAAATATGTTCTAGAGAAAAAGATATTTTTTACCAAAATAAATAACTATGGTATATTTCGACGTAGTAACGTGAAAATGTTCCAACCCACAGCAACCCCAATTTGAGATAAACGCAACTTACACACTTTTTCCCTGTAATTATTTCAGGCAAATACTATTGGTTTAACTATGGAATGCCAAACTGTTTATTGAATGATATGCATATTTTTTGTAAATACATAATACAAGGGGCATATAAATAGATAAAACGAGTTTGAAATGTTTTTGCTAAATTAATTTTGTATGAACCTTGTTATATAGCAATTATGCATAAACTTTCCAAAACGAATTTAAGTGTATTATTTTATAAAAATAAACCAAAAAGAAATATGTAAAATAATAAATAACAATGAGGAACATACAAAAACAACAAAAAAAATATTTGAAAATGTATTAGAAAAAAATAGAACGTGATCTTTTGAGCTTAGAACCTATGCCAAAAATTTGCTGATATGGTTCCAAAAGTTATCAAAAACTTATATTATAAACATTCAATTTTCATCATCGTATTCTATGATCTCGAAGTCCGGAACTCCACCAAACCCATCAACATCATCAGTGCTTCTTCAAAACTTTGAAGCGTTCTATAAAATTGAAGGCAATCCTCGGGTATATAGTGGTACATGGATTGCAAGTCCACTAATTTCGCTGGAGCAATCGGTTTGTCGTTAGGCCACAATAAGCAAAAATCAGATTCTTTTATGTATTGCAGTTCTCGTTTTATTCTTTTATCAATTTTCAACTCATTGAAATCGTCTTCGATCGTAGACCGCATAAAAATAGAAAACATTTTATCTTTATCCAACTTAATTTCTTTTGTATGTAGCCAACTAACTTTAGATGAGTCTGTAAACTTCTTCCTATTGATCTTCTTTTCCAGTTTAGTTGTACTAAAAAAATCAGTCTTTGTCATTTTGTAAATTTGAAGAGGTTTAACTTTTTTACTTAGTTCTACAATAGTGGTATCCATAGTGCATCTAATGATACTGGGCATTGTTATGTACTGGTAGAAGGAGAGGTAGGAAGAGGTGCACAGGAAGTGAATTGCCTTCAATTTTATAGAACGCTTCAAAGTTCTGAAGAAGCACTGATGATGTTGATGGGTTTGGTGGAGTTCCGGACTTCGAGATCATAGAATACGATGATGAAAATTGAATGTTTATAATATAAGTTTTTGATAACTTTTGGAACCATAGCAGCAAATTGGCATAGGTTCTAAGCTCAAAAGATCACGTTCTATTTTTTTTGTAATACATTTTCAATTTTTTTTTGTTGTTTTTGTATGTTCCTCATTGTTATTTATTATTTTACATATTTATTTTAGATATATTTATAAAATAATACACTTAAATTCGTTCTGGAACGTTTATGCATAATTGCTATTTAACAAGGTTCATACAAAATTAAATTTAGCGAAAACGTTTCAAACTCGTTTTACCTATTTATATGCCCCTTGTATTATGTTTTTACAAAAAATATGCATATCATTCAATAACCAGTTTGGCATTCCACAGTAACACCAATAGTATTTGCCTGAAATAATTACAGGGAAAAAGTGTACCGCTAAAACACAAAATTGCGTTTATCTCAAAATGGGGTCGCTGTGGGTTGGAACGTTTTCGCGTAACTACGTCCAATTGAGATACGTTATTATTAAAAATGTAGCGATTTGCACGCAGTGCGTAGAAAAAAATACGTAAAAAGGAATTTCTGTAACCCAAATTTGTGTCTTTAGGTATTCGTAATATGAGAGCTCTTTTAGGTAAGTAAAAAAAAACAACACCAAATACGACTAAGAAAATAACATTTTTAATATTTGACGATCTCCACATGGCTCGAGTGGTATTTACCGGTCCCGGGTTCGAATCCCGGCGGTGCAAATGTTTGTGTGATGAATAAGAGTATTTGCACCTGAGTCACGGAAGTTATATACTGTATTTCTAAAAAAATATAAAAATACTTATATTTGTATCAGTATAATTATGTATTCTATCCGTTACCCTAGTATCCCATAACACAAGCTTTACAGTGCTTACTTTGTTCAGGCTTTGGCTAGGCTAATTGGTGCATGTGTTAGAAATATTTATTATTATTACTATTATCATTTATTATTCGATATACTCACATTATACTGATCTCCAACATCCGGTAAATGTAACGACTCTATACAAATGACGAAGTTTTCTTTCATGTAGCCTGGGTTCTGAAACACGAAACGGTAAAAATAAACAGTTTATAATCAATAAATACACATTTCGATAAGACATAAATTTTATTGATAACCTATTTTTGGCGCCGTTACCTAAAATGGTGCTTTCATATGTGGGAAGGTTTATTTATTTGTGGATATATTAGCAGCAGCATTTTAAGAAGGATTATCAAAATCGGACTAGTCCGTAAAAAGTTATAATAAAGTTATAAAGAGGAAAGATTTGTATGTTTGTAACGAATTGGCTCAAAAAGTACTGGACCGATTTTTAGAATTCTTTCACCATTTAAATGCTACATTATCATTGATTAATATAGGCTATAGTTTATTTTCAAAAAAGTTAGAGTTCCGTATGAAAACTTCGATAATGTAACCCAAGGTGTGTTAAAAAATACCAAAAAATAGCCTTATATCGCGTACGCTGCGGAAGACATTGACAATAGAGCAAAGTGTTGTACTAAAGATTTATAGAGGATACCAATATCTACAAAATGTCTGCGATACCATATAATAATAATAATAATAAGATTTATTGACCAAAAAAATCAGTACAGTAAGATTACGTAACGAACTTAGCACTAGTTACAGAAATTATAATTTATTAGTCTCTGCTGCTGAACTAGGAATGCCTGTATTTCAGCATTCAGCGCCATAAACCCCCACAGACATGAGAATACTAAACTAGACTAAATAAATATCTCATAAATGAAAAGATCAGTAGGTCATTTTAAAAGCAAGGCATCTATGAGTATAATATTTGAATTAATATGTGATGTATGAAAATGATGTGTGGGTGTATTTGTATGTGTGTGTGTGTGTGTGTGTGTTTGTGTATATGTGTTTAAGTGCGGATTTATTTAGTATTTGTAGCATACGTGTATGTATCTGTTTGAATTATTCAAGTTAGTATATTTATAAAATTTTCGGTTTCTTCATAAGACATTGCTTGAAGCCACCTATAGATAACTTCTTTACATACTAACCTGGGTAATGGGTAAATATTCAACAGTTTATTAATTTGATTGTATAAATAGGGTCCTAAAAATTTAAAAAACCTGTGACTGAATTTCGTACGTGTCCTCTGTGTACGACATACTGCATATTTTCGCCGAGAAGAAAGAATTGTGCTACTCGCGTCAAAGGTAAGCAAGGCATGTTGCCTGAGAACTATATTTAGTAAAAACAGTTGTCGTACTGTAAGTACATCGCAAACTTGAAACAAGTCAAAAGTTGAATACAGGAACGGTTTAAACATGCAAATTTTCAGTATTGCTCTTTGAGCTACTTCTAGTTTTAATATTTTTGTTTTAGCTGCACCACCCCAACTAGCGATACAGTAACACAATAACGATTGACAGAGCGCATAGTACACCTGCTTAAGACGATGAGGTTCCAGAACATGACGTATATTCTTAAAAATAGGCATCAATTTACGAATTCTTGCCGATAATTGATCAATGTATTTGTAAAAGTTGAGATTTTCATCAATGATAATACCAAGGTATTTAATAGATTGAACAGATTCCATGGCTAAACAGGAACAGCAACTTTCATGGTTAACATTATTGTCAGTCAAGGAAGTATGGAATCTAATTTTTAAGTTAGTATTACAATTTTGGTGATTTTTTATCGAAAATTTAATATATTTAGATTTATCTACATTTAGCGAAAGTCTATTAATTGTGAGCCATTTCTGAACAGCATATGTCTAACTATTACAGTTATGTCACAACTAGAGGTCCCCAGCGGTTTCAACCGCGTTAATTTGAAGAAAAAGGTTTATAGTGAGTCAAACTTAAAATATGGACATAGGCTGTCGTGGACTTTTTTACAGAACTTTAAAAGGGGAAGAATTCTGTCATACATGATTTTTGTGTTACTTTAACCGTTTACACAGCGCACGCAACGGAATATCACAAATGAAATATTTTTACCCGTTTTTGCAACATTTTTCATCGATGCTCCGCTGCTACTATATAGCCTATAGCCTGCCTCGATAAATACACTGTCCAATACAAAAATATTTTTTCAAATCGGAACAACAGAGCAATGTTGCATTCGCAACAAGGGGTCCTAAACTACGCAACGAATTTTTTTCTTGGAATGGAAGTATATCATTATTATGAAGAAAGTTATTGTGTATAATACAAGCCTTTGAACAAAAACTATAGTCTACACCGAAGCGAAGCGAGAGCGGGTCACTATCTTATATTAAAAAAATACGTGTCGACTTTAACTTTAAAAAAAAATACGTCTATAATACTTAAAATTTATACCTTCTAACAATTTAGTGGCACACTTGACTGGAACGAAATGTAAAAGGCTTTATAAAACATACCAGCATCTGACAACAACTAAACTGTTGATGTTGTGTGTGTAAATATTACCTATATAATATATGAAGAGATTAGGAGTTCGATAGCCCAGGTGGTGAGCGCATTCGGCCTGCGATCGTGAAAGTTAAGCAACGTTCGCAATGGTCGATCATTGGATAGATGACCAAAACCTTATTATCTCGAGCTCCTCCGTTAAGACGTTAGTCCCGGCTGCATCTGCAGTCGTTAGCACCCACCAATCCGCACTGGGTTCGATGACATGGGAAAGCCTGCGACCCCAGCAGTAGGGACATTAATAGGCTGATGATAATAACTGCTAGACTCGTCGGAAACTGTTGTCGCGACTACACACACACTCGATCCTTAGAATGTGTGACCGGTGCAGGAGAATTGTCTGGTTTTTAATGGGTAGGGCCTACGCTGGGCTAAGCGGCCAGGGAGGAGAGTCCGCATATACCTTCTCGCTCCCCATTGGCTGAAAGATGCGAAAGAGAATATTTCCCAGACACAAAAATACCGTTAAAAGAACTTACCGTTAACACAGTCCGGCAGTAAGGGTACGCGTTCCACGCCTCCTCGTGAACCTCCAAAGATCCCTTTGGCGCCAACAGCCTAATAAACGCTGGCACCTTTGATGCTAGATGGTATATCTTGTAAGTGTACTGGCCCGACGAAAACCTACCACCTGACAAATGAAAATTAGCTTTAATGACATAACCTTAACACACAAATTACCATGAACTAAATGATGCAATCACTATAAGTATACAAGTTTCACATATTCGGTTACTGTGATTACTGATTACCGCGTTTACAAACAAATACTTAATATACTAACACAACAACCTACATTTTTTATAGTAATAATTACAGACTCTAAAGTACTGTAACGACAATATATGATAACTACCTATATTGACATGAAAAACATCCTTCTGTGCCGGACACTTAAGTAAATTGCCTGCCGGGCCTGCAGGAAGATATTTTAATATGAAATAAGCAGTGACCTTGTACATGTGTCTTTTTTCTCTTTTTCCCAAATATTTTATTGTGTGTGTAGTGTACAAAATAAATAAATAATTTTAAGTAGATTTAATTCTTAAAAAATAAGTGATAAAACATATGAATAAAACTCTTTTCAACTAATAATTTTAGTGTGTGTACATTTGTTAAAATTAGTCTAAGTGGATTTATAAATTAGATTAAAACACACGAAATATAAAATTGGCACTGATAAATGGCACATGAAATTGGGAATCGAACACACATCTTCTGTTGAGACCTTCGATAAATGATACTAGTTTATTAAGAATACCAGCAAATACCAAGGTTAACACTCTAACCCCTTTATTAATGAACAAGGAATTAGCTTAGACTAGTTACGTCGTGTTTTGTTCATGTCACTCAAATGCCATTTGTCATTCAATAGACAGCGACAAAACATGGAGTAACTAATCCAAGCGTAGTCTTCGTTTATTAATAAGGGGGTAAGAGTTTAAGTTTGTTAAAACATAAAGTCGAATTGAGAACCTCCGCCTATTTAAAGTCGTTAAATAGAAGTTATTATGGAACGAAATTATTACGTGAAAAACAATCAGCAATTAGGTAGGTACTAATAGTTGTCCATAATTTATGTATTTATTATGTGCCTAAAGCTATTTATCATTTTTCTCATAAGCACGAGCTGTCTTTCTATGACGTCAAATGCGCACGTAAGGCATATATAAAAAATGTTATTTTAGAATCAAGTTTTGTCCAGTATACAGAATGAGTCAAAATGCATGTATGTCGTTTTTTATCAAATCAGAAATCAATATATCTTTTTCAAAATGGATGTATAGTACAACTCTTTTGGAACGTCCAGATTTTTTTTCCCTACCACTCGTTATTGGACATATTTTTTAGCTGCGGAGAAATACGAGTGAAAAAGCTCCACAACATTAAAAGTATAATGTAACAACATTTACAAATCATTATGCTGTTACAGCGTCAATACAATCATGATTTATTTAATAGAAAACCTGTAGGAATGATTGGAACAGTTCAAACCCAAGCATTTTTGTCTGTAATATAATCTGACACTTAGTAATAAGTGCTTTGTTTATACTATCATTGAATTTATTTATTTTTAACTCTTGGATATTGCTTGGCACTTTATTGTATAAGCGAACACAAAGACCTTTAAATGAATTATTGATTTTGTAAAGCCTAGTAGCAGGTAAACTTAGTTTATTTTTCTTTCTTGTATTAAGTGTGTGAACATCACTGGTTTTATGAAACAAATTAATATTTTTTCTTACAAGTAATAAATTTTCGTATATGTATTGTGTTGCAATCGTCATTATGCCAAATTCTTTAAACTTATTTCTTAATTTAAAAAAATAATAATTCCCAATCCTAAGCAAAAATTGCTTATTATTATTGCACAGCAAAATAGGAACCTCAAAATATTGTTATATTAGTAACAATTTAAGTTCGTGATGCATCGCTATTTATTTAAAACTGAAGCATTTTTGAAAAATGCATATCTAATAATAAGCAACCACCTCACAACAAATCTTTTTATCTCATACAGCAGTTTAGCTAAGTGAAACACCATTTTAATTGACATAAGAATCTAATTTAAATTTATTACTATAATAATAAAATAACGCTGCTCACGATGTTCTATGTTCTGTTAACACCACAAATCCACGGTATGAATCCAGCTCGCACCTATCCAAACACCGCAAACTGAATAAACTGCGACGTCATTTGAAAAACAGCTTGCATCGCATCGGCACGGTAATAATATCATAATATTACCGTGGCATCGGTATCCGAACAAAGTTTGCATATTCTATCATCGTAATAAATTGCAAGTTTTCAAAAAACCTTAGTTCAAATCCTCTGCAACTTGCCTGCAATCGATCCACCAACAATTTTTCTTATCCAAGATCCTCCTATCCACCCTTGTGTCCGATGGGAATAGAAAATAATATAAAATAAAACGGATAGTCGAATAAACCGGGGATCAGTTGTAGATCAGACGGTAATCAGTAATAATTCGCAAGGTAGCAATAAACGAGAGACAGCCAAGTTTTTTTTTATAGCCAGGTAGACAAATTACTCAATCCCACCGTATAGTGGTGATTAAGTCCAAACGCGAAGATAGTTGGTACAGCAATTATAAACTGCTACACCAACCATCCTCACCTTGCCGGCCTGCAAAAATGCTTCTTCGCGCCTTTCTTAATGGACTAGGGTCCTTTAAGAAAGGATTGTAGGGAGGAGGGAACACGGGTGCGGGCAAAGAATTCCACTTACGTATAGTACGACAAAGAAATGAGTCACCAGATTTATTTGTTCTTGTAGGAATAGTAGCCACAGTAAGTCGGTGGGAACGTAGGCCAGCGCGCGTGGTCCTCCGAAGTAAAGGTGATGGAGGGAGAATAACTCCTCAGAACACTTGCCATGGTATAGTCGATAGAATGCGCTTAATGATGCCACATCGCGGGTGAATTGGGATTATGATAAACGCTCCTGTGTGTACCACGCAGTCTTTCTCAAGCTGCCAACCTACACCTGATCGTGTACCGTGCTATTGATAAGAACGATCGAACCAACTGATTCCTGACCCACTTGCCCGATAATTTCCTTAAAAATGTCAAAAAACACTTAGGACTTTATAATAACAATGAAAAGGTCAGCAATGAAGTTAGCTGATCGTACAATGAAACATCCTGGTCCATTAGACACTGGATCCTCAAGATTCGACCCGAAAGCAAAAAGTGCCTATTGGACTTCGATCAACATTGCTATAGATAACGGGTTGCATACCAAATCAAAGCTAAAACTGTCCGCGTGTGTATTAAGCAGCTACATTGGATTCCTAATAAGAAACTTTATAATAACAATAAAAAGGTCAGCAATGAAGTTAGCTGATCGTACAATGAAACATCCTGGTCCATTAGACACTGGATCCTCAAGATTCGACCCGAAAGCAAAAAGTGCCTATTGGACTTCGATCAACATTGCTATAGATAACGGGTTGCATACCAAATCAAAGCTAAAACTGTCCGCGTGTGTATATATTAAGCAGCTACATTGGATTCCTAATAAGAAAACAGTTTAAGTTGAACCTAATAACAACCATTTCACAAAAGAATAAAGTTACAAATAAGAAAATGTTATTTTGTACACACTACCTTTTATCTTATAAAACGAACAAAACAATAAATTATTTTCATACTTGAAAAAAACATCGATCAAGTTAAAAAAAGGGAAAATGTGAAATCAACCTTATAACCCACAAAATAAAGTATTTTACCAGTCATTGGCCAGCCAACGACTTCGTTTTTACATCGATTCTTTTAGTCACTGCAAAATGGTTGTTCGAAAAAAGTTGGACAAAATATTGGACCCATGTTGTCAAATATTCTTAGCGGAGGTTTGAAAATTGTGATTTTATTAGAAATATAACACATGATACTTATAAGTGTAAAGCATAAAATAAACTATATTTCTGTCTCGTTCTAGCCTATTGTTTACATCCCAAAAAACTACCTGAAAACCATATTATTATGTATAATTTAGTTAAAGCTAACTTATAAAAAATATTTTCTTTTGTCTTTAAAACTAAGGTGCGAAAATCTGTGATTTTATTTTTATATTACTTATATAATATTTATATTTTGGTTTATTTCCGATGATTAATGTTGATCTTAATAACTTTGTTGATTATTTATTAAGATAATAAAAATTTAGATTGAACTATAACCATTGTGTTTTTATTTCTTTAACAATGTTAATTTACTACACGGCTGTACTATACCGTTGCTTGCAAAAGAATTTGCCAAATAGTCCAATGAGATAGCAGCTCCAATAAGTCCTTTTGTGTAGGTAAGTCCGTCTTTGAAACGTCCAGTGGGCATCAAATTTTTTAAAGGAAGTCGAATAAATTCGTCTGTCATGTTGGTAAGGTCCAATTATGAAGGATCAGTGGGCACCATGTTTTTGATAGGAGGTCTAATGAATAGGTCCTATTTTTTCCTTTAATTTATGAAGGTCCAGTGGGTACTAGATCAACCTCCTCTGTTTGTGACAGAAAAAGATCTGGCCATCTAAGTAGTGTTGATACTAAGAAGGCGATCAAAGCATTCCAAGATAAGAATTCGAAGAAATCTATATATAAACTAGCGGACCTGACAGACGTTGTCCTGTCTACACGTCTTTGTGAATCTAAACCATTCTCAGATCCCCTTGAACACACACAAAAAATTGCATCAAAATCGGTCCAGTCGTTTAAGAGAAGTTCAGTGACATACACACTCACAGAAGAATTATATATATAAAGATATAAAAAAGAGATTTTCCTTTTAAATTTGTTTTTTTTTCTAAGCAAAGTTTATGGGTATACATCTTCTTCTTCTTTGTTGAAATCTTTTTTGTTTTCTAAAGTATAATTGGCTGATTTTACAAAAAGAAACTTTTCGATTATATTCTGTTTTCACAAAAATAAATATAAGCATTTAAGTACTTACAATAGTATAAATCGTTCAAAAGTTCAAAACCGAACAAAGATGTTGTTAAGACTTTTTTGATGAGTATATTACCTATGTAAAAAAAAGATAGTACTAACTACAGCCTAGGTAGAATATGACTGTAGATATGTATGTAAATACATTTTTAACATGTCAAGTTACATTATGAATACGACATAGTGTTTTTGAATATTCATGACCTGTACACAGTAGGTCACATAACTACCAAGCATAAAAATAGGTAACGACAATTCTATTAAAAGAACAATACAAATGGTATCTACCCATTTATGCCAGCCTTTGGTTTGTTTGTTTTTGGGCATAGACTTTCTCACAAAGTCCGCTACTATTAAGGTTACCATCCGTCCGGACTTTTAGACTATAGTCCAGACTTTGCCCGGATCTTTAAATTGTCCGGATTTTCTTTAATTTCATTGTATATGAATAATCAAAGCAGATATTAATTTAAATACCATACCATTGTAACTAAGTGAGTAATGGTATCATTTTGTGACTAAAAAGTCCGGACTTTTTTCGGAATGTCAGGATTTTTGTCAGGACTTTTGAAATTCCTAAATGGAAACCCTAGCTACGATGAAAACGGTTACCTAAATCTAAAGTGTCTTCTTATCGTTGACAATTCTTTCTGGTGAATAACCTCTCTCTTGGCCTCCACTCTAGTGACCTTTTGATTTATCTCTTTGGCTCTATACGAGCACGCGAGGAACTACTACTACTTCGAGATGGTGTACAATATCTATCACGTGTTCAAGACTTCTGTGTTTCGCTGTATCCACTCATTAAGCTAATGATCAATTCTTTGACTGTGTTGCCAATTTGCATAACCAAAATCAGACATGAAGTAATTACTCAAAAAATACAAAATAATTTTCCATAATTTGGAAAATAATTTAAAATAGTTTTGTATTTTTTGCAAAAAGTACTATGTAAAAATACTAATATTTCTCATGTTTGTTAATAATTAATTACCTGTTCTTCCTAAACCACATATGAATCAGGATTTTAATTAAGTACTTATTATTTTTGCCAATTCGAACGATACATTGATGATTAGACTCAATTCATTAATTTATGTTCGATTAATAAGTAAATATATGACTCAAAAATATTATGTATATACATTGAAATTGGTAATATAATTTATTGGCATGATTATAATACTATTGCGATACGATTATACATACTAGGGATTCCCTGGGTTCACTGTGTCACGTTGATAAGTTATATTGTTATTTTTTTCCTTTTGTTATTAATATCTTCATTAATAGATGAAACGGATATTTTATTATAATTTTATAAATCTCCCTACGATATCTTAATGAGAGATAGATTGAAAATGCGGATAGTATAAACATATGTCCTTATTGCGCCCCCGTATTTTTCTTTTTCACGCTCTTACTAGTCTACTGGTAGAGAATGCCTTTATAGCATTACTAGCGGCCCGCCCTCGCTTCGCTTCGGTGTAGAGCTGAAGTGTAGACTGCAGTTTTTGTTCTCAGGCTTGTATTATACACAATGACATTCATCTATGATTCTTCGATCCGATCGGTTTAAAATTGACAAAGTTTCATACAAACTTTCATTCCCTATTTTATCCCTTTGGGGGTAGAATTGATCAAAATCCTTTAAAATAGGCATCCGCTATGCCTACGTCATAACATCTACCTGCATGCCAAATTTCAGCCTGATCCGTCCAATGGTTTGGGCTGTGCGTTGATAGATCACTATGTCAGTCAGTCACCTTTGAGTTTTATATATAGATGTCCGCCATTTGCTGTTTTTGTAATAAAATATAAATAAATAAATAGTTAAATGATTTGATGTTGTTCAGTACATTGGTGTGGACTACATTATAAAAGTGCACACACATGGCAACATTGGCGCCATTCGTATCGAGGCTTTTCGGCCGAAATCTCGGTCAGTGTAGACAGAAATGTGATTTGATTAAACAGCTGAGTCTCCAAAATGAAGTCAAAAGGTCACTTGCGTGTGACGTCCATTAACCGGTTACATTATGGTTAAGTACCTCTGTGTAACGTAACGCCAGCCTACCGTAAAACTGGTTCCGTAATCATTGTAACCAAAAATAATTGTAAACATAATTATATACCTATACCTATGTAAGTATATTCCTAATGACTTAGTAAGAGTCAAGAATATTATTCTTGCTATTTTTAAATGAAACTAACTACTATAAGTTATTCGTAAAAGTTTTCTTCGTCTGGAGATTATATTATAAAATAACACTACCTTTTAGAAAAGTTGTATTTAGGTTTAGACTCAAGCTTGCATTGCAATGAAATCTCGATCAGTACGTAGTTAATGTAACTGTGTAACACATAATTATTGTATCTAATTAATTGTATTGGTAGCAACATGATTTTATGTTAATGCTGCTAACTACTTCTGTAAGTATAATTTCATTTCATTACATCGATGTTATTAGTCCTTAGGACGGAACGGACGGAGTAGCTCGTCCACCAAACAACAGAATGTAAAAAATGCTGATCATAGATTACAGAATTTTGACAGTTTTGTATTGTTGGTGGAGCTGCTTTATGGTCGCAGCAGACATATCAGCTCGGAAAGGAATCATCACCAACTTGAGCCGTTTAGTATTCTTATTTCTTTGTATGAAACTCCCTACTGCACTGCACCGCACACTAATCGGAATCGTAACATAATCGCCTCGCCTCAAGACAAGAGCTTTTTCGAGGCAGGACGATTACGTTAAGGTGCTGATAAACTTGAGCATTCACTTTTGAGGTTTCTTGCGTATGTTACATTACAGAAAAAATTCTAGCGTTCTGTTGAACATTCTAGCAATGGACAGTTTAGCTTCAAGTTTTGTGCCGAGCCGAGCTTCTGTCATTGTTCCGCCGCCATCCATCCATAGAGGTATAAGAATAGAGTATGGGAGATATGTACTCTAGTACAAGTGCAAGTGTCCGACTAGTAGAAAGAGAAAGAAGATGAGAGACGGCTAGCTATCTCTCTCTCTTGTGACGCTGCGCAGTCCAGTGATTGGTCGGTATTGCTGCGCAGTAGTGTGATTGGTCTGTATTCATCCAATGCGCATTCGCGATTAGAGAGAGAAAGGTTAGACGTCTCTCATCTTCTTTCTCTTTCTACTAGACGGACACTTTACGAGCCGCCTTCCCCACTCTATTCTTATACCTCTACGCATCCCTCTCCGCCACCCCAGTCACGCCTTTTTTTAATATAACCCATAAATATATTAAATGCAGTATGAGCGACCGTCAAGTCTGACATCTTCGGAATATTTTTAGAGCGTCCGCTGGAAAAATCATTAAAATGTTTGTAGTTTGGCTCTATCATTGGCTCTGTCCATTGTTCCAGTTCGACAAATTTAAAAACAGCAGTTGCTCGATGTTCTGTTACAAGTGAATGTTCAAGTTTATCAGAACCTTTTCGATTGCGATTAGTGTGCGTTGCAGTAGGGAGGTTCATACAAAGAATACTGAACGGCTCGAGTTGATACCATGACGAGCACTTCCGAGTTGATCTGTTACGATCTTTACGCAGGGTCGAGGTTCAGTCACGTCGATTTTGTAATGCCCCCACTTCGCTATTCATATTTGCTAAATGTGTGTCCTTTTCATTCCTTTTAAAGCATCATAAGGACAGACTGTTGTCAAGTTTACAAATAGCCAAGTAAAGTGCCGGCATATCATACGATCTCGCTGTAGAGCTTCGATAGTTCGAATATCTCTTAAATGTTAAATATCCATTACTGGCTGCTTTAAAAGTCATTGCGTCATTTTTCCCTATAACGATGTATTGAGTATTTATTAAATATCAAAAATTCGAAGTACTTATCATAGACTGGATAATGTGATTGTATGCAACAGAATTTAACTACAGGTTACATAATACCGGAGTGTCAACCAAATGAGCTACGGTCACTTTACTTCATCACAAAGAAAATTAACTTACTAGGTACCTAACTACATAACGCTAAGTAAACTAACTTAGTAATATCGCAAGTGGGTACCGTCAGCATCATCAACACAAGTGGGACAACTGTTACACTCCGCAGTCTCACTCTTAGAAGTCGTCGCCTTAGTGCTTGTTTCTAGATAAAACCATATTTTTAATAAATCCGATGTTGCATTATAAAAATATTGATCTACGACTGAATTATGCTTCAATAAAGAACAAATCCCACCAAAAACGTTTTCATGTAAATGTTGCCAAGACGAGGCCTTATGACTCGCTCTGTCAAAAAGTTATCAGATCTCATATCGATGGTATAGCTCACAGATGTGGTATGTGCAATAAAGTTTACACAATAGCGTTTTTAAAGTTTGGATATCTGGTATATTTAGGCGTTAATAGTTGTAGCGGCTATATTTAGATGTACCTGTAAACAAGTTCATTGGCTAACATAATATATGTAACTAGAGGAATTAAAATAAAATTTGAATGATTAAGTTTGAATTAATTACCTATGGGTGTGCACTTACCCCTTCTGTGTACTTCTTTATTGTACATACCACATTTGACTGCTTTTGATATTAGGTTTTTAGAAAAAAGAAAAACCTTTTTATAATGTATTAAAAATTATTTAATTCTAATTTTTTTTCCAGTCAAACTGCCGCACTCAAAGACGCCAGTTAAATTTAATTGGCAATTAAATATCTTTCCTATTTATTTTATACTAGCGGATCACCCGCGTGGTACCCATTCCTGTGGGAATATCGGGATAAAATATAGCCTATGTTAATCAGGGATACTGTAGCATTCGCACAGTAGTTTTTGAGTTAATTCAGTACATCACGTGAAGCTAAAGTACAAAAATGGATGACAGACCATATTCTGGATCTTATGGAAAGACGCAGGCTTTGTAAACATGTAGATCCTGTGAAGTACAAAGAACTGGATTGTCTGATACGTGCTGAAGTTAAGCGGGCTAGAGACTCCCATTATTCAGAAAAATGTCGAATCATGGAAGAGCTGGAACGTAAGCATGATTCTTTCAACTTACATAAGCAGATTAAGGAGATGGCAGGACTTAAAAGAAACGTGACATCCTTGCTAACAGATGACGCAGGCAGTATTATATTGGACCTAGAGAGTAAAAAGCAAGTCTGGAGTAAGTATATCGCTTCATTATTTGAAGACACTTCAAGACAAAGCATGAGTCCTATTTCAGACATCACGGGCCCGCCCATATTGAAATCAGAAGTTATACATGCACTGAAAGCAGCAAAATCAGGGAAATCATCTGGACCTGATAATATTCCAGCTGAAGTACTTAAACTGTTGGAGAATGACTATACTGAGGCCCTAGTAAGACTTTTTAACCAAATTTATGATACTGGTAACCTTCCTCACGACTGGTTAAAGTCGACTTTCATTGCGGTGCCTAAAAAGCGAAACGCGAAGAAATGCAACGAGTATCGTACTATCAGCCTCATGAGCCATGTACTTAAAATCTTTTTATCTATCATTCACAACAGAATAAGACCTAAAATTGACGAGCAACTGGGTGAATGACAATTTGGCTTTCGAGCAGGCGTAGGAACTAGGGAAGCTCTTTTTGCCTTAAATGTTTTGACACAAAAATGTTTGGACATGCAGACCGATATCTACATGTGTTTTATTGATTACGAAAAGGCTTTTGACCGTGTTAAACACGAGGTACTAATACAGCACATGAAAGGTGCTGGACTGGATGGTAAAGATGTAAGAATCATCCAAAATCTTTACTGGAACCAGAGAGCACATGTGCGTCTTGGGCATAGTCAGACCGATGATGTGGAAATACAGCGCGGTGTTCGTCAAGGGTGTATCCTTTCACCATTGTTGTTCAATCTGTATTCGGAGGCGATCATGTCCGCAGCGCTGGAAAACCTGGATTTTGGTGTAAAGGTCAATGGAAAGATCATCAATAATCTACGTTACGCTGATGACACTGTCCTTATAGCTTCCTCCGAAAACGACTTGCAAGTGATTGTCGACAAAGTCAAAGATCACAGTGAGCGTGCTGGACTTTCAATGAACATCAAGAAATCTAAGTTCATGGTTGTGTCTAGGTCAAATCCAGTCGCCAACATCTGTATCGGAAATAAGACCTTAGAGCGGGTCCGACAATATAAATACCTTGGTGCTTGGGTCAATGAAGAATGGCATTCCGATCAAGAAATAAAATGCCGGATAGAAATCGCTCGAGCATCCTTCAGCAAAATGAAAAAGGTTTTATGTTGTCGGAGTATTAACATCAGACTTAGAGTTCGGATCCTTCTGTGTTACGTTTGGCCTTTGGTATTATATGGATGCGAAGCATGGACCATCAAAGAGGACACCAAGAAACGCCTTGAAGCTTTCGAGATGTGGTGTTATATAGACGTATGCTCCGAATATCTTGGACGCACAAGTTCTCGAACAATATAGTATTACAACGCGTCGGTAAAGCTCGACAACTGCTACAGGTGATCAAACGTCGTAAAGTTGCATACCTGGGTCATGTGCTGAGACACGAACGATACGACTTATTGCAATTGATAATGATGGGCAAAATTGAAGGGAAACGACGCGTTGGAAGGCGTAAAAAGTCATGGCTCCGAAACATCCGAGAGTGGACCGGGATCGCCAATGCAGGGGAGCTCTTCCGTTTGGCGCAGAACCGAGAGGAGTACACAAAGTTAACGGCCAACCTCCGGTAACGGAGAGGCACCAGAAGAAGAAGAAGTACATACATACAAATTTTTCCTCTTTATAATTATTAGTATAGACTAGACATAAATAAGAGACAGAGATTTAATTGTCAATTTAAGTTAACTGGCGTCTCTCGAGTGCTGCAGTAAATCTTGGAAGCATAGCATTAATCTGTTGCATTATTAAACTCAATAAGATTATACAAATTTAAAAAATTATGACAGAACGTCAGGGTTGCCAGTTTAGGTGTCAAAACATGCAAAGTGCCACATATCACATTTGTACAATTAAGTTGTAAATTGCTTGTGAAAGCCGAATGAGGTAAGGGCACATGCAACAATTGACTGCTACAACATTTTAATTTGTAGTGAATTTATCACACTTAGTACATTAGTAGATCATAACCGGACCAACATACGCTCACCACATTTGTGCACAATAAAATATAAGTTACAAGAGCAAACTCTGTGTACTTAACTCAATTTTCAATAAAAACGTACTTACCACATCTGTGAGCTATACCATCGATATAGTATAGAGCCAGGATTCTAACTCTACAAAACCTAACTTCACGAACTCTAGTACTACTACTACTACCTTAGTCAAAATTTGCTTGACCATTTCTCTACATTCACATGAGCTCAAGGTGAAAAATGTATTCATTACTTTTCTGTGAGCAGAAACAGCCAAGCCACGTGACATACGGACAGACAGACGACAGAATGACAGCAATAGGGTTACGTTTTACCCTTTTGGTACAGATCCCTTAAGGTAAAGGTACGTAGTGCCTTTGCGCTTCGCTTGGCTCCTCTGGTCCTGGCGGTGGCACTGCCGTGCCCCCAGATAAATAATTTCTATTGTTTAAAAAAAAACACGATTCTATTTCCTTACTTAAGTATCCTTGTTATAGTATCGCTGCAATAAACGTACTATTATGAACTGCCTTGAGGTAAATTTTAGTTGGCGTTTATATAATGACTCAACTTTTTACCAATTTCAAACTCGATATCGGTATGCGATAAACTGGGCAATAAAATGTATTGTGTGTGTTACTGTTGCCTATATTGTAAGAGCGTCGACGCCCATTAAGCGAAAAATCAGCTTACATGGCGTTATTAATCGTGTTAATATATTGTAACAACAGCCAATACGCCAAGCGACGAATTAAAAGTCGCATGCTTATTTCACACAGGTAACTACAACTGTGCCTGTAGAATTTGTTCCATTTATTATACTTAACTACTTATCTTTTGCTTTAGCCTTTTTAAATATTGTTGTTGCCTACTGAGCCCTTACTATCTTATCACCTGTCGGAAACCATTCAAACATAAACCTCATGAAGTCACCAAGGATCTAAGCTCATAATGCAATCTAAATCGGAAATAAATAATGTAGTTTCGAGGGAGCTGTCGCACTTCAAGAAACTGTATTGCTTTTAATACCATAGTAAGGTCCCTGAATATCATTATTGTCAAGAGTTGTATGAAGGAAGGAGATCTGAAACGAAATCAACGCACCTCTCACCTCCTTAACGATCCGAAGATGTCGTACGCGCAAGATTAAAACTTGTTTTGTTTATATGAAAAAAAAAACATTATCAAACGCTACACAAACGGTATTATAACTCAGACAACGCTCACAAATTCGTTCTATACTTATTTTGGTCGAAAGTTCTATGTTTTTCTGCCTTCGATTCCCTACCAATTATTCCAGAGTGAGCGGGAAAGGAGGTAAGCGAATGCGAAACGGAGCAAAATATAAAGGTTTTAGGAAAGAATTTTCTTTAGTCTTCGAATGAAACAAACGATCCGGATTGTAACTACTTTTTATACTTTTAATCGAGCTTACTCTGCTCAGGGGGTTTTAAATAGCGACATTTGTATAGAAAAATAAAAATATAATTTAATGACATTTAATCTAAGTGTTAATTTTACGCATTCTCATACAGTAATAAAATTCATATACATATTAAATTTATTGGAATCTTTTTGAAATACCAGTTTGTTTTAAAATTTGAAAAAAAAAAAGATATTATGAAATTGATGCCCAGAACTATAGAAAACTACCTGTGGCTCACTGTTTTTAGTGCAAGCACAAACAATAATGTTACTTTATCATTGTGAATGAATTAAACGGAGTTCGGAGAGAGTAAATTGGTCGTCCACTAGTTGTCTTCGTAGGTGGCGAGCCATCGACCAACAATCAAATGAATGATGAAGTGGCGAGCATAAACATCGAAATATATTTATAAATTTACAACCGCAGTTCTCTCACCCTCTCTCGTTTATTCATGCGTTCATTAATAATTTTATTCTACTACGTATGTGTATCCTACACATACATATCCCGAAACTACTGACCATAGAGTAACACAGCCGCCGCGTATAGGGAGGAGCTATAATGACATAATACTACTGAAATCATTCTGCCGCTTTTTGCGGGGTATATAGAGCATGTACATTAACAGATAGTTGCCTGTTTTTAAAGTTAATGCATAAGAGTAACTTTTAAAATCAGGTGTCATTTCCGGTTATAATAAAGTACTCTGTGACAGAAACTGTGTGACGATTGTGAATGAGCCACAGATTAGAGAGAATTTTTAAACTCTCGTTAACCAAAGAAAGCTAAGAGATTTAGGTTCTATAGCCATATATTCAGTAGCTTCATTATTTTTGTTATGTTTTTAAGATAACCATATTTTAGATTTTTAGTGTATCACACCTTATAATTTTATTTATTTATTTATTTATAGTCAGGGAACGTAGGCCCATAGATAGATACCTTAAAGTCTAACATATATATAAAGATTATAATGTGTTTATGGAGGTGTTTGGCGAAAAATGTATGGCAATATACTTTATGATGTCGCCTACCATCTATAATAATTGTCTGAGCACATTTGCATCTAGTGAAAATGATAATATAGTTGTGGATATTAATACCACAGTGTAATAAAAAAAATGATTTGTTTTATCGATCTTTACAAAATAGATTTGTTTTTATGTTATATAAACAACTTCGATCAGTCTTTGGCTGAATGTTACTACACCCATAGCCATTAAAAATGATTCGTATGTTTTACAAACCGGTAAAATTAAAAGTCCTTTTTAAAATAAATATATTATACAAAGGTGTCCGTTGAAATCTAATGACTGTAAATTAAATTATAATTTACGCCAAGAATTACCGTGTATGTCAATATTTTTTGTGCATTTAGGACAATTTGAGCAATCTCCTTTAACAACATTCTTTTGAAATATTTGTTTCTTAGGCTTTCACGCACATCACTCATTAAATAAAACTAGTTTTTACGGGTTAATGCACGAAACTTTATTTATTTATTGACGTATTTATTGACAAAAAGTTTTATTCTGACGACGAAGCCTGTAAAGGCTACGAAACGTCAATAAATAAATAAAGTTTCGTGCATTAACCCATTAACAATTAAAAGTTTAATATTCCAAATATGTCTTACTGCAAATTACATAACATTTTGGCATTTTTGATCTCTAACATACACACGCGCGACTTGACTCAGTCTAGTGAAATATCCTAGAGCAACTTAAGCCTATTCTAGACGGATGTAATCCAGCGTACCAACCAAGGTGACCTTGGTGGGAAGGAAGGAAGCGCGCCAACACGCAATCACGAGCCGTCTTCTGGCGTGAAAACACGTATGCACTCGTATCATGCGCGGACTGTATTACAACACGGTTACGTGTTGTAGAAATGACTCCAAATTTGTCTAAATTTCAAAATGTGGGCTTTGCCTTAACAGTTTTGTGTGCAATAGACGACGAAAAATAACAAAAAAGAGAATGTGGATGAAGCGTTGGTTACAACAGCGAATGATTCTCAGCCATTCTAATTCATTCAAACTTATTGGAGTTATTGGACTTTAATGATATTCATAACTTTCTAAGAATACGTGCACGCATACGTGCGCACCCGCTGACTGCCACAGCGCAACTCTCTGAACTGTCTTTGCTTTGGTTGGATGTAATCCGCCAGCCAAACGGTTGTAATCCACGCGTTCCAACCGCGTCCGTAATCCAAGGAAGTTGAAGGTCAATTAAAAATTTGGATTACATCCTTCGTCTAGTCTAGATGGATGGCAACGGGCAAGGTCACCTAGGTTGGTACGCTGGATTACATCCGTCTAGAATAGGTCTTAGTTTTGTTTCAAAGATGGCCCAACAGCGGGGAAAAATCGCTAGAGGGGAACGCTGTGAATCGTAGACACTGTGAATGCACTCCCACCTCCTAGCCGCGTCGGTCGCGTTGCTCTATGCCACCGGCCCATGACGAATATCATTTTACAATGGCACTGTTCCGATCGCCCTTTAGGTAAGCAAGTACCTATGAATTATTCTCGACTCATATCATTATCATACTATCAACAAATATAATTTATGTACGACTGACATAGAATATATTGCGTGTGTATGCACACAACAACATTTTAAGGCTTCAAACGTGAATCAACAATACTTTGGCGCATTTCACTTAGAAATAATATTGCGTATAGGTAGGTTCCTAATTTTTTTAATAATGCCTGCACTGAACCTAAAGGTGCAAGCAATTTTATCTTCAATATATTTAAATGAATCGCCGAAATGTATGTACGCACATAACTTTCGACAGACTGCGCCTAACTGGAAAATTACTTCGTTGTTGTATTATATTATATAATTTCAAAAAAGGTTTTTAAAGAAAAAAATCCGAAATATATGGCATTATGAAGTTCGAAGAGTGATAATAGTAATAATTAGACGACCTTCGTGGTCAAGTGGTTTATACGCTGGGTTTCCTGGTAGCGCCGACTCGAGAGCTCCCGGGTTCGAAACCCGGTGGAGGCAGACGTTTGTGTGATGAATACGAGCATTTGAATTCTAGTCATGGATGTTTAATGTGTATTTCTATATAAATATACTTATATATGTACAAAATATATTCTATCCATTACCCTAGTATCCCATAACCCAAGCCTTACAGTGCTTACTTTGGGGCTAGGCTAATTGGTGTGAGCATTGATGGCCCAACAGCGGGGAAAAATCGCTAGAGGGGAACGCTGTGAATCGTAGACACTGTGAATGCACTCCCACCTCCTAGCCGCGTCGGTCGCGTTGCTCTATGCCACCGGCCCATGACGAATATCATTTTACAATGGCACTGTTCCGATCGCCCTTTAGGTAAGCAAGTACCTATGAATTATTCTCGACTCATATCATTATCATACTATCAACAAATATAATTTATGTACGACTGACATAGAATATATTGCGTGTGTATGCACACAACAACATTTTAAGGCTTCAAACGTGAATCAACAATACTTTGGCGCATTTCACTTAGAAATAATATTGCGTATAGGTAGGTTCCTAATTTTTTTAATAATGCCTGCACTGAACCTAAAGGTGCAAGCAATTTTATCTTCAATATATTTAAATGAATCGCCGAAATGTATGTACGCACATAACTTTCGACAGACTGCGCCTAACTGGAAAATTACTTCGTTGTTGTATTATATTATATAATTTCAAAAAAGGTTTTTAAAGAAAAAAATCCGAAATATATGGCATTATGAAGTTCGAAGAGTGATAATAGTAATAATTAGACGACCTTCGTGGTCAAGTGGTTTATACGCTGGGTTTCCTGGTAGCGCCGACTCGAGAGCTCCCGGGTTCGAAACCCGGTGGAGGCAGACGTTTGTGTGATGAATACGAGCATTTGAATTCTAGTCATGGATGTTTAATGTGTATTTCTATATAAATATACTTATATATGTACAAAATATATTCTATCCATTACCCTAGTATCCCATAACCCAAGCCTTACAGTGCTTACTTTGGGGCTAGGCTAATTGGTGTGAGCATTGGAAATATTTATTTATTATTTATAGTAATATTAAGGTACAACAACGAAACGTAATTATGTACTTTAAGTACCTATTAGTGGTTATTTCAAGTTTAATTTATTTTATTCACTTGATTTAATTACTATTTACCAATATTGTGAAAGTTGATTTAAGTTGTTGTTGTTGTTATAGAAAACAGATTTTTTAGTAAATTACAAATATAGGAAGGTAGTTAGTTTCATTCAGTGGTCTGTTGACGGCGAAGCGCCAAAAAAGTCTCGTTAATCGAGGCACCTCCTGGGCCCAGAAAGTACAGTGCTAGCTAATTTATTGCTTAATTGGGCCTATAACAGACAGCTTACAATCTATCGAGATCATGTTTGCAATATAGTAACATCATACTTCATTGCTTATAAAAAATTGTATTATGGTGCAATCCAATATCACATCTAAGTTCCCTGTTTATGGTCAGTCATAAACTAAAGTAAAACTTACCTAGCAGCGGGTAATCTTTGAATGGTTCATTCTTTATGACTTCTATTCCTTCACCGCCACCCGTTTCATTTTTTGATACTTCTGCCACGCAGTACAACTGCGCCACTTGGTACTATGCAAGAAACAAAAAGCAATTAAATAAACATTATGTTTGAGCATCCACATTGGTGTAGCTAGAAATTTTTCCTATGAGGGCAGCCTCCAGTTGAATTAATATTCATATTGAAATTAATTTATCAACTGCTGTCATTTTTTAACATTCAAACTTCAAGGTGGGCAGAAAGGATTTTAGGGTGGGCATTGCTCCCAGCGCGCATCATGGTTCACACTCAACACAGCAATAAGACATTAGAAATAAAATGATCTTGCTTGACAAATCATAAGTATTTCAATCCATGTGGGATTGATTGCTTTGCCGTAAGAATAGACTTCACAGCATGCTGCAGCGCAATAGTCTGTGATTGTTATTCTTCTTGAAGGTCGCTGCTCGGCAACTGGATTGAAAGTGCCATATTTTATATGGTGGAAGAGAACACCTTTGTGTGTGCACCTATATATGTAAAATGCTATAGTAATTATTATTATTACAGGGTATAAAGTGCAATTGGTTGAGTTTGAAGACCCCAATGTTTTTTACAAAACAGAAATTAAGCATCGTTAGAAATAAGATGACTTCTCTTTATATCTAATTTTTTTCTCTCGCAGACCATCATATCAATATACAAGTAAAATACTAGTTTTGTATAAGTAATTTTCAAATTAACAATTGATATATCCAAGGATAAATATCATGGAACCCTGATAACAATGACTATGTCAAAATTCAAATTAGTAAAACACCATTGATAACAAACAACTAGATATTAGTTTAATTTAAAAGAATGAAACCGTTGCTAAGCAGACATCAAAATATACAGCCATATGCTATACCATGTTGTATATGGCATGTAATGTTATAAGTAATAATTGATAAGTCAAAAATTATTTTTGTATTTATACTATCATAAATAATGTATAAAAGCGCTAAATGAATTTTTGAAGATATACTTGCTTACCTCTTCAACTGTTAAAGGAAGAGTAACACGGCTGTAAAAGAAAAAATACATAGTTAATTTTAGTTTCAATCATTACAATGAACTACTAATCTGATAAAATTTTATAAAGAAGCATGAATTCCTAATTTGATTTAAAAATAAACAGGTAGGTTAGAAAAATAGACCATCTAGGATTCCAGCAAGCTTCCAAGTCAGGACTTTAGCCGCTTCTAACGTTGTCCATCTGCTAGCAACTCAACCTTGACCTGAACATCTTGGTCAGATACTGTCAGTGTCATTGCTGTGCAATTTTTCATAGGTTCCAAAAAACGACATGACTCGTTTCGCTGACTACTGATATCTTCCATTGGAATTGGCTCTGAACAGTGTTTACTGATAAATTATAATTTTACGATGTGTATGTCAAGAGTATTCCTTGTAGAACCAACAAAAATCGATTTTAATCACTGAGTTATAACCTTAGCCAATATACTTACTATTCCTTGATAAGCATGATGCAGTTTTTATTATTTCACTTAAATACACATTAGATAGTCCACCTCACTGAAAAATTAAACTTAACACAGTGCAGGTCTTGAGCTATGTCGCGATTATTGGCAGATTATTATAATTTTTATCTATGACTAGCCAACGAAAGTGACAAGGCGCATGCTCGATCACTTTATGACGCAACGGATATTACGTCAACTTAGAGGTAGCGGTGGGCGTTTAAACGATAAGCGCTTAATTAAGCGCGCTTAAAATATTAAGCTTGTAAGCACGCTTTTAAGTATAAGCGTTATAAGCTTTTCACTTAAAAAGTGTGAGTAAGCTTTTCACTTAAAAAAAATAAATAAATAAAATAAAAATAAAAATCTTTTATTTCAAGACATGGTCTCATATATGTCAGTAACAATTTTTCTTAACCTATGTTAGTATTTCATTACAATTTCAATCATCATTATAGTATATATAAACATAATTAAATCATTAACATTATATAGAAATAATTAAAATAAATAAACAATTTCAAAATTAAAATAATTAAAAATTTACTAATTTATACTAATTTTACTGCACCCTCCCCTCGGCCTGGTCACCAAACATGTAGTTTGATGAACTGACCGAGCAGAGGGGAGTCCATTGTATTTGCTAACATACTCAGGACTCTGTTACAACCTCCCCGCAACCGATGCACCAGTGACGCGACATTTTTACGCATAATAGCATAAAAGTCGTCAGTGCTTACGTCCGCAAACATGCCAGATGCAAAAGTGCAAGTATATTTTTTACTTAAAAAGTGCAAATCCCGCTATCTATGTCTTTGCCAGGAACTACATACTTCGATCCTTCTACTCCACTAAAGTATCGAAAAATGGGTACGCGGAATTCCTTGGAACTAAATATTTCACAGCATCACAGCCATAGAACGCGCGACTTCAGCGCGCCGCGTCGGCGTGCCATCTTTTGTGAGCCGCTTAATACAGCATGCGAATTATTATAATGCAACGTAAAACAAATTGCACTTTTTTAAAATTTGGTCGGATAACCAACGCTTTTTTCGTTAAAAGCGTTTAATTAAACGAAGTCGAAAAGCAGTACGCTTGTCACTGTGACGGAGTAAGAGCGCGTGGGTGTTGTACGGTGTGTTTTCATGCTTTCTTGTGTTAATGCGTTTCGTTTATTGGTTTAATGTGCATATAAAATAGTTAAAATTATGTATATAAAATCAATGAACTTTTAAGTACGCCTGGATCACGAGTATTCACGAGTATATCAACTCCAGACAGTCCTCGGCTTGTAAAGGTGTCCGTGATGCTAGCGTACCCATGATCAATATACGGTTTTTCGTTATGCCATTAAATACTGCGTAAATAGTGCCAAATTAGTGTAAAAATAAAAAAAAAAGTGCCTCTTTAATTTAAGAAATAAAGACCATTTTTACTGTGTACGCTACCATGACGTCAAGCTAGCGTACCCATGGCCGACCCCAAGAACGGCATATATTTAAGCAACAAAATTGACACACAAAAATAGTTCGCAAATAGTGCCCTGGCTTTACAAAATTTCATAATCAATACTCTTAAAGGACCAAAGATATTGAACATAACATTCTTAGCTGGCATCAACCTGGCGTACCCATAATAGTTCTCATAGAAAATTAACTTTTCTTGTTATCAATTCTATATGTATAAATAGTGTGTCAAATAGTGCCTCTAACAGTAAAAGTATTTTATGTTAATTCGCAGTAAAACAATATAAAAAAAGCAAATAAATTATTTTTATATATGAAGTACAGTCATGTACAGAAGTGATAATATTTTCGTAGTATAGTAGGTAAGTAAGGTACTTAGTAGGTAGGTAGGTTGAAATTCTTATATGAATTTATGATTGGTGAATTCGAATAGAAATATAATATCTTTTTATAAAAAGTACCTATTTATTTTAGTAAAAATACATATATATATAATCTCTTAGTGCATAAATTAATTTTGTGTGTAACTGTACTACAATACATTTGTTCCTAGAATTTAATACCCTCTTGTGATGTTGTGATGCGGATTCACATAAAATACTTTTACTGTTAGAGGCACTATTCGACACACTATTTATACATATAGAATTGATAACGAGAAAAGTTCATTTTCTATGAGAACTATTATGGGTACGCCAGGTTGACGCCAGCTAAGAATGTTTAGTTCAATATCTTTGGTCCTTTAAGAGTATTGATTATGAAATTTTGTAAAGCCAGGGCACTATTTGCGAACTATTTTTGTGTGTCAATTTTGTTGCTTAAATATATGCCGTTCTTGGGGTCGGCCATGGGTACGCTAGCTTGACGTCATGGTAGCGTACACAGTAAAAATGGTATTTATTTCTTAAATTAAAGAGGCACTATTTTTATTATTTTTACACTAATTTGGCACTATTTACGCACTATTTAATGGCATAACGAAAACCCGTATATTGATCGTGGGTACGCTAGCATCACGGACACCTTGTAAAGTAGGAAGGAAAGTTCATTGACTATTATAAAAAAAAATATTATAAAATCTAAATCCAATTGAAAATCTTTCGTTTTTAATGCCAATCAATTCATTAAGTTTAGAAAACTTTTTAATAAACATTTCATTAATAAGAACAAAAAACGCAATAAAACACTTAAACACATTTAAAACGACAATAAACTCACGCTTTTTTAAACGATATAAACGAAAATACAACACAACGTCGCGCTTTTTACGCATGCTTTTGAACGTTGAAGCCAATAAGCGTTTAAACGAAAAAGCTTTTTTTCAAGCGCGCTTATTTTAAAAAGTACAACGTTTAAACGCTATTAAGAAATAAGCCGTTTTTTCCATCTCTACTTAGAGGTGCTCAGTTCTTATATCGATATATAGAATGGCGTGTCGGTAATAAGCTATAATGTAAGAGAGTAAGAATAATATGCAATGCAACTCCCATTTTTAAAGAAAGCACCTTGTTAGCATGAAAGATTTTCTTCTGCAATGACACCGAAAGCTTATACATAAATAAATAAATACGTCATAAAGTATATGATAGCACTTTATGCCAGCTCTTCCCATGGCTATTCGTATTTAATAATGAAATTATGACAATGGACACCCCATTAAAGAGAATAAAAAGGAGAGGTTGTTGTGTTGTTTAAGTTTACAAACGGCAAATAAAAATAGCCATGTGAAGTGCCGGCATAATGCAGATACTTCAAGTAGCTATCAACCACACAGCGCTGCTCAATATACATAAGTACCTAATAATACACGACCACTACCACCACCACCATGCATTCCTAAGTTGTTGTTTAATGGTAAGAGACATATTTACAGACACAACCTACAAATTTCCCGCTAACCATAATAAAGGTATGAAACCGATGTGCTTCTGGCGCGTCACGACACGCCACGCCACGTGTCGCGACGGCAACACCAGTCGCGATGTTTGAGGTGGCAACACATATCAATTGCCGCTATATAGGGATGTCGAAAGTTGAAAAAAATATCGATACATCGATATTTTAAAAAAATATCAATATCGGCTTCGATATATCGCGAAAAAAACATCGATATATCGATATATCGGACCAATTTTCCCAAAAATATATGTAGCACAGTCAGCCTAGCACAGTAATAATAACAATACAAATTATAATTAAAGAAAGAATTAGTACCAAATTGCCGCTACACTACATGACAGTACAGTATCTCACGAAAGACGACACGCAGAATAATAATGGAACAAAAATTATCTCCCTAAAAGTAGACCCTGTTTTCGAATTATGAAAATGATTGCAGGGCCTCTCAGGTCATCTTTCGTAAACAAGACTGGACAGTCACACACTTCCACAGAATATAATGGAATCCACCAGCGAAACAGATTTACAAATCATAGACAATACTAAATACACAGATCATAGATATGTTAAATATCATTAATCTGAGATCCAGTTACGATTTTTCCAGATACGAATTTAGTTAGATCGTGATATGCCGCTAATAATTAAAAAAAATATCGTTTTTGATACAAATTTCGATATTGGTTATTTTGTATCGATGTATCGATATATCGAATCAAAATATATCGGTTCAAAATATCGATATATCGAACAAAAAATATCGATATATTGATACATCGATATATTTTAAACAAGCCTAATGTCAAGTAAGCCACTCTTTTTTCTCTTCTTGTTTGTTGTGCTATTTTAACTAATATACTGTGATTACCTTGTACTATTATTTAGTAACTGTTATGTGCCATAAAAGTGTGCCTACCTGATGCGTGCCTGTCTACGAGCTCGAGAACCAACGGAATATAACGAAAGGTAAGTAGTAGAATAGTTCACATAAATGATAACCTGGTTGCATCTCATGAAAAGTTTGTAAGTATGAAAATAAGCGCTTGCCTGCGCTCTTGATATTAGCCTATGTACCTGTGTTTACCGGCACGGTAAAGAGATACTCTCTCACACGGCAAAAGGGCCGGAGAGTGTGGGCGTGAAACGCATTGGAAACGCCTGTGGCATTGACATAATTATAACAATATAAAAAGAGGTAAAAAGATACTCTCTCACACGGTGAAAGTACCGGCGGCGTAAAAGGCGTGAAACGCCTGTGGCATTGACATAATTATAACAATATAAAAGAGGAGGGCTAGTGCTTCTGCAGGAGGCAAGTCCTAGGGTACCCTACCAAGAAGCCACAAGAGAGTGTTATGGCATGCGCAGCGCTATGTCTGGACGGAGCTGGAATAGTGGCTGAGCCAGATGGAAGACGTTCCATAGTAGTGCCATAAGAAGTGGGCGACGCGACTCTTGCATGTAGGCGCAAACATGCAAGGGTTGCATGGGGAGCAGGCGACGGCCTTGGCTCTCATGCTCACACCGCTCTGCAGGAGCGTAGGACACATGGCATAAAGTCATGTTAGGAAATTTCCGCATCGTTTGGACAGCTAACGTAGATAGTTGAGTTAACATGGGTAATAGGCATATAGATAATCTTGATACTCATTTATGACAATATTTATGTGTTCTATGAATCCTGGAGTCATACCGTTGTGATGGTGTGACTCCGGGACTTAGTGGCACCACGCAGTGGTGTCATAACTTTATTTATACTAACAGATGGAGTAAGAAAGTGATGAGAGGCATGGACGGACATTCGCTGGTGCTTGAAGGTACATACAATATAATCTGTGGTAAGTAATCACCCTTCGTCTCTCGATTCTCCCTTTGTCACGTGTCTATCGTCAAAAAACTCGCGATCCACGGTGGATACGTTTGTATCACGGATATGGGCTGCATGTGGCAGCCCCGCCCCCAAGAGGGTCGTGACACCACGTAAATATGTTTCTGCCTTTAGCGCCAGTGTCTTAAATTTTTTTTAATATTTTCACGTTCTTAAAGGCTTGTTCATATAAACATGTCGCGGCTTGCCAGAAGCACATCGGTCTCATACTTTTACCTTGGTTAAAAACATATGAACGTGTCGTGTCGTGTCGACGCTCTAGCCTCTCTCTCTCTCTAACCCATAATAAATATGTGAAAACGGCATACCACGACACGTAAATATGCACAGGGCTTAATACGTACATCACATAATGCAATAAGCGATACTTAACTACCTATATCAGCGCTTTCTCACTTTGAATGTGGCATAATAACGAAATCGGTAGATATTCTCATAATTCCCAAACTGTTGAAAATTAGACTGTTTTTATTTAGTAATACTTATTTAAAATTTTAAAGGAAATATTGGAAAAAAAGGGAGAGTGGTATCGATTCTGGTGTGATTCTCTAAACTTAAAACTAAATTTGACATCAGTCTCTCCTTCTCATTCTTTATAGAGAATGACAAGGATGCACTGTTGTCAAATTTAAGTTAAGCTTTAGAGAATCATGCCACAATCGACACCACTATATTTATTTGTAAATAAAATAGCAAAATAATAATTTAAAAAAAGGCTGTATGGAATTTGTTTACTTTGCCTTCTCCGCATAAGGAGAATAAATTCTAAAAAAAAACAAAATGACATTGACAACTTTGACAGAATTGAAATATTGCGTGGTGACATTGACATAAATGAAAAACGGATGAAAATTTGTTTGATTGAAATCGATTTTTCTAAAGTATTTCCTACATTTTAAGTTATGATTTGCTAGCTTTTTAGACGCTTTAATAACAGTCGTGCCTCATTTTTATGAATAATTAGTTGTGGTAGTTATAGTTAAAATGAGTTTGGTCAGTAAAAAGTGCGAATCGATAAGTTTACTTGAATCATCCAAAGGTGATATTATTTCGGGTAAAATTACACCAGATGATGTGTTGCGTTTGGAAAAAATCACTGATACATATCTTTGTAGTCCTGAAGCGAATGTATACGATATAGATTTTACAAGATTCAAAATCCGAGATTTGGAAACAGGAACTGTCCTATTTGAAATAGCTAAGCCACCGACAGATTTTGGAGTGGAAAATGATGGAGCAGAGGACACTCCTGAAGAACCACTTGACCCTAACGCAGGCAGATTTGTACGATACCAGTTTACCCCACAATTTCTTAAGTTGAAAACAGTTGGTGCTACGTAAGTAAAATTATCTTAGCAACACCAAACCAAAGAAAATTTTACTAGAAATAAATTCACGCGGACCGGACAGAAGACTGGACTTGAACCTCATTTAAACATCTAGCAGTGAAATGCCTGAAAAATATAAATACAAACACCAAACCAGTTTATTTTGATAAAAGCATTGTAATATACCTATATAAAATTCTTTTGCCAATAAAATAATCATTATAAAATATAAACATTCAACTCTTCTATGCAATTTATTATGTTGCATTGTATTGTATTAGCAATAAATTTGTGACTTGGCAAATTTAAATTTGAATATCTATGACATAAAATATGAAAATATCAATGCTAGTATGATTTATTTGTTATTACCTGAATGTTTTTTCACAGTCACATTAAATGTTTCAGTGTGGAGTTTACTGTTGGAGCTCGACCTGTGAATCACTTTCGCATGATTGAAAAGCATTTTTTTAGAGATACCTTGCTCAAGACTTTTGATTTTGAGTTTGGTTTCTGTATACCATTTTCGAGAAACACATGCGAGCACATCTATGAATTTCCTTCTCTACCTCCTGACTTAGGTTTGTATATTAAACTTTCTTAAAAAAACTCTTCTAATACTTATTTTATAGTAGGTATATTTTGTAAATAAATCCTTTTTTCTTTTACAGTCGAGGAGATGATTGCTGCTCCATTCGAAACATGCTCTGACAGTTTTTATTTTGTGGACAATCAACTAGTAATGCACAATAAGGCTGATTACGCATACAACGGAGGGATAAATAACTAAAACATTATGTTACTCCTCTTTAACTTTTGTCAAAAAGAAACTCTCTTTAAGCACTACAAAATGCAATTTGTGAGTGAGTTAACTGAATTTGTTTAAATTTTCAGTTTCTCAATCTCTTAATATGACTATTTAGATATTTTGCGATTTGATAAAATTGGTACCTAATTGAATCTAACTACTGCACATTTGTTGTTATTTTTTGGCAAAATATGTAATTTATTGGCACAGGTAAAAATATTTATGCAATGTTTTTCATCGTGCATATGTGACTTTTATTAAAATTTTACTGTAATTCATGACAAAATGCACATGCATTCCACCTTCACATTGTAAAGGACCCCAAGAAAAAGACTTTACTTTCTTATGTTATTATTGATGAGCCTAAACTTATTCAATTTTGATATAATTATACTGAAAGTTGTGTTGTTGTGAATAAGTTTGGTAAAACATAATGGTCTACCCAATTGGCTTTAAATGTCAAGTTTGTTACCACCTTGGGTAGATTTCTCAATCTATGAAATAGATGTCTGATACATATTTAAAATATACTATTGTTATCAATGTGTCTGTTAAAATTTGTGTATAGTCAAGAACACATTGTTACCAGTTATTTTCACTCAATTATGAACCTTACAATTATCCACATAAATCTCGAAAGTTGGAATCTTTTTATTGTTTTGGATAACATGATAATATTATGTTGCTGACTGTCTCTGATCAAAGCAGAACTGGTTGTCTTGCCACTTTTGAAAAAAGAAAATTGCATAAGCATGAATTGGTGAAAAGCAGATATTGATGATTTAAAACTATTGAGATTTTGCTTGTATTTTTCAAGCAAATTATTACATAAATTCAACTTTTTCAAGTTCAAAACCACATTTTATCAGTTTATTAAAATAAAAACTTTAAATCTAGTCAAAGGCTCAATTTATACCGTCGTTGTGGAACGGAATTAGGGGAATTCTCGAGGATATCGCAGAAGATGTGTAACCTTTTTGTCACTCGTAACTAGTTTGTATGTTATAAAATTGACATTAAGTTCATTATGTTATACACATTTCACTGCAAACTTTCGTTTTCATTCTATTCCACAGTGATATATCGAATAATATTAATAATAATACCTATATAATATTCATCTATTATCAAAAAGCCATATTCCAGTTTATTGGGAAGATATCCAGTTACTTTGTGATAGCCCAATGTGTTGTTGTCTGTACATAATTTAGTATGTATTTATCTTTCCCAGAAACTAGGGACTATAAAATATGACCTCTTATTTTTTTGTGGATTTCTAAACACTTAGTTATCACAATTTTGTAAATGATGTGAGAACACTTTGTATGTTTTGTGTGTATCACCATTTGTGTTGTGTATAGAATAAGACTACACTGACCTGGATATTTAATCTAGTCATTATTTATTATATGCTTAGCATAGCATATTTATTTTTAATAATCTAATAAACATTGTATAAAGAAATAGTACAATACAGGGAATGAATATATCTGGATGTGCTTATTTAAATGTAATGCATTAAGTAACTTTTGATGATCTAAAGATTAAATGGTTACTATTTAATTGCAATGAGGAATCTCTGTAATGGACTTTATCACCACTTTACATCAAGTGGGGTGAGACATTTGCCTACCTGGCTTTATAAAAAAAAAACTCCAAAGCGATGACAGTATGTAGAGATAAAAAAGGAAGCTTTTTTTACCAAAATTATTCATTATTAAGTTAGTTATTAGTTAAATAAGTATTAATCACAAAAACTACCTATTTACATTAGCGCTTCTTGCTCCTTAAATTTTATTTAAAATACAATCATGTGTATAATGCGATTCAACCAAGAATAGGACCGACTGGGCGCCATGTTGTGATGTCATAGCTATCAATTCAAACCAAATAGGTAGAGTGAGCAAAAAAAAAGTTTTTATTTAATAAAACTTATTTATTAAGATTAAGTGAGAAAAAAACATCAGATTTTTTATATATTTTTTTACTATGCCTTGTTTTTGTTTTGTTTGTATTGTTCGACCTATGTCAGAAAAATCAACATTTCTGTCAATACAATTTTTATCACAAATTCGCTTACAAAAGACAAGGACGGAAATCTGCGTCACACTAGATATAGGAAGTTGTCATTGGCTGGAGGGCTGGAATAATTACAACACAGCATTAGCATTGTTCGACCAATGACAGAAAAGTCAACATTTCCGTCAATACAGTATGATTTATTATATTTTTATTACAAATTGTTATTTAAAAGTAATAAAAAAACCCCAACCTTTTTTTTCAGGTTATTTTACATTAGCGGATTACTCCAAATTAAACAGAGTGACGGTTTCATAAATAAAATAGTTTTATTGCGCCTGTATTTTTTTAAATTTCTAACAAATATAGCGCATTCAAACCATCATAAATCGTTTAATGTGAATGATGAAAAATTTTCAATGCCGTCCAACGACTTATTGTGCGAACAAGCACTCTTGCTTTAATTCGAATAAAATAAGAATAAATAACGAACTCCAGTGTGTTCATTATTCATATAAATATTCTTTTCTTTTGAAAAAAATTGCAAATATAAATATAATGTAAAGTTTTAGTTTTTAAGATGTATGATGTCTCACTTATTTTATAAAATAGTTACAATACTTGTATCTTTCCAAGAGGTAGGTGCAGATAACAGCGTCTATTATCACATTAAACTGGTAAACAAATTATTTTTATTTTTGTAACGTAAATCTTAATGCCATGGTCATTATTTTCGAAATTGTTTGAAAAAACTTACTGTACCACCTGATGCGCTGTTCATTAGGTATAAATTTTCCGATATTGTCACGTGATAGCGCGATTGCTAAAAATCTTGCTATAAGGGCGACTGCACTGTACCTACCATTGTTATTATGATAAATTAATAACAGTACCTTTCGTGTAATATAATAGCAAACAAGAGGAAAGAAAGTTGGTGCTCCGTCACTTTATGGTCAAAGACAAGTGATTGTCGCTAAGTGTTCTTAGGGCAGTCTTTTTATCCAGGTACGGATTTAGAGGTAAGGGGGCACGGGGGCAACGAAGGAGCGGAGGCTTTTAAATCTAGGCCGGGCGGACGCCCCCCGTTGTTGGTCACCCATCGACATTAATTTTTTTCCCTCTGTAGTGGCGGCCCCCCTGTCTTTTGGGGTCTCCTAGGCCACAGCCCGCCCCCCTTAATCCGTTGTGGATTAGCGCACTTTTTGAAATAACTAAATAACAAACTTTAATTTACCATCTGAATAATGACTTCTATCAGCCGACGGCGAATCGAAGAATACTTGGGTGTTTTTGATTTGTACTGTATTAATCCGTCTTATCATATTTCTATATGGTAGAAATTACAAAATAAGAACGCGTTACTCTTATCTCGGGCCCACCGCGCCCCGTCTGTTTGGCAAGGGCATAAAGGACTATATCAATGTCTTGTAGCTATTCATTAGAAACGACTCTGGTGGTCAAAATGTCAATGGATAGATGTGTTACTTTGCCTGCTGTTTTATATAAAAGTAGTGTCGCTCGATTGAAAAGGCGATTTACCAGCTACCCTCGGAAGCTCTTGTTCTCACTGTTTTGAGTTTTGGACGCGCCTTCAGACTTTAATCCCATTTTCTTACCTGTACATTCCCAGTCTCCCCCGCGGGTATTGCCATCGGAGGCCAATGGGAATAAAAAAAACTGAAGTGACTTCATTCCCATTTGCCTCCGGTGGTAATCCCTGCGGCGGCTGGGAATAAACATTTAGTTTTTCTATTCCCATTTGCCTGCGGTAGAAAATCCCGCGGGAATATACGATTTAGCGTCTGGTTGCGATCTGCCAATGTTGTAACATTAGGCGTTGAGCAGACGACGGGGCGGGGCGAGCATTTTGTCCGCGAAGCAATAAAGACCGCGTCTGTCCGTCGATGTCTGCGGCTGCCCGCGCTGCGTACACAAAGCACACGGCGGGCAGAGGCGGTCAGTTTAGGACGTTCGTTCTAGTGAATAGTCCATGACCGCCCCGCGCCGCCGTCTGCGTTACTGCATATAAACTGGTTTGTATGATCCACGGCGGGCAGCCGCGGACATGCCGCGCCTTGGGTGCCCGCCGGGCACCCAAGGCGCGGTCTTTTTGACCGCTGTGTGCGTTTGAAGTATAGGATTCACTTTGTGCTATTATTCGCGGCGAAATTGACCGGCCCGCCCCGCCCCGTCGTCTGCAAAGCGCCTTACTGTTTAAAGTTGAGAACATTTTTCCTAATATTATGCATTCCTTTTGACATTGTACAAGTTGAATACATTCCTTTTGAAACCTAGTACTCGACGAACTTATTGCATGATACGTGTAACAGATAGGTAGGATACATTTACGATTGTTAATTGTGACATTTTATTTGGGATATGAAGTCGACACTACCACATAGGCTGGATAGGTGATAATCGCTTGAACTATTCCGTTTTTGCCAAAATAAAATCATGAATAGTTGGAAAGGTCCTATGATCCAGCGAAAGCATTTAATGCCTTTACAGTTCTATTCATTTGTACCTATACGTAGTATAATGCAAATGTATAATGTTGTCTTTGCATTTGTACCCATTTATAATTGTATCCATCAGCATTGTATGTTTTATCTTTCACTTATTTCCACCAATATACTTTTTTCGATGGTAATAAATTGTTGAAAACGTTTAATGTATTTTCATTATTGTAAGTGCATAATAAACTACCACAGATGAGAACGGGATCCTGTACTAACTCCTTAGAAGTTTATTAGCAAAAAAATGGTTGCCTGTAAAGTCGGTTTTACGGGCGAAGATTTTACGTGACAACGTCTTTTTCTCGGTAGAATATTTATTGATATGAATATAATTAAATTGCACAATAGGAACAAGGAATTGAATGAAAATAAGAATTGCACAAATTTTAACTATAGAAATATATTTTGTTTACTAAAACATTGTACATGTAAACTTAAACTTAACACGAGAGACTCATCGTAACGTTACCGAGCGTTACACTTTTTCATAAGTGACTCCCAGCCGCAACCTAATTTAAGACGTTGTCACGTCAAAAATTTTTTGAAGTGAAAACTTCTTTAGCATCGTTGTACACTTTTTTTGTATGGGTAAAAAATGTTAAACTCGCGTCAGGTTAAACACGTGGGGTGATCCATCATGACACACAATAAAATTGGAAAGGTTGTTGACTTTCAATATATTGGACAAAGCATAATAGTATTTTATTTTATCGTATTATAATAAGTCTCTATCTAGGACGTTCACGTGGCAGTTTTATTGCGAAGTAAATGATTTTTTTTTACAATAAATGTTGCTAGGTGCGCTTAAATGTGATTCATGTAAGTTGATTTCTTTACAATAGATGTCGCTAAGTGCGCTTAAACGTGATTCATGTAAGTTGATTTTTCTGAGGGATAAACTTTTTAATGTAATATAAATTGTCATGTTTATATGTACGATAGCGCAATAAATAAATATTGAATTCTTCCACATACATGATAGTACTTTTATACTGATAATTAAAGCAATTCGTGCAAAATTATTCTCTAACCATTCCAAAATATCAAAAATGCACAACGTTAATATTCAAGTTTTCACTTCTGCAGGCACTCCGGCAACCCGTCGTTTTTTTGGATATGTTTAACATAATAGGACAAATTAAGTATCCATCTCGTGGACGTATTAAACTGAGTTTTATTAGTAAGGTATCAAAACTGCTTTTCTTGTCTCGCACTTTGGGGATCATGAAAGGAAATAATGGTTTTTAATAGTTCAATCAATATATTTGAGCTACTGTATAAGCAATACCTACACAAGTAAATTGTAAGAGAATACACATTATAATAAGGTTAAATGAATTATTAATATAATCGCAGTTTTTTGATAAGTGCATTATTTATATTTATTATTAATAATGATTAGTTTAAACAAAACTAGATAACTTCTCTACGATGTTGCTTATACTACTTAAACAGAGTGGTCCAAAACCGTAGGCAATATGAAACAGGTAGGGGTTTTTGCAATAAATTTGCATTTGCAGGGATCTATCTTGAGTTCCATAAAATATCAAAAAACAATTTAATTATAATATTAGTAAGCAAAATGCCATTGAAAATACCCATAGTGTTCAATATTTTTTTTAAAGATTTTTTTTGAACCATCTTTAATAATCGACCAGCTTATCCTTAGGAAAATGCCGACAAATGATTGGACCAATCCATGACAGTACAAACGACCCAATATCGAATAACAAAAAGCAGGATGCTGCTCCTCACAATAATTTTAGTTATTAATCTGAGTACAACTCCACATTGCCTAACACCTTATGCATATTTTGCATTAACACAGGATTTCTTTAAAAAGCACTGTCACTCTGTGTCTCAGTAGAGTCCGGCTAAGGATAAATTTCCTAGGATAGCAGTGCCGTATCGCGATTCCTCGTCGAGGAAATCAAAGCTTTACTGGTCCGCCTTTGGGCGGATTTATATATGAGCTCGACTTTATTCCATAAAATGGTGCCATTATCGCTCTAACATTGCCAGTGGTAATCCCAAAATCTGGCTAAATCATAACATTTTCTAGAAACAACGAAGCCCAAATGATAGTGGTTACTATCCATCATAAATTGTAGATAACCATAATAACCTAATAATATTATCACTTTAACCGTTTTAGCGGACCTCTTTTCTCATTATAAATTCCATTATTAATTATATAATCACTTTCGTTGAAAAATAAACAATAAGTCATTATTGCCAGTTTTCTATATTTTGCTTATAAAATATAGGTACCACCAGGGTCATTGTCGCGTCAGAAACAAAGCAATTTTATGTTGTATTTATACTGTTGCCACTTAACACAATGTTGTAATTTTATGGTTCTTATAAAAAACCAAACGTTGAGTTGCGACAGAAAAATATTTCTCCTTTATGCAGCACTTATATTAAGGCGATCTATGCTCATATACCACCTATCTATTAAAAGAATAAAATACATACATACATCTAAGTATCTCTATAAAATAACATAAGAACTTAAAACTATCTTGCTGTATACTTACTGATGTTTTAGTAACGCAATTAATGAAATCGCAAGTAAAGGCTGATTTACACTTCGGTAAGTAGGTACAGTAGCAAGCTAAGTTACAGTCTTGGCGAGGTAAGTTCTTATCATCGTTTCGTCGTCAAATGCTTATAAGAACTTAACTTGCCGAGATCGTAAATAAACTCGCTATTGTACTTGCCGACGTGTAAATTAGCCGCTAACAATAGCGTAGGGATAATTCCTTACAAATATCATTCTTCGTTGTACACTGGGTCTAAAATAGCGAGAATGCACATTTTATGCCTTGATAAGACTGTTTCATTTTGCGACTCTTATAAAGACAAGAAGGTCATGAAACAAAATGAACAAATGTGATGATGATGAGATGATTTCTGAATCATCTATCTAATTTGTCAGTTTTATATTAAATATGTAAAACAGAAATTAGATGAAACACATAGTTGAGATGTTTCATACAAATATCGCTATTTTAGACTATCTTATTACTACCCAATTTCCCTGTTACCTACATGCGTATACATGAAAATTAATATTTGGGTATTTTTTTCTGTAGACAAAGCTTCTCTTACAAACCATTCTCATGATATTAATTTATTGCGCTTTATAAAAAGGCACAATATACATTGGTCGTTTTAACATAATTTTTGTGTCAAATGACTACACTACAATGCTAAGAACTTAAAAATTCTCAATCGTAATACGAAGCTTAACTATAGTACCTAGTTGTCAATAGAAATTGACAACATAAAAACTAGTTATCATAATATTTACTGTCGTACATCTTGTACACATTTTTTTTATAATACAGGCAGTCCTCGACTTACGTCGTTTCAAGTTACGTCAAACAATGTTTTGACACTATTCCTCAAGCATACGTCAATTGTTTCGATTTCCGGCATAAGAGAATACACTTGTCGGGAGGTTAATGCCCGTGGGGCCGGATGTCTCGACTTACGTCGTTTCGATTTACGTCGCGTATTTGGAGAACCTAATATACCGTAAGTACGAGGACTGCCTGTATTTTTAAATGTCTAATTTAATTTTTAAACCGAACATAATTTATAAAATATTACACAATATAATAACATGTGAATTAGAATTGATAATAATTTTGGCAGGGCGATGTATCCGAAATCCCGAGGCAGCCCTTAAACTACCGTGTACCTATTTGATAATGTAAATGAAAGAAATTTAAGCCTGGGCGCCAACGTACCGTTTCCTCAGTGGCGGCGCTAGACCACATGTGGACGTCGGCGACATCAAGTTCGCGAGGCCTACTTTACTTCGCAGTAAAAAACCGTTAAATTAAGTAAGCCAAATTATAAAATAACGTATGAGTAAACGAGTTTTATTGTTGATAATCAAATGATGACAAAAAATAACTACAAACATAGAAATTTAAATACAAAAATAGTGTTGCCAGACAGACGATTCTGAATACCCGTAAAGTACTACTCGCTTCCATCACGCACGTGTTAGAAAATAATAAAAGTCATTATCATCTGCTTAGCTTTTTCCCCGAATTGTTCGGGGTCGGCTACCTAAGCCAGGCCAGGAGAAACGAAAATAAAATAGGTAACGTGTAAAAAATTTTCGAGGCGCCAGGCCGTTGGCGGTGGCCGACGTCGCCGACGCCTAGCGCCGCCACTGCGTTTCCTGGTCCGGAATTCCGTGAGCCTAGATCAGTCGTTTGGATTTTTTTATTAATTATAGTCCCAAACGAAAGTTAAGCTTTTACATTCTGAAAAAATCGGAATACTGTGCGCCTCGTTGAAGATATATGTTAGGACGTGCATTCAGGTTTACGAATCTGAATTCCTGATCAGGAAACCGTACGCCGCGCCCAGGCTTATTTAGTGGTGTTTCAGATTAACAGCGACGCCTAGGGGCACTACGGCTTCTCGAAGATTTACTTCCGAAATCTTTCTTGATGAAAAATTTATAATTAATACAGTCTCTGTTAAAGAAGTTTTCCGCATAAGAGAATGGGAGAATGGCACACTTTTCTTCAGCAAATATCTCCGATAAAGGTGTCTTATTTGAATGGCAAACGTCCACGTACTGGTATTTTCTGCGTGCTTGGCTTTTGTTATAAATATGAATCTCGTAAGACCATTTACTTGCGCTTTGCTTAGTACCAATCAATTGAGCTGTCATGTAAATTTTACGATCGCATTCGGACACTTTGACGTGAAATAAGAAATTAAAAGTACCCAACGCAACGTAATGTACCATTTGTGTTTCGCAGCGTGTTAAAAACATCTCGGTGTCTACATCGGCGTTGCAATGACTTGGATGCACGTCATTAAAATGCTTCGAAATTTGCGGAAGTTTGCCTAAAATATAAAACGAAAATTCAAATACGACGATTAATAACCCAAATCGACAAATAAGGGGAACCTCAAACATAACTGTAGTTTTAACTGGGGCAAGATTTTGCTTCTGATGGTAGACTGAGAGCACGCATACATAGTAGATTTTCACTCGAATTGATAACAATAATATTCTTTTTTGTAATACACCATACAAGACACATGAGGAACTCGATGGCGCAAGTGGTTAGCGCGTTCGGCTGCGATCATTGCAAGCAACTTTCGCAGTAGTCTGTCATTGGATGGCTGACCAAATATTTACTATCTCAAGCTCCTCCGTGCTTCGGAAGGCACGTTAAGCCGTTGGTCCCGGCTGCATCTGCAGTCGTCAGCACCCACCAATCCGCACTGGGCCCGCTTGTTGGGTTATGACCCAATCTCCTTATTCCATCCATAGGGAAGGCCTGTGCCCCAGCAGTGGGGACATTAATAGGCTGATGATGATGATCCAAGACACAATAGTAAATTAAAAACATAGGGCACAGGCCTTCCCTACGGATGGAATAGGGAGATTGGGCCGGGACCCACCACGCGGGCCCAGTGCGGATTGGTGGGTGCTAACGACTGCAGAAACAGCCTGGACCAACGGCTTAACATGCCTTTCAAGCTCGAGATAATAAGTTTTTGGTCACCCGTCCATTGACCAACCATTACAAGTGTTGCTTAACCACTTGTGCCATCAAAATCTTCTACTACAGTGAAATAATGCTACTTATTGGCAGGGCCGGATTTAAAGGTGTGGGGGCTTTTATTTTCAAATCTGGTCACCACAGGCCACTTACGATTTGCAGATTGTCATTTTACTCGTCGTGTGGTATAATTTTCAAACATAAAGATTTCTTCAGAAGTGTTCTAATACAGTTCGTAAGCCGTTGTGATACAGATACATTATTTTCATTGCACGATGAGATAGCACCGTGCCATCGTACGATCGTTGCCAATTAGGTCGATGGCTATGGCAACGGCGAAACTGATAATCTTGTACCTATCTAAAGCAACTTGAACTTTAAGGAGAGTTAAAATCAGGCAGGCCCAATGTTTGTTTACCACCCTAAAAAATCTTGGAATGCTGAGTTTTCCATGCAGATGTAAGAATAAATTCACACCAATTAGCCTAGCCCCAAAGTAAGCACTGTAAGGCTTGTGTTATAGGTACCGTACCGTTACTCGGGTAACGGATAGAATACATATACTGTACATATAAGTATATTTACATAGAAATACCTATTTCACATCCATGACTGGAGTACAAATGCTAGTATTCATCACACAAACATCTGTCCCCACCGGGATTCGAACCCGGGACCTCTCGAGTCGGCGACACCATGAAACCCGGAGTACCAGTCGGCCACGGAGGTCGTCAGAAGAAGAAGCACACGTCAGGGCTGACAGTTTCAGAATAATTTGGCGACTTGTATGATTATTGTTGCTGGACTAGGTCTAAAAGCCAACCAATACCGAATGTTAAGAGACCCAGGGCTAAGTACAACGAATTTGTTACCTTGTTTTATTGTCTCACATCCATCTTTGATGCTATGCTAACATAATAATATATCAGGGTTAAAAGTATGAAGAGTGTGTGTGTGTTTGTGAGTGAGTGTATGTGTGTATGCGCGCGAGTGAGAGTGTTTTTGAAAATTTTTGTAGTTGGTGAATCGTCTAAGCTATAGTATCAGTCATACCTCTCCATTGGCATTGACCAAATATAGCTGCTAGAGGGCACAGCATCTCACTAAATGGACATTCCTTTCCATGTATTTCTAAATCTGCCATTTTAATATACAAACGGCAACCATCGTTTGAATTCGGACATGCTACTTTACTCTGTCAAAGAAGAAAATTTTACGAGTTTGAGCATTAGTTGATAATAAAAAAGAAAAACAATGAAATTAATAAAAAAATGAACTGAAAATAAAAAAATATATCCCACTCAACCTAGCTCTATACAATTATGACACTTTATAGAGTAAAAAAGAAAAAAATCGTCTCCTTTTGCATGTACTTGAATATTTTACTAAATATTCGGCTTAGGGTAAGTATTCCACATAAAATCCCAAATTTAAGAGTCCCGTACTCGTTCTGTTTACGATCTAGGACCTGTGACATACGGACAGACAGACGACAGTGTGACCGTCATAGATTACCATTTTTGCCATTTGGATAGGTATGGAAATCTAAAACTAAAAAAATCACATTACACGTGCGGAATTATTATATTTATTCTCTCCAACATAATGCGTCGCGTTATTTTGGTCTGTTATAAAATAAAAAATTAAAACAATCAAAAATAGGTACTTAAGAAAATATAACTAGAAAAAATTCTACGCAGACCAGGCAGCAGACGAGACTCGAACCAGTTTGTCCCCGTTTTCTTTAGATTTAAACATCGAGCAGTTACATGCTTAAAAAATAAAAATTATAACTATAATTGCTATTTCTTCTTTCAAAGGTTTCTTACTTGTAAAGGTATTCATTTGATAATGTGGGTTACCTACAATGTGAACAGATGGCGCTTCCTTGCAGCTTAAGAAACGCTGGAAAGATTCTGACACGGCCATCAGGGCCGCGGTAGCATAATTGGTCAGTGCATTCGCCCGGATAGCGAAGGGTGTGGGTTCGAGTCCCGTCTGCTACCTGGTCCGCGTAGATGTTTTTCTAGTTTTATTTCCTTTAGATTTAAACATCGAGCAGTTCCATGCTTAAAAAATAAAAATTATAATCATAAATAGCTCATACCTCTGCAATAAAACTTTCAAGAGATATATTCCTCATGTCTCCGATAGGACACCCACAAATGCCACATGGGAAACGTCTGCTTTTACAATTACTACATGAGCTATGCCCCTTAAAACACTGATAAATGGCGACTGTATAACTTTGCTTGCATGTTGGGCAGTTGAGTTCGTCTTTTTCATTTGCAGGCCTGTGAAAAAAAGTACAATTTAATATCCATACTTTCATACCAAAATTATAAATGCGAAAGTTTTCCGTTTGTAAACTATTCATTATAAACTGCTGAACCGATTTAGATGAAATTTGGTATAAGTATAGCTCGAGTCCCGGGAAAGGGCATAGGATAGTTTTTATCTCAGAAATAATTCTTTGAAGGGCTGAAAGGGGGGTAAGGTAAGTTTGTATGGCAACCCAATTTTTCCAAGCAGACAAAGTCGCTGGCACCAACTAATCACAAAATGTATCGTTTGAATCAATGAAGCCTCCAAATTTGACCTAATTGGAAATAGTGTTCATTTCTTTATTATTTAGTATAATGTACGATAACTGCGCGCCATCTGTCGGAGTGCAGACTTCTTATCTACGCAAGTTTCAATGAAGCGCGTATCCCTCAATTTTAATAAAGGCCAAAACAGTTCTCAACCGCCACCGCTCCGCCTCCGGCTTCTGTGTGTTTTGGCCTTAACTACGTGCCCCGGGGCCTACCGCCTTTCTGGATTGCTATGGCTATCACTATCGCTTACAACTGACAAGCCAGACAAGGCAAGGCGCGTCCACATTCTCGCGTTTATTCAATCAGTACGATACCAGACTTTTTAGTGAGACTTGGTAAAATTTTACGAGGGAGGTTTTTTTTTAAAATTAAACGAATACAACAATCGCATAGAAATCCTATATTCACCTGAAAAATAATATTGTAACTTGTTCTGTTGCGGTGTATACATAGATGTTATCCACCATCGCCTTTTTTTCCAACGCTCTATAATTTTATAAGTATACTATATGTTATCAAAATTCATATACGCAGACGCATAAAGTCGCGGCACTTGCACTTCGAGCACATGTTTTATGCTGGCGACACAGACAGAACTAAACAAAGACGAGAATGCAGATGGATATTTTTTTGCGTCACCTCGTGTTGCCTCGCCTCGCTTAAATTCGTAGAACCTCGTCAGGCCTTGCTTCGACGAGAGTGAAGAGCTAGCATTATAAATCGATGAACACCGGCTGCATGCACGAAAGTGTGACGTTATTTCACGTTGTCACGAGTAAGTTCTGTTTCGCGGTGTGTGTGAGGTGAGGCCGAGGGCTTCCTTCTCCTGAACCCCCCTTGTAGAGTACCTCACCTCCGCGGAGTCTAATTAATTAGTCTAAGCTTCCATAGAGGCGTACTTCGGCTCAAACGAACCGGAACGGGAAGCCCCACAAAACTGCCCCGAGGAACCTTACTTACCATCAGAAACACAACCACCAAAAGGAAATGCTAAAAGGGTGCCTTGTTATTTTACTGTGGTGGAGGTTACTACCCGATTAGAATGTAAAGTCTGCTATGTCATACTTCTCTTAAAATTTAATGAAACAAGCTCAAAATTAAAATAATACACTTGTATAGTTTTGCACGCACAAAGTAATAAGTAGTATTGTAATTCCAGAGATTACCCAATAGTAACCTTATTTGTATCACTAAACTAAAATCAAAGTTATATTGCCCCTAACCTGATATGTGAATGGTAGTTAAATGGGTAAAGGTAGTTTAATAAAGTAAAGCTTACCTTTGAGGTACAAAATTAGAACTTTCTGGGGTCCTGATGGTAGATTGATAACTGTTTGTAGCATCAGGAATACCGAAAGGCCCAGTGGGAGGATTTCCCAGTGTTGTTAAAGGGGATTGTTGCCTAGGTGTTGTGGCAGGAATGCCACTGGAAGAAGCTGTTTCCAAATTTCCATATATGCATGTCCTGGTCGGTTGTGCTATTCCAATATGTATGTCATTTTGTGAAAAACTATAGGGTCTTGGTTCTCTTTGTAAACTGAAATAAATAATGTATTTTGAGTTCAATATCCTAAAAATATATGGAATCATCATCAGCCTATAATTAGGTAGTAGGCAGCCACTGTGGTGGCCCGTAAGACTTGTGGGAGCGAGGTGTGAGGTACAGTAGGGGTCACGGGCGCGTAAACACTTCAAAAAATCTTTCCTGTGAAAGCGCTAGACGGGTGATTTTACGGGCCCATCCTGATTGGTCGTAGTATTTTACTATAACCAATTAGCATAGCGCTGCACTAGGTGCAATTATGAATGATGCGTGCGAGAGTAAATATTTTGCGCGACGTTGCTCTATGCCGCTACACAGCTACAGCCAGCGGTTTGGCAACATCTCGGGATTTCTGTGATGCGCGTGCGGTATCGGGACCAAATAAAGAAATAATAAAACAACAACAATAATCATACGCGTAATTTTACATTTGGTTTCGATTTTAATATTGACTTCATGAATGTGGTATAGTCATATTTTTAAAGTAAACCTATAACCTTTTTACTCTCAAATAGAATGAGCTTAATAATTATTTCTTTTATTTTTATTATGCTCTTGTAAAAATAGGTTACTAGCTTTCCGTCATCGGCTTCGCACGTGCAAAACAAAACTTTGATCCTACATTGTAACCACTCAGAGTATAAATTAGAAAATTCTATCATTTTCTATTTTTCTAGGTAGCCTAATTAATTACCAACTCCGATATTAACAACTTTAAAAATTTTAATTTATACACATTTATCCCTATTTTAAGGAAGTTTCCTAAAATCCTTTTTAGGCAACGACTCCTAATCATTAATTACTTTCGTGTAAAATTTCACCTTCATATTTTAGTAGTTTTCGAGATTTGTCAGTGAATAAATACTCAAAGGGTTTCTGTTCTATATACCTATCCAAAGATATAAGCGTTAGCATCTAATAGTCAGTGAGATATTTTTGTTATTTTTTTTAATACAAGGCGCAGAAAATTTCCCTTCCCCAACCAGATATTTAAGTGTGAGTGGGGACTAGTGAAGTCTGAAGATAACTGATGCGATAAAAAAGTGTGCCGCTCCAGCCATTCTCACCTTACTGGCCAGAACCCAATCCCCGTCCCCGTGGAGCCCTAAAACCTTATTCACCAACGGAAACACAACACCAAAAGGTAAGAAGTGTTATTTTACTGTGGTCTTCTGTAAGAAAAAGGTTACTTTTCCAGACGGGCGCTCCAATTCCACCGAGAATTCTCTTCTCTTTCTAAATCTCTTTTAAAATAAATATAATATCGTTAATGATAGTTTTTATATTTAATATATAAAAACTAATAATAATTATACTTAATGTATTTACTTTTACCAGCGTCTATTTTACCTTTAAAAGACGTAGCATAGAGGATTTCCCGCTTGAATTGGAGCGCGCGTTATACTTGATTAATCACAAACCCCTTTCTAAGCAATGGGCAACATTTAATTTGTGAGACCCTTAGGTCGTGCTCAATTGCTGCCGTACTCAGAGACGCCAAGTAACTTTTTATTTAAATTAAAGTTGATGCTGTCACTTTCTTTGTAGAAACAAAATTTCTTGGTAAAATAAAATAAGACAACACGCGACTTAATGAAGTATTACCTTTAATTGACGTCTTTGAGTGCGGCCGTTAATGACATATAAAATATCACTGAATTATTTGTTTCTTAGGTTTTCACGCACATCACTCATTAAATAAAACTAGTTTTTACGGGTTAATGCACGAAACTTTATTTATTTATTGACGTTTCGTAGCCTTTACAGGCTTCATCGTCAGAATAAAACTTTTATTTAATTTGTCTCACTCATTAAATAAAACTAGTTTTTACGGGTTAATGCACGAAACTTTATTTATTTATTGACGTTTCGTAGCCTTTACCGGCTTCGTCGTCAGAATAAAACTTTTATTTAATTTGTTGTGTTGTTTGTAAAAATAAGAAGGAGATAGAAAGCCTCTCTTGAGTTTGTTTCGCCGGTTCTTCTCAGAAAGGTCTCCCAATTTTGGAACCGGTGGTAGTTTACGGTTGTTAGGGTCAAATAAATAAACTCAAAATTACAAAAAAAAATTAAATAAAATACTTTATTAAGTAAATTAAATAATAAATTCATAGATAGACAATAAAACTTAAAAATCGAACAATGAAATAACCAAACGCTCAATAAAAGTCTTTCGAAGGTAGCTCGACAAATTAAATAAAAGTTTTATTCTGACGACGAAGCCTGTACGCTACGAAACGTCAATAAATAAATAAAGTTTCATGAATTAACCCGTAAAAACTAGTTCTATTTAATCACTGAATTATTCAGGAGTTATGATTCTTATAAATAAATAAGTCGTTAAATAATCTACAGAACTCTTACTACGTGAAACGCACGAACGATTACAACTGTTTCCGGATTTAATTATGTAAGTGATTGAAAAGAGGACATTCATTAAATCATTTACGAATTCCAAACAAAATGTAATATCATGAGCATACATTCATCACAACACAGCCGAGCTATTGTTGTTCATTCATAAAAAGTCGAGAGCCCGCCCACTAACGAATCGTACAAAACGAGTGCATGGCAAAATCGCCTTAGAGCTGTTCACGCGCCCGTGACCATGTTTGTACATTCAGCGATGTGCCTCTTAAAGGTGCCGTCGTCTGTAAACAGAGGTTTTGTCTGCGTGAACAAAAAAAAAGGCCTTACACATAAGGGCCCAGTGCCGACTGGTGGGTACAAACTACTGCAGATGCAGCCGGAACCAATGGCTTAACGTGCCTTCCAAAGCACGGAAGAGCACGAGATAATAACTTTTGGTCACCCATCCGATGACCGGCCTGTAACTATAGTTATCAAGTCTAAGTCTGGCATTCTCACATATATTAATGCAAAGATATAAATATCATCTTTCAGCCATCGATTAATGCACATCAAACCGTGATATGATAAAGTTTTTTATCAAAACTCAACTTTCAAACTCCATTGTAGTTTGACATTCAGTGTGGATAAATCATTTTATCATATCGCATTTTGATACTAGGGAGGCTGTATGGGAATCAGAACAATAACTTATTTACACTTTTATCCCCAATATGATAATATACAAACTTTTGTTTTTCTCTATACAGAATGCATAGGGTGTAGGACAAAAACAAATAACAATTTTAGTCATTAAATAAAAAAAGATTACCATGTTGCAATTGCTGGCTGTTGGCCTGTTGACTGATTTAGTTTAGATGTTGATTCGTTAATAACATTTTCTTGCCTCGTTCTTTCCATTTCTCTTGGTACTGCTTCTCTATAGACATTTCAATACTTTAAATAATGGTTGACTCTAGGTCATGACCTAGGGCATAATGGTAGAGAACTTACATAATCCTACTAATATTATTAATGTGTATATCATTGTTAAGACAGAGATAGGTGAGTCAATGTTAAGACAGCAAAGCAATGGAGGTGTCGCACAATAGCAAAGGATAAAAGTGAGTATAATTCCAGTCAACTTTCTGGATTTTTTATATTTTTATGTGACAGGACATCATCTGTCCATTCCGCTAGCAATAAATAAATATCATCCTCCAGTATGAGAACCAGTAATGATAACTTATTTAAAGATTTTTATGTGCACAATAATAAGGCAAAAAAAAATATGCAGCTGCACTACTAAGGCAAATGCGACGCGACGCGGCGCAGTACAAGCAGAAACTCATTCAGTGTGGCAGCTTAGAAATACAGATCACCTTGATGCAGTTGCTGGCTGTTGGCCTGCTGATTGATTTAGTTTAGATGTTGATTCCTCAATAACTTTTTCTTGCCTCATTTTTTCCATTGCCCTTTGTACTGCTTCTCTATATAGACATTTCAAAAATTTTAAATTATGTTTGACTATACAGGGCATTCCATGCATTTGTCACATGGAGGCAAAGTATATAAAATACTGAAGATAGGATATTTTACTGAAAGAAGACATCATTTTATTTTTGATAATAACTAGAACTGCATTCACATTTATTTTTTTAAAGAAAGGAAGATCTTTAAATAAAAATTTGTTCAGGAAAATTTCCTCTTACTTTTCTGTGCTTCCAACAGCTAATGTTATCATTTCAAAGCATTTGCTAACTAGTACCTGCTTACTTAATATTACAGTATTACCTTACTATATATAAGTATGTGAAAAAAATAATAAAGCAATAATTATAAAAACCTAGCACCATTATCTTATTGTCGTTTGTGTTCAATTCTTTAAAAAAAGTCAAAGGACAATGGTCAAATTGGGCCTAATGACCAATACACATGAGATATTATTTTTGTGATAGGTCATAACACACAACTAACGAGAAAAATAATAAAAAAAAAAAAATGTACCGGGTTCTTGTACAGTTACGTCGAAAAGTTTTATTTAATTATGTCAAATATTTTTCAATTATTAAATGTTTTTCAATAGGAGTGAAAGAATATTACTTTAAAATAATGACTAAAGTCACTAATTCTAACCACATAGAGCCACATGGGATCATAATAACACAATATACCTATTACAAAAATAATAATACTTGTATTTCGACTATTAGAGGACGTAATAAAAGTTCTATGTACAGGAATGGGTACACACACCTAACATTTTGCAAGAATATGTAGAGCGAAAGCATCTTAACAGACAAAGGATTTCTTTCGTGAGAATAGAAGACAATCAAATAGAGGACTTTCCACATTTGACTGAGGAAGAAATAATCCTTTTCGCGCTGGGCACATATCAATTGAAACTGGCAAGGTCTTACTGCAGTGAACATTTACGCGATGGCGTTTACATAATTGAGGTTTATCGAGACGATCAATTAGAAGATTTGACAGATTTTAATATCTTTCAAACAAATGTTTTTTTGATTAGACTTCATATTCAATCACGACATGCGAGGGCGCGCGAGTATCGTGGCTACATATTAATTGACAGAGACCAAACTGGCATCAGCTCTATTTTACAATATTATTGTACTTGTCTGACCGGAAGTCGTACGCTGGGAAGCTGTGCGCACATTTTATCCGTAGTTTGGTATATGAGCTTAGCTAGATACGAAGGATTTAACCCTCCAGCCGCATTTTTAGATTCTACTATTCTGGATATAGACTAATGTAAAAAAACTTGTTGTTTCATTTATTGTATTTATATTATTTATTTATTGTATATTATACGTAGTTGTCGATGGATGTCGTAAGAGGCGTTTGAAATTGCAAATATTGCAATCAACAGCATTTGGGAGTGGCTCCAGTGCTCTTTTAGGGTAATATTCCTTCATTCGTATTGAAAAACAATTATTAATTGCAAAATATTTAACTTAAATAAATAAAACTTTTCGACGTAACCCGGTACATTTAATTTTTTTTACTATTTTTCTCGTCAGTTGTGTGTTATGACCTATCGCAAGAACAATATCTCATGTGTATTGGTCAGCAGGCCCAACTCCCATAGTGTTTTGCCCATTGTCCTTTCCTGTATTATCTTTTATTTAAAATGCGATGTTAATTAGGAAAAAGTAATCGTCATGATTAACCCTTTCGTCAGTTATAATTATATTAGTTAATTATACGTTATACTTTACATGTGTTTTATTGTTTCACATTTCACGAGTTTGATTCCCGGTTTAGGCATGTTTTTTTTAAAACTGTGAATGCATTTCTACTTTTTACTAAAAATAAAATGAAGTTTCCTTTCAGTAATTTTCAGTTCCTTTATTCAATATACTTTCCCTCTGAGTAATAAGCCCGTGGGATGCCCTATAGAGAATAGCACATTACATGAAAAATAAACTATAATTAATGTAATTTATTATTGTGAAATAAAGGTAAAGATACAAAAATACAATTGATCAATAAAGTTTTCACTCAAAAGGTTGCTTCTGAAATAAAATATATTTGTCCAGATTAGATTTTTGGAAATATTAGTTCTTTATGAAAGTATTATGTTATGGATGCTGAGGGCATTACATGCTCCTAATTATTTTCAAACAATTTGTGTTAATAAATGAACCTAATAAAATAAACCTTATTACTTTTATCTTATAGATCCATTTAATTACAATAAACATGTTTTATGTTTCTTGTATTATGTTATGAATACCTACATAGTTCAAAATCTAAGTACAAAATTATCCTGATTATATACTCATAAATAGAAAAGAAAGTCTATACATTGATGCATCATGTTTTTTATTAAAGCCAATAGCACCAATGACTGTTTGCAGATTTAACATCTGCTTGACTGGTGAGACAGTCTAGAACTTGATAGTGACCTGCTGACCAATGAAGATATGTTGATATGGTGTTTACTTTTCATCTTAAACATCATGTTTTTGTTTAAGAATGTTGATACTCACCTAGCAGCCTGTTCTGCTTTTTGCTGATCTTTCATTTGCTGGGCCTTTAGACGTAATATATACTGTCTCTTTTGTTCATCGAATAGATTTTTAACATCATCTTTGGTGAGGTTTTCCCTATGGTTAAAATAAAACAATGGCATTAGTCTATCAGTGATAAACAGCTAATACCTATAATATAACGCTGTTACCAGTACGCTGAAAGTAATTATAATAAATAATAATAAAGTTTATTTAATATTTGTCTGGATTGTTATTTTACTTTCTTTGTTATTAAGTAGGTACCTGTGTGATTAATTATTCAATTTACAAAAAAACATGTAGGCACCTACCTGCTTCTTCTAGAAGTTGATTGTTCTGATCCCATTTCAATTGCAATTAAATTACTCTTAGGTACGTGGTAAATTTTACAGATAGCGACCAAAATAGGTAAATTAAATAGTACTCAGCTAAGTATAAAAATATTGCAAAGGAAGGAAAGCACCAATAAACCTTTCCAATCACTGGTGCTTGAAAGATTAAAACGTAGCAGCACACTAGGGAGATTTTATAGAACCTCTCGTAGAGAGTATATTCTTCTGTGGGTGGAGGGAACAAAGAACGATAAATAGTAAATAAAAAATGCCAAATTGCAACGATAACAGAATAGGGATGCATTAACTCTAAAACATTTATATCGTATCGATAATCTAACACTTATTGATTTTATATTTGCGAATCAAAAGAAGCTTCGAATAACACACTTTGCTTTTATCAAATCGAAATCAACCAAAGAAACTACTTTCTTCGGTTGGTTTAACTTGGCATTACTTTTTGCTACAATAGATTTGTTATAGATTTAGTTACGGCTTACCATAATATAACTTGTGATTCGTCAAGATTTAAAGGACATTACGGATTTGTCAGAGAGAGTTTGCAGTCCCCACTCTCATTTACAGAATTTGACGAAATAATAAGACCATCTTTTGGAAGTTTAATGTGTCTGAAGGTGAATAAGGTACAAGGGCTTCGCAGTATAGAAGTTAAAGTTCGGAATGACAAGATGAAAATGGCTTGAGCTTCACATTTTCATAATGCCATATTTTCACAACTGCATTTAAGTAACAATATTCATAAGATGGGGTTGGAAAATTTGCTAGTTTAAAAAACTACACCTTGTTCAAATAAATAATTTATGAATAGTGTAAATCGTCTTTTATGTACATAAGGTTCCGCAATAAATAAATAAAATATCGATAAGTGAAATACTTCACTAATGCTGAAGAGGCTGGAAATTACCTACTATAGACAATGTGGACCATCAGCCTTACTCTATTTTTCTCTATACTACATACTAGAATCACAGATAACAGACTGAAACATATTAACGTGCGTACTCTGGCGCAGTGTGACCCGATCAGAATTTTAATACTTTTAGGTATATTTTGGTATCGATTCTGGCATGATTCTCTAAAGCTAAACTTAGGTAGATTTCCAATTACAGCACAAGAGCGCATTATGCGGCATAATGCTAATCGTTGAATGTTTCAACTACAGCAACGCTTCGCACAATCGAGCACTCTCAAAAGTAATGTTTTCGTGTGATGCGTGCAATCGTACCAACTCAGTGACAGAAAATTAACAAGTATTTTTTCTTTAAGTTGCCATTGATCGAAATGTTTTATTTATAAATTATCGTTAGTAATATTATTTATGTTGAAAAATGAAGCTTTCGTTTCATTGTAGTTTTTTTTCAATTATCAAAGTTCATTCAAACTATGTTTAAAAAAAATATAAGTATGGATGAAGGTACAAACATTGACTTTTTTTTCAACACTGAACTTAGCGCACTCTGCAGGTGCATTTGAAAACTAATTCACATTCCAATTAAGCATCAGCATAATTCGGCATTGAGCGCCACTGAGTCGCATTATGCTCTGTAATTGGAAAACTACCTTAAATTTGACAACAGTGTATCCCTGTCATTTTCTATACAGAATGAAAAGGACAGACAGATCTTAAATTTAGTTTTAAGTTTAGACAATCCTGCCATAATCGATACCAATATCGACTTTTTGCACGTTGTGCAAGCGCTTCTTTCGAAGCTTCCTTCTTCTGGGCTTCCGGAAAAACTGTGCATTTAGGCCAAAACTGTCTTTGGGATATGAGCATCAGGGTTGTAATTGGCGGTGCTCGCTTGGACTTCAAATCAATTAACGCACGGGTGTCCCACAAGGCTGTGTGCAATCGCCTACACTGTTTCTTCTGCATATCAATGATACTCTTCAAATTTACTGCTATCCGGACGACAGCACAGGTGAGTTGATGCCTTATAACCGGCCATGCCAATAATTTACGAGAAAACAGAGAGGAACAAACTTGTGTCGGAAGTTGAGACTTTGCTTAGCAAATTATCAAATTGGGACAACTTAATCTAGTCCAATGTAACCCTGAAAAGACACAGTTAAGCACGTTTACTGCAAAAAATTACCATTAGTCGTATCCCTACTTTTTTAAGAACACCCATCTTACTGCCTCAGCTAGTATCGGTTTGCGTTGTCGAGCGAGAGCGAGATCCAGTTCCGAGTTCGTATATAAGAAGTTTAGTATGCTCAATAGAAATTGAAATTGAAATAATAATACCCCAGTATCAGCTTTTCCCTCAGTATCTCATCCAGCGCCAAGTAGTTCTAATTGTTGACGACCAGAACCTATCCGATAAGCTTGATCCTTTGGCTTTACGTAGAACTGTAGCTACGGTCTGCATCTTCTATCGCATTAATCACGTGGAGTGTTCAGAGGAATTGTTCAGTTTAATACCAGCGGCTGCTTTTCGTTATCGTACATTGATGCGTGGCTATCCCTAATCTTGCGATTTGGTCCTAAATTTTTTACCACGTTTAAATTGTGGAATAGATTGTCATCAGCAGTGTTTTCGGACCAATACGACCAAAACCTTAAAAAAAGCGTTCTCCTTCCTTCAAGGCCGGCATCGCATTTGTGATACTCCTGGTGCTGCAGGTGTCCATGGGCAACGGTGATCAGGTAACCAGTCAGCTCGTATAATATAATTATTAAAAAAACTCCTCACTAAAGGGCACGTTTTAGTGTGTAATAGCAGAACTACACTTATTTATTTTTATTTAAACTTCATTGCCAAACATAAGCAAACGGCGGACTTAATGCCATAGGCATTCTCTACCAGTCAACTAGTATGCGTGTTAGAGACAAATAGTATGGTGATAGGTCAAAGTTGCTAAAAAATTAAATAAAATGAAATTAACTTAATAACAGCAATAAAACTATTGATACATAAATACAAATTGATGCACATTATGTAAAATACTCATATAACCATACATAAACGTAGGTACATATTTAAATATACATAACATACTTAAAATACAATAAATATAATATATATCGATGCAAACTATAGAGAAAAATCACGTAGTCAGGAACTGTTCACGCATAAGTTTTTTGAAACCAAACTTATTGTAAGTACTACGTATGCTTTGTGGTCATTGTGGTAGAGCATTCCACAGGCGTATGGCAGTGATAGTGAAATATTTAGTTCCAAAGCCAGAATGATTAACGGGAATTTGTAGGGTGAGATTTCTGCACGAGCAAAGATCACGTTGATTCGAAGTGCCTAGAAATTGGAATGTAGATTTCAGGTACTCTGAAGCACATAGATCGTATAAAAACTTGAAGAACATGCAAAATAATCTAAGGTTTCTTAGGCCATTCATAGGCAACCATTAAAGTTATTTTCTAAAAGGAGAAATGTGGTCGTTTTTACGTAACCCGAAAACAAAACGAATACCGCAGTTGAGCAAACGATACAATTTGATAAGAAGGTTTTCAGTAATGTCAGAATAGCAGATGTCAGTGTAGTCGAAAATAGGGAGAATAAGAGATTGGTGCGAGTGCGACTTTGGTGCAGGAAGGGAGAAAGTGCTTTAGACGATAAAGTACTCGTAGTGTATTGATCACCTTCCGACTAACTTCTTGGACATGAACTTCCCAGCTAAGAGTAGCATCGATAAATAAGCCAAGATAGATTCCTAACGCTAGGAACATACTGGATAACATTACCATTATACATTACTGAATTCAGTGGCGTAGCTACCGCCGTATCTGCCGTATCAATTATAAGGGGCCCTCAGCTACTTCTCAAATTTTTTTTTAGAAATTACAATAATCAAAAAATGCAATTTCTTATTTTCCCGCTTAAAGCGAGCATTAGCAACTCCCTACAATGCGATTCAACTAAGAATAGGACCGACTGGGCGCTATATTGTGTCGTCATAGCTGTCAATTCAAACCAGTTAGATAAAGTGAGCAAAAAGTTTTCTTTAATAAAACTTATTTACCATGATTAAGTGAGCAAAAATATCAGATTTTTAATAATATTTATTTTATTTATTTAGGCTGAGTGAGAAAAAACTTAAATCAGAATAAAAATTTAATTCCCCTCATCTCGGCACTACCGTCGGAGTAGTTATCATCATCGTCATCATTATCACTGCTGCTTTCGGCTATAAAATAAAATATCGATTATTGTAGGTCTGAAAACGAAAACTTTATAAAACTAAAGTTCTTATATTTCCCTTTTCCAGTACTCATTTTCTATTCTTTCATATGATTTATTGTCTTCTTTTGTTTACAAATGATTGGTATTTATTCTAAGATTAGCTCCGATTTTTTGCAAACTGTACTTTTCAAGCATCGTTTCACAAATTTAGGTTTGTCACTTTCCTATTCTTATTTGAATCGCAACCTGTTATCGCGGGCTGCGGGATTTTCCCGTTTAAGTCATTTACTTGAACGGGGGAATCCCACAATAATCGATGTACATACCATACGATACGATGATAAACCACGGAGTCACTATTGTCCGTAGAGAAACTTTAGAAAACTAAAGTCATCATCAGCCATAAATGATTTAATATATCAGATTGCCGAAAAAAGGAGAGTGTATATTTAATTTGGATTGTTTGTAAAAAAAAATGAAAAATGTGACAGATAATGATGATGAATAGGTAAATATTTCTTTTTTTTTCTTTAGTGAGAAATATTTACCCTTCCTAAGGGCCCCGAAACAAATTTTTATACGGGGCTCCGCCAAGGCACACTACGCCACTGACTGGAGTCAAGTTACTCAGACCAAGCTTAGCCAATCGACGAGAACTACCTAAAATAATACTTATCTGTTGTGTTGATACGAGACGTGACGCGTCTTAGGGCTACAGTGACATACATTTAGCATGGTTACAGTGATAACGCCTTAAGAAATAAAACGTGTTTCCACCTTCCTCTTCAAATAAAAGGCTTTTTATACCTTCCTAAAATTTGTTTCAGTATCGGCGACGTGCCACAATATCTTGTTCACTGTGTAAGTTCAATTTCATCGTTTCATTCGTTTAGTATAATCTGTTCTGTAGTCCGTAGTTTTAATGATTAGGTATAATGGTATGAATCGTTACGTCAATGTGGTGCCAATCTTAAGATAATAAGATAAGGCCATAAAACAAGAAATGCCCCTCTTTAAAATTGAAAATCCGGTACTTTGTTTGAAAATCCGCATTTTCGAACCTACCTTACCCCGGTTATAATTTCCAGCTCTGGCAACACTGCTCTGATCTGTCCCTGCCATAGAGGTATAAGAATAGAGATGAGGAGATATACACCCATATTCTTAATCGCGTCCTCTAACGTTCCTCGACTCAAACTCATTCGAGGGCTCCTTAAGGAGTTCCTCCAAATAACCTCGAAAATGGTATTCTAGTTGGTATCTTGAACAAACTTGAGAATTCCTCCACCGAGAATTCCTCAACATTGTGACGTCATCATTTGGAGGATTTTATTTCTATAATGGTTAACAGAGGAAATATTACTTGTATGACTGTATCTTTTCTAAACCGAAATCTTCTTTGAAACCAATCATTGTCGTAAACCTTAAAAGGATTTGCGGCATCACGTAAATACCGTCGCGCCGGATAATTATATGGTTAATCATCGTGTATGTGTTACTGAATAAATAAATATATAAATCGTATACTTAATCCATAAAATCCACAAATTCGTCAATAATCTCAAAATCAGACATAATTCTCGATAAAAGCAACTTGAAAACACCACTCGAGGAAGCCTTAAGGTACGTCGAGAGCTACCTTGAGTTTGACAGTTTATTCCTCGACTCGACCTCCACTCGAGTGAGGAATATCTCAAGTGAAGGATATTTTTGTTGTCTAAGCATACGAATTTCCTCCAATGAGGTTGAGTCGAGTGGAAAAAATCTCGAGGAAACGACTAAGAATATGGGTGATAGACTCTACTACAAGTGGAAGTAATAGAAAGAGAAAGAAGATGAGAGACCGCTAGCTTTCTCTTTCTAATCGCGCATGCGCATTGGCAACCGCAAACCTCTTACTATTTCGATGTAATGCCATTGGATGCCAGGCGTCACAAGGGAGAGAGAGCTACGGACACTTTTACACCCATATTCTTAGTCGTTTCCTCGAGATTTACTCCACCCGACTCAACCTCATTCGAGGAAATTCGTAGAGCCGCCTTTCCCCACTCTATTCTTATACCTCTATGGTCCCTGACTACCTGTCAATTATTTCTGTAATCTCTGTGTCATCTGTCTGGATCAATTTTGGATTTATGGTATGTATGTTTTGGTTCTGGTAGAGTAACTTTAACTGTATTCTTTAAAATTAATGGATATTAAGAGAGAATTATCAACTTTTTATTGACGTGAATTTCAATACTCATTTTTCTATTCACAGTGAAGTGCTGAATTGGTGTAAACTATTGTGAAAATGGAGGTTGATAGAAGTGTGGAGGATACTCCTGCTTCTCAGAGGCTTACAAATGAAGATTTCAGGAAACTACTTATGACACCAAGGTCTACGCCGGCAGGAGGTGCTCATCCTGCCGGCTCAGTAAGGGAGGCAATGGCTAATGCTGGGTAATGACAATTTGTACTTCTTTATGTTTCTAAGGGTTTTACCTTTTTAAATCATCATACAATGTATATTTTATGGTACCTAACCCCTTCTTCTTTAGATCTATGCCACCACCAACAGAAAACAAAAGTGAATTGCGCCGTAAGAAAAAATCTTACTATGCCGCTCTCAAGAAACAGGAGGATAACAAATTAGCTGAACTAGCTGAAAAGTACAGAGATAGAGCACGTGAGAGACGAGATGGTTCCAATGAGATTGGTCCTGCTGATCCCACAAGTAATACAAGTAGTGCATATAGGTAAGAATAATGCACTGTGTGTGCGATCACTATACCTTTAATAGACCACTTTCATTACTTTACCTTGTAAGATTTATCTACATGATTCTATTCATGATCTAATATTTTTTTTCTCTCTTTGATTTTTAAGTAAGTATGTAGTAGGCTACCTTATTACAAATCATTGACAAATTTTAAATAGGGTCTGAAATGATACTGTGACTTTAATTAATTTATTAATTGGACATGTACAGTATAGGATCTTGAAATTATTTTAAGCATGGTAAATGACCCTGTCAGGGTGTTGCAAGTACAATATAAATAAATTTCTACGCAACTACTAAACAGTTTCAGTTTCAAACAAGTTAGTGAGCATTCCGTGATGGTTTCACTTATCATTCATAAATTCATTTACCGAATTGTTTGCTAAAATGAGAATTAGGTATAAAGTAAGCCAAAATTTAGTCACCATTTATGATAACAGAAAGTTAGAGCAACAAGCTTTTATGAATGTCATTACTCTATCAGTTTGCAAATGTTTTTCTTTTGTAAGAGTAAGCCATAACATAGCCCTGACAACAGCTGCAAGTTTTATTTCACTGTTTTTTTGCTATACTAATGTAATTTATTCTACCTGAATCCTCTCGAAATTGTATAGGATAAGATGGGAGATTTTTGTAAAATCAAAACAGATGTTCCAAGCAAGACAGTTTGGATCTTCTATATTTCAATTAGTATATAATTTCATTAAAATTAAGTTTAATGGCTAATATATTTGAATTTCAGGGCTGTAGCACCTGATCTCAAATCAGGAATGGATGCAAAAGAAAGAAGAAGGCAACTCATTCAGGTAACTTTGTCGCAATCAAAGTGCACTCTTTTACTTTTTAAAACTTTGTTAAATTTACAATACATATTTGTTTCCATTTTTAGGAATCAAAATATCTTGGTGGTGACATGGAGCATACTCACTTGGTGAAAGGTTTGGATTATGCATTATTGCAAAAGGTAAATAATGTTTGTCAAATAATCAACTATAAAAAGTAAAACACAGAATAGATTTAAACATGTAGCAGTTAAATGCTTAAAAAAATAAAAAATAGAACTTAAACATAGAATATAAGATTTTAAATAAATAAAATATATATTTTCAAGATAAAGCCTCGTAATAGGTTAAAATGTTAGTAACAATTTCCTTAACTTATGTTAGTATTTTTATATTATGTGTTCCACTTCTTACAGTTGATTTCTATCCTTACATATCATTATCGTGGGTTACCTACAATTCAAAGAGATGTGCGCCATCCTAAGAAATACTAGAGGAAATTGGGTATGGCCATTAGGGCCGCGGTAGCATAATGGTTAGTACATCCATTTGGATAGCACAGGAGGATCTGTTGTCTGGTTTCCGTGGATTTCTTCTTTCTAAAATTTTCTTTATATTTTAAATTTTTAAGCATTTAACTGCTAGATGTTATTCAAACATTTCAACAAGGAAATTTATTTAAGTGCAGCAGTTTGCTTCAATTGCAATTAATCAATTTTAGGTGCGGTCAGAGATTCAGACTCGAGAACAGGAGCAAGAAGCGGAAATGGAGAGACTTGTGTCTGCTCCCATTGAACCTGTCAAAGAGAAGAAGGAAGTAGTGGTGAGTATAACTTGTTAATTTGATGCCTTATTTGCAAGCATTGAAGGTGCATTACTCTATGAAGGCTGAGGAGATCGTAGAGTAGTGGTCATTCATAAAGTACGTCATACGTTAAGTAGGAGGGAGGGGTCGACGAAATGTGACACTGTGACAAGGGCTGGGGTAGTCTTAAGTTTCGTGATGTCATCAAAAAACTTTTAATTAGAACTTTATCTGTAACCGCCCTTATTATAATACACCATCTTATAAACGAGGCATAAGCCTAGACTAGTTTTGTTACATCACCTTATGCCATTTGTCATTCAATGAACAGATACAAAACATGGCGTAACTAATCCAAGCTTAGAATTCCTTTATTAAAAAGGGGTTATGCGTTTTAATTGGTCTTGTTGCATAAGTTTCGGAACCATTTTCGGAACTGCTGTTTGCAAAATATGTGAATGAACTCTGTAAATGGGACCAACTGTGACAATGACAGAAAAAATCACGAAATTAGTTGATTAAAAATTATAATAGACTTACTTTATGGATGACCCCGTATCTGCGGATCAAGACGAAGTTCTCCCTGAAAGTCGAACGGTTGGAGTCTCGCCAAAACGTGAATTTCAATTCATTTGTGATGAGGGTGCCGACCGAACACTTGGCGACATTCATGAAGGAAGATCTTTGTCCGAAAGGTGTTGTGTTCCGGCGATTCCGAGACTGGACACCACTCCACATAACACATTGCTTTTAATTAGGTCTTAATATGTTTGATATCTGTATATGTTAGAATTTAAGGTCTATCTATGTGCCTATGTTGCCTGATAATAAATGAATAATAAAAGAAGAACCTGGGATAAAGAAGTGACAGACGGTTCCGACAGACAATGATAGGTGATGTGGATGTGGAAAAATGTGCCATACAATCTGAGACCAAATAAAAAGTAAAGACGGAGTCTGCCGAACCAAAAAGTGAAGCCGGTTTTTTATGTATGTAGTGCATTAGCCAGTGTTACCATAGTCATATAAAACACCCCAATATTAGAAAAATGTAATAACGTTATTTCATAACGTTATTACATTTTTAATAACGTTATAAAACATTAGAAAAAAATATCGTAAGCTTATTCTCTAAACCTCTCGTGAGCCAAAGGTCATGCGCCGATCTCACCTACAAGTGCCGGACTTCTTTATGGACCGCCCGCCCGCTGGGTGGGAACGATTGCATTGTTCTGCCGATTTCTCTGTTATTTTGTAAAAATACCCTTCACAAACGTATATTTGGATTCTCCATAAAATTTTCAATAAAACAGTGTGTACACAATGCGTCATGTCTATAATTTATTTTAATTACATTATGGTAAACTCAGGAAAGATAAAAAAAGTCGTTTAAATAGGTAAAATGAGGTGTATTTTCAAAATTTGTAAATTATAAATCCAGGTTTTTGTACATATATGAATGAATGTATATAATAACTTACCAAATACAATTATAAAATATAACACGCAACAGAAAAAAAAGGGTCGTGTTTCAAGTGTTGATAAAAACAAATGCGAGATCCAAGTGCCTTGATTTATGTGTTGACGTTTAATTATGTTGGATTGTTTATTTTACTTTAGTTACAAGTCTCGGATGGAATAGGTTAGTTCATTTTATAGTTTCAAGCACTCGCAACAAGGCACTTGAAATCGCTTACAAATCAGTCATCTCAACTTTATGTCGATTAAACGAAAAGCATATACAAATGTTGATAAACAGTTTCTTTTATTAAAATGTACATGAAATTTTCTATAGAATACACAAAATATAATCACTAGTTCCTATACAAGAACATAATAAAATAAATCCACAAACATCGCGAATTTTGGGTCAAAAAGGCCATTAAAAAGTACAATACAAATAAAATTACAAATATATTATTATTTTACAAATCGTCGCTCTGAAAATGAGTCGAACAAACCACGCTGCGGGAAGCTGGTTGCCACAATGGTGCATTTCTACTCTTACGAATGACTGCAATCCACTTCTCTTTTAGATCTTGATCTCGATTAGGAAATCTTAAAAAGAACGTATATTAAATAATGTGTATTACATCCCAAAAAATTTATACGAATACATAAAGAAAAAAGATGTTTCGTGTATTTGTTTATCCATGCATTACAATATTCGAATAATATAAAAGTATGCCACACAATGTATATAATAAAATAACGTTACGTTATATTTCACGCTACCCAACAAAAGGGTAAAACTGTAACGAATAATCATGGCAACATTTCGTTCAGGTTTTGTTTACAAAGCGACAACCTCAAATTTGATTTTGATTAATTGAAAATAGCAGTTTATAACTTTACTTACGTATGAAATGTGATTCCATCCTGTTTTTTATTCTTAGAAGATTGGTTTTTACACGTTTTCACTACACAATTCGGCATTTTCTCTAATAAATATTGTTATTTATTATTACGTCACACTCCGCGCGTCGGGATAGCTCGACTGAGAAGCCAAGGCGTAGTTTCGTTGCATGTGTGTGCGTGTAACTGTGTATTTACACGGCGAGGCGTAGTTTTATCGGCTTCACTTTTTGGTTCGGCAGACTCCGTCTATACTTTTTATTTGGTCTGAGCATACAATAACATCAAAATTTAGTTTTGTTTTATTGTGGTCTTCTACCCAGCACCTTACCTCTCTTGGTAATTTGTCTATTAGATTGTGTTTTCCTTAAAACTTTAAATAATAATGAAGTTTTGATTTCATTTTTAATGATTATGTTAGTATTTAACATGTTTTGTCAATATGATTCTTTCAAAGATTGAATTTTGTTGTGTTAAAATGTTATTGTTCTATTATAATAAGACACTATTTAACTGTCTCATTTTGTGTGTAGCTGTGGACAAAAGTTTTTGTTTTCGTGCCTGTAGTATACATAAGAGTCCTATGAAACATTATTTAAGTCATGGTGAGATCAGCAGGAAAATAAGTTTAGGAAGTAGTTTTTGAGGTTATTGTGAACATATAGAGAGAAAGATGCACCTGAGGACTTTGTTTTATTTTTATAAGCAAAATGTGTCAAAGGTAAAATAACACTATCTTTAGGTGGTGTTGTGTTTCTTTCGGTGATTAAGGTTCCAGAACCCCCTTGGGTAGGGATTGGGTCAACGCGCGACTGATATTTTCGGTCTTGCAAGCGTCTTTAGGCTTTGGTGGCCGCTTACCATCAGACAGGCCATATAGTTGTTTGCCACCCTTTTAACATAAAACAAATTATATTCTGATTTCGTAAAGTATTTTTTTTAAATAAATTAAGGTTTTCATGTAAATATTGTTTGGTTTAATATTTCAGCAAGAGGAAGAGATGCAGTTCAAAACGCAAATGGGCAAAAATATTTATAACATGGTATTGGAGCAAAAGTAAGTTGCAGAATAAAATAAAATATCGAAAGAAGGGCTCTATAGACAGTGAATTATTTATTGAAAATATAAGTTATTAGCTTCCAAATTTTATTCAAATCCGTTCAGCTGTTATTGCGTTGTTGGGTAACAACCACGAAATTTCAGATCTGTAGAATTATATACTAGCGGCCGCCCGCGACTATGTCTGCGTTAACTTTATTTTTTTGAAAATCCCTCAGGAACCTGACACTTTTTCGTTGTAAAAAGTATTGTAGGTCTCAATCTAGGTCATAAACTATATGTGTACTAAAATTCATCCAAATCCGTTCAGTAGTTTTTGCGCGATTGAGTAACAAAAACAGACAAACACACAAACTTTCACGTTTACAATATTAGTAGGATATAGCAGGATAGTACAGATGAGTTTTCTCATATCAGGAACAAAAAAGTGACTCGCAACGAACTATTCGCCCCTGGCCGCATGGCTTACGTAGTGGAGTTAGACGAAGAAGGCACTATCGATAGCGACATCCCCACCACTCTCACCCGAAGCAAGGCGGATGTGCCCGAACTGGACGAAAGGAGTTCGGCTTCCAGTGCAAATGATGTAGTTCTGGAGAAACTGGCACAAATATTCTCGTATCTCCGCCATGGAAGGCATAAGAAGCAGAAGAAGACAAAGGTCAGTACATAATCTCTAAAAATAATTCCTGTTAGTTTAGCCCTGCTGCAGGTTTCCAGCTCAAATGCATAGTTTTGGGCAAACTAGCGCAGATGTTCTCGTCTCTTCGCAGTGGATAATCTCTAAATATGAATCCCTATTAGTTTAGCCCCTCTGTAGGTTTCCAGTTTGTATGACATAGTTCTGGACTAAATAGCGAAGAAGGCATAAAAAGCAGAAGAAGACAAAGATCAGTAGATAATCTCTAAAAATGAATCCCCATTAGTTTTGCCCTACTGTAGGTTTGCAGCTCAAACGACATAGTTCTGGGCAAATTTGCGCAAATATTCTCTATATCTCCGCTATGGTAGGCATAAGAAGAAGAAGAAGACAAAGGTCAGTAGATAAACTCTAAGAAATCCCTATTAGTTTTAGCCCTGCTGTAGGTATCCCGCTCAAACGACATAGTTCTGGACAAACTAGCGCGAACTATTCTCGTATCTGCGCCATAAAGAGCATAAGAAGCAGAAGAAGATAAAGGTCAGTAGATAATCTCTAAAAAATAATCCCTATTAGTTAAGCCCTGATATACGTTTCCAGCTCAAAGGACGTTCTGGACAAAATAGCGCAAATATTCTCGTATCTCCGCTATGGTAGGCATAAGAAGCAGAAGAAGACAAAGCTCGATAGACACAATTTTTGACTGATTGAAAGTTTGAGCGTACACTCCCATAGACAAAAGATTTCCAAAGAAAATATTACCCAACCAAAAAGTATTAGTGGCGTGTTGGCAGGTTGCGTTTGACATTCTATCGCTTTTTGATTGGGTATCGTAAAGGTAACCAAGATACACAAGGCATACAAAAGTAACAAAGATGTTTGTATATCGGTACGCACGCTGTTCATAGTATGGTTTATTGCAACATAATGTTTATCCCTTTTTTGGTCTATATGTGAAAATAAGAAAGAATACAATACAACAAGACAAGAGTCGATTTATGAGTTGAATTTAATCTCTTTCTATGTTTTAGTTCTTGTTCTGAGGTTTTCATTTACTCAATAGGAAGGAAGGATAGATATATTTGATTTTTTTGTTTTTCAAAAGACTATGGTATCCAATTTAAAAAAGACATTTTGACATTAACCTTCATCATCATCATCATCAACCTATGTTCGTCCACTGCTGGACATAGGTCTCCCCTAATGCACGCCACTGCTCCCGATTTTGTGCTACTCTCATCATCATCTCATCTATCTCATCTCATACTATTTTAACCTTCATACTTATCATTAAATTAACACTTGTGAAATTTGTTCAGGACAAGACGACGGAAAAGGGCCGGGTAGACGATTCTATATACGGGCAAATCGGGGAGTACGTTCCAGGGGACAGACGGGCCGACAGGAGAGATGAGCGGCCCCGCACTGGCTACTTCGACAAACCGCTCGATGTGGATAAGGAACAAGGTGAATATTGAAATAATAGAGACGATGACTGTGTGAACTGTTGGTTTTCTTCGTTTATCAGGTAAATTTTCAAAGAGTATTTATTGGCTAAGTATTTTTTCTTTCTTTCATGGTCAAAGGTACACAGGAAAATAAGGGGTGTCAGCGACTGCAGCCCCTCTAGCATGACCACCGAAACGGGATATGATAAAGCGATATATCGGCATTAACTGTCAGACTACTATGGAGTTTGACAGTAGTCTGACAGTTAATGTCGATATATCGCTTTATCATATCCCGTTTCGGTGGTCATGCTAGAGGGGCTGATGCAGCCGGGATTAACGACTTAACGTGCCTTCCGAAGCTCGAATTAGTAAATGTTTAGCCACCCATCTGATGACCGACCATTGCGGAAGTTCCTTAGCCTCCTTTAACTACATTTTCAGACAGAACGCGCTAATCAGTTGCGCCATTTAATCCTCCCCCCATACATAAAAATATCTGTATTCTTATAATTACTCAAGATCAAGTGATTCTGAACCGAATGAAATGATTTATTACATCTTCATACATTACATTTATTACATCAAGGGAAACTAAAAATGTTTAAAAAAAGTTAGCCATATAAATTCCACTTATCACCTTTGATTACATAGAAAAATGTTCAATGCCTTGTTTTGTAATGCATGCCTTATTAAACTCTAGTGGTTGCCCGCGACTTCGTTTGCGTTGAAAAGTTGGTTTCCCATACACATTTCAACTCCTCTTTGTGTGTTTTCTAGGATTAAAACTATCCTTTGTCGTTTCCCGGGTCTTGAGCTACCTTTATAAGAAATTGCCTCTAAATCTGATCAGCGGTTTTAGCGTGAATAAGTAACAGACAGACAGACATTTACAATATTAGTATGGATCATTGATGCAAATGTACGTACATCAATACAAGAAAACAAGATACAAATCTTGTTTTATTGTATTGGTGTACGTACATTTATTTAGTCATCCTCAAAATAAAGTGATCTATACAAATAATAAAATGGTAGGAAAGTCAAAACTGTACATTGAATATTTTTTAAAAGTATACTTGGGGTGTGATCTACTATTGATACCGAAGCGAAAAATATAGTTTTTAGAATTTTTGTCTGTAAGTCTGTATGTAAGTCCGGGATAAACTCAAAAAGTACTGCATGGATTTACTTCAAATTTGGCACGAATATTATTAAGAAGTCGGGTCAACATATAGGCTACATATTATCACGCTATCATCTACGGGGAACGAGCAGTGAACCCTTTTGGGATCAAAGTATGTGCAAATAACTACACACATCAAAAGTGTCTAGGGATCAAGCATTTTTATGCGGATTTCTTGAGATTGAGATGTGGCTTTGTAATAAATTTATGATTTTATAAATTTATATGGATCCTTTTTGGTGCATTTCATAATTTGAATCAGGAACTGTGAATCAAATTCGAGTAAAAGATGAAAATCAGCTGTCAATATTTTCCCTATAAAAACATACAACGCATTGAAGACATTATTAGTGCTACTGTTTCCCTACTACTGATTAAAACCAACGTTATTATGGAGCGGCGACGTCATTTAAGCAGGGAAGAAATGCTCAGAGCCGTGGGAATGATAGAAGCTGGTTCCCGGCAACGTACTGTGGCTTTAGCTCTGAATACAAGTCAGAGTGTTATCAGTCGACTTTGGACACGATACCGAAGCACTGGTACCGTGGCTGAGCGCCATGGAGGACGGTATCGCTGCACCACACGGAGACAAGACCGATACATTCAAATCTTAACTCGAAGAGCTCCAACAATAACCGCCATGATGTTAGCCGTGAGGCTTCATCACTCTTCAGGGAACTTAATTAGCGACCAAACAGTCAGAAACCGCTTGCATGAAGTGAACCTTCATTCCCGAAGACCGCTACGGGTACCACCTATAGCAATGCACAATCGTAGGATTCGATATCAATGGGCTCTTGAACACAGAAATTGGGCAGAAGAACAATGGCGTTTCGTGTGCTTTTCTGATGAGTCTCGTTTTGGTATGAGACCGGATACAAGACGTATACGACACTGGAGAACCCCTGGACGCCAACAGCGATTAAAATCCTGCCAGGAAGTCCATCCTTATAGTGGTGGAACCATCATGGTATGGGCGGGTATTTGGATCGGCGGAAGAACTGAGTTGATTTGGATCAGAGGCAACCTCAACGCTCAAATTTATGCTGAGACGATTGTATCAGACGTCATCGTTCCTCTACAAGTGCAAATCGGTCCCTTATTTCAGTTAATGCATGATAATGCACGACCGCACACCGCAAGAGTTGTAAGACAGACTCTCGCCGCAGCTAACATCAATGTCCTGCCCTGGCCTGCTCAGTCGCCAGACTTGAACCCGATTGAGCATGCATGGGATATGCTACAGAGAAGAGCTCTGCCGAATATGGAGGGTATCCAGTCGCAAGAAGACCTTTTTTTGTTGTTGCAACGAACATGGGCGGCCATTCCACAGCGTGATTTGGATGAACTCATTTTGAGTATGCCAAACCGATGTTCTTGTGTTGTTAGTGTTCGCGGTAGAAATACGGATTATTAATTGTTTAAGTTACACAATAAAATTTTAGAGAAAACTGTTATTTCAGTCTTTTTTTCGAACTTTTGTGTTAGTGGTTCAAATGTCAAAAATCCCTTTATTAGGAAAATGGCAAATTTCTTTATTAATGCAAAGGTGACTTGGTTTATCGTTACTGTGACAAACGAAAACACTTTATTTGATGAATCCTTAAAGAAAATTTTAATTAATATCAATCAGGAGAAAAGTTATTGCAAAAATATATGTTGATCCCTAGACACTTTTGATGTGTGTAACTCCACGCGTATGAAGTCGCGGGCGGCCGCTAGTGTTTAAATAAATGAAATGTGTATTGCAAGGTCCCGGTCCACTGCCTCGTCGCCAAGTACCAGCGAGCGCGGAAGAGAGAGACAAACGATCGGCCGCGCTGCTCTCCCGCTTGGCCGCGGAACCGGAAGGATATGCCGAATGCTATCCCGGCCTGAGAGAGATGGACGACGCCATAGATGACTCTGATGACGAAGTGGACTACACTAAAATGGACGCTGGCAACAAGAAAGGACCTATCGGTAAGTATTTTTTGTATCCTATTAATGTCTCCATTGCTGGGGCACAGGTCTTCCCAATAGAATAGGGAGGTTGGGCTGTGACTAGGGTTACTATTTAAAATTGTGAAAAATCCTGACAATAATCCGGACATTTCGATAAAAGTCTGGACATTTTAGTCACAAAATGCAAACATCACCCACTTAGTTATAGTGATATTATACGCGTGGCAGCAGACGCTCGCATCGCGAAGTCTCGTTGTGGATTTTTAAGGATAATTTATATTTTCTTTTAAATTAATGGGAACTTAATGAAGATTATTTGACTTATTTCATATAACGGAGTAAATGGTAGTTGTTTTAAGCAGACAAAGGTCGTCGATTCTGGCGGCGTGATTCTCTAAACCTAAACTTAAATTTGACAATAGTGTATCCTTGTCATTATCTATACATTATGAAAAAGAGAGACCGATGTAGTTTTAAGTTTGGAGAACTATGCCGGAATCGACACCAAAATTGCATTAAGTATTGAGTAGTAATATTAAAAATTTAAGAATACAAAATTGATATTTTTCATATTCGTATTGATTAATTCAGGTCGTTGGGATTTCGATACGCAAGAAGAATATTCGGCCTATATGAGTAGTAAAGAGGCATTGCCCAAAGCCGCATTCCAATACGGAGTGAAGACTCAGGACGGACGCAAGACAAGGAAGACCAAAGACAAGAGCGAGAAGGCAGAACTCGATAGGGAATGGCAAAAGGTAACTAATTAACTAAGTTTCATACACAATAAATATTTACTGCAGCATAGGAATTGATTTAAAGTTACAAATTTAAAATCCAGCTCGAAGGACCAAAGTTACCAAATTACGAAAGTTTCCTGCGTATACGTAAATAAATAATTCTTATTTTTTGGTACCAATTATGAATAGCTTAAATATTTAACCTGGAGTTATCAGTTTAATGCCGAAAATGCTGAAGCATAACAATTGATTTATGGATACAAATTTTTAATCCGGTTCGAAGGACTAAATTTGATTAGTTGTGACTCCAATTATATTATTTCCAAAAATTAACATTCTTGCTTTTTGATTCCAATTAATTATGAACAGGTAAATAAGACTAGTTGTCAGTTTTATATCAAAAGGGACATGTAAACAAACTTTTAGTCATGGCAAGTTACCAAAATTGCAATATGCATGCATGGTAGACAATTATAGATAGCGGCAAACTTCTTGACCAAAACCATAGGCAAATATTGTTGCGCAGTAGACGGTTTAGTATGAAAAATTGTTACTGAGCAAGCTTCCTTGTCTATGGTCATTGCTCAAGATGTTTTCTGGGATACCTTGATTATCTGTTCTGCCCCGTGGCGACCTTAGAAGAACATATAAGAAAACATAGAAAAACATTTACATATGTAGTTGCTGTATAAATTATATTTATTATAAAAAATCGTTTAAATTATATTAAGGATGTAGTTATAGAAATTCTTTCCCATTCACTTCTTTTTTGTCATGTGACAGATTCAAAACATCATACAGAAGAGAAAAGCACCACAGTCGAGTGGCGACGAGCCTGGCTTCAAAACTCCAAAGTTCCAGCAATAAAATAAAAATATCTTCTCACTTCCTATCTATGGCCTGTAAAAAGTAACCTATCATCCCAGAGCAACTTATCAGGGCTTCTAAAATGGGAAGTTCTCACGTTTTAATTTGTTACAAATAATTCGTTTTTAAATATAAACTAATATTAAATTCCTGAATCATCTAATTTGTCAGTTTTGTAAAGAAGAGTTAAATATATCACTTAGATGAGAAATTATCGTTTCAAACAAATGTTATCATTTAAGACCCCTGAGTTATTTTCTTAAATATTTTTGTTAATTATTGGTTAATACATAACAATTGTTACTTTGATAAAAAAAATACATATATTCCTTATTCGGTTAAGTTGACACTTACTAAAGATGGTTAATATCTGTTACTCTGGATAGGATAAAGCTAACGGCCATTAGAGAAGTAATTGAATCACACACTGTGTGTGTTGTGTTAAATGGAACGTGAATTTTATAAATGATAGTATAATGTAGTTTCGTTTTGATTAACTATAGTATACAGAAGTGTCACTCAGTATTTGGGAGCTACTCGAGTTCCTGGAGTATATTTTGTAGATATATATTTACCGCCATATCTGGTACCCCCAGCGGTATGAATAGTACCTCTGAATGTATTAAAACCGGCGCGGCGTACAAACAAATTAACCACGAAGGTCATCATGCGTTAATTGCATTGTCTTATAGTTATTGCATTTATATAAATTGATAATAAAGGAAAGATTTATTTTCTGCTCCGTTGTTTGTTATATTGGCTATTCATTAAGTTCTCAAATATTGTGTGGCATTTCCGAATTTGGTCGTAAGTTGAGAATTTGTACATATATATTTCCATCAATAAACAGTGGAACCTAATGAGGTTTTTATTTATTACGAATTTCGTTTGGTCGCCTACTTAGGTATAATTAATTGGTTCTGAAGAAACCTCGCACTTAGTTCATCATGAAACTGTTTTCCAAGTGCAACGTTAACTAGAGAGTTAGCTGAGAACAAAATAAACCGCTGCAGCCGTTAATAGTTTATCAACAGACTGAGAAGTTTCGGAAACTCGTAGATGATAAGCCTGCTTTTACTACTGGTTTTAACTAACATAATTAGGGCTATCCACATTGGCGTAGCGGAGGATTTTTTAGCCATCCAGTTGAACAAGCATTTATTCTAAAATTAATGTGTTAAAAACAGAGGTTTCCAGGTGGGCGTTTAGGAGGGAGCGAGCATGCCCATCCATTGTGATAGTAAACATAATCGTGTGACGGAACGCTGAATTGGTCCGAGAATTCATACATATCAGTGTCGCATCTTTGATCATTTCATTGGCGTAATATTATGTTATTTTTCTTGGTTATGAATGTGTTTTAAATTCGACTTGAGTTCAATGCGCAGATTTTCCCGCTTCTCACAAGTTTGTCAAAGTGTTCCACAAGAATAGTGCAGGGTACAGAGTGGAACCCTGAGGAACACTGATTAATACAGACAAACCAAAACATATACTAAAGGGAAACGAATTCTACGCTCATTCAGGAAGCGGAACCTCAGATATGCACATAACCGGACAGGCGGATCGTTTGTCGGAAGTTTACAAGATACAATATTGTGTTAGACCTTGCCAAAAGCTTTGGCAATGTCAAGGTTGATAGTCAATGAGTCGATACGCTTTAATTGTCAATAGCTTTGTACTAGTAATGTACCTATAAAGACATTAATATACCTTTGATTATTTACTCTCTACTGACGGGCACGCTAGGCTGTTAGTTGATTTCCAAAAACTCTTAATATCGCATTTTGATCTTTGCGCGGCAATAATATCCATTTTTAATTGAGTTTCATTATTTTGGCACCATTTTAATGTATTTTTAAACTTCTTTTTAGTTTCATACATGTTAATATAAATATTTCCTTGCTTTGGCCGACCGTGCTGTAACTATAGTTTATATGCCTGCTTCGCTTGTATATGTATATCTTTAATGTGATAATTCCAGCCCACGACTGGTTTCTTTTTACAATTTATTTTATTACATTTACACGTACGTCTCGCCGCGTCACTCATAGAGTTTATAATGTTATTTTAAATCAATAAGAGGACATTGAGCTGTTTTTGAGTCACTTTACAATTATTTACCAGTCAAATTTGCCAATTGAAAAAAATTACTGATTCTTTTATTATGTGTTTATTGCAAAGCCATTAGCGAAAGCAAAAACAGATTAAAGTATCTCGCTCATTTGAATTAAGAAAATATAAAGTTAACATCCATCAGTTAAATGCTTAAAAAAACAAACATAAATATAAAAATTGAAATGCTTTATTGTTAATAATTTTAATTTTCATTAAATGGTCAGTATCGAAAATTTCACTATTCATAAATTTAAAATCGAAATTGAAATGTAGCAATTTTGCTCCGATATTTAGATAGTTTTATTCGAGATTTCTATATTCAAACCCTACACGTGATGTATCTAAGGTTCTCTATCATTGTTTTACTACTTATAAAAGTAAGGGAAATTTTGCTAGAAAAAAAAAATACTTTACAGGTCCAAGTGGTTTACGTGGTGCTTTTTTCTAGTTTAGTAGTGCTTTTTTCTAGCTTAGTGGCGAAATATTAGTGATCGTGTATTGTAAATTTATGCATTTTAACATGTAACATGAATAGGACTGAAATAGGATCGAATCTGATGAGTAAAAGTTAGGGTATATTTTAAGTTAGTTTTATTAAGTCTCACACTTTCTTTTGTTAATTTCGGCCGTCTTTTTGTGACTTCCTTGCTTGACTCTAATTAGCTGTAGACGAGATACGAATCAAACGTTGTAATAATTAATCATATCCTTCCCATTTTACGCACAGTATTAACTTACTATATGTTAACACAGTCTGTGGAGATTCATCTTTTTCGCATCCTCTTTTCATAGGTAAGTAATCCACTTTTCATGACCAGTTATCTCATTTTCGATTTCGTTAGTTCGAATATGGTTGGACTTTTTAAGAATAGTCAAAATCCATTAGTGGCTCCTTCAACAGTCATTGCGATTTTTGTCGTGTAGAACGTATAACGTATTGCATATTTGGTTAAATTCATGCCTAAAATTTTAACTAACTTCAAAGTATGAATTTATTTTATAGGGTGTTTCTTTAGAATGGGTGTAATCAAACTTTTCAAAAATGGTTCGGTTTCATTATTTTTTCCATTCAGCAGAAAATGGCAAGCAAGTACATTGTCTATAAATAATCTTTCAATAGCTCGTGCAACCCCGATATTATTTGTTAATTTGTTTGTTAAATTGCTATTTGAATGCCCTGTCTTTTCCAATTGTGTCAGAATAATTTTATTGTCAAACTGACCAACCGATCAACTGATAAACATACCGATCTTACTTTTTCAGAATTGACTGCACTCGAAAAAAGGACTGCATTTTCTCCCTTCCAAATTCCCAAACTGAAAAGTTTGCACGAACTTTGTGCTAACTAGGTAGGTATTGTTACTGACAAAAGCTTCGCGGTTGGTATCGCATTTTGATTTTTATAAAACTTCAAAATGTATAGAATTTCCTTATATTGGTGGGCAGAAAAGTGAATATTAACGGGAAATTACCCTATACGTGGTGTTGTGAGCTATAGTACAAGCAAAAAGATATGACACATACAAAACATGAAATTTTTTCCGCCACACGATTACAGATAAGTTAGTTTTTATAAAAAGTATAACTTTCGAGTTTTTCTCTTTGCCGTATATCACCGGCGGTGGCGAGTATTGATAAAGCAAACAATTTCATGTCCGGGTTAAAATTGTGTAATTTTTTTGTTTTCTGATTTATTCCATAGTTATTAATGAGTTTATCACATTACTCTTTTAGGTTTGAGGGGAAGGTAATGGAGATAAAAGTTACTCAATGCAGATTTCAAACTCGAATTTTAGTGTTGTTTGGGAAAATATTAAAGTACCTCCATATAACCCAAGACCATAGCTAAATAATACTATTTTTGAACTGCTGTTTTCCTGCAGTGAGTAAGAATTCACTAAGGAAAAATTTATTGAAATTGCACGATTCCTTCTTTGTTGAAGCAACTATCTTCTGGTGCGCCGGAGGCGGATATGTTTCAAATGGTTATTTTTCAATATAAAAAAAAAAACAAGTACCTATTAAAATATTACAATTATTTTACTCAAATAGCTTGTCATTATTGTTCCACACCTACCTAACTGTTAATTAACTTAATGGAATGCGCCTCACAGTTCCGTCCCGTAGTGCGTTCCACAAACGAAAACAATGATCTCCCATCGGTCAGCTGACCTTCAGATTTCACTGCAACAACACTGAAAAGTGTGGCATTCCGTCACGTTGATTATGTGACGCGGCATATTGAGTGAAAATGCGGCCGAATTCGCGACAATCGTTTGACACAATGCCGGTTCATTGGCGCGGGCTCGGGCGTCAGGCCGTGTTTCGCCGTCCTACAGTCGAGTCGAGTCGAGGCGTCTTCACAGGTGCGTAAGCGCAGCGCAGGTATAGCGCCCCCGCGCCCCGCCAGCGACCCACCGGCCATCTTGAATTCCGTTCACTCAGACCCGCGCCTGTCTCGCGGCCTGCGCACGTACTCCGCGAGCGCAACGGAACAATTAGTGCTTCAAGTGTTTCGGTGTCATGTTGTGATTGTGCAGTGACGAAATGGAATCGACTCCCATCTGTCGGTGCCGCGTGCTCTACCTCGGCTCTGCGGTGCCACAGCAGAGCAAGGACGGCCTTCAAGGCATTCAGGAACCGCTGCGCGAGTTGTATCCGGAAAAAGGAGCAACCAGCGGCGGCATCGACTCGTGGCTGTCCGTTTGGTCAAATGGAATCTTGCTGGAGAATGTGGACGAGAGCGGTTCTCGGGTGGCTAGGTTTTTCCCTATATCAAGTCTACATTACTGTGCGGCCGTGCGCCGAGTGACTGTTGAAGGAGCGCCGAGGTTTTTACCCTTGGATTCGCCCTTCGCCCGAGCGCCGGCCCCGCGACGTCCTCCTTTATTCGCGGCGGTTCTACGTCGCACACAAGGCATAAAGGTCTTGGAATGTCACGCCTTTATATGTCGTCGCGAGGCGGCAGCCAACGCGTTGGTCCGGTGTTGTTTCCACGCATACGCTGACAGTTCGTATGCTAAGAGGCTGGAGGCGGAGCGGACACCGTCGCAGTTGCCACCCGAACCGGACGAGGAGCTGGAAGTATTTGACGGGGACGAGAATCACAAAGTGTGGGTCGGGGAGGTGGATCGCGACGACGTGAGCGACGACATTCCACACCCGGCGCGGGCACCGCGACCGCGACAGATCACGAGGCCGGCGTCCGTGCCACCGCCGCCACCGCCACCTGAGGAGCCGAAGAAGAAGACTTCGACAACAAAGAAGACGAAGAAGAAGTCTTCGGCCTCGGCTGACGAGTTGTACGCGACAATGCCAGGGCCGGCTCCCATGATGAATGGGCGTTCGCTGGGTCGCGCGCCCCCGTCGTGGGCGGCGCATCCCATGGTGCTGGTAGCTCACCCGGCGGCGACCCTGCCGCATGCCCGCCCCGCCACCCTGTCGCACCGGGGCCGTGTGCCAGCCGCCCTCGCCCCTGGACCCTTCCCCGGCCCCCCCGGCCGAGGCCGCCTCCAATATGCTACTGTTGACCCGCGTCGCTCCAAACCACCCCCTCCGGCCCTGAAAGCCGCCCAGAGCATGACGGGTCTCGAGGCCGTGGAAGACGGCGGTGGTATATACAGAAAAAAAGGTCATCTGAACGAGCGAGCGTTCTCGTACAGCATCAGGCAGGAGCACAGAAGTCGATCGCATGGATCACTCGCAAACCTCAAGTTCGCCGCTCCACCAGAGGTAAATATCATATTATGATTTGTTATTAGAAAATATTTAAGTACCTAATTGGAGGACGGGTTAAAATTCTGTTTACGCTTTCTATTCGTACACACACCTCTCGTATCGCGATATCTATTTTCAATAAGTCGGAGTGTTCGTCGATCACTCGAGCTCCTTACGTACGTGACAATGCCGCCGTCAAGTGATCACGGAGTATGCACAACGCAATTATCATATTTTATTATCTCGCTGGGTGAAGATGTTGGCGGTTACACAATGTAGGTGCGCCAACCAACTAAGAAATTATGTATTAAAACACTTTAATTAATGGCATATTTTGCAACTACTTTCATTCATTCCAACACATTCAATAAGACTTTAACTATCAATTTAAAATTTTAACACTGGTTATGTTGCAGTCTTCAATCATCATTCTTGTTTCAAATCTCGTCTTTGTTAATTTTTTTTTGAGCGAAGGTCGATAACGTTTTTGCCGCTCATTATGTGATTACATCCACTTATTTAGCCATCATTCGCTTCCATAATTAACTAGTTCTTGCTTTATTATAATGATTGATTTCAGCATTATGCAACATGCCTAGAACTCGCCAATGATTTTCCTCAGCATCGGTAGTTTTACAATAGTAAATTACTTCATCAATGCAATTTAAAATTTTAGTTATTTTCTTCGATATTGCAAAGCGTTAAATTGAAATTTTACAACGCCACATTGCATATACTAAGTTATGTGACGTAATGCAGTTGGTTTTTTTGTTGTGGTTCTCATAGTAGAATCAAAAGTACTTTAAATATTTGCTAAGTAAAGTTGACTGCAATGCAACTTCCGCATTCAATATTTTTCTCTTTCTTGGGGATACAGTTACCTTTTAAAAGAGAGGGTAGGACGTTAGGAAAGCTTGTATGCAAAGAATTTTAGATAAACTATACAGACTCCTCAATTTTCCAGGAATCATTAAAAGGGGCATGGATAAAAAACCGGGTACAATAAGTCCGGCCATGTCCGTATCAATTTAAATTGAGCTACTAAAATTGTTGTCTCTTTCAGACAAGAGCTTTCATTTGAATGCGTAAGGGAGTGGTTAAGTTAGATTATCAAACCGGCTTGATCAAGCTAGATAGTAAATTGTCTTAGGGTTATTTTTTTTTAGAGGTTCTTATTTTTCAATCCCCATTCAGATTAAAACGATTGTGAACGCAAAAGTCACCAACTACCACAAGCGGATATTATTGGAAATATTGGAAAGCTACATAGTTTTTCGATCACACGAACATGTGTTAGAATTTGCAATATATTTCACTTGGTATAGATAATATTTCAAAAAGTATTTGTCACTCCCTTTTCAAAGAAGTCATTGGTAAACTTAGCAATAACATGTTTTCGCTTAATTTGACAAGACTACTAGATCAAATGTTTGGTTCGATCCAATTTTATTCATCGAAGATGTTATCTAGTTATTGGTAGGACATATTTTTTTTTATTAATGATGGACTTCTAACGCTTATCATTTTGGTATACACTCCAGCTTTGGCATCGCTTTCCTGCAATTTGTGGGAGTGATTTCGTGAAATGGGACGGAAGTGTATAACAGGAAGTCGCGAAAGCGCGCGCGCTATTTGAATTGAAATTTTTATTGTTTTATTTTTAAATTTTTACTAATATCAGGTGAGGTTTCAAATGTTACACATCATACGCGACTACTGTAAGGCTCGCTCGTTTTTTTAGACAATATCATTTATTTTATAATAATTAATACCTACATTATTAATGGCGGAAAGTGCTACTCAATATGCAATTTAAAAAGAAAATCGTATTCTAAGAAAAACAATAGATACATGAAGAAAAACAGGAGAACTTCTGTTTTTTTGAAATTATATCATTTACACTACTACAAACTCAGTCCTTGCTGGCGGATTCTCCAAAAAAATTCTTCCTTATAAACGTTGTTTTAAAAATAATAAACATAACATAAAACCAATCAACAAAATTAATTGATGCTATGGCATCACATAGGCTGGTGTAGTAGGTAGTTTATGTCAGTTTTTTATTACTTAGTATGATAAACTAACATAAACATACATGCATTAACATTAACCAGACAATAATGATATAATTTGGTAAAAAAGCTCATAGTATTAAATTGTTAACGTTTTCTTCTTTTTACCCGACTGCCAAAGAGGGAGGGTAATGTTTAGGGAGTGTATGTAAGTATGTATGTATGTCTGTTCCTTTGTGACCTCCTGTAGCCTAAACGGCTTGATGGATTTTGATGTATGAGGTATCGTTAGATTTGTCTTGATTACGGGAGTGTCATAGGATACATTTTATCCTAAAAGTCCCACGGGATAAAGACATAATAATATTTTTTCTAAATTTCCCTTTAAAAAAATATGTATGCGGTATCATTAGATTCATTTTTAGACTGTCTTAAGGTACTTAATAATTCCCGCGATATTAATTCCCTTACTGAAGTAACAAGACTACGGTATATACCGTCTTAAAATACTAACTAACTAAAAAGTGTGAAATAAAAAAGGTAAATTTAAAAAATCAAAAAACCCGACTGCTTAATTATACTTCAAATAAAAACTGAAAAGAAAAAAACAAGTCCAGTAGTCTATAATTCTGTTAATAAGGAACAAAGCTACTTTAACAGTCGGGACCCACTGTTGAAAAATATTATGTATTCTTGAATATCTAATGGGTCCCGACTGTTAAAGTAGCTTTGTTCCTTATTAACAGAATTATAGACTACTGGACTTGTTTTTTTCTTTTCAGTTTTTATTTGAAGTATAATTAAGCAGTCGGGTTTTTTGATTTTTTAAATTTATACCTTATTATGAGTAGCATTAAAAATTGTCTTTTCACTTGAATTACGTACGTGTACAAGTATTTATTACGAAACAGAGTAATGATTAGTTGCGATCTCAGTCTAAGGAGCGGAATGACCAGTTACATAGAAATGGCGTCGATACAGGTTATTGGTTTTTAACTTCTTCAGATGATAGGGATGGGAAGGCAAAGGAATAAGTATTTTTCCAATACTACATGTGCAGATATAACCTATCATAAAAGGGAAATTAAACATATCTTTACGCTATGTATCTGTTGCGGTGTTGATGGTTTATCCATAAATGCAGTTTATAGGAGTTAAAAAAAACCGGACATGTGCGACTTGGATTCGCCTTCTGAGGGTTCTTTACAATTTTTTTATGTTAAGTGGTGATAAAGTCCAAATGCGAAGATAGCTGGTACAGCAGTTATAAACTGCTATACCAGCCGTCCTCACCTTGCCGGCCTACAAAAATGCTTCTTCACTTTTCTTTCTTTTTCTTTGTAAGTACGCATGATAAAAGACTTTTTTTTGTTGACTTAATAGTTTAATTATTTCATAGATTCAACGGACCGTAGTCCTGATTCGAATATTTGGTTTTAATTTTAACTTGACACGGAATAAGATAAGGAACCCTAAAAATGTACAAATGTCACAACCAAACCAAACTTTATCAACGTTGTACAAGATTTAACGTCTGAGCGTGTTAAAGATGCTAAAAATCACGCTTATTGTAAGCATCCTTTAATTTTACTTAGCCCACTCTAAGAACCTGCAGCCCTTTAGATCTATTCGCCAAGTGGTAAAAAGAGGCCTAAAGTATGAATCTTGGTCATGAAACAATAAAGTAACACAAGAAAATATGAAATAACTATGCGCTTTATGACCCGCCTATGGAGTGTAGTATTAAATGAGTGCGCGTAAGCATTAGAAACAATTATAACTGTTACTTGTTACAAACATAATCTACATAATATTAAACTGTGAACGAAAGTATGCGTTAAATATGTATGCATGAGTACCTATTTTTATGGCTTAAATATACACTTTTATCTAAGTTACATCAGTGATGTTCCTCATTTTGATGCAATGATTTATTCAACTTAAATGCGTAAGTTTATATTATATCTTCACCTATGAAATTTCCGTTTTGCTTGAAATAAGTTAACGCCCTTTTTTAACTTTCATTTATATTCAATGTATTAGGGGTGACGACGGGGTAAATCAAACGAAATTCTATTTAGTCCGTCAGTTAGATGATCAAAAAATAATAGACACGTATTTTTTTCTTTGCGCAATCAACTAAAACATTACAAAGATAAAGCGGGTCAGTTTGCGAGTAGGGGCTCGTGACGTCACTTTTAAGTGAAAATTGTACTAGTGTTGCCGAACTATCGATATTAAAACTATCGACAGTTTACATCGAAAATCATGTACCCTATCGATAGAATCGATACAACCGATAGTATCGAAACTATCGATAGCACAGAACAAGGCAATACTACCTATGGAATGAGTGCAATACTATAGATACTATTGTAGTTCGTTAATAACAAACTATTGATAGTATCGTTACTATCGATACTGTTGATTTTATCTGCAACAATACTATCGATAGTATCGATACTAGCGATTTTTTTAGACTATAGTTTGTGATTGACTATAATACCTGAATATTGTAAACAATACTACTGCAAATTGTTAAACTATCGCTAGTATGGTTGCAAATAAAATCGACAGTATGGATACTATCGATAGTTTGTTATTAACGAACTACAATGCTATCGATAATATCGATAGTTTTTCACTCATCCGATAGTATTGGCTTTTTCTGTGCTATCGATAGTATCGATAAGCCGATCGATTGTGATACGATTGATTGGCTGTCGATTAATCATCGATAGTCGACTATCTATCGGCAACACTAAATTGTAACAAAACGTGACGTCATCCGACTTTTCAAATCAATATATTCTGCAATGTTTATATTATGTGAAAAAAGAAAAAATATGTGTCCAATACTTTTAGATAATCTACCTGATAAAAGAAGAAAAAAAATGTCGTCATCCCTATTACCCATGTAAACAATAAATGTTTGCCAACGTTTTTAAAAACGCCTGCTGCACGGGAGGTAATAAATTCTTCAAAGTAGACTTGCAACGAATGTTCGGTTACTATTCGGTATTCGGCCTATTCGGCTGCTTTTATTATATTCGGCCGAATACCGAATACTTAAATAATATATTTTGTCATAAAGAAATATTTGGTAAAATGAAAAATTAAAATCGATTGATTACGTATATATGCATATATTTTCATTTTTGTTATATGTATAATCATTTAAGTAGTCATTGGTACATAAAACAGGTACATAATTTAATCATTTTCTGTCTTAAACAAGTTAACAGTTTTTAATTCATACAGTCATATGATGAATGGCTACATAATAGCAATAATTTAAAGTTTACGCGCCGTTTTTGGCCATATCTCAAAAGTTGGTTTTGTCATTTAGCCGCATTTTAGCTTGAGGACGGCAGATTAGAACAAAATAAAGGAGCGCGAAACAATCACGTCTACAAGTTTTTGGCGCTAAAATCCAGCCGAATACTTTTGCCTAATATTCGGCTATTCGGTCAGGGGCCTCGCCGAATATTCGGTATTCGGTATACTGCCGAATATACTATTCGTTGCAAGTCTACTTCAAAGGCATTTCAAACTGCCTCTCGGTTAATGATATTTCACCCCGCTAAGAAGTTAACCATATTCTGTAAAAAGGAGAAGTCTGTATGGGAAAGGTCTGGCGAGTACAGTGGATTACGGAGAACCTCCAACTCGAGCTCTTGTAACTTGAAGACCGTCTGCTGTATAGTATGAGGTCGCGCGTTGTCGTGCAGGAGCAGCGGAGTCGAACGATTGACCAAAGCTGGTTGGAGATTTGCGAGCTTCTCAGTACACATGTACTGCGAAGAACTGCACACAATAATAAAGGAAAAGCTGTGATGAATGACACCGGCGCTAGACCACCAAACAGTGATCGTCACTTTTTTAGGGGTCACCTTTCGTTTGGGGTATTGTTTAGGTGTTTGACCATGATTGACGGATGGATAACAAAGAGATCCCATAAGGGTTCCTTTCGAGGTACGGATCCCTAAAAAATGACTATTCCGCTCTCGAATGAATCTAAAAGTACCTTGACTTTGAGAAAAAACTATAGAACAAAAGTTACTTAGAATTAATCATTCTATCCGTTCCTATACTAATTTTTAAATAAAAATAATCTCATACCCGAGAAGGAATGGCATCCACCCTCAGGGAAATAGTAACCCTGGGCACATTAACAAATCCGAAGTAGAGGGTTAGAAGAACCTAAATCCCAATTTTGGTGTAAATTGGTGCTATGTAGCAGAATTGCAAGATTTTTCCGATTTTTAAATATAAATTCTACAGTCGAATTCCACTTCCTTTTTGATGTTTGTTAAAAATAAGAACCGAATCTTTCAATTGCTCTCCTTCCTAACTAACATTATAAATGTGAAAGTGAATTTGTTTGTTCCTCAATCACGTGAAAGAAGCTGAACGGATTTAGATGAAATTTGGCACACTTATAATTTATTACCTGTACTGAGTCATCGGATACTTTTTATCCTGAAAAAAATTTGGTTTCCTGAGGGATTCTCAAAAAACTAAAGTTAACACGGACGAAGACGCGGGCGTTGCTATACATACTTGAAGTATTTAGTAACTTTTATATAAAAACTACATGTTTATAACGTCGCGCTTGGTTAAATACCTAATAAAATGTAAGAAAGAATTATTGAAGTTTTCTTTTAGTTAATTGATTATTATCAGACGCGAATCATCTCCATTCAGTTATGATAGAAGGCTTTAATTACCATTACATGCAACACTAAGGCACGACCGACGCGGTTGTTTTGTAAGAATAAATTATATTAAACCTATAAGTATCATTATGATATCTTGCATTGAGATCATCGTTCGTGGAGTGGATCTTGGATTACGTAAACACAGAGCAAAAACCTAAGTTTTATTTTTGAAGGACCTTGTAAATTAATTGTAACTTTACTAGTATAGACATGGGGTTTCGCTAATAGATTACTAATGGTCGCCTATTACCGAACTTAGACATTTTTGTTCTTCTGTCAAGACTGTACTCTAATCATTATGTGTATGTCTGTCTGTCGTCTGTCACAGAGTAAATTATATTATGATTAAATTATCGTGTTTGTGAGGCTAGGAATTTATGTATCTAATGGCTCGATTACATTTGGTCGTTAGCCCGTATTCGGGTAAACGAAAGACATTACTCGAATTCGGGCACTCGAACTTTAAAGCAATATTTACATTGGAATACGGGCTGGCAGACGGTGTCGGGTTACCAAAACGAATACGGGCGTACTCGACTCCGTTTATTTACACTTGTTGGTTGTTTGTATTCGGGTTTACGACCAAGTGTAATTTAGCCATTACGATAACTTAGGAATAAATTCCTGGGTGTGGGCTTCAAGTCAAAAAGTAATTCGCGTACATTTCAAACGCATCTTATTTATATTATGTAGAAATATTAGCGTTCTACACTCCATCTTCATATACCTACTTCATATATCTTACAATTTTCCATGAATAAAAAGTTTTTACTTCAGATATATTCTCGCATTCTGTAGTCTAAATGTAAGCAAACATCCGAGTAGAATTCACTTACTTCTTTGGATCTAAGATCGAGTTGGTCAGTATGAACTAACTCACTTCTTACCACAAGCGCATGTATCGTTCAGCCCCGTACGTTTTTTTCTCACGAGTTTTTTACTGCAGAATCCGTGGTGTGATATAAAAATAGACTACGAATTTCAAATCACATCATACAAATATTCATCATACATCATTCTAATCAATCACGCGGATTCCGCGGTGAAAAGTGAGTTTGTTGTCTAACAGAATAGTTCAGCTGAATGAGCTGATTGCATATGGCGCAATATATGCAATGAATTCACAAATGAAAAAAAAACACGTTTGATATACAGCTATATTGATGGTTATTCTAAAAGTACCTTGACTTTGAGAAAAAACTATAGAACAAAAGTTACTTAGAATTAATCATTCTATCCGTTCCTATACTAATTTTTAAATAAAAATAATCTCATACCCGAGAAGGAATGGCATCCACCCTCAGGGAAATAGTAACCCTGGGCACATTAACAAATCCGAAGTAGAGGGTTAGAAGAACCTAAATCCCAATTTTGGTGTAAATTGGTGCTATGTAGCAGAATTGCAAGATTTTTCCGATTTTTAAATATAAATTCTACAGTCGAATTCCACTTCCTTTTTGATGTTTGTTAAAAATAAGAACCGAATCTTTCAATTGCTCTCCTTCCTAACTAACATTATAAATGTGAAAGTGAATTTGTTTGTTCCTCAATCACGTGAAAGAAGCTGAACGGATTTAGATGAAATTTGGCACACTTATAATTTATTACCTGTACTGAGTCATCGGATACTTTTTATCCTGAAAAAAATTTGGTTTCCTGAGGGATTCTCAAAAAACTAAAGTTAACACGGACGAAGACGCGGGCGTTGCTATACATACTTGAAGTATTTAGTAACTTTTATATAAAAACTACATGTTTATAACGTAGCGCTTGGTTAAATACCTAATAAAATGTAAGAAAGAATTATTGAAGTTTTCTTTTAGTTAATTGATTATTATCAGACGCGAATCATCTCCATTCAGTTATGATAGAAGGCTTTAATTACCATTACATGCAACACTAAGGCACGACCGACGCGGTTGTTTTGTAAGAATAAATTATATTAAACCTATAAGTATCATTATGATATCTTGCATTGAGATCATCGTTCGTGGAGTGGATCTTGGATTACGTAAACACAGAGCAAAAACCTAAGTTTTATTTTTGAAGGACCTTGTAAATTAATTGTAACTTTACTAGTATAGACATGGGGTTTCGCTAATAGATTACTAATGGTCGCCTATTACCGAACTTAGACATTTTTGTTCTTCTGTCAAGACTGTACTCTAATCATTATGTGTATGTCTGTCTGTCGTCTGTCACAGAGTAAATTATATTATGATTAAATTATCGTGTTTGTGAGGCTAGGAATTTATGTATCTAATGGCTCGATTACATTTGGTCGTTAGCCCGTATTCGGGTAAACGAAAGACATTACTCGAATTCGGGCACTCGAACTTTAAAGCAATATTTACATTGGAATACGGGCTGGCAGACGGTGTCGGGTTACCAAAACGAATACGGGCGTACTCGACTCCGTTTATTTACACTTGTTGGTTGTTTGTATTCGGGTTTACGACCAAGTGTAATTTAGCCATTACGATAACTTAGGAATAAATTCCTGGGTGTGGGCTTCAAGTCAAAAAGTAATTCGCGTACATTTCAAACGCATCTTATTTATATTATGTAGAAATATTAGCGTTCTACACTCCATCTTCATATACCTACTTCATATATCTTACAATTTTCCATGAATAAAAAGTTTTTACTTCAGATATATTCTCGCATTCTGTAGTCTAAATGTAAGCAAACATCCGAGTAGAATTCACTTACTTCTTTGGATCTAAGATCGAGTTGGTCAGTATGAACTAACTCACTTCTTACCACAAGCGCATGTATCGTTCAGCCCCGTACGTTTTTTTCTCACGAGTTTTTTACTGCAGAATCCGTGGTGTGATATAAAAATAGACTACGAATTTCAAATCACATCATACAAATATTCATCATACATCATTCTAATCAATCACGCGGATTCCGCGGTGAAAAGTGAGTTTGTTGTCTAACAGAATAGTTCAGCTGAATGAGCTGATTGCATATGGCGCAATATATGCAATGAATTCACAAATGAAAAAAAAACACGTTTGATATACAGCTATATTGATGGTTATTGCAAATTAATTTTTAGTAAAAACTTTTCTTTCACGTGTTAGCTGAGACTTATGTTGCGTTCTTTTCATGAGGTGTCATTAATAGGGATGTTCCGATACTGGTAAATACGAGTAGGTACTCGATACTTTTGATTCGATACCAAGTATTTATAGCATTGAATCAATCTTGCGATAAATACTCGGTATCGAAACAAAAGTACTTGGTATCAAATCGAATCAGCACCACCATTTAAAAAAGATAAAATTTCCGAACGCAGACAGTATGAGAGAGCAAAAGCCCTTTCGCTCGGTTACCGGTATTCATCGCATAGCGGTGTGGTTGCACCAGGCGAGCCGAACTCGTCCGACTTCATCCGAGCCCGAGCCGAAAACGAGAGAGCTGTCCGCCCGCCATGTAAGTTGTCATCATTGGCAACATAATGAATTTTCAAACTGTCAAGTCGAGATTTAATTTGCATATACAAATGATTGTTTTCAAGTAATTTTATTTATTGTGTTATCATGGCACCACCAAAATCAATAAAATTTTACCAAATAAAACGAAACAATTGCAAAATGTAAACAATGTTTTAAGTCTGTGAATTCTGTGTGAATTTTGGATAAAGGCAAATTAGAGAAAAAGCAAATAAAGGGACCAATGAAAGGTAGGATCCTATACTTTTCTTTTTTGCAACTGCTCTCCTAAAATGTTAAATAATCCCTTTGAATTCCTAAAATGTTAAAAAAAAAGTGACACAAAACATTTATATTCTCGTTTTTTCTCACTTTTGTTCTTCGACGTTTATTGTTTTTACTTTAGTTTCCTCAAAGTAAAAAATAAATAAAAATAAGTACTAAAAGTATCGATATCAGTAAGTATCGATACTTTAGGAGTATTTATTTAAGTAGTATCGAAAAAAGATTTGAGTACTATCGAAATGAGTAGGTATCGATACCTTGATGGTATCGGAACATCCCTAGTCATTAAAATGATTTAGCACACTACACGGTGACAGCTCACAGATATGTGGACTGTAAATTAATTTATTTTTATATCACGAAGACTGCACTGATGCACTGATGCAGTTAAACTTTAAGTTATCACACCGAAACCGCCGAACCGATTTTATCTACTCATTATGCGATGTAGTCAATTTAAAATCTAGACGAAATGATATGATGACTCATGCATAGGATTACCAACTTTTTTCCTATCAAATATAGTATTGTGAAAGCTGTTACCTCTAAAAATATAGTAGATGTGTGGTTAAAGTACTTACTTAATATTTCAAATGAGTATATTTTTGCTGCTCTATACCTTAATATTTCAGTTTTTATTTTAAGAAAGCTTTGACTGTCGTTAAGTCTGCTTTAAGCAAAATATAAGTAGTAGTTTCGCCTACTATATTTAAATTTATATATATATTAGAAATATAGTATTAGATCCCTTAATATAGTAGGATACCATATTATATAGTAGGGTTGGCAACCCTACTCATGCACTACACGAGTGCAATAAATTGAATTGAATTGAATATGTTGTCATTTTGTGATAAAGTCACTAATGGGTGTTTCTCACATCACTGAGATCAACCCAATGAAAGGTTATATGAGATATCAATAGGGAAGATGACGGGGTAAAGTAAACGAAATTCTATTTAGTCCGTCAGATAGATAATAAAAATAAAATGGCACTTTATTTTTGACGCGATAACGTCTTATCACTTTTGAACACTCAGCGGATCACTTTTGAGCCGCGAGTGCCGTATCTTCCCTTTTTGTTTTTAACTAAGTTTATAATTACATTAAAACAGAAAGGGAAGATACGACACTCGTGGCTCAAAAGTTATCCACTTAAATTGTGGTGCATGACCATAATTCGCTTTAATCACAATTGAACATTCAAACCAGCTGCATGTGCCCTCAATATAACAATATTGCGTATATTCTGTGTTATAAAGATAAAACAATGCCTTCGATGCTTTTATAAAGAACACAAATAGTTTAAAATCAAATAACAAATGCTTCGTCAACACTTTTCATTCGTAAACTGAAAGAAATTTTTTTTTTTCTAAAAAAATCGCTAGGTGTCGTGAATGTTATTTGCGTAATCGCTATTTTGTTATCAAGGAAAGGACTGTCTCGCTCGCTCGATTGAATATTTATATACAGACGTGTGCGTGTGCGAGATTTGCTTACGTAGTTGAGTCGGATCATATTTTATTTGAGGCTAGTACGAGTGTTATGTACCGTATCTTCCATTTTTGTTTTAATCTAAGTTTATAAGCCCATGCACACCAGCTGCACGCACAAAAGAGTGACGTCACGTTAGTTCAACGTGCCGCGGTGTGTGTGTGAGGTAAGTTCCAGGGGTTCCTTCGATGGAAAAGCTGTTTGTAATAAACTGAATTTTTATTTACGTAGCAAAGAACTCAAGAACTAAACTGACTAACTTAATAATCGTAGTGTAAACAGGTCTGTCCTGTGTTTGGTACTTATCGATATATTTCTTGAATGCTAGCACATTATGCAGTAGAATACAATACAATACAGTTCGGTAATTTTTTCTAAGAATTGACTAAGATTTTCGTGTAAAATTACAATTTATCCGAGTCGGCAATGCTTCGCTCGGTAATTGAGTATCATGTTGCATTCGCATGATTGATTTCGACATTCCCTTTGCTTAATTGGTTGCTAACAGATATTTAAATGTTTCTATATGTATTATTTCTATAATTATAGAAATTCAAATTTATAATATTACTTAATTATGATCGCTTTGCTTCAGTGTAGGTTATAGTTTGTGTTTTCATTCATGTCTTTAATATATTATATCTTAACTGATAGTCATAAAAAAAAATCGAGAAAAAAATATCTAATGATGGTGAAAACCGCATCAAAATCCATCACGTTTTCGTGGTTTAACGGGAGTTAGCGGATGCAGAAACAGACTATTTTTAGTTTTTCTGGTCTTATTGTTAATATTATTATTTCATCATATCAATACTAAGTAACTGAGCAATAATTTATAACTATGACATTAGCAATATCAGAGTTCTATTTCTGTAAAATTGGTTAATATTTTGTACTATAAATTTTACTTCTTCCATTAAGTACTTCATTCTAATTTGTTTTATAAAAAGAGTATTTATTGGAAAACATTTTTGCCCTCTTTTATTATTGTCGCCGTTGCCGTTGGTGGACAGCCATCCAAGCTGCGCCACTGGAAGGTTTATTTAAATTAATCACTAAAGTAATTAAATACTAAGAACTCGATAAACCGGGTCACCCTACAGAAAATATCGCGTGGCTTTAAAGCAACTGCACAAAATACTTTATGTACGAGTTGCGAAAACAAAGTGTGCAATTTTAGATAAGAACTATTCTTCGAGTTCGTTTTTCATTCGGTCTTAGCGAAGTAACACTGCACTAGTTTACTTAACGTGATTCGAGTTAGCGTGCGACTCTTATTGTCGTTTTGCCACATATCTACATTTGTTATATTTTGAACTTTATGGCTTTAGTATTAAGTGTGATCTTAGGATAGTTGAGGAGACATTGTTACGTATTATCCCACGCGGGGCGGTCACCCAGGTTCGGTCAATGCTTCGTGTAGGAAGCTTGAACAATTAGAACGATGTAAAGGCAGTACTTAGTTTAAACGCTTGTTATAACATTAGAAGATACTTAAAACAGGAACGATAAATGTTGAAACCCACCTTAAGAAAGTGGTCAATGGTTTTTCCATAAAAACTTTCTCGACAGATTCCTCCTTGACTTTTATCACTGAAGTAATGATTTTCATACATAAAATATAATTTTACTCATTCTATGCTTCTATGTCTTTCTTTTTTCGGTAACTTGTGTTTCAAACATAATAGAAGCTCTGAAAAATGCCAAATATAATATTTTTTTATCACCACTAAAGACGTCTAGTGTGGAGATTCAATAAGTATTTATAAAAAAAGCAAGACATACAGGCCTTGTATAACTATTATTATACTATCTGAAAAAAAAATATTTTACAGATAGGTAACTAATTTTTGAGTAGCAAATCGTCGAGAATTTTGCAACTTTTATACGCAATTTTCAGCGATAGTTATTGTTATCCTTATCGCACGGTATTTGCCAATGCGTGACAGTAATAGTTTTTTCAAATACCTCGCCCCATACCCATGAGCTCGAAAATTTTCAAATAAAATGATTTTTGCGATTCTTGCTTTTATATCCGAAGTTTTCGATTACATTTTCGTACTTCTAATTTTATCGAGAGTTAATATCTGGGAAAACAAGTACCTTTGTTGATCGTTATTGCAATAACATTGAATGTGTTATCTTAAATTTAGTTTTTTGTGTTAGCAGTAGTTAATTGTAATGCATAGTGTAATTGCGGATGACTGCACAAAATTTCTAAGGTAAATCAATTATGAACTCAAAAACTTAGGTACTATATTACGCTTAGATATATAACTCGTTATATGACATTATATTAGGCCAAGGGTACGACATGTTGTGGCGTTATGGTTATGTGCACGAGACGTAAAACTTACAATAGACTACTTTTAATAGATGTTAAGTCGTGATCAAACAACACGTGACAAACATTTGTCATTGCTTTTGGTTCGTTTATTATATATCTACAAAACCTAGGTATATACATACATCTCCCCTCTTCCGGGGGATAGGGGTGTGTCGTTCGCCTCGGACGCTCACTGGTGAGGTCGCGGAAGATTCCGTAAGATCCAGTGCCGTTGTCCCAACCACTCTGGTTGGGACCGTGAACCGAGTGAGGTGAGGGGCATCGTCATCATCGCTGAGCCAGTCCCAGGGAGGCCAGGGTCGGGAGGACGGGTCGGGAGGAGACCCACATGACCCTGTTACCCCGTTGCCACTCCCAGGTATGCGTCATGCATGTTCGTGACGAAAAAAAGGTATATACATACACACCCGTATATGATCATTCTAAAGTAAATATATTGCTTTTCTTTTTCTTTTTTGGGTTCCTTGCTAAAACAGTGACAACGGAACCTTTGACTAAGCTCCTGCTTCCAATCTATCTCTATGTGAGCTGTGGGTCATAATATAATCTAAACCAGAGTAACGTATCATGTAAAATAGGGTAACGTTTTTTTCAACACACACAACACAATATTCGTCCGACTAGAACTTGCCCGGTTTATTATCACTTACTAGTGTACGCAAGTCGAACATAATTAAATTCGTAGTAATAAAACCGTCAGAACTTTAGAAAACCACATCTTATAATGGACCAAAGATGGAATTTAAATTGGCTACACAAATTATACGTATAAATAAATAGCTTTGTATTATTAGCAAAAAATCAATTTCATTGACACCGATATCTATTCATTTTAAACACGGAGAAGATTAATACAAAACTGACAATTAAATCCCATATAAATATTGATAAGCCGAGTTCTCGATAGTCTGTTTTGCATAATTCAACATTTCATGTCGATAAGGTCGGTTAACGGCATATAATATCATCAGGTTTAGGTACTTGTAGCTAGCAATGGTAACGTAACATTTAGAAGTAGCATTCTAGCCAAGTCAATGCTGTACCTTTCTTTACTCATGTGGTCATAGAAGATTTTTTTTTTAAATTATACGTATTATGTATAATAAAACTCTTTTGATCTTCAAATCTTTTTATCTCTTTTTTTTTCAGCAGAGGAGTAAAATGGAACAATTCCATTAGTCCAGTTAGTGCACCGTTTTCCTAGTAATTCTGCCAAACAACACCGATTGATAAGAAATTGGGCTGTAGGTTCTAGCTTACCCTCTACTTTAAAGTTGTGAATGTGCCCAGGGCTGCTTTTACCCTGAGGATAGACGCCACTCCTTCTCGGGAATAGGATTATAAATAGGAATAGGTAGACTGACTTCGCCTTCGTGTTCAATCGGACATTTATAACTTAACTAACAATCCTTTGTTAACAGTTTCAATATGAATTGGGCTATTATTGTGTATAAATATAGATGTAAATAATAAAGCAATTTTTGTTTGTTGTTACGCATGAGACTTTAAGATTACTCTGCATCCGTCTAGTGAATGCGTCATTTTCAAAAAATGCGACGCGTTGTTTTATTATTTGATATGGACTCTGACTTCACGAAGGTAAAGTTGATTATTTATTTCTGCAAAAAATCCGCTACCTGCGTCAAGAGAGGTTCATTCAATCAGTCCATTCTTCACTCTTGGAAATCGTACAATGAGGGCTATCAACTATTTAATGAGTCTTTTGTTTCTTGTTTTCGTTACACTCCGGTCGGCGTATTCAATATGGATTGCACTTAAACGGACTCTTACTCAAGCCAATTAAGTATAAAACAAAATAAACAATAGATGCCCACCGTTTATTTGATATAGTACACACAATCAAGTTACGGTTACTTGAAGTTGCAAAATGAATCTCTCCGAATTTACATACTTCCATGTATCCCTTGCCAAGTTGGCAGAGTGTCAAATATGCAGACGAATGAGAGACAAATAAGTCTAAACTTCACTCGCATAGCCACCTTAATATGTTAATTGTTATTGTCATTGGTTTTGGTATATAACTTTTCCGGACCGTGAACAATGGGGTGACAGTTGCCTCCAACATTATCGTACGTTGATTCCCATTACATAATACCTAAGGAACTATTAAAACAGTTTACCGACAATCCTTTGATCTAGTAGACTGACAGATCTCTGCTACGGACTCCGCAGATTTTCATTATGGTGGCCACTCATCATCATGCCGCTTGATCAAATAGGCCTGACAAGCCGAAATCCTTCCATCAAGTGGCATGTCCTTCCCACACACGGTCAGTTTAGCGGTTAGCGGCAAGATGATGAGTGGCCACCATGACTAGCTATAGCCAGCCATTATACCCATCCAGCATGTTCTAAATATAAGTCAAACTTGTGTGTATCTCCAACTCGCTTTTTACCAAACAGTAAATATTTTTGTTCGTCATGACCTATGACTATGTTTCTTGTTACCTCTTCTAGACTTTACAAGGTCTCGAATGACGACGCAGCGTACTTATAATGCAAAAAATATATTATTATCTCCTTCCTTCATAGACGATGGATTTGGTGGTGTCATCGCCCATATCTCGTGTGAATTAAATCTCGATTCTCGGCCAGACCAATGTAGGAACTAAGCAGATATAACGGAATAAATATTTTAGCATTTAACTGCTCGATGTTTTAATCTAAAGAAAATTTCACTAGAAAAAAATCCACGCGTACCTACCGTCTGCAGCTTTTTTCCACTATAAAAACTTTAGAATTGACTTTTTTACATGTGTACATATAATTGAAGCTGATGCAGCTTGAATTACAATTCTATAGGTAGCTAAGTACTAAAATATTTTTCCGATCTAACATTGGGTGACAGATGAAAATGATTTTCTTTCTAGTTTAGTAATCTCTACAGAAAATGTTTGTTATGAACCATGATGTATATTTATGCAAAGTAAGAATTACTATTGTCTCTTGAAGTAAACCAGTTCCCAATTCATAACAAACGAAGTATGTACATTAAATTAACGATACTATGATATTACGTATTAGTTATACCAGAGCGGTTTAAAAGAATAATACCCAATATTGTATAATAGGAAAAATATTCTAGAACTTAGTTACCTAAAGAATTGTAATTCAAGCTTTACCAACGATAAAATATCATTACTTATTAAGGAGTATTTTTTGTAAATACCTATCGGATTCAACCTTTATTTTGTTTTCGAATTTGACTTTAGACTGTGTAACTTAACTCCTAACTTTTTAAATTTTAATTCATATTTTTTGCATAAATGCACTTTAATGGGTTCGCTTACAATTTCGTATCGAAAAACACCTAAATACCTATTGGTTTTCAAGTTTTAGGGTTTTTTGCGCTTAAGAAGTTGTTTGAAGTAACAACTTTTCCTACCTACTACGTACAGGTTTTGTTTAAGGTTTTTTTTAAACATGTGCCAACGTATACCTACTCATTCAAGTAAACTACACATTGAAACATTTGAGAAAGCAAAACACACCATTCGTATCTGTTATGTTATACCAGTTGGTTCACAATTGAGAAATTTACACACTACAATAATAAATTGTGCATTATGTTCTTCTTGTTGTGTTATGTTATGGGTTTATGACGTTAACAAGCTTTCACAATTTTTTATAACTTATCATTTAGGAAGTGTTGCTTTAGATATGGTTAGTATCGTTTAATGATCGTACAGACTTGATTCCTCACCAACCAATCGAAATATTCGATGCGCATGAGTTGCACGAAAGGTAATTGTATTAAATCTCTATTCAAATGACTTGATCAATTTTTGAATATGTAATACTATACTTTTTATTAATTTAATTTTAATTAATGCGAGTATTGAGATCTAGCATAGCAGACGATGAGCATAAAAGATGTGACAGCATTTAGTATTTCAGTCTATTTTTATAAGATAAAACAAAATAAAAATAATATACTTGAAATATTAAACGCTGGGCGATTTCGTACAATAACAAAGGCATTAGAAAATTTCTTCCAATGGCATTTACACTATACTGAAGCATCATAAAGCTCTTCAAAAATTTCTACTAATAGGGTTAATTTTCCCCATAGATTAGATTTTTAGATTTTCCCACATTTTGGCAGGGTAAGCAAGAACCACAGAATACAGAAAGAGGTAGATTAGAACAGTTTCAAATTGCTAAAATTTCCTTCGAATTATTGCGGCGTGCTAACTATCGTATGTAGGTTGTCGTAATCTGTTAGACAAGGGCGCACTATTCGCTGTCACTTTCATGCGCTAACGGGATAATCGTTGTTAAGACGCGACTTTTCGAAGCAAATTGCTTGTAGGCTTGGAATCTATTGAGACCCAGCATGCAACTTGCAATATCATATCTTTGTGACTGCTGTATGAGTATGCTACGCTAACGATTAAAATCAATAGTTATTCAAACAATATTTGAAATTTATCGTTATGATAATAATTGTATTATAATATACATACATAATAAACGTAGTTATGTACGTATATATTGATAACTTGATTTCCTACCGGTAATACGTTATATGTAGTAATAAGTTATGTAAATACTAAATATATGTGCCAGACACAGATTTTCGGTCATAGACATTTTTTTTATTTCTCAGTACCTAATTAAGTTAACCTAAATTAATGTCTCATGAACCTCACTATCACGAAAGTGTAATACAGATTTTTTCATAAAGAATTTTAATTTGTTCCAAACATACTTAAATTACCGTTACTTTCTAAAAAGTATAAAACAAACAATATACCAACAATAACAATACGACCTCCGTGCCCGAGTGGTTTGTATGCCGGGTTTTACGGTGTCGCCGACTCCAGAGGTCCGGGGTTCGAATCCCGGTGGGGGCAGATGGAGCCATTAGTGTGATGAATACGAGCATTTGTACACCAGTTATGGATGTTTAATATGTATTTCTATATAAATATACTTTTAACTGTATATGTATTCTATCCGTTACCCATAACAGAAACCTCACAGTGCTTACTTTGGGGCTAGGTTATGGATTAGAGTGTTTAAAATATATATATATATATATATATATATATATATATATATATATATATATATATATATATATATATATATATATATATATAACGAATATTTAATAACAATACCGTAAGCTTGAATGTTCGCATTATGAAGTTGATTAATGTTTTAAAAAGGAACTTAACTGCACAAAATGCACGCAAAATTAGTATTAAATACTTTAGTTTGTTCTTATCCGGCTCAAAGGATCAAAAGTTGTGAGGAATTCGGGACAAACGGAGAATTTAAAACGGATGTGGGACAAACTAAGAATTTTTTGGATTGTGGGCTAAATACTGGGACGAAATGAGAATAAATGTCATTATAATCTATGGTGGTTCGTTTGGTGTTTATTTAAATTTATGTACAAAGAGACGGTTCAAATTTGTAAGGTTGTGAGTCTTTAGCAGACTCCAGAGGACATGATTTAATTTGTATGGAGGGTGGTAGAGTCCGGCAGACTCCAAATTTTTAATGACATGTAGTGCATTTAATTGTAAACCATATGATAAAAACTATAATTTATTTTATCTCCGTTTTTTTAATAATTATTGTAATATAAAATTATGTAATTATTTATTGGCAAATGGCAAGTTTATTTATCTGTTTTTTGTTTGAATACAAATATATTCTATTCAATAGTTAACTAAAGCAGTGATAATAATTCTGTTCATCTTTCATTACATTATTTATTAGGTTTTTTTCTGAGTATTTTCTTTCAAGATGAATCAATAAAAAATGGTGCAATAAGTTCACCACGATTTCACGAATATCATGCAAAACTAGAATGGTATATTTCTTATTAGAATTATTTTTTAACTTATCGGTATTTGTGATTCGCAATTTAATACATTTCGCCTTCACAGAACGTCGTTTTCTTTGTGTTGTGGTTTTTTTAATTATGTTGTTTTCACAAGTACATGACATAAATGGTGGATCCCACCAGAGGATGTCGAAGTCTGCTGGGATTGCATATGGATATAATGTAGGACAAAAGTACTGTGGGGCTTAACCTGAAGGGAAGGCCTGGGGATGTAAGTTTTACTTTTTTATTTAAGCTCAGAAAAAAATATTTGGTTATAATTTCTATACACATTGTATCCAAACGTACATTCTGCTACCATTAGTCAAATTTTAATTTCGCATTTAAGACTTTATGCTTATAGTTAAAATAAATATTTGTACTCGTCACTTCAAACGTAATGTCGAGCTTCAGTATGCTTCAATGTAATATAATTTTGTACTAGTCACATCAAATTAATGTACTGGTGAGCTTCAGCATGTCTCACCTCATTTGAAGTGGCACGTTGTACTAGCTCAGTAGAAAAAAGAGGCTACTGTTTCAAACTCTTTTTCCAGTCGTGTCCTACCAAACCAGCGTTGATAGTTATTTTTTTTGCCAAGTCGGGATTTAGGAATTTTTAGAGTGAGTGAACTTGTTGAAAAGTATATAATCAAAAGGTTTTCAATATTTATCTTTTTATTTTAGTCTTAATTACGTTTACGTGACAATAGATAGGTACCTAGTAAAAATATCCATAGAAAATGTATTTTAATAAAAATGTGATATTTTAAATCAGCTTTATCCTATCGTTAAATAGTTGAGTCTTTGTTTGAGAGTTCTTCATTACGCGCCGGGCAGGCGGATAAAATATCTACTTTTTGATGAAATTGTGTGCATCCTAAGTCGAAGGATATTGTGTTTACTGATTAATTAAGCGAATGATAATTAATATAATAGGGGAAACCTTTTGGTATGCATCCTTACTTAATTCACTCACGTTACAATTGAATTAAGGATTGCGCAGGAATAAGTTATAGTTCAGTAAATTAATTGAAAATCAATAGACTTATACATTCTATTATCTGATAGCATGGAGATAGACTGTGCAGGAAGATAAACCCAACCAACCCAACATAAGAAAAAGAATTAACTTTCACGAATTGTTCAACGGAGATTTATTCTAGCCAAATTCTAGCGGAATTCTTACACGGCGCTACTCATATGGCAATAGTAACGAAATTGGTTTTAAATATCATTGGATTATAAGGGTGCTCAAAGCTCAAACGGTCGATCGCCTGCTAATATCTATATATGCTACGGTACACCCTACCTAGGTAGGTAGGTGGTTAGGTGGGTTGTATCGTGTATGTACGACAACCCTGCATCACACATACTTGCAGCCTCTCAGAGTCGATCGTAAGTAGTCTCAAAAATTTGAGGTAGATCGCCAGCAGTTCAAGTTTGAGCACCCCTGGATCATTATAGGGTCGCTAACAGAGTCCGTTGACTGTGATCCAATTCTCTCCTAAAAAGTAAAATAGTCATGTGCAGTCATGCTTGCATCGAGACATACCTATACGTAAGAAAAAAATACCCAGGTGAGGAGAGTTCAATCATCTTTCAAAGTTATATATAAATTAGCGCAAACAAAACGTCAATTTGTTTATTGGTTACATGCGAGACGCCAATCACAACAAAAGATTCTCGAAACATTAAATAAAATTTTGAAAGATGATTCAATTCTTTCACCTGGGCAAGTCTCCCAATATTCTCCTATACAGCGTTTAATATTCTTATCTTGAACACATTGCTAGCTCTGTTAAGTTACGCAGTCGTCGGAGTAGGTCTGTCTGCACTGGCTGGGGCGTCCTAATGGATCGCCACATATATACTCTCAGCACGTACTCGAGGGACCTCAGTCCTGGTTTTAGCTTGTACCTACGCCGAGCTCTGAGCTGTATGAAATGAGCAATGGTCCTCATGCAAACTCCGGTGGTGATCGATCGCTTTGCAAGCTGGTTCATGTAGCGATTCCAGCTTAGAATATTATAGCCGGCGTTTCACGTCTTTCTTTTAGAGTTTCAATTTTTCTTTTAAAAAAACGGAGATAAAATAAATTTCAAATTCAATCATTATAATCGAATAGGTTTGATGGTAATGTCATCTTTTTTAAAATTTCTTTTAGTAGTTTTTCCAAATTGTAAGTATTGGTCTAGCAAGCAAGAAGTTATAAAGTTGACCAGGATTATTCGTTATTTCAAGATTTTTTTTTTCGGTTTAGTAAGGCCTGAGCCTTATTGTTTTATAAAATATTTACCTGGCAATAGTTCTACTACCACAATTTTCAATTAAAGCGTTGATTATCTAGTTCTTGACTATTAACATAGCGCATTCCTTTTAACAGAAGCTTTAATAGCAATATCTCGCTGTAATTATATTATTATGAAATTCATCCGAAAGCATTTAGCGTGCATCGATGCGATCGCTTATTGCGGATTTATTTGAACAGGACTCTAGGATTGTTAGATTAAGGTTCAATTTGATAGGATGCAGTGCAGTGTAGGAATTTACGGGCCTTAGGCGCATTAATGACGGGACGGGACTAGTTGGAAGTGTTCGAGCCATGCGTGTTGGCTGCATGGTTGAGCTTGCGCAATCTCATCTCAAACGAACGTAACATTGCCGCGTCGTCGTCGGCCATCGTTCGCGGAATTATCTCTGCGGCGAAATTGTGCAATATGTAATAACATTTTAAAATGAAACGCCGTTTTACTTTACGCATTCACACGATAAGGTAATGATGCTATCCGTTGGCACGCTTAGCTACTTTCGAGTGTGTAAATCTATTAATGGAAGAAAATTTACATGACACGTCATTTGCCGCACTATCGCGTGTTTGCAACAATATGTTTGCTATGTTTCTGTTCAGTCTTTGTTAATATTATGCAGGTTCCGTCATAGAGTGGCAGAGTTTTGAATTAATCGGAACTGCCAAAAACATGTTCTTAGACTTCAAGTTTTTTTGACCAATCAACACAACTCTTGACTTTATTGCTTTAATTTAGGATGAAATTTTGAAAATCGTTAATTCACAGTTTACGCTGCTACCATCAAGGCATTAATAATTGTATCACTATTTTAAACAACACAGTATGCAATACAATCTTCGCCGCGTGAGTAAAAAACTACATCAGTGGTGGTTAGTCACACTTCAATACATACTTTGAAATAGAAACCTTTATTCACATACATATAGTCGTTTTACTGCGAGTGATGGAGTTGGAAAGATAGATTCGATTCGATACATCGACAATTTGTACCCAAACAAGATTTGCGTCCTCACATCGGGCACGCTAGTCGATCCTACGCAATGCAAATGTCACGCAACTGGCACGCCGATCGGAATGCGGGTCTACTGCGTTCCGAATACGCCCCAAGCCTTACCCGGACTGGCCCTGTAAACATTAACTTTATTAACAACGACATAAGGTTTATAATAAAGGTTCACCGCAATTGGTAGCCCAACATGGAGCTGTAAAGAAATCACTGACCTTTGATTCTTGTCTTGTACTTTTAGATTTTTAGTTATAAAAGCTATCAGCTGTATGTATATACTGAGTGACGACCGTCGCGTCCAATAGTTTTTTTTTATTTAATTACATCATTAAAATAAAACAGATATTTACAGCAAAGGTCGTGAAATGCATTGAATCTTTTTTCTGATGTTTTCCTATTTTTTTTGTTAGTTTCATCATGACTTTTGTTTGATTTATCTGTTCTAAGGCAGAATGTGATTTTTTGACTTGTTTTTTTAACTTGCTTCAACCGTGGCTTTAACCTAGTTAAGTAGGTAATATTGGTTAAAACAAAAAACTAATACTTATATGTATTTAAAAGTAAAGGACACTTTTATTAAAGGTGGTCCCGTAAATAAATGTTAATATTGAAATGCGCGATAAAGAGTAGATACCTGCTTCTACCATTGGTTATAACTTATAATTTTTGATGTTTTTGACAATTTTGAGACAACTTGTGATTTTTGTGTTGTGACAATTAGTATTAGTAGCTGGAGTAAAAGAAATCGTTATTATTTAACGATAAAACTTAAGTAACAGAAATAATTAAAGATGATGAATAACAATAAGTATTTACTCGCTTGTTATGTATGTACGTAAGTACACACTTTATTAGCTAGAGTCGGCAAATAGAAATCCGTGAAAACTTTAGGGAAAATCTTAAATAATCAAAGGGAAAAATACGAGTTGTTAATGGTCACTAGACACTTATACTTACGTTACCCAATACTGTATGGTTAAAATATTTACACATTGGTTGTGAACCAGTTCCAAACCGGTCTTTTAATGGGCGACAACTTTTGAACATATCGAACTTTTGTATACCAATCAGGCTTAGGATCGAGTGATAAGGAAGAAAATTTGGCTGCGTTTTACCAAAAAAATGTACCAATAAACTGATCTCTGTGTAGCAGGTAGTGTTTGTTTTTTTAAATATGTATTTATTTATGAGTTATTTTAGGATTGCGTATGGTGACAACTCAACCATTACTACAAAGCTTCAGTGCTCGTCCGTCTTCAGTCAGTCCGCAGGTTATGTATTCCAAACGAAATTGTCATACAAAGTATAAATTAAATCACGTTCATCTCCGAGAACGCAGCCTGTAAAGGAAGCGAAACGTAAAGATTATGTATAAAAGTATTAAAAAAGGGATTGTGAAACTCGTTGAAAAATGTTTTACCTTATGAGTGGTGTGCGTGAAAACATAACAAATAAATAAGTTTAAAATAAATGTTTGACACACAATAAATGTGATTTTTTCGACGTTTTGCAAATCCATGTAGCTGTAATGGGAATGTTATTAACCTTGAAAGATGGTACGGATACCTCTGTATGAGAGTCCCACTTGCACAAGGCTGATTTTTTTGCTACGAAAAAGTGATTTTCTATTGATTTTTAGAAAAAAATGGAATCATAGTAATATAATTACTTTGTTGTCCGGTTTATCTGTCATGACCCTTTTTCTTATTCTGGCACTTCACATGGGTTTTTGCTCATAGATAAATGGTTGGTCACCCTGAGGTTTTCTATTTGTTACTTTGTTAGTAGTTTCTGCTTTTCAATCCTTATAGATGAAGGTTATATTAACAAAATAAAAAGTATTAATTTGTATGTCTTCTCTTATCTTGAATTATTAAAAAACATATAAGCTCACGGGAAAAACCTAGGTGCGATTTATATGCTTATCAGTTTGTACGTAACCCTTAGTGCATGAGATTGACTTGCTCTTGACCGTTTTTTTCCTTAATATTCCTAATTCTTGCCACAAGGTTTTTTCCTGTCGACGTTCCCGTTCATGCAATTAATGGCTGTGTTAATTCCATAGTATAATAAAAGTGGCATCTAGTCAACTGCGCTTAGTTAAAATACTTACATCATTTTTTGATTACAAAATACGTAGTGCAGGTAACGATAATATTAATTGTTGAGGTAATAAATTATTAAATTAAATTTATTATTATAATTATAACCTGAACAATTTCTTGTGATCCTAAACGGAATTCAGCAAACTTGTTTGTCAATAAACTTCCTTATTTAATGATTGGTGCAAATAGGAATACTTTAATCAAATAAATTTAATGTTCCTTTACGTTTATGGTTTTTCTATTAACTTAACTAATTGCGACATTTAATTACGCCAAGTTTTCAAGTAATAAAATTTTATTTTTAGAAGTCCTAAGTAAATACTTGGTAATAAATGAAGTTATTACGAAAGGCGGGAATTTGTTGAAACGAAGAAGAATTTAGATAGTTAGATTTACATAATAACTGCAATCATGCCGATTAAAATCTCTTAGACAAATTTATAACAATACCTAATCTACGAAATCTCAAGCATAGAGTTACGGTAACAGTCAGCACTTAGTTGTACTTCTTTTTCGAAAAGTTTACCGATTATACAGTAGGTACACAAATTTGTTGGGAAATGTTGGATTGCGGCAGACCCAGGCTGACTAGGGTGAGGTAATGCGCTGAGATTTTTTTATTGTGTCAATTGTGTACCTAACAGAGCTATCTGAGGCGTGACAATCGATTTTGTGTACCAATATTTGGGGTTTGCCCGATTAGACCCTATTTTAGGTTATTCTGTCGTCTGCGCTCAGATATGTGAACTAAAAGAGTTGTCTTCTTTTTTGTAAGGCGCAGTAAATTATCCCACCCCACCTGTTGTTAATTATAAATGGTGTCAAGTTGTGAAGATAGCTGATGCGGTAGAAATCATCATGTAACGCTCTATCCTATGCTCACTTTGCCGACCTGAACTCATTCCATAATGCCGTGGAGCTATAGATCCTAACACTTTTGCTGCGGTCTTTTGTAAGGTGGTGGTTACCTTCACAGACCGATTTATTATCTTTAATAAAAAAAACCGGTATCTTAATACCGGGATATTTTTTGAATATCTAATCTTATTGTCATATTATAAGAAGCAAAAGCTAAATCTTTAATATAATTGGTATTATGGTTGTGATAAAAGCCAATTCTGTTTTTTTAATTATTTCTATTTGAGTAAGCACAATGACACCAGCCCGCTGGTCACTCTGCCATCTTTGTAGCCATGAAGTCGTGATAAGCCTACCGTTCCGTTAAGCATACTTTCTATCAACATTTTCATTCGCAGAAGGCAGCCACATGCGAGTTAACCTCTTCTATAAATATGACCTTTAATGCATAACCCGTAAGAGTTGCGGGAAATGCACGGGCTCACTCAAGCTGTGTTCAGTTCCACTAATTTGATTAATGAACATGTGTGCTGCGTTTAATGGTGCTTAAATTATGCCATGAGATGTTCTTAGCGTGGGAATGTGATGCGTGGAATTATAGAGCCGGACAATTGGCAAGTAAGCCTTGTGTGTGGATTGGTTAGCATTTGGTTTCGCAAAATCGTCATTTTTATGACTATTTCTGCAAATTTTTTGGAGAAAGTTTATTTTACAAAAACATTTGCTAACTTTAGTTAAATAACGTTACTATAGGTTTGAGTAGTGAAAATTTTCTTGTATATCTAGTTTAATGCCTTGTACCTCAGCAGCACAGAAATAAATCAATATCTATGCTCAGCAGAGTGTAGCATGCCATTAGACTGCTTTTGGTGGTGGAGCTTCATTCAAGTCGACTCTATATAGCTGATTTGCAGAATTTCAACGCAATACAACTCAGTGGTATATTTAGTGATGACTATCCGTTTACCGCTGTGAACGATAACGATAACTTCGATGTTATATATGTTCCATTGAAACAGAGAGGTATCTATATTATATTAAACTGGGGAATGAAAACGTACTAATTTTGTGTAATGTAGATTCAATAAAACTTATCGCCTAATTTGGTGTAGGATAAAGTGACAGATGAACAGAAAAACAAGAGTCGACAGAAAAATAAGAAACTTTTATGCGGTGAATGATTTCCATTATGTTTAATAGTAAAAACATACATGCATTTTTGACCAGATACTAGCTACTATATCTTTTCTTATTCATTCCGGAAATGTTAAGTGCTTATGTAACAAAAAAATAATTAAATAGTATTTCATAATCTGTATATATAAAACTCAGAGGTGACTGACTGACGTAGCGATCTATCAACGCACAGCCCAAACCACTGGACGGATCGGGCTGAAATTTGGCATGCAGGTAGATGTTATGTCGTAGGCATCCGCTAAGAAAGGATTTTGATCAATTCTACCCCCAAGGGGATTAAATAGGGAATGAAAGTTTGTATGAAACTTTGCCAATTTTAAACCGATCGGACTGAGACTTTGCATGCAGGTATAAGAAGAATCATAGATGAATGTCATTGCGTATAATACAAGCCTGAGAACAAAAACTGTAGTCTACACTTCAGCTCTACACCGATGCCAAGCGAGGGCGGGCCGCTAGTAGGTATCATATAAAAATAGTTGCTAAGTTATGAAAGGTTACGAATCTAAAGCCAAACTTGGACCTGTTTATTTTAATGAATTGTACCAATAAGAAAAAAACTTATTCAAACTCGAAAAAAATAATTTTACGGCAGAGTTACACGTAATAAAAAACTTCCAAACTAGTAATGATAATGAAATACGTATATTTTAATATTACACGATAACCGAATTAATTTTGTTGATAATTTAAGAGTTTGTAAAGAAACAGTTGAAAATGATAAAAATATTTTTTCAATAGAGAGCATAAAGGAGATATAATGTAGAAAATTAGGAAGCCCGTAGGTTTATTAGGAGATTCAGTAGATTCAAAAACATGCTACTGGCCAAATATAGCACTGAAAAAGTCGTTTGCCCAGGTGGGAAACGAGAATATTAACAGGCTTAGTGCAAGTCGGATTTCATCACGAAGGGTTCTTTTCCGTACCATACCATCGTACCATAGTTATTGCTATTGATAAAAACAAGGACTTTTGCGAATTGTTTCATGTATATACTATATTGATTTTTACTGATTGTTGATATGGCGACACTAGAAACACACATTTTTTTTTCTTATACGGTTTATACTGACTGACATAGATATGAACTAATATGGTTCAGTTGTCGGCCTTTGGGTGAAGAACCCTAAAAAGTATCTTAACTAAATAATTTAAGTTCATTAAGTGGTGTAGGACGGAAGTTGAAATCGGAATGTGTGTCACAGATGTTTAATTAATTTAATCACATTCAGTGGGTTTGGCCGAATCGCAGTGATGTAGAAGAAAAAAAAATGTCGTACACCCAGAAGGTGTATGCATGGGGCGGGTCCGTCGAATGTCAATCGGTCACTGATCTCAGTTTTGGCGGGAGAAACTCGACGGGCAGGTTTTTTGTGTATTTTACTTTCTCGGCCGACCACACTTTGGGCGGTTGCCGTTGCCACCGCGAGAACGGAGAATAAAGCCAATGAGGGGCAACCGCCTGTGACAAAAACGTTTTGCGAGAAATGCATTGTGCTGGTATAGTTTTTTTTAGCATTTCGCGTTTTTTTTTCAGATGTTACGTGGAGGGATTCAGTTTTTCACTCCTTTATTCAGTGCATAAAAGAGTCTTTATTACGGAGTCATGAATGGGCCAGACTTCTGCGGGGACCATTGAACGTTGGTTTGGTTCTTTATTGCAATGAAATGGTCTTTTAAGACATGTCGTGTTTGTATATATGTTAAAAATAATAGTAATAATAATAAATTGTTTGTTATGTTTCTTATATTTCTCTTTCTTTTTATTTTGATGAACTTATGGATCCTAATAAAAATCTCATTTCATATATAAATGACTAAAGAATTTTGAAGATATATTAACTCCTTCCTTCTGATTTTAGACCCTGATGAAAAACATTCTTCGGATTTAGATTAACCTTAACCTTTTCTTTTATAATTCAATGATTGTTAATATTATCCGTTCCGCTTTGCCTTTTGAATGATTGCCACTCGACAGCTACAGAAGTTTTATTATAACAAGAACTACAGTTTAGTAAGAATTATATTCCCTGTTAACTCCATTCTGTCCTTGTTAATTTCGGTTTTCTTTGCCTACCTTTTTTGTTGCGCAAGAACACCTCAAACAGATTTGAACGTACGACGTAATCGAATCTTGCGATGATCAATGTCGCATATATAGTATAGATACTTCTACCTATAGCCAGTAACCATTTTGTTACCAATAGTCGGTTCTATTCTAATCCGAGCAGCTGATTGCGTGAAAGCGTTAACCTTGAACGCGCGCCCGCGCTGCGTCCCCGTCAATGGACTGCGACCTAGAAACGTCAAACTGTATTTCTATATTTTTCTAGCGGTATCGGCTTACCAGTTAGGTATCGAGTTGTGACAATTGTAATGACAGGGCTCGTGGCAGCGGAGTATGGAGGGACCGCTACGCATGCTTGGAAAATTGGCAGTTGGCTAATTAGATGCCGACGATATTGTACAGCATGCTGTGATTCTTAACTAGTCTGTTGACAGTTATATTTTTTATTTTTTAAGTATGTAAGTGCTAGATGTTTAAATCCAAAGAAAATTTTACTTGAAATAAATCCACGCGGGCCAGGCAGCAGACGGGACTCGAACCCGCCCCTTCGCTATCCGGGCGAATGCACTGACCATTATGCTACCGCGGTCCTGATGGCCGTGCCGCATTTTCTGTAGTCTTTCTTAAGCTGCAAGGCAGCGCCATCTCTTCGTTTTGTAGGTAACCCACAATGTCCAATGCATACCTTAACAAGTATTAAATATTTAAAAGAAGAAATAGCAATTGTAGTTATATTTTGAATTTTTTAAGTATGTAACTGCTAGATGTTTCAATCGAAAGAAATTTTTTCTTGAAATAAATCCACGCAGGCCAGGCCATGGAATGTATTGACCATTATGCTAACGCGGCCCTGATGGCCGATGGATTGTTATCCGTCAGCCCAAATACAATATTGACATTTGGTTATTTAACCATTACTGAAACCAAAAAGGCAATTTGGTTCAAACTTTGCCCTACAACTTCAACTAATTTAGTTGTATGGTAACTTGGTAACAGATTACCAACGATGTGTATGTATAGTATAGATGGAATTCGACAAGCGTGCTGTTCGTCGTGTATTCGTTATCGCTTCGAGACGGTTCATAACCAAATGAAAATGATACATATTTGCAGACACAAGAGAGGCCCAAATACGAAGCTTGACAAATCCGTAATTGTATCGTCATTGTCAAATTTTGTATAGAAGGAGCAGCGTTGCCAGTTTTTTTTTGCCAAGTCGGGATTTAGGAACTTTTTGAGTAGAAAAAGCGGGATTCTTTCGTCGAAAGCGGGACATAGTTAAAAAAAACGTATATAATCAAAAGTTATTGAATATTTATCTTCATTACGCGCCGGGCAGGCGACCAGTCCACACTTGTCTGTGCCACCCGCCCACGCTTTCCCAGTACGGTCGAGTTTTCCCGAAAAGCGGGATTGAGCCTGTCCCGCGCGGGAGGGAGATTGAATTTTTATTTACAAATCGGGACGTCCCGCCAAAATCAGGACGTCTGGCAACGCTGGGAAGGAGCCAGTTTGTTTTTACGTCTAGTAGGAGCGCTGCTTACTTTTAATAGAAACTTTGAAGATGCGATACGATTCCGGAGCTATCAAAGTTCGTACTTGAGCCTTCGTATCACTGTATCGATCTTTTGTACAGCGCTTAACGCATAAACTAATCCATTTAGATTTTAGATTAGTTGGGGTGTAGTAATTTCCTGGGACTCACATCGAACATGTAAAGGACTCATCATTGTTGCCAATTTGCCATAATTTCATAAAGTAGCAATAAGGTAGTAGGAGGGCAAAGGAATCAATCCTTGTTTCAAAACCATCGCATTAATGTGATGTAACAATATAGAATAGTTGATTATATTATTATATTTGAATGCGGATAAGTTGATGGGAAAATAGACCTATCAGATATTTGACAATGATATGGGTTTTACTGAGCCATATAAAACAATCGGCCAAGTGCGAGTCGGACTCGTGCACGAAGGGCACCGTACAAAAAACGGCAAAAAAATCGCGTTTGTTGTATGTGAGCTTCCCTTACATAGTTATTTTATTCTGTGTTTAGTATTTTTTGTTATAGCGGCAACAGAAATACACCGTTTGTGAAAATTTCTATTGTCTAGTTATCACGATTTATGACATATTGCCTGGTGACAGACAGACGGACAGTGGAGTCATAGTAAAAGGGTCCCGTTTTTACCCTTTGGGTACTAAACCCTAAAAAGTTATAAACGACGAATAATGATAATATTCAAGCAGCTGCGAGTTTCTATTGATTTATTCGTTTCATAACAATGACCACCTCCCTACCAAAGTGACTTTCTATTAAGTATGTAAATGAACGGACGCAAATATGAACATAATTTGCATCATTAACGGTTAATAATAATAATAATAAACGTTTATTGACTTTCAGCAAGTTAGTTATCTTGTAACTTCGTGAAAGAGCGCCGGCAGTCTGTGTCCCAAACGAATTTTTTGTTCTCTTCCTTGAGGCGATGTAATAGCCGGGCTATCCAGGAGAAGCTCTTCACAAATCTGCGGTAGTATGCACATAGGCCTCGGAAAGCTCTCACGTCAGTCTTATTTCTCGGTGTTGGCCATTTCTGCACAGCTTTTACCTTTTCAGGATCAGTTTGGACACACTTGTCAGATATTATGTGTCCCAAAAACACTACCGCCTTCTTGAAGAACGCGCACTTTTCTGGTTTTAAGCTTCAGGTTTGACAGACAGAGGTTGTTCTGGATTGTCCTAGACCTAGATAATAATTAAAATAACTTCTTAATGTAAATAACATTTAGCTAGAAAACAATTCAATCGGCCGCAGATGTCGGACCGGATTTCTTTTGAGAGAGGTAGGGCATAGCGGATTTCCCGCTCGAATTGGAGCAGGAAATCCGCTATGCCCCAGAAGGGCTTCTGGGGAAGTAACCGCCACTTCACAGAAGACCACAGTAAAACACTACCTTTTGTTGGTGTTGTGTTTCTGTTGGTGAGTAAGGTTCCAGGGCTCCACGAGGTAAGGGATTGGGTCAGGGTAGGCAACGGCGCAAGTGATATTTTTTGTATCGCAAGTGTCTATAAGTTATGGTGTCTGTTTGCCACCAGGCGGGCCATATGTTTGTTTACCCACTTTTTAACAAAATAAAAAATACCCATGGTTGTTCTCGATTGTCCTAGATCTAGTTAATGATCAAAATAACTCAAAATTTAGCCACAAAACAATTCAACTCGGCCCCGGATGTCGGACCGGACTTCTTTTAAATAAAGTTCTTTTCTGAACTTTTTGACATCTTTAATATGAAAATGAATTAATTAACAATTATTGACGGCGTTTTTTGCAATATGCCATGGCAACGTATTTACGTATGCAACCATATAATTTCAACTTAATTTTATTTTAACATTTGTCGTAAAAGATTTTTTTATGTAAGTATTTTATTTTATTTTTATGCATTTTTTGTGAAATTTATTTGTTTTGAATCTACGTATTTTTATTAATTATTTTTTAAACATAAGTATCTATATTTAGCGAAGTTACATGTTTAAAATGGGCTACGAAAGCAGCTTTTGCGAAATCAAACATTTGCTTTACTTACTTACATACAATTCTTTTTTTGTATCATTTGTTATTTTTTCTATTTGATCATATCGAATTTATAGAATTCAATTCATACAATTCTTTTTTTGTATCATTTGTTATTTTTTCTATTTGATCATATCGAATTTATAGAATTCAATTCCGAGTAGAAGCGGTATAAGAGAAATAGTCCAAACCATTGGAAAACCTAATGTCTATATTAAATTAAGCGGTTTGCTTCACGACCGTAGCAATCGTGAGAACATTAGCGTATCACGGCCGGTCGATTTTGTCCGCACGCGGCTGTTCTGGTATGAGGAAGGAAGCCAAGCCAGTAACAAAATGTAATTTATTCTCATGTTATTTATGTATCAGGATGCATATGTTAAGATTAAAGCGTGCACACCTGCACAAGTGTCAATTAAAACTTGATGTTTCTCTTATGCAATAATCTGTGATGGCTTATGAGATTTCGGATAAGACATACCAATTTATCGTTATTCAATAAAAATACATATTATCTTATGTATATTAAAATCTGTTGCGATGTATATGACGAAGCATAAATTCATGTGGCGTGTTCGTATTTTGAAGATAAGAAAGAAAGTCTTAAAATATCCGTTAGAACCAAAAGTAAAGATCTTAGCGTGTCCAGATGACATTTTTTTCATCAACTGGACACTCGTGGTTCCGGTCTCTCGTGTCCCACAAATTTTAAAGTCAGAATGTGAGATCGGAGCAGTTCGTTCTATTGTGGTGCTAAACTTCTACGTAGGTCGCTCGTGTTGGGTAAAACTAAAACAGTTTTATATGCAATTCATAATATATAAATGAGCATATGTTGTAATGAAAGTGAAATATCTACTTATTTTCTACATAACAGATTATAATAGCGGATATCAGTTTACGCTATTAGAATCTAAAGAACTCAAATAAGTACTGCATTCAAGTAAAATGGAAAAAACCCGTTTCTTTTGATAAAATGAAAACGTCTCCCGTAGTACCGTGGCACCGTTCACGTACGTATCTATTCGATAGTAGAAAGTGAGACGGTTACATTACGACGACATCTGTTAGTTAATATTCAATCGGCCAACAAATTGTAATTATATAAATATTGGAATTAAATAGTTCAGATAATGTTATATGTGGATGTTCAGGAAGCGAAAGAAAAGCATGGAATGCCCCAACTATAACTTTATTTGGCTGGCAACTTGTGAATAGTCACAAGAAACCACAGGGTTGCGATGATGACTTCCGGTATTTGACGAGCTCCGTGGCCGAGTGGTTTGTACGCCGGGTTTCATGGTGTCGTCTGCTCGAGAGGTCCCGGGTTTGAATCCCAGTGGGGCAGATGTTTGTGTGATGAATACGAGCATTTGTACTCTAGTCATGGATGTTTAATATGTATTTCTATACAAATATACTTATATATGTACAGTACATATATGTATTCTATCTGTTATCCTAGTATGCCATAACACAAGCCTTACAGTGCTTAGTTTGGGGCTAGGCTTGGTGTGAGTGTTGGAAATATTTATTATTATTATTATTTCTAAGGCCCAAGCACGAACATTGACAGATTCAATTACAGATAAAATTACGTATCGCCTTCGTCAAATTTCTATGGAAGGAGCCAGTTTGTTCTTACGTAGGCTAGGGACGCTGCTTACTTTCCTTAAAAAAATGACGATGAGATAGACTATAAGGTATTTAGTTCTTGCGGGGTACAGGTTTATATCTAAGACCCATCCTAAACCAAATTTTGTGCTACTGAGGTATTATAGGATGACTGCCATTTAATCAGCAGTGTCTTAACACATTCTTCTTGAAGCTGCAACTTTTGTTTTTTTTTATATTAAAAGTGTGGCAAACTAGCATATGGTCCGCTTATAGAAAGCCACGGTCACCATTAGCCTATAGCTATTAAATTTATCTATCTATTAGATATACTATGCTATTGCTCACCTTACCTTTTTTTTTTAATTTGACTCATTAAAAACTCTTAAATTAACACTGAAACTTAGGGGGATTTAAGCCCCACGACAACAGCTAACTAGAGCCGAACGAGGTTCGAGTTTCAGAGACGCTCTATAGTTGAGCCGACCCGCTAAGGTTCGAGTGGTCTGCAGGCTCCAGACAGTGAGGAGGGGGTCTCCCCTGATGGAAGATGGAATACCTCTAGAGGCACTCGCTTATTCCCGGCTTGAGGTACCTTTAGGATCTCGCCGTCCCCAAACCGGGTGACGCTGTAAAGGTGATTTGCGACCAACAGCATACACACTAAAAAAAAAACAGATTTAAATATTTCTTTTTTCTAGTAAACTTTTCTTTAGATTTAAACATCTAGCAGTTAAATGCTTAAAAATAAATAAAAACATAACAGATATAAAGGAGTTTGACTAAATTTAGAATAAACGTAAATACTGGGTGGTTAGAATAAACGTATGTGGGATACGTATATTCTATTTTATGTGCTAATCATGATGATTTAGTATAAAGTTAATTCTTTAAATGCTAACAAGCCGTTAGTAAGACTGCTCGCAGTGTGTGAGTTCGCATAATTAAGTTAGCTGACAATGACACCCACTAAGTACGCAGGCCCGTTATAAATGTCGGGGCGCCTGCTCCGAGCCGTAGTTCAATCTAGATGTAGGTTTAATGGGTATAATTATAAAAGTAATATCTAAAGTACTTATATACAAATGTAATGAAAAACCCGCAAAATGCAAGTCGGACTCGTGGACAAAGGGTTCCGCAGCATTATACTATAAACTACTTAATGGGTTTCTTGTAATTGTAGATTACATTGACAATGCCTTTTTACACTCGCAAACTTTTCAAATTCGAAATTGGTTAGGGGCTAGGGGTACAGTACCATTAACACGAACCAATATCGAGTACCAAAAGTTTGCGAGTGCGAAATGCCTGTCAAATTCTGTATGGAAACTTGAACAGCAGCGACATAACGGACGTAACGGGAACTAAAAATCAGAACACATTTGACTGTAGTGTTGCCACGTCCGATTTGTTTTAAATCGGTACATTAGGTCAAAAAAATCGGGATTTAGGGTTGCAGATCGGGGCAGTAAACAAAAAACAAGGGGTTTTTAAGTCTAGGTTTAATTTATTGCGTTTTAAACTACTAGTGCAAGTATAGTATTAAATTAATTACCGTAATTTAATTTTTTTATTAATCGGGATATTATGCGTCCCGATCAGGTACAAATCGGGACGTCCCGCGCAAATCGGTACACCTGGCAACACTATTTGACAGTGACATTTCGCAGAATTTTTGGCGGGATCGGGAAGCGTCACTTTAGCAGTTTTGTTTTTCTTGTCAAAAAATGGGTTGTGGCGGATGTTAGTGTCTAATAATGGTGGATTATTAACCACTAAGTATTCGGAAACATGCACAAGTGTTGGCAAGTGAAACAAAATAGCGGAAAGTGTCTTTGGACGTTCCCTCAAGAAGTCCACGGGGAGGTTCCAGTAAATCCCCACACTTTTACTGAAACATAGGGAAAGGGGGATTGACTTGACTGCCACTTACTTTGATTTGATTTATTACTTTGACCACGAGTGCTATATTATTTTGTAAACATTTTAACACTTGACATTGGCTAAATGCACAAGCCTTGTGAAGCCATTTAGAAAAAAGGGACATTTCGCACACGCAAACTATTCGAATTCGATATTGTTTCATGCTAAGAGTACAGTCTATTGATTTTGCGGCATCAAGTATTTGTATACCGTCTGCATCGTTGGTATTACGAAACTCACAGCGTTCTATTCAAACCCGGCAAAAAAATTGGACAGCGGTTTAACTGACGTCACTACGGAGCGGAGTTATCAATCGCTAAGGAATGGTTAAAAAGTTTATCTTATTTACTCTTAGAATGGCTCAACAACACAAAATCGTGACATTAAGTGGATTAATAGTTAGAAGTGTGCACTTGAACTTTATCGAGAGTATCACATGATTAAATTGCATCTATTTACAACACTCAACAACTCAGCTTGAGTCAGAATTACATACGTGTGCGTGGGAACTACTGTATCTTTCTTCGGCAAATTGACTCAAGATTACACCCACTGACAGTGGTTGCAATTTGTTATTAGTGTTCGGCCACAGTAGATTATATATTGTGAAATGCCGCCTTTCCGGGTTTCTGATTCCTCCATTTATATTAGGCTTTGTTTTTAGGAATTATTTATGTCACTTTTGTACTGTACCCTTTAGCTCGAACTAAAATCATATTCGTAACGTTTGCGAGTCCGAAATGTCATTGTCAAATCTGTACTGATTTTAAGTTCTCGTTACGTACTTTGTGCCGCTGCTGTTCAAGTTTCCATACAAAATTTTACATTGACATTTCGGTTTGCAAATTCGAATGAATTCGAAAATGGTTCGAGCTAGGGGTACTGAATTAAAAATGTGATAAAAGCACTGAAATCTTCGACGATCCAGGTAAATATCGAAAGAAAGTACTGCTGAAGAATAGTAAATATTTCTTTTTAAAACAGTTTTATTAAAAAAAAAGTGAAATGTTTAATATTTGTTTTAAAAACTTTGTTTTAATTACCTATCATGAAACAATTCAGAATTACTGAATACGGTGAGATTTTCCCATCCGTTCTTATGGTTTAGTTTATTACCTCTTATGTTTAAATTTCAAAATGTGTATCCTTTGGTCATTATAACAGTATACCTACTACCCATATCTATTAATAATATCTACGAGTGCGAATTACGATATTATTTAAAGTTATCCAATTCCGATTCCGAAGTTGTTTTGTTAATCTTAAATGTTCTATGAATTAATTCTTTTTTTAAACATACGTAAAGATTAAGCCATACAGCCAAGCAACCTTGTGTAATAGAGTTAAAAATTGATTTACACTTGACGATGTGAGTTGGGTGTGCTGTACATTGTAGATATATTGTGTGAAAAAATATCAGTAATGGACATCGCAAGAGCTCTTCCAACTTTTACTTTTGTGAAATTTCGTTAGAAGGTGATAATTGGCGTTAAATTACATGAACCACTCAACCGCGTTTGTATGTTTGTCCATAACTATGGTGTTATTTAACTTATATAGTCAAATAATATATTTGTAAATGGTATTATTGTTTTCAATATTCGAAAGTGATCGTGTTCAACAATCGTGCATTAATAATCTTTGACCCAGAAAAGGTGATCTTTCTACTTATTTTATAATGATATACCATTGGCGAATGTTTCGGTTTCGGAATACTTTTGTGTATTCGTTTTGTTGTTCGTTTCAATTGTTTTAATATTTAATCCAGTTTTTCACCTATAAATCAGCAACGAACATGCCAAAATTGTCTTTAAGTTTACCTGTGTATAAAACTGTCAATTACTGTCAACCTATCAATTACGGGTTTTGGCAAAGGTGCAGCTTAATTTTAAATTAAGTTTATAGTTAGTTATCTGTCCATAATCACATCTAAACTAAGTCACCTAATGATTTGCAATAGTTCTCGTCGGAACTATGGTTTAGCATTGACAAAAATCTCACTCCCACACTAGATTTAAGCAGATAACGCTTCAAGCTTAAAATTGTATGAAATCCGAGCGTGTCATATTTTAGGTACTCGGAAAACCAAACGAAGTAATGGAAAAGCATGGACCGCGGTCGCTCGTTTCAATTCTCTTTAAATGTCTGTGGTCTTACTATATTCACCTTGCCATCGCCTTGCTAACGCAATAACGCAAGGAAGTTTTATTTTTATTTTTTACAAATACGAATTGATATTTAACTATTAGGAGGAGCTCGATGGCGCAGGTGGATAGCGAGTTCCGCTGCGATCGTTGAAGTAAAGCAACTTTCGCAGTGGTGGGTCTTTGGAAGGGTGACCAAAAATCTTTATCTCGAGTTCCTCCGTGCTTCGGAAGGCACGTTAAGCTGTTGTTTGTCCCGGCTGCATCTGCAGTTGTTAGCACCCACCAATCCGCACTGGGCCCACGTGGTGGGTCATGGCACAATCTACCTATTCCATCCATTGGGAAGGCTTGTGCCCCAGCAGTGGGGACATCAATAGGCTAATGATGATGATGATGATGATTTAGCATTAAAGTTGCAGCATTTCCCCAGTTTCACTTATGCTCGATGTGGGTTGAACTATAAATTAATCATTATACATACTACAAGCCATAAGGAACTTAGCTCAGTTTAGTCACTGCTAGTTGCCAAGTGTGTTGTGTAACAACTTAGTGTGACTTGTTAAACGTAACAGTTATTGAGCATGCTTGCTGCGACTTTAGTTCCGCGATCTTGGACGCTATCACACATTCAAATGAATTTTAATGAACATTTAAATGATCCAAAAGTAGCAGTAGAAGCTGGATATGCAATCATCAACAATGCATAAAGGCTTAATCGATGTTTCTTTTAACAACCGGAATTGAGTTACGATTAAATGCATTTCCTCCTTGGCTCACTAACAGGCAAGTTTTTTAATTAGAATTTCATGATTTGTCTCCTTGCCCATTGGTGTGGCTTTTGGCAATTAGAAGTTTTTTGTTTATACATAACTCAAATACAGCGGTACTCAAACTTTCTTTTACTCTGGCCATATATCGAAATACCAAACTTTGACTGGGCCACTGCCACCTTATTATTTTTTATTACTTTCAAGGCATACCACGTCACGTTAAATAATTATAGTGGTTTTATAGAGCCTAACCGTTCCTCAATTGTTTTTCCAGGTGGAGTCAGGTCGCGAGGAGCTGAAGAAGGAGCGTGAGATCATGCAGATGGTGGCCGGCCTGCAGCTGGGGCCCGACGAGCTGGAGCGCCGCGAGGTGCCGCCTCATATCATCAGATCCAGGCATGGCCCTAGGTAAATCATAAATAAATATTTCCAGCTGGAGTCAGGTCGCAAGGAGCTAAAGAAGGAGCGCGAGATTATGCAGATGGTGGCCGGCTTGTAGCTAGGGCCCGAAGAGCTGGAGTGCCGCGAGTTGCCGCCCCATTTCGTCATATCCAGGCATGCCCTAAGTAAATCATAAATAAATATTTCCTGTTGGAGTCAGGTCGCGAAATATACCTAGGGAGGGGATCTACCGAAGTAAGCGTTGTACGACTTGTGTTACGGAATACTTGGGTTATCATCATCATCAGCCTATTAATGTCCCCACTGCTGGGGCAAAGGCGTTTCCATGAATGGAACAGGGATATTGGGCTTTGACCCACCATGCGAGCCCAGTGCGGATTGGTGGGTGCTAACGACTGCAGATACAGCCCGGACCAACTTATAAACGTGCCTTCCGGAGCACGGAGGAACTCGAGATAGCCAATTTTTAGTTAACCATCCAATGTTCGACCATTGCAAAAGTTGCTTACCTTCTACGATCACGGACCAAATGCTTTAACCACTAGTGTCACTGAGTTCCTCATACTGAGGTAACGGATAGAAATATATATAATGACATAAATATAAGTATATATATTGTTATATAGTATGTTATATAGTAAGTATATATATTTTTTCTCATCAAAAGATTCTAAGCAACACGAACCTTTTTTGAACTTTACACTGATTTTTATTATACGTCTTATTTCTTTTGTTAATAATAACCAATTTAATTCATTAGATAATAAAGTAACAAAATTGCTGGGCTCACGTTCCTTTGGTCCATTTTCTTAACCGCTTTTTCTAACCATCCAGGCGTGTCATGGACCTGGCGCGCCGGAAACAGGTTCCGCGACCACACCCACCCTCTCAACACGCACTAGGGGGACCGTGGTCCTCAAAGTGCGTGTCGAGTGACGGTGCAGGAGTAGTATATCGTTGCTAGTGGCCCCGTTCAGGGCGTAGGTAGGGCCCTGTTCACTTCAGCGAGCCTGAAGGCTGGCTGATGTGGACAGGGAGAAGTCCCACATACCTTTTTCTCACTCCCCCGTTGGTTGAAGGATGCGTAAGGCATTTCCCAGACACAAAAAAGGGCGTATCATGGCCCAATCCCCTATTTCATTAAAAAATGTATCCTATCCACCAATCCGCACTGGGCTCAGTGCGAGATGGTCCCAGTGCGAAATGGGCCCTGTGCGAAACGGGAACACTGTGGAACGGGTCTACAACGGAACAATGGTCCCAGTGTGGAATGGGCCCAAAGCCGAATTGTCCCAGTGCGGAGTGGGCCCAGTGCGGATGCTCCCAGTCCATCGCCACAGCTTCCGGGCCATCTTACTGATGTGTGTGTATGAACAGCCATGACTTCGATACAAATGTTCGTATTCGTCGTACAGCAATTCGCCCACAAAATTTCTGAGTAGACGACACCTTGAAACCCAGAGTACCAGACCACTCCATCATAAAGGTTGATCAACGGAAGAGAGACAGAATAATTTTATCGGAACTTAAACATTGGTGTCGACTCTGCCATGATTCTCTAAACCTAAACTTAATTTTGACAACATTGATGTCGATTCTGGCATGATTCTTTAAAGCTAAACTTAAATTTGACAACAGTGCATCCTTGTCATTCTCTATACTGAATGAAAAGGGGAGACTGATGTTACATTTAGTTTTAAGTTTAGAGAATCACTCTAGAATCGACACCATTGTTAAATTCTCTGGTTATCGGCCGTGGTATGTTCCGAACAGGAAATCTTTTATCGCACCATAATCATACTTTCTCAAATGTTTTTAACTTTTTATTAAACTGTCCGTCAGTTAGATGATCAAAAAATAATGGACACGTATTTTTTCTTTGGGCAATTAACCAAAAAATGACAAAGTTAAAGCGCGTCAAGGTTTGGGAGTAGAGGCTCGTGACGTCACTTTTAAGTGAAAATTGTACCAAAACGTCACGTCATGCGACTTTTCAAATCAATATACCTCTGCAATGTTTATATTATGCGAAAAAAGATAAAATACGTGTCCAATACTTTTGGATAATCTACCTGATAGACGAAGAAAAAAAATAGTCATCATCCGTATACATTTTACTACAATTTTTGGTCTTGTTCACAGATAACACATCGCTAAGGAAGCGGCCGGTGCCATCTTTCAGGTCAAAAAGAACTACGAATGCGCGTGAGCGCCTGACCGGAACAACTTGCAAATTACCTCGATACGATTTCAATATTGAATACAACCAAATGAAATGATATTATGCGCCTTATAATAAGAGGCTTTGAAGCTCAAAATGTATTGCCATGGAAGCAAACCATTTTGTACGGTCACAAATTCGATTGGTAAATCGAATTGATATCTCGTTTATATCGATTAGTCACGAATACATTCCATATTGTACAATAATGTACCTATCCGTAATATTAATGGTATTTTTAATTATATACTTTTACATGTACATACATTGAGCCAAATTATTTGTAATTAATAATTAATATAATAATTTTAAGCAATTAAATTAGCTGAATGTAAGTATAACCAGATTGAATTTTCGGCATTCTTTCGTTGGTGTTTGAATGCCAAAAATTATGATACTAGCTAAATGTGTTATTAATTACCTTTCAATCGCTTAAATACTTAAAGCTAGCCCTGACGGCATTGCAACAATATGGAGATAGGATCATTTATGAAAATAAATGTAGAAACAACATTTAAGACCTTATTAAGAAAAAGGATCAATTTAGAAAGTAAAAGGAAGTACCTTTTTGAAATATTCGCTTCCTTTCTTTTGAATTGAAAATGAAAATTTGATTGAGACAAATGCGAATGAAAATAAATCATATCTTTTTTCAAAAGTAATTCTTATGCGTCGGAGCAAGCTTTGATTAATTTTGTGTGCTGCGACAGATACCTACATCCGTTACATAAACCCATTTTAAGTACTTAATAAATTTACTTACTTTATAGAGGATTCCTATATAATTCCCAGGGAAAAGGCAGGGACTAGTGACTATAAATATTTGTTAATTTTAATGTTTCCGTAAAGTAAAGTGTTTATTATTATATAATCTTGTGCGTACTATGTTTAGTCAACTTGTATGTGTTAAATGTGCCTTAATATTAATTAATGAATGGAGATCAGAGACCATACTGTAAACTCTTACAGCCGTACTCACATACAACGAATAATTTAATGTCAATGAAAGCCACGTGTTGTATTTTTCTAGTATGACAGCGTAATAAGGTAACAGTAATATATTTAATCAAATTTCAATGTTAACTGACGTTTCTGAGTACAGCTGTTAAAGTTATTCAAAAGTACCCGCCAAAGATATATCTTTCGGATAGCGATGATTAGGCAATCACAATTGGCTATTTGACAGTATGAAAATTGTAGTACCATTGTTGGTATGTGTATTTAACATGAATATTGAGAACTATTTCACTATTGACAGTAGTATCAATTTCAATTTCTTCTTTAAAGGCTCCTTCTTTAAAGATTAAGCCAATGACTAGTGTATGTAGCAGGGATTGTCCATTTTATGTTTGATCGGTATATTTTTGAATGAAATTGAATAACTCTACTTAGAGTGTAGCAGGGCGTTGTGCAGGTACAAGGACGAGAAGAGATAGAAACCGAATAGTGTAGAAAGAAAATTTAAAATATGAGGTCGTTGAGATACCCCAAACAATTAAAGCTTTTTGCTATGGCGTGCAGCGGCAATATTCTACTTATTAGCTACAATTAAATATTATTGGCAAATATATGGACACAGGACATTAAGAAATCCGAGTAGACAAATAATTGTACAATTTTAAAATTAGCAAAAAGTAGTTGATAATATTACTAAGCAAAAATCATGAAGTAGAAAAGTATTTTTGATCTATTGTCACGTGACCGAAAACGCCTAGGATTGGTGGAGCCTCAAATGACGTCACCTGCTTGTAAAAATGCTGTCGAAGTGACATTACTTTGTACTGTTTGACGTTTCAATGAGAGCCGTGCATGGAGCCGTGTGACGTCACCTGTCTGGTTAAGCCATAATTTTATAGAGAAGTTTCCGTGGCATTTTTGAAAAGAGAATTTTTATTTTAAATTTTTTTCCTGATATGAGCACTAGAATTATAAATAAACATGGAGTAGGTACACTATGCAATATACACTAATTTGCAAAATCTTGTCAAATAGCCCATTGATTCCTTTTAAAAGCTCATGGTACGGCCTCTGTAGTTAGAATAAACGAATGGCTAATAAAAAGTCAACATTAGATCCAACATGTTTTAAGAATATATTGAGTACCTAAAGGATGTGAAAAAAAATTGTACAAACAAAAATAGAAAGTAGTAGATTATTTAACAGCTTATTTCTTTTGAAAGAATGTGTTACTCCTTAAGTATGTGTATATAGTTACAAAAACAAAATTATTAGCGTATGCTTTTAAAACATACTTGCAAAGGACCTTATTATTTAGTGCTATGAAAAATACTGAAATGAAATTAATTTGTAGGCACATAAGAACCATGTCAGTAACACGTTTTGTTTGAAATATTAGTTTAATAAAGTTAATATAAACTGTTTTAATATGTTGCGTTTTTATAAACTTATATAAATAAGTACCTCAATGGTCTTCTATAAGGACCTTTTCTGTAGTGTTATGTTTCATCCCATTTTGAAATCTAATGTCAAATTTTGTATGGAAACTCGAACAGCAGCGCCTCAACGGACATAACGGGAGCTAAAAAACAGTACATATTTGACAGTGACATTTCGTACTCGCAAACTATTCGAATTCGATATTGGTACGTGCTAGGGGTACTGTACTGCAATAAATATCATTGAATAATATTGATTTGTGTTCAGTAATGCTTCTACTGTAATGGCTATTTATTTAAGACCTTGTTTACAAATATCCCCACAGAGATATGGCTCTCTGCTTTATATATGCGATGAGCTATGAACGAAAGAGTCCACCACATTGAAATGTTTTAGTTTTCTTAGCTTAGCTTAGCAATGCTTTGTTGTAATCGTTTATATTTGTATTCTGTGCGTTTATCAAGGCACCATACATTCACAGAAGCCGTGATTGAGATTTTTATTGATAATATCCCAAAACTACTATTGAATTAAAGTAAAACTAGCAAACCAGTGAACCAAATGTTCACCAAAACCTGATTTCTCGAAAACCGGAAGTGCTACGTTACTCAAATCCGGTTTATAGTCTTATCAGACTATTCTTAACTTATAACTTAAATATTCTCTTTATCTATCTCTTACGGTTTGGCCGCTGAAACAGCACCACAGACAGACGGACGGACTTGTCTAATAGATAAGAGATCATACACATTTTGCACATCTACGTTGAAAAATCTAGAATGCCATGCTGGCATTAAGTTCGCCATATGCAATGTAAATGCATTAAAGATTAAATAAATTAAATAAAAATATTTCTTCAGAAAGCCCTCTGATTCAATAACAATTGATTTACTATAGAACATATGGACTTTATTCTTAAATGTTTTCATAATATAGAGTTAATGTAGTTAAATACGTCATCTCGTGGAGGAAAGTCCCGGTTTTTCTAAATTATATAACAATATTTTTTGTTGAAAAAATATTCACATACCTAAGTTTAGCCATTCGAGAAATATATCTGTTACTTTTCATATTTTCAAATTCTTAAATGTGAGTTGTGCTTTTTTCATTTTTAAACTAATAACATTACCTTTTTGTGGTCTTGTTTTAGAAAATCACACTTCAGAATTAATCTAAGAAATGTACATTATCAATATAAAATGCAAAATAAAATTCTAATTTTTTTTAAACATTAATCGTAATGGTTTGTTGATTTTGACATAAAATCAGCAGATAATTTAAGGCTATGAGTGCCATTAATGTTATATTGTTTTACACTTATCGTATGTTATAGTAAGATGGATATTAATGAAATTATTTTTATATCTTAGGTATTTGTAATATAGTCCTTTTCAATTTGTATATAAAGGTTCATTATAAACATGGTTTCTGCAAAAGACAACGATATATTTTTGCTAACTTATAATTTTATGAAATCAATAAATTTAGTATGTAGAAATGCTTTTTATTTAAGTACCTTACTCTGCTGTCTCAGAATTTTAATTGAAATTTTGCAATTCGAATGAAATGTGCGAAGGCTGGGTTACTCAAAGTACCTAATATATTTTTATTTCTCTACAGAACAAAATTTTGATATCGTACTCATGAGGATCCAACTTCCTAACCTAACCTTTTCGTTAAGGAGCCAGACCTAAAGGGTGACAATTCTTTTTCAACCCTAATATTACCTATTCCGCTGTTCGTCCAACCTGTATTCAAATTCATAATATAACACTTAAAAAAAAACAGAAGGAGCCGCATCTCCTCCTTAGCTCGGTTAGCGAGTTCGGCTGCGATTGTTGAAGTTAAGCAACTTTCGCAGTGGTCGGTCATTGGATGGGTGACCAAAAATCTTCTATGTCGAGTTCCTCCGTGCTTCGGAAGAAACCAATTCCGATTTGAAAAAACCTTTTTGTGTTGTATAGTGCATTTATCGAAGTAGGCTATAAGATATATAACATCACGCTACGACTAATAACAGAGGAGCGTCTATGAAGAATCTTGCGAAAACGGGAAAAAATATGCGTCGGTTAAAGTTACACAAAAATTATGTACGGTGGTATTACTCCCCTTTAGAAGTTCTATAAAAAAGGACTTTTTTATTTCTCTTTCTTTTCTCTCTCTTCTTTTAAGTTTGACTCACTATAACGTTTTTCGGAAAATTAACCACTTCAACTGTTAGGCGACAAGAAGTTCGCCTAGTACATAGCAATAATAGAAGTTGTTAGAATCAATTTACCGCGATACTGCTTGTCATGTATGTATACTCTAGCCCGGGTTCAATATGTGAAAAATAAAGCTGATTAGCTAACTTTTAAGCTGACAAGCAGTATCGCGGTAAATTGATTCTAACAACTTCGAGCATACAATGTATATTTTAGCGCATTTTAGTACCAAAGCTTCGTCGCGCAGGTGTGGAAGAAGCATTATTATAATTTATAACAATATTATTAAGGTGTCATCAACGCCATCTGTTGCGATTTATCAAAAACTGATAAGAAGTGATCTTTAACTGTGTTTCGTAAAGACTTTCACTTCGCAGCACGCTGTACTTACTTTGCAATAAGTGGAGAGTCTAATAGATGGCGGCTATGTGTACTTGCACAGGGTTGATTTTTATTAGGATTGAGATTAGTTTTAAGTGAGTAGGGCATAGCGGATTTCCTGCTCCAATTAGTGTGTGTGGAAATTATTATTATTACTAGTAATTGGAGCGGCCGTCTGGGGAAGAAACTTTCACCTTACAGAAGATCACAATAAAATGACACTTACTTTTGGTAGTGTTACAACGGTGCGAGTGATATTTTTGGCGACTGGCTATGTTGGGGCCGCTTACCATCAGATGGGCTATACGCTTGTTTGTTACCCTTTTAACATAAAAAAGGATTCCCTACCAAAATAAAGACAAATCTTTCACAGGGTTCTATCGTTTCACGAATGCTGTCGCCCGCGTTTCCCCCCTCTTCTTCTAGGAGAAGACGCGAGGATACGCGGGCGACCGGGAGGGGGGAGAGGGACCGGAAGAACTACACTTCACCTCCCGTTCCCCCCTCCCAGGAACGGCGGCCCTCCTCTTGTAGTTTTGTCCTACAAGGGGGGGGGGGGGGGGGCGGATGGTTCTGGGACGGGTACGCCCCAGAAGCCCTTCCGCAGCAGCACTAGGCCGCGTACCCAGCCCCCACGCGGACCTACCTGCGCACGTCTGCAGGGTCCCTGCAATACCTTGGGAGACCCCTGCCGTGGAGCCCCGGCGAGGTCGGGAAGCTGCTGGGTGCGGAGTCGTGGTAGAATCCCTAACGGAGACCCCGCGGCTTCACATTAAGCAGTGTAGAAGGTATTCGCAGGACTTTTTTAGCGGATATTATGCTGTAAAGCGCCCGTAAGAGTTGCGGGGTCCTCGGTGGTCAGCCACTGGGTGTCCGTAAGACTTGCGGGAGCCAGGTGTGAGGTCCGTTCGGCGGTGCGCCTCTTAAAGGCGCCGTCGTCTGTAAAAAAGATTTTTTACCTGTGTTATAAAAAAAAGGGTTCTATCGTTTGAACTGAAATGGGTAAACAGACACCTGAAATTTCACAGAATGCGAATCAATACGCATTACAGTAATAACTGTAACCGCTGTCATAATAAAGAATAAAAATAAAATTAAAGTCTACTCAAAAAATACATTTAACTTAGCCAAAACTCGCATAGGACTGAAAAATTGTTAGAGAAACTTGTTTGCCTTGCAAACATCAGTTGTTAAATCAGTGCCCTTTTAATAATGATATTGATAAATTTATCTCAATCATCATTAAAGATCATTAATATTCTTATTGTTAGGTATTAGAACTGAAAAGATAAACAAAAAAAAGGTTGACGTGCTTCCCGAAGCACAGAGATTCAGGACAATTTTGGTCACCATCCATTGGCCGGTTATTGGGAGGTTGTTTAACTTCCGCATCGCAGACAGAAAGCGCTCTTATAATCTTTACGCAGTCAAACTACTATGTAAACAAAACTTGCCCCTATAATTATGTCGTTCGTTTCATTGGGTGCTCCACTTCATAAAAAAATTAAGATTTATTACCTATAGCGGAGATCAATTGATGCGCACATATCAATGTTATAGTTGATCTAGTTAGAAACTTAATAACAACCTAGCAAAAGTTATTCATGCCTATCTAGGGCTATTACTCACTCCAAATTTTGATCTTTATTTTAATGTGAATAAGGTTCGAATGCTTATTAATCTATTTGTGGTAGAGTGTACGCCGTATTAGAAGTCAGTGGATCATTAATAACCGTATAACGGATGATACGATCGAGGCTCAGTTATTACGTAGATGTATTTATTAGTGCAGAAGCGGAATTGGTAGTAAATACCTTTGTTACTTTTCTCCACGCATCTGAATTGATTTTGGATAATTAACCATCTCTCAGTGTTCATAGGGTATATAAGCAAACTGAGTGTACTGCGAGGCTGTCTTGTAAGTCCCGGATTTAGTTCAAGCTAGCAATTTAAAGCAGCATGTTGATATTAATACGAAGCTTACTAATATTCTTGCCATTTTTCTTTTGCCGCAGGAGAAGTGGAGTTCGAAAAAACCAAAATCAGTGCTCTTACTTAAAATTGCATACAAAAGACATTAACGACTTTTAGAATGGGACCAAATTGTTTTCAGCCCTAATATTTATTACTCTACCCCACCTCATGTAAAATACGGTAATAATATCTAATATATATTTATATAAATTATGGTAGTGTAAGTAGAATTATCTTTTGCCGTAGCGGAGTAGTTTGCCTTCATTTCAATAGAGAAAATTAAAAACAGTTTTTGAACATAGAATTGCACACAAAAGACATCAACGAGTTTCAGATACCATAAAAAAATCCACTTCCATTTTTTTATCCTACCCCACCTGATATGAAGTAAAGCGGCAGAATCGATAATATTAACTCAGCCGAAATTCTAGTAATCGCATCCCTGATATTGGTAGATGCAATTGTGTCCGTAGTGGAAGTGCTGTGCGTATCTGCTGCTCGTTTTTATTGATTAGATCCACTTGCAGCAAATTTGCGAAATCTCGATTGAGAATTTAGCAAATTGATGTTATTTTTTTTATTCATATTATTGGCAAATAAGCATGGCTACTATTTTCAGGAGCGAATATAGCGTTAAGTGGCCATCATACCTGAAAATCAATGTCTCTTCTGTAACATAATATTGTATTATTATATCTTTGTTCTGTGCGAAAATATATGTACTGCCTATTCCAGAATCTACTCTTAAACCACTAATCATATTCAGAAAATCTAGTTTTCACAATTAAGGTGGTTAGTTGCGTAGTGCCTACGGAGTTCATCTAAAATCTAGATAACGGATGATGGATAGGTATTTCGTGTGCTTACTCTGTCTTCTGTATAATCTATGACGTGTACTTAAAGCGGCCACTCGCGGAGATAGCCGCTGCTCACGCGTGCTTTGATACGAGCAGATGGACGCTAGACATTGGTATCTTAATCAGATTAATGTGCTACATCGCACTTTGAAAACAAAACTGAGATTTTCTTTTCAAATTCCTTATTTCATCTGATCTGGCATTATTCTCTCAGCTTAAAACAAAATTCGACAGCAGTCTTGGTTTTCATTCTATATAGAGCATGATAAGGAAAAATAGTTATCAAATTTAGTTTAGGTTTAGAGAATCATGCCATAATCAGGCCTAGTTGTTGTTCAATGTGTTTAATTGGTGGTTGTGATTGTAGAGCTGGCGTCAAGGGCGGATCCAGCTTTGGCGCCAGGGGGCGGGGGGTCATATAGTCGTGGTCAAGTCACAATGGATACAGATTATGAAGTGGGTACAGATGGACCCAGCCCAGGGGGGGGGGGGAGGGGTCATGACTCCCATGACCCCCCATCTGGATCCGCCCTTGGCTGACGTAGGCCTATCAGTGCAAACTGCCAAGTTTACGATAGCTGGAACAGCAAAGGGCAGATATTTCTGCCTCACCAGCTATTTGTGAGTTTAGCCCAAGCGAGCACTGGCGGCCAGGCCGCAGCGGCCAAAATTCAGCGATATGCATGCATTGTATCATCTGCTGGTCGCCGGGGCTTGACTAATAATTATTCCAAGGTTATTCCAAGGTAGACGAGCGAATTTCTTGCTAATAGCTTGATCGATAAATCTATTTTTTTAAAAATGCAATAAACCTTGTCATATTCATATCTTTATTTGCAAGAAACATGGTACATTAAAATTTTGTATAACAATACTGTTAATATACATGTTTCGCTTAATTAGCAAGCAAATGTAAAATTTTATTATCAAGAATAACAATGCATTATTATTATATTAGTTCCATTAATATCTCATTCTTTGGTTCCGCTTAACTAAATAATAAAAAGCTTTGGCTCCCTCGACAGAGGAGATGTCAATACCCTTATAGGATTAGACTTGTCTACGGAGGGCGCTTGGCCACATATACTTAACATCTGTCAAAGTTAGTACAAGTATTTTTTTTCGAGAAACATCTAAATGATATCGTCCACATTGTTACAGATACCGTATGTTACCGTGTGATCCACGAAGATGCGCCCCACCAATTTTTAGTTGAAGAATAATTAGTGATAATTATCATATTTTTATATTATTATTATCATAGACAATTAGTGTGTACCGATAACACTCAAATTTATTGGCGGAAGCTGGCACACATTTGCTATAAACGGTTAGGAGGAATAGTGGGGCGCGTATTCGGCGATTGCAATATCTGTACTCGATAGCAAGAAGTTCACTATGCATATCTTTATTTCATTGTAAGCATATAGAAAAGAAAAAATGGTTGGCGAAAGCTCACGAAAACTTAGTATCGGAACTTCAAACTCGTACTAGACGTACAGATCAGTAGTTTATCCGAGCTCACAAAAACTATCAAAGGTAATTTGCGAAACTTCAATCTTGTACAGGTAGGGTAAATTGCTGCAATTTGTAGCTTAGAACCGGACAAGGCCGACTCAGTAGGCAGGTTCTCCACCAAGTGGGGAACGATCTACTGAAGATAGCGGTAAGCCGCTGGATGCGGATATCTCAGGACCGATCAACATGGAGATCTTTGAGAGGCACATGCTCGACAGTGGCCTTCGTATGGCTGAATGATGATGAAAGCTTCAAAAAGAAAAAAGAAGAAAGGTGGGGCATAGCGGGATTCGCGATCTGGAATTGGGGCGCTCTTCTGGGAAAGCGACTTCCACCTTACAGAGGACCACAGTAAAATAACAGTACCTTTTTTGGTGGTGTTGTGTTCCTGTCTATGAGTAAGGCTCCAGGACCTCACGGGGTAGAGGATTGAGTCAGGGTAGACAACGGTACGAGTGATATTTTTCGTATCACAAGCTCTGATGGCTGCTTACCATCACGCGGGCCATGATCTTGTTGCCACTCATCATCAGCCTATTAATGTCCCCACTGCTGGGCACAGGCCTTCCCTATTGATGGAATAGGGAGTTTGGGCCATGACCCACCACGCGGGCCCAGTGCGAATTGGTGGGTGCTAACGACTGCAGATGCAGCCGGGACCAACGGCTTAACGTGTCTTCCGAAGCATGGAGGAGCTCGAGATAGTAAATTTTTGGTCACCCATCCAATGACCGACCACTGCGAAAGTTGCTTATTTTCAACGATCGCAGCCGAACGCGCTTTTCACCTGCGCCATCGAGCTCCTCGACATTAGTGTTGCCACTCTTTAATAATTAAAATAAAACCATTTCTGGATTCTAATTAGGTCATCATCTGTCAGTGTTAGTGACTACCATTGTGTGACGAAGAGTGCATCGAAGCTTACTCACCGAGGTTAGACATTCAAAAGCGACTGTCATCGCTTTCACCGTCGAAAATTGTTGATTATCATGATACATGCCCACGAACACGGTGACATACCAGCTTGTATGCACATCACTTTCACTAGCGATACAATTTTTAGCGGATTGTGATCTATTATTGAATTCAGGGATCGCTTTAGGGTCCAGAGTAAACAAGGAGGCTTTATAATAAATAAATATTTTCAACACTCACACCAATTAGCCTAGCCTCAAAGTAAGCACTAGAGTAACGGATAGAATACATATACTGTACATATATAAGTATATTTATATAGATACATAATACATATTTAACATCCATGACTGGAGTACCAATGCTCGTATTCAATACACAAACATCTGCCCCCACCGGGAGTCGAACCCGGGACCTCTTGAGTCGGCGACACCATGAAACCCGGCGTACAAACCACTTGGCCAAGGAGGTCGTCAAATGGTTTTTTTATGTTAAAAGGGTGGCAACAAGCGTATCGCCCTTGTGATGGTAAGCGGCCACCATAGCATAGACTATAGACGCTTGTGATACCAAAAATATCACTCGCACCGTTGTCCACTTCAGGGTGGGGTCAGCCACATCCCCTACGGCGTGGAGCCCTTTTTTTCATTTTTTTTTGGGTCTGGGAAATGCCTACCGCATCATTCAACCACTGGGGGATCGAGAAGATGGTATGTGGGACTCCTCCCTGTCCCCTTCAGCCAGCCCTGGAGCTCGCTAAAGTGAACAGGGCCCTACCTACGCCCTGAACAGGGCCACTAAAAACCAAACTATACTTCTACACCGTCACCCGACACGCACTATGAGGACCGCGATCTCCCTAGTGCGTGCTGAGAGGGCGGGTGTGGTCGCGGAACCCGTCTCCGAATGGCCCGCACCCGCCAGGTACGGCGTGGAGCTCTGGAAACTTACTCACCGTCAGAAATACACCACCACCATAAGATAGTGTTATTTTACTGTAAGGTGGAGGTTGCTTCCCCAGACTAGAGCTCCAATCGAGCGGAAAATCTACTATGCCCTACGTGGCCTTACCACTGTGATGTGTTTTATTTTAACAATGTTCATCATGTATGGATGTAGTGTAATAATCTCTCTTTTCTTTTTAATTAATATTGATCCTTGTCACCGGTATTCACTTTCGTTATAATCCCGAGGCGCAGGCACAGTTTCGCTTTCACACTTTCTCGTATCAGGGGATGATAATATATCAATGCACATAAATAAGGCTTTGCATTCAAATTATGGCCTTGTAATCATTTCGAAAAGGATATGAAGTATTTTATTTTAAGTAAAAAAAATCTTCGTTGTTCAAATGAAACAGATTATTCTTTTCAATACACTCTAAACCGGATCTTATCACATTCTGAATCAAATGCTTTTATGTTAATGAGTTTATATTGAAGGATTTAATTTTAAGAAATTTGAGTAGAAAACATTCCATGCGGACCAGGCAGCACACGGGACTCGACCCCGCACTCTTCGCTATCCGGGTGAATGTACTGAACATTATGCTATCGTGGCCCTGATGGCCGTGCCGAATTTTCTCTAGCATTTCTTAAGCTCTTTAGATCTAAAATAGTGTAAAAAGATCTAGAGCAATGTGTACGCCTTTATCGCTAATACAGTGAATTAAAATTAAATATTATTCGATATCCATTTCCACAATTGTTTTTGAAATTTAATGAAAAACTCAGAAGTATACTATTTTCAAAGATTATATAAACGATAATACTTTATGTTACTAAAGGGTTTCTTAACATATTGAGAAATAACCTATTAACTGTTAGTAGGTACTTCATGGACGCGCTGTATTTTTTAATCAGTTCGCGATAATGTTTGTTTGGCAATTTTGAACGATAATCCTGCAAGATTCGAAGCAAATAATATAAAGGTTTATAAATAAAACTAGTTTTTACGGATTAATGCACAAAAGGACATTGGGCAAAAATGTATGGACGCTGCACCCACTTCCGCCACGGCTTAAACTACATTTGTTTGAAAGGTATTATAGTCAAGATCATCTGTGCCAAAGCGCATCAAATTCCATCCCGGGGGTCTTTAGTTATTTTAAGTTAAAAATGTACAAGTACTATAACGAACGAACATTAATGAAACAAGGGAATTAATTTAGTTAGTTCGACCCTACACAGGGTACTCAGGAATTATGGGAGTACTTCACAAGGTCCAAGGGTGCCTCCTTATGTTATTCTGCCGCGCTAGAGTAAATCCAAAAATCCCCGCATGGGTTGGTTTTTTTAAACATTCTGTTCGTTATAGTATTTTTTTTCTATGAAAAACGGAGCGACCACACATTAAACAAACTTGTCCACGCTTCGGAGAACAAATGATTCCAGTTCATAATTGACAAAACCGATAATCGTGTTCCAATATTCAAAGCGTGTTAGATAAAAATCAATCAAGTAGCAGGGAGCGCACAATCACAACGAAGTAAGACGAGTCGACTATTTGCAACTGCAAGTCCTTCATCAGTAAGAGCAAGCACAGGATGGTCGACAGGCTTTGTCGTATATCTGGTTGTATAGTACGGTATGGCATATTATTATGATTACTAATAATATTTTTATATTATTAGGTACTATAAACTGAATTTATTCAGCTACTTAAATATGCCCATGTGTCATATCTATTGACTACCAGGATATTTTTTACGGTGTCATATCTTTTGACTCCCAGGATATTTATTTTCGGTGTCATAATAAAAAAGACTTCTTTTTCATAGATCTATCGATTCATACTAATTACATTGTTGGCGGAGCTGGGTGCGTTTTGCCCATTGTCCTTTTATTTATTTATTGACGTTTCGTAGCCTTTACAGGCTACGTCGTCAGAATCAAAGGTTTTGATTCTGACGACGATTATGTCAATTGGATATAATGTAGTTATTATAAAGTTTTTTTTTACTAGAAAAATGTCCTCACGAAGATGTTTTCAGAGTTGATATTATTCAAGTAAAAGTTTTCTTTAGATTTATAGATCGAGGCGATTTATCAATGATATTGAGATTTATGGTTGAAAATATATAATAAATAATGTAGTTACCTTCTGGTGAATGGATTTTCGAAATCGGTTCAGTTCAGTTCATATAACTTTTGCATCTTTATAATATTAGTATAGATAGTCAAATATTTAACCGATGAGAAAGATTTAAAAATAAACTAAGTTTTAAGTTATATTATATATAGTTGTTTGATTATATTTGTAAAAGTTACTTAGCATTTTTGTTAAAAAGTGATCCGCTAATTTATACATACTTCTTCTTATTTTGTTTGTAGGTAGAAAAAATATATACTACTTACTAGGATGTTAGCAGCCTGATTGATAAATGGAAGTACTCTGTATTCGAGCTTTACACTACCAATAAAAAAGGGTAGACTAGAAAGTTGCTACTTGTAACTGGTGAACGCTTTAAAAGAGAATGACAAAGATGTAAATCTATACATTGGGTGATAAATTTATATTATATGAGATTGCTATAGTGCTGTTACTAACGCTATGGAAATTTTATTCTACGTCTCTAGTTTAATTAAATTGATGATTGTACTATACTTTAATTTATCGATCTAAGGCTTTTGTTACCCTGCGACTTTAACTTAATTGATTGGTTTTGTATATAGGGTGATTAACAATGTTTGAAGTTAACCCCTGGCATCTCTACATATTTGGTTTCTGTGAATAATGTAGGTAAAACCAATGATGTGACTAGGATATACTTCATTTGTGTATATCACAATTTTAAAGCCTGACGTTGACAATGCAGCCACTGCCAGCCAATTTTAGATAGTCGACGAATAAAAGTAAATTAATTTTATACTTTCTATTAAGTTGCTAAACAAAACATAATCAAAAGATGACTTTTGAATAGGACTATATAAACAACTTGATTAAACTTCACTAATTTTTCCGAATATTGAGGCCCATCTGTAGCCGTGACCCTGGTGGTAAAGTCTCTATATGTCCTAATAAATCAATCGTTTAGACCACCGTAAGGTACTTAATAATCCCCGCGATAGTAACTCCCTTACAGAAGTGACAAGACTGCGGTATATACCGTCTTATAATCCTAACTAAAAAGAGTGAAATAAAAAAGGAATGTTAAAAAAATCTAAAAACGCGACTGCTTAAATATTACTTCAAATAAAAACTGAAAAGAAAATAACAAGCCCAGCTGTCTATAATTCAGTTAAGTAAGTACAAAGCTACTTTAACAGTCAGGACCCATTAGATATTCAAGAATGGATCTTTTTTTTCAATAATGGGTCTCGACTGTTAGAGTACCTTCGTCCCTTACTTTACAGAATTATAAACTACTGGTCTTGTTTTTTTCTTTTCAGTTTTTATTTGAAGTAATATTTAAGCGGTCGGGTTTTTGATTTTTTTAAATTTATTTTATAAGCTGATAGTCCACATTCCATAATTTCTTTCACTTTAATTCTAGTATTTTTTACTACACTTTAATTACTATCTCGAGTTCCTCCGTGCTTCGGAAGGCACGTTAAGCCGTTGGTCCCGGCTGCATCTGCAGTCGTTAGCACCCGCCAATCCGCACTGGGCCCGCGTGGTGGGTCATGGCTCAATCTCCCTATTCCATCCAAGGGAAGGCCTGTGCCCCAACAGTGGGGACATTTATAGGCTGATGATGATGATGATATATGATATGATGATATATAATATTTGATATATTAAACTGTTTGATGTGATCTGTGTGGTGGTTAAATGCTCTCACTAATCTTACAATAGAAAAAACCTGGTGGTAACCTATTTTATTATAAAACTTTTAGTCGGTTAAAGCATATTTTACTATTTAATAAATACCTTAACATGTTATAATTAATGTTTACTCGTGTCTGTGATATGATAATCTTATAATAATTAGCTGTCGTCTGGTTCAGTTGTGTATATTCAATTCAATAGAGGCAAACGTCTCGAGTGGCATACGGTTCTTGCACATTCATTGCGTGCATGCTCGCGCTCAGGCCACAGATATAATACTCTATGTTCCACAGTTGACCATCGTCCGGCACGTCCACGACACGCATTCAGCCGCACTCTCACGATTCCTTGGCCTACCACGAGAGAAACGATAAAAAATACCGGTAACGCACGCGATTCAAATTAAGAACTAGATCAGTGATGTGCAACAGTGTTTAAAAAAGGAAGACTCGAATAATGACTTGAAACTGCAGTTCTTTTTTATTACACCACGACTACTAGTTTCTTCTTTTGTTTACTTATTTTACAGTTTTATCAATATTCGGATTTCGCATTGCTCGGAACCGATTTCGGATTTTATTATGGTGAGTGAAACTTTTTATTACTTACCAGTTCTCTATGATATGGCAACTTACAAATGAAATAGTATCAGTTACTGGTAATTATTACTAGTTATAAGGTATCGGAACTTTTTTTTTAAATAAGTGTAGTTTTATATATTAAATAATTACATAATTTGTTCTAGATTATAAAATTATATTTTCTTCTTTTTATATGTAAGATTCTAAGCATCGCCATTTAAATATTAAACATTTTATGCAAACATGTTAAATAAATAGGTACACAAATCGTCTTCGAATCGATGACAGAGAGAATATATAATTTTTAATACGGAACCTCAGCCGGTATTTATGTAATCCCAAAGTGTAATATATATGATAAACAGTGCTTATTAATAAAACAGTGATTAATACCTAATTTTAGTGCATAATTTTACTAAAACTATCTGAACTTCTTTAAAGTTTTATGTTCATATTACCTCAACAAGTTTATTTGAAAAAGCTTGAATTTTTTGGATTATGTTACTTTTTAGTCCTAATTAAAAAGTGCTTCTATGATATATTGGTTGCCTTATTCCAAATAAATAAGAGTGATTGATTAGCTGTTTAATATGTATATTTAGGTACGTGACTATTAAATGAAATTTACGCTCGTATAATAATACAAATATTCGCAGATAATCAAATTCTTGACAATTAAGGAAACTTCTCGGCCATTTCACCATTCCATCAATTATTTCACTCATCATCATTTATACATATTAGCGGAAGTAGATGCTTGACAAATTGGGATCACAAGGAAAAAACCCTTAAGTTGTTTGCATGTAAAATTAATGAAGACGTTCGAAAATCTAGATATCATTAAATTAACAAAAAAAACTCCTAACGAGTTGCCGTTAAAATAGCAACTTAAAAAAAATACACATTCAGATGTGTTTCTTGCATACTCGTAAAATGTGGTAATACTACAATTTAAAGATTATTCTGTAGTAACAGTAAGTAGTAAATAACGAAATTAGGTTAAGAACAATAACGGAGTGTTTAACAGTAATTTTGTCTTGAGTTTGACGTTTTTCGAATCGAATAACGACTATTTAAAATTGATCCGGATTCATAATACCGCTACAGACAAATATGTTTGCGATGGATTGGTCCTCCATTTTAAAACCGACTTCAAAAAAGAGGAGGTTCTCAATTCATCGTTATATTTTTTTATTTTTGTTTCGTCCGACTGATTTTGTTGATTCTTTTTTTAAATACCTAGTTGTGCATGGATTTGAATGGGATGAATGAAAAAAAAATGTCTCAGGAGATTTTCAGTTTACTATCGTACACCTTTGGAATGTATAACGCGATTAATATCAAATACGGCGGATTCGAAAGACAGTCGCGAATTCATGGTTTTAGAATTGGATTCGGTCGGTCCTCGGCGTGAGAGGAATTGTAGCTATAGTATTAATGATTCTATTTCTACACTTTTAATCTAGGTTTGGGAATAAAAGATAAAGATTTATTGCGATAGTAGCTGAGATTCGAGTGTAGTTAGTTTAAGACAATATTGTGTCTCGACAACATGTCAAACTGCAGATGGAACTGATTAGTTTCGTTCGCACCATTAATGGAGCAAATGAATCACAGTACCTACAGATAGTATAATCTGAACCATTGTGATAATACTTATAATATAAATGCGGTTAAATACTAATAGTATTTACTTTTTGATTTTTCAATAATTTTATTTCGATAATAAAATTATAACATTGGTGTACAAAAAACATCAGTTTCATCTGTAACATAAATGGTAAAAGTCAATGAAGCATTCGGTACAACGAATGAAATCCAAACTTTGGTATCGTTAAAAAATATAGGTATCATGTAAATGTAATATATACTTTTGCACCAGAAAGAATAAAAAATCAATATCATGTTATGATTTCTATTGCAGGGAGCATTAAACACGATTGCAAAAGTCGTAATTATGTACTGTTAGGTAAAACTTTAAATGCTTCTACTGAAAAAATAGCTTTTTTGGTTAATGTCACTCTTCTTATCGATGTGCGGTATGTAGTCGGTATTTATTCGCCAATCCCTTTAGCGGTATAATAAACACCATTGGATAAAAAAGGGAAGACTGTGGGCTTCTTTAATTTAAGAAAATTGGGGCAATAGACAGCTAGTTTTGGAGCTTCTATCTGGGGAAGTAACCTCACCCATGCATGATCTTCACCTTACAGAAGCCAAAGAGAGTCATTACTCTTATGAAAATAAACGCTATGTTTATTTTCATAAGAGTAATGTATTGTTAACAATACGGATTAGGGGATTGTTTGGGATGATTTATTGCAAGTGGACTACACTTACATTTAACATCTGGTAGGGAACCTAATATAAAAAGGTTAATTTTTCAATTGCATACGTGACACTTTCAGACTTTGTGAAATCATAAGTGCTTTCTAATTCACCTATATTTCCATTTTACGAGTCTATTTTATGACCGTTATTACAAACCCACATAATATAACGGTTTCTCCCATGCTTTTACTGAAACTTTACGAAAAAGAAATATAAGTTTAGGTACTTAAATGTCTTTATAAGAATTCTACAGGTGTCGTACCATGAGTTCTTCATAAAATGACACATAATTGCGGCACGCGACACGCAATTAAAAACTAAATATTTCACTTCAGCTGTCCTTAGGGGCGCATGTAGAAGGGGAGCGATTATATATTCCGTGCTTATTCCGTGTAGATCTTAAGATTCTTAAGGCACCTTGCGCATTAGACGGCTACGACCACGACCAGTGCCCTATTTCACAAAGCCCACATAATGTTGCTGACATATGTAAGCCGACGATTTGTTATGGAGTGATCTGTTATATCTAATTTTTTTTTAATGCAAAATTAGTGATATTAAAGGAGAAATTTAATCATTCTTTATAAATTCTGCTGTACAAGAATTCATCGTTTCAAACTTTCGCTGTAACTGATAACGAAAACACTACAATTGTAACGCCAATTTTACACAGTCCCGATTTAATGTTAAGAATTACTGACAATTTGACAATTGTCGACAAAAAAATACCCTCGTTTTACAAACACAATTGTCGTTGAAGTAAATAAGATACGGACAATTGACAATTGTAACCAAATTCCTGTCATTTTAATGACATAATTATATCGGTGACATATGTCGACTAGGTGAAATAGCCAGATTAACTAGAGTTCTCGTTGCGGCCAAGTGCGTGACGTTCGTATGTTTTTTTAGTTAATTTGGTCGTTGTGGCCACTGGCCGTGGCTGTCTAGTGCGCGAGTGGCCTAATAGGCTTTGCTGTAAATATAAAGGTAATAATAGTTGTTTATGAGAACCACTTTACATTTTGTGCATGATAATGAACCCTGCCCTATAAAAAAGGTTACCCTGAGGACAAAAAGACAGTGCTCTCCCCACTATTATTAAGTTAACAACAACTTTGTAGTTGAGGTTTAAGTATATAATTTTAAGTTACAATGTACTTATTTGAGAAAAGTTGTGTTTGAAAACAAGTTTATGTGGATACCATAATGACTTAATATTATAAAAATTAGTTTGAATAGTTACAAGTTTAACGATTTTAAAATTCGCAATTTTCAAATAGATCCCATCACGTAACTCTATAGAGTGTAAAAATGAATACAAACCGAATCGCTAAATAGAAAATTTCCATATAAACTGACGAATAAATTTATATTAAGTGTCGCCAAATTGACTTCCGGAAATAAAACTTGATTTACCGTTTGCACCAGCATCAATTTTTCTTGTCTAATGGTGTCTTTTGGTGATTAGGATACGATTGAATACGATTGATAATATTGTAAACTAGCGATATGTTATGGGTTAATGTATATAAAAGATTCGCAAGAATTCGCAGATTTTAAGTATACGGATCAAAAGTGACTAGGGAATTTTGCTATATCAGTATATACTTATTAGGGCAAAACCGTGGGAGACTTGCCCAAGTGGGGGAATTGTATCACATTTTAAATTTTATTTAAATTTAGTGCAAAAAAAAACGTCACTGTGTTCTTTAGTCACATGTGAGACTGTATTGTTGTGATTGGCGTCATCGCCTCGACTCGGGAATCGAACCCGGACCGTTCGCGTAGCAGGTAAGCTTTCTACCACTGAACCACTGATGTTTATTGATAAGGTCCGTTTTTTTTAATAATTCTAAAGATGAACAATAAAAAATTGTGGCGATGAAATAAAAGTTTCACTCTTATAATCGATTCGAATAACGACCTCTATGGCCGAGTGGTTTTTTCGCCGGGTTTCATGGTGTCGCCGACTCCAGAGGTCCAGAGGCTCCAGAGGAATCTCGGTGGGGGCAGATGTTTGCGTGATGAATACGAGCATTTGTACTCCAGTCATGTATGTTTAATATGTATTTCTATATGAATATACTTATATATGTACAGTATATGTATTCTATCCGTTACCCTAGTATCCCACAACACAAGTCTACAGTGCTTACTTTGGGGCTAGGCTTATTGGTGTGAGTGTTGGAAATATTTATTTAAAATACTTGGTTATATACCAAACATGGCACGAATCTCCGCGCTAGTAAATACTCCATGAGACATTAAACAGTACACACATTTATAGTTAAAAACAAAACTTGAGATTGTGCCTATAATTTTTAAATTCACACATGTGTAGGTATATTCATTTTGAAACGAGATAAACATTCCGTTTTGTTATCAAAACTTTTTGGCGAGCAATTGTATGATTTATAAACACAAAATGTAAACGCTGGACCACACGAGCACTATTAAATGGAGTTTGCTCTAAAATTAATTTATGTATGAATGTTGATGGCCGAGCAGGCGTCTTCAGTCGCGGTAGTCGCGTCAACGGGGCGGCGAGACGCGTGCAATTCTGAAAGTTGCCCGCTCACCGGCGAGAGAAATGCACGTAAATACATAGCCACGTATACGTACGTACCTACATAATTGTTTTTATTATGACGAGTTACGACTATCAAGTTCTGCCGATAACATCAGCCGTGTTGTATAGGAAAGTCGACTGATGGATAAGCCAAGGAAACACATGCACTTTTAATAACAACAGCGGGTTATTGTTATTTCCTTTTGTAAAGCATGGCATCCGAAGCATACATTTCTATAACTTTATGCCATATGTACTTGTCTATTGCGGGGTACGAGTAGCATCAAATGACACATACTGGATTAGAAGGCAGTTATTTTAGAATTGAGTACACTTAGGTTATGCAATTAGAAAAATTTTCGTGGGTACTTATGGATTGAGATATTTGTCGTCTTATTAGGTCTTTATGATTAAAAAATAATAAGAAAGAAAGAAATATAATTTTATTTGAGACAAAACAACAGTAAAGGGATATAAATAAAACATACACTTATTTTTTTTTTCTCAAATCGGTCCCAACTTTGCATGGTGCTGATGTTGCCATCAGCGCTGGTCTTCCGTTGGAACCGGTTTAGTGAGTACACGAAACAATAATATTACCAAGCAATAAAATAAACATAACAAAAATAAAGCCCACGAATACACTAAAAAAAATAAGAAAAGAAAGAAATAACTTGACTTGTAACAGTGACCGTTTTCCTATACCTACTCGTACATCCACGCGAACGAGGAGACACAGTACATCTTTTTTACAAAGTTTAATAAGTTAAAAGAAATGTTCATCAATGACATGAATTCTCACGATCTTTTCGAAGGCGTAAGATGAACTGACAAAGAGAAATTAACATTGTGATTGATGATTGATTGAAAAACAAATTATTAGATTTTGTACTCGAAAATTAAACTTTCGTAAGAATAAAAATAATTATTTTTGACATGCTGAAATGAACTGGTAGATTTAACCAAGAGCTGACGATTTTGATACGAGTATGGATCCGGGACTACTGATTTAACATGCCTTGAAAAGGATAGAGGAGCATTAAAATACTATGAAGTATTTTTGGTAACCTATCAGAAGACCTTGTGTAAGCTATACCAATATTATCGCTGATAGAATACACAAACAGTACTGCAACGTTATTTTGTAGGAACAAACTAACTTTTCATCGCAGGATCCGCGGGTTGATTTGAAATTTGTATTCATATATAGCACGGCTGTTCTCCACAATAATTCAATGCATATTTTAAATCAATTTCTCAACTTTAAACAACTAATAAGTATCTGCACGTCCATCTTTTCTGAAAAAATACTTAGCAATTTATCTTATTACTACTGAAGCTGTCAACTTTATTAAGCTACCAAAGAATAAGAGTCATTATCACTGATTATATTTACATCTTGATGATTCTGTTACACTGGCCACGGAAATTTCTACTCTGTTAAAATAAGTCAAAAGATTATAAACTGAAGTTAGTAACGAGCATGTGTGAGTCACGTCCCGGTACAAATGTAATACTTTCAAGTACATCATCATCATACATCAAAAATATTACATTTTGTGCCTTACAGTGAAGTTGTAAAATCTGTTATACCTAGTTAAAGCCAATTGTAACTTTTTTAGATATTTTAATTTGTAAGCATTTAACTGCCAGATGTTTTAATCTACAGAAAACATTACTAGCAAGTGTTTCTCTCAGCCCAGGTTTCAGACGGGATTTTTGTAACTGTTTAAGGTTTTTAAAATGTTTGATAACTATTACGTTTACTTTGTTGGTTGTCGATGTAACTTATCGTTTCATAAATGTTTATAATCGCGTTAGTTTTTTTTAAATGCCGACGCAAACAAGTTGCAACTGTTATTAATTACCTACTATCACCACTACTGATAAACATCATCATGAATGATGATTGGAAAATTAATTGACAGATAAATAATTCTTTGTCCATTAAGTTCGCGATGGATTGATGTTAATTTAAAGGTTAGATTTTCTTAATAATAGATTATATGTGGTCAAATTAATTATAAACATTAATTTGACCACTTATAATCTATTATTCAGATCCCACTAAAAACATTTTCATGTAAAATGTTGCCAAGACGAGATCATATGACTCACACTGTCAAAGAGTTATCAGATCTCATTTAGAGCCATGACTCTAACTCTATTCTTGGTACCCTGTCTATCTTTACATCCTTTATCTATGGTTATACAATAGTTCTTGTGGTATCGTAACGGCCAAGTCACTATATTTTGTCTGAGGTGAAGAGTTAGTGAAGTTAGGCCTTGTAGAGTTAGGGCAACTCACAAGGCCTATCCATAGATAAAGGATCTAAAGATAAACAGAATACCAGGTAAGTGTTTCAACAAATTGCATTCTGAATGTGTTTGTCGCCGTTTAATTGTAATTTTTTGAGTGATGGTGTTGTTTTGTTATGATGTCATTAAAATACAAGATTCCATAACACAAACTGAATTGTATAAGCACAATTTTTTTCTTAGTTTCACAGATTTTTTCTAATAAACTTTATCACATTACGGCTTGACAGGACTATGTTAGCTTTTACTTTATTGGAAGTTACATCATGTTGCGTCTCTTTCTACCTTGTAGGATCGTCGTAAGGGCATGATATCTCGTTTCCTCACTCTAACAGTGTTTAAAAACTAATTCTATGTGTATAACAACCCCCCCCCCCCCCACGACAACGGCTAACTAGAGCCGAGGTCCGAGTCTCAGAGACGTCCTCTAGTTGAGCCTAACCCCTCAAGTTCGAGTGGCCTAGAGGCTCCAGATGGAGAGGAGACTCCGCCCGTGGGGAGATGCCATCCGCCTGGAATACCTTTAGAGGCACTAGCCAATTCTCGGCTTGAGGTCCCCTAAGGATCTCACCGTCCCCAAACCTGGTGATGCTGTAAAGGTCATCTGCGACTAACAGCATACACACACAAAAAAAAAGCAACAAAATGTACAGTGTTTTTCACCTTATGCCCCTGTGAGTGTATAGAAGCAACTACATATAAGTATTACAGAAGATTGAATTCAATTTGATTGAGGTGTGATCTGAGCTGTGTGGTGACTCCACACAAAATTATCCCAAAACACAAGCCTTGCAATACTTACTTTGGATGGGATTAGGCTATTTGATGTGTATGTGTGTTTACCCTAATAAATTGTATATATTACCTATCCTTTGTATTATTATTTAAGTAGAACTCTACTTAAATTATGCTGTGGGGATCAATTTACAAGTTTTGGTTTCTTGACCAGTGGGTGTTTCCGGTGAAGTGGTTCCTTAGGTACTATACATGCCGCCACACGGGAATAAATTAATTTTCGTCAGCACTTTTCATTAAAAAACTAATTTTCCAATAATTGATTGTATACAGGTCAGTTAAAAATGTGAGACGAATCGCTGCCACCTTCACGATTTAAAAGCACATCATGATATGTACATTGAGGTCATACAAAGAGTCAATGTGGTTACCTCCTGGTAAATTCAAAAGGAAAGTTCTTTTCAAAAATCAAACAAACATTATCGAAAATCATACTTTAGTCGTCACGTCAGCGTCAGTCTTACTAATTCCTTTTTTTGTATACTCACTACGAGATTCTGAATTATAAATTAATCAAAGTCACTTGTGTGACTTGACACTTTACGGTATACATATATCGGCTTTTAATCCTAATAATATTATAAATGTGAAAGCTTGTATGTATGTACGTGTGTTTTTGTTACTCAATGGTGTAACAAGTACTGTATGGATTAGGATGAATTGGTTGCTTGGAATTATTCCGAAAAAATGTTAGGTTCCTGTGGGAATCGCCAAACTCGGAAGTTAACGCGCATGAATTTAAAAAATACGTATCTCTTTATTTTATATGTAGGTAGCTCTTGTAAAAAATACATCAAAATGTTTTTAATAACGTAGGTAACTGATGAAAGCTATAGATATGAGCTAGATATGACTTGTAGCGTTTATGAGACAGAGTAAAACTTCCTAAGCCACTTTCATACATGCTTTTAAGAGGCTCAAAGCCTAGATAGAACAAAATATGTATTTAAAAAAAACCGTGCTTTGTCCTTTCTATCACAGATTAAACAAAAACTGCTATTGATTCTCAAGGCAAATTATTATATTATCGATATAATGACTGTATGTTACAATTGCTATGTTATTAAAAAGTTTGCAATGATAATTTAAATATTTTGCTCCTTAAAAATATCGTGATTATCTAAAGATAATATTATCATCATCAGTCTATTATATATTAAACCCCCACTGCTGGGGTACAGGCCTCTCCTTTTATTGGAATGTAATAGAGTGGAGACTGACCGTGACCCACCACGCGGACCCAGTTCAAATTGGTGGGTGCTAACAACTGCATATGCAGCCGGAACCAACGGCTTAAGAAGGGAGGCGGGCGATGTTTTTTTGCCATACACACTTTCTCGACTGATTCCTCCTTGATTTTTATCACTAAAGTAATGGTTTTTGTATATAAAATATAATTTTACTCATTCTATGCTCCTATGTCTTTCTTTCTTAACTTGTCTTTCAAAGCCACCAGAAGCCCTCAAAAATGCCAAACATAAACCAATTTTTATCACCACTAAAGACGTCTAGCGTGGAGATTCAATAAGCATTAACAAAAATACCAAAACGAAGAGGCCTAGTATAACTCCTTTTTATTCTATGGGTAAAATTTCTTTTACATATATGTATATAATTTTTGAGGATAAAATTGTCGAGAGCCAAACCTGTAATTTTGCAATTCTTATACGCAAATTTGCCAATGCACGACAGCGATCGTTTTTTCAAATAAGTACCTATCTCTCAAATATCTCTCACTCGCGTCCGCTGTTAAGATGCCTTCCGAAGTACGGGGGAGCTCGAGATACCTAATAAGTTTTTAGTCACCCATCCAATAACTGACGATTGCGAAAGTTAACTTAACTTTCACGATCGCAGGCCGAATGCGCTAACTATGCAGCTGCATCATCGAGCTCCGCCTAAACGTAAAATAGGTGACAAATATTAATTTATCTGGTGAAACCCAAAGTTGTTTCAAAAAATTACTTTTGTGCAACACTTTATTGAAAGCTTGCTTAAAGTATCTGTAATGGATACAATCCATTATTGTAATATTTCAATTAAGCTTTCTGCAACTTGATGTGAAGTGTTTTAGGTATTGAAACAAGTATAAAAAATTATATGCTTCGTAGCGTTGGATAGAACTTTCAGTCCAAATATTTAATCATTTTGGGCATGATTGCTGTCAAACGTGGTTGGTTCTTAAAAATTATATGATTCACTACTAATTAAAGATTGAAAAAACCTGAAAGGTGTGAGTCGGACTCATCTACCTCGGGTTCCGTACAGATAGGCAAGATTAACGGCCGTATCTTTTTTAGTTAAATTAGAAGTTAGATTTTTCACAGCTTGACCTGAGTATATTATGGTTTAAATTTCAATTCGATTTCTCCACGTCTTCCCAAGATAAAGGGTCTTCACTGCCACACGAACAGGCAGACAAGAAAGTGATCCAATAAGATTCAAAGGAGAAATGAGACAGATTTTAATTAAAAACTATGTATTTGAGTACTTAGTTAATGATACAATCACGTTTGAGATGTAAGTTGGCTATAATTTTTTATATCATATTTGTTGCTACGCTTTAGCCGGCCACACAAAGAGAGACGCATTTATAATTAGCCGCAAACTTTTATATAATATTATTATTTAGGCATATAGTCCAGTCAACAAGTTCAAAAACGTGAAAAATAGAGATAAAGCTCCTAAAAATATGAGCAATAGCTCATTGGATTCGTAACGACCTCTAGAAAAATGAGTTTTGAGGATTTTACTGCACGTAAAAAATTGCAATTGTTATTAACAAAATAAGATGAAAAAAAAGAGGTATTTACGTTTTTGTTAATAATTCATAAACTATTAATATTTACGATATTTGGAAAAAAGGTCCTTAAAGAGGAGGAAATTTACAAAATAAAAGTCCCAGCTCCCGGAACTCTACCTCTATTATTTATAATTTTAATTTAACGCTGAAAATAGGGCTCCGCGCAGCCATTACGGCATGGGCGCACTGCCGTTAAAGACAGTTTCTTACATAAAATTATTTTTTTATAGTAACAAATATGAATTTAAAAATTTAAATAAATTATGGTGTCATCCAGATACTTGAAAGAATATATTCCCGTTGGAAAATTTTTTTTAAATTAATTTTTCAAAAAGTTATGCAATTGTTAATTAACGAATTTTTTTCCTATCTCCGTTTTCATAAATGACGACATAAAAATTTAAATAATAAACCTATAAATTTTTGGCTCTGTGGAGCTCTTCTTATATATATACTTAACAAGATCCCGCGATAAAAGTTTATTAAAGTTAATTATTTTGTTTATAACAATTTTTTAAAGTTAACAAAAAATGAAAAGTCTAAGAAATGTTATTAAAAAAATTTTTTTAAACAAATGTTATATTATTGCTGCTTTCTTATCCAACAATGGCATTAGGTAACATCGGAAAAAAAATTTTTACATCATTTGTTAAGAAATTGTTTATAAACAAATAGACAAGTTTAATATTTAAAGAAATTGTTTTTTTACCATTATGTTGTCTTGGCAAAATAAGGATTTTAAAAAAAAAAAATTTTCTTAAATAATTTTTTTTATTGTTTATAATCGTTTTTTTTATATTTCGATTGTTTAAATAATTAGTTAAGGAATGATTTTCTCTTTAAAAATCATAATTGGCATTTCTTCATAGGTAAATAGAAAAAAAAAAAAATTATCAATAATTTCATTGTTTGTTAACTTAACAATTTGTTATAAACAAATTCTAACTACCGTTATATTTTTTTTCTAGAGCTAAAAAAAATAGCAAAAACAGCCATATATATCAAAATACTAAAAAAAAAATTTTTCTATTTTTTATAACGCTTTTAAATATTACACGATACCAAAGTTGCACCGGACACTTGATTTGTCAAGTAAAAAATTAATATAACTTATAAACTATTCGAGATACGATAATGGACATTCAGGTCGTTTTCATAAAGCATTAATTAATCTTCAAAATAAGCTAAAAACCAAGTTTGTAACTATTGTTTATCAGCTAATACATGCATTTGTTTATAAAAATTTGAGATTTCTTTAACTTTTTCGTATCTCTTATGACTTACAACTTAATAAATAATTAAAATACAGCTATAAACCTTAAAACAATTTTGTTTAGCGATACATTATCTCCCAAATTATCAATTAATCGTACCTCCATCTCTAATTGTTTAAACAATATACGTGACTTAATTAATATTTATTTAACTCGTGTTCAATTTAACATCGAGGTAATAATTTGGGAGATAATGTATCGCTAAACAAAATTGTTTTAAGGTTTATAGCTGTATTTTAATTATTTATTAAGTTGTAAGTCATAAGAGATACGAAAAAGTTAAAGAATTCTCAAAATGTTATAAACAAATGCATGTATTAGCTGATAAACAATAGTTACAAACTTGGTTTTTAGCTTATTTTGAAGATTAATTAATGCTTTATAAAAACGACCTGAATGTCCATTGTCGTATCTCGAATAGTTTATAAGTTATATTAATTTTTTACTTGACAAATCAAGTGTCCGGTGCAACTTTGGTATCGTGTAATATTTAAAAGCGTTATAAAAAATAGAAAATTTTTTTTTTTAGTATTTTGATATATATGGCTGTTTTTGCTATTTTTTTTAGCTCTAGAAAAAAAATATAACGGTAGTTAGAATTTGTTTATAACAAATTGTTAAGTTAACAAACAATGAAATTATTGATAATTTTTTTTTTTTTTCTATTTACCTATGAAGAAATGCCAATTATGATTTTTAAAGAGAAAATCATTCCTTAACTAATTATTTAAACAATCGAAATATAAAAAAAACGATTATAAACAATAAAAAAAATTATTTAAGAAAATTTTTTTTTTTAAAATCCTTATTTTGCCAAGACAACATAATGGTAAAAAAACAATTTCTTTAAATATTAAACTTGTCTATTTGTTTATAAACAATTTCTTAACAAATGATGTAAAAATTTTTTTTCCGATGTTACCTAATGCCATTGTTGGATAAGAAAGCAGCAATAATATAACATTTGTTTAAAAAAATTTTTTTAATAACATTTCTTAGACTTTTCATTTTTTGTTAACTTTAAAAAATTGTTATAAACAAAATAATTAACTTTAATAAACTTTTATCGCGGGATCTTGTTAAGTATATATATAAGAAGAGCTCCACAGAGCCAAAAATTTATAGGTTTATTATTTAAATTTTTATGTCGTCATTTATGAAAACGGAGATAGGAAAAAAATTCGTTAATTAACAATTGCATAACTTTTTGAAAAATTAATTTAAAAAAAATTTTCCAACGGGAATATATTCTTTCAAGTATCTGGATGACACCATAATTTATTTAAATTTTTAAATTCATATTTGTTACTATAAAAAAATAATTTTATGTAAGAAACTGTCTTTAACGGCAGTGCGCCCATGCCGTAATGGCTGCGCGGAGCCCTATTTTCAGCGTTAAATTAAAATTATAAATAATAGAGGTAGAGTTCCGGGAGCTGGGACTTTTATTTTGTAAATTTCCTCCTCTTTAAGGACCTTTTTTCCAAATATCGTAAATATTAATAGTTTATGAATTATTAACAAAAACGTAAATACCTCTTTTTTTTCATCTTATTTTGTTAATAACAATTGCAATTTTTTACGTGCAGTAAAATCCTCAAAACTCATTTTTCTAGAGGTCGTTACGAATCCAATGAGCTATTGCTCATATTTTTAGGAGCTTTATCTCTATTTTTCACGTTTTTGAACTTGTTGACTGGACTAATAGGTATGAATATGTTTTTAACGTATAATTGTTTCTAATTTCTCCGCGAAACTTGGTGTGTTAGACCATGACTTGTGCGCATTCGTCTTTATTAGACAGGTGTGGATAAAAATAGAAGACTTTTTGCTACAAGTTCGCGTAGGTATTTCACTGAAGGTTTCTCAGAAATATTAATAACTTACTATTCAAAACAGGCTTAATGGGTAAGTATTTTGTTATTTTTCGTAGAATACTGCAGTTAGTTTATATGAACTGTGTTACAGCATCAATACTCAACTTCGGTGTAAATTACAAATACCACCATAAAAGAAAGAAATATAAAAATAAAAGTAACAACACCTTATCCTTAAGTACAAAGCAAAATGATTTGTTCATTTTTTTTAGAAGGTAGTGCAAGTGGAAATGGAGAAGCTTTTGATAAATTGTACTACTTATTTGGTAATTTAACTATAATAAAGAATTAAAAAGAAAATATGTGAGGGTTAAAAATTTAATTTGCTTGGTTCTAAATTAAAATATCTGTATTCATTGTTTAAAACTTTTCATCTGTTCCATGGTTTGACATGTATATGTTTGTCCTTTACTATTTTTATTTATTTGGGAACCTTGGTCTAGATGAATCTAGATCTAGGTCTAGACGACCTAGGTTAATTTAATATAGGTTTAATGACACTATATATTAAGTCAAAACTTATATACATATTTGCCTATGATATAAATTATGAGTAATTGGATATGATTGACCAATATAATTGATATTGGACGAATATGCTTACTAAAATCGCTAATGTGTTAATTTTATTGTCGACTTGATTGATTGTTTTGAGTTCTGTCGAAGCAGATTGTCTTATAATTTTGTTATGAGAACAAAGGCGCACGAAATCATGAACAAGTATAATAATAATATGTATGTACGAACGCAGTCTTAGGCGAAAAATTTCTTGCGGTCATCGCACTTGTCATACAAAATTATGTTTTATTAACATGACGACCTCAGCGGAAGAGTGGTTTGTACGCCGGGGTTCGAATCCCGGTGGAGGCAGATGTTTGAGTGATGCATACGAGCATTTGTACTCCAGTCATGGATGTTTAAAATGTATTTCTATATAAATATATTTATATATATATATACCAGTATACGTATTCTATCTGTTACCCTAGTATCCCTTAACACAAGCCTACAGAGCTTACTTTGTGGCTAGGCTAATTGGTGCTAGTGTTAGAAATATTTATTTATTTTATTTCATTAAATAGGATACAATGTTAAATTCTCTTTAATTAATTAAAGGTGCGTGACAAAACCACGCGGGTGGCAAATGAGCTACGTTCAGTCGCGCCGATGTCAAGTTCAGGATGACTGGGCGATTTTTATTTATTATTGTGTATTTCTTTGTGTTTACGTCAGCGAAAGTTGAGGTTGTAGGTCGTCTTAGCAGGAATTACTGCGAGGAGAAAATGAGAGTGTACGCAGGTACCTAATTTCTAAGGCTTTGATATTGACGTTGATAATAAAAACCCAATGGTTATGTCATGGCAGATTACTTTCTTTGAAAACGAAGTCTTCCTTTTATCTAAGATTATAATTGTTACAAGTTGTCCGGCGTTGTAACTTTAATTTCTTGTTTGATGACTGCCGACGTTTAGGTATTCAATGCAACAAAGTCTGAAATTATTTTTTCACTGTTAAGAAAGTTAAACACTTTTAAACACTTGATATTTTCTAGAGGCGTTGATTTTTTGTTGTTGATTGAGGTTTCAGGGTTACACAGGGTAAGGAGTTGGGTTCAGGCCGACAAGGTGCAGAAGCTTAAAGTGGCACATTTATCTGCCTTTCATCAGGTGAAATACTATCGTGTGTGAAAAAATCTTGAACAAAAACTTGCTACATGATATTATTAATAATAATTTAGGAAGTGTAATTTTCAAATACAATTTAATAATCCAAGATCCCAAGGCCGCCACAGCTTACTTATTTTCTGCTGGACAAAATACAGATGATTGATTAGTATCAGTGTGTATAATAAACGTATACATACATACACGCTAACATTTGCTGTAGGTAAACCAGGCTTTATGTGGTACTGTTACGTAAAAAAATACATTAATTACAGCCTGAAGACTGATTGTACGTTTGTTGTAGAGAATATTGTAAACAATTTTAAATTAATACTGTCAGACATCTTCTACCACCAGTATATTGCCAGACACTTTAAATATCAAAAGCAAAAGTAAACATGACTCTTACGAATTGCACCCCCCTATTTATAACCTTTTGGTTATAAATATGGCAAAAGTAAACATGACTCTTACGAATTGCACCCCTCTATTTATAACCTTATGGTTATAAATATGGCAAAAGTAAACATGACTCTTACGAATTGCACCCCCCTATTTATAACCTTATGGTTATAAATATGGCAAAAGTAAACATAACTCTTACGGATTGCACTCCCCTATTTAAATATGGCGAGGATCTGATTAGTACTTTTTGGAAATAAAAAAACCGGCCAAGTGCGAGTCGGACTCGCGCACCGAGGGTTTCATACAAACTCAATTTAATGCGCGCGCATACGCGTTCATGAGAAAAGAGGTAGTAACTTTAAAATTTTCAAGAAAATTTTTATCATATGACGTAACTAAAAATTTACTGTTTTCGCAATTTCTCCGAATTTTTCGTACGAAATTTCAAGACGGGAAGTACCCTGTAGGTTTTGATTTCTGTGCGAGTTTTGAAAGTATGCAGAAATTTGCGGCATAAACGGCTGTATCTTTTTAAATGCTTGGGCTAAGAAGTTTGATTTTTTCACAGCTCCAAGGGGCAGTAGACATGAGTATTTGAAATGAATTTTAGTTTGATACCTCTACGCGTTCCTGAGGAAAATTGTCTTGACAGACGGACGGACGGACGGACGGACAAGAAAGTGATCCTATAAGAGTTCCGTTTTTTCCTTTTAAGGGAAGGAACCCTAAAAATGGAACTCCTCAATGACAAATAGTCAACACAATGCGTTCTAGGCCCATATAATACTTTGCTACAGTTGGATAAAGAGTGTCCAAATTAAAGGGTCCTTTTGACACACTTTGATTATGGAACCGTGAAAATGATGTTCGCAGCGAAAGGGTCATGGCCTTCTCTATAAATACAGGTGTTTGTGAGTGGGGTTACACTACAGTCACTCGGGGGGCACTTAACCACGCCATCTATGGCCTCTGCCAACTGTATTGTCAAATAACTTAGCTATAATTCGATTACAGTTATCGATTCAGAGATGCGAACGGAGCCAACAATTTGATACTTTCTTTTTTTGGTCATTATGACTGTGTCTAGTGTAGATTTAAAGATTTATTTCAATAGTTTTGAATGTCATTGTATCTAGGTGTTTACATACTTATGATTAGATTTTCAATAATTTAACACGATGATTTTTGTTATTCTTATGGCTGTATATAGTAAAAAACTTAGCCATGCTATTAGAGAGGTATGATTATAAAAAAAAACTAGTAACGGTAAGCGAAGCTCGTTAGAGCGACAAAAAATACTGCTTTCCTTACATAATTCATGGTCTGTAGATTATGTTATTTCTATAGAGAATGTTTCGCCTTTTCTTCTCTTGTAAAACTGGATTGAAGGCAAGTTTTAATGGATTGCGTGGATTGGTAACAATGTGAGGTGGTTTTTACGTAAAATGAATACAGTACTTGTACTGTCACGTTCTTTGATATGAGCTAATATTTTGGCCAAAGAAGTTGCTATGACACCATATTATCTAAGTAGTAAGGTCAACTGCTCAGTTTAAGCGCTAACTTTTCAAACCCGTAAAGCGAACCGACATTTTCAATTTTGTGCCTATCACTCGAATTTCTTTTTACCTTTTCACTGTTATTTCTGGTAATATTTATTTGATATCTTTTGGTTTATATAAATTACTTTTTGAATAAATGAGGTTTTTTAAATTTATTTATTAAACATTGGAAAAATATTGAAATAAAATATGTAATTTGATAACATTCTATTGGACGCTCGATAAAATTCCTCGTGCGAAACTAACATAATGTTCATAAATACAAAATTTAAAACGAAATGATGCAAAGGAGCAGATGAGGTTATTGTTCGGAAATGTCATTTAATTCGAAAAGATTTGTATTTATGACGTTTCAACGCTATATTGATCTGGAGATTTCGAACTTAATGCAATGCGAATGTTCAAATCACATTTCGAGGGAATGGGTCCCAAATCATAGCACTTGACTGTACAGTATATCGGAAACAACAGTAATGTGGATATTATAACCACGCCAGGAAATATCTATTAAAATGTAACTGACTTTTTTGATGCCTTTAGTTTTTACCAGACTCGTTGGAAAAGGTTGGTTATGTGTTTGACCTGTCTGTAATTTCCATAGAGAAACAAAGCCGAGGCGGCTAGGAAGGGTGTAGGCATAGACAGCTTTCCCCTCTGTCAGATTGGGCATAAAAACAATACGTGTAGGCAGGATTTGAAGATATATTGTGTCATTGTTTATGTGTGTGTGTAACGTAGTAACAGTTTTGTTTATATGCGTGTACGTTAACTGCGTTGGTGTGCATATCAGCCCCCCGCGAAAAATGACAGATTTATTGGAATAGTGAGTGATATTATGTGACGCTATGGCTACTAACTTCCGTGTTGCTCTATGGTACAGGTGGCGGCACGTACCTCTGGCGTTGAATAAAACGCGGAGGGGATAGCAGCGCATGGGTATGACTGGAGAGCCAATTGGCACAACGCACATTCACCCGCGCACCTTGATTCCCCCCCAAGACATCTTAATTTTTTCTTAATGACGCACGTTTTGCTCTATAAAGTAAATATTCAAATCAGTTTTTGTACCGGTGTAATGATATTTTAGAATAACTTTTCACATATAAGAATGCAATAGTTATTATTATCATAACTAGGAGTGATATTGCTGCTATCGGCGGTTAATATCCATTTCTATCAGACAAACTTGGGATTGACCAATAAAATTTTATATATAAAAATAAAGGTGGTGGGCAGGTGTTTTTCATTAAATTAAATTAAAAGAAGAAATAAAAAATGCATAAAAACAATTACTTTATTATCAAATGATTGCCACTATTTGGATATATAATGTATTAAGAGACTTGTATATGATTCTTTCGAGTGATCGACATAATACAGAAGACACGCCAAAGTTTCATTAAGCAACATGAGTAGTTGAAAACAAATTGCAATTATCTTCTGAAATTGATTCAATGTAATGTAATGCAGAGGAGCGGATAAGTAATGTTCGTACTCAGCTGAGCCGTTTCGTGTCCAGGCAACTTTCTAGAGCAGGGAAATTAATACTTTCCGCTAGATCTCGGCGGAATCGCGGCGTACACGGACTGCGATTGCCGGCCAGAGACGCATCAGGGTTATTTAGGTAATATTAATTCAGATATTGGGACTATACAGTCCTAATGGAACTGTAGCCACTGCGACCTTAAGATCTATTGTAACTCGCCACCACGTTAAAGTATCTCTTTTAACACGACAACTTCCAAGAAGTTCAGAATGTTTCTAGATTTGTTTTTCTCCGAGCGTATTCTATGTCGTCCCAGATGAATACTACATTTGTGCATTAGAGTCCCATAAAGTTATAGAAGGTGTTTTGGTATTTCACGCTCATAATGGCACACTGATGCCAGATTGGGAGGATTCCCCCCAAATTTGGGGGTTTTTAAAGCGATGGGGGGATAATTGGGGGGAAAATATTTTTGGGGGGATTAATGGGGGAAGAAAATTTTGTTTGGGGGAAACGGGGGATTTTTAATTACATTTTTATATAACAATAAAACCACATCAAACACATTTAATCTGTAATAAGTCGCGATCGACAGTCAATCACTGTTGATTGACTGTCGATTCTCTTTTTCTCATTCTGTTTAGAGCATGACAAGGGTTGACTGTTGTCAAATTTAATTTTATTAGGCTTATAGAAGCATGCCAGATTCGAGCCCACTGAACTGTGTTAATTCAGTGAGCCCAATTCAGACCCCTAAGTCCAAAGCCCACTTTAAAAAAACGAGTGTGCTTATGACCACACGACTGAAGTGAAACTTCTTTAGCTCCATCTGTTTGTATGTATATATATATGTGTACAATATATACATGTATGTACATATTTCATTTACTAGCTATATGAGGAAGAGTTATATCCCCAACCCAACTCTAGCTCGCCTCGCCCGAACACACTTTTGGTCGCAACACAACACACAAGTCGCAATTCGGTAATTTGTCCTTTTAATTGGAAATGCACCTTGGTAAAATAATGGCATTATTGAAACAAAGTTATGTAAGAAGATTAACAAAGGAGTGGGAAAGACGACGCGTGCGAAGATGTTGATCCAGTAATGGATGCTGTTGCAAAAATACATAGTTTGTAGTAAATATTGTATTTTTAATTAATATTTTGCATGTTGGGGGGTTTCTTCTTCAAAAACCTGTAGTTTGGGATGATTTCGGGTAAGTTTTGGGGGAAAAGCGAAATGGTAACACTGTAATGGCAGTATCGTATATCTACGTATGTAGTACGTAGTATATATTTAGGTATATTTAATTTCTTTACATTTTCATCATTTCGCAATCGGTCGAGCCTGATACTGATACAGTCCTGGAAAATTAGCGACAAGTTACCAGCCTATAACGCATATAGTTAGTTTAAAATATTTTTGTCTAATAATGTCCCCACTGCTGGGGCACAGGCCTTCCCTATGGATGGAATAGGGAGATAGGGCCATGACCCACCACGCGGGCCCAGTACGGATTGGCGAGTGCCAAAGACTGCAGATGCAGCCGGGACCAACGGCTTAACGTGCTTTCATAAGCACGCTTGAAATCGAGATAGAAGATTTTTGGTCACTCATCCAATGACCGACAACTGCGAAAGTTGCTTAACTTCAACGATCGCAGCCGAATGCGCCAACCACCTGCGCCATCGAGCTCTTCAGCTACGACAGATAGTAATATACATTAATTCATTTCCTTATCTTCCGTATTGTTATTTTTGTTTTCTTATTTTTAATAATTAAATAAATTCACTTTAGATACTTTGAAATGGTGTTTTTATAGTTTTCCATTTTAACAAATTTTCAAAAGTATAACGCTACCCTGACGCCTGCCCTGATGGCAGAGTTGTCTCAGTTTCCTACCTGATGAAAGACGTAATGGTAGCAACAAAATCGTTATTGGCATTTTGTTTGTGTGATGTTAGTTGATGTATTATAACAGTTACAGGATTGCAATTATAATATCATTTCATTAAACATATTAAATTGGGATTTTTTTATTATTTACTCCCTAGATAGAGCGTCACCTTGCAAAAACTGCGATAATTAAAACAGACCAGGTTTTTAAACTTGTGTGCGTGACACGCAAAACAAAACACGCGAATCTTGTATCTTACACTCGAGAAATGTCATTATTTTTGTCTGGGTGCGCATGCTTAAGATACCAACCAGGTTAGGCCTCATTCCCCAAAAAAGTGGGTAAACTTGATCAAATCAAAATTAGTATAAATTTATACTCAGATATTTATTACAAATAAAAAAATATGTGTTACAATTTTTTATTTAGTTTAACTAAAATAACAGCCATGATAATATAGAAACAAACAATAAAATGGTCCTTTTCGGACGATTTCGTCATCCAATTGTGATTGAACATCATGTACAGGTAAATTCGTCATCAATAAGTTCTTATGTTACATGCAACAAAGGTCAATTTACATCATGATGACTCCTAGACCAGTGTATTCGAGCTCCATATTGACTCTCTCCGGTTTCTCGACGGTGTTTGCTCTGCTCGTGCCACTTATTAGCAGATGAGTAAAGGAGGCGCAGAGGCAAAGCTTTGTGTATTGCGCGTGTGTAAGTGGGCACTGGCCTGCGTATTTCGTGTATCTCAAAATAGGTCAAGTTGAGGAAAAAGCGATTGAAAATATTAAGTAATTTTTCTCTATAGTTCAATGAAAAATCACGATTCCTCTGAAAAATATATACAAATAGATTAAGAATAGTATTCTGAATAATCCATAAAATTATTAATTTTATTTTACGCAAGTTGAAAACTTCTGTTTTTTTGGAAGAGGTTTTTTAACGTAGGTTACACGAGATGCGTGCGATGCGCGCAGTAGCTTTCTTAACCACACTTTTAACATGTAGCTATAGTTTTTTTATTGTTGATATGTTTGCTCTTTATTTGTCTTGATTATCGCCTATAAACTCTTTTGGTACAGCGTTCCACCGAGATCAGTGCAGCAAGTTGGTAGTACTAGGCCGAGTCATTCCAAACTGACTAATGACTGTAATACTCCATGCATGATTGGACCTGAGTTTTAAAAGCTTTCTATCTGCAGTTTGTGTCTTGGTTTTGATGGTTGTCTTATTGATCGTCCCCGGTCACATCACGGACCGCCACATTGACGATCACTCAGAAGATACACTGGTCGAGGAGTCATCATAATGTAAAATGTTATTTTTAAATAGATATATAAGAAAACGAAGATTTTGGGTACATCCACTTATTACGATAATGAACGCTGGTGGTAAGTTTTATACTCGAAAATGCTTTGATTTGAGAACAGAAGAAGTTTTTTTTTTATTATTTTAGAACGAGGATATTTTCATGCGACGTGCTGTTGAGTTTTGTATCACCATGTCTACAAAAATCATCGTACAAGGGAAGTCTCAGAGCGGACTTAAATGGCGCGACCAAGTGTGACGTAATATCGCTGGAATGCGCGATGCGAATCAGATCGGAAGTTCTTGCGGTGCATTCGAGCGAATTCGCAGATATTTTCGATTGCACTAATGTGTGGGAGCACTAAATGTATATTTCCGGCTTAATACTTTGATTGGAAATCTTTTCGTTAATCTATTGTCTACGGGAGGTTATGCTCATACATCATAGTATTACTTTTATGGCTTCTCGCTTCTTTTTCTATTGTTCTTGTTCTGAGGCGATAGGCCACCAGTGCTCACATACCCCCAATCCTTTGAAGCTTTGTCTCTGTGTCTTCTTTACTCATATGTTATTAGTTGTCGGTTGTATCATACAAGTAAAATTGCTGGCATTACATCCATTATGAGCACCTCCACGTACGCATTGGCTGCAATAACAGTCATTTGTTTGAATACATTTTGTTGTAGCAAGCAAGGCAATGATATTTCATGGTGGCTTTATTCTGAATAGAATGACTAGCACTGTATACGTGTAAATTAAAGAAAGATATCTTTAACCTTTAGGTCATTTACTTATAAATATTTCCTGTGCTTTATTTTATTTTTATTTACACAAGATTTATTATATTTTTATTTTAAGCGATATTTTAATCTAATATGTTTAAATATAAAAAAAACAATAGTGTAATTCGTTTGATTTTGTGGGTTACCTACAATGCGAAGAGATGGCGCTGCCTTACAGTCTAAGAAATAAGTACTAGAAGAAATTCGACACGACCATTAAGGTCTTGGTAGCATAATGGTTACTGCGTCTAACAGGATAGCGGAAGATTGGGGTTTAAATCCTGTCTGAAACCTGGATCGAAGGGATTTATATTATTTATTCCTGCACAAGATTTACTCGGAAGTTTAAAAAAAACAATGATCTTATAACTCTCACACTTTCACGCAATGTCACAATTAGGGAAGGCAGAGAGAAAAGTGCCACAAGCCATTATCCTTAAAATATTTCGCTTCTTCTGCATCCATCAACAAAATAAAGAATATTATTTCGAATTGTCTTTACCTACCGTAATATTTATTTGCAATTCGGTTAGTTACTATATTATTAGTGAATAAAATATAACATTAAAATAAAAACATGTTTTTAATAAACGATAGACTCACGCATATCAAAATATCAGGAGTAGTCGCGTAGGAGAAGAAAAGCTTCTGTAATCTGAGTAGTCTGAATTTGATATTTTTTTCTTTATTGGAAAAGGTATAATCCCAAAGTTCCCATATAAATTTGAAAAAAATCTAACCCTAAGGGTATAAAAACCGGGGATGATTGATTGGTCACTCACAGATTTTGATGCAGAGTTGTGTATTACAAAAGTTAGAGCCGCAAAAGCTTGTAAAATTAAAACTTTTTAACAAAAAGATTAAACCGCTGTAAAGTAATAAATAATTATCCTTTTTATCTTTAGTCAAATTAATATTTAGAGTCAGTGCCATGCAGGTCTGATAGATCTGAGTTCCCATTTACTTACTACTTGGGTTAGTCTGGCACTGGCACCGACGCCAAATATTAATTTGACTAAAGATAAAAAAAGTTTTATTATTTTTTACTTATATTTAAATTTTAATATAATAACAGCAATTAAAATATGAATTTAAAATAAAAATTAGTACTGTCGTTAGTATCACTATAAACACTTTGATGATTTTAATTAAAGGAGGATGTTAGCCTTTCCGTAAGGTCAAATGAATGTTATACTCGTAAAATTGGAGTACACTCACTATCTAAATGCGAAGGTTGTATGAAAGTCTAGTTTTATATTCAAATTACGTTCACATTATTATAAGTTTTTTTTATGTAAAAAATTTAAACATTGGGTAGGTTATGAATTTTTGTGTTTTGTTCTCTTCATTCCGCTCATAATCTAGACAAGTTGGCGTGGGTTAGGTAAACCCGCGTACCCACTGCACGCACGGTCTCGACTGTCTGGGAGTAAGTTCTTTATGTGCTCAGAGTGCTCAGACGCACCGTTTGTGGTGGACCTCCACAACCTGGCCCGAAGGGGTGGCATGGTTGATTCCCAATAAGACCCAAGCACATTCCAAAGTTTTAGTGGGCAGGGCTTCCCCATACCGAGCAGTCATTGAGCCAGACTTATGGATTGGCTGAGTAGGCAGAGGGATGTGAGAGATATCCCACAGAACCTGGTCGTCGGAGTATACGTAAGACAGCAATGCGTTACCGCGTGAAAAAATGGTTATGAATTTAAAAATGTTCCCTATTAGAGAGGTAGGGCACAGCGGATTTTCCGCTCGAATTACAATTCGCGCCCGTTTGAGGATGCAACCTTACATAAGAGCACAGTAAAATAACAGTACCTTTTGGTGGTGTTGTGTTTCTGCTGATGAGCAGGGTTCCAGGGCTCCGCGGGGTAGGGGATTGGGTTTCAGCTGTGGATGGCTGGAGTAGCACACTTTCTGTTGCATCATCTATCTTCGTGCCTGTCCCCACTAACACTTAACATCAGGTGGAGTGCCGTAATTTGTTGCGCCTAAAAATATATGTCACTTCGTCCATAGAAAAGGACTTTGTTCCAGCTGTGGACTCTAATTGATAATATTTCTTTGACATTCTATAATTGCGATTAGAATATTCGTATTACACTCTCTTTGGTTTCTGCCGTTTAACTGACCTGGGTGGTCGTCACGATACCGGTACTACGTGACTATAGGAATATTGTTATTTTACCGTAACATTCTAGTGCGTGTCGCGTGCCTGTAGCCAATCATCGAATGGTAACAATCATATCGATGAGAATAACTCGGTCAATGTTACATGCTAGTAACTCTCACTGCAAAGGGTTCGGATGGCATTATACTATATGTAATTGTCTAGCACTAAAACATCGATATTGTAGCAGTAACTACCTTAGTAGTTTCGACGAAAATATACTTATTTTATTCAATACATTATATTCTAATAGGCATGATGACTAACTTTTTTTTCCTTGTCTATCAGGTAGATTATTTAAAAGTGTTGGACACTTATTTTGTATTTATTCACATAATCAAAACGTTATTGAGATATTTTGATTTGAAATGTCACGCGACGTCACGTTTTCCTTCTTTCCAACTTTGATGCGCTTTATGTTCGTAATTTTTTGTTTGATTAACAAAATAAAAAATAAGTGTCCATTATTTTTTGAAATCTAACTGACAGACTCAATATAATTTCGTGTACTTTACCCTGTCATCGTGCCTATTAGAGATGTTGCGGATGCAGATTTTCTCACATCCGCAGAGGATGTGGATACGGATTTTAAGAGGCTCACATCCGCGGATGTGGATGCGGATCTGTACAAAAAACTTCAGTGTGGTTAGGGTAAAAAAAGACAGTAATATTTGTCCTTTCCTTATTTAATAATAAAGAAGTGCGTGAATTACTATTACTCATTCATTATTTTTTGTTTTCTGCAGCTGCTTTTCGTTATTCGCGTTTACAAACAAAGTAAACTCTTCGGGGTGCATTAATTTTAGATGATTTTTTAGCGACGATGTAGTTCAACCCTTTCGAGAATATGTGTTACTACATATATTTTACACTGCGATTAATCCCGGTCATTTTCAACAGGATTGAAATAGGTCCAAAATTTCACTTTGCGTGGGTTTGCGTGGTGGCATTTTTGATCACTGACGAAGTCTGACTGACGTACCGAAGGCCTTTGGCCCATCTGTGGGGAGGTGACATTAATAGGCTGATGATGATGAAGATTGAAATGATTGAATGATTGAGAATGATTTGTAATAAAGAAGTCTGAAAAAGAAACGTTTCGAAAATAGTGGTTCAATTAAAATATAGTCAATTTTATGAAGTTCATGTTTTATTCAAAAAGTATGGCATAATAGTAGCAAAAGCAATTTATTTTATGCTTTCAAGTAACTTATTGGATTCTTAAATGTGTAATAAATTTAATAAATTATATTTAATATCAAAAAAGCAATCTCGGTGATAAAGTGTATCGTAGATAGAAAATGTTTACGGGTGTTACATAAAACATGTACTTATTTCTTCTCCATGGACAGACATTGGCTCTATGGCCACTTTTACAATTCACACTTCTGTGTTAATTACGGTATTCCGAATTCAACAACAATCTGTCACAGTATTTTGTACTTTCTATTCAATTCAAGGTCGTTAAACTACAAATATATGAGCCTCTGGGAAAGCATCCTTCACCTTATCTTTCATTTTGTTGGTGAAGTAATTCTGCCAGTAAAATAGGTTTCCAGGCTCCACAGGGTATGAAAAGCTGTCAGGGTAGGTAACGCCATAGATTAGGATTGTATATGGGTTGTTCCGTATTCATCCTATTACGTCTCATCTCATTTCCTCACTCATCCCAAACTAGTATTCCTAACAAAAACGATTACAATTTTAATGTATTTTCTTTATTCAACATAAATGCGTTCCTTACTCATCCCAAGGATAGGGTAAACGCGCGAGTGATACTCTGGTATCGCAAACTGTGAGTGTTTTTTTTTCCATTACCGTCTACAAGCATGTTAATTGCAGCATGCCCCGCATCGTTCAAAATTCCAATACTTACTTGAAACGGAATGGCGATGTCATTAAATTCAATAACCATTTTGGCAAGTCTTTTAACGCGTCGCGGCCACTATCATCACAATTGCATGTGATTGCAATCATTTGACAAATGATAGCGACGTTAACATCATTCAAACTTTAAATTAAAATCCATGCTTTTTAATTATCTACACTTTTAAAGTTACAAATTTAGCCCCCGATTTACTTTATTTTGTGTCGTTATATTTATTGAACAAATCGGGAATCGAACCCGGATATGATTTTGTTTATAGAAAAATTTAACTCACCACTGGATATTTTTGGAATTAATAGACCAGACCACTTAAAGAATTATGTTGACAATAACTTAAGTGGTTAATAAATAAAAAGTAGAAAGGCATTAACATAATTTACAATATCGTAAATCACAGTTTCGATGTAATGTAAACACTCTCGCTATTTATACAGATAGTGAAATAATTTGGAAGTGTAATTATGAAAAACAAAAATATTATATTATAAAATACTTTTCGTGTTCGGATTATTCACTGTGAATTTGATTTTCTCAAAAAGTAAAACGAACAAAGCCCAATAAGAAATAAACAAAAGCATACACTATTATAACAGTTTTGAAGTTTAAGGTGAGCGAAGTCTAGACGCAAGGCAAATCGTCACATTGATTACACGAACTAGGAAATAGCAGAAGTTGCCATGATATCAATTAATGGAAAGCGAAAGTGTGTGATACAAGGGATTGAGTGACGATATGCTTATATGAATGTTAATTTACTTTCTTACGGTGCCAAGAAAGCCGTCAACCTTGCGATATTACCTTTCGATGCGCAACTGCCTATTGAGCTATATTTAAAATTTACCTATAAAGTATTATTTCATGCGACAAATTATAAAATGCGATTTAGGTGTGTTGTTTACCTTAAGTGCAGCTTTTACTCGTAAAATGAAACTGAGACCTTGACTTCATTACTACATATTTCTTTGATAGAAATAAGAAGATTGAATTTTCTAATGATTTTGTAGAAGGAAAAAGTTATTTTTAATAATGTTTTCATAGCAGAGTTTTACTTTAATTCTTTGTCCATTGCTTGTAGGATGGTGTTCAATAAATCACAAATGTTTTTATGTATACAGTTCACAGATTTTTGCCGCCCGCTCTTCTGAATTTACTGTCACACAATATCAGCCGACGGACGCGTAAGTTAATACAATAGGCTTGCTAAATAAATATATAACTAAACTGCTGCTTCTATATTATTATTATGCCAGTGAGTTTAATGGCTTTTATACACATACTGCTTTCATCACTGCAATAGCTCGCTTCGCTATTATAACGTCAACGACGTCTATAAAGAAATTATATTTAATGTAACAATTGCTATTCTCTCGTTGCGTTGGATGCCATGTTTAAAATTACTGCTTTCGTTTTTTACACTATACAAGATCGCGCGTCGGCAGTGCAATATTGCCACTCGTAATGTCATAATGGCGTCAGATGCATATCAAAGTGTTAACCTCTAAGTGAAAAAGCGCTTTTAAAACTTACTTTTATGTTTTTTTTACATTATGAAGTTTGAGTACGATATCGCAAGTAGTTGGCACGTTCGGTCTTTTATTATGAAGGTTATGACCGGTCATTGGATGGTCGACCAAAGATTTGTTTTTTCAAGTTCCTTTGTGCTTCGGAATGTGCCTATTTTAAGGTGTTGATCCGGCTGCATCTGCAGTAATTAGTATGGGAAGGAGACCGACGACGGTGGCTTATGTATAGCCCATTGTGCCTGTTCACCTTCTGGGAAGGCTTAACACCTAGCGTAATGTATAAGTGGGGGCAAAAAAAAACAGGCTCAATAATTATAAAGTATGTTGCAAAGTCTAACGAAAGTCAAATTGTTTTAATATCTAAGATCTAGGGTATTCCCCCAATGAATAGCGGAACTAGGGTAAAATGATAGATTTAACGAGCTGGCTTTTACAGCTGATGGGTTAATGTTTATAATAATAAACTTTTGACCTAGGCTAGTAATTAAGGCTACCTAACTGTCAACTAGCGGTTGCTGAATACTCTGAGACAACTTATAGGCTATCTTGAAAGCTTTAGTTTAAGGAAAGTGCATTGAAAAAAGTTTTGAGTTACTTATAACAAACAATTTAGTAACCTATTACATATAATTAATTATGTCCACATAACTATAGTTAAAAGTAGACAAACTCGGTTTTGTTAAAATAGTGTTGTTGTTATTACAAAACTGTTTTGTAATTGGTTACAAAACGATTGCTTCACTATAGCATCAATATACTGTTATTTGTAACCGAATTGTTTTGTTATCTGCAACATGATTTTTTTATGAATTATAACTGTATATTATTTATCTTACTGGCAAAAGTATTTTTCTGCTTTGTACACTGTACGTACTACTTACTTTCTAACAAGTAAGTACTGGATGTTAACAGGGGATTGGTGTAATCAATACCCTGGTTCCCAATTTAATTTCAATTCAAAATTTTATAAACTTACCTTATATATGCACAAAACAATCTTTTTAGCGCGATTCAGCGGATGTAACGAACATTTAACAGAACACGTACGTGCAAGCAGTAACTGAACCTTTTGGCTAACAGTTACATCACTTTTCAGTTAATCATAGCGGTTTTTGTGCTTGCTAATAAATAGCACAAAATAGTTGTAATTAGGCCAACTCTATATAAATAATCACCTCAAGTTTGTTGAATAATAACAATGCAATGTTTATGTTACAGATTACCGAAAACAATTTTGATAGCTTATAATAAAATGGTTTAGTAGTTTGTAACTAAACTCGATTAACTGAAATGATAATGTAAAAAGCAACAGAACACTTGGTCTATGAGTGACTGAAACTTATTTATCAGTACCATTAGCACGAACCAATATGACAATGACATTTCGCACTCGTAAGCTATTCGAATTCGATATTGGCTCGTGCGTAGTGTAACAAGAGTTTGGCTATTCATCAGTTAACTGAACTAGTTTTGTAAATAACTGTTTTCAGTCCGTCAAAGTTCAATTTCACTTAAATCTGAAAGCTGAAAATTTGACGACTGCCTTGGATAATAATTTGGAAACTTAAAAGATTCGGAACAAAATCTATCAGGTATTTTGCAATTGTGTAATTAACAGCACATTTGTTCACAAGTGTGAATAATGTTCTGAATTGATTTGGAATGAAATGATTAAAGAGTTCGTTGGAGATTTTTTTCATTTTGGAATAACTTGTCCTGTTTAATAAAGTGACGTCGACTGTGGCCGACGTGTTGGATTATAGCCCATTATTTTTAAGGGGTTCTGTCCATAGAGAATGCTTTTGAATGATTTTAACTGACTTTATATCGTACTAGCTGATCCGGTGAACTTCGCACCCCTTACAATAATTTGGAGAAAATGAATAGTAATGTGGATATATGTTGTTGATTCAAATCCTTAATTTAATACGTGCTTCAATTCGAGTGGACCCGAGGCTACCGTATTGAAGTGACGAACGTCAAATGTTTCACAGGAAAGTAGGTAGAGCAGTTTATATGGGAAAATGAAATTGTTGTTTTTCGCAATTTTTCCATATTTTCTCACCGTTTAAATCTTCCCTGGACTACGACAACCATTTCAAAACCAAAAGTCTTAATTAAAAACATCAACATTATCTGTTTGATTTCGTTTCGTCGAATCGAAACGGAACACCTAACTTTCATTCGGTTAAAACAATCCAAACTGCGTTCGAAGAGTACAATTATGTGATGCAATTAACACCGAAGGAGTTGCAGCTAATGGTGGTCGATTGACCATTCTCCCACCGACGCTTACGCATGTACAGTGGTAGTCTGCGTCGTTATGAATATAAGCAAGATGAAATCACTAATATGTTCGTTGTTACGGTGGGTGGGCAGATTTATTAATATCTTCGCGGCTTCTTATTCTAAGATGGAATCGGTAGAACTCTGAAGACAGTTTTAATTTCAATAAATTTGGCCACTGTTCATGAAAAATCTGATATTGGGGTAGCAGTTTCATCTTCTGGAATAACGGCCATATTGTTAGAAAATAATTGCAAATAGATAGATTGAGGTGTTTCGGGTTTGGAATGATTATATTGTCTATAGATATCCGCCAATCAGTGACAGTCATTCCAAGATCGACCACTGCCAAAGAAATAAGGGCTTACCTCTATATATCAATTTGTAGCGCATCATTAGATGAATTTTTAGCTGGCAATATATGAGAGTGACATTACTGAACGATCAATCTACAGAAGATTCCTCCAAATATTTGCTAACTAATGGTAGAAGCTGTTTTTCTGTCAAACTGATAGAATTAATTTCTTGCAAATTATTGAAAGCGGTATGAAGTATGCCAGGTCAGCTAGTAATATTATCATCAGCCTATTAATGTCCCCATTGCAGGGGCACAGGCCTTCCCTATGGATGGAATAGGGAGATTGGGCTATGACCCACCACGCGGGCCCAGTACGGATTGGTGGGTGGTAACATCTGCAGATACAGCCGGGACCAACGGCTTAACGTGCCTTCCGAAGCACGGAGGAGCTCGAGATAGTAAATTTTTGGTCACCCATCCAATGACCGACTACTGCGAAAGTTGCTTAAGTACAACGATCGTAGCCGAACGCGCTAACCACTTGAGATGAGGAGCTAGTAATATATATATAAACCACCATATCCTTTTATGTCGGGTTTAGTACTAGCTTTTCCCTTGCGTTACATTTGATTTTGAATAAATTTATGAATGTCAAACTCAGTTAAAAAAAAAATGGTTGCCTGTAAAGTCGGTTTTACGGGCGAAGATTTTACGTGACAACGTCTTTTTCTCGGTAGAATATTTATTGATATGAATATAATTAAATTGCACAATAGGAACAAGGAATTGAATGAAAATAAGAATTGCACAAATTTTAACTATAGAAATATATTTTGTTTACTAAAACATTGTACATGTAAACTTAAACTTAACACGAGAGACTCATCGTAACGTTACCGAGCGTTACACTTTTTCATAAGTGACTCCCAGCCGCAACCTAATTTAAGACGTTGTCACGTCAAAAATCTCACTTCAAGCGAGACCCATCATTCATATTCTTATTCTATGATTTAGACCATTAATTTACCTTTTGTACAACTAGCTATTCTTCATTTTGATCGAAAAGTATGGAAAAGAAGCGTAACTATGTATAACATTATATACGTATCTAGCGTCGCTAATCATGGATGACTGCACTTCAATTGAATCTATAATTAAATTGTAAAATTATGGACCGTTAATTACAGTTATCCTAGTTTTTCATGTAAAATACTATGCGCAATAAGTTTATTCATTATATTTTCAAAGTTTGATTAGTTGCTTCCTCGTGAATTTCGTGTTGTTTTTAACAAAGATTAAGTGATTATAATTCAGACGTTATTTTTTAACGCAGCAACGAATAACACGCGTTATAGATAGTTGAATTTAATTATCACTTAATTGGTTTTATATTATAAATAAATAACTTTTACTAAGTATAGCTAGTGATGATGTAGAAATGTTCGTTTGAAAATGGTCTTTATAGTTGATTTGTAATTATCATATTATAAGCTTCAAGTATGCAAATAGAAAATATTGCTATATCACTTTTAGGATAAGACTACTAGATATATGCGGAATATTATTCTAAATTTTAATATTCCTTAGTCATTACTATAGTGAATAATATTGACTTTCACGATGGATTACTCGGGAATTAAATCTTATTTTCCCGCGCCTTACGAGCATGTACATAAACAAACTCGAGGAGCTCGATCGTGCGGGTGGTTAGCGCGTTCGACTGCGATCGTTGAAGTTAAGCAACTTTCGCAGTGATCGGTCATTGGATGGGTGACCGAAAATATTCTATCTCGAGCTCCTCCGTACTGCGGAAGGCACGTTAAGCCGTTGGTCCCGTCTGCATCTGCAGTCGTTAGCACCCGCCAATCCGCACTGGGCCCGCGTGGTGGGTCATGGCCCAATTGTCTGCCTATTCCACCCATAGGGAAGGCCTGTGCCCCAGTAGTGGGGATATGATTAGGCTGATGATGATGACATAAACAAACATTACCAATATTACCAAGTCTATAAACTAAGAGTACCTTAGAGGTAGTAGGAGTAGAACTTAGAGGAATTATGTAAAATAAAGGGAACGACTGACAAACTAACAAACAAGCAAACAAGTATAGCGCCCGCCTGATGGTAAGCGGCCACCATAGCTTATAGACGCTTGAGACACAAAAAATATCATTCGCGCCTTTGTCTACTCTGACTCAATCCCCTACCCCGTGGAGCCCTGGAACCTCACTCACCGACAGCAATAGAAGACCACCAAAAGGCAGTGTTACTTTACTGTGATTTCTGTAAGCTGGAGGTTACTTCCCCAGACGGCCACTCCAATTCGAGTTGAAATCCACTGTTCCAATTCTGTCCACAGGGAAGGCCTGTGTCCCAAAAGTCCCAAATAATTAACGAAACAATATTTTGATTCTTTTTACTAGAAAAAGTTTTACGCAGTCCAGGCAGCAGACGCGTTGCAGCCTAAGAAATATAGAAAAAATTCGACATGGCCGCTAGGGCAGTATGGTCAGTGCATCCGCCCGGATAGCGGAGGGTGCGAGTTCGAGTTCCTGCTGCTTGGTCCGCGTGGATTTTTTTCTAGTACAATTGTCATTCGATTTAAACATCTATCAGTTAAATGCTTAAAAAATAAAAAAAACAATCTAAACATTATTAGGTTGATAATGATGGTTTTATTCAACGAAAGTTACATATTATATAAGGTAGAAACAAGATGTTTTGACTACAAGTTTAGATGATTGCAATCTTGCTTACTATGTAAAATGCAAGCAACTAGTACTCGCAAATAGTTTTACACTGATGTTACGATCTTAATGTCTACTTACGATGACAAGGTCGAATATGAAAAAAAAGTTTCTAATAACTACAGGTTTTACTTTTCTCGAAAATGTAATTATAAGTGTATATTGCCTAAAGGGACTCCTTTTAATAATGTATTTAAGATATTACATTAATTTTTTAAGGTCTTTAGTTTAAGGTTCACTGTTCTAGTATATATTTATTTATTTTTTGTCTTAAGCTAGTACTAGATAATATATTTATATTTTATTAGATAGTATATTTGTTAATTATATTATTTTAATATTTATCTTTTATTTATTTATTTTGGTTACATGGAAGACCAACAGTTTATCTTAATATACTAGAAATGAATAGTATCGACAAAGAGCCAATTAAAGGTCCTCACATCTAGACATAACTTAAAATTATAAAGAAACTATTTGCACTGTCCAATGTAAAAAATCTCTTAAATATAATTTTATAAATGAGGTCCTTATGATAAATAACAGAATAACAGAACAATAACAAATTACGCACATGTTAATTACTAACACTTGTCTATGAATTTAAAGTCTGGAATAAATGTTTGTTATTATAATATTAACTAGCAAACCAGTGAACCAAATGTTCACCAAAAAAAAAAGTATTTAATTAAAAAAAAAAAAGTATTTAATTAATTGAGTACTTCGAAGATTTTGTGTGGTTTCGTTTGAAATAGAAATCACGTGATTTCTCGAAAACCGGAAGTGCTACGTTACTCACATCCGGTTTGTAGTCTTATCAGACTATTCTCAACTTATAACTTAAACATTCTCTTTATCTATCTCTTACGGTTTGGCCGCTGAAACAGCACCACGGACGGACGGACGGACGGACTTGTCTAATAGATAAGAGATTTTAATCTCCAAAAAACAAACGAGCAATGATACGTCTTGACGCTTCGCTAGTGTTAAAAAGATCTAAAGGACAATGGCGAACACCCATACAAATTTTTGTTGAAATTTTTTTTTGCGTCTATAAATGAATTTCATCTTAAATTATAGAGTTTAGATTCTCGATTTCATTCGTCTTATTTCTATTATTATAGGAAGTCTGGATTTATAGATATTCTACTTTGAAGTTTTGGAGCTTATGCCATACCAAGTAATACAAAAACGATTTATTAAAGTATTTACAAGAGTATTTTTATATCAAAATAAAAAAAAAGTGAACGGAACTATAAAAGTATACGGTTCCCGTAGATTAGTGACGAAAAAAAATGTTTTTTATAATGTAAGATCAGTGGGCGTAGGTACTTACTGATCAACCGCGTCAAAATACTTAATAATACTAAACAGACCAGGGTTATTTAGTTCGAATACAATGTCTGTGCTGTAAGAAGTACTTAACAATTTGAAAATGACCACAGCAATAATCTCCTATATATATAAAAATGAAACCCGTTTTCCGTTGTCACGACATAACATGAAAACGGCTTGACCGATTGGGCTGATTTTTTTTTAGAATATTCCTTGAAGTACGAGGATGGTTCTTACGAAGAGAAAAATTAAAAAAAATGCCTGAAAATGTCAAAAAACAAAACTTTTCTTTACTCCCATACAAACGATTCGTAATAATACTTAAAAGTCAATTTGAACCACAAATTTCAAATGTTAGTGGACAGATTCTGGGAAGGCAAAACAATTGAGCGACGTGTTGTCAATAGAAGTTTGGAAAAGATAAATATACCATCTTCAGTTTTTTTTATAATCTATATATATAAAACTCAAAGGTGACTGACTGACGTAGTAATCTATCAACGCCCAGCCCAAACCACTGGACGGATCGGGCTGAAATTTGGCATGCAGGTAGATGTTATGACGTAGGCATCCGCTAAGAAAGGATTTTGATCAATTCTACCCCCAAGGGGATAAAATAGGGAATGAAAGTTTGTATGAAACTTTGTCAATTTTAAAACCGAACGGGCTGAGACTTTGCATGCAGGTATAAGAATAATCATAGATGAATGTCATTGTGTATAAAACAAGCCTGAGAACAAAAACTGTAGTCTACGCTTCAGCTCTACACCGAAGCGAAGCGAGGGCGGGCCGCTAGTAAAGTATAAAAAAGGATTTCTAATAGTGTACTAATATTTACGGGATTGTTACCATGTACCTTGTTTTTAGCGAGTTTCCGATATTTCGGCACTGTTGCAAGCGCCATGATCACGGAGTAACTACATGGTAACAATCCCGTAAATAACTTATATTACTATAATGTTAGTGACCATGAAAGTTTAAAACAATATACTGATGGGATATTAATTGAATATGAAACACTTTTTTATATATTTTTTATTCCATATCTTCGATCACAATATCGTAGATAGTAGATACAATGAAATAAAATCCACAGTTTGGGACGGAATCGTGTCCAAAATCCACAGCATGAAGTCGTCCGAAATATCAGATTCGGAAGTCTTAGGCAAGCACTACTCAACAGTCGCAGGGAAGATTTTGAGAGTCTAAATGCAGTCCAAGTCACATAAAAACACAAATCACAAAAAAGAAAACACTGCACCGTTTTAATTGCAATACGCATGCACTTTTAAGCACAAGCAACGATAATGTTATCAATTTTTTTTTTTTTGTTCTGTGGCTGTCTCCGTTTCACACAGAAATTTCGCCAATATCCCGTAGTGAGAGAGACACGGTAAGGGAGAGATTGCTCGGTAATTACCAGAAAAAAAAAATATTTTATCCGAATAACCCTTCTTCCAAATGTTATCAATATCTTTTTTTTTTTTGTTGAAGTTCTCCCGTTTTAGGAAAGGCAAAGGGAACAATGCCCATACAGCCTGGTCTTTAATTAAATTAATCTTCTTTTTGTTTTTACTTTTTACATTAGAATGTTGGTGTGACGCATTCTAATGTTTCTTGGAGTGTTTGGCACGAAATGTATCGAGTTGGCTTTTTCGATAAGCTTCTGTGAGGTAGTCAACACTACAATAAAATTCTCACGTCCACTTGACCGGAATAGCGTATATTTTAACGATTCCACTAATTCTTCAGTTACGCAGACAGTTGTTACACAAAACCACACCAATTTTATTTCACAATATCCACTATGAACGAATTTAAGAATAATTAAAATAAGACGCCAACCGCACTCGATGAAATCCCGCCAAAAACCGTTATCAATATCAACAACAATTTGATGACAAGCATGACAGTGACAGTTATAGTTTTTTGTGTTAGAATTGTCGCCATACTCTTTTTGTATTGGGGAGATTATTTATTATGGTTTCAGTATAATATTGAAAAATAATGTTCCCCGATATTTTTAATAGATAATTAAATACAGTTTAAGCGTAAAGCGATGCAAAACATACGGACAACATATTTAAAGTTGATTTCATCACTAAAATCACAAAATAGATGGCTCAAAAGCCATGATGCCAAGCCATAATAAAAATAAAAAATAAATAGTCAATTGTGTTTCCCTTTTTTAAGTTTTTAATTCCAGACTTAGACAACCCTCCTGAATTATTTAATAAATCTTTTGAGATTATTTTATTAACATTTCTGATAATGACATCTATAGTCCTTTACCTGCTTTAATAGTGAGTTGAAGCTGCTACTCGCTCGACAAAGAAAAGCGTTCTGCCGATAATTTGTAGAAGTAGGGGGGATACTTAAAATAATATATAGATCCGTGAAATACACCAAGGTCTCTCACAGCTATTTCACGTTTTAATTGGCATTGTTTTAGTTTGTAGTCAAACAATACCATATTTCGCCTCCGACTATATGTGACAACATAGTATAGTATTCTTATTACTTATGATACAGTTAATATTATATCATGAGTTTTTAAAATAAATGATTAGATTAATTAAAAATATATATATAAGTGTACACAATATAATATCGGTTTTTTTAATCAATATAACTTTTTAAATAATTAGAACATTATTTCGTAAATCACACAATAGGTGGCCATTAATCATGGATGAAAAAAAGATAGTTCAGTAAGTAAATCATATATACATAAATATTAATTTGTGATCGTTATTTTTATTTTATTTTTAAATTATAGTTAAATATTTACTTGTAATCTAGCAACTAATTGCTTCTGTATAAAGTAGTTATAAATAATAAATAAATATTTACCACACTCACACCAATTAGCCTAGCCCCAAGCTAAGCACTATAAGGCTTGTGTTATGGGATACTAGGGTAACGGATAGAATACATATACTGTACATATATAAGTATATTTTTAAAGAAATACATATTAAACATCCATGACTGGAGTACAAATGTTCGTATTCATCACACAAAACATCTGCCCCCACCGGGATTCGAACCCGGGACCTCTCGAGTCGGCGACACCATGAAACCCGGCGTACAAACAACTCGGCCAAGGAGGTCGTCAAGCGTTGAACCTTTTAATTTCTTTTATTCATCATTTTTGGCCTTGACATTTCGAATTATTGTGGGGAAATGCCGCCGACATTCAAACTATTTTTGTGCTGCAGAAGAAAGCTATTCGATCAATTTATAATCTTAAAGTTAAAGAATCATTAAGAGATAAGTTTAAAGAATTTGGAATAATGACGGTCGCATCACAATACATATACGAAAATTTATTACTTGTAAGAAAAAATATTAATTTGTTTCTTAAAAACAGTGATGTTCACACAATTAATACAAGAAACAAAAATAAACTAACTTTACCTGCTACTAGGCTTCACAAAATTAATAATTCATTTAAAGGTCTTTGTGTTCGCTTATACAATAAACTCCCAAGCAATATCCAAGAGTTAGCCATAAATAAATTTAAAGATATTATAAAAAAAAACACTTATTAAAAAAGCTTATTACAAAGTGTCTGATTATATTACAGACAAAAATGCTTGGGTTTGAACTGTTCCAATCATTCCAACAGGTTTTCTATATTAAATAAATCATAATTGTATTGACGTTGTAACAACAAAATGAATTGTAAATGTTGTTACATTAGACTTTTAATGTTGTGGAGTTTTTTTCGCTCCTTTTTCTCCGCAGCTAAAAAATATGTCCATAACAAGTGGTAGGGAAAAAAATTTTTGGACGATTCAAAAGAGTTGTACTATACATCCAATTTGAATAAAGATATATTGATTTCTGATTTCTGAATTTCAAGTGTCAAATTTTATGCTAGGTGTAAATTTAAAAACCGTCGCAATTATTTGATAGTGTAAAGACGACTTACTAATTTTATGTACCCTTAATTACTTAATCTTTATACATCGCACCTTTAGAATTGAAGTGACCTAATCCAAAATTCTTGTTTTTTGGTAAACGCTATAAATGTGATTGACAAGTTGGCCATTTTTTTGGTTTTCTATTATAATGCTATAAGTTGTACGTTTATTATTATATTTTTTATTGTTAATGGTAGTATAGGAATTGTTTTCACGATTATTTACTGACCCAGTCTGTAGAACTAATTAGAACCTTTGTTAATTAATCATCAAAAAAAAACATGTCACTTATTTTCCGAAAACAGTTTATTATAATTGGCTTATTTCACTTTGTGCCCATTTATTACTAAACAACGTTAAACAAAAACTTAACTATTTAATATAGAGGCGATTCATTTCTGATGTTATATTTTTGATAGATGACCAATTTTGTAATATGCTAGTTTAATAATTAATGATTTTCTAAATTAAAGGAAAATTAAATAAATGTCCACGCAACACTGAATGGGGTACTTCAATAATGAGGGAGGCGCGGTATGCGTATCATTTAAAAAAGACTGAATAACTACGTTTGTCTTCTTCTGGCCTAAAAGAGCCTGTTTATTATTAATATATGATAGAATACATGTTTTTATGTCGTTTCGCGTTTAAAAACCATTTTGCTATTTTTTTTTATTTAAGTCACTTCAATTCTAAAGTGCGACATGTCGTTGCTTTTAATGGTATATTGTGGAGTTTCTCGGGCATTTTTCTTCACAGCAAAAAATCTTTATTGAAAGCTAGAGTAAACTAGAGTTAACAAAAAATGGCAAGATTCAAAAGTGTTGTTTTGTTCACAATTTAAATAATTTTTGACTTCTTTTTGGTTTGTTTTTGCACCTAAAAAATTACATACATCTTACCATACCTTATCTGTATTACGTACTTATATGATATCATAAACATTACCGTCTCTCTGTTAAAATTCCAGCATGTGGGTGGTAATCGATTTGAATTGGATAAGTAGTGGGGCTGTTAGCGTCGATCTGAGCGTATTATAACGGTGGACCGCTATCCTGCACTGCATTGCGTCTGCTCAACTCCACTCATACAGTTACACTGTCACACTATAGCCCACTTCCCTGGATTCGAGCTACAGTTTCAGTTGACCATGCCATGACATAAATAAAAGTATTGTTGTTTCTTAATTTTTCGCAAACACTTTTAGGGCCATTTACACTACAGAACAAAAAAGGTCTTTCTGTACCCTGAGACTTGCACCGATATTTTTAAATCAAATAAAGGTTTCATCCTGTTTAACACAACTTAACATTCCATTTTTCAATCAAATAGAGATGAAATCACTTTTTAAATTCGATTTGAGAACGTTGGTCAGTAGCAATCAAGGCAGTTAGTAGCAATCATATACTGAGGCCGCGTTGTTTGTTATATAGTTAAATATGACTACAGTTAAAATATTGGAGAAAAAACCACCCTTTGTCAAAATATTACAAAATGATGAATTTGACGTGATTAACTATATTTTATTATCGATCAAACAAATCGGTATTTGTAAAACCAAAACACTATTTCACATTTCATTGCAAATAAACTATTTAAATCGACAGCAAATTTATGCACACATAAAATAAACTGATTTAGATTCTTAACATATATTATGATATACGCGTTGAGTTTCGATCTTTCACAATAATATATTGAATTGACCGGAACTATATGGAACATTTCTATACTTTCTAATTTACTTTTTAGAAGATATATCGAAAGTATTATATTGATTTCATTTCTTAATTAATATCATTACTTTTTCAAAGAAGTAGATGGTTTAATCGAATTAAATAAACTAGAGCAATTAATTAAGTTGGGATGTCTGTAAAGATTAATCTTTTGTAACATTAGTTATTCTGGAGCCCTCACAAGTTGTTAAAATGTGTTGTGTAACATCCAATGTTATTTGGTAAATACACTTCTGGACACATCTATTGGACCACCTTAGAGTTTAGGTTTCGATGGCCCCTACCGAAATATGATTGCTAGATTGAACAAAAACTGTTGTTGCAGTTTTAAACCTGATACATTTTACCATCTTTTTCGATCGTATTGTTTTAAATTTAAATTCAGAATACCATACGACATGGAGCTACGCCTAATAAGTCGGATATGCGCCTTGTTAAAGGCAATTGATTTTTGAATAAAAAACATGTTTTATCAAATAAAGGTTTAATTTAATAACGCGTGTTGCCTCCATGGGCATCTACCACAGCTCTCATACGATTAGGCATAGAGTTTATCAACCGTACCGTTATAACCTCTTCTATGGCAGTTTTCAACTCCTGCATCGTCTGGGCAACTGGCTGACGAGCCCTAATACGTCTTTTTAGCTCGTCCCACATGTGCTCAATAGGGTTCATGTCTGGGCTTCTGGCTGGCCAGTCCATAACTGTGATGTTCACATCCCGAAGATATTCCCTGACGATGCCGGCCGCATGGGCTGTTGCATTATTATACATAAAAAGGAAATTTGGGCCCACATAGTCCGCGTATGGTATCACGTGAGGTTCTAAGCACTCACGAATGTACTTTTCAGCATTTAATGTTGGCAGCCGTGGTCCTGTAACAACCTCAAGTTGAGTTTTGCCGCTCGCGGATATACCGCCCCAGACAGTCCATGAGCCACCGCCATAAGCAACCCTCTCTTCAAAGCAGCATTGTGCGAAACGCTCTCCCTTACGTCGGTAGACCTTCTTCCTTCCATCATTGCCATGTAACACAATTTTAGACTCATCAGAAAAGAGTACACGGCTCCAATCTTGCTGTGTCCAATTTAAATGACTGCGTGCGAAATGAAGGCGCGCTGTTCGGTGGGCTCGCGTTAGTTTGGGCCCATTAGCTGGCTTGTGTGGTACCATATCGCGTTCTTTTAACCTTCTCCGAACAGTTCGAGCGCTCACAGATACTCCGTGGAATTCGCGAATTTGTTTTTGTATCTCAATGGAGGTAAGATGACGATTTCTCAAGCTGGTCGTCACGATGAATCGATCCTGCCTTTCAGTTGTGACCCGAGATCGTGGCCTTCCTTGGCGACGAAGAAAGCCGCCAGTCTCTAGGTACCTCCGGTAAACATTTCGGACCGCAGATCGACTTAAATTAAGTTGAGCACTCACGTTTCTTTGGCTGTGTCCGGCCTGAATACGTGCCACAGCTTGGGCGGCGACTTCAGGTGAAGTATCCATAGATTATTGATAGAACCTCACCTTGATGTTAAGAATAAGTAATGTTTGTTGCAAAACCAAAGATATCAATCACTTTTTCAAGAATTAAATCCAAGTAAACCAATAAAACCAAGTTTTCTTAGTATTCGATTGTTTGATATCAACAAACAGGCTTCAAATTGTCTTTTGTTTCTTTAAATTCTGTGTTCGAAATTCAAAAAAAGACTATTGAATGAAATTGTGAATGTGCCAGGTTCAAAACTGCATAAAAACTTTTTGCTCGACCTAATATAAAATTTTAGCTAGGACCAAACGAAACTGAAAATACAAGGTGGGCCAATAGATGAGTCCAGAAGTGTATATTAAAATCGGAAACAGTTTTCTTTATACCCGACTGCGCAATGCAAGAGCGCGAAACGCGACGCGCAGACAGGGTATATAGTGTTTAACAGTCTATATAATTATGTATGTTACTTTGTGGCACTCTAGAGACAAAACGCATGGACCGATTTTTTTTTAATTATTGAGCTAATAAATCGATCGGGCAACGTTAACGTACTTACTTATTAATGGCGTATTAACGATGTTATAACGGTAGGTATTGCTTTTTAATACAGTTGTTGGTTGGACAAACTAACTACTCTTTAAGAGTTCTTGTTTTTAAAACACATAAACACACACCCAGTGTACCAGTTTACACCTTTTCTCGATCGCGATAGCTTCCTTTCAATTTAAAAACATTTAAAATACGCCAGCAATCATTCGTCGCAGCTTCAGATATTACCTTACTTTAGAACGCGAATATGGCATTTTACGGCTTCTACATTTCTCCTTTTTCGCGTTGTTATAGTTTCGTCTTTGTATCGTTCAATACATCTTTGCATGAGTTCGTACCAACTTGTCTATGAAACTTTTAAGCAGTCTGCTAGCATCACAACCAGCACCGGTGATGCGAGCGAAGCTCTTAAGGTACAGCAAGATTGTCGTTCAGCGAATCATCACACCAAAAGACATTGGGAACATTTTGCCCCGCTTATCGAAAGGTAGCGGACACAAACGAAACCGGGCGGATGAACCGACCATTATGCTACCGCGGCCCTAATTGCCGTGTCCAATTGGTTATAGAATTTCTTAGGCTGCAAGGCAGGCAGGCTGCCTCTTAGCATTGTAGATGTCAAACGAATACCTTTACAAGTATTAAACATTCGGAAGAGAAAAAAGCGTTTGTACATATATTTTAATTTTTTAAGCATTTAAATGCTACATATTTTAAACGGCCTAAATAACTTTGTTTTGGGACAAAACTGCTTAACCTTATGTGACTTCGCACGTGCTCGCGAGGTGTATGAGCGCATAAAGTAGCTTTCACACGTACTAGCTTACAAACAGCTCGAATGGACCCAGAGCCAGTCGGAGAAAAGTAATTAATATCAATATTATTACTAACTGTGCTCTATAGCATCACCCGTGTCAATTTGAGGAAAAAGATTATAGTGAGTCAACCTTAAAAGATTACATATGCTGTCGGGGACCTTTCTTTGAAAGGGGAAAAATCGGAAACTGATTTTTGCGTAACTTTAACCATAAAGCAGCGATAAGAGTAGCAGCGTGCGAAACGAAAGCTCTCTAAAGGAATATTTTATCTTATTTTAGCATCGATGCTTTGCTCCTGTTGGCGTAGCGTAATGTTATACAGTCTATAGCTTTCCACGATAAATGGACCAGCCCCTCTAGCATGACCACCGAAACGGGATATGATAAAGCTTGTTATCGAATCTCAACTGTCAAACTCCACTGTAGTCTGACAGTTAATGTCGATATATCGCTTTATCATATCCCGTTTCGGTGGTCATGCTAGAGGGGCAGTTAGATTTTCCGGCTGGTACCGCACTTAGTCCTAATTATTGGACCATTGTGCGTATCTCGAAATATTTCCGTTTACTCCAGCTAGCCTAAGCTAGTCTAGAAGGAAAGCAGCCTTGGCAGACTGCTGCAAGCTTCCGGAAGCGATTCTGGCGACTGGAGAAGTCGTGCCCGTTGGCGGCCACACTCCTGCATTCCATGATGACATGCTGTGGCGTTTTTTCTGCCTCCATACATCCTCTGTATAGGGGGCTGTCTGTAACTCCTATCGTGTATAGTGTTGTTGAGGGGACAATAACAAGTCAGGGTTCCTATAACCATGCGGAGTTTGTTCCTGTTTAATCTGGTAAGGGTGCGGGCAAGTCTCTTGTTAACCACTGGAATTGCGTATTTCGTTTGCCGGCACCATCACCTGTTTCCCACTCTGTCAAGTGTGATTGCTGAGTTCTTTCACACAGCCACGTTTTAATTTGGGCCCTAGGTATGGGTATCAAAGGTTCCGGACCATACACTTTTGTGTCTGCTCTTCTCTTAGCCAGTTCGTCTGCTGCATCGTTTCCCATTGAGTTGCTGTGTCCTTTTATACATTGCAGTGTTACCGTGTGAGTTACTGCAATGGATTGAAGTGCATTGTGGCACTTCATTACCAGGACCGAGTTTATTGTGTTGCTTCGTAGGACTTGAAGCACGTATGCACTGTCAGAGATGATCTAAATGTTAAACTCTCTGATATCTCTGGCTGCAACCGCCTGCGCCGCTCTGGTAATGCCAATACATTCCGCCTGGAAGATTGTGCTTAGTTTGTCTAAGGTTGTAGATAGTTTTATATTCAGGTCGTTCAAGAAAACACCGGCTCCAGTACCACTATTGGTTTTGGAGCCATCTGTGTATATCCTAACTTCCCCGGCGCCAGAGTGATCTACCCTTTCCGCGGTAAGTTGGATTTCATATCTTTGATCAAAGACGTGTTGAACCAATATTCTATGCATATGTAGAATATTGGAGTGTTTTTTTTACAGTGTTTAATCTGCATAAGCCCAGAGATCTTGTCTCAAGGCTGCTGCTTTCGCCTCTTCTTGTATGACCAGGTCTAGAGGTCTTATGTTCAGGAGGTTACAATTACATAAATGTCAAAATATCTTTATGGTTATATTTGTTGGATTTACGCTTAAATATTTTTTCTTTATGAATTTTGAAGTTTAATTTAGACAATGAATGACATAGAGCCTTTTGCATTATGTCTCAAAAAATCAAAGGGAAATCAATTTGGGAGAAAAAACCCGGAAAAGCCATAATTTTCGCAACTTTAGATTATAATAATAACCATATTCATGCATTTTAGTAATAGTAAATGAGTGTTTACAAAAATTATAAATGCACAAACATATTTAACCCATGTCTTTAAGAAATGATGGAACCCGGATTCAAATATTCATATTCAGCTTTCTTAATAAAAAATAATATTAAAATTGTGATTGACTCGTCGACCGGTTACAACTTAATTGATAGCAGATTTCCAATAAGTAAATTGAGAGGCGTAATACAGCAGTCTATTGAATTAATTATACACCTTAAGCTGATTAGTTAAAAGTAAATCAAATAATTAATCATGCTTAATTTATGTAATTTAAACATTTTTCACTGGTCAAAGTAACTGAATGAAGTGTTTGTACTCTTTGTATGTTGGTGAAAACATTTAACATTATTGAATATGGACTTTTTAAACATATACTTATCTTAAATCAAAAGAAAATTTTATTACTAGAAAAAAATTCACTCGGCCTAGGTTTATAAATCTAGCTGTTTAATGCTTAAGCTAATGCTTAATTGTTATGTAAATAGAAGTATGACAAGCATAGAATTTAACTTAAGGAATAATGATTCTTCTAAAATATTATAAGTTAAAGTATTCATCTGGGTTTAAATGAACTTGATACTTAACAATTCATCAATAAGTAATTGACTCGACGTCTTAGGAGTGAAAACATATCAAACGAACATATACTGATACTTTGGCATTTATATTTTACTAGTCGCATGGCCCACCCTCGCTTCGCTTCGGTATTTTATCCCCTTGGGGGTGGAATGGATCAAAATCCTTTCTTAGCGGATGCCTACGTCATAACATCTACCTGCATGCCAAATTTCAGCCCGATCCGTCCAGTGGTTTGGGCTGTGCGTTGATAGATCACTATGTCAGTCAGTCAGTCACCTTTGAGTTTTATATATATATATATAGATAGATGTAGTAAATAGATGGAATAATACAATGTTCTTCAACTCAACGTTTTAATATTCAATGCTCCATTCGACATTTCCTTAACTATTTTGAAGCTCATTATTGACAAATGTTAGAACGTAGTAAAAATTTATGAGAAGTGTGGAGTGAAAAGCAAAACAAATGTGGTTTTCAACCACAGTTGCATGTTGTTTAACTAGTTTTCAGAAATACCTTTTGTAGTAAGAACAAACCACAAAAGTAATGCAGCTTTCGGTAAGAGTGTGGAAAAGCTAACCAAGTTGCCTAGAGTAAGGGGATACTAGCCGTAAAACAATATTGAATGCTAAATCATGCAAAATAAATTAAAAAAAACACGATCCATATCTAAGGATATCCTCTACATTTTTAATTTTCTTTTATGTTTATCATTTATTGTGATATCAGTAACTCGCATTCTGTGAAAACTTCTGGTGTCTACAGATTTTCATTTAAGGGATAAGGTCCTGTGATGCACTGACAGACAGCTAAGGCATATTAATAAAGATTCGTTTGTCACCCTTTGGGTACGAACACCTAAAAGCCCTTTGCGCTAACAATTTGTTAACTATTTTATTTACAACGTTTTAGTGGACTTCGGAATCACAACATAAACTATAAAGCTTGCACATATCATTTTGAAATTGTATTTTCAATAAAACTATTCATACTGGTTTCGTATCTTTATTGCAATATTCTCTTATTAAATAATGCTACAGCAAGAATATGTGAACCAATAAAAAAGCGGAAAAAAAACTGTGCCTGTGCGGGACATACTAAACAAGATTCTGCTCAATGTATGTGGATATCCTACTAATATTGTGTGTTTGTAGGTTTCTTACTCAAAGATGCAAAAGCGGCTGAACGGACCTGGATTCACACATAGGATACTTTTTAGCTCTAAAAAAATGGTTGCCTGTAAAGTCGGTTTTACGGGCGAAGATTTTACGTGACAACGTCTTTTTCTCGGTAGAATATTTATTGATATGAATATAATTAAATTGCACAATAGGAACAAGGAATTGAATGAAAATAAGAATTGCACAAATTTTAACTATAGAAATATATTTTGTTTACTAAAACATTGTACATGTAAACTTAAACTTAACACGAGAGACTCATCGTAACGTTACCGAGCGTTACACTTTTTCATAAGTGACTCCCAGCCGCAACCTAATTTAAGACGTTGTCACGTCAAAACAGGCGGTTCCTGAGTGATTCTAAAAAACTAAAGGTAACGCGGACGAAGTCGCGTGCGGGGCCGCTATCGGTTGAAGCTCTTGTTTAGTCATCATAGCAAAATTGAGTTCATAATGTGTCCACTCCACTCAAAATTTTAAAGCAAGCAATTGGCAAGCAAGCATAAATTCAGCCACAAAACAGCTTGGTTGTAATCAATCAGCGGTTGTCCGGTGATTTATTTACTAACAATTTTTATATTAATCTGTTCAGAATTTCCGAAAAAGATAAGTGTTGATGGAAAAATATCAATGAAACAGTTTTATAATAGCTACCACGCAGCGGTAATAGATTTCATGTGTAATACCGCAAACATAGAGTTACGTGGATAGGGCACAAACATATATTTTTGACGTGACAACGTCTTAAATTAGGTTGCGGCTGGGAGTCACTTATGAAAAAATGGTTGCCTGTAAAGTCGGTTTTACGGGCGAAGATTTTACGTGACAACGTCTTTTTCTCGGTAGAATATTTATTGATATGAATATAATTAAATTGCACAATAGGAACAAGGAATTGAATGAAAATAAGAATTGCACAAATTTTAACTATAGAAATATATTTTGTTTACTAAAACATTGTACATGTAAACTTAAACTTAACACGAGAGACTCATCGTAACGTTACCGAGCGTTACACTTTTTCATAAGTGACTCCCAGCCGCAACCTAATTTAAGACGTTGTCACGTCAAAAGTGTAACGCTCGGTAACGTTACGATGAGTCTCTCGTGTTAAGTTTAAGTTTACATGTACAATGTTTTAGTAAACAAAATATATTTCTATAGTTAAAATTTGTGCAATTCTTATTTTCATTCAATTCCTTGTTCCTATTGTGCAATTTAATTATATTCATATCAATAAATATTCTACCGAGAAAAAGACGTTGTCACGTAAAATCTTCGCCCGTAAAACCGACTTTACAGGCAACCATTTTTTTCTATTTATTATGGCCTTTATTCCAAAAAAGATATGACAGACATATTGAATTTTAATCATCATTGTCACCATCAGTTTAATAATAACCTCACTACTGGGGTAAAGGCCTTTCTTATGGATGGAATAGGACGATTGGGTCATGCATAACCCACCACGCGAGCTCAGTGCGAATTCGTCAGTGGTGGTAATAGCAAACTACTAATACATATTTAGTTGTGATGTGAAAAAGGATATTGGTTTGCAAAATAATAACTTAGTGTTTAAGATTATTATCAATAACTATAAATAAATAAGAAATAAAATGTCGAAAGCTGATGTGGCTGACATAGTTCTTTTATTATTGACAATTTAACGAATGACAATTCACTTTGTATAAACCATAGGTACGAGAAGTCTCTTTGTCGCAACATTAGTAATTAATGAAAAAAGTTAAGAGATGATGTGTTTTAGTTTTTACTTTATATATATTATTTTGTATTATAGGGTGCAAACGAGTTGACGGCTCACGTCATGACTTCTTGACTGATATTTTTATGTTAATTTAATTCTGAATAATATTATTATGTGTTTTAATTTATATTTATATGATGAGCATAATTTCAATACAAATTATGTGACAAAATTGTATAGTAACGATATTTAATCTGTTATTATTTATTTGTATATGACATTGTATATTTTAATCAACATTATGTGTTTTTGCCACCTTCAATGGCAGCGAGGTAAAGCTGTATATACCATGTCAATGAGGGTTTTCTGGAATGACGGATGCCAGTTGGCAGCACTGAGATGAAAGGTCTACTCATCCGTCAAATCACGTTTGTCGTCATAGTCAATGGATCAATTTCTCTGAATAAATATGATACTTATTCAGAGATAAATTTAAATGCTAATGCATTCGCGCCAAAACCTTTATACAAAAGACCTCATGTCACAGTGGCGACAAATGGTGGCGATAATTTTGCTAAACAACCACATTAACGTCTTTTTAACTCTGTGGGTTTCAATTGCACTATGTAACACCGCAGCGCAGCGATGGAAAGTGCCATGTATTAATTATGGACTTACTTAAACGCAATAAATCTTACTAACTAGCAGTAATTTTAGTGCCCACAAAAGATAGTTACAATATTAAATAGTTTGAAGTTCTGATGTCTATTAATTAATTATTCAAATAAATTTCTCATCAAATATGACAGGCTTACACGGAGGTATATTTGACCCATGACCTGCGGCATAATCACAATAAAATTAAATATTATGAGGTTAGTTTCAATCTCATAGTAATACACTCGAACACCCTTAACAGTTCTCCCTGGCTTCATTAGTTACAGAGATGATGACAGGTAAAGTAAATGAAATTCTATTTAGTCTGTTATTTACATTATCAAAAAATAATGGACACGTATTTTTATTTTTTTAATCAACCAGAACATTACAAATATAGAGCACGTCAAAGTTTAGGAGAGGGGGTCGTGACGTCACTTCTGAATAAAAATTGTACCAAGACGTGACGTCATGCGACATTTCAATTTAATATATATCTGCAATGTTTTTTTATGTGAAACATGAAAAAATATGTGGTCCAATACCTTTTCATAAGCTACCTGATACACGAGGAAAAATATTTGCCGTCATCCCTTATTGTAAAAGATCGAAACCGGGCGGATCACTAGTATAAAATAGAATTACGGTCATTATCCTATGTCATGAAATCTGTAATTTGTCACTGTCAATCTCCAAATTATACCCATTAAATCATATAAACTGATACATGTCTAAAAGTTAAACACACTTTAATTACGAAACATGCGATTTTTATCAGAAAATTGCACAAGAAATTAAATAGGCACATTGTTGTTGACTAACTATTAAATCACTGAACGCAACATTCAGCCGTTTGCTCTAAGCAATTTGAAGCAGCAGCCCACAAAAAGCACTTTCGCTTTCCCTGTTTATACAAATGATTTGCATAGTTAATTAAATAAACATTTATAACAGTTATCTACGTTTTAACGGAGAGTTAACTAAACCCGGGCTACAATCGACATCACCGAGATAATGGCTACACTTGCATGGCTACTGTCCTTTATTATAAAGACGATCTCAAAGAAGAAGTGTAAGCAAAAATGTGGCGTTGATTGTATCTCGTTATAATTGTTTCAGCTCAGATTAGGACTAGGCCGCACTATGCTCTGCAAATGTGAAGCGGACCGCAATGATTCAGAAGTATAAGGTGCGACCAGACTATACGGGCTAATCACTATTTAAGAAAAAAAAAATACTACTAATGGTGTTTATATAGGTAATATATAAATAGGTTATAAATACTGCTCAAAGCTTAACAACTGAACTCTTTTATTAAAGACCCCGTTGATTGATACATAGTTGAATTTTACTATTAGTCAATTTCAAGTAAAATATGTAAAATTTTGACAATTGGTTAAATTTTCTATAATATTTTAGCTATAAGTCACTTTTAACTATGTACAAACAAAGTCTTCGCTGTCTAGCTGTCTATTTGTTAGCGGTCTGTATCTAGAGAGTTAGAATTTAGTTACAATGGTTAACATTTTCAAAAATATGATTTCTATGATAAAACAAATTTCTGAATACAATGGCCAAGCAAGAAAATACATTTGATTTTTTTTATTTGAGCGTGGTTAAATAGTGTACCTTACAATATTTAACCGCGGCATTGCACTAAAATCGCACCATGTGTCGTCGCTCTTATTATATTGCGTAACATATTATTTCCCCTTTTAAGCAATATATTTATTTCGTAAGTGGTATGCAAATTTGTGCGTTACGTTGTTTCGTTTAACGCAGTATTTACCGTGTACCAGATTCATGTTTAGGTTCAAATTATATGTTACGCACGCATGTATATATGGGTGCACTGTTATTTTATATGTTAATAGACTAATCTAGAATAATATCAATACTTCAATTTGCATAAACAGAAACATTGGCGAGTCTATTTAGGTTAGATTTTTTAAGTGAAACTGCTTTACGCACGCTTGACTTGGGGGCGAATGCGTTATGTGTTACGAAAAGAGTGTGGGGCGAGGCGAACGGGAGTTGAGTGGGGGATATAAGCAAGAGAAAGCAGCGCGCGCACATTTTCTTTCTCTCTTTCTCTTATAGCTAGTAAATGAAATATGTATATGTACATGTTTTTATGTAACCCACAATGTCAAATGAATACTTTTTCAAGTACTAAACATTTGAAAGATGAAATAGCAATTATAGTTATGTTTTTATTTATTTTTAAGCATTTAACTGCTAGATGTTTAAATCTAAAAAAAAATTACTAGAAAAAAAAAATTGACATTGTGGGTTACCTACAATGCGAAGAGATGGCGCTGCCTTGCAGCTTAAGGCTAGGAAAATTTCGACGCGGTCAATAGGGCCGTGGTAGCATAATGGTCAGTGCATTCGCCCGGATTGCGAAGAGTGCGGGTTCGAGTCCTGTCCGCTGCCTGGTCCACGTGGATTTTTTTCTAGTAAACTTTCCTTTAGATTTAAACATCTAGCAGTTAAATGCTTAAAAATAAATAAAAACATAACTATAATTGCTATTTCATCTTTCAAATGTTTAGTACTTGAAAAAGTATTCATTTGACATTGTGGGTTACCTACAATGCGAAGAGATGGCGCTGCCTTGCAGCTTAAGGCTAGGAAAATTTCAACGCGGTCAATAGGGCCGTGGTAGTATAATGGTCAGTGCATTCGCCCGGATTGCGAAGGGTGCGGGTTCGAGTCCCGTCCGCTGCCTGGTCCGCGTGGATTTTTTTTTCTAGTAAACTTTTCTTTATATATATGTACAGTCATATCAATATGTGTCTGTCGTGTGGTATAAGCACACTGTTTTTTTTTGTGAATTTCTCTCTTGATATATTAAGAGCGATAAGTAATAGATTTTCACTATATTTCTTACATGATCTTTTTGAGTATGATTTTGCTATAACGTCTCGCTTGGAGAGCAAATTTTAAATGTTACTTACTTAATGGAAATCTATCAAACAATATAATAATAAGAAGTCTTTTCTGAATACAAGGCAAACTTAAAAGGAATTGTTCTGTATCGGTTTGTAGTGAAAAAGTAATTCCCTAAGAAATATTTTTACAGTAATAAATAATTAAATATACTTAAAATATTTTTGACACTCACTTTGCTGGAAAGTAAATTTGAAAATTAAAATGTTTTAATAACATGTTTGCTCGTAAAGCGTCTCTTATTGCACCAATTTCAATATCATAATCTACCACATTACACACGCGTGCGGTAATGTAAAGTAAAAAGCACGGCTGATTACACCAGTCAACACGATTTTTGAGTCTGAGTTCTTTGTACCAGATTTTGATTTCTTATACCTAATTAATGTAAGAAACAATATTTTATTGAAAAAAGTTTGCTTTTGTAGCTATCAGAATAAAATTTTAAATTTCATGGAAAATTGCAAACTTTTTTTGTTTAAGTTGTATTTAACAAGAAAATAATCATTAATATATTTATTTAAAACTCTTTTATTTACTTTAGACAAATAAATGAAGTCTGTGAATACAAAAAATATATTGATTTTAGAATATTTTGTAATTTTTAGTCTGGAAAATTTCTGAAGGAAACAAAATACCATGGAAATTTAGTATATCCTCATGTGACGCCCATATTTTATCCTGACTTCGAATAGAAAGTTAAAGTAAGCTTCATATGCTTAAGTATGTCTTTTACTACTGGATACACAATTTTTTGACCCTAAATTTAAAATCTCCGGAAGTAAAGCAAACAGAGTCCACGTAGTTTTTACTCATTTTGGAAGACATTTTACCGCTCAACACTCACAAATACGTCGTTTCCCTTCAATAAAGATTTTAGAAGTTATACTTCTTTAGGCGCGTTATGAAAAAATGATGAGAGTGAAATTTTTAGATGCGCGCGCATCACTGTAATCCAAAAGTAACAGCATGAAGTTGGCCGCGGGCGCGTTATGAAAAAATCATGTGAGTGAAATTTCGAGATGCGCGCGCATCACTGTAACACAATAGTAACACCATGAAGTTGGCCGCGGGCGCGTTATGAATGTTAGTGGTTAATAATCCACCATTATTAGACATCTGTTCGAAAGGTACTTTGAACGATCCACGGAGCTCCTTAAGATGATCGCGTTGTCAAAAACAATGTTGGCACGCTCGTCGCCTCTGATCACTATTTTCATATTTATAATATTTATCCACATGTTTCTAGTTTCTATATATACACAACGTGTTTTAGTTACTTACAAGTGCTAATTACATATGGACTAATAACTTAAATTCATTAGTGATTTTAATTGAATATTTTGAATATTTATTTAATTTTTCAAATTAAAACTGAACTTAATTGATTGTGTTAACTATCCTTTTCCAGTCCTTTTATTATTTTATTGTAATTATTAATTATTTGCATGCAATTAAAAAATATTTTTAATGATGCTAAAGAAGCGAAAAAAAAGAAGAACTTCTCACGCGCGTACATAAGTTACACGCATCCATTTTTTTTCATGCAACTGAGACATAATATAATGATAGGGTCCATAACGAATAAAAGTATATCATTCTAAATATTATAATTCTTTTTCTGGCAGTCTGAATGTGCTGCTGGTAGTGAAGTAAACAAAAATAACTTGGAAATTTTGTATACCGTCATGAGGCGTCCATATTTTATCCTGAAGTGAAATAGGAAGTTAAAATTAGGCTTCATATGTTTAATTAAGTCTTGAACTACAGGTTAAATTATTGTTATGACTCTAAATTAAAAAAAAATCGTTGCTAATAATGCAAACAGGGTCCACGTAGTTTTTAGTCATTTTGGAAGGCATTTACCGCTCTAGGCATTTACAAAATACGTCGTTTCTCTAAAAGGTGTGTACATGCACTGAGTGAGTGCTCTACTACTTCCTATTCCATACCCAATATCCTTTTGCACTCCATTCTTTTGCTTATTAAAAGCGGTAGATCCTCAGCCTTTTATAAAAGTCATACATATTTATTTATCATTGTATAAAGTACAAAAGCAAACTTTTTAAAATAAATATATGGTTTCTGGTTATTTTTCGGTATAAACAATTAGACAATAGTCATTAAATTACAGACTCAATTTTTTTTTCATTTTGTTGACTTGTGTTATGTTCCGTCTAAAAACGAACGATACTTTTTTAAATCTTAGCACAGAGTTTTTACGTCAGAAAGGTAGCCAACATTTTCTTAATACATAAAAAAAAAATTAAAAATTTCTTAACTTTGGAAGATAAAATAAAAATATATAAACATTTAATTCTTTAATTTGATTAATTTTAACAATAAATAACAACCATGTATCGGTATTAAATTCACAAAAATATTAATTTACTTCATTAGAAACACTGGCTGCTTTTTGTTCCTTTGCCTAAAAAACCATTATGCGCGCGCATCGCTAATCTATGAAAAAGTTATTTCTTTTCGCTGTATTGTTTTTATTTGAAAATATTGTCAAGTAGTAACGAATTTATTAATTTGACACCGCCAGAAGTCGAAAAAGGCTACGCTAAGTCTTTTGCCCGAAAAATCCACGGATAGATACTTACAGTTAAGGGTATCAAAATTTCACCTAATGGAAAACAAACAAAGGTGCAAATTCATTTTCAGAAAGTACGTACGTAGATAGTATTATTTCCTCGCAAATGTGTTATAAAACGTCGTATGACATACGTGCAGTTTGATAATTACAGCCTCTGCCTTCTTATAGTCTTCACCTACGGCTCGGGCTAGCAATATCACCACGGCTGTAATTCTGAACTTACCGCACTTATATCATACAAGCGGCCGCCCGGAACTTCGTACGCGTGGAGTTAGTTATTTGCACATAATTTTTGACCCCAAAAGGGGGTTTATTTCTAAAGACGTATTATTAGTACACACCATCTATAGAGCGGCCATCTATATACGGGGGTTGGAAGTTTGTATGAATGGACTTTCATACAAACTTCAAATCCCTGTATTACCCCCTTAGGGGTGGAATTTCGTGTAATTCGTTCTTTGCGGATATCTACACCCTATAAGAGACCGACCTGCCAAGTTTAAAGTTTGTAGATATTACACAGTCAGGTCATAAGTATTGTCACACAATAAAAAAAATGGGTGCGTGTACTTATGTAGGCGCGTGAGAAGTTATCCTTCTTTGGCATCGTTTAAAATTAGTTTTTAATTGCATGCAAATAATTAATTACAATAAATTAATAAAAAGTCTGGAAAAGGACACAGTCAATAAAGTTCAGTTTTAATTTGAAAAAATAAATAAATAATCAAAATATTCAATTAAAATCGCTACTGAATATAATTTATTAGAACATATGTGATTTGCACTTGTATGAAACTCAAACACGTATTCCGAATATACAAACTAGAAACATGTGGATAAATGTTATAAATATGAATACCTATAACTGTTACTTTATTACAAAAAATAAAGATGTGGTTTTTGGTTCTACTACACCAATGGTTAAGAGATGGCGCTGTAGTCTCCTGAATCGCGCTTTGGTTCCGTTGTTCCAGATTAATAAATACTTTTGATATTATAAATATGAATACCTATAACTGTTACTTTATTACAAAAAATAAAAATGTGGTTTTTCGTTCAACTACACCAATGGTCATGAGATGGCGCTGTAGTCTCCTGAATCGCGCTTTGGTTCCGTTGTTCCAGACAGCAGATTAATAAATACTTTTGATAGGCCTTCACAATGCAGTCGTTAGCACCCACTAAATAGAGATTCTATTTCTATTTTGTTGGTAGATTTTCTTAATGTGCGGTAAACACAACAGTAACGCATGAAGTTGGTCGCTAAAGCGACCAACTTCATGCTGTTAAAATTTTGTGTTACAGTGATGCGCGCGCATCTTAAAATTTCACTCTCATAATTTTTTCATAACGCGCCTAAAGAAGTATAACTTCAAAAATGGGTGCGTGTACTTATGTAGGCGCGTGAGAAGTTATCCTTCTTTGGCATCGTTTAAAATTAGTTTTTAATTGCATGCAAATAATTAATTAAAATAAATTATTAAAAAGTCTGGAAAAGGACACAGTCAATAAAGTTCAGTTTTAATTTGAAAAAATAAATAAATAATAAAAATATTCAATTAAAATCGCTTGTCTCTTCTTTGGACATAAATGAAACTCCGTAATGTGGTAAACGTTTGTATTTCAATACTTTAACATGAAAAATCTAATTATTTTATAAAGCTAGTACGTCGCCATTACGTGAGAACAATGTGAATGACAAAAATCTGAAGGTAGTGTAAAAAGTAAAAAGTTCCTATGAATTAAATCGCTTTTGAGTTCATGGGAGATTGCTGCTGTCGAAACGCAGGCGCGAACATCCTCCCGCCCGTGGAAAGCTCTGGCTTTCAACCTTGAGTGTGATCCAATGAGAGTAAGGGGCACAGTCGAACTAATGGACGTCGCACGACTCCCCTTTGAGTCTTTACATCAGCGACTCTTGATATATTGTCAGAGCCAGGAAACAGTTTGTGGATGCGTCCAAGACGCCAACATAGTGGAGGTAGATTGTCTTCTTTCAGAAGTACCAGATCACCTACTTTGGCATTGGCTTTGTTCACTCTCCATTTACTTCTCTGTTGGATTTCTGCAAGGAATTCTTGCTGCCAGCGTCGCCAAAAATGCTGATGGATTTGTTGAAGGCGCGCGTAGCGTTGCAAGTTATTAGAGGTGTGATCTTCCAATGCTGGTGCCGGTAAAGTTGTCAGAGCTCAACCAATCAGAAAGTGACCGGGGGTGAGGCAAGAAAAGTCGTCGGGAGAAGTGGATAGAGGACATATGGGGCGACTATTTAACACAGCTTCTATTTGGGCAAATAAAGTGGACAACTCCTCAAAAGTCAAGTGCGAGTTACCCATGACACGCTTGACATGGTATTTTGCCGACTTCACTCCGGCCTCCCAAATTCCTCCAAAATGAGGAGCGTAAGATGGCAAAAACGTGAATTTGACATTTTCTTCGACCGCAAATTCAAATAGAGATGATGCATGAGTGTTTAAAAATATATTCAACTCCTTCGCGGCAGATACAAAATTGCGTCCATTATCGCAGAGAACCTCAGCTGGTTTACCGCGCCGTGATACAAATCGTCGAAAAGTTAGTATGAAAGCGTCCTTTGTAAGATCACTTACAGCCTCAAGGTGTAAACACTTGTATCTGAGGCATACGAACAAGCATAAATAGCTCTTTACTAATTTTGCACCTCTGCCTTTCCTATTTAAAGTGAGAAAAGGTCCAGCGAAATCTATTTCCCACAGATCGAAATGGGAAGTCTGGCGTGACACGCTGGGGTGGCAAGTTGCCCATCATGGGCTGTAATGTTTGTTTGCGCAGCCGACTACACTTAACGCAATCGTGCACTGTCTTTCGAGCAAGACTCCTACCATTGATTGGCCAGATATATTCGCGTACAACACACAGCAATAACTGTGGACCGGCATGTAAATTTCGCATATGCTCGTATTTGAATATTAATTTAGTAAAATTGTGAGAACCTAGCAACAAAATTGGGTGTTTTTTATCATACCCTACGTTGGAGGCCTGAATCCTACCACCGACACGAATCAAGTTTTCGTCACTAAAAAAGGGTGACAAAGATAATATTTTCGACTTGTAACTTGGTGGTTGTTTTTTAGCTAGTAAGTCATATTCTTGCTTTAAACATTGCTGTTGTGCAATACGACACAAAGTTATAAACGACTTTTGTAGTTCATCAATGGCAAGTGAACCTGAGTAACGATTATTTGTATTTTTGATATTGTGTAAAATCTTAAAACGTAAGCAAAACAACGCCTTAGCTTAGTAAAACGGGCATAGTTTTCAAACTTTATGAATGGTTCCTCTATAGTAGACAGATTGGCTGAAATGGCGTTCGCTTTAAGCTCCGGCAAATCTTGAACACTCGGTTTCTCATTTAGTACAGGCCATACATCTTCAAAGTGTCGTAAAAATTTTGGACCTGACCACCACAATGAATTGTCTTTAATCTGAGTAGGGCTCAAACCTCTCGAAATAAGATCTGCTGGATTAAGAGATGTTGGCACGTGATGCCATGATAACCGATCAGTCAAATCGCATATTTCCGCTATTCTGTTTGCAACAAAACATTTTAAATTACTGGAACTGCTGTGAAGCCATCCCAATACTATGCTGGAATCGCTCCAATGCACTTCGCGTGTGACTTCACACCGTAGAGATTGCCTTACTGATTTGCACAAACGAGCTGCCAAGACAGCAGCACAAAGCTCTAAGCGCGGTATAGTTGTGGGCTTAATCGGAGCCACTTTAGATTTTGAGCAAAGTAGATGAACAGTGATGTCGTTATTAGAGTTTATAGACCTCAAGTAAATACATGCTCCAAATGCATGCTGTGATGCATCACAAAAGGAGTGTAGCTCCACTGTCAGCGGCTCATCGCATAGAACTCGTCGCGGTACTATTATTTTTAACAGTGTTGGTAAGTCTTGGGTAAAATTATTCCAGTCCTTTGCGATGTTTTTGGGGGCTGGTTCATCTCATCCCAGGTTAAGCATCCAAAGTTTTTGTAGTAATATTTTGGTTGAGACTACACATGGGCTTAACAATCCCACAGGATCAAAGATTTTAAATAAATTTGAAAGTATAGAACGTTTTGTGGGCTCCTTAAGATGGCCAAGCTGTTGAACTTGAATTGGAAAATGTAATGTATCGCTGGATGGTATCCACCCTAATCCTAATGTGCTCGAGGATTCACTGAAGGTTAGCTCTGTATTGAAATTGATGTCAGTAGATTTAAAAATAGAAGGCATGTTAGTTTTAAGTTTTCTTAGATTAAAGCAACCTTGTCTGAGCTTGTCGGAAATGCTTTGAAGTATGTAGATTAAATATTCTTCATTATCACAACCGGTGATAAGATCATCGACGTAAAAATCGTGTTGTATTATAGTTTTTATATTGAAATCAGAACACTCCTCTCCCAATTGCCAGAGGCAGCGTGTGCTCAAATAACTGGAACTTGCCATACCGTAAGTAACAGTATTCAATTTGCACGTTCTGATAGGCAAGGACTCGTCTTCCCTCCATAATATGAGCTGTAAGTCGCGATCTTGTTCCTGAACTTCTATCTGGCGGTACATCTTCTCTAAATCGCCAGTAAGTAGATATTTATGTTGCCGAGCTCTTACTAAAATAGAGAAAAGGGAATCCTGTATATTTGGGCCTATCATAAGAAGATCATTGATAGAAAAACCTGAGGTGGTGGGAGCCGAGCCATCAAACACGACTCTTATTTTTGTTGACTCACTGTTTGTTTTAAAAACTGCATGATGACTCAAGAAGTAAGAAGTGCTGGGATTTGTATAAGGAGAAACGGACAGATGACCTAAATCAGCGTATTCCTTTATAAATTTGACATATTGTTCTTTAATGTCTGGATGCTTGCGAAATCTACGCTCTAAATTTAGAAAACGCCTTTTGGCCACAGAATAAGAATCACCAAGAGAATTGGGTGAGTCCTTTAGTGGTAATCTGACTGAAAATCTGCCAGACTTCAAACGAGTTGTATTGGCCAAAAAGTGCTCCTCGCATGCCCTCTCGTCTTCGCTCAAAGGGCACTTTGGCGGAACCTCTTCAAGTTCCCAGAACTTGGTTAATTGTTGATGAAAATCATCTTGAATCATAGAATGGTTACACTGTATGTTTATCGATTTGCCTTTATTCGAATTTATTGGACCTGAGATAAGCCAACCCAACTGAGAGCTTCTGAGAACGGGCTTATTTGGACCCAATGACCGTTTATCACAGCCAAGTATATCCCAGAACAAATCTGCGCCGATGAGAACCTCAATAGCGGCGGATTGATTAAAGTTAGGGTCAGCTAACTGAATATTGTCAGGTATATGAAGTTGACGAATATCAATATTGAATTTTGGTATGGTGCCTGTCAGCTCTGGAAGTACTAGAAAGCTTGACGTAATTGAGTATGTACTAGTTAAAGATTTCAATTCGGCAACACAAGCCTCCTTGACCTTATTAGAGGAGTTGTTGCCGATGCCAATAATATTTATAAGATTATTTGAATGGTTTGGAAGTGATAGGTCGTCCTTAAGGGACTGACTAATAAAAGATGACTGACTTCCACAGTCTAAAAGCGCACGTACACCTTTTTTATTGTTGGTGACGGGATTGATAATTTCTATGAATGCGGTGGATAATAAAACTGTTTTAGAGCAATATTGTGAGAAATTTACAACGCTATCGTTAGGTACGGAAGAATTAGCGTCAGTTGGCTTGAGTTTGTCAGGTATGTGCAGGAGAGTGTTGTGCCTACCCTTGCATTCACGACAAGGCCCGAGACGGCAATATCGAACCGAGTGTCCGGATCTTAAACAGTTTAAGCAGAGTTTAAGTTTATTAATATTTGCAATTCGGTTTTGTACACTTTTGGCCTTGAAGGACGGACAATCGTATATCCTATGATCCCCATGGCAAACTGCACATGCTTGTGATGTAGAACTTTGATTACAAACAACAGACTTAGTTTGGGGGTGTTCGAATTTATTATTGGAACTCTTTGTGGGGGTCGTTGAAAATTTGTTAAAATTATTTGAAGGACATCGCAAAAGAGATCCAAGCACATCCGCTCAATCGATTAAAAATTTATTGAATTGTTGTAAATTTGGTATCTCTTCTAAAGTGCCGCGCCATTCCTCCCATTTCGTGAGTGTACGACTATCCAACTTAGAACATACTATGTGTATAATGAGTACATCCCACTTATCAGTGGGGAGACCTAAGCCGGACAGAGCTCTCAGGTTCTTAGTGATATGATCCACCAAAAATCTAAGCGATCTGTCAGACTCACGAGTAATTTGTTGTATGTTTAATAATGAGTTTAAATGATGACTGATTAATTGCCTCTTATTGTCATACCTTTCACATAATAAGTTCCATGCTGTTGCGTAATTAGCACTGGATACCTCTAAGTTTGAAATAATTCTAGAAGCATCTCCCTCCAAATAGGAAATCAAATAATGAAACTTGTGTATGGGTGCTATACGTTCATTGTTATGTATAATCGACAAATATGAGTCCCGAAAGTCTAACCAGCGGAAGTAAGCACCGTCAAACTTTGCAATTTGTATCTGCGGCAATTTGAAGGGAACCTCTTCGTTATCAGTACTAAGACGAACAACAGACCTATTGCTAGAATTCAGATTATCATGGGCTGCATTAGTTTCACTCTTTGCCTGATAGCTTTGAATAATATTTTGAGCTGTGGCAATGTTAGTAACAAAATTCTGTTCAATATCATCTCTTTCATCAATTTCTGCTAACAACGAATCAGAGTTTAATACCTCTATTTGACTTTGCAAGTCGTCGAATTTATTAAATAGTGATTCAAATCTACTCAACTTCAATTTTAACTCGGATAATTCAAACGACCTTAATTCATCCTTAGAACGGATTTTCGCCAAAAAATTTTTAAACTTTGTAATTCTACCTTTATTAGAACTTCGCTTAATAATTAAGTACTGTAACTCTTGATGATCATTGTCACTGCCTTCTTCACCTTCCTTGGTCATTTTATAATAAAAATTGAATAACTTTGTGTGAGTACTGAATATTAACTGCTATTACTTAGTCGATAACAGTGAAGAAAACAAGACAATTGAAAAAAAAATGAAAATGCTCACGTTCCTTAATGAGGCCGGCTTGAATTCAGCTTCTATTATCACCTTCACTTTATTGATTTATTCCAAATTTTATTCTGTTAACTCTGCTGTTGCTGTTTAAACTGTTGAGAAGTTGTCCGTGTATAGATATTTCCATAAGCTGAAATGTTCGGCAAATCTCTTTGAAAATTCACATAAAAACAAACTAACAAAATATTACTGTTATTAAAAGAAAGACAATCTCTTCTTAGCAATATGTCTCGTTATTATTTATTGATTTGATTTTGTAGCTGTACTAAAGTTAATTTTATCAAAGTAATTTAGAAGAAATAATTATGCTTTTATATGACTCGATTTATTTGTTTTATTATTTATAGTAACAAAACAAAACTGCAATTAATAAGATGTGTAATTTGGTTTTTGTAAGAAAGTAGGTATGTTATGGCTAAATAGAAACGGTAATGTTCATTATAATAAGTTAATTAACTAAAGCTTTATAATACATATGTTTTATTAAATACTATAATTTTACGGAGTTTTTGTTAAATAGTATAATATATAGGGAAATGGGATGATGGATTAGAAATGGAAAATTGGATATAAAAGACAAGGAAAGTCACTTAGCTGCATTGGCCTGGCTGCGGCACGATGATTTAGTACTAATTGTACTTAGTTAATGTAATCATACACCGGCTTGACTGCAATGGCTTATTTTCTTTCCAAACTTTGTCGAATAGTATGAATCTTCGTATCTTCAATAATTAATGATGCAACTTCTTGAAAACGTGGCCTTATGGCACCAACCACTGTAGGTTATATAGGATGCCAATTTTTCCAAAATATATCGTCCTGTCACGGTCGCCACTTTTTATGTCTCTTCTTTGGACATAAATGAAACTCCGTAATGTGGTAAACGTTTGTATTTCAATACTTTAACATGAAAAATCTAATTATTTTATAAAGCTAGTACGTCGCCATTACGTGAGAACAATGTGAATGACAAAAATCTGAAGGTAGTGTAAAAAGTAAAAAGTTCCTATGAATTAAATCGCTTTTGAGTCCATGGGAGATTGCTGCTGTCGAAACGCAGGCGCGAACATCGCTACTGAATATAATTTATTAGAACATATGTGATTTGCACTTGTATGAAACTCAAATACGTATTCCGAATATACAAACTAGAAACGTGGATAAATATTATAAATATGAATACCTATAACTGTTACTTTATTACAAAAAATAAAGATGTGGTTTTTGGTTCTACTACACCAATGGTCAAGAGATGGCGCTGTAGTCTCCTGAATCGCGCTTTGGTTCCGTTGTTCCAGATTAATAAATACTTTTGTTCACATAATCAAAACAATCAATCAATAATTCTTCTGTGAGTGTGTATGTCACTCACTGAACTTCTCTTAAACGACTGGACCGATTTTGATGAAATTTTTTGTGTGTGTTCAAGGGGATCTGAGAATGGTTTAGATTCACAATTTTGTCCGCTGGACAACCCCTATTTTTTTAGGGCGGTACGAAGTTCGCTGGGTCAGCTAGTATACATGTATAATATAAATAATTTGAAATGTCGCATGACTTTTTACTTAAAAGTGACGTCACGATCTAACTGACGGATTAATAGAATTAACTAATTGACATTATTTGTTATGAAATTTTTGCCATGAATACTTTTTGAATTAAGCAAAAAGGAAAGTCCAGAGAAGATTGAAATTTTTTTATCAAATTGTTTGTAGGTTGTGGTTTGGCTTTGTTGTTATATTATTATTGGCGTACTAGTGGAAATTAGGCATACAGGAAAAGTGTGCGTGGTGACAAACTAAAATAGTGTTTATAGGTAAAATTTATATTCAAAAGTAACTCACCACCGCTATTATGTTTATTACAGGTACTCGGAGTAGAGGACGGCAGTTTTTCAAGATGCTAACAAATATTGGGCCAAGGGCCCACAGAAACGTGGTGAAGTAAGTATTATCTAATAGTTCTTTCTTCACGGAACCCTAAAAATGTGTGTATGTACACACATTTTTAGGGTTCCGTGTCTCAGAAGATAAAAACGGAACCCTTGGATCACTTTGTTTTCCGTCTGTCAATCGGGTTCCGTGCCATAAAAGAAAATGACGGAACCCTTTAAAAGGTTAGTGTCGTTTCTGCTTTCACAAATCCGGCGTCCAGCATAAATTTAGTCAACAAAACCAATAAACGGTTTTTTTTCTACAAGATGTAAGTTTTTTTTAAGATATATTTTAGTCCGACGAAAGACACCACAGTGACACGATAATAACGTTTAGTGGTTTACAACACATTTACTAACTTGTTGACGTCACATTCATGGTGGAAATCTCATAAAAATCGGTCAAGCCATTCTTGAGTTATAAGTGTTAGTTAGAACTAACACGAGTTTTTTTTATATTTAGATTTATCCGAGTAAACTATTCAACTTTATTGTGTTTGTTTTATTTCGCTTGTAAAGTCTTAAATTTAATTGAGCTAGATATTCAAGATAGCCACATTTATGTTATAAAGGCGGTATGCAGTTCGCCGGGTCAGCTTTTCCTTTTGTAGTAGGTTTTATTTCTGTTTTTACTAATATAAGGTGTAGTTTCAAATGTTACACATTATACGCGACTACTGTACGTTTTTTTTAGTATTCGATACTGCAGAGAAGAAAACAAAAACCCGTTGGAACCCGTCAACTGCCAGTACTGTGTGCAGATTTTGATGATGTAGATTTTATAACTACAGCCTTAGCTGTTTTTTCGTTCCGTACGCAATCTGCGCGATTTAACTGATATATAAAATTCTCGTGTCACAATTTTAGTTACCATACTCCTCCGATACGGCTTGACCAATTTTTATGAAATTTTATATGCATATTCTGTGAGAATGAGAATCGGCTACTATATATTTTTCTTACCCTTAAATGATGAGGGTAGACCTTTGACATAGTGTTCTGAAACCGCCAAAATTCAAACTATTGGGTATTGTAACATACTGTTCTCATATGGTTTAGGAGGAATATTATCCCAGGTAATTAGAACACTAAGTTACACACACCTAACATTTTTGTTTTGGAAAACTTTTAAAAACCCTAAATTTTCATCCTTTACCACCAGTCCCTATTTAAATGGCGGTACGAAGTTCGCTTTATCAGCTAGTTAATCTATAGAATACTAGCTGACACGGCGAATTTTGTACACCCTAAAAGTAATAATTTGCAATAAAATAATATTTGACTATAAATTGAGATGTAAGCTATCGTATCTTTCAAGTTGGATTTAATAGCACGCGGTGTGCCAATTCCATTAAAATCGGATAGGTATTTTAGGAATCCATCCAGGAAAAACAACGTGACGCGTAATATATATATATATATATACAATACAATACAAAACTCTTTATTTTTACACCACAGAAAACATAAAACATGAAGTACATAATTAAAGAATACAGTGTAATAATGGGCGGTCTTACCGCTAAGAGCGATCTCTTCCAGACAACCTTAGGATGGAGAGGACAGGAAAGAAGCTGGAGAGACGGCGGTGTAATTAACTACAAAACAATATAAAATCATTCTAACAAATATAATCAAAATAAGTATATAAAACAATACATACAAATAATTATATACCTACAAGAATACATACATAGTCATATACATAAATATATATACATACATATATATATATATATATATACACAAATACATACATACCTATATCTAATTCATTCAGCTTAGATCAACAAAAATGGAAGGGTTACAAGGACATATAGTGAGATCTAACAAGGTTTTTGAAAATGTGGAGTGATTTTGCACGTCTTATGGAAACTGGAGCATTCCATAGACGAACGGCTTGTACTGCGAAAGAACGGCCATAAAAAGTTGTAGAGTGAACAGGAGTAATGAGAGCGAGATTTTCTGATGACCTAAGGGACAATGTGTTCGAAGTGTGAAGGAAATTAAAACATTCCTTAAGATAGTGTGGGGACAAAGGATTGAACAGTATGTTATACAGAAGAGTAAGGATGTATGTATTCCGGCGAAGGCGAATAGGTAGCCACTTGAGCTGTAAACGAAATTGAGATACATGATCATATTTGCGCAGGCCAAATATGAATCGAATACAGAAGTTCTGCCGCTCAAGTTTATCAAGCTGGTCCTCCGTGAGATATAAATAATAATAAATATATTAAGTATTACTCCGTAATATATATATTAAGATATTTTCTAGAAAAAAATCAACTCTGTCAAGGTTTCAGACAGGACTCAAATCTGCGTGTTCCCCTGTCCGGGCGGATGCACTCACCACTAGCATTTGTGGTAGTTCCTATGATAAAAATAATGTTATTATCAAGTTAGCCCTGATTGCACTGATTATTTAATTATTATAAATGTATATTATTAACCTCATACTTAATATTAAAGACATTAATTTACATTTAATAATATTATTAAGTACTAAAGAACTACTAAAGAACAAAACGAATTTTTAGGTATACATATTAATTCCAATTAACAGTCAGTCCATGACACCCAAATCCATGATGCTGATCCCCCCCCCCCCCCCCCCATGTCATCAAAAATAAGCAAAGCAAAGACCCCCTGTCCCCCTTTAGTGCATACGTAATACTTGAACGGCCCCTTACGTATACGTCTGTCTTTTTTTCAGGTCCGTGTTGTTATCCTTATTTCTCGTCGTAGAGATTGAATTTCAAAAAAATATGAAACTCTTTTTTTTTTATTTCAGTTCAGTTTATCTAAACCAAGTTTTAAAGCTGTCAAGCTAGCCAAAGTCGTTTTCCCATACAAACTTTAATCCCCCATATATCACCCAATTCACGGTGGAATATTCAAAAATCCTTTCTCGCTTTATGCCTACGTCACTTAAACAATCTATTTACTGCTTTTCCTTATTTATATTAATGACCTTCCTCACTTTACAAGAGATTTGTGTGAGACAGTACTATTGGCTGATGACACCTCTTTAGTGTTTAAAGCTAGGAGAGGAAATGATTGTTATGACGAAGTAAATTGTGCTCTCTCTGAAGTCCTTCACTGGTTTACGGTAAATAATTTAAAACTAAACTCTAGTAAAACAAAATGTGTTAAGTTTACTTTACCTAATGTGAGGCAGGTTAATACTAGTTTAAAAATAAATGACCAGCCTGTAGAGTTAGTGGATTCTACAAAGTTTCTGGGTATTACTTTAGACTCGCATTTGCAATGGGATCCTCATATTGATGCCTTATCAAGTAGACTGAGCTCTGCGGCTTTTGCTGTTAAAAAAATAAGACTTCTAACTGATGTGGAAACGGCAAGATTGGTTTACTTTGGTTACTTTCATAGCGTTATGTCATATGGCCTTTTGTTGTGGGGCTCAGCTGCTAATATAGAAAGTATTTTCGTACTGCAAAAGAGAGCTGTTCGCGCCATATATAATTTAAAGGCAAGAGAATCTCTTAGAGAAAAATTTAAAGAAATTAATATTTTAACACTGGCATCGCAATACATTTATGAAAATTTAGTATATGTAAGAAAAAACTATGACGCATTTACAAAAAAAAGTCAAACCCATAACTTTAACACGAGATATAATAACAAACTTGCCGTTCCATGTTTCAGACTCCAAAAATCAAGAGGTTCATTTCTGGGATGTAGTATTGCATTGTTTAACAAAGTTCCCCAAGATCTGATTGAGCTTCCACTAACCAAATTTAAATCTCAGATTAAGAATACTCTTATGAATAAGGGCTATTATAAAGTTAATGATTATCTAAATGATCGAAATGCATGGACATAGTGTTTCTTGTAATTTGTTATTTGATAAGTATGAGTCAGTTTTTGAAACAGTAATATGGTACCTATCTAATGCCGCTTCCTATATACTAAATATAAAATTTATTGTAACTATATATCTATATCCTTAATAATGTAATGGAAGGTGACTTCAGATGTATCTCTGAAATCATTTTTCAACTTGACGACTCTGTATATATCAATACAGGGAGAAAAAAGCAGCCCTTGCTGAGTTTCTTGCCGGTTCTTCTCAGTACAAGGTCTCCCGCCGTAGTTTTGCGAACCGATGGCGTAGCTTCTTGACCTTCACAAGTGCTTGTAACAGCCTAGACTGAATAAATGACTTTTCATTTCATTTCATTTCATTTTCATTTCATTTTCATTTCATTTCATTTCATTTCATTTCATTTCATTTCATTTCATTTCATTTCATTTCATTTCATTTCATTTCATTTCATTTCATTTCATTTCATTTCATTTCATTTCATTTCATTTCATTTCATTTCATTTCATTTCATTTCATTTCATTTCATTTCATTTCATTTCATTTCATTTCATTTCATTTCATTTCATTTCATTTCATTTCATTTCATTTCATTTCATTTCATTTCATTTCATTTCATTTCATTTCATTTCATTTCATTTCATTTCATTTCATTTCATTTCATTTCATTTCATTTCATTTCATTTCATTTCATTTCATTTCATTTCATTTCATTTCATTTCATTTCATTTCATTTCATTTCATTTCATTTCATTTCATTTCATTTCATTTCATTTCATTTCATTTCATTTCATTTCATTTCATTTCATTTCATTTCATTTCATTTCATTTCATTTCATTTCATTTCATTTCATTTCATTTCATTTCATTTCATTTCATTTCATTTCATTTCATTTCATTTCATTTCATTTCATTTCATTTCATTTCATTTCATTTCATTTCATTTCATTTCATTTCATTTCATTTCATTTCATTTCATTTCATTTCATTTCATTTCATTTCATTTCATTTCATTTCATTTCATTTCATTTCATTTCATTTCATTTCATTTCATTTCATTTCATTTCATTTCATTTCATTTCATTTCATTTCATTTCATTTCATTTCATTTCATTTCATTTCATTTCATTTCATTTCATTTCATTTCATTTCATTTCATTTCATTTCATTTCATTTCATTTCATTTCATTTCATTTCATTTCATTTCATTTCATTTCATTTCATTTCATTTCATTTCATTTCATTTCATTTCATTTCATTTCATTTCATTTCATTTCATTTCATTTCATTTCATTTCATTTCATTTCATTTCATTTCATTTCATTTCATTTCATTTCATTTCATTTCATTTCATTTCATTTCATTTCATTTCATTTCATTTCATTTCATTTCATTTCATTTCATTTCATTTCATTTCATTTCATTTCATTTCATTTCATTTCATTTCATTTCATTTCATTTCATTTCATTTCATTTCATTTCATTTCATTTCATTTCATTTCATTTCATTTCATTTCATTTCATTTCATTTCATTTCATTTCATTTCATTTCATTTCATTTCATTTCATTTCATTTCATTTCATTTCATTTCATTTCATTTCATTTCATTTCATTTCATTTCATTTCATTTCATTTCATTTCATTTCATTTCATTTCATTTCATTTCATTTCATTTCATTTCATTTCATTTCATTTCATTTCATTTCATTTCATTTCATTTCATTTCATTTCATTTCATTTCATTTCATTTCATTTCATTTCATTTCATTTCATTTCATTTCATTTCATTTCATTTCATTTCATTTCATTTCATTTCATTTCATTTCATTTCATTTCATTTCATTTCATTTCATTTCATTTCATTTCATTTCATTTCATTTCATTTCATTTCATTTCATTTCATTTCATTTCATTTCATTTCATTTCATTTCATTTCATTTCATTTCATTTCATTTCATTTCATTTCATTTCATTTCATTTCATTTCATTTCATTTCATTTCATTTCATTTCATTTCATTTCATTTCATTTCATTTCATTTCATTTCATTTCATTTCATTTCATTTCATTTCATTTCATTTCATTTCATTTCATTTCATTTCATTTCATTTCATTTCATTTCATTTCATTTCATTTCATTTCATTTCATTTCATTTCATTTCATTTCATTTCATTTCATTTCATTTCATTTCATTTCATTTCATTTCATTTCATTTCATTTCATTTCATTTCATTTCATTTCATTTCATTTCATTTCATTTCATTTCATTTCATTTCATTTCATTTCATTTCATTTCATTTCATTTCATTTCATTTCATTTCATTTCATTTCATTTCATTTCATTTCATTTCATTTCATTTCATTTCATTTCATTTCATTTCATTTCATTTCATTTCATTTCATTTCATTTCATTTCATTTCATTTCATTTCATTTCATTTCATTTCATTTCATTTCATTTCATTTCATTTCATTTCATTTCATTTCATTTCATTTCATTTCATTTCATTTCATTTCATTTCATTTCATTTCATTTCATTTCATTTCATTTCATTTCATTTCATTTCATTTCATTTCATTTCATTTCATTTCATTTCATTTCATTTCATTTCATTTCATTTCATTTCATTTCATTTCATTTCATTTCATTTCATTTCATTTCATTTCATTTCATTTCATTTCATTTCATTTCATTTCATTTCATTTCATTTCATTTCATTTCATTTCATTTCATTTCATTTCATTTCATTTCATTTCATTTCATTTCATTTCATTTCATTTCATTTCATTTCATTTCATTTCATTTCATTTCATTTCATTTCATTTCATTTCATTTCATTTCATTTCATTTCATTTCATTTCATTTCATTTCATTTCATTTCATTTCATTTCATTTCATTTCATTTCATTTCATTTCATTTCATTTCATTTCATTTCATTTCATTTCATTTCATTTCATTTCATTTCATTTCATTTCATTTCATTTCATTTCATTTCATTTCATTTCATTTCATTTCATTTCATTTCATTTCATTTCATTTCATTTCATTTCATTTCATTTCATTTCATTTCATTTCATTTCATTTCATTTCATTTCATTTCATTTCATTTCATTTCATTTCATTTCATTTCATTTCATTTCATTTCATTTCATTTCATTTCATTTCATTTCATTTCATTTCATTTCATTTCATTTCATTTCATTTCATTTCATTTCATTTCATTTCATTTCATTTCATTTCATTTCATTTCATTTCATTTCATTTCATTTCATTTCATTTCATTTCATTTCATTTCATTTCATTTCATTTCATTTCATTTCATTTCATTTCATTTCATTTCATTTCATTTCATTTCATTTCATTTCATTTCATTTCATTTCATTTCATTTCATTTCATTTCATTTCATTTCATTTCATTTCATTTCATTTCATTTCATTTCATTTCATTTCATTTCATTTCATTTCATTTCATTTCATTTCATTTCATTTCATTTCATTTCATTTCATTTCATTTCATTTCATTTCATTTCACTAAATATCACGTCTCTACGACCAAAAGTGTAGACTTGCGTTGACGCACGTTTTAAAATATATTTGTTGTATGAGGGTAGTTTTGAAAAAACAACGCTGATTTTTATTTTATACAGAGTATGTGTGCAAAATTTTAATGAATCCTATGCACTTTTGGATGATCTCCCATACAAACTTTGACATGAAATTTTGTAATTTTTAGAGGGTAGTTGTAAAAATTTTATGTATCCGGCTTAGTGTAAATTTGCAGTCAATAGGTCCAAAGAATAAGGTTTTCCGAACAAACTTTTTTTGAAAATTTCACGCTTAAGAGGCTGATTTTCAAAAAATCCTATCTTATTACTTGTATAGGTAATAATAGGAACTTCTGTCCAAATTTCATCATTCTTTTTTCGTTTCGGCTGTGCGTTGATGAGTCAGTCAGTCAGTCAGTGTACCCTTTTCTCTCTTTATACAATAATAGTATAATAGTAATAGACTACTAGAAAAAAAAAACATTTGTCAAAAGATTACACTATTATGTATTCAACGTGACATTAACTATAGTCAAATTTAACTGTTTCAAACAATGCGCACTTAAAGTTTATAAGAGAGTGTTTATGTTATTTCGTCTCAAAGTATGTATTGTAACTTTGTGTTTTATTATTTAATGGGGGGCTCAAAATTTCTTTGAAATGAGGTAGGTGCACCATCGTTCACGCTTACTATTACAATAAACCACATCGGCACATGCGCAGGCGCCGTTATTTTCCATTTCATACACAAAACCTACCTAACGTTTAGTATTTACCACTCGGGGCCTCTGTTCGGAGAAAACAATACAGAACATTTCTCTCTCTAAAATCATCAACCACCACATTTTCTAGTGCTAAATTTCAAAGCAGTTTCCAGTATTTCCTGCTTTAATGGTCAATTTGAATTTATTTTCGCAATTCTTACGCCAAACTTGTGTTTATGCGAAAGTAACGCACTTATGTTACATACTAGCATGCGTGTTAACTTGAATAAGTAAGCAGCTTTCATCACTTCTTTATGAAGACGAATATGAGAATTATTACAAAAACCGACCGTTACGATACCATGCACCACTAAGTACTCGTACTATACTCGCAACGTTGTCGTAACTGATATAATATGTAGGTTTTTAGATGGTTATTATGGCTTATATAGCCTTTGCAATGGAAAGAAAGATAATACTAGTGCCTACTCTTGAAATATTCTTGAGTTTTTAGTGCGGAACATTTAGAATCTACGACAGGTAATTTTATAAGAAAATTAAGTCATACTATTTTGGTAATGATGGTCAAGTTAAATTATGGACGAATGGGGTATTCTATTCTAGCACGATTCTCCAAACTCTTCAGTGTACATAGTATATGTACTTTTGACTGTGATCAAATTTAGTTTACGGCTTAAAGATGAGCCGATGCCGATAATAGGCTCATTGTAGGATGCGTAGGTAGGCACGTGCGGCAAAAATACACAATTTCAGGCCGAACGCGCTTATTACTTCTAAAAGAATTATGCAGCAGCAACCATAATTCGAACGACTCCGATGCAAATTCTTACGCGCAGTCAGTGGCGGATTAAACGGTGAGAGCGCCGTAGGCAAGCATCTCATCGGCGCCCTTATATTAAAAATAACTCGTACTATAGTTTGACCGAAACCGATCCGGTCGACAAACATTGCAATTGTATCTTTTCCACTGTAAGCAGAGATCAGGTATGATCGACAAGGTTGAGTTGGAGGCGTATTAGTCAGTCCCATCCGTTAAATTTGTCATTTGTATTAAATTGTAACAAATTGAGGTTGCAAGCAAAAATAATAGTTTTTATTGTGTAAGTAGGTGGCTTACTTACTGACCCAATTAATTTTATGCCATATTATATTTTTTCTTTATTTTACAATTCCGTTCGCGCGCCCCTTTTTTACCCTCTCGCCCATAGGCACATGCCTAGTTTGCCTTAAGGAAAATCTGCCTCTGCGAGCAGTGCACACCGAGAGAGGCGCGGCGAAGATAATGAGTTAAACTATATTCCTATATCATAAGTTTAAAAATTTCGTGTCGAACTCGAAACGTGGCTCTTGGTCGCGCTCGGAATGGCCGCACGTAGTATCTTTGCCATGTCTCTCCCGGTGTGCGCTGCGCCTTAGATATAATGTCTCTACGCCACCCGGTGGTGGCGTCATGCGTTTTCCTAACGTTAAAAAAGGATTCTTAGATGTTTTTGTTGGCATTATTGCCTACCGTTTTCCCATAATGCCAACAAAAACATCGGATGCGTGCTACCTAACGCACTGGCCAGGCAACAGACCAAGAAAATGAATCACACGCCATTTTCGTGGTTATATCGCTATGCGGTTACAACACGGAATGGTTTTAATAGTTAAGTTTTAGTGCGGCCGCGAGTAGCTGCGACCAAATCACCGATTAAACATTGATTCACGCTTGTTATCGTTAGGAATTTCGATTTCCATTTTTCGCACTTTTAAGTTTTGGGCAAGTTTACTGTTAAAATTAGTTGTAATTTTGTGACGTAGACAAAGACGGGTGGCGCCCCATAGCTCAGTACCATTACACCGTGTGGCCGGATCACGGCACGCCGCGCTGCGGCATCCTTTGGCGGTGTTGCCCTTTGTGAGGGCCGCCTCCGCCCAATGTGTTGACAGTTCTACACCAATGGATTTTTGTAACATAACATAGATTATGTAGTTTTACAGCATAAACCATGTGTTTAATCTTAATAGGTACATCTTTCTAGAGGCATATAGTTCTAATTCATATTTAAAATTTAATACGCACATTATGTATTCTACTACAATACACGACACTACCTGTGAATATTTTTGCTAACTTATTTTTACCTTCAATCCAACAGTGGCCGCCCCAAAAATTTCTCCGAAGCTATCTTTTCTTAACACATTAATAAGTAATCTGTCTATCCTCCTATATGTATAAGTAAGTCTTAGTTAAAATTAATTCAAACCTTTGATATGACTTATATTTTTATTAAGTACTCGGAAAGTCTGTGAAACGTGATAGAAAGACTACCTTCTTATCATAAAGTTATAATAACGATGTGATATAGGAATGAGATCTTTTAATTCCTTGCTTTTCATTCAATGAAAGACACCTAATCTTCTTCCAGATGGTGACGTGTGAAACTGAGAGCGCGGCACTGGGCGGTTTCCGGCTGGGCGCGCGCGACGACGACTCACGGTCGCGCCGCTCGCGCGCACCCAGCGTGTCCTCCGTGTCGCTCTACAAGCAGAAGATAGACGCGCTGTTCGACGACACGCGCTCGGTCGCCAGTCTGCCGCAGTATCAGCACATGACCGTGTCGGAACTGGGAAGACGAGACAGCAAGGTAGGAACAAACAAAGTACTCAATTTACTTTCCATTAATTCTTGATCTAAAAATCTGTAAGATTAAAAAAAATAAGTAATTAATTAATTTACTTTGTAATGTAGACGCTCATCATCGATTCATATTATGTAGTTTTTTTATAAAAGTAATTATTCTTCTACTTCATTGAAGTGCATGCAATGAACCCTGAACGCTTCCATTTATGTAAAATAATTGTTAGTAATAAACCATTTGGTCCGCTATTTCAGGTCAGTTCAGCGCGAGATAGCAAAGAGACCATATACGAAGATGACGACGACTACTGTCAAAACAAAATTAACAAGATCAACAATACGGTGCAGGATCGCATAGAGAGGATGTTCGCAGACATGGCAGGCGAATCTAAGCAGTCTGCAGATAACATTGGAGTCCACGTATTCAACGTTCACTACCTTGGTTCGACGCCACTGCAAGACAAAGTCACCAGCTTATCTGGACTACAGAAGCCACTGAAAGACTTATATTTTGCATACAGAAGAAATTACCGCCATAAATGCACTTTCGCTGGTCGACTAGAAATTTCTAAATCTGGACTCAAAGTAAGATACAAAGGAGACAAAGGTGATTTAGAGCAATTAAATCCTTTCCCAACGATAGCAGTCTGGTCAGCTGTAAAGTTCGTTGTTCAGCCTTCAGAACATGAATCTCAGGATCTCAGCTATGCATTCCTGCCCTTAATTACTGATCCAGACAATATTGACCGTCATGCTTTATTTCGAATGTTAGAAGTACCAGACAAAAAGTACATCCTCTCCCACAACGAAAATTCTCATTCTCCTCTTTTCGCTGTTGTGATGAGGAAAATTGGTGTCGCTAAGCAATTGGAGTGTCATGGGTTTGTATGTCAGACGACAGAAGACGCTATTGTTATAGCAGCTACGCTATACAAGTCCCTCATGTCACATATGAGTCGTCAGGGCCATATCGATAAAAAGAAATTGAAGAACCGAAATGGAGTAAGCTGTATGAGCATTACGAGTAGTCTGTCGCCAAATGATATTCCTGTGAGACCACCTCGTAAGAAACGTAGTACATCTTCCATGAGTGGAGATAGTGATAGGGCAGATGGTTACTCTGCCAGTGAATCATTTAGTGAAAGACCCAAATCAGAAAGGACTAAAAAAATCTCATCAGAGAGTTTACCTCAGCTTCCACCGCCTCCATCCATTATGCCTCCCGCCGAAGCCAAAAGAATCACAGTTGAAGAAGTTAAAGCTAAGCTAGACTCAATTAAACATAATGACACAAGTGGAAGTGATACACAGGGATCGAGAAAATCAGTACAGAAAAAATGTCTAAATCCAAGTATAAGTAAACTCCAAAATCTTCAAATTTCTCATAGTAGTAATGAATCGTCGGTACGCAGTAAGGTGTCTGAGAAAATAGAACTATTTCGAGAGTTAGAAAGACGAAAAAATCTACAGAGACCTCCAACACTACCGCCTCCAGTTCCTACTAAGCCTGCTTTGGATCCTCCCTCAGAGCCTGTGAAAGAGCCTTTAAGAAGAACCCAAAGCGGAAGGAAGTCCATAAATGAGTCTGGGGATATATTAACTAAAGTGGCTATTCCACGTTCCGGTAGCTTCCTCAATGCCGGCGGACTTACGAGGTACAAGTCGATTGGACAAAGGTACGTTTGATTACTGTTAATTATTACTGCATGCCTAACAGACTGTGGTGCGTTCCGCACTAGCTATTTTTTTTTACGAGTGAGTAATATAGTTTTCCTTTTCATCAAATGTGGCCTGCTGACATTCCTAGACTCGTCTACTCGAACAGTAAGATGATAACTAAAATAACTTGCTAACAAGATAGGAATGGAACGCGCTTAGTGAAGTGTTTCACCATCTTGCATGCAAGTAATTGTACTAACGCAACCGAGACTGTAACATTCCTTTGATCCAATGTAACACCTGTGTTTTTTTATACCAATCATCGCTATTACATGTACTTAATATTATATTGCTTAACCTAATGGATCTCGCTAAAATAATATTAGTTCATCGCACAAAACATAATTAGATCTTCTATTTGTGTTTTAGAAACAACGGTAAGAAGGGAGGTGGCTCACCGTTAGGGTTCAACGAACTTTTCAATGAATTCAAAGTTCAGGAGAACTTACACTCTATGGATGAAATCCTTAACGCCATAATAGACGCAGAAGGGATGTCCTTCAACGACCTAAAACCGATATATAAAGAATTTCTCTTAAAGTTAGCAGTTACTTTAACGAAAGACGAAATATTTCAACATAGTAAAGCGATAATGAAGAAGCAGAAAAAGAAAATTTTAAGAAGGAACAGTATTTTTCAGAATAAGAGAAGAAAAATTTTTAAAGGAGCAAGTGGCCTTCGAATGGTTTTCAGAATGCCATTTGGAAAAGATATCCGTAAAAAAGAGAAGAAACAGCTCTCGTCGTTGGATTTTCAAAATGTGGCTAGTAATAAAGAACCTGTATCTGAAAGTTCAGTATCTACATCGAGCTATGATTTAAGACAATTTCGTCCCAAAGAACCTATACCACCGCCGAAAAGACAAGTGTCTAGACAACGGAATTCCAAGCGATCAGATAAGATGGTTCATGCTTCGAAACGAAATGGCAAGGCGTCGAAGCCCGGAGAAAGGACTTCTGCATCCGAAGATTCGGATTTTCTAACTCTTAGTAATAGACTAGGCTGTCAAAACAGAAATAGTTCCAGTGGATACGTATCATGTTCAGAATGTGAATCAGAAAGCTGTGTTGACCGTTGCTATTGTTCTTTAAAAGGTGATGAATTTAAATCAAAATGTTACTGCTCTGCAGTGGAAGATAAAGACCCGGCAAAGTTACGACTGTTCAATAAAAGTAAAAGCTGCAAAGATTGTTCAAGGTACAATTTTGATTTACATTTACATAATAAAATATATAAGTTAAACATAGTCATAAGTATGTAGTTAACATATTTGTTTCTAAACCTTCACCGTCGTATAGGTAGAGTTCATTTTGATTCAGAAAATTCTCTGCGGTATCTGAGATTGATAAAAGTTCATTAACATTTTAAGTTTTCTCGTCTGTTTAATCATCATTATGCGCATTGTTATTATCAACGAAATTTCTGTTTACTTCCAAATTTCTCTACTTTCATTCGTCTACGTTTTACATTTCATTTAGTTTTAATAGAGGCGCATCTCGGAGAAATGAGTGTCTTTAATTTCATTTACAGATTTGTCGTAGATCTCTCTGGAGGAATTTCTGCCTTGTTTAGTGTTATTTATGGTTCATTATAAAATAATTCTTGTTTCTTGTAGAAATGAAATGTGTGCGGTGATTATTAGAGCGTGGCGCGTCCATAGCTCGCGACGCCTCATGAGTAACTAAACTAAATTATAATTATTTACAGTTGAATATGTATTCGTTTTTCTTCTGTGATTATGTTTATAACCATCTATTATTGATATTTTTATTGCTTTTGTGGATCTCTTTACATATCTTTTTATCTCATCCCCAAATAATCACAAGGATAACTGCATAAAAAATAAATAAATCAAATTGATAATATAAGCATAATCTTTAAGCTGCTTATTTATTGAATTATTTTCACCAATGACATTAAAACGTCTCTCTTAGCATACGAGTAATTTACTAACCGTTCAAAAACATACAATTAGGTATATATGTATAATAAATAAGATATATTTATCAATATTTTACTCAAAATTATTCATTGCATCGCATTCATCGATATCGTTCCTGAATATTCTATACTACTCCTTCATAATGACGAGAGCTAAAAAAGTTATTTACTATGTAGAATTTCTGTCTCAGGTATTTTAAGAGCAATTAGCATGACGACGATTGAATCAAGTTATTATAGAGAAGACCTCTATTTGTTTTTAGTTCCTAATTAAAAACTTTTCAGACTAATCTATAGTGGTGGTACTCGTATATTAGTGTGCAAAAGATGTTCATCATATGATTTAAACCTAAATAAATGTACTTAAAATTTATTTGTAATTATTATGTTTCCTTCAGGGAGATGTACGACGGTGACTTTTCTTACTGTTCGTGCGATTCGGAGAGCTGTGCTGATAGTAATAAGTGTTACTGCGCTGGCCCAAGGCACACTACTATGCAAGCATCCCAGAGCTTGGAGTACCTGCGCAGTCCCTCACAAAAAACTTACTCTGACAAGATGAAGAAGGCTTTCGACGAGTACGATGGGCAAAAGGTTAACAGAAGGTAAACATAATAAATATAAATAAATAAATATTTTCAGACTCCCTTCACGAGTCGGTAGTCATTTGGGACCATGCCCAGTGGTCCTGATGGGGACATGGAATTAATAAATTATTTTGAGGTGGCATTTAGCCTAGTCCCAAAGTAAGCACTGTAAGGCTTGTGTTCCCATGATACTGGGGTAATGGATAGAATACAAATAAGTATATTTATATAGAAATACATATTAAACATCCATGACTGGAGTACAAATGCTCGTATTCATCACACAAACATCTGCCCCCACCGGGATTCGAACCCGGTACCTCTCGAGTCGGTGACACCATGAAACCCGGCGTACAAACCACTCGGCCACGGAAGTCGTCAATAAAAAAATGATAAGTAAATAAAATATTTAAAAAAAAACACGACTGCCCTGCTAAAATACGAACGTCCTTGCAGTCGAGTAAACGTTCCGTAGAACACTTCTCAACCTAACCCGTCGTTTACACCAAGGTATAATGCATGTATTTAAGAAGTTATATACAATCTCTTAACTTTTGTTCTTACAATCTGTTAGATATGCTTTATATATGTATACATGTTTTATATATATTTTCACATTTTCAATTCAATTTATGTGAAGTAAATGAGTGATTTATATTTGTCAGATACTAGTTGTTTATCCAATGCAAACGAAAAAATGTTTTAAACAACCATAACAAGTATTCTACAAGTTTTGTGGAAAACTGGTTTATCACTTGTTTCTTGGTGTAAACGAGAGGTAAGAGGTTGCAGTCAAACACGAACCCTGAAAATACTTGTTACCTCAGTTCACTGCTTTTAGGGCAGTCGTGTGACAATTGATATGAAATCTGGGATGACATTTGTAGACATCTAAAAGACCTTTTATTGCTACATTAACGTGTTCTCCAATGATTATTATGTTTGTCTGTTGTATTTCAGATCAAGTGCATCAAGTCGCCGACGGGAAGACCGCAGCAGACGCGCGCGCAGCTCCGATAATCTCGCACTCGACTACGAACTGCTGTTGCAGAATAAAGCACGAGACACTCGAAGCAGGAATATGCAGAGATTAACTGGTGAGAGTTTGCCATTTTAGAATTCAGTCCAGTATACCAGAGACCCGTTGCCTTGAGGGTTGGCAAACGGCGTCACGTTTACGATACTGTATTAGGTATTTAAAATCTAGGCCCCGGACCTAGACGAATGGAAGCAATTTCATAGCGCCTGTAAGTTCAGTTATCTTCTCCAACATCTTTGCGCTCGACTACGAACTGCTGCTGCAAAATAAGGCACAATACATTAGAAGCAGGAATATGCAAAGATTAATTGGTAAGATTGCCACCAAATCAAAAGACTTCTCCTAGTGACGACGCTTTTACGACCGGAGACCCTTAATCTTGAAAGCTGCCAAAAAGAGTCTCGAATGAATCTGTTCTATTTATAATTTGGATTTATAGGGGATTATATACATGCTTCCATAGCTTTAATTTATATAACTTAAGACTAAGTGCCTGGCAGCCTGCGTGCGCATCTACGACAGTCTCACACTCGACTAGGAACTGCTGCTACAGAATAAGACTGGACACTAGAAGCAGGCATCTGCAAAGATTTATTGGCAAAATTGCTACCCTAGAACTCAGTACAGCAACGACTAGAGACCCGTTGTCTTGAAGGTTGCAAAACGACGATTGCTTGTAACGACATTAATCTGTTTATACTTTAGGCCTCAGATTAAAACAGGTTTGCATGCTTCTAATGCGCAAACTTATAGAATTTGAGACTAGGGGCCTGGAAGAGCACAGTCGTCGTGCTTCTAACTAGGACAGCCACGGCTCGACTACGATATCTGCATATATATGCAGAGTAACCCAGTGAGATTTCTATCCTCGAACTCAGTGTACTCAAGAACAGAGAATTGCTGCATTTAATGGCCACTATGGTATATAAAGCCGCTGCATTCATGCAACGGGCCGTGGCCAAGCCAAGGTGCGGCCGATTTATTTTCGAGCGTTGTCTGTTGCTCGGCCGTCATTCGGTTGCTGCTCGGTATAGCGTGAGTGCATTCATATAAGATGTAGCTAATTAGTTGACCGTGCTACGGCCGATATTGGACCCGACACAGTCTAGCGTGAGTCAATCTTTAATTTTGCGAAACGTTTCATTATGATCTTTTAACCAATCTTCGTTTACTTCCAGTTCGCAGCACAGGGGCGGGTTCCCACGACGCGCTTAGTGTGAAGAAGTCCGCTGAGATGGCGGCGTTGTTCGCGGACGTGCGACTGTCGCAGCGGACCGACGTGCGGTCGTTAGCAGCGGCGGCGAGCGGGGGGAGGCGGTCGCGCCCACCCCCGCTGCCCCCCGCGCCGCCGCGCGCCGCACCGCAACTCGCGCGGTTGTTCGACCAACGCCCGCTCAGTCGCAACGCCAGTTTGGAGGATACGCTAGGATATTTACCGTAGTTACGCATCGAATTTCTTATGTCTACGGGTTGGGTCATAGCGGCCGTGCGACGCGCAATACCTTGCGCACTTGTTCGACCAAACGCCCGCACAGCTGAAACACCAATCTGGAAGATATGCTGGGATATTAACCCTAGATCCACATCTAACATTTATGTGTATGTGTTGGTACCATTATGGGAGGAGACGGCCACGCCTGGGCCGTATCTCGCGCGCCTGTTTGACCAGCGTCCGCTCAGTCGCAAATAGCCGCAATGCTAGTCTGGAAGATATGCTGGGATATTTTCCTTAAATCCGCATTTAACCCCTGTGTGTGTGTGGGTTGGGGCCTCTATGGATGTCTTGCGCCACATCTTTCCCGCATTTTTGACCACCGCCCAGCCGCTCAGTCGCAACGCCAGTCTGGAGGACACGCTAGGATTTATCTGAGTTTCGCATCTTATATCTACTAACCTAAAGAAGGATGGCAATTTAAAGACGCTGAAGACATGACTGATGACTAACATAACAGACGGTCCAGAATCAGTTTGAGACACATTGAGCCTTAGAAGTAATTTCCTATCTACATCTTCACGTAACGACGTCGTTAACGTGGATCGGTGCAGTTACGGATCGGTGCGGCACTGTGCGTTGACATAACGTGCAAATTGACGACCAGGTTTGCATGTTATGACAACCCACCGTGCAACATTACCGCGCCGTTCCACGTTGACGACGTCGTGACGTGGAGATGTGGACAAGCATTTAAGCACAATTCTTATATGCTTTATTCCACTTTTATTTAATATGATTTGATTTGTATTCGAATATTCTTTACTTAATTGATTCGATTTTATTTTTCGAAAACGAGGACTGAATTCTGTAGAAACTTTGTATAAAATGTTTTTTTTATTGTTACATTAATATGGATTCTACCTAAAAGTAAATAATTTTATTTTATTTTCTGAATATAAACGTATACCACCTTATTCAATATAATAAGGATTTTAAGTATATCGATTGTACGTAACGTAAAATTTATTATACCTACTATGTATGTAGTTATTTATTGTCGAAAATAACCTTTATTATACATAGGTAAAGTTAAATGAGTCACTCTTAGATAAAATGTACATGTACTTTTAAAAATCTCATTTATTATTAGAAATTCGTTGTATAAAAAGCTATGAAACGGTTTTATAATGTATTTTGCAAAGGTTATAAAGTGGTAGTCGGTGTCCGGCAGCAATGAAACATATATCATTTGAAAGCTTATTTAACCAAATAATATGAACAGATATTTTTTATTTAATTTTAAATCGTGTTTGAAAATTTAACAATGTTATAATGATTCTGGCAACCCAGTCATAAGTCGCGTCATATTTTTAGTCTGAGGCAGCTTATAACGTCAACTCAATCACTGTGTTAAATGTCAAGCAGCCCAATCATGCATTTTATTCGGAAATTCTGGTGAAATTATTATATCAATATATGATTGATTCTTTATAAAAAAAAAACCCACAAAATATCTAATAATGTAATGAAAGATGAACAGAATGATTTATCAATGCTTAAGTTACATATTGAATAGAATATATTTGATGTTTTGCCAATTAATAATAATATCATTTTATATTATAATCTTTATTCATGATATAACATATTAATTACAATTTTTAAATATTAATATAAAAACATTTAAAAATATAAAAAATAGAAGCCAACTGGCATCGGGAACAGGGTCCTAGTTACCGGTGGTTAGGGCACCAGAGAAAGGAACCTCCTCACTATGCGAGCCGTGTCAAGGAGTACTGCCTTCTGCATCAGGCTATTGACTCAGTGATCAACCTCTGCAGATGGCAATCGAGGCTCTTGGCTGTCAGGTCATTGACCGTTACAATATTAAAATATCACACATAATGACACAGACCCACAATAACAAAGTTCCCTGCGCGAAAGATCAGACTACCTGAACCCTATGTTTTCGGGGTCGCTGAGTCCAAATATGGGCCAGAATAGCGAAATTGGTACGCGTTTTTTCAGAAATCAGCAAAAATGCTGTAAATTCAAGTTTTCCGTATAATATGTTTATGTTGTTAAAAAAACTCAAACCAACTTCGCTATTCTGGCACCATATTTGGACTCAGCGATCCCGAAGACATAAAGTTCAGGTAGTCTGGTCTTTCGCACAGAGTAGTTATTTTTTGTGGGCCTGTGTAATTATTTAAAAAAAATGGGGATAAAATAAATTCTAGTTTTTTGTCAAACGATTTACAATTGTGTACACTGCATGTCATAAAAATTTGGAGTCTGCCGGAGACTGACCCTCCATACAAACTTAACCGTGGTCTTTGTTATACAGTAAAGGTTCCTTTTATTTAATATTTCTTAATCAATCCTTTTTATTTCGATTAGATCTGCGAATAAAGAATTTTTGTGTCGCGAATATAGGAATTCAGTCAAAAATTTTTAGTCCGCGAATAGTGATACCGCTAATATAGGAAGCGTGAATAAGGAGCTTTTACTGTATATAAAAATTGCAACCAAATATTTTGCCTAATAAAATTGTATGTTACTGGCAATGATTCACTTTTGGTTGTTTACTAGAAGACACTTAGATGTTGAGTTTATTCATACAATTTGCTTTTGCTAGAAATTTATTAAGAGTTTTTTTTTAAAAGACAACCAATAGGCACATGTTCTTCAATAGGCCGGAGTGGCCAAGTTGCCACAATTGCTAGATGGTGTCGTCCTATCTAGCGGTTTATTTTTAATTCATGTCCAGGGTTATGGCATATTTATTTCTTCATATATTTCGCAGGTTTTGAAACACAATGTTGTTTTTAACTGAAAACAAGTTTCAATGTTTTCAGATTATGACTGTATCTTGCTGCATCTGTGGTAGTTAGCAGTCCCTCATTCGATCTGGGCTCGATATATGCCGAAATCGATTTAAGTTAATATGCAAAATTTGGACAAATAATAATTATTTGGTGTTCATTATTAAAATCTTGTTTCATAGTGAAGTTAAGGTATTTGTTTTTTGTAGATTCTTAAGAACGTACCTATATTATAAGATTAGCTTTACTACTCATTTGTTGATCTTATACCATACTTATCTACCAGTCAGTGGATCGTGCAATCTTGGTGCAATATTTTATGATGTTTTTTTTTTTAAGTTTGTTAGTGCTGGCTCACTCGCCAAGTGCAATATTACGCTGTAAATAGTTTTTATTTAAAAAATAAACTTTGAAAATGATTTTTTTATATTTTATTTTTTAAAAAATCATTTAATCTGCAACTTTTGCAATGGACAGAGATAAATAGTAGACTATGCGGAATAGGCCCACTGCGGAATCGGCCCAGTACGGACGAACCCGGTCCATCGCCACCGCTTCTGGTCCATTGTACACAAATAGTTCATTAAATTTTAATTCTTTTTTTATTTTAAGGTAGAAACATGGCTTAGGATGCAGTGCTTCCCACGAACACTTCATATTATATAAACATAACTTTCCAAGTATGTGAAATGGAAAAAAATATACTTAACAAGTGATGCTTAAACAGCTTCATAAAAGGTGTGCAAATGTTTGGAATGTTGATTGACAAATATGGATAGTAGCGCGACGATACAAACATGTGCAAACATTCCAATTCAAAAATAGTACTCGAGTATGTGGGCCACAGAAACTGATGCCTGATCTGTGCAACCTTATTTAGTATTGGTATATACTTGTAGAGTTACATAATAATGTGTGTAACTAACTACTTACATTCAGTGTTTGACATTTGGAGACACTCTGCATACGACTATTTCTGGTTTTCACCACTTCTGCTTAAGATAACTACGAAATATCACTGTTTCTGGATTCCACTATTTTCTTTCTCGTCTCTTAAGAAGAAAGAATATAACAATCTATGAAGTTATGTTACTGATGTGATGATAATAAAATTATTATATGACGAATATAAGAGTTATTTTTATTTTATGGGTTACTTCTTGTTTACACGAAGAAATACAAAATTGCGTATTTTGCACACCATGATAAAGGTAGCCAAATAAGTTAGTGATCAACAGCAGAAATGGTCCATACAAGAACTAGACTTTACAAGAAGTAGTCAAATCCGGAAGAGGTCATAAATAGAAAAAGATCAATGAAGAACTAGTCCTTAAACTTCAAACTCGGTGGATATTCTACAGCTATGATAATTTCAATAATCTAATATTTATTTATTTCTTCAAATGTTTTTATGTACGCATATAAAGTGTTATTATTTTTTTGTGTTACCGCTTTCTGCGATCAGTCTGCACTATAAGCAGAACATTTCAATGTCTTTTTTGGCGTGCGATATGGCTTTTTCAAAAAAAAACACTTCTCTCATTGTTCCATACTGATTTCCAGTTAATGCCTGTTTTCCAGCACACCGATAGTACATCATTTGAGTCTTTTGGTGTGTTTGATCAGTGAGAGCCACCGCAAGTTTATTAACATGGTGAAAAAGTCTGCCCTGGTAGCGCTTAGCTATAGCGTTTATTTCCTCCTTTATAGTGTTGCTTTGCAAGTAGTAGTGCATTTCTATGCTTTTCACAAACCATGGAGCATTCAGTATGGTGCGAAACACAAAGTTTTGGAATCGCTGCAGGATTTCTAGGGTCGAGTTACTCGCTGTACTCCAAAGTTCAATGCCGTAAGTCTAAATTGGTTTTAATACCGCGTTATAAATGAGAAGCTTGTTATTCAAACTGAGACGCGAGTGTCTTCCCATGATCCAAAGGAGTGAGCGAAAGCGAATATTTATTTCATCCCTTTTCTTTTTCCATGTTTGCCTTCTGTCAAGATGTATCCCCAAGTATTTAGCAACATCACATTGTGGAATTTGTTCTGTTCCAAGGTTAACTGGTGGACAATTTCCTGTCTTCAGCGTAAAAGTTACATGAGTGTATTTGGAGGCACTCGCCTTTATTTTCCATTTTTCCATCCACTGGTCAATGGTTGTGTGATGTGCTTGTAGCTTCTCAGAAGCAATTCTCGGATCCTTGCTGCAACTCAGTGCCACTGTATCATCTGCAAATGTGGCAGATAGTATTTCAGGCGAGTCAGGTAAATCTCCGGTAAACAGTATAAAAAACATAGGCCCGAGCACAGATCCCTGCGGAACACCTGCTTTTATATCGTAGAATCCGGAACGGTCTTCATTCACAACTACTCGGAACATTCTATCTTCTAAGTATGATTTGATAAGAGTAAAGTGCTATTAATTAACTTTTTTAATTATATAATAAATACAATATTCCTTATGTTTCATAACTTATGCATTACATGCTCCTTGGTTTCAACTCTTGTTGATTTTTAATTTAAGCTTGATTTTATTTTTTTCTCAAAAAGTGTTTGAAAAAGTTAATTCATTGTATATTATCTACAAACAGACATAATGCGTTCTTTCATAACCGTGTAGAGCCATGTTCACAGTAAAAATAAATATCAAAACTCACATCAAATTAACGTAGCCCATTGTGACTACACATTACTACATTTTTTAAGCACTGTAAAGCTAGTTTTATTGGTTGCTAGGGTATCGGATAAAATAATACATAATTATTCTGTTATCGCCTCCGAGATTTATTTGTCTTTACTATGTAGTACCCTCAGTACGATCAGTCAGCCTGCACACAGTTTAGAGCGTAGTAAAAAGAGGGAGGTAGCCCCTCTCTTCACCACGCCCCGCCGCCGCTGCTCATCGGTTTTCGCAGCAGAACGCGCTATCCTGTTGCGCCATCGAGCTCCTCACTTACTTTCATACAAGTCTTCTGTAAGGTCATTCATCAATCAAAGCACGCACGACTTTCATGTCTATATCGGCGACTGCTTAAATCAGGCATGCTATAAAAGACTTTAAATTGCTATGGGTTTTAGCGCAGATCTCCTCTAAGTACATATTTTGTTATCCAAGGGATTCTAATCTGGACTGCAAGTGAGCCAATCCTCCCTCACCCCTGATAAAGCCGATTCATGGGTCGCGAGCTAGTTTTGAGTAAAACCCATTTTTTGCTTAGATTTAGTTGGATATGCGCCTTCACTGCTTTGATGGCCGCTAGATCCCGAACTGTATAAGATCGATCTAACTAATCTTGAATCTTACCTGAATCTTTTGGTAGTACGATAAATAAATCTCAGTGGAATTTAAAAAGAATCAGCTTTTAAAACTCATTGGCACCCGTAATACTACCGTAATTCTAAATAGGAAATTTTGAAAGCGCCGGAATATACATAATTTATTTTAATATACCTATATATTAATTAGTTTTGATCTCCTTTATATAGTTTTCAAAAAACTACTTCTAGCCCAAGAAATAGTGTAAAGCCAAATAACTTCGCGATGGAGTCTAGCTTGAGATCGCGATGCAAATCGATGTAGAGCACGTACCACGAGCAGCCCGTGGCACCGCGCAACACACGATTTTGCAACGTTTGTAATGGTTAAAGACGTGACGGAGGTACGTGGGCGAAGCAAATATTCGCGTAGGTCATGATACGGATGCAAGTTTCGTAAATTGTCAACTTTGCCTAAGTGACAATAATGTCAATTAGGCAAAGTTACTACTACTACGCTTCCCTATGAGGTGGAATAGCCTGCCGCGAATGAATGCTGCGCGATCACGAACTATCTTGAGATGAGCTGCAAACGTCAATCGGTTGTCTAACGTGACTCCAAAGTACTTGACGCGGTTCTCCCATGGGACGATCCGGTCAAATAATTGGATGCTCGGAAGAGAATGCTTGGGAGGCGGTGTCGTGCTAAAGAGGATCGTGACGCTTTTTTCCGGATTAACCTCGATATGCCATCTACAGAACTAATCACCAAGGCTGGTAGCGGCTGATTAAAGTCTATTACAGACTGTTCCGAGACGTCTATCGGAGATATAGAGGGCGAAAAGCGCGAGATCGACCTTAGGAGTCTTGGGCATGTCGTTCGTAAAGACTGAGTAGAGGAAGAGTGAGAGTGGCTAGCCATGAGGGACGCCGGCGCATATAGGGCGGGGCGAAGAGAGCGTTCCTTCGACGCGATAGCGAAACGAGCGATTCGACAAAAAGTCCCGTATGATGAGCACGAGTTTGTCCGGCACCCCGAGTTTGCTTATGAATTAAGCTATTATGCCAGACTTTGTCGAATGCTTTCGCCGCGTCGAGGAAAAGCGCTCCTTTGGGGTTCGCGGAGGCTCGAAATATTACGCGGTAGTGGATGATCTGGATGATATCTAGATCTTACCCATGGTCACATGATATAGCAAGAACCAATGTACCGCTTTAGTACAAGATACCCACAGTGCGATCTCATATATTTTTAATTTTAGGCAAAGGTTAATGTTGCTTTAAAATTGTGTACGATGGCAGCACATAACCTCATCGTTTAATATCAGTTGAACGTCACTTACAGGTAAGTTCGTTTGACTTTCAATTATATTTGTAAAAGTTACTTAACATTTATGGTAAACAGTGATTCGCTAAGTTATACATACTTATTTTTATTTTGTTCATAGATACAAATAAATATTTGGAAAATAATTGCTATTATTGCACCATTTCCAATACCTACTAGGCTGGTAGCGCCTATCGATAGGTGGAAATACTCTTTTTTATTGGTGACCATAAGGTAAGGGAAGGGTAAGACCATAAAACCTACAACTGGTGAACGTTTTAAAAGAGAACGACACTGATGTAATTCTATATATTGGGGTGATAAAGTGATAATAAATGAGATTGCTATGGTGCTGTACCTAACGGTATGAAAATTTTATTCTATGCCTTTAGCCTACATAATATGTGCAATTTGATGATAGAATAAAAAAAATCTTAAAAGTCATTCTTCAATTACATATATTTTCACCAAATTTAAATACACACTGTAATTACGAATATTCTGCAAGAAATACTTAGATGTTCTTGCCCTGAAAGTAATGAATTCAGTGGTTCAAGTGGCGTTGTTAGTTGTGGTATTTTCGCACTGCATAATCCTGGTGGTTTTTCTAATAGGTCCCGACCGTTAAAGTAGGTTTGTTCCTTACCTAACAGAATTATACACTACTGGACTTGTTTTTTTTATTTCAGTAATTTGTAAGAAGTAAAAAAACTAGAGTGAGACAAAACTTATGGCCATAGAACAATTTGTATTTGCTCCACGTTATGGCCCGACTAGGTAGAGTACTTATACGGGTTACGTAATTTTCCCGTAACTATTTGGTTACTCAATAGAGGAGCTTCTGTAGGAGGTTCTGTAATTTCCTCGTATACACATGTGTGGTATGTGAATGTAAGCTATACTTGGATATATCTAGCGCTGCAAAAAACTGGCTATTGCAGTGAATGTTGAAACTATAATAATTAAGATCAATACTTGTGTCTAAGTTAGCCATTTCACAAGTCTAGTAACTTAATGAAAATTTTCAACTGCTTCTAGTTATTTAGAGGGATATACCTAGACGTTTTTGAGATACATCAAAGGAAAAGTGATCTTAGGCCTGACCAGAAAAATAAAATATGGAGCCCTAAAACTTGCCATGAGAGAGACTTTGCAGTGTTATCAAGTTTAAAAAAAAAGTAAAAAAAAAAACAGTATGGGGTAAACGATAACCATAGAGTGAAATAAAATACCAAATATTCCGTTTCCCTGTTCTACTATTTTTAGGTATCTTTCTATTATTATATTATTTGATTAGAATAAGGGTTAATTACATACAAGCACTTTAGACATAGGTATTTTAAGGTTATATTTCTGCCCTTTGATTATTGTGAAGTGTTTCTATAAGTATCGAAAAATATGTTTTTTTAAATAACCTTTTTCCACGATTCAATAAATATTTAAGATAACCATTTAGATAACTGGGTTTATGTTGCAAATAATATTTGTCTCATTTTGAAACCCAATATTATAATTGTATACAAGTTGAGCATTGAATCTAAAATAACCATTTCTAATTTTATGTTAACATGAATACGAAATGGAAAGACATTTGTTATAAATAAAGAAAAGCGTCAATTATTAAAGTTTTATTTTTAAACTATTTTACAATATAGAATGCATAACGGACGGATCAGATATTTAATTAAGTCACTGGGTGCTTAAACATTTTTTATAAACCTACCTAAATAATTCATTCAACATAATATAATTTTATTAATCTCAATACAAAGGGCATTACAAAAAATATTTGGAAATCACATGAAAATTCTGTAAAATATGATTACGGTTTCGTCAAAATATTAAATTTCCGAAGCGATAAATTTTTTAAACAGATTTTACTCATAAGTGTACAGAATAATAGGTATTTCTTTTGTAATAAAGTAGTTGCATCGAAATTCAAAGCCAAGCCCTATTTCTTTTTGTGATATGTTATGTAATAACAATTTAGTTATAACAATAATGGTCAAAGTTCAACAAATTTATATTTTATTAAACTATACTTTTAATAACAATATATCTTACTTATAGTCCACTGAGAATTTCTCTCACGGGTTTTATTTAATCGTCACATAATGGGGTCTTTATGTATTTGTATTATAAACCTACCCGATTTTACAGTTATAATTATAAATTGGTTATAATCATATAATACGTGATGTATATAATTTATATTTACAGAATATTTACCGATACACCTTTCAAATTGAGTATTTATAAATATAATTTATAATAAAAATTCTATTGGGTACCATTACCTACCTCTAAATTACATGACTAAGTTTTCCATTGAGGATATTTTCTTGCAAAATATTATTTCTAACGTTATAGATTATTTATTCATGTTATAATTATACATTATAATACGTTAATACAATGACTTCGATAGGTACAAAACATTTGTAATAATGCATTTTAACAAACGCGTAAAAAGTGCGTTTAACAATAATATTTCTTAAAAGAACATCTGTATTAATGAACATTTTAAATTCTTAAAATTATCTTAAAGATCACTAACATAATCGATGAATAATATACATTTTTGTTCGGAATTTTAATACTAGGTACGATCATAATGGCCTCGAGGAAACAAAGTATACTTATACTTGCCCATATTATATAAATAGGATATTCTCGTTCATTTGTCCCAGAAATACATATACAGCTTTTAACTTCAAAGTATTCTATTTACTCACAATGTCGTGTCTCGTCCGCAATGTTGTCATGTCAAAGGGGCAAAAAAAAACAAATACGCATCATTATATTTCAGTTAATGATTTATAATCTATTATGGCTTGTATTTTAGTATGGGCGGACTGTGCCGAGTCGTCCTCTAGGTATCGGTTCTGCGTAACTGTGGCGGAACTTCGTCGGCTGTCGATCAGCGAGGTCACGGAAATCCCTATAGTCTCTCTCGAAGTACCTATCCCTGTCTCCCTCTGCGTACGACTGTCGTTGGTCGTCCAGCAACCGTGAGCGACTGAAACCTCTCTGTCTGTCACTCCAGTCTCGCCTCCGGTCTTCGATCACCGGCTCAATTACCTCATCCTCGTCGATGCGGCGGTCCAGTTCTCGTCTGTCCCTTTCCCTATATCTGTCAAAATCTTCCCTGTGCGGCTTCGGTTCGATCCTGTTCAAATAATCCTCCGTACCGTATTCGTATCTTTTTACGTCGTCACGTTTCCTGCCCACTCTCGGAAGCCTCTCTATCTCTCTGTGTGCCAACTCCCTGGTGTCATCCCGGACACGTTCTTCCTTGCGCCTTTCTGGCTCCCTGTGAGAACGCTCAATATCCCTTTGAGAACGTTCAGGTTCTCTGCGGGAGCTCAGCTCTCGGTGACGTTCCTGTCGCTCGTCCCTTCTTTCCTCCTCGGGGGAAGAAGTCGAGCGACTGTTTCTTTCGAGCATGCTCCTGCGTATTGCCATATGCTGTTCTAACTCCTTATTGAATCTCTCTCTTTCTAAGTTCATGAATTTCTCCTTCGCAACATTGAAGCGATCTTTCGGAGAAGTTTCGGCTATCTTCAAGCTACCTTCGCTGGCTCCTCGCTGCAGTTTGCCGAATCTGCGTTCTTCGACTCTGTCGATGCTTCTGTTGGAAGGTTTGGTTTCTGCGACGTATCGTCGCCTGTAATTGGTGCCGTCATCTATTATTTTTTCTGGTTTTTCTTTGCTGACCCGCTCTAGGGATTCGTGGCGGAACCTTCGCTCGAAGGTGGCGTCCCGGAATGGGGCTAGTTGGTCTCGGAACTGCTCGGGATAGTCATCGTTGTAAGGGCGTTCGTAGTCACGAGGTGAGAGGGCGCGACGAGGTGGGGAAGAGCGGCGGGGCGGTGAAAGACGACGGGGTGGTGACAGACGCCGGGGTGAGGTTGCACGACGTGGTGACGTTGCGCGACGCGGCGGCGACGCGTCAAATGCCTCGTGCATTAGATACGCTGTACTCTCGGCCCAGTCTTCCTCTGAAAATTGAAATAAACATACTCGTTATTTAAAAATGAACTATAATTAGATCGAAGTTGGAAAAGTAGCATCTAAATTATATTTGTAATTTTTAAGTATGTAACTGCTAGATGTATAAATCTAAAGAAAAAATTACTAGAAACTAATCCTCGCGGTTCGTGTTCCATCTGCTGCCTGGTCCGAGTGGGATTATTTCTAGTAAAATTTCTTTAGTAACATCTAACTTTGAAACAAAACCCAAGAAAATCTGCCACCAATCGGCAATTTTGTTTTATGAGAAGAGCTCCAAGGGCATATAGGTTCGGACAGGGTAGTTCAATAGTTTAGTATCGCAAACGCTAATAAGTTATAACGACAGCTACTCATTTGTTGGTCATAATATATAGTTTTACCACCTAAATGTAATAAAAGTATAATCGCTCTAATCAATGTCTAGCTATGAACTTGAGTAAATTAAATGAGCCTAAAGTTTTTATAGATCCACTACATTTATAAGACTAGGCGGAAAAACTATTGCGACGTAAGCGTGAATATGATATCATTTGTAATTCACTTAGCCTAGAAGACGTTTAATCATATGCATGGTGTAGCTCAAACACTACTCTCAACTTGACCCAAACAACATTGAAGTAGCGTTACACGGTTAGATTGTGAAGGTATTACAAATATGTATGCGTACTTAAATACGCACGACGCAGCGCAAACATTTACAAGATACTCGTAAGTATGTGACCTTTTCCTAGTATGTCACTTTTTAAGGACAGAATAAATTTACCAACATTCAAAAGTCATGACAAAGGCAAAATGTACCTTTATTTCAAAAATAATAAAGTTTCACTCTGATAGTACTACCTATTTTTTTGTAGGTGGGTAATTAAGTATCTATATCTACGAATTAAACGTTCTGCAATCATGAGTTAGACTTCTCGCTTTTGAATACGGCTCACTTAACGGTATTCATCTGAAACACACCTTTTTCCAAACTTGTTTCTAAAATCAAATTGACATAGAAAAGAACCTGTCGGCTCCCACGTGCCACCATCTTGGAATTATTATCAACGCCATCTTACTAAAGCGCGCGCCTTTTTAATTGTATGGGATTTAGGTAACGGTGGTAAGTTTCATTTTATTGTTGTGATCTTGTGGTCTAGTTCACTTTGCACAATATGGTGAAGACAATGCTTAGTTGAAGGCTCTTTTCATTAACTGCGCTTTCTTAAGTTTTTGTTTTGGCAAAGTAATGAGCGGTGCGATTGTGTGTCTGTCTGTCTGACACTTACCACCGCTGTCACTTTCTAAGTGGAAATAAAGATCGTTAATAAAGATTTTATTTGTAATGGTACCCTAGCTATTTTATAAAAAATATGTTTTTATACAAACCATCTACTCTGGTGGATTTAAGAGAAACAGTTGAATGGTTATCTTAATGGCATATATACCTACAAGCTTGCACTACTCAAGCTTGTAGGTTGTAGGCTTGTAGGCTTTTATTATGCACCGTAAATTGGTCAGCAGGATTTTGTGAGAGCTCGTCGAGATATGTATAAAACTATTAAAAACCGCATTTAAAGCCCGTTGAAAAGTGTTTTATTTAATAAAACACACACATAGTTCATACACATGAACACATACGAAATAAATACGTTCTAATTGCACCAAAGTTCTTTATTCAAATTAAGGCTTAATCGTGTTTAAGGCATCATTCCATCTTTGTCAGTTGTTAAAAGTCAACTAGTGATAGATAGAACTTTAAACATGATAAGCTTATAAATTTGAATTAAGAAGTTATTTAAGAAGCAAGGAAATTCACTCATCATCTCATCAACGAAAGAGATGCAAATAAGGCATCGAACAATAGTATTAAGTACTTCATTGTTGTTTCGTCGAAGGTCATAAGTACATACATGATGAGATTTTCCGAACAATTGAATATTTTTTTTGAAGCTGGGAAAAAAGGGCCCAAGCTTCTCTTATATCCTTAATAACACAACATCTTTCATACACTATTGTTTTTATATGAAGGGGTCGTGAGAAATATTAAAATTTTGCTATTTAGGGGAATGTCACTTTCGTTTGTTTAATTAAGTAGGTGTTTGACTTCTTGGGTCGAATCTTTCAATTCTTGCATAAAACGTCGGTAGGTAGCTGTCGGTTTAATAAATCAAAATCAATAAGTAAGAGGTAGCACAATCTTTACCTTACAGGAGATCACAGTACAATAACACTAACTTTTGGAGGTGTTGTGTTTCTGTCGGTGAGTAAGGTTTCAGGGCTCCACGGGGTAGGGGTTTGGGTTAGGGTAGGTTTTTTTTTCAAATAAATAGTCATTGAATGCCACTTGTTAAGTCGATTCGTTCGGACTTCATCGACGTTAACAGTTATTTTACGTTTTTGTATGTACGTATGATTATTGATTTTAATTATATTTTGTATTAATGATTTTTATTTCATTTAAGTATGTGTATTTATGTATGTTTAAATGTATAGTACAAAATAAAACTAGTAAAATGTATATTTTATCAATTTGTGTTGGGTTAGGTTTGGTACACAAACGGTGCGAGTGATATTATTGATATCGCAAGCGTCTATAAGCTATGGTGTCCAATACCATCAGGCGGGCCATATGATTGTATGCCACCCGTTTTAGCATAAAAAAACCCAGTGACGATGTAGAGAATGAAAAATTGGCCCGATTTAAAGCACCTTAAGCTTCAAGTACCTACTCATAAGTAGAGTGAAAAGCATCGATAGTAACATAGACTATTTACCTTATTTATGTATAGTTCTTTATTTATTTAATTTGTAAATTTTAAACTAAGCTATATTGCTTAGGAAAAACATCTCAAGTAGGATGAATAGTCGGTTAACACACCGGTTAACCGGTCCACTGGAAGCTTATTAGTAATCTCTGGTATTAGTCTCGGAATAACATTCCTTTGGCAGTAAGCAGCACATTGAACTTGCGTCCAAGCCAGCAAGTACCTCTAGGCGTTTAATGCTTACATAATAACCCAACAAAAACAATCACCGATCACAATCTGCTGATCAAATTGTAGATTGTTAACAACTCGACTGGTTGCCAGTTGTTGACCTTCATTTGTTTCATATGAAGCGAGCATTGCATAGGTGTTAAAATAGCACTTTCCGAAGTGTTGATAATCGAAGTAGTCTTGGGAGTTAGAATGAATTTGCATTGAAAAAATGATTAAAGGTCGAAGCGTTTCAACTTGAGCCGTTCAGTATTATTTGTATGAAACTAAGGAGTTTCATAGTTCGCAGTAAGGACTGCAATGCGTACGTTATCTGAATCGTAACGTATTCGCCTCGCCTAGGGATACGAGCTTTTTCGATGCGACCATAAGAGCGCGGTAATCGAATTCTTCATCGATTACCGCGCCAAAGCTAAAATTGACAAATGGGAATTTTGATTAAAATATATATTTTATTTAATTATACTCGCGGCCGCGCCCGATTACTTCCGCGTTAACTTTAGTTTTTGAAAATCAGTCAGGAACCTGATATTTCCCGGGATAAAAAGTATTCTGTTTTTCAATTCAGGTCATAAACTATACGCGTGCCAAATTTCATCCAAATCCATTCAGTAGTTTTTGCGTGATTGAGTAACAAACATACAAACTTTCACATTTATAATATTGCGTTTTATAAGATAATTTGTAAATAATAACACAAAGTACGTAAACGCATAGTGATAAGTTGATCTGCCATTATTTTAACGAAAGAAATTCCAATCAAGTTAAGTATCAATATTCCTGTTACCTTTAACCTTTACGCTAATCCGTAGCTATACACGACGAGTAGCATACACGATTTAAGTTACCTTATATGATCTTGATGTCTCGTTAAGAATTGTTCACTAGAAGAATACAGTCATTTTTCAAAGACCTAAATAAAAAAACGGGACATGTGCGAGACGGGCTCGCCCACCGAGGGTTATACAAATGTTTTGGTAGGTACTCAACATAAACACCCGTTTTTTTACGTTAACTTAGAAGTTTGATTTTTTCACCACTGTTTAAATTTCATCGTCAGTCAACGGATTAAATTTCATCTCGATACCTTCACACATTCCCGAGATAAAAGGTCTTGATAGACAGACATACAAACGGCCGTATCTTTTTTTAAATTAACTGAGAAGTTTATTACTTCACAGCTTCAAGGGACCGCAGACCAGGGTTATATGCTTTAAATTTCAACTCGATACCTCAACGCATTCCCTAGTTAAAAGGTCTTGACAGAATTCGGACAGACGGACAACACAGTGATCCTACTCGTATATGGGTTTAGCTTTTTTCTTTAGAGGCATGGAACCCTAAAAGCCGACCAAGTTTGAGTTGGAATAGCAGATTTTGTAGACTTGCAAAAAAATTGACAATAGATCTAGCAGAGAAAGGTAGAAAAAACTACATTCCTTATATTTTTATACTGTTTATCGCTAATGTCGCTATAGCGGGCGGCTATTGAAATACTCGTTCTCTCTGGGATAATTTCAAATGTTTACTATATAGGGTTAGGGTTTATTTAATTCAGCCTTGTGACCGATGGACACACTTAGTAAAAGGTCTCAGTTAGAGTAGTAAGTCGTACCTTTAAGTTACGGAATTCTAAAAAGAAGAAAAACATTGGTGGGCTTTGAACTCCATGGATTTGGTTCAATAGCGGTCGCTCCCAAAAAGTAATTGACGTATATGAATACATGCTGATTTGTTCGTAAGTCTTTTTCCATCATAACCGCATTCTTCTTTATCATCATTTATCTTCGTCATTAGAACTTAATTACAAATTAATGATACGCTATGGGATAATCATTTTGTAATACTGGCTTGTTCTGAACGAGATACGGTTATTAATTCAATTTGCTGCGTTCATCTTTTTTAATATGTAATTCATACAAGTGTATAGGCTAGGTGTACCATAATCTTGAAGCATTATACCGGGATAGGGGGATGAAAACCAGATGACTGAAAAAAATTTGGTTGATGTAGGTACTTGGTCGATTAATGAACTGAATTATCCTTATTTTTATACAAAAGCCAAGCAATAAACTGTTGTTGTTCATGTGTCTCGTCACTTTTTAATGTGAATGAAAAATGAATGTAATTTTAAACTGACAGGACGAAATAATATTAAAGTAGTCAGTATAGGTATATATAGTATTATAGGGAGTTCCGTACCTAAAATAGAAACAACGGAACCTATATATGATTACTTTGTTTTCATCTGTCTGTCTATCCATCTGTTAAGACCCTTTACCTCGGGAACGCATCGAGGTATTGAGTTGAAATTCAAACCATATTCTCAGTCCGTTTTTTTTTCAAGTTTATATGCTGTTGGTCTCAGATTTAGCATCTCCGAGCTATGGGTGGCTCCGTGTATTTCAATCCGGGATACGGCTAGTGGCTCTTATGTTTTTCTAGGCGAAGGGCATCTACCTAGAGGAGTCTCTGCTCTACGCGGTATAGTCACTAACCACTCGAAACTAAAGGACGTCGACTTGGACCTCGGTTAGGCACGCCGGGACAGATATTTAAAACCGGGACAATCCCGGTCAAATCAGGACGCATGGTAAGCCTATGTATGGGTGATATATAAGCAAAGGTTCGTTATAAGTCCATTGAATGCTGTATTTTGTAATCGATCTGTTAGATCTTTCATAACTCAAAAAAAACTCAAACTCATTTATTCAGTCTAGGCTGTTACATGCACCTATGAAGGTCAAGAAGCTACGCCATCGGTTCGCAAAACTACGGCGGGAGACCTTGTACTGAGAAGAACCAGCAAGAAACTCAGCAAGGGCTGTTTTTTTTCTCCCTGTATTGTTATATTCAGAGTCGTTAAGTTGAAAAATGACTTCAGAGATACTTCTGAAGTCACCTTCCATTACATATTAATTTTAAACATAATCTGTCTCTTAGCATACTTTTACCTAAATTGCCCTCTCTAAGAACCTATATTTTTTTATCTATGACATCATTGAGATATGCAGTTAGCAATTACATTGACAACTAAATAAATTTAATTTTTCTTTAATGTATAAAAGGTCGCAAGCAAATATCAGGCCCGCCTGATGTTAAGTGGTTATATATCACTAAAGTTAATGCCACCTCAAGTACAAACAACAAATGGTTTATTTTTTTTTATATAGAATTTAATTATAGTCAAATTTAACTAAAGATAAAACAATCCAGGGAATCAGCTAACTCCATACCAAATTTTATTAAAATCGCTCCAGCCGTTTATACGTGACAAATATACACACTCACAAACTTTCGCCTTTATAATATTAGTGTGATAACCACTTAACATCAGGCGGGCTATGCTTGCTATGCTTTGCTTCGGTGCACTACAACCCTACACTATAGATTATACTTAGTTTGTTGTTGTTCTCAGGCTTGTATTATACACAATGACTTTCTTCATAATATTGTAAACCGTTCGTGAAAATTTGATATAATTACTTACTAATGTCATTAAACTGGAGAGTTTATTTGTTTTTTTTTGTCGAAAGCTCTAATCTCACAATCTACTGGTCCGATATAAAAAAAATATTTTTGTGTTGGATAGTGCATTTATTGATGAATGCTATAGGCTATTTAACATCACGCTAGGACCAGTAGGATCGGTGCACCAATGAAAGATTTTACAAAATCAGGTAAAAATTTACCATTTGTAAACTAGCTAGTTATGTCATAACTGTAATAGTTAGACATATGGTATCACAGACTTGTTTGTAGATACTGATGTCTTCTATAAAACTTTGAAACATCACTTTGCGCTATTGTTAATGACTTCCGCAGCGGACGCGATAAAAGGTTAGATTTTGTTTTTTTTTTCACACGTTGGATTACATTGTCGAAGTTTTTATAGGGAACCAAAACTTTTTTGAAAATACTGTATAGCTATGTTCATCAGGGATTGTGTAGGGTTCTAAATATGAAAGCATTTTTCAAATCGGTTCCGTAGTTTCGGAGCCTATTCAATACAAGTAAACAAACAGTAAAATATTTCCTCTTAAAATAATCACTTTATCTATACCAATATTATAATATTGGTATAGATAAAGTGACTATTTTATTTATAAACCAGTTAGGTACATAGTTATAAGTACATACTTAATGTACGCAAAATTCTCATTTTTTTACATAGCTACTTATGAATAACTGTGTTTTTAAATCCATTCAAGTTTCTCACAAAAGGTTCCATCAATTTTTTTAGGAGCTGTGTCAAGGCTGAAGCATTAGCGGCTTCTTCAATCATAGATGGATATTTTAAGTTCGTATAAACAATAGTATGACTCTTATTTTGATGCACATAAGGTTTTATATCGACTGTTAAGTGAATAAGAACATCGTGACTAATCAATTTTAAAAGTTAAAGCCGGTTAAATCGTTACCGTACACACGATTTGAATTGTGGAAGGGAATGACGTATTTATTAAAAAAAACATAAATATAATATACTCTTAATATTCTTTAAGAGACAGGGACTAGAACTTCCACGGTATTAAAGCCAACTGACTTACTAGGTTAACTTCCAACAGACCAAATATATATTGTTATTTTTCAGTATCCGCATCTGTTTGTAAAATATTAGGCTTTAAAATGCAAATGTTTATTACACTCAAGTGTCTGGCCCTGTCAGCGGGTGTTTTATATACCTAATAATAGGTATTAGTACCTATATGTAATGAATTAAGAAAACACTATCATAGTTAATTAGGCTTGACTGAGAACGAACGTACCTAAAAGATACGTAGGTCACGTCTGTGCTCATATACGCTAACGCCCAGAAATTAAATGATTCCAACAAATTTGCTATTTTGGCTTTTTGAAGTGACGGATGACTACTCCGTATTATCTCCGTCGGTCTCTGTCTAGCCCGGACTTGGACAAACAAACAAAAATCTTTTACTCTCAACTCAATCAACAGCGTTGGGATATAATAGTTCTTGTTAAAGTTTTCATGTGATTTTTTAAGTTACTTTATTACAAACATCTATACATTTATAAAAATGAAGTATGTAGGTATATATCCTTAAGAGAACCGGATTTGATCTTAAAATTCTTATACGGTACAAGTCGAACACTGAATATTCGAAAACATTTCGCGTCGAATACGAATGACCAGAATAATGTAGTTTGTGACTTGCCTGTTGATTTTAGATATTAATGTGATACGATAATGTTATTGAAATAAGGTAGGTAATTGCATAGTAGAGAAAAATTGCATATAAACTAATTCAAAGTCGCAGTTGCAATTTTTAATGGCACAACATCGGGGCCTTATTGTTTAACAGTTTATTAACTAAGTACATAGACTTTCAAATGCTAAAATTTAATAAATTTCTAACTGATTTGGGGGTCAAAAAAGCTATTTTAATAATAGCGTTGTTAGCTTTAAATACTAATAATACTTTCAATGATTCAGATCTTAAAATAACAACATATATGTTATTACGATATTTTCTTTGTATGAGAACAAGTAAAATGGCCAAATGCGATTTTTGTCCATCAAAAAGAATTCATGTATGAAATATATTATGAGATGTTTTTGATTTTAATCTCCCGGATTTTTTTTACTTCGATAATACTTAATCGTGTGACATATTCGCGGTTAGCCAAAAATCGTAGCGTAATCGTGTAAACTCTGCAGTAAACGGCGTGCCGCGGTGGGTCACGACAAGATTGCAATGACGCCATCGTACAGCCACGAAAATTACCGCGTTTTTTGCTCGTTTGAAAGAATTCCTTTACAAATCGCCAGCCCGAAGGGATAATGGTAGCTCATTAGACACTCGACTCGGGGCTGATTCGTTCCGACTAGTTTACTTATACAAGAAGCCTTTTTTCTGTATTCGAGTAAATGATGTTAGATTAAATCGAAATACGATTTTATTGATAGTTTTATTGTTTCATCAATTAAAATGCATATACCTATTTTTATTTAGATGTTTTTAGGTAATATATTCCTTTTCAATCGACTTTATGTAGATTATATAGTTCTATTTTTAAGGAATTAACTGCATACCTAAATAGATTTAAATAAATCTGAAGAAAATATTATTAGAAAAAATCTAGTCGATCCTGGTTTAAATCAGGCTTCTGACTCTGGATCATTATTATTATCATTCACATTCACAAATATTGAGTTTGAATCATATTACACATATGATAATGTTTAATAATTATTATGTACTCATAAAAAAGCCAAATTAGCATAATATTCCATGCGGAAATATTAGATACGTGTATTTTTTACTGTCTCCAATGAAATCATCAATTCAACATGATCATTTTAAATACCATGCCACGATGATGTTATATCATTAAATAATTTTACATCAACAGGAAACAGGTATTTGCCTCGAAACTAGCTACGGAATATTTTTAAAAGATTGTTAAAATCTTTGTTTTTTTTTGTTAAATGTATAACGTCATATGTTTTGTTACCCTTTCAAGTTTTTAAAGTTAATTTTTTTAACCAATCATGAAAATAATGGAATTCTTCTTCAATAATTGAGTTTTATAGTTATTGCTACTGCGAGTAAAGAATAAGTGAATAGATAATTTTAGTGGTAGTGTGAACAGTCGGTGTTTTACTTGGCTGGTTTTGATAATTATTAATCAGAAAACATAAAAGTACTGCTAGATCTGAAATAATAACTGTAGCTAAGAAACGAATCTTTTACTAAAGATTTATTTATTGTTCCTGGGCCATCATCTAGTAAAAACAGAGCGATCTCAAGGGGCGATGCGATTATGAGAACTCAGATTAATGATATTAAGATGGTGCTCACGAAGCAATTCCCTAAATGCATGTTCCTTTGGAACTTTTCTACTACAGCTGTGACAGTGAAAGAGTAAGAGACGAAGCCAGAACAAAAGGACGACAGAAGGAGATTGTCCGTTGAACGATGAGAGAAATATATCCACAGATCCAGTACTTTTTTTGGAGTGTGTATTATGTTATAAGATACACATGACTTATACAGCGTCACCGGGCCGGGCTTGTACTCATTCTTGCAGAGAGTAGGTAAGGTTTAAGTCAACTTAGAAGAATTGTCACCTAGTCGTTAAGTGCGCGAAATATTCCTCCAGAAGAAAGCTTGATGTCTGGGTATACATTACATATACATTTATGAAATCACATACACACATAAATTGGTCGACGTGGCTGTAATACCGTAATAGATGAGGTCAGACGCTTACCGCTAGTGCTGTGGTTATCGTGCTCTCCTCTTCTCGCGTAGTCGTTCCTTTCCGGCGAGGGAGCTAGATCGCTGCCGATGCCCGAGCTACCACCAGAGGACTCCAGCTTGCGGCGCGCGTTCACCCCCACGATGTTCTGGTTGAGGCACCGCCTCGTATCGATATTGCTCAGGTTGCCCTTCTGTCTGTGCACCGTGTCGTAGTCGCGGGGTGGCAGAAGTATCGGGCTCTTGCCTGCAAGTTGAGCTGGTTAGTAACAATCGTCAGTTAAGTATTTAACGTGATTTCCTTTATATTCAAGAAAGCGTGATAGCAAGCTTTGTAAGCACATTTCAAGAGGTATTGATTTTGAAAAATAAGCAATAGAATAAATAAGGATGAGATTTTGTAACTAAGTACCACATAGGCTTCATTGACATGAAGATATAATTTATAATTGTTATTCAATGAAGTTACTTCAGTATGTTAAAGATAGTATAGTCTAAAATCCTCTAGTTAGAGATTACCCTCAAAAATAGTATTTCAGATATTTTTGTTTAATATTTCTCTTAAAAAGGGCACAGTAGGAGTACAGTCGAAGCTAACGCAAAAGGATTCCCGTCCTCCAAAGAAAACTAAATTTAGTTATTCTCCCAATATCAAAATCAATTTCAAGTAATAATGTTATACCTGACTTAAAGTGTCAAATTCATTAATATATTGGTGCTACTTACATACATACCAAACATAAATACTGTGCACATACAACGCGCGTGGAAGCGTGTCTACCTACAGTAAAATATGAAAAACTCCACTGACCTACGGCTTTTTTACCTGTTGACAACTTCTGCTTGAGCTCGGCAGCTAAACTGTCATATAGATTCGCGACGCAGCGCTCTTCATTGCTTCCAGAATCGGATTCTCTGGATACTTCGCTCCCTAGGGATGAATCTGGAGGTTTCTTGCTGGAAGGCAGCGCCCCCCTCATTTGTAACTTGCGCTCGATGTCTGCGAATTTCTTTTGGTTCTCGGGCCTCTCTATTAGCGCTTGAAGATGCGTGTACAGCATCTCTGCCGTGTGGTCCGAGTCGCATCTGGAGAAGAGGGAATTCGGTTAATTTAAATCAATATTTGGATCCGGCCTTGGATCCTGCCCTGACTGGAGCATAGAGCGCTTCGTTACCATGGAAGGAATTAATCAATATGTAACGGTCAATAATATACCCATTATTATCCATATCTATCAACTTAAAATAATTATGCTGTTTTTAGAGTCAAGATGCTGAATTATATTTGAACAAAGCTCGCAACAGATGTTGCCATAAGATTGAGATATCAACTTATCGTCGAGTGCATACGATATTGCAACGTTACAAATATTTTAATGCAATATTATATCTGTAAAAATTTTCAAGATAAGTGTTGTAATGTTATCGATACATCGAACGATTAGTTAATGTCACACCCGGCGTTGAGCGATGCATTCTTTATTAATAATAATCCTACTAATATTATATTGGATTTGGATGAAATATGGTACGCATATAGTTTACGACCTGCATTGAGACATAGGATACTTTTAACCCCGATAAAGGTTAGGTTCACGTTAAAAACTAAAGTTAACGCGGACGAAGTCGCGGGCGGCGCTAGTTATTAATGATGAATGATAAAAATTTCAAATAAAAGAAATTAATTAGAATTTCAGTGCTGATGAAGGTTTTAGTATGTTTCTTGTTATATTCAAATGAAGTTGTCTGTAATGCACTACTAGAATTTCTTCATCATTATCATCATCAGCGTATGAATATCCCCACTGCTGGGGCACACGCCTTCCCTATGGATAGAATAGGGAGATTGAGCCACCTTAGTGTGCCTTTAGAAGCACGGCGGAGCTCGAGATAATAAGTTTTTGATCACCCATCCAATGACCGACCATTGGGAAAGTTGTTCAACTTCCTCGATCGCAGGCCGAACACCTTTCTTATGATCACAAATTCACAAGCACATCTGAAACGACCGACGTTTCCTTCCAGTTCTAATAGTCTATCATTCAAATGCGAACGGGTATTAGGACTTCCTTATTGACTTCGGAACTTTAAAACTAGCCTTTTAGTGTCGCTTACTGGGTCAAATAGACATGTTCGCCCCATAGGCATAAGTTACGCATTATTCATACGTTGTGTCGTAACAACCGTGACTGATCACGTAACTGGTGCGACAGGAGCCGCGTGCCAGAGCTACGCGTGCGAATGTCAAAGTTGAACGATTATCGACAAGGCCCTGTCACACTGTTGTACATTAGAGCAGTGACGTGCCTAAATAGGTTACTCGGTATCGATAACTGAAATCACGCTCAAGTGTTACCGGTCGTGAAGCTATAAAAGGTCAGGGTGCTATTTTGTTAGACATTTTATTTATAGTTTTTGACAATTCCTCACGTAGGTTTATTTAATTATGATCCAAATGAGCAAATTATTCTAATTAAACGTGTTGATAATTTATTTTTGTAGATCGGCTATATTTTTGTATCTACAATCTACATATTATCTTAACTTCGGACTATCACGTTTTGCTAAAAATTAAATAAACGTAGAATATTGATTGACAGATTAATTAATTGAATGTAAATAAAATATATTTGTTTAATTATACTATCCTTACCCTATAAAACAAAATAGCAATGCTCTTTGTTTATAAAGAGAGTTTGTAACTAAAATGTCTACAACAATAAATGTACTTAAGTTTTTTTAAGTTCATTTATTTTGTGAATGTCGAATGTGAATTTCTTAAGGTAGCAATGAAATATGACTTCAATATAAATTCATGCCACAATTTTGATTATTTGCCCTGCCTTCATGAATAATTTCATGTAGCAGGTAGCTATTACTTTGTTTGGTTTAAAACATTTCTATTCAAGATTTTATTGTTCAATTTTCGAAACAACAACGCAAAATAAATATAAATTATTATACATTATAATCTAATAAGCTGCGACGGACGTGGTGCGATCATACTTTAAGACCGTACGCATGCCATGGGCGTGTTGATCCCATACTATTACCATAACGCGCTTATTAACATAATATTACGTAACCGTTGTAACGCGTTATAACGAGTTATTTGCATTACCATTTACATTAATTGTTATTTTAATGTGACATACTCTAATAATGGTACTGTCTGGTCCGGTTATAGTAATTGCATGTTCTTTTGTAATTCGACCTTTGCATTGAATAGTGTCTCCATCTCCGATGATAAACAAGTAGCAAAAAAACTATCTTTATAAAGAACAATATTCCCTTTTTTATTAGAATTGTTATTAGCAGCCATAATCACAGAATCAATAGATTGCAGTTAGTACCTTTACTAAGCTTAAATTAAGCGAGTAAATTGAGTATGAAATGTTTAAATATTCGACAAAAAAAACAAGACTCGACATCTTACTCTGCATCTTATTTCCGTTAATTAAATGACGTGTCCATATTCATAATTACTAGCAGATGTGTCCTAGCTAGCTGCAAGTAAATAAAAAGAAGTTACCGCAAGTCAATAAAGTGAAGACTTATTTAAGTAAATAGTAAAGTTTAAAATGTCAAACTCGCCTAAGATAACTTTGATGCATCTGCTAATAAAATTTCATTGGATATTTATTGAGAATTCTGGTGAAATACGCAATGAATATGTTTTAATTGCAGACTGTTTCAAAAACGTTGGCCCTAATAGGATTACCAATTAATGCGTTAAAATAACACATCATAATAGTAAATTGATGCAAAAACAATTAAGTACTCAAATACAAAGTTAGTAAGTATCAAGCTACACAGAGTATATACTTAATAATAATTATTTATGGTATTCATAAATATTATACCATGTAATGACTTGTTTTTTATTGATGATATGGTGAAAAATAGGTGCGTATCAAGCGGACATCCCGCAAGATTTCGACAGTCCTTCTTGGAATAATATCCTAAAATGTTTATTATATTAAGTCGACATTATGTCGCTGATATATGAAAGCCCACGGTTTGTTGTGGGGTGATATATATATATATATTTGCGCCGATTTTTATTAAAAAAATGTTCTATACTGGTTTTAATTAATGCGGAATTTTTCTTTAAACTTATTAAAAGAAATTTATTCATTCTCAATAAATTCTCCTATATAAAAACTCATCTTTTCAAGCTTACGCGGAGACCCATTGTCTAACTACAATTGTTACGCAAATCTGACACAGCCCCGATCTCATGTCAAGAATTACCGACAATATGTTTATTTGACATATTGTCGGTAAATGTCGACTTAAAAAGCTAACTTTTTTACAACATAATTGTCGTGAAATAAGTTACGGATAATTATAACAAAATGCTTGCCATTTTTATAAGCATTTCCGAAAATCATTCTCAAAATTTGTCACTATATCGACATATGTGACTTGGTAAATTGGACCCAGGCCGTAATTATGATTTGGCTTAGGCCTTCTATAAAAAAGAAGAGCGTGCTTTGTCGCTTACAGGCTTAGAAAGTTATTTAGATTCGATTTTGGACGACAAGAGCATTCCGTATACTCGTGCAAACGAGTATTCAAATTCCACTATTCGAAATTTGCGGAATCATTATTATTTAACACTAGCGGAAACGATTTCGTCCGCGATAACTTTCAGTCCGATCCATCCAATCCAATCATGAACTTAAAATTTTTCCGGAATAAAAAGTATCCTATGTCTCAATCCAGCTAATAAACTATATTTGTGGCAAATTTAATCAAAAACCATTAAGTTTTTTTGCGTGATTGAGTAACAAACAACGACTAACAAACACAAACATACAAACTTTCACATTTATAATATTAGTAGGATTATACAGATAATGGTATCAATTCTGCCCTGATACTTTAAAATTAAAACTAACATCAGCCTCTCCTTTTCATTCTGTAATAGAGAATGACAAGAATTCACTGTTGTCAAATTTAAGTTTAGGTTTAGAGAACATACCAGAATCGACACCAATGTGTCGTTAATTCAGTTTTCAAATCAGCATTATAAATATCCTGCAGTGCTATTCTGTAAGAACCGCGTGTAATTAGAAATTAGAATACGAATTTCAAATCACACCGGAGAATTCCGCGGTGAATGGTGAGTTTATTCTTACAGAATTGTACTGCTGGATTGAAAAGAAGAGATTGTTATTAAATTTATACAGGTACATTAAAAAAGTATAGGTAGCCATTTGAAGTGCCAGCTCATGGCAAAACCAATTCGAATGAGAAACCACCTTTTTCATACAAATATCGCAAATCAGACCTCTCTGATAAGTACCGTCCCGTTGTCTATACGATCGGATTTTCTACAACAAAATTAGCCCTATGACCTCGCGATGGGGACAGCGGAAAGGAAAAATTGTGGTTAATAATATTAAAATAGATATTTATAGTTCTACTGGTAAAAAATATATAAATGACATTGCTCATCTCAGAGGAGTGCAAGCGATAGGTCATCAGTGGAATGTTGACATTTTAAAGTCAAGGTTGAGGATTCAATGGTTCGTTGAGCGTAGCTTGTTTCTTTATTAGCGTTGGCAAGCACCTGACAAAGAACGAGATATAAAAATAAAACAAAAAACTATCACATTTCAAATATTAATACATAAAGGTCATATTATTTGTTCGTGTTGCATTGCAACTTTTGAATCACAGCAGGTTCCAGCCGTAAATAAAAAAGGTAATAAAATTTGGACACTTGTAGACGCACAATAATAAACCGTTTGGTCAATTTATTGTGCTTTTATGGCTTGGCTGGCGCAAACATTACGTAGATATTGCAAAATTGTACTAAAATCTCTGAATAAAACGATCTTACCGTGACATATAATTCAATAGTCAAATTTGATATAATGGAATAGCTATATCTATGGTTGAAGTTTTAGCTGTAGCCAATTTGGTAGATCCGGAAATGCATTCATACAGAATGACTGTATTTCTTTATTCCTTCGCCATAGAAAACATAACTAAAAAAAGACCCAGCACCTTCGCTACTGGCTTTTAATTCTCACTTCACGGTTGGTTAATAAAACCATTCAAGCGATTTTTTTGCGCCCCAAACGTGCTAGATTGTTGGCAACACCATTTTTATTTTTTGACAGGTGACAATATCGGAGAAAGTGTTTGCGGATTCTTTATCTGCATTGCAATCGAACGAAAACACGGCCATATGAAACACTGTCAAAAACACCGCCAAACGTAAAAATGAGTGATGAATATATACGGTCCGTGATCCATTGCTCGGTGAAAGGGAAAAACGAAGAGTATTGATAACAAAGCGGCCGTTGGTTGTGTTATTTCTTTGAGATATCGCGGTTTGTTGTAATATGGGTTTCTATGCCTTTGTCGTAGAGGTCGTATAAACTCACCTTTGAACTAGAAAACGAAAGATTCTTATGTCTCACTATCATTAGAAAGCTATTTGTATCCACATCTGATTTTAAATTAATATGAGCGAATCAGGTATTTTTGTTATTATGTGTATGTTTCGGAGTCCACCTCGAGAACGTTAGAAAATATAGAAGTATTAATTTTAATAAATATCGCATTTCAAATATAATATAGGTCCAACTAGTGACGTCAACAATTTTGTTTAGATTCCTCGCACCTGGGGGTATCCGAAAATACCCCATGTATGTTCCGCGACTTTTCTAAGTTTGCGAGTTATATTTTTTTGTGTATTTTTAATGATTTCTGCCAGCGAGGTTTCAAAAATTCATTAAATTTTTTCGTAGTAGGTATTTTGCAGTCTTTTTTTTGTGACATAATTATCTTCAATGATGTTTTAATAAAAAAAATAACTCAGCTTTCTGAAATTACTTACTCAAAAAAGGCTTTCTTATATCTAAATAATAGTTCTCTAAAATAAAATGCACTCGTCCGTCTCAGTCGGTTTTAGTATAATTTACTTTGGATTCAAGCATTTAAATCAAGCAGATTCATTCTACGTAATAATAATAAAGATCTAATTGGAAATTAATTTTATATCAGTCAAATTAATCAATACAGACTAAATGATTTAGGTGATGTTATCGTAATTAAGAGACCCCTACTAATATCATAAATGTGAAAGTTTGTTACTCAATCACGCAAAAACTACTAAACGGATTTGGATGAAATTTGGCACGCATATAGTTTATGACCCGAGAGACATAGGATACTTTTTATCAAGGAAAAATGTTAGGTTCTTGTGTGATTCTCAAAAAACTAAAGTTCACTTGAAAGAAGTCGCGCGTAACTGTTTCTTATTTATAAAGATTGAAAACTTTATACTTACAATAAGCCACCTTGACCAGTGGATAGTATAATTACTTCGCTAAGGATATAGTTGGCAGATAAGGTGTTCCAACCCCAATTCTTTTAATTTTTTATTAATTTACATGTAAGTGGCCTGTTTTTATTGCAATATAATAATAATAATAAGTATTTCTAACACTCGCATCAATTAGCCTAGCCCCAAAATAAGCACTCTAGGCTTGTGTTATGGGTTGCTAGGGTGACGGATAGAATACATATACTGATACATATATAAGTATATTTGTATTATTATTAAGTATATTTGTAAAGAAATACATATTAAACATGCATGACTGAAGTAAAATGTTTATATTCATCACACAAACACTTGCCCCCACCGGGACTCTAACCCGGGACCTTTCAAATGGGCGACACCTTGAAACCCGATGTATAAAACACTCGGCCACGGAGGTCATTGAAATAAATTCTTTAAACCCAATACTTCCATCAATTCTTAAGCTAATCAAGTGGTCTGTCCATAACAGGGCTAGTCTACGATCACTCGTTAAGGAAGATGGCCACTCATTTCCAGGTTATTGCCTGTAACTGCCGTTCTGGTCCCTTTAGTTTTTACTAGCGGTCGCACGCGGCTCCGGTTGTGCTGACCATCTGATATTGATGACTAGTTCATGTGGCTAAGTTTGCTCTGTAGCAGGTATGTATGTTTAGATCCGGAAAACAATCTGGACAAACGAAAATGAGTCAGCCATCAACAGATAATCAATGAATATTGTAGTATAAGATCCCAAGAGAGTGCTAGACCTTACTTATTTTCTCATGGACAAAATATGGACAATTTTTTGGTATCAGGTGGACCAGGCACGTAAAAATCTTACTCACCTAACTTACGGTTTAGGGACTGTTTTCTAAATATATAGTACAGATATAGTATAGACACATTCTGTCAGTAGTTTTTATTGCCAGACACTTTTAATGTCGAAAGCAAAAAACACAAACATACTTTCAATCTGAGACTGAAGTCTGACAGTATTAAATTAAAATTGTTTACAATATTCTTTTACTTCAATAGCTAACGTTAGAATCAGACCGCACGGCAGACTGTAAGTAAAGTGAGCATAATTTTTATGTACCTGTGGCACCTGATACCTGGAAATTGGCCCACAGCACAAGTTAGCGAATATAAGTTCATTGTAAACACTAATACTACTCGATCATCCATATTTTGTCCATGAGAAAATAAGTAAGGTCTGGCGGTCTTGGGATCTGACTCTATTGGTTTATAGGTAACTAGTGGGCTCCCGCGACTTCGTCTGCGATAACATTGGTTTTTGAGAATCCCACAGGAACTTAACAAAATCCGGGATAACAAGCATCCTATGTCTCAATCCAAGTCATAATCTTAATAGTTATGCGTAACAAATTGCATACAAACCCGTTCAATAGCTAACAAGCATACAAAGACAGGAACATAGAAAATTTCACATTTATAATACAAGTAGGATAAAGTTATCTGTGGTCGTGAAGCTGTAAAGCTACTCCTAAGGGCAATTACATAGTATAAGTGTGTGTAAATTATATCAATAGCAATCATCTAGACTCGACTTACTTAAAAATAATAGACTTTTATACGAGGGTTGAAGTTGAAGGAAGTATTTCCTATGTAGGTATGTATTGGGTATTGAGAACAGTGCGATTCTATGAATAAATATCTCACCTTCGAATTCGATAGTTGCCATTTTAGTTTGATATGGATTACGCCATTACAGGGTACCATAAATATTTGACAATTGTCAAACACTTATAAAAATAATTGGACAATTGTCACGAAGCATTAAAGGACAATGGGCAAAACACACCCAGCTCCGCCAACAATGTAATTAGTATGAATCGATAGATCTATGAAAAACTAGCCTTTTTTATTGACACCGTAAAATAATATCCCGGTAGTCAAAAGATATGACACCGTAAAAAATATTCTGGTTGTCAAAAGATATGAGACATGGGCATATTTAAGTAGCTTAATAATTTTTTTTTTAGTATCTTCATTTTATATTGTTCGAAACCATAATAATATACCATATCATACTATACAACCAAATATACGAAAAAGCCTGCCGACCATCCTGCGCTTGCACTTACTGAGCCACCACAAAACGGTTTATAGGGGTTGAAGGACTTGAAGTTGCAAATAGTCGACTCGTCTTACTTCGTTGTGGTTGTGCGCTCCCTGTCACTTAATTGTTGTTTATTTAACACACTTTGGACATTGGAACACGATTATCGGTATTCCCTTGTTTCATTAATGTTCGTTCGTTATAGTACTTGTACCTATTTAATCTAAAATCTATAGATTTATTCTATTCCAAGCCAATTTTCTGTAATTACATAAAGTAATTTTTTTTCGTTGCTGATGAGCTAATCTCGGGCGATTACGTAACCAAATTTCGCTGTATTCTTTAAGTTCTTAACCAGTATCCAAATTTAAAAAAAAAGGTTTTCCAATATTTTTTTCTAGAACATACCTACTTGTATCAGAAAATCCTTGAATAAAGTTATTACAAAATTTATCTAAAAAGTCTGAAAGTTTTTCATTTGTTCATCTAAGTAGTCTGCAGTTTGCACAACTCCGATGCCGGGTGGGCTTTAATTAATTTATTATTATTAGTAACTATAAAATTTTTAATTTAAAATCTAATGTTGAAGAATGGGTATTTACTCAGTTATATTTGCGAGGAGGAACGGGGCCGCATCCTTTCATGTCAGTTGTTGCAAATTATGCTCCTGCGCTTCATCTGTTATAGTTTATAGTAATAGCTAAATAAAGCCATAGACATAGTACGATACTGTCTATGAATAAAGCAGTAAAGATTAGAATAAAATTGCCAGTGGGAATTTCTGGAATAAATGTTCTTGTTTATAATTTAAATTTGTTCCTGCACTTCGAACAGCTTTTGTCAATTTGGCCGTACGTTTTAAACTTTATCAGAAGTAATTAATATTGAAAACAATAAAACTTACAAAAATACAAAGATATATTTCTAAGTAAAAAAAATTTTCACTAAATAACATTCAACATGTATTCTTTCATTAAACAGGAAATATTCAATGTTGAGAATGTGTATCTTAATGTTAAAAATTCATCACGAAATATTTTTTGTTATTTAATTTTTTTATGATTAAGGAAATATAAAAGAAGAAAATAAAAGTGTAAAAATCTAGGCAGACCGCCCGACATGTAATGAATAAATTGAAAATTTATGTCGTAAATTCCAGAACTCTCAACAGATGGCGCTAGTTACTAGGATGCGCCTGCGCGGCACACAAACGTGATATGGCACCGGTTGCCACATAAACTTCGTTTGCATTCTCGGCTAGTATCCAATATTACTATAAATGTCACGGAACCACTGCGGGATAACTACTTATTGAAAATTAAAATAGTTGAGTTTTGCTATGTGAAGTTTAAAATATTTCACTTATAATCTTTTTTTTTATTTTTACAAGGACAAAATATAGATGCCATCCTCACCTTACACTGGACTCAACTCTAATGTGAAGTTTAAAATATTTAACTTATATATTTTTTTTTATATTCCTTTTTTTTAAATTTTGAACTGGACAAAATATAGATGTGAGGTGAGGATGGCCCTCACCTTACACTTGACTCAACTCTAATCCTTACCCCTTAGAAATCTTTACTCACCCAAGATAGTGTTATTTCACTGTGGTCTTCTCTAAGGTGAAGGTTACTTCCCCAAACAGAAGCTCCGTTTCGAGCAAACCTCTTTTAAAAAACTAGGTGCTTTTGATTGTTTCGAAAAGTCTAGTAGACTAGAGTCAGGCTTAGTTTACAAACGCATATAAACAATATTAATTAAGAAATTATTATGCAAGCTACTCTGTGGAGTTCTGCAGAAAATAGCTTACGCTATTATGATGGAAGATGCGCATGAGCACTGCATTGTACCTGCTCCGTTGTTCACAAAGTTGCAACATGCAAGTACCTCGTTCAAATGTCACGTAAAGATTTAGTGTTCTACGGTATAGCAATGTTTGTAAATTGCATTGAAAACAAATTATGCTTGTAATACATTGGTTTACCCATGATTAAGGAAAATTTTGAAATAATATCACAATAAAAGCAGTAGTAAGTAAATGCCAAAGAGATTCTTTTTTCAAAACGCCATCGATCTTAACAAGCATTGGTGATTCTACATTATAAAATTAAGTTGGTTCAGAAGAGACCAGAAGGAGAGATTCATTTTTGAAAAATGAATTAATACTATTCTAGATAAGTTTCCAAGATATTAATATTACGGTGAAGAAACCTTTTACGGAGATTCAAGAAACACGTTGACTTAGGATAATTTGATTGACGTTCGAGTTACTAAAAGGTAGGGTTAATTAAACTTGAAGTGCCCGTATGAAATAAATGGACCTGAGGGACAATTGGTTTCAGCAAGTTAGCGTCGCCTGTCTTAGTACCAGAGAAACAGTCAATTTATTGAAGGAGAAATTCAACGAGTTCCGATCCAATATTCCGGGATGACACATGGTATCTGAGGGTCTAAATATATGGGGAAACAATCACAAAATTGCAGAAGACTACAGACGGATAAAACAAAATTTTGTTGACGTTATATTTTTGTTAGTAAGTAAGTTTTTAGGGTCTCTTTAATGAATAAAGAGTGTGATTCTATTTGAACCGTTTATTTCCATTTCGCTGTTAAAAATGATTATGTTTCATGTAAAATCTTCAAAATAATTACTTTTAAGGTGTACCGTAACAATTAATTTAAAGTATAGGTTCTTATCTGTTTCGTCTGATCTCTTCATTATTTCCCATATACAATGCACTATTATTTCTGTCATACAATTCAATTATAATTAGGTGCATTTGCAGTTGAGGCAGTAGAATTTATAACAGTATCTTATTAAGTGCCTCATATTTAAGACGTATTGTATATGCGTTCACATAGTTATAGCCAAGAGGTACAAACTTGGTATTTATACTATAAAAGGTCGTAACGAATCCAAATGCCAAATGTCTCAATATTATTTTTTGGCACTCGGATATCAATGACGCTAACCTGTAGCGATGTTTGCGAAATAATAGTGCGATATAAAGACAAATGTCTCTAAACAACTTTGAGCTGTATATCACTTGCCATAAGGTTCACAATCTATAGAGAAAATTTTAAAGTTTGTGGTAACTTTTTATGTAGGCTATGGTACCTTCTCTGTTTGCAAATAAAATATTCACTTGGATAATAATGTTTTAAACTAACACGTTTAACAGAAATGTTGATTTTATTTCATAAACGTGTCGCATCAAATTACCCTCATGTTAAGTGAAAGTGGAATCCAGTCACGAAAATTGCTGACGAGATAGAAAAGTGTGGCACACCAGAAATTTTCACATTGTTGGGTACATGTACGGGGCATCCAATGAGCGGGTTGTGTAGAAGCAGTACACATGTAACCACATCCCTCTGGACCACCGCGCAGGTGATGCCGCCGTGCCAGATGAAGTGTTTGCCCTTAGCCGTCACATTCTGGTGTCAGTAGCATAGATGTGAAGTTAATAACAAACCTGTAAGCATGAACATGTACGGGGCATCCAGTGAGCGGGTTGTACAGAAGCAGTACACATGCCACCACATCCCCCTGGACCACCGCGCTTGTGATACTGCCGTGCGGGATGAAGTGTTTAATGGTCTGCTGCTTGCCCTTAGCGGTCACATTCTGGATGATCTTCAGCCCTTTGTGGGAGACCTGCGAACAAATATTAACACAAGTCATCATCACAACACATCACAATGACATCGCCACTAAGAGAGAGGCCTATTATAACCTGCACAGACGAAGGATTTTTGCCCACAAAGAATAAAAGTCCCTGAATCGTGAAGAAAATGTCCACCGGGAACTTGTCACCGACACAACGCACACGATATTTGAACATCTGTCCCACGAAAATTAAGAAAACAGCACGCTATGGAAGTAGTTACTCTCAGATCACGTGTTGTTATTAACATGAAGTTTAAGAAAAATGATAAGACATTTTAAAAGGGAATACTGTGCCAATTTCTTTAAATCGGATCGAAACGTAACGTAACGTAACAAACTAGGGTTCACTGCGTGCGTTGCTGCGCCTATGTTATAGTCCATGAGTTCTTTTGTATTTCTGGGACACCCGCGTACTTTGTCCTGTCTGGTGGTGGTTCTTGGCGTCCTCGGTGGTTCGAGGGACTTTTTGTACGCGGTACTTTTAATCCCTCGATTGCATTACTCGATGCAGTTGTAAGCGATCTATTTAGGCACACGAAAGTCCCTCATCTGCGCAGAACAGTTCCGCAAAGCAGGTGCCGATCTTACTTAGGGTTCCCGCCTAGAACAGTTCCACTGTTACTGTCTGTACGTTATTATAAAAGTTCCAATACCACAGTTTGTTCTCTCTCTATACAATTTTAAAGAAATATCTATATTATCGTTGTCATATTGATGGTGGTTTATTCTGATTTAATCTATGTCTAACTATTAAACAAGATTAGAATTGAAGTAGTGATAATATTATTGCTATTTTAATCTTTATGTTTTGCCTAATTACAAAGGTTTAATACGTGCTATTGTATGACTGCTATCTCATGTGTACTTAATAAAATTTAACGACGAGCGACGATTTAGCGAGCCTAGCCCCAAAGTAAGCACTGTAGGCTTGTATTATGGTATACTAGGGTAACGGATAGAAAACATATACTGATACATATATAAGTATGTGTATAATTACCTAGAAAAACATATTAAACATCCATGACTGGAGAACAAGTGCTCGTTTTCATCACAGAAACATCTGCCCCCACCGGGATCGAATCCGGTACCTCTCCAGTAGGCGACACCTTGAAACCTGGCGTACAACCAACTCGGCCACGGAGGTCATCGATATATAATTTCAGAGTTATTATCATTATAGGTATTATAATACCGGAATGATAATATTTAAAGAAACAAGTGTGTGACGCATACTTGCATAACTATAAGGTACTCTGAATCCGGAGCTTCGATGTAATTTAATTAGAATAACGCTAGGGTTGGCAACAGCCGTACATTAATTTAAAAAAATAATATAATAATTATATCTATACCAAAGTTAAGTATGACGATTTAAAATCGTAAAAGAAAAGTATTGCTCCATAATGGAGATGAGAGAGACTTGCATAGTAACTATTATATTCTTAGGTATAGCTGAGCAGACAGCAATATACAGTACAGTATACTTTCCCTCCGTGTGGCAAGGCCGTGGGACGCCCTGTATATTTAAAATACCAAATTATTAAGCTTATAGAGTATTAAATAATCTATAATTATCATAAGAATATACAAAAACTCCTTCTCTAAGAAAACTAAAATAGTTTTTCTTATGCTTTTAACAATGCATTCGTTCTCAACAATACATACAACACTTGCCAGTTGCAATTCAGCTAAGCGCTAGCCATGTCATCGAAAAATAAAAATTAGCTGAATTTATATTAGTGTTATCATAAAGAATGATGCTAGCACTTTCCAATAAATTTTCTGTTAGTTATCATATTGGGAATATACTCGAAACACTATATTATCACGAGCAGATACTTTTGAAACAATGTAATTGATTGTTTATAGATCTAAGAAAGATAGATAGAACCTTTATTACATATATAAATGACTTATATGCAACTTTAAAAAAATGTTAATTGATTTACGCATATCAGTCATTACGTATTAAGTATTTTCGATCAGCAATTGTGGTTTGATTAAGTTCATATGCATAGAAAAAGAACTACATTTTTTATATTTATCATAATGGAAGTAAGTAAGTACCTATTTAGTTTTTTATTGTATTTAAATTCCATTTAAAAACCTAAACGTTGCTGATAAAACAATTTACTTTTTTAACAATATTAATAGCTATACGAATGTTAATACAACCGGGACCAACATAGACCGGTTACGCGACAGCCCTAGCGTTAGGAAGTTCAAACGTAGTTATGCAACTGTTGCCGGTGTTGCATGCCACTTTGTATTGGAAATAAATCAATTAGAACATCATAAATTACTTTCTCTGCTGCCCCTTTTCTGTCACGAAACAGAGTATTTTATAAATCACTCTTAGATAGCTTTTATATTACACAATTTCACGCCATCTTTTACTTAGGAGGTAACGAGTGATGCTAAATTTTGAATCGACTAATTTTAAGTCAATGCTAAAATATATTTTATGTATTTGCGATTCGAATAAAGTTAGGTATAATGTGACTTAATGAACATTGAACTATAAAATATTCTAAAAATTGTGAGTGAGGAATTTAGAGATATATTCTTGGTACGAGTGAGGGTATATTTTGCAGCACATCGGAATGGAAAAACTGCAATACACCCACTATTAAGGTAATAATGTGCTTAGCCCAATTAGATTAATGCAACATAATTCAGTATACGAAATGAGATCGTGATGCACAATTTAAATTTCTCCTCCGATTCAATCAACTATATTTCTTATTGCGCTTGATAGAAGCTCTCTATTTGGTTTAACAATTTCCAACGCGACATTAGACGCGTATTTTCTAGGATAAAATTACATATTTATTGTTGGCATTTTTATTGTTTATTGCATTGTTTTCTCAACGTAATATTGAGCACAGCATACCACGGAGGCAGCTTTTGAATTTTACCTAATACTGTTATAACTTACTAAACCAAACTAAAAGAGCGTAGGCATCAGAAATGCTATTGTATAAACATCGAAGTAAATAAATCTTCAAGTGTTTAGAATTAATCTGATGTGAGGTGATTTGGAAAATATATCGATTTAAGTGTCTGTTTTTATACCTGTAGATGACGTGAAAAAGTCATTAACATAAGAAATTTATCTACGGACTAAGGCTTAAAAGATTACCACAAAACCTGAACATGACAATCGATTGGAGAATTTTGTCAGTTTTGTATTTCAGCCTGAAATGCAATCCTGTTAAGAGACTGAACGACTCCAAGTCCCTGGCCTTGAGTACCCAGGAACTTCTTTATGTCCTTGTTCATTCATAACACTATTATCGTCTAACTATGATGTAACCTTTTAAATATCTGGAAAAGGTGTCACGTCTCCCGGAACCACCGGTAGTAGCGCGAACAGATCTATGTTTTAACCTAAATATACCAACCTGCAAAGTGACTTTGAATGGCTCCAAGTCTCTGGCCCTCTCCTCAAGTATCCTGATGGCTGGTACCGCAAACTCCTCCCCGCGCAGCCCTCGCGACTCCTGCGCACCCAGGAACCACACGTAGTAGGACGCCTTCTTTATGTCCTTTTTCATTCTTAACGCCATTTTTAGTATAGGGCACCTTATGTCATTGTTGAGTTATCTGAAACAAAAGATGGAGCACTATTAATATCGTAGGAGTGAGTAAATACATTCTAACGCTACTTAGGAACATAGAATTTAAGTTAATTCTCTATTTCGTCACGTGTTATCTAATTATATTGTTATCGCGAAGAAAGTGACAGCATCAACTTTAGTCAAACTTAAAAGCTGCAAAACTTAAGTCAAATAAACTCAATTTTTTTGATGGGTGGCCCTTAAAGAATAAAAAAACAGGATTATCGTAGACCCATTGTAAAATTGCGCGTTTTCATTATACCTACGTCTAGCAATTAAATGAACTGGTGCTCGGCAACATATAAGTTCCGACATATTCGTAAATTATTTTGACAACTTCTTCGAGATAAATTTGCTGTACTGGCCATATACATGCGAGCAGCGGCCGGAAAAAGCTGTATGAATATCCATGTCTGTGGTGTTATTTAAAAATGGAATCCTTTACTCCGAAAAATGGGAACGAAGGAGGTAACTTATCACAGGTTTTATTTACATTTAGAACCGACTAGCAATTAAAAGCTGTTTATTGAAAAAAAAAAACAACATAACGAATAATTTAAAGCTCGTTATCCTCCGCCAAAGAGGAATGAACTAGGGATGTCTTGCGGAGCGGTCTTCGTGTACATAATATAAAATAGGATTGATTTTCCATCGCGAAAGAGTTCGGGAGTATTCATTTCCACCGCCAAGGAGGAAGGAGCGAAAGAAAAGAGCTGAGCGAGACTAACTGAAAATGAAAAATGAATTTATATTTCCACAGCGCGCGAGCTCAGTTGAAGTTTATGACTGGTTGAACGGTCGTGTCGCAACTTCGAGTGATTCGGGCTCAAGTACTGACAGTGATGTGTAAAGAGTAAAAAGTACATGTTATTACCGCGGTTCAAAAATAAACGTGCTAAAAGAAAATTTTGGTTATGTCAACATATTCGGGTCATTTTCAAACTAGTTTGCGAAATTGCAACGCAGCGGACACATTTTTACTCTTTCATCATTTTCACTCACCTCGTTCTCGGTGGAAAGACTACTATGTAAAATTCGATTGCAAGTTTAAAAAGAACATTAAGGAGTTCGCTCCGTTCACCAGAAATAAGTGAGCTCGTTTTTACTGTTTTCCCCCTTTATGTCATTTTCGTTTGACTCTTTGTAGGTAGAAACAGATGTATGCATTGTAGTATTGCGAGATAAACGGAGTCTTTGATGTACTCGCTCCGCTCGCGTTGGAAAACCCCCTTTACGCTGGTAAAATGTATTGTTGTTCGTCATTGATTTTAAAAAGTAATAATTTCCGCGCATTATTTGAGTAATGCATTATATAAGCTTTGGCTATAACTAGGCATTGATTGCATGTGTGAGTCCGAGGCGAAGTTCGTCCATCAATGCCTCTTTTGCTGGAAGCTGCAGTAATATACTATTAATTTCAGATTGCAATAATGATTGAAGTTTTATTGACGACTTTTTTATTATAATTCTTTGATGATCTCTGTCTCTGTCATTGCTGACAGAATTACTAGCTAACTTGTTTTTATGGTTATCAAGTATTTCGATTTACTACAAATCAAGTTCTGCATTCCGGTATGACGATAACATTCACTGCTGCTTTATCGATGATATAAATCTTATACGTATCGAATTGAAAGTATCGATTATAGAATGCCCATAAACATTCCTTCTATCGACTCTATTTGATCATCTGTTCATCATCATTTACTCGAAGGACCAATTAAAAGTGGAAAGTTTATGATGGCTTTGTAAAAGCGATGGGTTGTGTTATTTTAATAAGAAGAAAATGATTAATAAATAGTTACCTATATTCTTTAAGAACTAGTCTATATCTTACAAATGTTATAATTTATGCTTCTTTGTTATGTAAAAAACGAAATTTCCCACCACGTCTGCTTGTATGGTTGTTTACAAAGATCTGAAAAAAGTTGGTATGACAAATGATTTCATGTTACCTTGTACACTAAGGAGTATGTTACCTCGATTCATAATATTAAAACTTTTTAATCGCCGTTTCTGATAAACTAGTTTTCATGGCATCTTCTTGCATAATGCGAAGTAAAGATTTCATATCGCATTTCATATTCAAATAGCGTTTGCTCATCAAAATTCCACTGTCGCGTTACCGGGCATTGACAAATTGCCCATAAATATTTGTGCACATGCAACTATTGCGAAGTAAGGGCATATGAGTAGGTAAATAAGGCAATGTGGCACGGCTTCTTGTAGTGCGCGTGAGCACTTGCTGTTGTAAACTAACTGAAAATAGCATGTTTCACGGCAGATCCTAGCATATAGATATACGCCATCACTATGTTTGGGAGGTGCGGGCGATAGGCTATTGGTTGATTAAAGTTTTATTTTTTGCCAAAGTCCAAAATGATAGTTGACATCTTTACAAAACCCTTGTGTGAAGAACAACATAACTATTTTGTAAAGGGTTAAGGCGTAATTTGTCAAATGAACTTTAAGTTATTGAAGTTCAAGGGGCAGTGTTAGAGGTGTTAACTCAACTTAACGTTGTCTCTGACACATGTTTCCTTAGCAACGTGACAAACGAGAAGATTCGTGGAATACAAGGTTTCAAAGGATTTGTTTTTTCATTTTTCTCCAATACTAGCGGCCTGTCGCAACCAATAAATACTTTTCTCTGCGTACGCGACAGGCCGCCAGTGCTCACACACGCACGCGCAAGCCTTACTCTGTGTCTTCTTTGCTCATGTGATAAGGGCATTGGACACTCATTGGACACATGGGCGGGTGACCGGCGTTTGTTTTTCGGCTCTCTCACGCTCGAGTTGCACAAATGCAGACCTTGAGTTACATTTTAATTAACAAAACACAATCGGCTTGAGTAACTCATATTAGGTATATTTGGGATCTCAACATGCGCGATAAAGCTCGCAAATGACGATTTCGGTGTGAACTTCATTCACGATTTGTGTGAAGGTAATAATTATTTATTATTATGAACTCTCAGCATAATAATGGCTCGTATTTCGAGATTAATTAATGGGAGTTTGCTGCTTGATTGGTAAATTGTTATATTTTGTTTGTATTCTTGCATTATGATATGTTGGCTTGTAAAAGAGGTACCTCATTATAGAGTTGTAGGTAAGTTGTGTTTCGGACTGTTGAGCCCGATACCTAGCCAATAGGATTGATTGACGAAAAGTTTAATGTAATGATACCACATTGTTGGAAACATTTGTCATAAAAATCATCTTTACTGCGTACCCACTGCGTACCCATGTCAATCGTTCATCTTTTTACTCGAATTGGAGCGCTCTGAGGTAGTAACCTCTACTTTATAAAAGATCGAAATGTAATAACGGTAACTCTTGGTGGTGTTGTAATTTCTGTCACAGGGTAGGAAATGTTGTATGGAGAGGCGAGGCGTTAGCGGTAATCTGGTATGGAAAGGGTCTACAGCACAGACCTAGCTTGAAGAAGACGCCGCATGGACTACAAATTGAATGGAAACCTAGCGTAGCAGATTTTTTGAGTAGGTACTCGAAAACAAATGAGTGATGAAAAAGCATGGCTCCTGGTCACCTATTTCCATTATAACGTTTCGAAAGCTTAATGTGACAAAGTTAGATTTTTAAACATAACGATTGACGTCCGTTATCGAGAATGATAACGCGAACAAATATTAGCGTTAAAAGACGACCACTGCTCTCACTTTTGGTACGTGAAGTACATACACTTGCATTATCTATTTGCATCTATGTCTGTGATCTGTAGGCTATGATGGCGCCTTTACGTATGTTTGCAACCCTTCACATAAAAATATTGTTTCCAATGTATTGTACCGTTACAAAATTAGTATCACAAGTTAAACAAGCATAGGAACTTAAAAAACTAATAAACGTCTCAGTCCTATCTAGTTATTTAAAATCTGTTTAAGTGAGTTTAGGTTTTCCTAATATAACCGTCAAATTTCAAACATAAATCGTTTGAACGCTTGGAAGTCGTCGAACTTCGTTTTATGGCAAACATTTTAAGTAAAAAATCGAGACAACATTTAATTTGGCGCCTCGAGTCAAGAATGTGAACGTAAGCGGTTGAAAAACTGATGACCCGAATAGCATGACGTGCACTAATCGTCATAATTATTACAGAAAGGTAACTACTACTGAACTAGGAACTGAAAGAAGAAGAAAGAAAGAAAAATCATTTATTGGCCTTAAAACACAAGTATGTAACAATAAGAAATTATATACCGATAAAAATAAAAACAAACAGAGAATAACAATATGCAGAAAGAAGAAAGGCCAATCAGGAACCTGCCTCAGCTTGTTGCTGTTACAATGGGACGGGAATATTTCCACCGTAAGAGCGCTGGTATTTTGGAAGGGCCTGTACGAGATTGCTAGAGTATAAAAGCTAAAATTACAAAATAGTATTAAAATACATATAGTTTTAATAGAAAACATGAACTGAGTTAAATAAATAAATATAGTTTGATAAATAAATAAATTTAACTGAAGCAGTTTCGTCTCGTCTATCATAATAACTTCATCATCAGCAGCTACTAATGTCTCCACTTCTGGAGTATAGACCTTCCCTGTGTATATATGGAGAGAGATTAGTATGTGAACCACCACGCGGGTCCAGTGCGGATAAGTAAATAAATATTACCAACAATCACACCAATGAGCCTAGCTCCAATGTAAGCACTGTAGGCTTATGTTATGGGATACTAGGGTAACGGATGTATACATATACTAAGTATTTTTATAAAGAAACACAATATATTAAACATCCAAGACTGGAGTACAAATGCTCGCATTCATCATACAAACATCTGCCTTCACCGTGATTAGAAGCTCTTGAGTAGGCGACACCAAGAAACCTGGCGTTCATACCACTCAGCAGCAGAGGTCGTCAGTGGATGTTAAAGACTGCTTTCTTAAGCACGGAGAAGCTTCAGATTTTAAATTTTGGTCACCTTTCCGATGACTATCCATTGCGATAGTTGCCTAATTTCCACGAATGCGCTAGCCACTTGCGCCATCGGGCTTCTGTATCATAGCGATACGGGGCGTGATGATGTATGAATCCAACGCGCTTTAATTAGGCTGCGTCACACGTCGCCGTCAATACGTGTTCATTAATTTTTTACTAATATTATTATTAAGTTTATTTACTAATTATGATGTTTTATATCTGTACATATGTTAGAATTTAAGGTATGTGTCTATGGGCCTACGATGCGATGCCTGACTATAAATAAATAAAATAAATAAGTACAGTCGTTTCAGGACTAAATATGTCTCGAAAATCATAAAATTCGACTCAAACAAAACATTATAAGATTGGTGTGGTTTTAATTAAACCATCACGTGCAAGCATGCAAGTGAAACTTTTAAAGTGATTTATATCTCCTCAATTTTTTTTGGATCGTAGGCATTTAACTGAAAATTATTCTAAGTTGTGTAAGTTATTGCAGCTTATAAAAATTGCAGAGTAAAAAAGTCCTTCGTTGGGTGGGGAACCCGGGCCGCCGGCGTGACAGGCGAGCTTTCTACCACTGAACCACTGACAGTTGTTGGAAAGTGCTGAATTTTTCAATAACAATTAAAATTAGCATGTCTAAAGAGAACGAAAAAAAATGTAGCAATGTAATAAACTGTGGTAATAAAGGTTTCACTTTAATAACAACCGAATCAACATTAAGTCGAATATAATAAGAGTAAGATTATAATACACAAACAAAAATATCCACAGAATCCAAACTGAGACGAGCGCTCAGATACTCGACGAATATAATATTCTGTTGTAATGGCGCACACGTAATTTCGTGAAAGATGAGATATTAGACTAATGGTCAGTTGGGTTATTTTTTTTAAATATTACCTTACATATAAAATTGTTTTAATGTTGCAAGTAATTTTTGTAACACTGTTATATCGCGGTGCGAACCACGAATCTATTACGCAAACCTATTCTTGTGCATACCTACGTATAGTAAGAGATCTTACAAAGAAAACTTTACTATTATAAACATTAACATCTATATATACTACATTTGGACGACGCACATAGGAGTATTACACACTGAAAACCGGACAAAATTGAAAATAGTGATGTTAATCCAACCCACACCAAAATACTTGTTTTTTTATCTATGATAACCGGTTTATCAAAAGGCAAACCCCCAACCCTCAACTCCCGCGCATGTGCCACAACGCCTCAGTCGGAACCCAGTCATCGTACTGTACGCTTGTCTTTGTTCTCGTCGCTCTCGTTTGTATATCAGTTTTCTGCGTTAAAATGGCATCGTGTAGCAAACAACAGGAAATTATTGATTCGGACATGGATAAAGAAGGTTAGTACTATATGCTAAAGTATATTTTATTATGTTTCTACCAATTTTTTACATGTATAGTCCTCCATAAAACGTGGCACTTTTTTGATTCGATTTTCAAAGAAATTTGAAATACATTAGTGTTTTTGTTTATGTGTCGCGCCTTGTCGCCTCAAAATTTTTATGTGGGCATTAAATATAAACTCTAAGGAAGTAAACACATGAATAAAAAGTCCCCCCAACGTACCCCATATTTTTTCATAATACTTCAAACTATATGGGGAAAATTATAATTATATTATTAAAGCTTAATTTTTTGTTTTCTTTTGATATAGATCCTTCGGAAAGGGTGAAAAATCACAAGAATGGAGCTTTATAGTATTATTAAAGAATTCAAAGGAAAAAAGATAGAAGAAAAATTTTCGTTCTTGGAAGAACGACTTGTGCAACTAACTTGATGTCCACCCGAAGAAACAAGTGTTCTTACCCGTTCTTTGAAATATTTCAAGACCAGTTTCAAAGAAAGATGTTCGGCAGCCCGTAATTCGGATATATCGTATTTCGTAATAAGAGATTCGTAGAAAATAATATGGAATGGCTTTAGAACTTGAAAAATAAGTGACTGAAACGTTATCACAGTTTGAGAAACAACACCTGATCTTGATATCAAAATTGGGCTGTGATGGGTCCAATCAGATACAGTTCAAGCAGAGATTTTTTGACAATCCGGAATGCTCGTCTCGGATTACTGGAATAAATATAGTTTTAATAAAAAGGTTTAAAGTTATTCTTGAAGTCGTTTCAAGCGTATATGATATCAATCCTGTCAAATTCGATGACTTTGCTTATTCAACTGCCAAACTTTATATTTGGCATCCCATGTCCCCTACAGTTCACAAAATTCTGATGCATGGAGCTCAAGTAATATCCAGTCACATTGTTCCTATCGGACAGCTATCGGAGGAGGCTGCTGAAGCCCGGAACAAACATTTCCGTAAATATTGGGTAGATTATTCACGAAAATTTTCAAGAGTGGAATGCAACAGAGATATTTTAAATAGGTTATTGCTGACTTCTGATCCCTTCATCAGCTGCAATAGAATAAAAAGGAAGATGAAAAGCAAGCCCTTTTCCCAGGAAGCAAAAAATATGTTTCTCTCGAAAGTACTAAATTTAGTACTTTCGAGAGAAACATATTTTTTGCTGTCGTAATTACGACAGTTCCGATGACGAAGATGATGAGGGCCAAATCACCGGAGAACTCGGAGATAGTGATTTGGATTAATTCGATCTTCTCATATCCTATTGAATACAAAACCTGTTTTAAGGGTAAAAATATTGAAACTATTATTTTAATGGTTTCTTTTTTAAATAAATGCCTAATTATGATAAATTATTGACTTTCATTTCATAAAATATTAAAATTAAATATAAAATAATTTTGTCCGGTTTTTTATGTGAAATACTCCTATGTGCGACGACGAAATTTAGACAGTAGGTTCCCATTATTGCCTAGACAAGTAATAAGATGGATTTTTTGAAAATCAGTCTCTTAAGCGTGTAACTTTTTCAAAACCTACAGAAATAAATTAATCCCATGCAGTGCGCGATCGAAACTGGTCTTCTGTACCCTTAGAACGAACCAATATCGAATTCGTAACGTTTGCGAGTCCGAAATGTCATTGTGAAATGTGTACTGATTTTAAGTTCTCGATACGTACTTTGTGGCGCTGCTGTTCAAGTGTCCATACAAAATTTGACATTCGAATTCGTTAATGGTTCGTGCTAGGGGTTCTGAAAAATGTCTGTTTGTTGTTATGCAAACGTTTTAAGCTCTTCATCAAGAAAAGGACTAAAAACTGATCCGTTCAATTGATTATCATTTGCCATTTTACAATTACGTCTGGCTTAATGTACTATCGACTGTACCGAAGTCAATGTAATGCATGTGTAATAATTACTATGCTAATATCACAACAACAATATGCTATTGTCGTTGCGGGCTGGGTACTACTAGAACCTTTTGTTGTGTGATATTTACAATGGCAAGGTGTAATTAGTTTTTACTGCTTGTCTCAAAATATAATTGGTTGGTGTCAAAAAAAAAACTACGCAACGTCATACTATGACAGGAGACAATGATGAGGGCCAATTAAAAGACAGTTAGCTAACGTGTGGATGGTTCGGTCGCGAAGGCGTATAATCGTTTTAGGATTGTGCAAATGTTTATAAAATTACTCTTTAAATCATCATTCATCATGATCATGACATCATCGACACGTTAAAATGTGCCGTTATTAAGGCGAGATACAATCTCCATGATTAAATGGTATTTGGTTTTTCGTTAGCTCAGCAGGTAAAACATTTATGTCATTAGGGTGAAGAATTATGGATGTTTCATACACGTGCCATTGGGTAATTTAAAACACCTGATGTTAAGCCAAGAAAATCTATGTGCCCGGAATCGAATAGAAAGACAACACTTTGCTATCATATTTCTTCTGATTCAATAATACGAGTATTATATCAGAAATCCCTGGCCTGCCAGCAACCACAAAAAATTGCAAACGCGAAAGACAGAAAGCTAAGATAGTATATTGTATTATTAACTCTGAATCAATTATAGCGTTACACAATTAGTGTGTACTAGACTGAGTAATTTGAGTCTCAACAGCTTATATTAATTAATCCATTAAGTTAATTCCCATACAATTGTAACGAACGAATGGAACAGGCGGGCGTTACAATCTATTTCCCAATAGGTACTATTGTTTATTTACATTTCAAAAAGAGAACGAACCGTTTCGTCCAAAAAGTAAAGAAAACAAAAAAAGAAGTACATTGCATCATCGTCACTATTGTATAATTACAAACAGTCACTAAGCCACTCAGCACTTTCACCGCAGATCAACACAATTATTTAAGTGCCGGAAAGCTGCGTAATTAAATTCGTTCTATTTATCAGGCCCTATTCGAATAACTGTGCTGATTTGATAATAGAGTATTCGAAATCGATTCGATATATAATTCGATGTTGGAATTGTAGTGTGGCGACTTACTAACACTCTAATGGTGGCCTTGGGAGATCTGTGGTTGACGGCGTTGGCAATTTGTTTCAATTTGTAAGTTAGCGCGATAAATGTTTCTCGACTAAGTGACTTTTATTCTTTTTTTTATTGCTGACTTAACATTTCGCACTGTTAGCGAAAACGTGTTTCGCAAAATCATTTTACTGACCTGGCATTTTATTTTTAATAGGCTTAAGTTATTGTTTGCCTTTTGCGTGGATTTCGTATAAGGAGTTTAGAAGATTGTTTTACCTGTGGGATTTGGAGGAAATGAGAAAATAACATTTGATACATTAAATTTAAATTGTTCTTGCATTTCGTAAGGATAAAATTACTTAAAAAAATATTCCTCGCATGTAGGCCGCTTCGATGTTTAACTTTTTCTTTAAATTTTGTATAATTTCAAACTGTTTCTTGTTTCAACTACAACAGTCATACAGATCTCAGTAAAAATGACAACTGTTTACAATTACGATTCATACTAAGTAATCTGCATACAGATTGCTGTTGTCTGTCATGGTTGATGATATTTTTTTTATGTTGAGCTCTTCCGTGCTTAGGGAGCACATGTTGAGCTCTTCCGCGCTTACGGAATACATGTTGAGCTCTTCCTAGGGAGCACATGTTGAGCTCTTCCGCGCTTACGGAATACATGTTGAGCTCTTCCTAGGGAGCACATGTTGAGCTCTTCCGCGCTTACGGAATACATGTTGAGCTCTTCCGTGCTTAGGAAGCACATGTCGAGCTCTATCGTGCTTAGGGAGTACTTTTCCTTTGATTGGTCCCGGCTGCATCTGCAGTCGATCGATAGCACCCACTAGCCTGCAAAGCTCGCATGGCGGATCATGCATTATCCGTACACCATGTTCTTTCCTTAAGGAAGGCCTACAGGCCTTCGTATTGAGGTATACCTCAATAGAGAGGATAAAGATAGTAATAACAAGAGATAACTAAAGATAAATATTTATTTCATAGAATATGGTACCTACACATAATTTGATCATAATTTAGTTTTTTTTTTGTTCACAGATGATAAGTGATAAAGTGTCATAGAAATATTTAAAACATAAACATATCAAACTAATTTAACTATGCATTATTATTAAAACTATAGCAAATACATGTATTTAATAAGTCATTTCATTATTAATGTCAAACTACCATGTCATATTATGATATAATCATTTTAAAATAAAATTTAACAAAATTGGAAAAAAATATATAAAAAAATGCTAATGTCATTTAAATTTAAATACCCATGCGAATACCTACTCATCTACTGAATGAAATAATGTTTTTTTTATCCAAGAAGACATTTTTTTCCAATTCGGGACATAGATAGGCTTATGATCGTGAATTCGTGATGTAAAAGTATTAATTACTACGGAATGGCTCCTACGCATAATGTTACAAGAGCTGGCAGTCAAAATAAAGTCATTTGCAGTATTGGGCGGTGCGATTGTCGACCGTAACATTGTTCTGTTTGACCTCAAAACGTTTCGTAACTGCTACAGTTAAAGTCTCGAACCGCCATATAGTTGTAACTCATTAATTATAACTAGTCCTATGTTATGGTTGCTGACATTGGGTTTTGGACTAGCAGATTTCGTCATCGCGTTAAGTTTTTACATTATTTGTCTAGTATGTAAATAAGAAAAACCGCACATGCTTAAATACTATTTGGTTAGAATTTTTATTATCGCTGTTTCTGAAGCATGGAATATTACAATAATTATTCTAGGAAACATCAACTCTGTCTCTTAAGTGATGTAGATTGTCATTTAGTCAATTTTTCGTTTTCATTCAAAAATAAAACAACACTAAATATGAACACTAGGGTTGTCACCTTTTTTTGTCAAAATAAAGTACATTGGATAATAACTAAGGGCAACATATTCATACTTTCTGTCCGTTTTACGCAAAAATTCTTCCTATCAACCTCTTTTTGTATATTTTATGTAAAATTAATCCGCGAGAAATGAAATCACATTAAATAAAGTATTTTTGCGTAGTTTATTGTTGTCATAAAGTATAGAGTACAATTACCCGAAATAACGTACAATACTTTATAATAAAGTACGAGTGGCAACCCTAATAAACACCTACGGAAATCTTTGGCTCACCTTTGTATGAAATTTTTGTAAAGTTAAGCTTTGTGCGGAGAATGAGTGAAGAGAGCCATAATTAAACAAAAAACATAGCATGCGTTTGACACACATAAATACACAACGATGATGAAAGCATATGTTTTGAACCTTAAAAATATTCAAACTTAAACAGGACAAATTTCGACCAATAAGCGAAGCTAGTCAAAAGATACAAACAAAATAAAAAAAAACTGCACCTGAATTTTAATGATATTTAATTTCGTTATTGGGGTCATTATAAAATAATGATAAAACTATAATAATTAACTATTGTCCTTGGACTAATGACAAAAATATTATGTTAGACTAGTCTCATGATTGTTTCATTAATTTGGAAGTCTAATTATTATTAGTTTATAATTATTTTCATTATCTAAATTCGTTAAAAATACTGACATTATTATATAGATCTAATAGATGAATCACTATAACTCAAAACCAATCTTACTCCATTTTTATAATTATACTGACAACATAAATCTTGTATCGCATATCTAATTTAAACATGGTTGGTTACTTTTGTTAAGTTCATCAACAAACAAATTAGGTACAGTAACAATATAATGAAACCTATTACTTATATTTTTATTTAGTCTTATTCTTAAGAGTCGCCTATACTATGTAGGTCACCCGGTTTTTGCTAGTCTCACATACCTACCGGCTTTAGCACAATGTGAAGACTTAATTACTTCGCTCATATTTTGTTTAGACGGCTCTTATTATTCGACCCGAATTTATTTTCACTAAAATGTGTGTTTTGTCAGACATGGATTGTGTTTTGTCTTCTGCTAAATTATCATCCATGTTAAAATGTTGGATTATTAAAAAAAGATGTTTTAAACTTTTAATAGGAATAAAAAATAAAAAGAGCGGGAACATAAAAAGGTTATGTTTATCCCCCACCAGGCCGACGAAGCTTTGGTACTGAAATGCGCTATAATTAGCGTTCGAAATTTGAAATAAGACCATCGTAAGTACGCTCCTTCAGCTGCACATACAAATTTATCATCACCCACAACTGCTTTTATGCGTGTCAAAAATCGTTTAGCGTCTAAAGCACGCAGCCCGATAGTTCGCTTACGATAGAACTAAATTTAAATTTCGAATTTTAGCGCATTTATTAGCACGCGTCGTCGCGCAGCTGTGGGATAGATTTCAGCTTTCCAGTTTCCCGCGTTGTTGATATTCTGTATTTCTGTGAAATAGTCTCGTAGTATATGAAGTTAAAAGCGAAAGTGCAAACTGTACATTATTATGCTATATTATTTCTATACAGTGAATTCTAAATAAGCCTCAGCAGGCTTATTTAGGTTTTTGCACTTTATTTTCCAACCTTGGTTACTTACCTATCAATCAAACATTAGTTCGTTAATTTACAAAAAAAAAAACAGGATTTGCTGTACAAATAAATAAGAAAAAAAAACTATGTAACTTTTGCCCATGACATCATCTGTGTTTTTTTAATACTCACACTAATTAGCCTAGCCCCAAAGTAAGCACTGCAAGGCTTGTGTCATGGGGTACTAGGGTAACGGATAGAATACATAAATGGATACATATATATAAGTATATTTTATTTAGAAATACATAAAAACAACCATGTTTTAGGTACCAACTTCGGTTTTCGTTTTTTATTATTATATTAAGCACTAAACTGCAAGGCTTTCTTTAACCTAAATATTATTCAATAATACTGCCGATAAAGCCATCGCCTTTCCCACGCTGATATCAGAAGACAATGCGACCGCGCCACATAATGGTAACCTTTCCCCTCGTAACGAAGAACAACGGTATAACTAAAATTGTTCCGTAATAACCATAGTTCACTATTGCACATACCAAAAGCTTTTCAATAAATACGAGTAGGTATAAATTTCGGCAAACTCCTTGAACAATGACCATAGACAAGGAAACCCGAAGCAATTTTACATACAAAATGTCTACAGCGCCCATTTATTTGCCTGTGGTTTTGCTCAAGAAGTTTACCGCTACCTATTACCGCTTATCTACCAATGAAAAAATTTTATACGAATAACTAAATTGTTCCATTTTTTATTTTGATTGTTCCACGAAAATATAAATTGTTCTAAAATTCAAATTTTAAAAGTTAAAAGTTACATTTAACCGCTAAAATAAAACGTGACCGTGGCATTCGGAAGAAAGAGTTCGAACCCGTTCAAAAACTTATAGACAATAGAGGCAAAACAAATGACGACGATGTCGCTTAGTGATGTTACACATAGAAAATTAACAATCGTGAAATCGCTGTTCCGTTACTAGAGGGAACCGTTATGGCGCGTAACAGTTATGTAACGCGGGACATGAGACAACCTTGGTTAATTGCTTGCGGGCACGGTTGCGGCGCGGTTGGGGTGAATTAGCTTTGAAATAGTAAATTATTATCAGTGAAGGTGGAGAATTAGCTGTGTATAACCGATACTAAATTAGGCCCGACCGCTAGTCTGGTCACGTGCTTTATTTACCGGTAACTTGAGCGATAGGCTTTTAAATCTCTGTGATAACATTACCATCACTGGTATTTACTGTTATTATTAGTATGCCTAGAACGAACCAATATCGAATTCGTAACGTTTGTGAGTCCGAAATGTCATTGTCAAATGTGTACTGATATTTAGTTCTCGTTACGTACTTTGTGGCGCTGCTGTTCAAGTTTCCATACAAAATCTGACATTGACATTTTGCACTCGCAAACTATTCGAATTCGATAATGGTTCGTGCTTAGGATACTGTACTTGTCTTTATCTAATAACATATCGAAAATTAAACCTCTTATCTCACAATAAAAAAAAAACAAGGAAATAAATAGTAAAACAAGTAGGTATATAAAAATAAATCGGTAAGTAGGTAGTTATTGAACTTTACAACGTTTTCCAAGAACTATATTTTTTCCATGGTTTATGGGTATCCTCTAATTCTATCAAAATTACAGAATATTTAAAAGTAATAGACCATACCTATGCTTAGAGGTCTGTGTGGTAGACATTTTCTCTATAAAAATATTACCCCAGCGTGATTGTCATAACTCATAAGATCACTTAACTTCTTTATTTTTTTAGCACGTGTTCAAACAATTAAATTGTTCCAAGGTTTCATACAAAATAAATGCTGAGTACCCTAACCAACCAACAGAGAAATGGAGAAAGTGTTAATGCAATATTAATCTAAGTATTCTTTTATCCACCCAACATGGATGCCGCATTCTTCTTTTCATGCACACAATTTCAAAAGTGAAAACTTTAATAGACAGTATACGTTTTTCTATGTTTCCGCCGCGGGCGTATTGTAATTAAAAATCCACAGACGTATGATTACTGGACGAAGACAATATTCATTAACAGCTGTTATCTGCATCACGACTCACGCATCTTTGAGTTCCACGTATAAAAAAAAACTTTTATGTGTAACGAAATTGTCGTATCGTTCTACAAACGTAAACATTACAACAAGACATGACGCAGTGATGTCAAGAGGAAACAAAAAAATGCTATGTTGGTTTGGTGGCCTTCGAGTACAGTAACTTACCTCTGAGAAGGTAACTACAATATTTACCACAGAAATGTTTTATAGATACGGACAACTCGTATGTAAGTACATACTGGTTATATGATGAAAACTCCGATGCTTAAATTCTATTAGAAAAAATGTCAGCAAGATTAATTATCTCGAAGCATTGGTTTTCAACAAAGTTGTCGACTCTGTCTCTTGCGTATTTCTTTTCTATTAGCGCTAAATGAAAGTCGGAAACTGATGCAATTGCCGTTGCTGTAACATGCTAGCGTCGGTTGTTACAATTACAATGTTTTTTTGTATAGCTGCGGTTGTAATCTCAATTAAAGTACCATGCTAATTCTTACCCGTTTAAATAAAATACATAACTTAAATAAGTAAATAGATAACTTTGAAATTATCAAAGTTTTGTCGCTCTAACTTAGTCAATATTGTAAATAATAAAATTGGTGTGGTTTTATGAAAATTTTTAGTATTAACATAAACTTAGTTGATGTTACTTTAGCTTTTAAGAAGTTGAAAATAAAAAAAGACACTTCCGTGGCTGAGAATCGAACACGGGCCGCTTTCTACTACTGAACCACCAATACTTGTTGATAGTATCTAAATTTTTTAACAACAATGAAAAATGTAAAATATTCATCTTAAGCATGTTACTAAAGATGAACGAAAAAAATTGTGGCGATGTTATAAAAGTTTCACTTGAATAATTCTAGTCACTAGAATATTTTACTCCCAAAGTCAGCAGAGCTATGCTAGCTAGAATGGAAACTAAATCATGTTGTTTTATTACTTACCTACATAGAAAAAAACGACGAGTTGCACTCCGGGAGTGCCGGCAGAAGTGAAAACTTGAATATTAACGTTGTGCATTTTTGATATTTTGGAATGGTTAGGGAATAATTTTGCACGAATTGCTTTAATTATCAGTAACACTTTATATACACGAATTTTACGAATACACAGCAGTGTGGCCACTACACAGACGGTCGAGCCATCAGCTGTCACCATCTATGGATGCGCGTGGCACGTAACATAAACACACACGAAAATTCGCGCAAGCGCCTTGCGCCGCCTAAACGAAACAGAATGCACAGGCATACATTTACCCGCGTCGTAGAAAGAGAGGGGTATACTTCCTCTCCTACGCCGCGCTGGCTGTCTACTCACCATCCGTCTTACGAATTTTCGATCAGGTCACGTGTCCTGACGCGAGGTTAACATTTTTTACCCATTACAAAAAAAGTGTGCAACGCCGCTAAAGAAGTTTTCACTTCAACATACTTATATACAACAAATATTAGTGATCTAACGAGAAGGCAGGATCGCTATAATAACATTAAATGACTGTCTAAACTTAAATGTCATAATATGTTTAACCTTCATAAAATAATTGCTTTGCCAGGATATGACCTAAATTTATTAGATGTTTAGGTGAAAAGATAAATCAAATGCAAATTAAAATAACATACTCGCATTTCATTTGTCGATATGAGCGATAGTGTTTTGACCGAGTAGCAGCAAATAAGCGTAAGGCTTGTTTCACACGTACCACAACCACATCAAATCGCCTCGCGACAAAAGATGGTCAAGCTGTGGTTACGTGAGGATGTCATCGCAATATCGCTAGTGGTTGCTGTAGTTGCTAAGCGTACACAAACAGACAATAGGGTATTTGACAAGTTTTAGAAAACGATCTCACGTTGTTAACTAATGTTTATGGTATCCATAAAAAGTGGATATTTTTAATTCTACTATGTAATTAAGTAAAAAAAAATTATTGTGGGTTACCTTTTTGGTTAAAAATTAATGCGAAGAGATGGCGCTGCCTTGCAGCTAGGAAAATTTCGACCCGGCTAATAGGGCCGTGGTAGCATAATGGTCAGTGCATTCGCCCGGATAGCGAAGGATGCGGGTTCGAGTCCCGTCCGCTGCCTGGTCCGCGTGGATTTTTTTCTAGTAAACTTTTCTTTAGATTTAAACATCTAGCAGTTAAATGCTTAAAAAATAAATAAAATCATATAAAAATTGAATTGGTCGGAAGTTTACTAGCGTGTGACGTAATTTTAGTCTTGGCCAATCTTGGCGTTTTTGGTCACGTGACCTTTTTAGACTTTTTTATTAATTGATGACGACTTTTTTATTGATTTCGTTTATAAATTTAATCAAAAGTTGTTATTTATGGGTTCAAAATCAAAATATGAATTTTGCTCAAAACTTTCTATTTACATAATTTAATTATATTTTATTTTACGATTATAGAGTTTCTAATCATAATGTTCTATTTACTTTATTCTTTAGTTGAATTGATTGAGATGTTGAACGAAAGAGTTCCTGTGTTTACTTATCATAAGAATCTTTTGTTTTGACGTTGTAGCGTTGTTCGATGTTGTATTGGTAGCCGCTCAAGTGTAGATTTTTATGATAACCTTTTATAATTTATCATTAGAAGAATGGAAAAAGATATTCGCTAAGTCGCAAGAGGCGTGTTGTAGACAAAAATTCCAAACGTAAAGTATACGTCGATAAAGATCCTTCGGGTGTTAATTTTCGGAGACCTTGCAATCACAAAAGCAACAGTAAATTCAAATGCTCATCTGTTACTATTGACCAAGTGCTACTAAATAGAAAACTTCTATATAAGTCTACGAACAAAATTAAAAAAAAACCTTGACTCGGCTACACATTCCTCACGAACCACAACGAAGAGGAAACTATGTGCCAAAGTCAACAAGAAAGAAAGTTAACCGTATTCTTAGTGCTGTCTATTATGTATACAAAAACATTTCTCATCAAAAATAGATATTCACAAATATTTTTTTATCAAACTAGTTATTTACCAAATGATCCAAAACTAAAGTGCCTATTTACTACCATTTGCAACAAAAGTGTATATTTACAAACTTCTTAATTTTTAAAAGTATAATAAACAAAGTATTAAAAAAAAATGTTCATAAAGATGATTTGACAACTATATCTTGTAAAGCGTACCACACAGAATTATTCAATATATTCGGCGTTTATAATTATTCGTTTTTGGCATTTTCTGTAAATTTCATTCCGATGTAAATAGCTAGTTTTGAACGGACACTCTTCAAATGCAGATGCCAATAATTGGTACATTATTTTTAATACTGTCAAATAGTCTATTCGACTTAACTTTGTCTTTGCGATGTGACCGGCCGCTAGTTTATGGTGTCGCTGGTGGTTGCGACGTGGCTGCAGTGTGTTCGGTATCACACTAGCGGTCGATAGTGATGGTAAAACGTGGTCGGCGTGAATTCAACTAAGTATTCATTTTAATAGAAATTAACGCCCGCCCACGTTTTGTTTTTGTGTTGTAGTTGTGGTACGTGTGAAACGAGCCTAAATGTTAAGTGGTATGATGCAACTTCCTAAGGAAGTCGCGGCATGACGCGTCATCAAATGTCGGATACGAAACACTCACTGAGACCCCTTTCCTTAGTAAGGCTAATGTCACAGTAAAAGCGATAAATAATGATAATAGCTTTGAAGTTTTTTGTTATGAATTTAAAGTTCATGGCGTATACTTGATACTGGCGTTTACTTTAATAAATTAGATGAATATGAAGACAAATAGTATAGAAGACAAGTGTATAAAATGTATTGTAATATTAGCAATGTGATAAATAAACAAGAAATTATTTATATTAAAATAAAATACAATAAATGAGATGGCTATTACAAAAATGACAATGTAACAAATGAAGATGTAAATGAGCAGTGTTACATAAAAATAAGTTTAGATTGTGCATTCCGCCAAGTTGAATTAAAAAATAAATAAAACCAGAGAGTAGAAATTAGTTTAGTTTAAAATATAGAATAATATATCTTTGAAATATTGCAGTTAATGTACAATTTACAGAATGATTTCTAAAAGAACTAGCAGTGCACCTAAGCTGCTCCTGCACTCAGTAAAATTTATTGCATAGAAAAAGCCATGTTATTTTATTTAATTGCTATTATAAAGAAAGTAAAACTACTTAATCATACCATCTTAAATATACACTTTTTTTAGTATAGTTGTGGCTAATAGTTCTACATTTATTATGTACCCCATAACAGATCAAGTATGGTACCTGTATCTATGTACCTATATTACTTGTATTAACAAGCACTTGAGTACATCATCGCGGTTAGTTAATAATTATTTAAATTCTCGTTATATTATACTTTAAATAGCATAGTTATCGCTCATCATCGGTAGTGTATGTCCAGGCTACATTAGCCAATCTTGTTATACATTGTAGGCCAGTAATTTATATAATTATCAACCTTTCGCTCGATTCTAGACGCATTACAAGCGACTGTACTCTTAATAGCATATGAAGGAAACCAGGGTAAACATTAATGATCTTAACGTCAAACAAGTAATAGCAAACATTAATATTACGACTTCTATAATTGTTAATAGCCAAAAAGACTATATAGCCTTTATGACTTTTAACAATTACGTACACAGTGAATAGGTATGGTGAATTTTGAGAATTACCTGAGAAATTTTACTAGAAAATTCAGACAACGATTTAGGTTATAATACACAAAACAAGTTTCTTTGATATTCTGTTTCGAAAACACACGTCAACTCAACAATTGTGCAATTATGGCACCTTAACAATTTTTGCTGTCATAAATTGATTCGCATAAAACTAATTTCAGGATCTATCTACTTTAAACGGATTATACTTAATTCCTTAATTACGTACGTAATGATAAAAAAAATACGTATGTCATTTACAAATTTGCACAATTTAAAGTTTTGCACAATTTGCACATTTTAAACGATAAAAATCAATATTTTTGTGTAGGGGTAGTAGTTTATTGTTTATAGCTGTTCTCACTATTTTAATTTAAAAAAAAATTAAGTGTCTCATATAACACAAAATTCACTGTGTATGAATAGTTTTACTTAATTTATTGTAAGAGCTGCTTAGTTTTCATATAAACTTGGACGATGAGATACGATTATGGAGCTGTCAAATTTCGTCCTCGGGCCTAAGGACACGTCACAGAATACATAATAGTACAAGACATAGCAGTAGTGTGAGTGTATATGGATGTTTGTCGTAGATTTAGATCAATTTTTAAGGAACTATCCATTCAATTGATATGATATTTACTTTTTTATAGCTCTACGAATTCCCATTACTAATCAGGCGTACCTACGCCTTTGTTTACTTTTGCTCTCAAAACGTTTAAACCGGACTACAGTTCCCTTAGCACGATCACGAATAATATCGAATTCGTACCGTTTGCCTGTACAAAATGTCATTGTTAAATGTGCACTGATTTTTAGTTCTCGTTACGTACGTTATGGCGCTAATATTCAAGTTTTCATACAAAATTTGACAATGACATTTCCGACTCGCAAACTATTCGAATTCAATAATGGTTCGTGCTAAGGGTACTGGTTGTTAATGAACGTATTATTATATCCATACCTTAACAGCACCTTAGCAGCTTTCTCACGTTATATCTGAAATAATAAAATACATTATTAGTGCAAGCACATTTTGTTACTTAATAGCTCTTGCTGGCTTATGTTAGCGTTGTAATCCAAAGCATTCAGCCTTTAATTGCAAAGTTTGAGTGGCTTTCGTGAAAGCCGGCAATCGTATTAGTGACAATTTATTTTATATGTTGCTCATGAAAACGTGCAGTGCAAAACCATAGGCAAGTACCTACATAAACTTTAAAATGCAAAATAATAAAATTTTCATTTAAAAAAAAATGTTATCGATATCATTGCGATAACATCTCTCATGTCATCTCTCATCATCGACGTATTGATAGAAAGCCTTATAAAATAATGTTGATTTATATATTACAACTGTTCTTAATTCATTAAGTTGTTTCACATATCTAGGCACATATCACAGTTAAGCAAATAGGCCTACCTTATTTGAGATGCAGGCAACTTTATCGCAGGTCAATGGCCCTAGATAAGACCACTTAGCTTACGAACAGCTAATGCATACAAATGTGAACCGTTACTATGATACGAACGACAAGGAAATGATTTTACAACCTTCATGGTTATGCGTTTAGACAGATAAGAAGTATTTAATATTTTTGTTAAGATAAACAATCCCTACTCTTTCATGTTTGAATGGGAGTTAAACAACAACATAGAATCGGATGTTCCTAGTCATCAGCACTGAGGAAAGATGAGAAAAAACTACCATTTGTTGCCAATGGTGACAAATGGATCATTAAAACTTCAATTGTTGCCAGTGGTGAGAAATGGGTTATCAAAATCCAAAATTGTTGCCACTGGGAACAATTAGGATGAAATAATGCTAACTTTTTAGTGCAGTTTGAATAATACATAGTATCGGGAGAGCATATTTTAAACTTGTAAGCTTCTTAACTAAATTATTTGTGCTTTGTAACACATATCATCCAATGCCTAATGTGACGTTTGTCGTTGAGGTGTGTTGTGTCTAATGCGGAATACAAAATTTTAAACTACTTGGTACAAATACTACTTAGTAGGTGACTTTCAATTTGATATTTTAGTTTAAAAATTTACAAATATGCATATACCTTTTTTGAGGATCTCGTTGGCGCAAGTGGTTAGCGCGTTCGGCCTGCGATCATGAAAGTTAAACTACTTGCGCATTGTTACTTATGTATTTTTTACTTTAAGCCGTAAGATTGATGCTACCGTAACGTGTAGAGAATCTGAGAAACTTTACTAGCTAAGACCACGATTTAGAATATAATTCCACAAAAAAAATCTTTAACTATTTTTCTTTTTCAAAATATATACGTCTACATTTTCTCGTTAAGGGTGAAATTATGAAACCTTAAAATTTTAATTGCTATAAATTGATTCTAATAAAACTACTTTTAGCATCTACGTACCTTCTATAATAGGTATGATAATTTTTTTAGAAAATTGCGCTATTTTAGGATGTTTTGTAAACGATATAAATCAATATTTTGGTGTGAAGTTTGGAGGCGTATTATATTAGGACAGAGTCGTTCAATAAATAATTTTGTTCAACATATTCAAAGAAGCTAGATAATATACAGGGTTAATTTTAAAACACCACAACCTCTTAGCGGGTGATTCAACCCAACAACAGGAACAACTTTTATTATGGGACCAACGCTGAAATTGCGAAAAAAAAATCTGCAGTTTCATACAAAAGTGCATGAGCTAATCGACCAAAATGTATGAAACAGCTGATTTACTTTTCGCGATTTCAGAGTTGGTCCCATAACAAAAGTTGTTCCTTTTGATGGGTAGAATCACCCCTAAGAGTTTGATACTTGGTAACAACAAAATTGTGAAATTTACAAACACGTTCATTTTACGAATTACGCAATACGTAACTTTAAAAGCGTCAACTCACAAGTTTCAAGTCTAAATTGTCTTTAAATAGATAAAATTGTAAAACACAATATAACTTGTGTGACCATACAACGAATGAATAGAGGCATCAGTTTGAATTGGCCATTTACTGTTTTGTCCAAGTATGCCTCTATAAAAGTTAAGTAATGATCAGGCAGTACATACTTATGAATGGGGAGACACTGTCCACGGTAAAATAATTCGCCAATTCGTCTTAGAACAGTATCACTTCGATTTGGTAGTACATATATAAACTATCTACCTAATTGGCACAAAATAAAAATAACAATAAATATAAGAATAGCTATATCAAAAATCGGGTAACCTTGAAGACATAGTGATTGAGTATCAAGAATTTTTATATTAGAAGGTCAAACCGAATACTTATTTGGGTTTTTTATTTACTTACAATAAATTATATTTATTATGATGTCCCCGTACGAATTACGCTCACTATGGCTAGATAGACAGACAAACGGAAAATCGAAAGAGATTAAGAGTCACATACATAGCGGGGTTTCCGCTCGAATTGGAGCGAAAGTAACCTCCATCTTACAGAGGCCCATAGTAAAATAACACTACCTTTTGGTGGTGTTGTATTTCTGTCGGTAAGGTTCCAGGGCTTCACGGGGTAAGGGATTGGGTCAGGATAGGCAACGGCGCGAGAGATATTTTTGGTATCGCAAGCGTCTATAGGCTAGCGATGCGCGACTACGAATGATTTTACCTTTCGACTAATTTGGTTATTCGAAATGCAAATCAATAGTATACTAATGTCATTATTCGAATAACGACTACTAATTTAGTAATACAAATGTCAAATGTCGCTACGTGCGATGCGCGACCGATACCTTCGACTCCAGTCGAATGATATAAAGCGCAGTCGACTTAGTCGAATGATTCGTGGAGTCATAATTCGACTCCTCCAGTATTAGTATTATTCGAAGTCGCGCATCGCTACTATAGGCTTTGGTGGCCGCTTATTATCAGGCGGGCCATACGCTTGTTTGCCACTCTTTTAACATTAAAAAAAACCAGAGCGCCGTCAACTTCCATGCCTGTCGCGCCATGATCTATTAAACATATCGCTATAAATACAACTACGCTCTAAGTTTACTCTAATGTCGTACATACGTTTATTACTCGCCGAAAGCTATTAAGTTTAATTTCTCATTGCTAACTGTAACTCAAAAATTACTGCAGCGGCGCACGCGAGAGATTAGAGTAGGTATGCTATCAATTGGTCCAAGGTTTGGTGCACGGCACGCACAAACCGAATTCCAACTCATATGGTTGGTAGCCATTAGGTGTAATTTGAGGTGATTATTTAACAAACTCATGCACTGATCTCTCACTGGTTCGTGGTAGATTAATGGCAAATTTTATAGGTGTTATTATCTAAAATAATAGGTATTACACGTTGAAACCTCTGATTTATTTCGGTCGATCATTGGATGGGTGACCCAAAATTTTATACTACCAGCTCCCCGGTGCTTCGGAAGGCACGTGAAGCCACTGGTCCCGGCTGCATCTGAAGTTATTAATTACTAACTTTCAACCCCTTTTTTGCCCACTTATAGAGTGATTTTTTGGAATAAAACCTATCCTGTCCTTCCCCGAGACTCAAACTATATACCTTAATACAAAATTTCATCTAAATCGGTTCAGCGGTTCAAGCGTGAAGACGTATTAGACAGACAAACTTTTGTATTTAAAATGTTAGTATGGATGTGAAAGATTGCGTTTGTTACTCATTCACAGAAAAACGGCTTCGATAAAATGTGTGAACAAACTTATAGTTTTGTAACAAAGGGTACTTTTGATCCTAGAAAAATGTGAGGTTCCTGAGGGATTCTGAAAAAAAACTAATTACGCGAACGTATACGCGGGTAGGCGCTAGTTAAGTGATAAGAAAGCTCGGACGATCTTAACAAAAAATTGCGCTAAATATTTTCTGGTAAGCTGATCGTATTTTTAGTAAAAAGTTTGTAGGCAAAAAGAAACAATACTGGAAACGTAATACTGGCTACGTTTCGAGAAAATCTTTTTTGACGAAGATGAAAAACGATGAACCCGATAGATAGACAATAAAAGGCGCGTTCCAATCAAAGCAAACGTTTTACACAATCAGAGATTACTCAATGCTTCAAAATAAATAACATACAAGAGAGCCCGCCTTAAGTACTTCGTCATTGACAGCAACAGCATCCTCAATAAACTGCAATTCATATCGCGATCGTATCGCGCGCATACCATTTCTCGATGGTGACTATGTAATATCGTCACTGCGAGTAAAAACTCGTCATTGGATCTCGCACAAGATCGTTCAATCGAAAATACCTAATACGGTATGAGGCGAAAGTTCGGACGTGCAATCTTGACTTCCCCCGGTTTTTCAACTTGGTTCAATATTCTTGATCGTTTTTTTTCTTTCATCATACCTACTTGCTTGGACACGTTTAGTAACTATTAGCGTGATTGAGCCTGCAAGAAAATAATGAAATCGAGTTTGTGGAATGACACGAATGAATGATTTTTCTAATACTGATCAATTAACTGCGAGTTGCCTTTTTTCAATTGGTGGACATCCGATAACTTAATTAGCATTAGAACGATGTCACATCAATTCTGAATAGGTAATTTATCTTAAAGGCGATTGATACATGAAAACACACACTTTTAACGGAAAATTGCACTTATTAGATTAAATGCCCGCCCAGTAATTACATAGCCAATTAGATATTGCTTAACGTTTTCACAATTACCTCCGCCGTTTAACCTTAAATAATAATACATCTACTTCTATTTGGAAGCAAAAGGTTTTTATACTCAGAAAAAAATTACGCCTATTCATTTTGCTTCGATTGTGGCAAAAATTTAACAATTAACAAGAACAGGTCACGTACACAGACGGTGTCGATAAACGTGCAGATATATAATGAAGCTTATCCAATCCAAGGTTCCACAGTTCACTTCCTGCGTGGAACCAGCTCAGCGCTAGTCCTATGAACCGGTCTGATCCAGGGCTAGTGGTAACGGGAACATTCATCAAGGGACACTAAGGATGTGACACAGCCACTTCATCCTTAGAAAATAAAAAAGTTACAAATCAGTAGTATCCTTTTGACTTCTTTCATTAAAAAGGTTACTAGCCCGGCTTGATGGTGAGTGGGTTCTATTAAACAAACTTCGAAAAGGAAGAGGTTCCCAATAGGGTTTTTGGCAAGTTATAGAAAACGATCTCAAGTTATTTACTAATGTAAAAAGAATCCATAAAAACTGGATATTCATCACTTTGTGTATTTCAGTAAAAAACTTAATAAACATTTTTATTTTAAAATTGCCGCGAAAACATTTCTCAGGACATTATGTCGTCTTAATAGTATGTGACGTCGCATGTAATGTCTCTTTGACAAGAAGTTTACTAGCGTGTGACGTCATTTTATTTTTCGCCAATCTCAGGCGTTTTCGGGCACGTGACAATAGACCAAATCATCGTTTAAATTTGATTATTTTTTCAGAAAGTTATTTGTTCTCTCACAATAGTAAAATCGCTTCTCATATTCATATTTATTACTAACAATTGGTACTTTATTTTTCGTACTGTCAAATAGCCTATATTCTTCTCTATGTAGGTATGTTTATTTCTTCTGTCTTCTGTATGAACGCTTGAGATAAAAGGAACTAACACTTGCACTTTGTCTACCCTAACATTATTTTCTACCCTGTGGAGCAAACTTACTTAAAACAGTAACGAAATACTACAGCATCGTTGGGCTTCTTTATGGCAGCTTAAAGAAGAAGTCTAACCCTCCGACTTTTTCGTAATGAAACTTGGAATTGTACATGGAAAGTTAAGAAAAGACGACAATTTAAATTAACAAAATATGTTTCAAATCATAATAATTTACTTAAAAAAGTTTAATTGCAACTTCCTCCGCAGAGAATAGTTAAATTAACAACCCTAGCTGCTAGCTGCTACTGCTTAGAAACATCTTTCCAATGTTAATTTTTCGCAATTTCTGTAGGCATAAATGCTAGCGTTAATGGCTGACCATTTGCGTACCGGTCATCTTCTAATACCTGTTTTTATTAATCTCAAGTAGGTAGTAGGTAGCGTGGGCAATAATATTGGTAATAATAAATGCTTGCATCTCTGTGGCATCCGCAGGTTACATGAAAGTGCACCGTGGCTCTCTAGAATGTAGAAAGCAACGCATTCTAAAAGATTTCAAAAATAAGACGCTGAATGGCGTCTATGATTTTTTTTTATTCACTGACTTTATTTTTCCTCTTGTAAATAAAATTGTTCACGCAAAAGGTCACGCAAATTCAATAATTTACTAGTTTTTAGCCATTTCTAGTCTTATTTTTAACATTACGTGCTCATAACACGTCCCACAATATTCCATTACGCTTTTTTTCGAGTAATACGGACATAGTGTAAAATAATAATGCTGAAATGCGCGGTTGGTAGAGCAATGAATGCATAAGCACCAAATATACTGCTAATACTTTTGTGATAAGGTATTGTACTGAATATAACAGTAGGTTCACATGAATCGATATATTTGACTGTTCTGCCAATCATTGGATAAAAATATAAACACGATATAATATGTAGATAGTTCATAATTATTAATTGTAACCTACAAAACTTGTAACTTTTTTTTTATTGGTAAAAATGTAAACTTTTGTTTCTTTCTCGATTTTAACAATCTGAACTCCTTTATATGTTATAGTGGAAACTTTACTGATGTATGTTTTGTTAATAAGATCTAGGTATAAGTATTATTTCATTGTTTGTTTCCCAAATAAAGATAGAATAAAAAAATAAAATAAGCCTGAGATTGATAAAAGACATAAGATCTAAAACTAATTACGCCACATCTCAAATTGGCTGGGTCGACTTGACTTTGCATGCATATTGTCGCTTATCCAACGTTTCTTCAATGAACCTAGAGGCCTACCGACTACCGGGATTGTTATGGCTATAGCTATTAGCTTAAGATTTCATTTTGTTATTTCTACCCGCCAAAGGTTTCCAAACGCCTCGCGCTCTTTTTTTTCTTTTGCATTGGTAATAACGATATTAAAGAAAACGAGCGGCAGGCATTTGACAACCTTCGGCGGGCAGAAATAACAAAATTAAATCATAAACTATAGCCATAGTCCTCCGAACATCGTTTAGTTTGATCATCTAATAGACAGTCGAGCTAATTGCAAGAAGTGTTTACTTTTTTGTCAATTAACTCGTTACTTAATTAGCGTTGACACAGCTGTAATTGTAGCTCAGTTGGCTTCCTGCAGACCCTAAACAATAATAGTGCAAAAAGGCTACGGAACGCGACGCATAGCAAGGGAAGGCGCTGTCATCGACCGCACCCGTTATTCAGCGAGGTGTCGGCAGAGACTAGACAGGCACGCAGATGCGGCAATTATTATTTTAACTACTACCTACTAGTAATTAATAGGACGAGGTGTCCCATGGTGGAAGTCCATTTTTTTATATTTCCCACACTCACAACAATTAGGCTAGCCCCAAAGTAAGCACTGTAAGGCTTGAGTTATGGGATACGGTAACGAATAGAATTCATATATTTGATACATATACATATATAGGTAAGTACAGTTATTTATATAAAAATAAATATAAACATCCAAAATTCATAGAATCCGACAGCTTGAATCCCGGTGTATAAATCTCAATAACAGAAAACATCCTATCATCATAGTCTTACAGTGACTAAGAATTAAATATATAGATGCCAGGCATTGTATCGTATAAAATAAACATAGGAATTACATTTGGTGTTAGACTTAATTTTATTAAGAAATTTATAAAAACTCGTAAGCTTCATTAGAACTACTTTTTGACTAAAACGATATCTTGAAGTTGTCAAAAAATTAACTAAGTAGAATATAACCACTTCCTAATGATTCAAGTTTTACACCACATTTGTATTGTATTTGTATTATTGTTTTTGTACCAGTCAGTCAATACATAATACCTAAAACACATCATCAAAACCCCTTTATTTTTTACCTTAGTTTTAGTTACCTGTTCTTTTGATTTTAGTTTTATATAATTGGTATTATTTTCAAAAAATGGTTGTTAAGTCGAAATTATTCTTTGAGGCTTTCAATTTATAACAGCGGTCATGAACAGTAGACGTGATTCGATTCGTTTTTTTTTCGAGTCTACTACAAAACAGTTTCGGAACATAGGATGAGTAAGATGATTTTAAATCTTTTTATAACACATTTGCTCGTAAAGCGTCTCTTATCGCACGAATTTCAATATCATAATCTATCACATTACACACGCGTGCGGTAATGTAAAGTAAAACTCACGGCTTATTATGTTCCGTCTAAAAACGAACGATACTTTTTTAAATTTTAGCAAAGATTTTTTATGTAAGAAAAGTAGCCAACATTTTCTTAATAAAAGTAACTTTGGGAGATAAAATATAATATATAAACATTTAATTCTTTAATTTGATTCATTTTGACAATAAATTACAACAATGTATCGGTAACAAATTCACAAAAATATTAATTTACTTTATTAGTAACACTGGCTGTTTTTTGTTCCTTTGCCTAAAAAAGCGTCGCTAATCTGTGAAAAATTTATTTCGTTTTTCTTTTTACTGAATTGTTTCTATTTGAAAATATTGTCAAGTAGGTAGTAACGATTTTTTTAATTTGAATCCGCCAGAAGTAGAAAAAGGCTATTCATTTTCAGAAAGTACGTACGTAGGTAGTATTATTTTCTCACAAATGTGTTATAAAACGTCGTATGACATACGTGCGGTTTGATAATTACAGCCTCTGCCTTCTTATAGCCCTTACCTATGACTCGAGCTAACAATATCGCCTCGGCTGTAGTTCACAACTTACCGCACTTATATCATAATGTACTATTATCTACATTCATGTCGAAATATTCGAATTACGAATTTTAATACGGTTTTATAAAGAGGTACTTTATAGACGCACATACATAAAATTAAAATAAAACTCATCACAGCTGTATCGTTAAATATTTTTTTAAGCATTACAGTTAAAATTTATTTTTTTAATTTAATCTATTAGCCCATGATATTAGGCTAAATGTGAAAAAGCTACTTTGTTTAATTTCCTATGAGTTAAGATAAAGTAGTGTATGCAACAGCAAATGATTTAGGTATTAAAACACTGGCGTCGACATATTATCGATAAACAGACTCTCGTGTTTTAATACCCCTTCTTATGTGACAGCTGCTTAAACTATAATTTCTGGTAGTAAGCTATGTAATAATAAAGCCATTACTGTTAACGATGTGTTGAGTATAAGAACTTATTCTACAATTTATCATATAAATATCATTAGGAGATGTTGACTATTATGTTATAATGATTACAAACTAGAATGTTGTGATTTATATTTAAATAGGTAATATTTTTAAGCCAGCTAAGTCGAATATATAGATATTTGATAATATACTAGAGATGTTTGCGGCTTTTTCTACGTCAAATATAATTTTAGTTTAGAACCTTCTTCATTTTATTTTTGCAAAAAAATATAGCCAATGACTTCATCCGATATCCACCTTATTTCTTCACAAAAAATAATCAAAATCCGTTTAGCTGTTAGTATAGATAAAAAATTTAACAGACAGTCACTTCCGCATATAAGTATCTTTAGTTTTGTAAGTATGTGCGGACTGATGAATCCTGTTAGATTATAAAATTTGTCCTTTGTAAGCGGGTTTTTAAAGAATGCTTCAAAAGTAATTTGGATTTATAAATATATTTGGATTTATGTTTGGATAACCTGGTGTGTCTAATTTAAACGTAAGTTACTGCCATTTTTATGATTTTTAAATTACAAAAACGTACCTAAACGTATTTAACTTGCTCACCTTGTAGTAAAATATATGCAAATATTTCTTATAGAAGCCTTATGTTATAATAACATTGTAATTTATTATATGGTTTTCCAAATAAAGATCAGTCATATTTTTTATCGAATCAAAACACATATCAATATTATCTATAAGCGGAAATTTCGTAAGAGTTGGTAAACATTCTTTTGCAATGACTTCGCAGATAAACAAGGTATTTGTGATGGATGGCATTATAAGAGAAGCATAGAGATGTGAAATATTTTTTCCATACATCTAAAAGGTTTATCAAAATATATGCTCAATTGTTTTATGAAATTTTTTCATCTTCCTCTTCCTTGTGGGCAGTGATCGAAAAAAGACAATACGCTTATTGCACCTACATACATTAATTCCTTGCGGGATTGACAGACCTTCAATGCAAAGAAACTTGAGAGTAATGGTCCGTACTCATATACGGTATTAGGTACTCCATAGATTTACTCTAAAGCGAGTAAAAATCAAAATTTGGACCGCAATACTAACAACCCGATGAGTCGCCCGTAGGAGGTGACGCGTTAATTTTTATTTGCTTTACAGTCAAATTATCGAGTTATACTGTATATGAGTACGCACCATAAGAATTATCATAATTATAGCCATCTAGCTGTGCACCGCGGTGTTACCCACGGTTTATTAGGAATATTTACCCTCAGTAAAACGTAGCTTATGTGTTAATCCAGTGTGTTAGCGAACTCCGTACCAAATTTTATTAAAATCGCTCCAGCCGTTTAAACGTGAAGAAGTAACAAGCATACACACTCACACACTCAGAAACTTTCGCCATTATAATATTAGTGTGATGGACAAATTATAAAAAACGAAAGACCCAAAGCACCCAATGACGATGCCACGTTAAGTGAGTCTAAAATATTGGTCGGAAAATTCAATAGTGTACATTTTGACAGTTTAGTTACCAAAAATATCCTGCGTGTTGCAGGCTTTTAATAACTACATGGAAAAGGTTTATGATGGCGCCTTCTTTAATTTTTACTCACTTTTAGCCTAGAAAGGATTATTTTAATGAAATTGGAAAATACGAACCAAATAGATACATGACATCAAAAAGTCGATTTAGTAAGGGTAAAAGACGAATTATATGGCGCTCGAGCAAATCAAAATGATTATATACCTAACTTAGATATCACTTTCAATGAGATATGTACTTTTATTAATTATATAATGGTAAACAATGAATGAGTCAACCTATTGTCTTTTCAACTTAAATCTCGAGTCATCGTAGTCTTATATTTGATGTGTTAAATCAATGCGATTAGTATGTTTGCCTTGACGTCTTCAAGGGTGTGGTGATTCATTAGAATTAATTTAACATTCAATCGAAATTGGACGGAAATTTAAATATAATGTGATAGTGAAGACTATGGAGGCGGTACATTTATTAAAGTCTCCTCATTCTCGGTAGATACTTGTTGAAAGGTCACTTAAATGATAATACAATATCGAAGGTTAGAGACGAAGTTTCAAAGAATTTTGGTCTTTAAAAAAACGAGTGGGTGGTGGTCTCGTAAGAGATTTCTCATTGAAGTTTCTACTTTATCGAAATTTTATCATTTCTTATTTTCTTTAGATTTAAACATCGAGCAGTTACATGCTTAAAAAAATAAAATTATAACTATAAATTATATTATATAGCTATTGGTAATAGTAGTGATTACTAATCAGCCTTTAGCTTACAACAGTTTCTAGATATATCTACTTATACTGGATAATAATTGTTATTGTTTGTTTTTGATTATGTTCCCAAACTTTTGTTTCTTTTTTATTATGTACCTTATTTATTTTAATCGCATTCTTTTATCATTTTAATCTACAAACACTATTAATATTCCATTACAAATCTAATTTCATTTCACCATGAAATCAATATACAAAAAGTAATTTGCCATGCGGTCGCAACCATGAAAAGTTGCTAGTTAATTTTATACAAATCGAAATGAGCATGACATGTCTACTTACAGTGGAATTAATTCGTTCAATGTCAAGCACAACAATGTTCATTAAAAAGATAATTCATTTATTAATATTCTTGCTTTAATTACACGTAAAAATATTAGAAAGTAGTATATAAATTAAATATACATATATTTCCGTTACACACACCAATTAGCTTAGTCTCGAGGTTAGCCCTGAAGGTTTGTGTTATGGGATTCTAGGGTAACTCGTATTCATCATAAAACATTTGTCCCAAAGGGATTCGACCCCCGACCTCTGAGTAGGCGACACCTTGGAACCGTGAAACCGGCAAATATACCAATCGAGCTACAGAGCGCAGTGTTTAATAGAGAAAGACAACAATGGTGTCGGTTCTGGTATGATTCTCTAAATTTAAAACTAAATATAACATAATCTCTCCTTTTCATTCTGTATAGAAAATGACAAGGATACACTGTTGCCAAATTTAAGTTTAGGTTTTAAGAATCATGCCAGAATTGACACCCATAACTTTCAAAAGAAGAGTGCAGAAGCATTTGTGCATGCAGGCCGGCTAGGTGTGGACGGTTCGTGTAGCAGTTCATAATTGCTACACCATCTATCTTCACGTCCGAACTTTACCATCACTTAAAATCAGGTAAGGTGGAGTTAAAAAAATAACAAAAGATATTTTTCGCTCTTTTGAGAGTGAAAAATTACATTAATATCTTTGTTGTAATAGGATTTTTGTATCCTATTACAACAAAATTATTGTTGTAATAGGATACAAAAATTCCAATTGAAACGTGAGTTTCAACGGTGTCTGGACATTGTAATTTTATTACATCGGTATTCATCGCTACCATTTGGTTTCCCGTTACCTTTGTTTATCGTATCGAATCATTTAACGGTGTTGAGTGTAGGTACTAATAAAAGCAGAATTTTAAGCAAAAGTCCGCGATGCATAATTTGGCTTAAGTTTGCTTAAAGGAAGTTTGATAGGTTCAGTGAATATATCAGGATGGGAACGCTTCCTTTTATTCATATTCGTGCATTGTAAATTTAACAGAATTTTCCTATTTTCCCGGGAACATAAAAATATTAACCTAAACCCAGTAAACTTTGGTAATATTCCCATATCGTTCCAAATAAGCCGGCAACTATACATCATAAGTCGATAGCATTTATATTAGGATATAATTATGTTTCATCGAAAAAAAAGGTCGTCCTTACTTAAAGCATCTTTGCTTTTGGGCTGTTGGCTTAAAACACTGTTAACAGAGCTTTTTATTCTGTCAAAATGATAGTTAACCTTTTAGCGAATCGAAATTAGTATCTAATGTACCTCATTATTGTCAACTTTCTATGCGCTCTAATCAAATGACGCTGCACAATAATGGTTTTTAACCAGCACGATTGATTCTTCATAGTCGCTTTTAATGCGGTTTATCCCTGACCTCGAACCAAGAATGCGGAGAAAACGCATGTTTACGCTCATCTGACTAATAGATGCTTTGAAAGGTACACACCCGGAGACTAGAGATAATAATGTACCAAGGTTCTGTACCTTGGAGACGTCGTTATCATGTATTAAGCACACTGACAAACACTGCCATTAGAATCATGAAGGTAATAGTTAGGTATATGAGAAGTTTTTGAATAAGGCTGCTTTCCTCTAGAGAAGCAAAAGGCGGTTAAACGATGCGTAAGGAAATATCGAGCAATGGAATTGTAGAGCATAAGAGGTTATTAAATTATCCTGAATAACAGATGCTATATTCACTGTACAATTTAGGACAAGAAATTCACTGATTCAGGGCTCTGAATCAGACGCTCAGACGAGCGACAAGTATCGGGCGTGTCGAGTGAAATGTAAAGAAAAAACCTTAATATTATCGAACAACCAAACAAATTGTATCATCGTAGCCCTAACGGTTGGCTCCACACAAATTAAAAAGATAAAAAGAACGAGATAGATGAAAAGGCGGCGACTGAGTAACCTATATGTGATTAGACCCTTCTGATTTTGTATCAGATACAGATTTAGATAGTCGGAAACCATTCTTGTCCTAAATCGGATGCTTCCTTTCTAAATGCGAGTTCATCATCATCATCATCATCATCATCAACCCATGTTGGTCCACTGCTGTACATAGGTCTCCCCTAATGCACGCCACTGCTCCCAATTTTGTGCTACTCTCATCCAGCCCACTCCAGCCAGCCTACGAATATCATCATCCCATCTTGTCTCAGGGCGACCTACACTACGTTTACCGAGTCGTGGTCTTTTAAATGCGACTTAACTTATTTGAATTCAGGAACGACTTAAATATCTTTCCAGCTATTCAGGATTGTATAATAACCTCTTGAGTAAGGATAGGTGATAATAATTAATAAGTACATAATATTTTTTGGATATTGCGGATATACAAAACATTTTTTGGCAAAATAAATATTTCTCTGCCTATAAATGCCAAAATAAAACCTCTGTAAACTATGTTTTTGCAAATAAAATATTTAGATTTAAGTTACCCCCTTGGTCGACTAGATTTGTAGTCGCTCGGATAAATATTTGAATTTCCATAAACATTCTTACGAAAACTTCATTCAATAATACTGTCTGTCATAAAATCAGCCGTTTAAATTACATAACAAGTGTTAGATTTTTTTCTAAATTTAAGACATGTTAACGTTAACATGCAGAATAGTAAAACTTTTACTTGGCGGTCGTAAGCTCAAACATTACAATGCTTTAGAGATAAATGCTTATAGTTCTTTGAGATATGTTGGTTTTGCCTTTTCATTGCACAAAATACGGAATGTTTCAAATAGCTAACTAAGCTAATCACCTCCATACAATTTTATCACGGAACATAACAACGTCAAATTAACTTGTAATCTTACTTCATACAGATGTAATACTTGATAAAAATCTCACGTTATAAGTAGAAATTTTGTAAAGAGTACTTCACACCAGCCGCATAGTTTTCTGATGTTTGATTTGGATGTTTTTGAACTTTGTTGCACTTTATCAATAAAGTAAATGTAGGTTAGAAAAATCAACGATGCAAGTGAAACTTTTAAAATCATTAACAAAAAAGTCCTTCCTTGGCTGGGAATCGAACCCGATCCGCCCGCGTAGTGAGATTGAACCACCGATGATATAAGGTCTGAATTTTTAATTCTCATATATAAAATTCTCGTGTCACGGTGTGCGTAATTAAACTATTCCGAAATGGTTTGATCGATTTTTCAATTTTTTTATGAAATTTTTATATATAACTCTAAATATTCATCCTTCTACCACCAACCCCTATTTTGTTGTGGTACGAAGTTCACTGGGACAGCTAGATACATTTAAAAATGTATTGCGACATGCTAAAGATGAATGTAATTTGTGGCGATGTAATTATATTACATTTTAAGTTTGACTTAAAAGTTTCTCTAAAAAACCGTTACCTCTCATACATATTCGTTTACTGAGACCATGATATAATGGAAACCACAGAAATGGTTGACGTTAGCAAAATGTTTAAGAAAGATTGTCTAGCGCAAGAAACTTGACGAAATAATAATCGTTTCTGAGTATATTGCGTACGTGTGAAACTAGCTTTACGCTTGCGTTAGGCGAGATAACTGCCGTTTTATCGCAATAGATGAAATGTGATTATTTTGTGTAACTCCAATCGAACTATTGCTTTCTAGTAACAACAATGCGTTTGGAAATGCACAAAAAATGATTGAAATATTTATTATTTGTAGACCTAAACTTTCTGTTATGACGAAACAGGTTTTGTTTATGGAAAATATTGCCTTCACAATATTTAACTAGAAAAAGAAAGAAAGAAAAATGTTTTTTTTTGTTAACAGCACATAACATACACATAAAAATCCAAAAATACATATTACATAAAGTAACTGATAACAGAGGTCGTATTATGTATCTACCCCTAATGCCAGGAAAAAACACCGGATTAGTGTTTTTCCCTGGGCACTGGACCTGTGGTGGGTCATGGCTCAATCTTCCTAACTTTAGGGAAGGCATGTGCCCCAGCAGTGGGACAATAATAGGCTGATGATGATGAATGCCAGGAAAAAACAGCTGTTGTTGCCGAATGCTGCTATACTATGCTTCTGTGACGTCTCGTTCCAACAATAGAACTTGCCTGGCGTTAAGAGTTCATAATACAGACTTAATAATCAAAAAATATTGTTCTTAAAAATTTCGTACGTATAAGAGCTTTTAAAGTCCACAATGCCGAACCGGGCAGCTTACTTTATATTTCTACTAGCTGACCCAGCGAACTTCGTACCACCCTAAAAAAATAGGGGTTGTCCAGCGGACAAAATTGTGAATCTAAACCATTCTCAGATCCCCTTGAACACACACAAAAAATTTCATCAAAATCGGTCCAGTCGTTTAAGAGAAGTTCAGTGACATACACACTCACAGAAGAATTATATATATAAAGATTTATAGTGACACATTTTAAGAAGTCTTATGTTATCACATACGGCCTATCTACCTACGGAATTTCACTTGTCTATTCGTGATTGCTATTTGTATATTTGACATCAGTTTGTCTTTTTAATTCCTTAATAAAGCATGATAAGGGTAGAATATTGCCAAGTTTACAAATAGCAAACACGAATAGCCAAGAGAAGTGCCGGCATCATAGTTAACGCAGACGCAACGACTGCTTTGCTTGCTTTATAGAAGGACTTTTCAGTTTCTCATCTCATGACCGGATTTTGCTAAAGTTGCTTAAATTCCTTAACTGCAGCTCTCAAACATGCATATTACTGAGCTATTGAGCTATAAAGAAGTTTTTTAATACCTACTTAGTTAATAAAAAAAACCTGTAAATATTAATACAGGGAGAAAAAAGCAGCCCTTGCTGAGTTTCTTGACGGTTCTTCTTAGGACAAGGTCGTCAGCCGTAGATTTCCGAACCAATGGCATAGCTTCTAGACATTCATGAGTGCTTGTAACAGCCTTAACTGAATAAATATATAAGAGTTTGAGTTGAACAGGGCAGCAGGTACGTTAAGATACGTAGTCTGTGTGTGTCTTTGAGAGTGATGTTTACCAATGTATATCACATACACACAAATGTACGTTCACTGTAGCCCGTCATTATAGCCGTCAGCCCAGCGAAGTTTAAATCTGTTCTTTGCTAAGCGGAAATGTAAGTATTTTGTTACATGGCTATTTCTCAGCTATTCAGATATTCTTTGTCGAGCAGTGGACGCATATTGGCGTACCGCACAACGGCCAAGGTGACTTGCTCGGCTGACCGGTCGCATTCCTATGGCCCGCTCTGTGTTTTTACATTGTGGTTCTACTAGAACTACAGAATGAATAATAGAATTAAAGAATACTCTTACTTACAGCTGTCGATGACTCGATTTGAATGTCGAATAGTTCAGGGATTTTCAAGGTTAATTTGAGTTTGCATACTGCAATTTGGACTACTTTATTGTATTTGAAACTCAAGAAAGGTTGTAATTAAACGCATTCAAATCCTATCCTACTAATGTGAAAGTTTCATCATCATCATTAAACCATGTTCGTCCACTGCTGGACATAGGTCTCCCCTAATGCACCCCACTGCTCCCGATTTTGTGCTACTCTCATCCAGCCCTCTCCAGCCACCCTACGAATATCATCATCCCATCTTGTCTCAGGGCGTCCTACACTACGTTTACCGAGTCGTGGTCTCTACTCAAGAACTTTCAGGCTCCAATGTGAAAGTTTGTATGTTTGTTATTGAATGAGGCAAAAACTACTCAAAGGATTTTGTTGAAATTTGGTACACACATAGTTCATGACCTGGATTGAGACATAGGATACTTTTTATCATGGAAAAGTGTCAGGTTCCTGAGGGATTTTCAAAAACTAAAGTTGACGCGGAGTAAATCGCAGGCGACCGCTTTAAGTATCTAAAAACAAAAACGAATCTTGAATTACGTTTAGAAAATGTCCACAAATGATCATGTTTTAAGTACATATATGACACTAAGATTACCGCCTAACAAGATGGGCTCGTTATTAAGTGGTATCATTATATTGTTGTTAAGTGTACCTACCAGTGGTTGCTAACTGTATTTCCTAGTGAACCTGCCCAAGAGCCTTGACTCTACTTACGTCACTGTCCGCCGAGTTAGTTCAGCTTAGCGTTTTCTTTGAGTTATTGTATTACATTCCGCTAAGCGTTATAAATAATGACACAGCTCAAATCTCTTGCTCGTATACTTTAACAGAGATGCGTTTTCGAAATAACACTTAAGATTTTAAACTTTTCGAGATGTTACTTATACTTTTATAGGTATGTTTTTATGTTTTATGTATCTGACACAACACCAGCACTTCTACAAGGCCTAGATGAGGAAAGAAGCGGAGAAGAAGATGAGTGAAAAACGCTCATTATTAAGATTCATTCCATCTTATCACAAAATTTAAAGTAAAGTTAAACATTATACCTTCTGTCAGTTGTAATTGCTAACAAGAAGACATAGACAGCATTAGGTCTAAACCAGCTCTTAAATTTTATTACACATTTGTAATATGTATTTCGGTTTTTGTTAAATGCTCCGATGGAACAACGGGTGAACACAAAAGTAACTCCTTACAACATAAACCCTTCTCTTTGGTTTTGCCGTAGTCGAATACAGTTTGGATAAAGAAACCATTAAAAACATCAAAAGAAGATTTTTTTTCTCCTGTGAGATAAATATTTTTACCAAAACATTGCAGTATGAAAACATTTAAAATTGGATAATCTCATAGAAGTAGTCTGCTTCAGTGAGAGATATTTTTACCAATGCATAATCAGTATTATGGTGGCCCCAGTACCCACCCAAAGCACGACCAGTCGTCTCATGCGTACATACATTATAGCGTGTTAACTCCTAATTGCAACGACACTAAGTTTCACAGATTAAACCGAGAATGTTGGCAAAAAGTCAATTAATTAGAAATTTTAATTCACTGCATACAATAGACTGTTACTATGGTTATAGAATGTTAATTCATTAAAATGCCTATAAAATCTGAGCGTTATGCTGTTATTAAAGCAATGTTGATAAATTGTAGAGCAGAAGTCAAATCATTAACTTGAAATGTAACAATTTAAATTTTAAATCACTACTGTGTCATCTCAAACATTATGTGCGTGAACTTAGCACGTCATTTCCCAGCAGATCAAAATTAAATGTGAGTTCTTTTCGCATACAGCAGAGTTCTATAGTTCTTGATACTTTTTAGAAATAGTTCTGGCATTTTTACGCAGAAAATGACAATAAAAAAATGGTCTGATAACTTCCGGTACTTTAGTATATAATAGAACTCAGCTGGATGCGAATATAACTCACATTTGTTTTCGATTTGCTGCAAAATGAACACACTACTCTGACATAAATTTTCTCCAAGAATTTAAAAACCACACCTTAACAAGTCGTCCTGAGAACTGCTTCGTAAGGAGAAATTTCACTGCAATAATGCAGTATTCTCATTGCTTTTCATTCATTAAGTGAAATCGCAAACAATAATAATATGTTCAGACCTGCGGTAGACTGGACGCATATAAACTACTAACACGTCAAACGTTCCGTCCTATTGCTACTAACCACTTATTGCTGACCTTGCATAGCTTTCACCGAGGTTACGGGTTAACTTGTTGTGTGCAAAGGGAAACTGGCCACCAATGCCCGATGCCAAAAGGCAAGAATCTACATTATACTTTGACAGGAAAATCAGGCTGCAATATAATGAAAATTGTTCTGAACAGTGAGATTCAATAAGATTTCACTTTTTTTTGGGAGATCTATGGAGTAAGTGGATTTTACTGGTAAAATGGCTGGAATGGAATATCAGGAGCAAATCGGACTCAAAAGTCACGCCTACTGCATTTTCGAAACTGACTTTTGATGACGAAACTGAGTTGCCGTTTCAGTTGTCAACAACATTAATGTACCTTCTGCTGGGTCACAGGCCTGCCCTATGGAAGAAATTTTGCACTAAACAAGCACGGTGGCCGAGATCCATATGCTTGTTTAGTGCAAATTGATGGGTGCTACCGAATGCAGCTGCAGTCGGAACTAACGGCTTAACGTACTTCCAACTTCCAACTCGTAAGGAGCTCGAGATAGTAAGTTTTTCATCAACCTCTGTGATATGAGCGGCATTTTTCAAGGTGTCGCCTCAGAAGTAACTTTGCTTTCGAGGTTTTCTTAAAAATATATATCTTCAATAAACACTCGCGTAGGTACTAAGCGGCTGCTCTTACAACAAGAGTATAGCATTGACACGGTTCGCGCCCGCAGCAAAGGGACAAGTGGCTATTATCAAAGGCATGAGTCGCAACATGGGGCAGTTAGCACACAACCAACAGTGGAAAACAATGGACTACGTATATACATACTTAATGTACAACTTCGTAACTACATCTGCTATGTGTGATTGAAAAGATAAGGAGACGCAACGAATTGCTTATTTAAAAATATTAAAATTATCAGATTATTCTACATTTTGTGGTTTTAACGTCGGCTGTGTTATCTTGAATACATTAAGTTCCTTAATTAAACTAGGTATGTGAGAAGCTTAAGCGTGACAAAATTAAAACTTACGTTTTTATGTAACCTACAATGACTAAGGAAAACATAAGTCACATTAATTTTAAATTTCACTATAAGTTTTCGAAGTGATCTAAAGATAATTTGTAACATTCAATTTAGTTTTATAATGAAAGCGCCTTCATGCAAATAAGAGCGAATTTCCTCTTACAGATACTACCGAGACCTTGATTGTTTATATACCTATGCAAACCTGTGTTTGTTGACAAACTTCGTTCACGCAACGCAACGTAACACCGGATCGAACTGATTGTTTCGCATACTTTATAAGCTGAAGATTTAACCAGGCAACATTTTTCCTTGAAGATACAATGGAAAAATTGATTCGCAATAAAGAAACGTTCTTTCTGTTCTAACAATTCTTGCTGCTTGCATGCTTTTGGGCAAAATACTTTAATATCAAGGAACCTTCATCTAGCCGGCCTGCAGGTTATAACTTCTTATAAGCGACCACGGTAAGGAAAAAACGCGTGTACGGGATATCAATACCATTTTCAAATAGTAAGTAAACAACAAAGAAATGAGTTGCCAATTTTCTGTATTAACGTTGGGATAGTGACCACAGTGAGTCAGCAGCAAAGCAGGCTAACACGTGTGGCCTCAACAACGAGGGGGTAATATGAGAATGTTATACTTCCCATGTGATCGCTATTCTTTTAATCGCGTGACGTCATAATATTCCAGCAACATACCAACGCGCTCTTTTATCGAGTCGCATCGCATTGCAAGCGAGAACTTCTGCACTCGATTACGTAAACGCTTACAATGATTTTACGGAAGAATCAATTCCGAGTAAGTAATTGAATCGGGTACCGTAAGCCGACCAAGTGCTTGACGAATCGAACGAATGTTTCGATCCCTGCCGTTGTGGTGGCCCAACTTTAGATAAGACTAGCAAGAAATGTTGGTGGACGCATTGTAACTGGTGAAACGTAATTGTCCAAATGATAGACCATATCTATAGACTATATAATTATACATATATATGTAGAGAGATACCTACTGGGAATTAAAGAGTAGAATATGACACCGAATATGCTGAATATAGAAAGAAGTATATATACCTACGTTTAGTCTGTGCTTGAGAAACTTTTCAATAAAATAAATAAATATAAATATTTCCAACACTCACACCAATTAGCCTAGCCCCATAATAAGCACTGTAGATTATGGGATACTAGGGTAACGGATAACTAGTTGCTAATACATTTACTGATACATATATAAGTATATTTATATAGAAATACATATTACACACCCATGACTGGAGTACAAATACTCGTATTCATCACACAAACATTGGCCACCACCGGTATTCGAACCCCGGACCTCTAGAGTAGGCGACACCTTGAAACCCGGCGTACATACCACCGGCCACGGAGGTAGTCAAAGTCGAGACAGACGAGTCGCTTTTCATAACTTTTTTTTACTAAATGTAGGTAGGTAGTATCAGTAAACCACAGATATGCAATTTTAATGCATTAGACGTAAGATAACTGGACTGCATTCAAATCGCATCTTAGTTGCAATTTCGCAGTTGGAACGTAGTCAAATGGCTAGTCTATAACCCAGGTGTCTGTTTTGGAGATGTTTAGTCACAAAGCAGATTTGACTCTAAAAAGTATATTGTTAATATGTTGTTGATCGAAGGCTAAATAACAAAAAAAAAAAAAAAAACCGACTTGACGAAGTAATCGGTAAACATAATGCGTGCCTTAGAAATTTGTTTTCCCTCGATTACCCCGGATTCCACTATCAGTCAGGATGACTTGGTTCCAATGGGACCAACTCGGAACGCACTCTTTCGAATAAAAAAATAATTTTGGAAATCGGTCCACAATTGACGGAGAAATCGGTGAACATACATAAAAAAAATATAGTGTAACATAGAACCTCCTCCTTTTTTGAAGTCTGTTAAAAAAATATTGCGCCGGTTGCTAACATTCCTGAGTAAATAACTAAACTTTAGGGTAATATCAGAGGCGTGTGTAGGCAATACAGGACAGAAACGTACTTACAAAAAACAATACTTTGATGTGATAATAGTTCACATAAATACTAATGTGCGCTTATTATGCTGAGTGTATCACGCTAAGTTTTACCCGCAAGATATAAAGCGACAAACTTTTTTCTATAATAAATAACCCTACATTCCTAAACGTGAGAACCAATAAGCCGTATTATCGAAAAATCCGACTTCGGAATTTATAGGAAAAAGTTTAATCTTAAATACAATTCAAAATATAAATACGGGAATCTTATTACGGCCGCTAACACGCATTTCAATGTCTACGACAGAAAAAAAACTAATCTCTCACCTTCTGACGAAATCGAATCCATACACAAAAAAAAATATACAAAAAGGGGTATTAAAATACCAAAACACGGGCACGCGATCGGGACTCGAACCTGTGCCATTAACGTGCCGGGTACGCCTACCTGTTACGGAAAAAAAACTCGAAAGTACATATAGCGTGAAAAGTGTCTACGTAAAAAGAATCTATAGAAAAACTCAAACTTATAAAATAACGCAACAGCTATTATAAATTTGTTCGTATAATATTCTTTGCATCGGTAGGTACTGTATTTTTTAGGACTCGGGAGATATTTTTTTTATTATCAGGTCGTATTATGACAATTGTTGACTAACAGGTACCTAGCAGTTTTTATGAAGAACACATCTAGAATTCATCACTTCTTATTCAAAATATTAATTTGTAGTACCTCGATAAATTCTAGATCTTTACTTATTTGAGGAGGTGGCGAACAAAACGGTATAATTTCATAAAATAAAATTTTACAGGAGCTGTAAAAAAAACTGTATGACAAACCTACAGTGAGCTTTTGGCCTGGTTTTTTTATTTATAAATTTTAATGTAATATTTCCTTATTTTAACAATTTTAATTATCATCTATTTTTGTAGACACTTTTGTACTCGTTTATACCAACCGACAGAGAAACCAAACTAGTTTTAAAGTACTGGGAAAATATTAGATAAAAGACGGGATAAATAAGAGTGTCAGTAGTTAACTGTTGATTGCATATTACATTTTCTGCGAAAGTTTGCATAAATAATTTCCTTCGTTGTGTTCTAATGAAAAAGAATTATTATTTGTAATAATAATTTATTTTCATTATGTCTAAATCATGACAATATATGGTCATTTATGAATCATTTATGATAGTTTTAGGTTAAAATCATGCCAGGATTAGGGACACGAAAAAAGTATCGATACTTTGTGGTATCGAGTACTTTTCCTTTCGATACCGATACTTTTGTACTCGATACTTTGTATTCGATACTTTTACTAAATGAGTACTTTTTGGCAAGTATCGATACCTTTAAAAATTTAGATAAGCGCCTCATACTGATGGCAACGCCATCTTGTCAAATCATAGCAAACCTTCTAAAACGTTCCATAGGGTATTTGACAAGTTTTAGGCAACGATCTCACGTTATTGTCTAATGTTTATGGAGTCCATAAAAAGTGGATATTCATCATTCTGTTGTGTATTTCAGTAAAAATAACCAAATCAAAAACTCCATTTTCAAGTTGCCGCGAAAACGTTTCTCTGGATAATATGGCATCTTACTAGTGTGTGACGTCACACGACTGTTATTAAAACGTCAAACGATACAATGTAATGTCACTTTGACCGGAAGTTTACTTGCGTGTGACGTCATTTTAGGCTCCGCCAATCCGAAGCGTTTTGGATCACGTGACAATAGATAAGAAAACTAATATCTTTTTCGTTATTTTGGCACTTTATTTTTAATACTGTCAAATGACCCATTGCGTTGTTATAAAGTCAGTAACTGACATATTCAAATTCTTTCCAATCTGTGACTGTGTTTATTTTGCGCTTTGTTTTGTGTCATAGTTATTTATTTAGCGACCATATTGTTAGGAACTGTGATTGATTCGCCGTTTATTGTGCTTTTCGCTTGACTGTATTTGATTTATTCAAGTGTAACACTATTATCACACTGGCGGCAACAGCGATCCTTTCAAGAAAGGTAACAGGTCAGGAAATACGAATACTGTCCGACAGTAAATCAGTCCTACAAGCTCTAGATGCCTGCTTAGTCAGATCGAGCCTCCTACAGGAATGCCACCAAACCTTAAACAAGGTAGGGTCAAGCAATTCCATCACCATCCAATGGATCAAGGGACACAGTGGATCACGCGGAAACGACGCTGCGGATGAGCTGGCCCGGAAGGGATCTGACACGACCCCAACAGGTCCTGAACCAATCGTCCCAATACCGGTAAGCTGTCTCGTCAATAAAATCCGCGAGCACACTGCCGAACTACACCAACAATACTGGCTCGACCTGGAGACGTGCAGGCAGACCAAGCTCGCTTTGCCACGGGTGAACGCTGCCTTCTCCAAAACTCTCCTACAGCTAAGCAAACCTACATTGCGCATGGTAACGGGTGCTATCACTGGACATGCACATTTTAACAGACATCTTTTTAACTTAGGTGTCACGGACAGCCCCCTATGCAGAGGATGCATGGAGGCAGAAGAAACAGCTACTCACGTTCTGCTGGAATGCAACGGAGTGGCCGAATACCGGGCGAAATACCTCGGCTCACCGGGAAACCTTCAAGAGGCAGTCACCAATGTGAAGGCCCTGGGGGCGTTCCTGGGGGAGCTGGGCTGGCTGGAGTGATTCCGGCCATACACCCTCCTCACGCAAAACAGGCGCCATAAGGACGTCGAGTTGCGGAAACGCCCGTAGCAAGAAGAAGAAGAAGAAGAAGAACACTATTATTCTGTCTGTGCTGTGTATACTTATTTGAAACCACCTGAAAAAAAGAATATTAATGAACACTTTTTTAGTGTCAGAAATCACAGCTATTTTCTTTTCATTATATAATATAGCAATTTGTGAATTTACATGTCCTTTTTTTGTTTTTGATTATACGTACTATAATAAAATTCGATTGTTTTTCTTTCAATTTTAACACGGGGGGAGGGGGGGGGGGGGTTGCTCATCAGGCCACAGAGGCTCCGATAAGACCCTATGAAATGTACTCGATACTTTGAAGTATCGATACTTTTGTTTCGATACTTTTACGAGTACGATACTTTTTTACCGATACTACTCATGAGTACAGTATCGATACTTTCTATTCGATATCGTGTCCCTAGCCAGGATCGAGCCCATAGAAACCAAACAATAAAGTTTGAACACATACCAATGAATGAATGATATGTAAACCAATGAGAGTATTTTGAAATTTTAATAATAAGAATAGGTACTATAAATAAATGTATTTTTTTTTGGCTGCCATCTATTGCATAATCGTGAAAATTGAATGTTTGTTGCGTACTGACCGAAGTAATTTAACATTATGTACCTACCAACTTTACACAATATGACATTTGAGCAGTTCAACTTATGTAAGCAAATAAGCAAAAAGTAATCACACTTGTACTCGACGAAGTGTTTGATTGATTGCATCCCAAAAACCGTTTTTATATATCCAACAAAGAAACGATTTACTTATTCCTAACAACAAGAGCTTTCGTAATATTATTGTAGCAAGCTTGAAACATTGTTTTGCTTAGTTAAACCTCGTGTTAACAAGAACTGTTTCTTGGGCACTTTTAACTTCTTCATACTTGGCTAAAAGTCGTTATTCGATAATTGACAAATAAACAAAGATAAAGATCGGAAGATATAAGCGTTCGAATCATTATCACATCAGGGCTTAATAGGCTTTCTAAAAGCGTTATTTATGACTTGAATGTTGGGATTGTTCATTTTATCCATTTGTATAATTTTATATACATTCATACTTGTTTTTTGGTTAGGGTTCTCAAATTCTAAAGCGAGTGTTTATTCTAATGTAACCAAACATAAGGGGTAAATGCATGCATGGAGCAAACGAAGGAGTGGAAGTCTCTATATCTGCTCCGTATAAAGATTTACAGTTAAATATATAATATTTCACTTTCATTTAAACTTATATTTGGAAAGCTTACGGTCAGGTCAAGAGCACACACAGCCGCTGAGAAAGTATATACATAATACATAAGACAGCGACCAATTGTTTTCGCTTGACTCCGTTGAGGAATGTTAATACTAAGTAAAAGTGAGAACAGACGAGCACCACATGATTCACGCACCGCAGGCACATTGGCTACTAATTCGGAATGGGGGAAACCGATTTAGAATTAAACTATTGGTGAATACCGGTTGGGGCAGTGTATCCATCATTCATTCATGATGTAGAAGAAATTTTATTACATTATATAATCTGTTTTTAAGACAAGGTGTGCAAAAATAAAGAAATTAAACTGTTATAAAATCGTATTTAACTGGTAAAAAGTAAAGGAGTAATAATTCTATTACACATGATGTTATGTATGTTTTGAAAACAGCTGGTGCAGCGGAAATGCAAAAAAGCCGCAACAGTCACCCTATTGAAGTAAAGTGAAGTTTAAACCCCATTCCCCTACCCCGTCCCGTCATACTCGATCAACCTTCCTGCATAAACACGGAACATCGGCAACCACACTCGCCACACACAAGTATGAAATTTAATGTAATAATTTTACAATTCTTAATTAATTAGTTCAGTACTCGTTAGTTTGTTTCGATGGAGCTGTCATGTCATCGGACAAAAGCTCCTAAACAAAAAAAGATAAAAAAATAAAAAAAAAACACTCGCCACAAGATAATTTGATTTGTCTTCTGTAAGATGGACACTTCAAAGCATTTGTACTCCAGTCATGGATGTTTAATATGTATTTATATAAAAATATACTTATATATGTACGGTATATGTATTCTTTCCGTTACTCTAGTATCCCATAACAAAAGCCTTATAGTGCTTACTTTGTGGCTAGGCTAATTGGTGTGTGTTGGAAAAAAATGTAAATAAAAACAAAAAGTCAGACGGCTGTAGTGCCACTAAACGGCAGAAAGCGGAACTACTGCCGCCATTTTGAAAATGTCATTTTGATGTACAGGGTTGCTGTTCTACAAAATTTAAAGTCTCCAGACCATCTCAATAATTCCACCAGATATGGGAAAATTATTTGCTAAAATTCTGCTAAATTTTGCTTAACTTTATTATGTCAACCTAAGTAATATTAGTCTTTTAAAAAATATCTGAGGACTTAAGAAGTTAATCCAGGTCTCCTTTCACAAGTAATATTCAACAAAACTAGTTTGATATGATATGTAATTACTAAGTATTATTACAATAAACATTAAAAAACAGTAAAAAGGCATGTATTTAATATTACGTCATGTAGTAACGAGTATTACAAAAGGCTTAAGTTGTTTATTTTTTAAGAAACAGGCAACACTTTTCGATAGTGGCGCCCTCGCTTATTCTACAGATAAGTTGGTGGCACTATAGCAATGAAGACGGTTGTTGAAAACTACAAAAGAGCTATACATACAGGAAGCCTTAAAACCAATACACCCTTTTTTCAGTCGTGTAACAACTTCTTCTTTTAGATTGTGTATTTTCTACAAAACTGTTCAGATTCTTTAAGTGCGACGAGTGCACCTCAAGCTGATGCTTGCATTAATAACCGATCTGTTTTCACTTTCCTTGCATACTAATCACCGCGCGGGTGTCTTCCTACCGTTTACTAGTACACGCTTCAGTGTAATTGGATATTCTTCTTTCTATTTCCGCTTTTTTAATTCGTTTCCTATTGTAACCTTTCGCTTGCATATTTAACTCTTTTGAAGTCGATAGGTATAATTGGTATCTAAGATACAGGCTAGGCTTAGTTAAGATATCAAAAATACAACAAGTATAAGTACTCATTGTATTTATAAAAGTGATTTCTGTATTTAAATCTTACCTAATTAGTCACTAAAATTGTAAAAAAAAAGTTCGAAGCTGAAGTGGTCGCACTTACCTTAGTAACTTGGATATACCGCTTGTGCAAAAAAACATAGTTCTTAATACATCCAAGCTACTGAACTTGAGGTGTCCTTTTGTTGCATTTGATGTCTGTGTGTATATTTTAAAGTCAACAAAGCTTGATTATTATTATTTGCGACACCCTAACGATTCGGATACACCTAATCCATTATCGGCCGAAACATGTTAGGATTATCTGCCGATTTTTTTTTATTTATGATCAGGAACCATAGGCCCATAGATAAATAACCTTATAGTCTAACATATACAGATATAAAAAAAAAATATTAAATAAAATAAGTAACTCTGTTAGTAAACACCTAATTAACACGTATAGACGGCGACGTGTGACGCGTAATGGTATCGGGTAACCGGCCTCGGGATCGCCGGAACACAACACCTTTCGGCCAAAGTTCTTCTTTCATAAAAGTCGCTAGATGTTCGGTCGGCACCCTCACCACAAATGAATTTAAATTTAATCAAATATATACAATACAATGACATGTATGTATGAATTTGGGCGGGCGTCACAGGATGATGATGGTTGTAGTCGTGTACACAATGTCTTAATCTGAACGGCCGTGTTTGGCCGATAACGGATTAAGTGATCCAAACCGTAAGGCCCTCATCTTACATAATTTTTATAATGTGTATAACACTTCCTTCCATATGATCTAACATTGTTTATCCACACTTGTATAATATGTTAAATAACATTCTTATAACATAGTCTGCACCAGTTTGCTCATACCGTAACAGTAACAGGTTATTATTTTTGTCAGTGTTATATTTAAAATTTCTTCACTGTATATTTGCGAATATATAAATAAATGAAGAGTAAATAGAAACCGAAGCTGCTGGTTTACATACAATTATGATAAGTTTACTGTTATATATGTACCCAGAAAAAAAATTACTACTGGAATCTAATATCTACACGTGGTTAATAAAAATGTTATTTAATGCTTTTGGTAACAAAAATGTCATGCTCTCCCCTATTAAGGAATAGCTACGTCGAAGTTAAATAAGAATATTAAACTGAGTTTGTGGCATTGATGAATGTTAATTAAACCCAAACAATGGAAAACAGGCATAATGTAATAGTACCTAATTAAGTAAAGCAGCTAATAGGCTGAATGGAGGCACATTGTAATTGATTTAGCGCTTTTAACATCAAAACGAATTTATGTCTTTATTGATTGTGGTAAATCTAAGTAATCTAATCTAAAGTTTCTTCGGACAATTCTGTGTTTATTAAGCAGCACATAGTTTCATAACGAGGACAGGAAATATTACCTTTTTTTTATTTTGTTCATACGAAAATTATGAAATATCAAAAATGCAAAATTTAGAAAATTTCCTCGCTATTTAGGTTGTTTTTTCCAGCACTTTTTAAATCAAGATCAATTTACTTTATAACTTATAATTATATTTATTACTGAACGTAAACTGATACTTCATTTATTCTCACTAGTTCTGATAAAAAATTCTGTACAAATTCAGAGAATTGTCACCATATTTCCAACACCATGTTGTTAATCAATAAAAAAATCCATTTTAGATATTAAAAGTCTACTTTTGGAGAATCTCCGACGGCGACTGGGCACTTTGTTATTCCAGTAAAGCAGTTGTTTAATTCTAATTGTTATTATTAAAAATAAAACGATGTCTTCCTTCAGTAGAATATTTAATATAATTTCCCTCCGTTTGACAAACCCATGGGACGCTCTGTATATATATTGAATTTTAGCTGTTAGAATAAGATGGTTAAATACTGTTACAAATTTTCTGTCTAGTCGACCTGGTACTTACATAAAACTTTTCTTCAATATAAAGACTCCGCGCGTTATCTGAACAGCGCGATGTGGTAAACAGAAAAACTCATTAACCAAACATTGTTTAAACCTTGTGTAAATTCTTCGAGAGGTGTAGTTATTAACTTACGAAACAAGCAACATAAAACCTGTATGTCGAGGTCTCAAGGAAGATATTATGACTAAGAGCTCTCATCTTGTATGTGATAATGTCGGCAATGTTTTATAAACGGCTAACTAATATGCATACTTGATTTAAAGGCTTACATGAGCCGAAGTGCCGCGTGCAAAAATATTCGTTGAAAAAGAAATAGTTTCCATGATAATGTAATGTTAGCTAATCATTATTTTGTATAAAGTATATTTTTAAATTGTCTCATATGAAAACTACATTGGTAAATATCGCTCGCATGACGTTTTGCCAACTCCGCACCGCATGTAAGTTCATTTCGAAATGTAACTGTATTTTTTATATTAGAAACACAATCTAACAGTTTCAACTGCCTATCACTTAATGTAAACAATGTAATTTATTTAATTAATGTAAAATTCGCTGCGATAACAATCACTATTTATACGCATGAAATACTGTGAATGCATCAAGCGGATACGCAAATTAGGTACTCATTTTGTGCCCGAAAGAAACAGGTACCAAACTTTTTACTATCTTTTAATTCGTCTTTATAAAACGATAACGAGTATTCAACACGAAGTACCGTTAATATTCATGGTCACGCCAGCCGTAAAAGTTAACACGTGCAATGTCATCAAAGTTTAAACCTATTTTTTTAATCTTGCTGATAAGCGAAGCAAATATTTTTCATAAGACAAAAAGGCCTAAAAGGACTCTTTCTTCTTGATTATTTCATTCTTTACCCTTCCTTTATTGGGGCCGAGCTAAAACGATTTATCTTTTTCGGGTTGTTTAAATAATCAAACTCTAGTTATATAGGTCTTTAAACCTTTTTCGCCTAGATTATTATTATTTAAATTATAATAACAACTGTTGCTAACTAATTGATTCTCAGCCTACTTTTCCGATAAATAGCTTAAAAATTTTAAAATCGACAGGTTTTCTTACAAAGAGAATGCGTACTGTGACTTAGGGACTACTTATAACAAGGAAACTGTATTAATATTGATTAAAGATCTATAAAAGTATAGTTTTATTTTCACTGCAATAGAGCATGTTACTTATACCTAAATAAAATTGGAATAGTTTTAGTTTTGAAATCATTTCTAAAGTCGCAAAATTCCAAGAGAAACTCTTTCGATCTCTTGACATTTTATAAAACGTTGGTAAACAAATGGGGGAATCCTGAGTCTATAGACAAAACTCCAAAAAAGTAACGTCTTTGCTGATGGCCCTGCAGGCAAAGCTCAATAAATGAAAAAAAAGGTAATATCAACATTATGTCATAGGGAAGCGGTAAAATCTGTTCAGTACGAGGTACCTATATGCACACTATACGTACATTTATTCGAATGTCTACCTTATAGTTTTGCAATTTTTGTAATAAAACAAGCTTATGGTGTTGCCATTCTCTTTCATTTAACGAGTCATTTATTAGAAGACGAATCAAATCTTCCTGCTAGGAAGTTTTTGTCACTGTAATAAACAAATTTTATTGCATTTCTAACCAAGCTGGTGTGGGCCTATAATATAATGGTTTTTACTATAGGCATAAACTATTTCCTTATTATTCACCGCCTCTAACAAATAAAGTTGATTTTATGTTTATAAGGAAATGTCAAGTGTCATAAAATATTTTAGAATATTTTTGTCTTAAGAAAATTTTACTTTTCAGACGGGATCTGAAACCTGTCCCCCTAGCATGAGCATCACGATATGATATATATGTTATGGGTCAAGTGATTAATGCGGGCAGTATTCGTAATGCCAGGGCAGTATGAATAATGCCCAGCCATGTCGGGCCAAGTGATAAATTACAATCTAAACTCACCTATTTATCACATTGCCCGGTCATTATTAATAATGCCGGATGGCTCGTGGTCCATGTAATAAGTCAGTGTTAGAGATAGCTTGAATTTATCGGGTCGGGCAGTATGAATAAATTCAAAAAGTTGGTACTGTTGTCAAAATAACAGATGTCTTGTCATTTTGTGTTTGTTTTGAGATCTTGGTAAATAAATAATAGTATGGGCTCAACGCTCAACACACACAAGGTAAATGTGGCTTTACAACAGTCTTGGTCAACCCTGACACGCCGTGGTCTCGGTCTGCTCTACCCCTAGAGAGATTTTTAGAACCCGGAAGCGCGGAGGGAGAGCAGCCCCCGCCTGCTGTGACAAAACCGCAAGAATCGTGCGATTCGTAGCGCCTGAGGCTGGAGGTGGACCAACAAGCCGAAGGTGTGAAGGGGAGTGATGCTTGTGACTTTGTCACGCAAAGGCGGAGGGGCTGCTATTCCCGCAGCGCTGGAGATAAGGCAGAAGTACTAGTTCTTACTTCCCTAGACCTTGCATCCTAAAAAATAGGGAACCATAAATTCTGAACATTTAACAGATTTAATGAATTTTTCAAACAAACTGCATTGAAACTACTAGACTATAGTTTCTAAATGTAACCCTCCGTAAATTGATCGAAGTAAAGCCGAAGTCTGATTATTTAAATTTTAAAAATAAATACTAAACTATAAAACATGTTTTTATTATTACTCTACCCGATCCTTTTTATTTGATTTCATTACTTGTAATGCTCAGTATATCTAACAAAGTATTCATTTGAAAGTATAAAACATGCTTTACATCACTCTGCCTAATAGGCACTTGGCATTATTCATAATGCCCGGGCAATGTGATAAATTGATTGGTTATAATCACATTTCCCGCTCCTATTGGCCATTATTCATATTGCCCGGGCATTATGAATAATGCCCGATTAATCACTTAGCCCATAACATATGCACATATCTCGTTTTTATTACGCTCAATTGTAAAATTAGTATGGATTTTGACAGCTAGGCGTGATAAAAAAAGTGATATTGTTACAGGGACAGGACCACGTGGAATTTTCCTAGTAAATTTTTCTTAAGATTTATATATCTAGCAGTTAAATGATTAAAATGAAAATATTTTTTCTTGTATTAAAAAACCGACGAAGCCCAAGTTAGTTTTGGTTTCCTATCACTGCATAAACTTTAACACAAGGTTGAGCGAAAAGAGTCTTAAAAAGTCACGAATCTTGTATAGAGTCCTCCTTGCCCCCTTCATACTTTACGTTTTTATTTGGAATAAAAAAACATATTCTGATAACATTTTCTTTAAGTGAAAAGAGTTTTGTTAACACGTAATGCTGGATTTATAGCGTATTTTCGCTGTATTATAAATAAATGAGAAAAAAAAACAATGTTTTTTTTTATTATAATTTTTTCGAAAATGTACGCGATGCAGCCCTGTATATTTTTAAATACACATTTATCTTTAATAATCTTATATCATTAGAACATTGAACTAGAAAAAAAAATATTATTCTAACCTACATTGTAATTAAACTTCCATTATTTATAGCTTAATAGAAAACCAAGTCTTTCTGTGATATATAGATAGATAAGTACTTAAACCATTAATAATGACGACATTTTCTTATTTTGGCGGTGATTACGATGAGAGGCAGTTTAAATGTGATAAGTGGACATAAAATTTTGGTGTTACATCTTTTACTAAATAAGGTAATGTCTGATTATTATCAGCGTGAGATAAAGTTTTTATTCTAATTAAATTTATTTTGTAATAATTTTGGTCAGTACCTTAAATGATTTAGTACATTTATCTGTACGAAAAGTAGGTATACACCCCGGCAAACTTTTTGAGCAACGACCATACACAAGAAAGCCTGCGCAGTAGCAATTTTACATACAAAACCGTCTACTGCGCAGTTTTATTTAGTGTGGTTTTGCTCAAGGAGTTTGCCACTACTTATATTTAATTTATTTTGGTTTATTACATGATAAGTTATTAGTTTGAACAATACCAAATACAGAATAAATAACAGGTGATACCATGATAGCAAAAAACCGTATAATTAATTTGGAATAGCTAGATTTTTTTTTTAAATCGAATGTTTTGTTGACTATTCAAGGTATCGTACGGTACGAAAGATAATTTGTCTTACTTTAACAATTAGGTGGCTTTTGAACAACACTTGAAATGTTTAACGAGCAGAAAATCTTCAACCATATTCCTAACTTTAAATTTAAAATTAATTGAACAGTTGTGTACCTGCAAATGTTTTTCAACCATGGATTTTTTCTCGTCTTCTAACCTTTGCTGCAACTATGTCAAGGTGCAAACGTGAACAGTCACATAGCAATATCGAAATACTTGATTCATAACAATATCAATAGGTATACAGATACAGTAATCATGCTTCTTTTATGGAAAAATAATGTAAATATATTATACTTTTTTTATACAAAAGCTTTAACACTATTATGTGAATGAAGACCTTCTATGAATATAGATTATTGTTTTTTATCGATAACCGCTCAGATCTGAGTAAGTACATAATATGATTATGAAGAAAAATATATTTTGGTATATGATCTTTTGGTTCGTTATACCTAGTGTTTTTTTAAATCATTTTTTGATTTTAACAGAATGCAATGTAAAAAAAACAGTTCAATTCAACTATCTTGAGAACGCAAACTGTCTTTGACAGAACAAATAAAACCAGATTCACGAAAGTCGGCATACGAAAAAAATGATACAATATTTGACGTTTGGGTAGGTATAGCTACGTCAAAAGGCCCGGCTAAATACTTGTCGTGCTGAGAACGAAAGCGCGGGTATCTGCCTCGATGCATAGACAATTTTGCGTTATGTGCCGCCAACATTAGATCAACCTAGGGTTAACAACTTTTTTTCTATCAAATATAGTATTTTCGAAGCTGTTACCTCTAAAATATAGTAGATGGCAAGAAAATGGAAAAAATATAGTATGTGGTTAAAATATTTACTTTATATTTGAAATGAGTATATTTTTGCTGCTCTAATAATTCAGTTCTTATTTTTAAGAAATTGGCAAAAGTCTGCTTTAAGCAAAATATAATAGTTTCGCCTACTATATATTTTTTTGAAGTGAAAACTTCTTTATCGTCGTTGTACCCTTTTTTGTAAAGGGTAAAAAATTTTAATTCGCGTCAGGACACGTGGCCTGATCGAAAATTCGTAAGACGAATTCAATAAAATTGGAAAGGTTGACTTTCAATATATTTGACGAAACAAAGTAATATTTTTATTTATCGTATGATAATAATAAGTCTCTAACTAGGACGTCCAGGTGGCAGCTTTATTGCGAAGAAAATGCATTTTTTTACAATAGATGTCGCTAGGTGCACTTAAATGTGATTGATTCATTTAAGTTGATTTTTCTGAGAGATAAGCTTTTTAATGTAATATAAATTGTTATGTTTGTGTACGATAGATAGTACTTTTATACTGATAATTAAAGCAATTCGTGCAAACTTATTCCCTAACCATTCCAAAATATCAAAAATGCACAACGTTAATATTCAAGTTTTCACTTCTGCCGGGACTCCCGGAGCGTAACCCGTCGTTTTTTAGAAAAATAGTATTTGATCCCCTAATATAGTAGGATACTATATTACATAGTAGGGTTGGCAACCCTAGATCAACCAGACTTTCACGTGTTTATATTTCACACGTTTTCGAACGGTGCCACAGAGTTCGTTCGTACGGACGTAGTTAGGCTATGATATAATATATAATTATGGTGAGAAAATGTTCATGTGTGCCTGCCTACTCGAACCACAAACAAAGTAATAAGGAGATTAATTCAGAAAACAAATAGACATTAATTAAGCTGTACGCTGGAGGCTTTAATTAAAAAAGCTTGTTTTTAATACTGCATAAGAGAGAAAATGGAAGTCAATGTCAGTATAGTGGTATTTGGTTAGCTAAACAAATATTTGAATTGTGAATATTCATTCGTTAATTGCGTTCGAAGTTTCAATATTTTTTTACGAAGAAGTTTGGAAAATAATGAGTTTTAGTTCATAATATCAAAATATTTTTTTGGTCTAATTTTTACAATAGTTTTGAATGTTACAAAACTACAACATCTACTTGCATATCTACTGCGCTCCGCGCGGGTTAACTTGTACTGGGAGCGTTGCCAGACGTCCCGATGTTGGCGGCACGTCACAATTTTTAAATCGAAATTAAATGTCCCGCGCGGGACATGCCTCATTCCGCTTTTCGGGAATAACTCGACCGTGCATGCAGCGTAATCATGAATAAGTAATTCTTATAAATAATTATTCTCTTATTGTTAGTTGCAAATTATTAAACTCACTTCTCAGATTATTGTTTGAAACGCCACATTTTTCCAATGAATAAAACTTTTTTAATTTTGATTTATGTTTTTCATTTTTTTTATTTAGAAGACGAATTATAAATAATTTAAAATATGATATTTTTATTAAAATACATTTTCTATGGATATTTTACTAGGTATCTTTCACGTAAACGTAATTTGAACTTAAATAAAAAAAATATATTCAAAAACTATTGATTATATACGTTTTTTTTACTATGTCTCGCTTTCGGCGAAAGAATCCCGCTTTTTCACTCAAAAAGTTCCTAAATCCCGACTTGGCAAAAAAAATGGCAACGCTGACTGGGGCCCAAGTATGAACTGCGACAGCTCCGTAAACGTATCGCATCATCAAAAGTTTCTATGAAAACTATGTGTTTCATGTTTCTATGAATATGGCTCCCTCCATACAAAATTTGACAATGACGATACGATTACGGAGCTGTCAAAATTCATGCTTGGTCCTCTAAAAGAACCGACTATTGCATGCATGTTGATAGATCTGAGTTACTATTTGCTGCTTGGCTTGGCATGGCACCAAATCACCGACACTAAATGTTAATTTGACTTGGGAATGTACTTAAGATAAAAGTTAAGAATATGTATTATTTTTTAACTTTTTAGTGGTTTTGTTTTTATGAAGTCAGTTTTTTTTATTTCCTGTTTTATTTCATAATGTCCTTAATTGAAGGATAGCGTCAAATTTAAAAACATGTCGGTACTGATATCAACTTGCGTGACACGCTCGTGAGTAGAAAACGAAAACTACATCGATATTAATTATATCGCACACATGCTTTTGATTTCTAAATTATTTCGACTATACCTACCAAGTTCACCGAGTAATTTGTGTCTTTATGAAACAATTAAACTATTTTAACTTTTTCTCGCTCAAAAATATTTAAATTAAGTAAGTATAAAAATATATTAAAAATATGATAATTGTATTCTTGAATGTTGACACGTGACAATATAATAACTCTTGCCAACAATCACAGAGTTATTAACAATACTATATACATATAATATGTAGGTCTGTACAGTAACGAGTAATATGTTTACGAGCATCGTCATCGCGACGGACAGACGGTGTGATTATTTATAATCACTTTGCAGTTCGTTGCGTAACCAATGAATGACTTGTGCAAAACGTTAATTTAAAAAGAAACTTAAAGTAATTTATTATGTTAAACGTGTTAAACAGACACAACGGTCAATAAAATCATAATTCTTCACTAAATATTATTGTACAAGCGGAACGAAATAATATTTTGGTAATTGTAAGCTTTGAAAGGAGATTGCTCAGCTTCCATACATGTTTGGCCTAAAAACCAATAATCATGAAAAATTGTTTCCTAGATACGAAATTATATAAAAATTACTGTAGAAACGAATATTATTGACGGACACCCCTGAGAACTTCTATAAACCATATACACTGAACATATTAAAATAATAAACAACAAATAAGTTATATAGTAAACTAGGGAAATCTAGCCAAGTACCGAAATTATGTATAAGATTCAGGTATATAGAGCATGTAGATTAACAGATAGTTGCCTGTTTTTAAAGTTAATGCATAAGAGTAACTTTTAAAATCAGGTGTCATTTCCGGTTATAATAAAGTACTCTGTGACAGAAACTGTGTGATGATTGTGAATGAGCCACAGATTAGAGAGAATTTTTAAACTCTCGTTAACCAAAGAAAGCTAAGAGATTTAGGTTTTATAGCCATATATTCAGTAGCTTCATTATTTTTGTTATGTTTTTAGGATAACCATATTTTAGATTATTAGTGTATCACACCTTATAATTTTATTTATTTATTAATTTATAGTCAGGGAACGTAGGCCCATAGATAGATACCTTAAAGTTTAACATATATACAGATTTTAATGTGTTTATGGAGGTATTTGGCGAAAAATGTATGGCAATAGACTTTATGATGTCGATATTAATACCACAGTGTAATAAAAAAAATGATTTATTTTATCGATCTTTACAAAATAGATTTGTTTTTATGTTATATAAACAATTTCGATTAGTCTTTGGCTGAAAAAACACCCACCCATAGCCATTAAAAATGATTCGTATGTTTTCCAAACCGGTAAAATTAAAAGTCCTTTTTAAAGTAAATATATTATACAAAGGTGTCCGTTGAAATCTATTCTTCTTCTTCTTCTTCACGGTGGGTGTTTTCCGCAACTCGACACCAGGTGCCTATTTTGCGTGTGAAATTTATATTGAAATCTATTGACTGTAAATAAAATTATAAATTACGCCAAGAATTACCGTATATGTCAATATTTTTTGTGCATTTAGGCCAATTTGAGCAATCTCCTTTGTTAATGGTTAGAATTAGACCATTTCTAAAGCAAAGATAGATTAGTACCTACTCACTCTAGATATTGTGATTTCCTTCCTTATCAGCAGTATGTAATCTGAAAAAGAAAAAAATATAAGTTAAGGAGAATCAAATTAATACCAAAACTCTCTTACTAATATTAAAAAATATGTAGATGTGGGTTACTCTATAAAGCTAAAACGGCTGAACGAATTTGGATGAAATTTAGCATTTATATTTTACTAGCTGTGCCTGTGTGTTCATTGTTAAGGATGTCAGCTAACTCCATACCAAATTTTATTATAATAGCTCCAGCCCTTTAGACGTGAAGAAGTTACATACATACACACTCACAAACTTTCGCCTTTATAATGTTAGTGTGATCACCTAAATTGACACATGAGGATGCTTTGTATCCCGGTAAAATTTTACGTTCTTGTGAGGGGGTTTCACCGGCGGGCTCGTCGACAGTCTCATGTAGGTTTACCACGATCACCTGCCCTCCTGACACACATGCCAGGGACCGCGGTCCTCGGGATACGTGTCTGGTGTAAGGTGCAGAAGTATTTTCTGGTTTTTACTGGGTAGGGCCTTGCTCATTTCACCGAGCCCTTGGGGCTGGGTGAAATGAGCAGAGGAGGAGTCACAGATACCCTGTTCTTGTTACCCCCGAAGAATCAGGGAGGCGCAACGCGTTTTTCAGAAATGAAAAAAAAAAGATTCCTGTGGAGTTATCAAGAAAATACATAAACGCGGACGAAGTTGCGGGCGCAAGCTAGTACAGTAATGAATTTATCTATCTATCATAATAATAATATTAGGTATATTTGTAGAAATATGGTTACAAAAGGTGTTATGGCATTAATTTCTCATTATCAGCCTATTCTAAGGCATTAGACTCTTCCTATGGATGGAATAGGGAAATTGAGCCATGACGCATCAAATGGGATTGGTGGGTGCTCTCCGTGATTGCAGATGCAGGCCGAGTCCAATGGCTTTAGCGTGCCTTCTGAAGCACAAAGGAGCTCGAGATAAAAAAAACAATCTCCCATCCGTTGTCGAAGTTGCTTAACTTCCGCGATTGCATACCGAGAGCGCCTTCAAGCTCCTCCAACATCCTACCTTTGTCATGTTTATGCAGGAAAACGAGCTGCCTGGGGGCGTCCCAGTGTAATGGCGCTCACAGAGGTGCGCCGATCCTGAGACGCTCCCACATGGGCGTAGGAGGGTACCGGTGAGTTTTAGTGGTTAGTACTGGCGCTGTGTCCCGCGCCTCGCCAGCGCACTGTACGGTCCATCAAGGGATTTCTCATTGTGAAAAAAATGAAAAAATAGAAGGAAACGAGCTGTCACCTGATGGTAAATCACTGCTGCCCATGGACACTTGTGGCACCAAAACCGCTGAGGGCAGATCGTTCCAGATCTTTCTGGTACGCAAGAAAAAGAAACGCGCGTAACGCATCCCTTCCTCATCTATTGGGATATTGTTGCCTAGAACTCGTTGAGTACATAGTTAAATACTGTATTTATTGTTTAAAAAAATATTGAAAACCAATAAATGAATGAGAAGCTGCCAAAGTCATTTTAATTACAAATATTTCTTCCGTAGCATTTTTTTAATTTCATATATACTTGAAATTAGGTGTTAATTTTATTTTTATGTTAACTTGATCAGGGTAAAAAATCTCAACATATTGGTAAATTTGTTTTTTTTTTCAATAATGATACATTTGGAATCGCTTTGGAATTTGAAATGTGCGATGTCTTGGTCGGTTCTTTTAAATAACAGCCTGTGTACATGTACACAGCGCGCCAATACGAACTCTTTTTTACAGCGCTGGGGCGTTGTATATCGGCCGCGGTTGCGAGTCAGCCGGTAGGATCGAGCCATAGCATCGTGGAGTGAAAGCAACCTCGCCTTATACGAAACGCTCGTACAACATCAGTGGAATCACGGCACATCCCCTTATTCTATTCAGAGTTTTAGTCTGACGCGCAGTATTTCAACAATATTCCCACTGCCAAATTGCAGATCAAATGCAGTTGACATGACTGCACCCCAACTGCAATCGGACTGCACGGGTGGTTGGTTTGGCAGTTTCATTGCAGTCGTGCCAACAACATTCAACTGCAACTTAGCAGTCGGAATGGCGTTGGCAGGCAGGCAAGTGGGTCAGGAATCAATTTGTTCGATGATACATACATAGACGAACCGGCTAAAATGTACTCTTAGTTGAGATTGCTTCTAGGCAATAAGGCCACTTATAGTGGTGTCTATTGTGTTGATAAATTTACTGTAATTTTTGTCTAGTAAAAAAATATTATAAAACATTTTTTGTTAAACCGCTTGATCTCGATTTGCCTTTCTTTCGTATATTTGGAATCGGATTCCAAATGTGATTAAGTAAAAGACCACGTAAAAGCTAATATAGGGGGGGTCTATGCTTTGACCTTAGATATATGAGTGATGAATTAAAATAAATACTTCCTCCATTGGCTTTGTTTAATTATTTAATATCAGCAACTGAGGTCAGTTAGTTTGAAATTGATTATGTCATTTTCGACTCTTTGATTAAATTTATGCATTTTATTTAGATGTTGCGTTGTCCCATAATGGTTTAATGATTATGTATGATATCCATATTGCTTATTCGGGAAAAGTAACTTATGCGTGTTTGATTGCAATCTTCACCCGAGCCGTGATAAAAGAGCGATAAAATTTTATTAACAACTTACCTCAATTAAAGCTTTCGCTTTCTGTTAACTCTGCCGGGCTTGAGAATAAATTAGCAATATTGTAAACATAAACAACTACCACAGTCATTCAAAGGTTATTATAATATTTTACTGGCCGCGTAAACGGAATTAAAAACTTTCTACACGAGTACTTTTTTCGGTTCCAAAAGAAAATTCGAAATTAAATACAGCTTGACTACTGATAAGCAGTACTTAGTCGTGTGTGTTTAAGGTCATTTGGACAGGTGAAACTGAGAAAAAAAAGAATATAAATTTACTAATGAGTAGCAGCAAGAAATCGACAAGTGCAAGGCGGACTCGCCATCGAGTTCCGTACCATTGAACAAATAAGGACATTTGAATGGCTACACATTATTTTTAGTTCCAGCAATAAATGCGGAAAATAATCAAATTTTTTTGTATGAGAACTCAAAATTTTTGCCTTTATTTTGAGTCGCCGTCTTCAAAATTGCCTTTTTGGTACATGCAGTCGATGACTCACCAACCACTAATGAGGAAGAGAAGTGAGGGGGGGGCTTTTTTATATAAGGATTGTTGATGTTGCTCGGGCTTATAAAAAACAAAATCCAATTTTATAAAACTAAAAAGTAACAAATAATAAACTTGATTTTCCTAATTATTTTATAATTTTTAGTACTAAACCATAATATTTCTCGAGTCGACGTAGACATTTTAACATCTTACTACATTTTACTTAAATGACTTGACTTACTGTCGTTCTTGCGTATGCTGTCACCTCATAAATGGAGCGATATTTCAAAGATTATTCTAACTACGAAGAAGCAGACCATGAAATATCTAATAGGAAGATCTTAAATCATCGCATCATCATCTTATAAATTGTCAAGGCGGTTGACATTGAGCCCGCGTCAATCTAGACCCACATCTCGATGGTTTTATTTTCTCGTGATGTGGAGCGAATCGTCAGTCGTCGTTTTAGCAGTTTCGATAGCAAAACGCCGTTACCGCAGTAGTAAATTTCTGTGATAACGGCGTTTCGCAAAGTAAGCTTTATGCTGAGCAGCATCGGCAATTGATTTGGCACTTTGGCACTTATTCCACTGCCTAACTAACTATCGGTTATTTTCTCACTCAAGAAACGTACGCTAAATATACATTCCGTGTAAACGAAAGAGATGCTTATATTAATAGTTGATCGCTAACTGTTCCAATGCCGGCAATAACTTTCTCCAGAAGTTTGTCTGTGAGCGACGATTGCTATCAAAAATAAAACTCGCTCAGCGATACTGGCTCAGCGATGCTCGCTTCTCTCAAAACGCACTCGCGTGCATTTTTGCTCAGGATTGTCACCGCACATCGTCGTACTCGCAGTCTTGCTTATACTCTAGCGATAAAACTATCTGAACTTACACACTCGCTTCCCGCTGCTCGCCAATCATTTCTATATTAAAAGTTTTACTCGCTTCTCGTTCATCATCGGCAGTGAGACAAGCGCAAGACAGCTATATGTTTTTTTCCTTATCTTGAAGTATTTCTTCTTGACACCATTCTCGTAAAGTTGATGACAATGAAATAACAACTTAAACATCTATTCTAAACCATGTGTGTGTTACGGTAATGTTAGTACACAAATAGTTATTGGATATAACGGACAAAGGTGAAAATAAAATAAGTTTATTTTCATTGCCGACGACCTCCGTGGTGGAGTGGTTTGTACACCGGGTTTGATGGAGTCGCCGACTCGAGAGGTCCCGGGTTCGAGTCCCGGTGGGGGCAGATGTTTGTGTGATGAATACGAGCATTTGTACTCCAGTCATGGATGTTTCATATGTATTTCTATATAAATGTACTTATATATGTACTGTATACGTATTCTATCAGTTACCCTAGCATCCCATATCACAAACCTTTACAGTGCTTACTTTGGGGCTAAGCTAATTGGTGTAAGTGTTGGAAATATTTATTTATTTTTATTGCCATAGTCTGTGTTAGTCATTGTACAGACTGACAATTTAATAACCCTACTTTACCGTAACTACTTAAATTTATGTCACGATACGTCGGCATGGTGGGCATACCAAAAAAGCTGACCAGTTTGAAAAATAATACCAGTTGATTATTGATGCTCATGACTTTAACCAGCTGATTTACCGTTGAGAATTTATCGAAAATCTTATCGATATTTTTGCTAAATATTTTGAATTTTTTTTTATGTAGTTTATGCCATTTTATGCTTAACGGCTGATTTTGTAACACCCTGTGTAGACAAGTGTAGACAACATTTTGTGTTGTCATCTACAGGGTTGTGTATCTACGTGCCAAAATCGCTCAATCCATTAATATAACCTTACTTTAAATATATATTTTTTATGTTAATAGGGTGGCAAACAATCGTAAGCCCGGCTAAATGGTAAGCGGCCACCATAACATATAGACGCTTGCGATACCAAAAATATTAATCGCGGCGTTGCTTATCCAGACCCTATATAGTACCTTGTGGAGCCCTGGAACCTTACTTACCGTCAGAAACACAACATGACCAAAAGGCAGAGTTATTTTACTGTGATCTTAAATAAATGCAAATAATAATAGAAAAAACGAGTGTGCTTATGAAATGAAAATATGAATCTTCTCTAGCTCCATCTGTACACATTTTCTATCTCTCTTTCTCTTATAGCTAGTAAAGGAAATATGTATATGTACATACATGTATATAATGTTCACACAAATATATATATATATACATACATATATGTATCGGACTTCTGTGCTGTTATTAGGGCGCGCATAGCTTCTTTTTGGGAGGGACTGCGTTGCTCTGGTAACCGCATACTAAAATGTTTGTACGCGGATTTTAACAATCCAATTTATAGATATTGGCTATCTGTGCACACTGATAGGAATCGCAAATACACGATTGACTTTGTATTATGACAATGTAAATGTATTTTTAATTAGTTTTTATTTTTATTTAGTTTTTATATTGTATCATGTTTTAAATATGGGTCTTAGTTACCTGCAATAAATTATTTTATTATATTATTATTATTAATATTGACTCATTTGTTCTGTTACACCCCAAGTCAATCGTGCGTAAAGAAGTTTCACTGCAAAAAGAACTGCCAATACCCCCTTTAGTTAGTTATATGTAACCAAACTTTGGCTTAAGTACAAATAGGTGAATATTCCACAACGTCCGATATGTTTATCTTATTACAATAAGTTAAAGTTATCACCAAAAATTATTTACGTAATGTACAGACGTGAAGGATGATAGCATAAGACAAATATGCAACAATACAAATATTAGTTCCATAACCAAGCATGCTTAACTTATTCGTGCTTAACTGAACGCTTCCATTTGCATAACCACAGAATAAATAATAGAAATATAGCTGGAATTATTTAAATGTTAGTTGTTGCATGCCTACACCTTCGTATCGCCCACATACTTACCTAACTTACATTTAATTTTTCGTTCCCAGCATTTAAAATGAATTTCAATTAGTAACTGAAATTACTGTAAAATAACTTTAGCATGTGGAATTTGATAATAATTTCGGTTTCATCTCTAAGATTTAAAATGTGAGAAAGAATTGAGACAAAAACCAAAATATTCTATGCGGACCAGGCAGTTTTTTTTTTATTGGTAGTTTTTACTTTTGCATTGAAGGTATGATGAAAGAAGGAAATAAAAATATTTATTAAATGAAACAAGTTTTTCAACGGGTTTAATATGCGTTTTTAATACTTTTTTACATAACTCGACCTTTCGCATACTTTACAGGATTCGTCGTCAAGAATCATACGTCGAGTTCTGTAAAAAAATACTGAAAATGTATTTTCGAACGCGGTGAAAAACTTGTTTCATTTAATGAGTAGTGTGTGAAAAATAAGTAATAATTATTTATTAAGTATATAAGTAATTAAGATTTCTTAGAAGCGATGTAAGAAGTAGAAATTTTAAATGCAATTGCTTTATTGTTTATACATATACATAATATAACCATTTAAATATGAGCCATATTAGTATTGGTTGCTTGAAATCACTTTTTTTTCATAAAAATAACTTTGCAGTTAAATCAGGCTCTCACTTAATATTATAAGGTTTTAAGGCTTCACCGAAGTTTTCAATTTTCTATATATATAAATATGAAAATCAATTGTGGTTCCTTTGTCTCGCTAAAACTCGAGAACGGCTGGGCCGATTGAGCTGATTTTATGGTTTTGAAATATTTGTCGTAGACTAGGAAAGATTTATAAGGTGAAAAAATATGGAAAAATTGAGAGGAAGATAGTAAAAGTCACAATTTGATTTTCCCATATAAACTGTTCTACCTACTTTTCAGAAACATTTGACGTTTCAGCCATTTGAGGGGCCACCAGGAGGGGCGTTTTAGAAAACATATTTTCTATCTATTATCTTGCCTAAAAATATTTTAAAAGTGAATAGTTAGTCAAAATTATTGAAATTAATTATCTTGTGAACATGTAACCTGTACAGGGTTCCGAAACGTCAAGAATCCTGTAAAAAAAATGCACTGTTTTATATCTTGTTGTAGAACGCCTACTCAAAGTCCTTTCCCAAACGATCTATCTACAAACAAACCTCGAACATCAACTCTAAAGTAGACAGTACGTGTCATCCGGATTTTTATACGTGAAGTCGCTGAGTTAAAAAAATATTAACATATAAACGCGTCCGGCGTAGAATGGTCGCAACGCCTTATAGGTGCGCTGGTGGTCACATCACATCCCTTTGCCACACTTCCATAGAAACAAGTGCTGCATTCCAAGTCTACGGGATGCTAGCTAACGTCCGTCCTACGGGGGTTATGAAGGAAAAAATATAACAGATTTATTAAAACTATTCATTTACTCAGTATTGGAAACTCAAATATGTTTAAATAACGGAAACAAAGTTTGATTCAAATATTTTTATGGTGATAGATACTACTTATTCGAAATTCAATCTTACAGATTTAAGTGGGTTTTTTTTAACGAAGTTCCTTTTATGTAAGTGTAAGTAAGGTTTTTTCGACACAATCACAACCATCAGTTGTTTCGTAGCGTATTGTGTGTCTCGAACCGATTTTTCCACGACACTCACGTCACGTTATTTGAGGATTTTTCACTATATTTTATTTGGAAAAGAAACAATATTTTATTAGATTTAAATGAATGAAATATAGAAAACAACATACATCTACAAAGTTTCCACAAACAACTAGGACAGTTAAGAGCAGCCGTGTATTTATAAAGGAAATCAAAAACAAGTTAAATAAAACACTACATTCATTGAATTAAAATAAAAAAGAAACAAAAAAATCAGTGAAACATTACATAAATTAAATTGACGAATAAATAAACTTTATATTATTTTATTTTTAAGGATTTAGTTGTTTATGTTACCCTCCCATAATAGACTGTGTCTGTCAATATACCTTATCTGCGTTTTTGTTGCCCAGCTGGTACAAAAATAGTCTTTAGTCTTAATTAAATGCAAGCCTCTTGAAATCCAACAGAGAAAAGTTTGTAGTATATTATGGTGACCTGTATGTCATCCTCACACGAAAATAACTACGGAATGGATGGGAACAACAAAGATATTAAAATACCAAAACAATTAAATTACAGAGTATTCTTATTAGGAAGATGAACCATAATATCATAAGTTTCTATAAACAATAAAGCAAAGTCAATTGCTTTATTGTTTATAGATATTAAAACTTTCTATTTCATTTGCAAGATACCGACACAAGACCTGACAGATTCATCTACCCCATTAAGAATCGGTATTGAGAGTAAGTCAGTTTAATGCCAATTAAATCTTAATTCTGTTTCACTCTTTAGTTCATGTCAAAGCTGCTGTTAGTTGTCGCAAATGAATCGGTCTTATTAAAAACATCCATTTAGCTGTCTTATAAATGAATGAAATATTCATATTTAATATAACAACATATTCTGAGCTTAGATCCGTTTAATAGATCGCTCTCAGACTTGAATACAATCTTGAGATGCTGTTTTGTATGAAAATTATATCTCACTCAAGATTGTAGTATCAGAGCTGCGAACGATCTATTAATACGGGCCTTAGACCTCAGAATTCCCAAAAAAACTACATAAATATTAAAATTTTGCAAACTGAAATTTTAAACTAGCGACTAAGACTGAAAATCGATTGGACAGTTTTGGGTAACTGAGAATTGCTGTATGTAGTTAAAACCTTGTAGCTTCATGAATCGCAGTAGGTAAAGGTTAATGTAATTATTATATTGCATTTTAATACGCTAACGCCGGAAAATATATTGGTATAGAATGTGCATTTTTTTTAATTGATTAGACTTCATCAACAGATTCATCTTACCTACAACACGACACGAACGGAAGGTATAAAAATCTTCGAATGTGTTTCGACATTGGTTACATCAAGGGTCATCTTATGTAATACCATTCGGACACGAAGACACATCCGACATCAGTCGTCCAGAGGCTTTCGAATTGTATAATATTAAGATATTAAAGATAACGCGCTTGATGAAACTGATATTTTTGATTGGTAATCAACCTCTCGAACTTGCGAGAATTGGATATTTTATTTTCAATATGTAACAGTGCGCAAGGGTCCTGTTCAATTTTGACAAGTCACCTCCGCATAATCGAAGATCATCTGTGATTACGGGTCTACGTTATGATTCTAATATTTTACCATTGTTAAAATTATGTAACTTTAATGCTCCTTCTATCTACAATTCGATATCAAACATAATATATTTATGTACAAGTATAACAAGAATAAAGTCTTCAGTTATAGGAGCTCAAGATGGCACAAGTGGTTAGCGCGTTAGGCTGCGAACTTTCGGAGTGGTCGGTCATTGGATGGGTGACCAAAAATTCACTATCTCGAGCTCCTCCGTACCTCGGAAGGCACGTTCACCTCGTTGGTCCCGACGCCACCAATCCGCACTGGGCCTTGGGTCATGGCCTAATCTCCCTATTCCATCAATAGGAAAGGCCTGTGCCACAGCAGTGGGGACATTGATAGGTTGATGATGATGAAAATCTTCAGTTATTTTACCAATGTTATGGCCAGGGCCGGATTTGGGATGTGGACCCTCTGGGTTCAACGATGGAGTAAAGGACCCTAATTTAAGGTCTGGCAGCTCGGGCCACTTCAAATTTGCAACCTTATCAACAAGAATTGGTGGTTCTGTGGTACAAAGATTGCCTGCTATGCGGGCGGCCCGAGTTCTATTGCCAGCCCAAGAAGAAATTTCTTTTATTAATGATTTTTAAAGCATAGTGATTTCATTAAGCAAAAAATATCTTTTTAAATTTGTGATTCAAACTATTTAGAATTGTGCAAAATATCAATTCGACTAAATATTTATTATGGTTTTATTTATATCAATGAAGTTGAAGAAGCGATATAATGGTAGGGCCATTAATTTTAGGCGTATCGATTGTCATCTGACGTCATTAAGTTGTTGCGTGTAGATTAAATATCCACTACCTATCGATTTCACAATCAATCAACAGCCGGTATCATTGCTATTACCATAAATCAACACAATAGTAACTTTTTATTACGTCATTTCTACAATAAAAGCTGCTATTGCGTAATTTGAATGCTACATTTGAAAATTTCGATTAATTTAGACATAGAAAAATACTCTATTATATAAGCGAGGAGAGCAAGGGCTGTTTTTTTCTCCCTGTTTTATTATTTACAGAGTCGTCAAATTGAAAAACGACTTCAGAGATCATTGATGAAGTCACCTTTCATTAAATATTGATTAAATATACAATTATTGTCCATGGGCGACGGTGATCACTTACCATCAGGTGAGCCGTCTGCTCGTATGCCCCCATTAATATAAAAAAAACTTGCATTTTGATTGCTGTGTCGGATTCTATAAATACAAGTAGTCGTATTTATATTAAGTGTAACTATTGATTTGGAACATCGGCTTGCGAAAGTTATACAGTATGTGTGCTCTGTTAGTGAGTTATAATCCATGGCTCTATGGGGTAAAAATTCGGTTCAGACCAGCATAGTAAGTAAAATTTTTTTTAGTATGTATGCTGTTTGTAGCAGATACAGAGTTACCGGGTTTGGGGACGGCGAGATCATAAAGGGACCTCAAGCCGAGAATTGGCGAGTACCTCTACAGGTATTCCAGCCGGATGGCATCTCCCCACGGGGAGTGTCCTCTCCGTCTGAAGACTCTAGACCACTTGTACTTGAGGGGGTCGGCTCAACTAGACTCCGACCTTGGCTCTTGTTAGCCGTTGTCATGGGGGCAGGTCCAATATCGGATGCTAATTTTCGGCGCCCTTAAGAGCCCTTTCACATTTTATGCAAAAGAACGTACGCCTCGTTTACCCCCTTAGAAAAGATTTCGACTATTTCCAATAGAAGTAAACAGTAGATTTATTCTTTCTATTGTAAGTAAATGTAGAATATTTGCAAATACCATTTCCCTTTTTTGTACTGATCGTTCTACTGCAGCTAGTTTACGAAAAAAACGATAATATGCACAACTTCAAACGCCTCAATCTCTCAATAATGTTCAATAAGTTACATCAAATTAATTACTACAAAATCAGAAATATGTTTTTGTTGTAACATAATGTATAATAATTTTGATTTTCCATCTCATTAATTATCAAAAAAAAAACATCTAACCTAAGTGAGTATTCCCAAAAATAATGCAGGTTTACCTCGTAGTTTGATATTGAATTAAATAGAATTACTATCAAAAACTTTCATAAAACTAATCTACTATCATTGAACTACTGAAATATGTATATATTTTTAAAATTAGTTCTTTAATAATTATTTTATAAGACTCGAAACATCACCCGTAAAATGCAATAGTGCAAATCTACCTACGCGCCGATCAGTACGGCAGCGGCGCATTTTGTAAAAGGGTTCTTAATAGAAAAAATCGTTAGATATAATAGATTCACCGTTTTTAAAAAAGGTAGAAATAAGATCTCAATTTAACTATATCTAAATAGCTTGGACAAGACTTTTAGGTTAGATTAACTATCAACAACAGTATTTTCATTGCAATAATACCGGAAGACTGTTTGTGCTGAAATAATTCTATCTATTTCTAAAGTCTGGTTTATGAAAGTGTACAATAAAAATATAGAAAACAGCGTAAACAAATCGGTTCCCAATAAAGTTGCATCCTACTTTAATGAAAGTTTATAAATAAACGGAGTAGAAAGCACAACACGAATCATTTATTGGTTGCTATAATTATCATAAACTGGCAACATCGATATTAAACTTTAACACATCTAAATTAAGTACCATTTGAGCGATTTTAGAATCTCTAAACTGCGTTTAGTTAATTTAAAATATTTCTAGACTTCCTCATTATATGTTATTAATAAATATTGCCAACACTCACACCAATTAACCTAGCCCCAAAGTAAGCACTGAAAGGGTTGTGTAATGAAATATACGTATATATTTTATGGAGAAATACATATAAACATCCATGTCTTATATAGTTACAAATGCTCGGATTCATCACACTAACATTTGCCCCACCGGGATTGGAACCCGGTACCTCACGAGTAGGCGACACTTTGAATGGGGATCACCTTGGGGGTACCTTAGAGTAATCCCCCATAGGCGCGTCGCCTGGTCCACTCGTTGGGCCGGGCCAGCCCGAGGACGCTCTGGTGTAGTGGCGCACGTAGGTGCGCCGATCCCAGAGCGCCCTCATAAGGGCCGAGGAGGGTACCGGTGGTTTTTAGTGCGACACTTTGAAACCGGTCTATATTTATTAATTCCGTCAAAATTACTTATTGCACAGAAAACGTTACCTATGTAATGATAATGAAGCAATTTAATTGATATTAAAATTGCCCTTTGAAATTTAGTACTTGAAATGATATTGAATCAATAAAAGTGAACATTCAACATTGCTCTGTGCTGCGCTGTGCTGTTAGAAACAAAACATGACATAAGAACATGAAGCGCAGAGCATCACGATTTATTATATTATTATAAGAAACATTCATATGTGTCGCCCATAGACATTTGCAACACCATAAGTATCACAAATGCGATGTTTATTTTCTGATTTCAAACTCATTTATTCAGTCTAGGCTGTTACAAGCTCTTGTGAAAGTCCAACGCTACGCCGTCGGTTCGTAAATCTACGGCGAGAGACTGAGAGTACTGAGAAGAACCGGCAAGAAACTCAGCAAGGGCTATTTTTTTCTCCCTGTTTTGTTTCATACAGTGTCGTCAATAGAAAGCATCAAAAACTGAAAACATGTGTTGATGTCAACTTTCATAACATTAATATTATAAATTAACAATAAGTATAGCTAAGTACTATTAGTGGCGGTTAAACAATTTTCAACCAAATTAGTAAAATAAAACGACTAAGTCTATTATATTAAGCCCAAGGTGCATTAGCACTTATGAAATCTTTAACAGTATAGTAACCTTTCTTGTAATTCTTGTATTAAGATAAGATTGTAACCTACAAAGAGGGAGTTGCCTAAAAAAGTATAGCATAGGTCCCACTAATAGCAGCCTATCGCTTTTCTCAATTCTTAAACTTTATTGCGTTTAACACTCTTTGACGATCTCCGTGGCCGAGTGGTTTGTACGCCGGGTTTCGCGGTGTCGCCTAATCGAGAGGTCCCGGGCTCGAATCCCGGTGGGGGCAGATGTTTGTGTGATGAATACGAGCATTTGTGCTCCAGTCATGCATGTTGAATATGTATTTCCTATATAAATATATTTATTTAAGTACAGTATATGTATTCCATCCGTTACCCTAGTATCCCATAACACAAGCCCTACAGTGCTTACTTTGGGGCTAGGCTAATTGGTGTGAGTGTTGGTAATAAGTATTTATTTATTGATAACGTTTCGCCGCAATTACATTTGGTCGTTAGCCCGTATTCGGGTGCATGAAAGTCATTCTTCGAATTCGGGCACCCGAAGCGATATTTACCCTGGAATACGAGCTGGAGAACGGTGTCGGGTAAACAAAAGGAAATCTACCCGAATATGGGCGTACTTGACTCCGTTCATTTACACTTAACCGTTTACCCGAAATCCATTGACACTCGTATTCGGGCTAACGTCCAAGTGTAATCGCGCCATTAGATATTAAAGTAGGTACATTGATTATGTCAATAGTCCTTTACTGTCGACGCGGGAAAGCATCTGACGCATCCAAAGCTTTTTCACTGCCAGTCCAATAGCTATAGAAGATTATTAAATAACTTTTTTAATATCATCATGTAAAACTCTCACTGTGAAAGTATACACACCAAACACTTTCCTAGTTTGGGTCTGTAATTATTATTAGATGCGTTCATGAAAGGTAACCTGTTACACACAAAGCCTTCATAACTTCAATTGACTAGTAAGTAAAAAGTAATCATGTCATTGTTCAAGAGTAATTGTAGTGTAGTCTGTATATACCTACCTAAGTATATGGAGCGGATCTGTCGATCAATTTAATTGATACATTGATGGTATATTGAGCAATAAGGAAAAGCTCAATGGTGTAAGTTTCACACGTATCGGATGCGTCTGAAAATTTTAGGTTTTTTATGTGAACACAATGTATCTTCCTGTCATCTTTGTTCGATAATAGTAAATATAAGTTATATTTAAAAAGTACACCAACCTATTTAGGTTTGAAATTATGTTTCGGTATGTATGTTCGAAGAGCTCGATGGCGCAGGTGGATAGCGCTTTCCGCTGCGATCGTTGAAGTTAAGGATGACCAAAAATTTATTATCTCGAGTTCCTGCGTGCTTCGGAAGGCACGTTAAGCCGTTGGTCCCGGCTGCATATGCAGTCGTTAGCACCCACCAATCCGCACTGGGCCCGCGTGGTGGGTCATGGCCCAATCTCCCTATTCTATCCATAGGGAAGGCCTGTGCCCCAGCAGTGGGGACATTAATAGGCTGATGATAATGATGATGATGTATGTTTGACGTAGCGATGAAAACATTCGGTAGATTGATTTTGTAACTCCAATTTTAGATACGAGTTAAATATTCCTCACTTTCGTTACACGGCCAAATGATACATTGACGACATTTTATAATCGTCCAATTTTGTGATGTCCAATCATGATACATGTTACAGAAACATCAACTTTACTATTGCACGCACGCACGCACGCACGCACGCACGCACACACAGCCAGTTAACAGCGGTGTGAATTTGTGTACAATCTACATGCGCTTCATTCCAATTGTATCGTGCCTTTAAAAGACGATCAAAGCAATCACAACACAACACTGTGATATTTTATTTCAACGTTCAAAATGAATCGAATATAACTAGCGACGGCGCGCAGACAAGGTTGAACCCGTGACCCCTAGCCTATGAACCGGCAATTAAACCGTCCAGCGAACCGGCCTGTGACCTTTGATTTTTATTTAGGCTCATTTAAGATCGGAATTGATTCTTTAAAAGTCATAACAAGTTCAATTGACTCCGCGTTACGGTCCGTTTTTGAATTAACACTCGATGTTGTTTTGTTTCGGCGTCATGTAATTTTAAGTAGATAGGTATGAAAATTATTATAGTATTTTAAAAATAATAATATAATTTTAAATATTTCCAACACTGACACCAATTAGCCTAGCCTTAAAGTAAGCACGGTGTTATATTATGGTGTTATGGGATACTAGGTTAACGGATAGAATACATATAACCATATAAGTATATAATACAGTATATTTATATAGAAATACATATTAAGATTGTGGTTCTATTTGACTATAATAGTTATATTATAAATCTAATATGATTGCAGATTTGATATTAAATGTGTTATCATTCGAAGTTCTGATTTCATTGATGCTTAAGTAAGATTTAATATCTCATTTAGTTTAGTTGTATCCAGACACAACTTTTTGCTAACATTATTTCTGTGGTTTCAATCGGATTGAAAAACCTTTTTGCCCTATTGCGGCGTACCAAAAAATGGTATGGTTAGTTATGCATTTTTGCGCATTCATTTTGTAAAATGTCGATTAATGTTTTTTTCTGCGGACGTCCCTTGCCGGTATAAATTTCTTCATAAGTAATAACCCTGAACTTACTGAACAGTGTCAAGTCCACTGAGACGAGGCATAGACCTTTCCGATAGATATGGAAATCCCAGTAAGCAGTTTGGTGGGTGTAACAAACAAAATAAGAGCTTGTCTTCTTAAAGAATACACCCGAAAGGATATCCATAATTCAATAAACCAAAAACGTAAAAAAGTTAGTAAGAGTACAATGCTCTTTCATAGACTTTGAACCAGTTTTAGCATAATGGAAAAGAAGTAGCCCTCATTTAAGTAAAGTAATTTAAACGTCTCCGCAAAAGATTTAAAGCACAAATTCGTTCAACGACAAATTCAACGCGTATCGTTTTATAGATATGAAAGTGTTTAATGCGATCATAGAGAAAAACAAGTGTAACTGAACTGAGGACACACCAGACCACAAGATCTTATTTGCATGGTACAAAGGTTGGTTTTAGATTAGCTGTGCTATTATTCAGTTTTTGCTCGATGTACCTTTGTTGGGTGTTGGGTGGTCGTAATAAATTATTCGTTGTCTCACGGTAAACATTTTGTGTCCATTCATTGGGCATATTCGAACATTAATGCAAGACTTGAAAGAATAGTAAGGGAGTGTCAGGATTTATAAATAAACCAGAAATTAACCTGTAAGCTTTTTATATAGGCATGCCTGTAAAGAAAAAGCCGCAACTCTGGAGAGATTTGGTACTGCTAATAGTTAGTATACCTACATAATAAAGGTCTTGTTACCTACATAATAAAGGATGGTGGGATATTTTTTTTATCAAAAACTTTTACTTAAATTATGTTGGGACTAACTCTAACCAAGTCATAACGTTAATGATTATAAATAAGAATACCGATATTATGAAAAAGTGTATTGGACAAGTAGAAGAAGACCACCACCTGTATGAAAGTCGCATGTTTTTTCACTTCAAATTTGAAGAAATTAACAAGTGCTTTCTTCTGATCTTCAGATTTTTTTTTTAAATCAATTGAATCAATATTTTTATGAAGAACTAGGAGAAAGAGATTGACACTGTGATCATCAAATCACTTGAAATAAAGACGCCTTTAAAAATACTACCGACATTAGCTAAATAAACAGAGATACTATTTGTGGCGATATTTTGGCGAGTCGAAAGCGCATGCGCAGGTAAACGTCGTAAGGTTTCGCCCACACGTCCGTCGGCGTCCGTCGTCTCATCGGACTTTCTTTCGCACATTCAATGCGGTATATGACATTATAAACTTACTCTCCACAAGACTTTCAAGCAATCTGGCTTAAAAATAGCTAATTAAATTTTTGAAGTGAAAATTTGCAATGAAATTCTTAATTAAGTTTGCAATGATACTGAATGTAACTCGGAGCAATCAAAAAAGTTTTACGTGACTTTCCTGGCTATTCCCTAATAAATTCGTGATTTAAAATCATTTTTCAATCTTTAAGGGTTTGTCAACCAGTCTATGATAGGATTTGAGTAGTTTAGTGGCGCAATGTTTGTTTGGAAATTTCGCAACAGCCGATTATGGGATGGGAGTGGACCTAAATTTTCAATCTCGAGCTCCTCCGTGCTTCGGGAGGCAGGTTAAGCGGTTGGTCCCGGCTGCATCCAGTCGTTGGAGCCTACCAACCTACACGGGGCCTACAGTGTTTCATGGCCCATTCTTATCTATTCTCCACAAGCCTGCATCCCAGAAGTGAGGACATGAATAGGCTGAAGCATGATTTTACTTAAATTCTTTAGAATAAACAAAAAAGTATTTTTCTTTCAATCCAACCAGGACTTCGTAACCTAAACTTTATAACTTCTGCTATAGCACCTTTTACGCTCTTCCATTCTGCGAGGTACGAATGGTGGAAGGTTTCCTTTTTCTTCAGTGATATCAAACCTGATCATTACGTAGCCGATCTTTGTTGACTACCTATAAGAGGCTTTATCAGTATAATGACGTAACTGCAGGTAGGTGCAGTCAGCCACAGTAAGTACAGCTAATGAAAGTTGTTTTGCCCACACAAAGACATCAAAGTCACGGGCCTTACATTCTTTAACAGCACAACTTGTTACTACAATAAGTAATAACGTTTCAATTGTAATATTAATAATGATAAATTACGTTTGTTAGCGTCAGATCGATTGTATTGATCGAGCAATTAAATGCACAAGTTGTCAAGAGAATGGACTATATTGTATGTTTTTTTACAAAGCTTAGATTATTCCTGTTTGTTGGGTTTCCTACCTTTACTACATTTAATGAAACACTTTTGAGCGTGTTGTAAAAACAAAACCTGAATCTACAAGCCGTAATATGAATTTCGTTAAACATCACGCGTCGATGTCTTTTATAGGCGCTTCCTAGCAATATTTAGGTAAAGATGTGAAAATATGGATTTTGATTTGTTACTTCGAGTGTATTAGTTGATATTTTTTTTTGTTTTGTGGCTTTCTCCGTTTTACACAGAAATTTCGCGAATGTCCAGTAGTGAGAGAGACACAAGAAAGACAGCTCTGTAGAAACAGATTAAGGTGATATAAAGTAAATAACCGAATATACGTTCTTCCTTGAGTATTTCATTTATCTGGAAGCACAACACAACACACATACACAAAGACGTCACAGGTTAAACAATATTAACTTATATGACATGGGTAGAGCAGACAATTATTTCCAAATAAAAATAGAAATATTATTAAAAGTTAGAGTTTGATATTGTATTTTTTATAAATTAAAACATTTATCAACGTTAATGAATAAGACTTTTTTTAAAGGAAAACTTTTAGTGCAATAGAAGTCTCTGTAAAACTTCTTCTAAAACAATAAAACAATAATAGAAGGTGTTTGTTTATTTATAAAGATGGATTTGTTTTGAAATGCCTCCCTTGGCAACCGTGATTAAATATTTATTTTATTAATTATTTTTCTTTTCAATATCAGAGCAGTAGGTATGTTTACCGACACGATTGCCGATGTTGCAATAAACAAAACACAAGTATGTCGCAAACAAACAAAACGCAAGCTGAACAACACAAAGACTATTGTTTTTATTAGCTTTAATAACAGCTCAGGAGAAAATATAGGTCTTTCTTTATTGACATACCTACCAACCTCAGTTGCTGAGTTGACTTTTCAATCTCTAAGAACCCTGACTGATTTCCGAGTTTGGCATTTAATTAACTTTTTTGTATGCAAAGAAATACATACATACATAAATAAATTCGTCCCATCACCAGACAGGTTAGATTTGATATTTGTATCTAATAAAAGCTTTTTTATAAAAACCTAGCAGATAAATGCTTAAATGACAATGAATGGCAAGAAACTTTTCAATAACTACAAATGATTTTTTAAAAACATTAAAATCCACTTCACACTTTGGCCCGACAGTCTATTGAATAGAGACCCATATGGAAATCACAGTTACATAGCGGAAGAGAACCAACGTGAATGCAATACGAAGCAACAAGACAAAAAATATAATATATGACATATATTTTGGTTGTCACTTGAGTACGACAGGTAACTAGTATGTGAAAGTACGGACCTGTCATATAACTCACTCGGTAGATGTCAGGTGTATCATACTACGAGGCTATCGCAAGCTGCATCTTGGTCGTTATTCAAACTTTTAAATAATCCTAATCACTTATTTAGTAGGTTCTACGATCAAATTTGTTAATACCGTAATAAGACCTGCTTGCATCAAAGCTCTTAAATGAAATTTAAAAGCTAATCATGTTTAAGTCTCATTCTATTAGTAGTCGACTTTAAGCAACTGATTAAAGGTATGTTGTCTTAAACATGCTTCAGACTTAATTGGATTTAAGAATGTTGGAGCTAGTGGCCCTAGTAACGCTAAATTAAATGAAATTTAAAAGCTAATCATGTTAAGTCTCATTCTATTAGTAGTCGACTTTAAGCAACTGATTAAAGGTATGTTGTCTTAAACATGCTTCAGACTTAATTGGATTTAAGAATGTTGGAGCTAGTGGCCCTAGTAACGCATTTACGTAGTGGCCCAATAAAATTCACCAAATAGGGATGATACTATTTTTTTTAACCTATCGGGTAGCAATTCCAAAAATGTCCCAAAAGGATTTTTTTCTTTTTCACATAGTCAAAACATGACAGAGATATGTTGATTTAAAATGTCGCATGACGTCACATGTTGGTGCAATTTTCACTAACAACTGACGTCACAAGCCCTCACTCCCAATCTTTGAGGCGGTGTTTGTAATTTTTTTTGGTTGATTGACAAAAGAAAATATATGAGTCTGTTATTTTTGAATGATTTAACTAATAAATACGATTTCGTTTATTTAACCCCGTCATCACCAATATTACAAAATTTCTGAATGACTTGAGGATATAAATATAAGTCATCTGTAGAGGACACTTCTCTGCAATTTTGGCTTCAGATAGTATGTTTTTTATGACACAAATATTTTTCGGTTTGCCGTTATCAGTCAAATCACTGGACAAGAGTATCTGAGTCCATACCACCTTTTTTACATTCAGATAATACATTTCTAAGTCAATGCTTTTAACTGATAGGAAAAATGTGATAACTTATCCAAAAAGAGATCCCGTGTATTCACCAAATACTTTAAAACTGTTTACTTATTTGAAAAAAAAAAGTATTTTATCTATATATTTGTCGAACAACATTTTTAAAGATAGAGCACTGCGGATTCTACTTTCTGATGGTATCTACGAGCTAAATATCTGCCATCTTAAATGAAAAACGAAATAATTCTGTAGTTTTTGGTTTCCATAAGTAAATATGGTAATATAAGAGGTTCGTAAGATTATGAATTCCATTAAATCCAAAGCATTTGGTTGTGATGACACTGGGAGGACTATGATTATCTTTGTACTTGATTGTATCATTATCATCATCAAATCATTTTATTTTACATTTTTTTCTTTCTTCAAATACCTTTCGGTCCATCGGGCGACATTCTCTTACTATCTCCATTCATAAAAAAAACAAATCACTATTTTCTCTAAGCTACTATCGGCCCATATAAATCTTACCTTTTCTTTTTAAGATCTTGAAATCTACTGTCCGTAATCAACTCTCTTCTTTTTTTTTTCGCCATAAGATGCTATACAAATATTGCCCTTATACTTTTTACTGTCCTGAATGACGTTCGTAGCGGCATGGAGAAATCTCGGTTGACAGTAATGATTCTGATCGATTTTTCAAACGTCTTCAACATGGTCAACTATGACACTCTCATTGCAATCCATATTTCTCATGGGAGTCTCTTCTTTGGCTAGGACTTGGCTCTCATCTTTGTGTACGCCTGCAGGCTGTTCGAATTGATCAGACTAATTCTAGCTGATGCGATAAAACTGCTGGTGTTCCACAGGGCGGTATTCTTTCTCCTCTTCTTTCCTCACTTTTTATTAATTTCCTTACTACTTTGATGCAATCCTCTTACCGTCTGTATGCTAACGATCTCCAACTCTACCTTTAAGCGGATAAGTAAGATTTAGAGACCGCTATCATATGCATAAATCAAGATCTACAAAGAATTTCCAATTGGTGTTACGTTATCTTTGTAAACCTGTCTAAATGCCAGGCTATTACTTAAGGTATTTCCCGTCAAGTGGCTTCTCTTCATTTAGGTACCTTGAGTCCAGTAGTGTACAACGGTAATTTAATTCAATATCTACCCAGAGTTAAGAATCAAGGTCTACTTATTGATAGTACTCTCAGCTGGGAAGATTAAGGCAACAAAGTTAGTCGAAGGGTGATCAACACGTTTCGGGCACTATATCGGCTAAAACATTTTCTCCCATTCCTGTACTAAAGTTGCGCTCGTCCAGGCTCTTATTCTCCCTCTTCTTGATTACACTGAAATCTGCTATTCTTACATCAATCAAAATCTTCTCGTCAAATTGGATCGTTTGCTCAGCAGCAATATACGATACGATACGATCCATAAGGTAGACAATCAACGTGACCTTCGCTCGTGCAAAAACCTATCTCTACAAATTCCCATTCATCATTTTGGCTTTGGATCCAAATCTTTCATTATTTCTGCTATACGCATGTGGAATGCTCTCATTCTATACTAAGCATTCGTAGTACTCAACATTAAATGGAGTCAAAAAACTAATAAGTGAACACTCCCTGACTACGTAATTTTCTTTGTATAATTTGCATCTATATATTATATTTATTGTATTTTATATATGTATTTGACAATATCTTTATATATATAATTCTTCTGTGAGTGTGTATGTCACTGAACTTCTCTTAAACGACTGGACCGATTTTGATGAAATTTTTTGTGTGTGTTCAAGGGGATCTGAGAATGGTTTAGATTCACAATTTTGTCCGCTGGACAACCCCTATTTTTTTAGGGCGGTACGAAGTTCGCTGGGTCAGCTAGTATATATATATGTATATATATATACATATAAATTTATTTATTATTATATATGTATGTTTATTTTATGTGTATTAGCATTTCTTTTTTAGTTTCTTTTTATCGTTTTAAGTTTATTTTGTTCTTTAGCAATATTGTTTACCGACGTATCATTTGTCTCCAACACTCTTATTGGTTGACTGGTAGAGAATGCCTAGATGGCCTATGGTTTAAATAAAGGATAAATAAATATGGCTGCAATTCAATTGTAGACTGCATCAGCTGTCTCCGTAGACAGATTCCTCTTTCACTGACTGATCATCAAGAGGATCACAGTTATCTGCCAAACACTTTAAAGAAATTATTATGTATCCTAACTCTTTCACTTTAGTCTTATAAGACTTGTAGAAACTCTTGAAAATATCACAAACCTAATGAGAAACAAACACCGTTAGGTACCCATACACGCTTGTGACAATAAATTATGTAGCGCGTGCATCCGATACTAAGGTCTTACTAAGGCTTAAGCCGCACTGCGCAACTTTATCTCACGATTCTTTTTATTGTTTATAAAATTATGCACAAATGCTTTGCTCACACTTACAGTGAACATTTTTCGCAATACGGTCTTCAAAGTCATAGTCCAGAAATGGAGTTCACGAATTTAATATTCGTTCTGGTTCTTAAGACTTTTCCAAAAGGTCAAGTTAATTTATTTCTTATGTTTTCACATACAACAATTTTTGAGGTTTTATTTAAAAAAACACTTTGAAGTGGTACACGAGAGCGTGTATAGCGATATATCTTTTTGCACCTTCCAACCCGTACCGCTTTCTATACCTACTTATTTGTTTTATATAAAGTAAATAAATAATCATGCCCGTTCAAAAACTAAGCTTTATTATACACCAAATTTAATCAGTAAGTGTTACTTTCGATAAGTGCGTGTATTTTGATGTCATTTTCATGTGTTTGTTACGTATGCATACTGTTCAATGATGAAATCTAAAGATGTGACCTAAACCTAACCCTTATTATATATTTGAATGCCATAAGCCCGTTTACTTATAAATAAAATAAACAAGTTACACCATGTGACGAGGCGCGCTGCACAGAATGTAAAGACTAACTAAGCTTTTTAGAGACAATTTCAAAGCAATGGATTTCATATTCAAATTCTATACCTACTTCAAGATCTTTAAAACCTTGTATCACAATTGGAGCCTGTGATTTGAGGAAAATTTTGGATTTTAATAAAAGATAAACATACTAGCTAAGTACCTACTTTAATTAGCAATAATATGATAATTTTAAACAAACTATGACGAAATTGTAAGTAACCCACGTCAATTTATTCCAATAATATTTACAACACTGCGTGCTCCTCCAGAGCAAGGGTTCAATAAACTCTCAAGGACAATAAGGTATGCATTTTTTAATTGTTCCATACGAAAATTTTACAATTCGTTGCTTTTGAAGAAATATTGGATTCTTTTCAGTATTGATTATGTTCCAAAAATGTACAATTTCATTCTTAGTTTAATTTAATAGCTTTTTCATCAGAAGTAGGTATCTCATTCATTCCTATTGTTTTTCCTTGTTGTTTTGCTTATAATAATATAAATATACAGCCAGTTTCTGACTTGCAGCATTGTTTTGTTTTTTAATTTTTTAAAATTGTCTTTTAAAAATTAAAAGAATGTTTGGTGGCATAAAAATCACATAGAAAGCTCTTTAAAGATTCAAGTGATTAATTCTACAGAATTAGATCATTGCAAAAGCGTACAATTTTCAGTTAAGTAATAAGTTATTTAAAAGTTGTCATCATTTCAGAATATGAATTTACGGCACCTGGTAGGTAATTTGATAAAGTTCATTCAGGTTTCAGAAAGTTTGGAAACTCATAAACAACTGCCAAATTACTATTTACATCTATTGTTTTTCGAGTTATAGATTGAACCCGACTAATGACAAAAGTCACAGGTTGTAATTATGACTTTGCTATTTTAAGATATATATATTAACTTTATATGAGACAATTACAAACACGTTGCTATGATCACTTGCAAGTATTCTGAAAAACAGTTACAATCATCTGGAACCAACTTAATATGAAAAAAGATAGTTTTCTTAAATTGACCCAGCCAGGAATCAAACTGGTAATCCCAAAGATGCCGAATATGTAGTCTATAATATCGTTGTCACTCTTTCTGATGCATTTTTGTGACTCGGGTACCTTAATAAATAATATTACATTTTTTACAATAAAAACCCAAAACCAATTAATTAGTAACACAAATTATTATATTGCCTATTTGAAGAATGCGGTTGGTTTCTCATTTCCCAGATGGTAATACAAAACCTCAATACTTATGCCTCAAACGTGTAACCTTACACAACACATACCTACCATCAACAAGCAAAAGAATTAAATTATGAAATAGTTTCTAATTTTGTACGTTATTAAAGTTCATTTCTTCACAGAGCTTATAAGGTTTCCGCATTTTTAATCTCCAATCACTCGCAATTCTAAGCATCACGACACGAGAAGCCTTGGTGGCCGCACAATTAGTGCAACTATCACGAACTATAAACTGTTTCAGCCCATAATAAAAACCCATTAACAACAAACGATCACTTACCTTTTACAACGTTTTGTCACGCAAAAATCCCGTAGTAGATAGGTAGGTACTTTAGCAGTCGAACAAAATTCGAAACCGAAAAAATATCACTTCCCCTCAAACCTGCGAACTAAACTTTCAAACACTGTCCTTGCGTACCGTTAACTTTTCCTTTTCCTAAGAAAAAGTTTCCGTTATTCCGAAGTTGACGGATCGTATTGCATTACTATGTTATAACACACTGTGTTCAATATTAATTACACCAATAATCTAGTTTGTGTTAATCTCGAGATTTAACGAGGCGACATACGTCCGCGGCGTGTCGTAGTCCGCGGTAAACTGAAGTGAAGGAAGAGAAGTGAGAAGAGACACGTCACTGCGCCCGCGCACGGCTCACCTTTACGTCTCTGTACGGCGGACTAATAGTCTTGATAGTTGTAAGAGTAAACAAGTTAATAAGCCGAGCCTTTTGCACTCTACACAGGTAATTAAACCCGGCTTGACATTATCTACACTTAATTGTTCAACTTATAGTTAAACTAAGACGAATGCACGGAATAAAGTACCTACAGATGTTATCTATGCATTGTAACAAAAATTAGAACAGTGGACTGATGAAAAGAAAAAAGGTAAAGCACGCCGATAGTTTCCCTATTTAGGACCCCAGTACCCTAAGGATAAACTGTCAGATCCGTAGTCGTATTGGATATAAATTTTCTATGGAAGGAGCCAGTTTATTCTTACGTCCGGTAGGGGCGCCGTTTAGTTTCTATAGAAACTTTGACGATGGCGATGCGATTACGGATCTGTCAAAGTTCGTGCTTGAGGTGCAGATCTGAATCTTTATCTTTGACTTAACATAACGCTACTTTTGAAATACTATAAACATACAAAAATACGGATTTAAGCTAGTGCCGATTAAAAGTAAGGTTATCTGTCACTGACCGGTCTGCATATCTCGAGTGACATAGTTTTCCTTCTTCGTCTTTTGTAAGCGATTGTGTGAAAAAAAGTTCTCCATTAGCTCCTTTCATTGAACAGAGTTTATTGATTAGTTTTTGAGTTTATTGACATCTTCTTCGCTTCCTCTCGCTTTCCTGCAATTTGTGGAAGTGATTTTGTGAAATGCGACGGAAGTGTGTAACAGGAAGTCACGAAAGCGCGCGCTATTTGATTTAATTTTAAAACATAATGTTCAAATGGCTTATTCCTTTTGATGTGGGTTTTATTTCTTTTTTTTACTAATATAAGGTGAGGTTTCAAATGTTACACATCATACACGACTACTGTAAGGCTCGCTCGTTTTTGTTAAATTATTTTCAATCAAGCATCAAGGTGAATGCGGCAGCGTAAAACCTCCAACATCCCGTGGTGTGGCCTCGATATTCGGGCACACACAGCCTCTCTACACTCCATCTAACTATTGGTCCATTCCACATTGCAACCATACGCAGGCGTGCGCCCAGAGTTCCGATGCGACCGGAAAAATTACCATACGCGGCGCTAATAACCTAGAAAAATAACGTTATCTAACACATTTTTTTTTATTTATTTACGAAACGATTAAAAAAAAAAGAATTTATTCCTATAACTAGCCGCCGCTCGTGAATACGTCCAAGTTATCTTTAGTTTTTTGAGAATCCTTCAGAAACCTATATCTTTTTTTCGGAATAAAAAGTATCCTATGTCTCAATCCACATAATGAACTATATTTGTGGCAAATTTCATCAAAATCTGTTCAGACGTTTTTGCGTGATTGAGTAACAATGTACAAATACACAAACTATCAACGTTGTTAATATAATTACTCTTACTTAAACTTAGCAGAATGAAGCTTCTAAGCACCGAAACGAGAAAGCTTGAGTAAAAAGACTTATAATTACCTATTCACTAATAGGTACTGCTAAAGATATGAAAATGCTATAAGTAATGACAAACAATCAATATAATAGTTAATTAACTTCTCGACCGATACAAGTTCCATGTTTTTGCTATAGTCTTAAGTTCGAATCCTATCGAGGCATTTGTTAAAGCATAAGTACTTTTTTATTTATGCAATTTCAGGTTGTTTAATGTTAACTTATAAATGGGACAAAAAAAAGGTTAGAACTTTTAATAATAATATTTTATTTGCAAAAATATAAAGGTTGTTAAATGTTGACTTACAAAAGGTACAAAACATAGGTTGGAACTTATAATAATAATTTATTTGCAAAAATATAAAGGTGTTATATCATAAATTTCCAGCATATTCTGTTGAATGACAAAGGCTATCAAAATCAGGCAACGAAATAATACAAGTAAAAAAATACACGTCACCAAGAATTAAAATTATAAATATGATCATAGTCAAAATAATAAAAGAATGTATCAATAACCAAGTAAAATTACAAAAATTATCTATACCATCCTACATATTTTACAGAATTGGTCGTGATTAGCTTAATTATCTTTCAATTTTGTAACATTTGTAAATTTGTAACAAACTTTGGGTAACGCATACAAACATATTTTTTTTATAACTTTTTGTCTTTTCTGCATATTCATCTTTTTATTTACATAAGCTTCTTATGAAAGTGGGTACTACCGTAATCTTTTATATAATCAAAAAGCCAGTATTCAAGTTCTCTATTTTTTGAATTCGGACACTTAAAAAAAACAAAAATACTCCATCAACAAAATAACGAACCCTGGTCCTTACAGAGGCAGTCTCGGCAGATTTTTTCCTCTTTGATAGTAATTTCGTTCAGCTAATTGTTGCCTGGTAGAAAACGCTACCTTAGCAATAAAGGCCGCCTTTTGTGTTGTTGTGCATTCCTATATACATTATGTATAAAAAGATGTGACCAGCATATATAAATGAAAACCTTAGACATTTAAAACGATAAATTGTAATGAATTAGGTTTTTTATTGATATTTGATGCTTTAATATTATATTAATAAAGCACCCTATCTCCATTGTTGTCTATAATCACTTGACGTCTTCGCGGCATACTCACCGCAAGTTTTTTAGCTAAGCTGTAGAGGAGAAGATAAGGACTCTAATTTATGAGTAAAGTTAGCAACGATTACTACATTTTTGCCATTAGTTTAAACTAAATCTGCGCCCAAATATTTTCAATTGGATTGGTATCACGGGACGATGAGGACCAAACCAACATATCAATATCGTTTTCGGTTTCGAAGGCGTACAGAATCGACTGTGGTGTTTAAAAGGTGTGAAAGGTTGTCTGGAAGAAATCGCTTTTAGCGATAACACCGCCCATTGCAGCACTCCTTTTTTTTGCAATTGGAATTTCCTTCATTTCTGTTCTGCGTTGTGGTGTTTTCAATAAAGTATTGTGTATTGTATTGTTTTTAGTATCATGATCCTCATGCTGAATTCAGAAATCATTTTGCCATGGAATCATCATAATTATGAGCTGATGGTAATAACGCTTTTCCTTGTTTTTTTTTTATCTTTTAAGCATGCAAAGTACCGCTATAAACAAGTGCAAATATTCGAAACCTTTTTTGAGAAGCACTCCCAAGTATGCACCTTTACTGAGTGTTCCATGTGATACGTAGCGTAGCTTCTAGACATTCATGAGTGCTTGTAACAGTCTAAACTGAATAAATAATTTTGATTACCACTTTATTAACAGCCGTAGTTCAAGCTCGAACTGAGTAACCGGCTGTATAAAATAAGCTACGACGTTGCAAAAAGATTTCATCTCCCAATCATGACATTTGTTTTTCGTATGGCCACGTAAGGCCAATGTAGCCTTTTTTCATTACTTTTTCAGAAAGAAGATTCACAGTGATTTTTAGCAAGAAACTAGTGTGTTCCCGTTAGTTTCTTTGTGTTTTTATAAAGCATTGTAGAAAATCATTATTCAACCTTATATTTATATTATTATTATTCTTTTCAAATATGCCGGTCACGTTCTTGTCGTAAACACTGTAAAATTGTCCTATAGTGCAATAAAGAATTTAATCATTAATTCATTCAAAGTATGAATAAGATTTTTTTAGTATTTGAACAAGGCGTAAAATACATATATGATAATAAAAAAGGGATAGAAGGAGATCCAGTATGTACTAGTACACCTTTAAAACTAAGAAGTCTCTTTTAGATAGGGCAAAAAAGAGTACCTAACGTCTTCAGAGTTTACGTATTTATTTGGGATTTTTTAACTGGAATGGGGGAGGCAAAGGGCCAACTTTAAGGTGAAAAAACCATTAAAGAAAAATGAAGGCCTTGATGGACACTTCCAGAAGATATAAGATTATATTGATACTGATGCTAAAATCTTTGGCACTAAGAAGCGTAGTATAATGAAAACGACCAAGTTAGAGTTAAACTCGTGCACGAAATAGTTCATTACCAAGATAAACCTCACAGCAAACCACGAAAGGAAAAATAATGTCTTCGTTTTCGTCACAACATACACAAAGTACGCCTACATTATGAAACGGCCCACTTACAGAAATTTTGTTAAATCTCGATTCATCAAACTAGGCTTAACCCAAATAAAAATGTCAAAACGACAATGTAAATATAACATTATTGTATGGGCTAAATCTAATATTAGTTAAATACAGATTTAACAAAATTGCTGCAAGTGGGCCTAAATACAGCATATGGGAAATCATATACTAAAATTTTAAATTCTTAACTAGTTTAGATTTTGAGATACACCTCGTAACAAAAATAGTCTAAAAATGTCTACTTTGGACGGCTCTCCATTTCTTTGTTATTATAAAAAATATTTATATTCTACTCAACGAGCTCAAGACAATGTTGTGTCACATGCTGGGGTAAAAAAAATCTCCTATTCCCGAATGCTTCATGAAAAATAAATATTATTAAATTTTTAACTAAGTATTCGGCTTTGGGCTAGCATTGTACACAAAATTTCAGTTCTATAACTCATTCCGGTTACTATATAGACACCCGCAACATACGGACAGACATACAGACAGATAGACAGACCGACGACAGAGTAACAGCAACAGGGTTCCGTTTATACCCTATGGGTACTGAACCCTGAAAGTTATAATCAAAATATAAAATAAAGTCATTCCCTGCCATGAACGTACGGAATTATGGTTGCAAAAAACTTATACAACTTTTGGACGTCTTGTGACTTAAAGTACTCATGAAAAGTAACCCAACGAAATGGATTTAGGTTCTCTAAATAATTAACTTAACCACAACATTCCGGATTTACTACAAAACGAATTGAAAATCTATTAAGAAACATGCCAATCGAAACGTTTAGGTTTTGAAAACGTAGGTACATAAACGAATTGATATTTAATGATGATAATAATTAACTAGTATATCTGTATTTTAGAAAATTCAAATATAAAATAGGAAATAGAGAACTAAGATGAATCTTAAAATTTCACGAACTTTCCATTAAGTTTTACTTAAGAACCCTTTTACAAAATTGCGCCGCTGCCGTACTGATCGGCGCGTAGGTAGATTTGCACTAATATATATTGCATTTTACGGGTGATAATTCCGAGTCCTATAAAATAATTATTAATGAACTAATTTTAAAAATATATACATATTTCAGTAGTACAATGATAGTAGATTAGTTTTATGAAAGTTTTTTATAGTAGTTCTATTTAATTCAATATCAAAATACTAGGTAAACCTGCATTATTTTTTGGGAAAACTCACGGAGGTTAGATGTTTTTTTTTTTTTGATATTAATGAGATGGAAAATCAAAATTCTAATACATTATGTTACAACAAAAATATATTTCTGATGTCGTAGTAATTAATTTGATCTAATTTATTAAAGATTATTGTGAGATTGAGGCGTTTGAAGTTGTAAATATTATCGTTTTTTCCGTAAACTAGCTGCAGTAGAACGATCAGTACAAAAAAAGGAAAATAGTTTTTGCAAATATTCTACACCAACATACAATAAGAAGAATAAATCTACTGTTAACTTCTATTGGAAATAGTCAATATCCTTTTGAAGTGGGTAAACGAGGCGCTCAAAAATTACGATGTTTTGCAAAAAATGTGAAAGGGCTCTTAATTGCGGAAAGTCTAATACCTTAAACCGACTATGCGTCTTTTATTACTTACTTCTTTTAAGTGTAGATTTAAAATAAATGACGCCCTTTACATTTAAGACAGGTAGGGTATTGCGTATTTGCCGCTCGAATTGGAGCGCCCGTCTGGGGATGTATCCTCCACCTTAATGAAGACCACAGTAAAATATCACCTTTTGGTAGGTTTGTGTTTCTGCCGGTGAGTAGTTTTATGAAAGTTTTTTATTCCAAAAAGGTTCCAGGGCTCCACGGGGTAGGGGATTGGTTCAGGATAGGCAACGGCGCGAGTGATATTTTTTGTATTGCAAGCGTCTATATGCTATGGTGGCCGCTTTCCATCAGACGGGCCATATGCTTGTTTGCCACCCTTTTATCAAAAAAAATATTGAAAGTAAACTTTTTTATTTCATACCATTTAAGAAATCCGTGAACTTTGGTAGGCAAATAGGTATCTCGGATACTAGATTAACATTTTGCTATGGGTACTGCATCAAATTAATGAAAATAACAAAACTCGTTGCACTTAACATGCATTTAGATTGAAATTGAAAAAAAGAAAGCTGAAAATGTGTCTGCTACTCGTCTTTTCCGTGCAAAAAGTTACTTTCTTTAGCAAACATGTTTTGGAGACGTTATAATAAAGCGAATGGTAATGGTACAGCGGCACGCACCAAAATAAAATACAAGAAACTATGCAGGAGGACTTTAATAATGTTATTCGTTGGGCCCATGATAATGGCATAATTATAAATATTGCTAAAACAAAGTGTATGCCAATACTCACTCCTTATAATAAATGTAAGAATATAACTATTAAAATTAAAGGACATACATACGATTGTTTGCATAGTAGAAATGTTGATTGTAGTTGCGCACAATTAGAAATGGTTCGTAGCTATAAATATTTAGGGCCAACTGTTGAAACACATTTAAATTGGAACTGTCATATTAACGTAATATGTAATAAACTTAGATCAATTAAAAGTAAATTAATTAGTTTAAGTTATATCGTTTCTAGAAGAATTATGTATATACTTTATTATGCGTTGGCCGACGCAGTTATATCTTACGGATTGGGCGCGTATGGACTTACTTTCCCTTCATACCTAAATAAAATAAAACATTTACAAATATCGTTAATGAAACTATTAGTAGATAAAAATGTAAAAAAATCTCTTGAAAAGAATTATGAAAAATTATTTAAGCTGTGTGATATATTACCAGTAGAATCAAAAGTAAAAATAACGATCATGATTGAGCAATTTAATAGTAATGAACATAAAAGGGAGAGGGAGTATGCGCGCCCCACCCGTGGATCTAAGATACCTAAATTAGTTGTGCCTAAAGTAAATAATTATTATGGGAGACGTGGAAGGCGTTACTTAACGCCCGTTATTATGAACGAGCTCCCACCTAACTTATTAAGCAATATTTCTAGCAAAAAGCAGCTAAAAAATTATCTAAAGAAATATTACCTATCACTCTGTCCCTAAAATGTGTGTATGTATGTATATATATGTACATGGCTGTGTATGTAGGTATAAGTACACATGCGCGTGCGTGTGTATATTTGTGTGTATGTGTGTATAAAATGTAAATTATATGTGTATGTATATATAGATACATTTTTTTGGGATCATGTAAATGTTTTCCGTTTTGTTTTTTAAGGTACCTATTTTAAAATATATTGAGATAAGTACAAACATAATTATGTAACGTCCACGAGAGCTACTGCCGACAAACTGTTGCACAGTTTGGCAGAATAGAAATAAGTGTTGTACTTAGTTTTCATGAAAAAATTAATAAAAAAAAAAAAAAAAGTCGCTGATACGAGCGTCCTTACTTGAAGCTTTCGCAGACTGATCCGAGTTTATACATTGCTCTCTTATTAGCTCAGAGTTTTTTATTTCCGTCTGAATATTAAGAAATAAACAGGATAAATTGACAATAATAGATAGGGACCTACCTACATAATGAATAGTGAAATGAAAAATATCGTAGTCAATTTAATATGGAATATGAAAAATTTTATTTTCAATAATTTCCCATATCAGTCCAGCATTTACGAGCAAAACAGAGGGGAAATATCATACCTTATTTTAGTGAAACAGAATGCCACAGTTGCCAGTCCGTGGGTGCTCGCTACCCGAAAGCTTTAGTCTGAAAAACTTCACAATACCATTCAGTAACTTACTGTGGACTTTCCGCTTAAATTGGAGCGGTCGTTTGGGGAAGCAACCTCCACCTTACATAAGACCACAGTATAATAACACTAACTTTTGGTGGTGTTGTTTTTCTGCTGGTGAGTAGAGTTCCGCGGAATAGGGAATTGAGATCAGGCCGGCAAAGTGAGGATGGCCGGAGCGACACACTTTCACATCATCTTCATTCATGAAGAAGCAACATGCAGACCGGCAGGGTGAGGATGGCTGGTATGGCAGGTAGAACTGCTGTATCAGCTATCTTCGCGTCTGGACTTCACCTTCACTTAACATCAGGTGGGGCGGAGTCATTTGTCGGACCTATCTATAAAAAAAAAACAAAAAACTATCTTAGTGACTTGATTCTACTTACGCTTAACATCAGGTGGGGTGGGGTAATTTATTGCGCCTTGTAGAAAAAAAATATTCTAGTGGTAGTTTTTACCTAACTGAGTTCGAAAAGGTTTACAAAAGATATCATCTAATCGTCTAATTATTTTTCTCTATTTCATTATGTTTACAAATAACTCCTGATTTTGATGATTCTTTTTTGTTGAAATTAGTTTTCCTTCGAGATGTTCCGATATATATATGGAAAATCGGGTTTCGTAGATAAACAATCGAACTCTTCGATTATTAAAAAACACACACGTGATATTTTTTCATGAAATTTAAGAAATAAAAATATGATTGTTTAAGTTTTTACTTAAATCTGACTACATTTTAAAGTAGCATTACAGCAACATTTGGAGTCGGTGCCACCAAACTAGCTTTTGCGAACCTTTCCATTCAAGTAAATTTGTACAAGTATACATATAATGCCACCATAGGCAGTTAATTATATAAAGTGTCTGCTTTCCCGCAAAAGCCGCTCTGTCCTGACGATGTTACCATGAGTATTGCTAATGAAATTAAAAAAGTATAAACGCACCAACATACGTATATATATAAATATATTTTGTTACCTACTTACTGCAGTTCTTGGGCGGTTGGGAGTCAATTGCCTAACGAGATTGCTATGGCTATCGCTATCGTTTACGATTTCGTTTTGTTATTTCTGACCCTCGAAGATTTTCAAATACCTTACGCTCATTTTGTTTAATGTTGTTATTACCAATGCACGTTTTTATTCCAAGTGGGAAACGTTATTAGTTTATTTTTCCACGTTATTCACATTATTAAGAATGAAATAAATTCCTCGCACTATTATATTATCTTTGATGGTTCTAAAGCAAACTATTTAAGATTTTGTCAGTAATTATTTTTGATTATTCAGTAATAAATACCTATCTTTATTTTACCTATAGTGGGTCCCGCAACTTCGTCTGCGGGGAAAACTTGGTGTCCCATTCAAACTTCAACCTCGCTTAGAGGATGAAATTTGGGATGTAAACTATCCTGACCTTTCCCGGATCTTTAACTATACCAAATTTTATCTAAATTATTTGAGTGGTTTAAGTGTGAAAAGGTAACAGACGGGCAGACAAACATACTTGCGCATATTTATAATATTAGTATGGATTAGCATGAATGTGCGTACTTACCTACCTGCATTCTTTTGACAACAACGCATGAATACTTACCTAAACCAGATTTCACCGACCGATCTCCATGTTTACCCTCGGAATGTGTCAGGTGATTTTTACGAGCCAAAGAAAGTGCACCACACTGGGTCACAACCTGTCGTGAACTTGACCGGAACCGGTCTCACGTGGTTCTTACTGAGCGAACGATAATATCAAAAATTGGGTGTTTGTTTGTCCTTTTTTTGTTGGTACTGAGGTCGGATTTTCTGCCTAGAAGCCAATAAGTAAAGGTATTGTATTATGTTATTTCAGGTGAGCCGTCTGCTCGTATGCCACCTATAACATAAAAAAAAATGTGGCGACAATAAATGAATAACTTTGACTCAACGCAGCAATATGTCAGTTAAGTCTGACAGACCATCACAATAATTCCGCCAGATATGGGAAAAAATGTTGCTAAAAACCCGCTAAATGTCGCCGCTTGCTTTGACAATATTAATGTTTATTATTATTAATTTGTGTATAAATAAATAATACTTTTCGTTTTTAAAATTAATAAATTTATAAATAGTATCTTTGAATAAGTATAATACTAACTTCCCAAATCCCACAGGAACCTATTTTGTCATGAAAAGTATCATTCCATTATTTTGTTATGAAAAGTATCCTATGTCTCAATGCAGGTAATAAACAATTTGTGTGCCAAATTACATCCACATTCGTTTTACCATTTTTGCGTATATTTTTTATCAATGTTTGAACTATTTAAAGGAACTTACCCTTGTTTGGATCACGATAATCTCACGCAATAAAATTAAACGCATTTATGCACTGTTCAGGGGCATACAATCCAAGTTGGTAAAGTCCACAAAATTTTAAAAGTGAGATTTGAATTACAACGCATTCATTTTCGTATGTATATTTATCCCGTAGAATAATTTTATACAAATTCTAGAAATCTCGGCTGTTATTTTAAATTGAAAATTGACTTTACAAACAAACGTAGCAAAGTCCGAGTAGAGTTTCAATTTGCGTTAAGTTCTTTTCGACCAATAGGAAGGCTCCATTGCCACCATTTCACTGACAGCTGTCATGGGGCCGCCTTTGATGTTGTAATGCTCTTTTTGTACTTAGCAAAGTCCAAAACTTGGTAACAAAACTGGGAAAGTCCATCTTGTATAAGAAACTTAACCTAGAACTTTTGAGTAAAACCTTTTAAGTTTTACTCAAAAGTATTGAACTGAACGTGATGAACACTTTTATTTCCATAAAATATTACATTCTGCGTATAATAAATGCATGCATAACATTAGAATAATTATTCAAAATAATCGTTTTTATCGTTTACTGAACATTTTAGCAATGTGGACTTTACAAACTTTGATTGTATACAGTATATTGATTGTATATTGATAGTTACAAAACACAAATTTCTAATGAGAATAAATTACATGTTCAGGTTTCACTAAGACTTGATATTAATGAGCGAGAAAAACAACAACCCATCCAAGCAATTGAAGCTTGCATGTAGTATAGGCTGTTCGGTTGCAGGGTTGCTCCTGTGGAAACTATTACCAGTATTTTTATGGAAACTCGGAAATACAAATGACTTAGTTTGCTTTGTAATCAAGGACTTTTAATGAACATCCAAAGCGCCTGCTTACATGTGATAAAATCTCAAAAAAACGCTTAATAATTTTTCCTCATCTTATTCAAGCGGCGCACTTTTGTGAGTACCATATCTTCCCTTTTTGTTTTAATCTAAGGCTAGCAAGGTGAGAATGGCTGGAGCGAGGGGCAGACTTTTCTGCCACATTAGCTATATCCCGCGACTAGACTAAGGCCCGTATTACAGAATGACAACCAAGTGTTGATCTTTACTTGAGTGCAGTTAGAAAGGGATGTCGCTATAGCGACATCCCTTTCTAACTGCACTAGACTAGATCAATCACTGAGAATCTTTCTATAATACGGGCCTAAAATTAAATTAAAATAATTAATAAAAAAGCTAATATTTAATAATAATAACACTTTTTTTTTGAATACAATTACTCCATAGGCGTATGCCCATGCCATTATTTAGTTTGACTTTTTTTAAGTTATGTTATATACATTTGTTTGTGCACTCAGTGCGGCCTTTTATATTTAATCATGCAAACATGCGGCATGCTCACTTATGTCTACTTAACTAATATAAATTTGGACATATTGTCCATCCCCTTTTTAATGAATATTCTTAATAATAACACTCCTTCCTTAAAGGTTGCGGCATTGCATTTGTAATACTCCTGGTGTAGCAGGTGTCTAAGGGCGACAGTGATTTTTGCCATTAGGTTAGAGCTGTTAAATCGTATCTCCCCTATGATATGAAAAAAGATAATGTTGTTAGTCAAGGAGTTCAAAATAAAACAAATACTATTCTTAATACAAACAGATATATAATTTACTTTGACACCGTCAACTTATAATAGATTAGGTACCAATAATCGTCTTAACAACATTAATAATAAGACTATTAAATAATGAAGATAGATTTAAAAAAATATAACATAAAACCTTTGAGGTACGAATCAATGAAATGTTGAATGGATTGCGTCGATTTTTTCAATATTAATCGACCGACAAATATTACAATTCTGTTGTACATGATTGTACACTAATTTACAATGAAAAATAATATGAACGATATACACCATCTTATGTGGTGCTTAATGTACGATATTATAATGATGTTACAATTTTCAGATTAGTGTTCCCAAATACCCATGAAAAAGAAGTGATGATTTTTTGTCATTTTTACATTTAAAACATACTTATTAAATAAATTCACTTGCAGACGAAAAAAAAACATTTATTAAATACAGTTTTTTAAAATAATTCACACATTACTGCACATACCTTTATTGAATCTATATTTCATTTTTATAAGAACTTTAGTCATAAATATCTATTAAAAACATCGTGTGAGTGTCTAAAATCATAATGCTTCACATAAATAAAATTATTATAGGTCATATACATCAAAAAATATCAAAATTAAAGCTTAATTAACTAATAATTATCTACAATTATATTTTCATAACTGGGATATTGTCCTCAGTGATTCAGGAATTATAACGACGTGTAATTTTATGGAAGACATAGTATGTAATTAAAAATATGTTATAATGGGAAAAAATATAAGTTTAAAAAACAATTTTAAAATAATTTGCTCAGACTAAAATAAACATTTACGAGTACAATTGTATATATTAATTTAGTTATTACGAATATAAAATATCGCCTTATAAAGTTCACAAATAAAAAAAATGTTTTCTAACTCATATTTATATACATTGTCATCTTTTTACAAACATTCCTTCTTTTCAAATAAAATTTCATTAATCCAGTTTATAACATCATTCCGTCCATGTCAACTATTTGAAGTCAGAAGAGATACCTTTTAACGTGATTTACTTTGCAATATTATACAAGAACGGTGTTTAAAGTAAAGCAAACTGAATGTCGGCTGTGAAGTTAGCGCAAGTCGCGACGCCGTAAACGAAATTGTTGCGAGCGGGATTTTACTGAACTGACCATTGATATAGGAAGTGGACTGACCTTGTCAATATGCAAAGTAAAACTGGGAGACAAAGCCATAGTGCGGCAAATGATTCTTATAATTATTGGCTACACCATCGCATTCTCTCTTTCTAGAGCAAACTCAGTCCATTCCCTATATCTATGAAACTGGCTGATAACGATAGCGCATATTGCGCTCGCTGCTAACTTCACAATCGATCGATCAATCAATAAATAAATTCATAGTTTACATTATGATTTTAGACAGATACATCGTTCACTAGCCTGCTTATACAATATCTAGTACTCAGTAACACTGTGACTAGAGAATTAAAAATACAAAATAATACGATATTATCTATTGCTAAAGTGTTTTGCCTGAAAGAGTAAAGCTTCACACCTCAACTATAAACTGCGATAAAATTAGCTCACATAATAATTTACCTGTTAGCATATAAGAGAATTGATAAATGTTTGCAATATTCATAGTGTATATTTATGGATACCAAGACAACTTCTCATTAAATGAAAAATAACTGATAAGACAACTTTTTAAGAGTGAATAATTAAATAAAATAGCAAAATTTTCAAATCCGAGCGGAAAAAATTCACGTTGTATAAACACAGATGGCGCTGTATAATAATTATATACGAGTACGTGTATGTTTAGCATTCATTACACGTTCGGAATAAAGCGAAAAAGGAGTTTAAACAGAATAGTCTCAAGGTCTTTCAATAGTTTTACTACCCAAAGATTTCTGAAAAAAAATCTACTTCTGCATCTTGATAATTTTAATTGGATTTTGGGTTTTTTATTCTAAATACCACTGATATTATTTTTTGTATAACAACTTGTGTGTTGTTATTATTATTGTAGAAAATCCTACATCTATTTTGTCGAGCTAACGAACTGCCTAACCTATTATGTTTTCGTAAAAACCTATTGTCTATAGATGTTAATAAAATTTTCTATTTTTAATCGTCTTTCAATTTGGCTGTTTATAAAAATCCGCTGAATTATGTTTTAATTTAAATTAAAAAACTATTACATCATGTTACAGAAGAAATGCAGCTAACGAAATAATATAATTTATACTTTCTTATCCATCCTCCCTATTCCATCCATAGGAAAGGCCTGTGCCCCAGCAATGGGGACATTAATAGGCTGATGATGATGATACTTTCTTAAACAAAACACAAAAAGACCATCTGGTTCTATTGAAGAATACTGTATGTAAAACAATTTGTATTGAACCAATAAATTAACAATTAAGAATTTGGATTTCATTGTCAATAATAAAGATCATTTTTTTTTTAAATCCATACTTCGATTTGCGATAGGCTGTTATTTGACAACATAAATAATTTCTATTAAAGCTGTAAATTCACTGAATAGATTTAGGCCTGTTTATTTTAAATGTCAACAATCCATTAATTCCACATTATTCTGGTGCGTGATTTGATACTGAGTTTATTATATACTGACGAAGATATGTTATCTATATTGGTCCAAGTGAGACGCTTTGTGTGTAGTATCGAAGAGAAAGTAAATCAATACGGTTATTATTTAATGGCACTCACGCTTCCAAACAAAATGATACAATTAGACAATATTAATTATCGAATAACAACAGCATCCGAGGAATGTGTGGGCTACGTCTCGTGGATATTCAAATTCAAACAAGTCGCATTTAAACATTGGACGTTTACACCCAAGACCGTGATTCCACGTAATTCATCTTTTGAAATCAATTTATCACCAGAAGTTTACGTCTATAATAATAACCAAGAAAGTGGGTCCCAACACAACAATATGATGAGTAACCAAAGATTAAGCAGTATTTCATTTCGAGACTTTGGAACGCATTTATTCTGCATCACAAATGATCTGTCCCTTTAAGCAGCTTGTAAACTTGCCCGTGTCTTCGGCTTTTTTGCCATCTGCTACTCGATGATACGGGCGAGTTTACAAGTTACTAGCGAACTCGCTGGCTTGTAGCTTTTAAACTCGCCCCGTGTCATCGAGGCTTTAGGTACGCATTTCGTGTTATGTTTGAACCCAATTTCAAAAGAAAGCAAATACTGTGTAAAGACGGCCCGAACTTAAACATTATAACTTAACTACGAAGCTGTGTTAACATTAACATGTTACTTATAAAATGTCACACAAACACAGCCTTCCGTCTCAGTCACTTCTAATACAAAATGCCCGTTTCTGAAATGTTATACCTTTTATCAAATAAGTAAGATGTTCTTTATTTTTTTGTCTTAATATCTGGACACATTTATAGTGATCATTTCAGAAAACGAGCAAACACAGCAGTTACTAAATGTTAGTACAAATTGGAAGCCACTTTTCTACATTTACATGAATCTATAAATACAAAAACTGAATTTCGTCAATGTATATTTCGTTCTTTGTTTGTACTAAAATTCAGTACTCATAAGAAATCCTATTTCACAACATTCATACATTGGGGAAGTAGGAAATTGACATTTATTGGAAATGTTTCATAAGAGAATGTTAAGAGTAAAGATAATAATCTGATGAATGGATAGAAACGATCAGAGTGATTACAAGATTTAATTAAAAAGTAACACCAATTATGTATAACCAATAATAAGACCTGCGTACGATATGCACAATGTTCAAGAATTTGAAAATATCACACACATCGTACGCAAGGTTAGCAACACCAAGACATTTAAAGCCTTATGTACCGACATATGATTAACGATATTCTTTCATCAACATCAAATACGTTATCTTTACCAAATTTTCTACTGTTTAATTTAGTTGTGATCTAAATGCCTGAGCCAAAGGCCGAACAATAACTTCAGAACATGAACAACACTGACGTACATTTCGTCGTTCTCGAGATTATTATTCTCATCCCAATATGTCAACTTTCTACTGTAGTCTCTATAAGACACTATCTTTACGAATACTCTGCGCAAAATTTCGCGCATTGGCGTCTTCTCTCTCTGGAATCTCTCCTCTTCCATACAAACTTGACATCCACAATTACTACTTACATCTACTAAATTGGAAGTAACGGTTAGATCGCCGTCCAAGTTTTTGGCAACACTTTCCTCTGAGGAATCCTCGTATGTTACAACGATTGCCGACACCGACTCGTTAGGAAAGGTACTAGACTCTATATATTCGGCTTCATTGGATTTTATATTCTGGGCTTCATATTTTCCCTTGTAACTATCTCTGAAGCTTTTGAAATCAGGGGCTGAATAAGAGTCTGATTCGCTCAAACTATGATATGTTTTTCTGCTAGCTCTCATGGCAATGTCTTCGCAGCTGTGGTAGTTACCCAAACTTTGTTTCAACACTTCTTTCCTCAAATTGGTACCCAATTTTCTGATTCCCTGGAAAGACATGTTTCTTGGCAATCCTAACTTGGGTAACGATCTCTCTTGTTCACATTCGTTAAGGTTCCTCGACTCCGTTGATATGCTCCTGTGTAAAGGTTGTCTGATGTTTCCGATACTTCTTGCTTTAAACCTTCCTATTGTTCTAGATTGCATACTGTCAATCGTTTTATCTTTTCCGTCGTGTCCTGTTAATGTCGGTAGACTACCTCTTTCATCAGTGCCACCGGAAAAATTATAAAACGAGACTGTTTTATCAGGTTGTGTTGATTTGCTTCTATAATAAGCTCTGTGTTTAATTGCCAATTTTTGTGAGCTCACATTTAATTTTTTTAGTTCATCTAAGGAGTTTTTAGACGGTGCGTGTGTCAACTTTTTAGCGAGCGGTTGTCTAGCATCAACTACATCTTTACTAGTCTCGGCAAAGGAGGATAGACTGTTGGTAGATCTACTCGATTCCATGGAATTACTTCTGAAATAAGGTGCCCTCGTCTCCCGTGTCTCATCTTCGGTATAATCGCTATCATAGTCATAAGACTCTTTGTAACTATCGAAGTTGGTAAGCGATAAGTTCCATTTCAGTTTCTTAACTGGCGAAGATAGACTCCCACTGCCCATATTTATGTCTCTGTAGCCGTCGTTTAGTATCGACCAATTCACATCACTTTCCGAAGCGGTGTCAAATTCTGTCGAGACATGCCTGTTTTTCACTCTAATCTGAGAAACGGGGATGTCTTCGAAACTCCTGTACTGTTCCACTATACGATTTTGGGGAACTTCCGAATACAGAGTCCACGCGGACCCGTCACTACTTTCGGACCAATCGGAACCGACCGCGTGTAAAGTCTCAAATAAATCTTTACCTCCATCCAGGGAGACCGACCTGCGTAATGGAATTTCGTAGTTGTACCTACCTTTGTCTTGACTGTCTTCGGCTTCGTACTTGCCTAGCCACGTGTCGTATTCCGAGTTGACGTTGAGCAGTTCCTGCCTGAGGTCTAGTTGGAGTTTGGATCGCGTGTGTTTGTTGGTGTTGGTATTGGCGTTGATGTTGGTGTTAGTGTTGGTGGTAGGGGCGGGGTCGGAATGCCTACGCGGGGGCGGTGGGGGCGCCACTGGGCGCGGACATCTTGTGCGCGAGCGTGGAAAACGAACGGCGCGGGAACGAGCCCACGGCGATATCAGATTCAGCAAAGAGCTTGCGAAAACTGCGGACGCAAATTGGAAAATAAATAATAGGACTATATACGCTAATATTTGTTGGGAGTATTTTGGAGTTTACTGCCAAACATATCGAGATTGTCAAGAACTTATTATTTTAAACTTTCATAGTAACGAACATTTTAGTAGTTTTTATTATTGATGGGAATGTTTTCATGTACTTAAAATAAATTATTGGGCTATATACCGCTAATATTTGTTGGGAATATTTTGGAGAGTTTACTGCCAAACATATCGAGATTGTCAAGAACTTATTATTTTAAACTTTCATAGTAACGAACATTTAAGTATTTTTTTATTATTAATGGGATTGCTTTCATGTACTTGTTACTCCGTTATCATGGTATTGGCAACAGTACTGAAATATCGGGAACTCGCAAAAACAAGGTACATGGAAGCAATCCCGTTAATAACATAAATTACTATAGTGCCAGATAAATAATTTGCTTTTAAAAGGTTAGGGGTCCTGACGGAACACCATAATGTGGGAACAAGAACACCATTTGCTTTTATATTATCTAAAACATATAGTAGGCCTTAATACTCGAACTGTAAGCAAAATCACTAATATATCCTAGTTTTGATATTGCATTAGTGAATTCAACTGGCGTGATTCCAGTGGTTAGAGTTCAAACATTCAATCAATTTACCACTGAAGCCTGAGGCTTACAGAGACGGGGGTAATAACGACACGTACAAATAAGCGCTTTATGTTTATGCATTATTTATAAAAATCGTAAAAGACTAAATGTTTTATAAAGTTACGAGCTTCCTAATGTGATAAACTTGTTTAGGATTACACTACAGAGAAAACATAAAAAACAAAATGGCATCATAAAAAATCACTACATATTACATTGTGTATGTAAGCGTCGAAATGTACTTGGCGTGGCTATTCGTATTTGCTATTTGAAAATTCGACATCAGTCTCCTTTGAAATTCATACCTATAGACCAGTGGTTCTCAAACTTTTTAAATGACGGAACCCTTTTGGGAAGCAAAATACTTGATGGAACCCTACAATAAAACAATTATTTTTATAAGTGTATTCTATATTAATCAGCATAATAAAAGTACAATGTATCCGTTACTAATTATTATTTACTTCACCACTTGGTAAGGACAATAATAGAAAACATTAAAAAAGAAAAAATCTAACTAGTGGGAGGTATGAAACTGTTTTTTATTTTTCATCAATTGCTTGATATCAGGTTTGATGGAAGAAAGTTGGAGTCTCATATCAGCTTCGGCGTCCAGTCTATTGCGATATTTTGTTTTCGTGGCTGCGTAGGTAGAGAATCCTGTTTCGCACAAATATGTAGTTGGGAACGGGAGAAGAATATCCAGAGCCATTTGGCCAAGCATTGCATATTCATCTTGGATTCTGCACCAAAAATCATTAAGAGGCGTCGTTTTGAACAATGACTCCATACTTGTGTCTGATGACATTTCTAAAAGAGATTCATATATCTCATTTGACATGTTTTCAGGCTTTTCCAAGTTGGGTAAAAAAGGATTATGAATCCAGGAGTTCACTTTAATTTTTGTATTGTGTTCTTCGGGAAAATACTTTTCAAAAGATGCGCGCATCGAACTGAGATATTGGACCAATTCTTCAAACACATTATCTTCAAACATTTCTGAGTCGTTTTCGCTAACAAACTCAGTGAGTAACGTAAAACTTTCTATTTCTTTCTTACCAATGCAAATGATCCAAAAATCTAATTTTCTTTTAAAAGTAGTTATTTTATTATAGGCCTGAAACACTGTTGTCTGTTTACCTTGCAATGATAAATTTAATTCGTTAAGTTTTTGAAAGATATCCGCCATAAAAGACAATCGGAACAACCAAGTTTTATCATACAAACGGTCCTTCAAATTAAAAGAAGTATCTGCTGAAAGAAACATTTGTAACTCGGCTCTAAGTTCAAATAGCCTTGTTAAAGTTTTTCCCCGAGACAGCCATCGCACTTCTGTATGGAGCAGCAGTGTTTTATGTTTGCTGCCATAATCTTCACACAATAATGAGAACAATCGGGATTGTAGTGGTCGTGATTTGATAAAATTAATTATTTTTACCGCTTCATCCATAACTAATTTTAGATTAGACGGCATTTGCTTCATCGCAAGTGCTTGTCTATGCAGAATACAATGACTGGAACTACAATTAGGCGCTTTATTTTTCATTCGTGACACTGCTCCTGCTGTTTTACCTGTCATCGCCTTGGCCCCATCTGTACAAATGTCAATGCAATTGTTCCAACTGAGATTATGTTCTTCAAAAAATATATTTATTTTATTAAAAATTTCTTCCCCGGTAGTGTTTGTAAGCAGCGATGAACACATAAGCATGTCTTCTTCAAAAGAACTTTTATATGGATATCTCACAATAACCAGCAGGATAGCCAAACCAGCGACATCAGTCGACTCGTCCATTTGCAAAGCGAATCGTGTATTTTGTAGACGTGTAACTAGTTCTTGTTTGACGTAGCTTGCCAGATCATGGATTCGTCGTGAAACAGTATCGTTTGATAGCGGAACAGTAGAAAGATGCTTTGCAGATTTTTCATCAAGCATACATTTTGTTATGTCTAATACACATGGTTTTATTAATTTCTCAGCGATAGTGTGCGCTTCACCTGCTTGTGCAATGCGATAGCTAACTAAGTATGATGCCTCCGTGGCCTTTTCGTTGGTAGTTTGTGTTACATGCATCATATTTTTTTGACTTTCTAATAACTGATCTTTTTTGCGAACAAAAAATTCTTTATTCTTGTCTTTAGTCTCGGGGTGTACGGTTTCTAAATGTCGACGCAATTTGGCAGGTGCCATGGAACTATTAGGAAGCAGTTTACTACAGAGCATGCAGAGAGGTGAGCCGTTGGAATCAACAAATCCGAAACTGATATAAGATTCATCATACTTCCTTTTTTTCGTCTTTGAAACCGTCGAGCTTGACGTCGTGGCACTCGTGGCATCATCTTCTGGATCGGTGATTGCTAAATTCTCCGCGCGCATTGCTTTTGAACATTCAGCGTCATTAGAAGATGTTGTTGGAACACGTTTAACACCTTTAAGCCAACGTTCCATTCTTCTTTATTTATAATGTTACAAGTCAGGATAGTGGGGTTTAAATAATGCACAATCGTTACTGCGTATAAGAGACTAAATTTAGAACCTACAGGGAAGAAATGTATAAAACTGAGACAACAGAATACAGCAGGCAGTAAAACAATGAACACCAGTTTCTCGCTAGCGAGCTTGTAAGTAGGTAGTAACTTATCGCTCCGAACGCTAATCATCAACTGACGACGCCAACGCGCGATCGCCGCTTTTATACTTAGTCCTAGACTCGATCTCAAATATTCTCGAAAATACTCGAGTCGGCACCTTTGATAAACAAAAAGCAAAAATAAAAACAGAAATTTAAAAATAGCGTTGTAAACAATATCGACTTTATCCTTTGAAGTTAGAGACGAAAGTCGCTAGTTGACAACTATAGCGTCTAATTCAGAGGCGGCTTTTATCAAAGAGACTGAGCGCTTACAAGTATACTACCCGCTCGTTTTAAGTTTGCCGCTGGCGATAGGTATGAGTGTATGACGTTCGAAATTTTTTATTTAATTGTAACAATAAAAATTGTGTACGTTAGATATTTGGGTAAAACTATGACACATTATAAGTTTTGTTGTCACGTGGGGGAGGGTACGCGCATTCCACAGACCGGCAAACTTAGAGCGAACGCGTTGTACAAGTATAAAATTGTTGAGACCAAACTTATGAGATATTGTACCAGCTAATGTAACACAAGCTTATACAAATACAAATAAATAAATAAATAACATTCATAGCGTTTTGTCTCCGCGCGGCCGCGGAGTCCGCACAGCCGCGGAGCGACCAGAGAGAGGTGTTTTGATTTTTTTATTTCTAAATTCTTGCGGAACCCCGACAGAGGTATCACGGAACCCTAGGGTTCCGCGGAACACACTTAGAGTATAGCTGCTATAGACTATGATAACAGTACACTCCTGTCAAATGTGCAAATAGGAGTACGGATAGCCGTATAGTGGTAGTATAACGCATATTATTACATTCACGTTAATGTGGTAAAACAACACTCTCAGACGAATTATAAGGCGGGTTTTACAATAACAATTTCTACCCTAAAATGAGATCAAAAGACTAGAGACTATCTTTTGGGTGGAACATTTTACTCTGGCGTTTCAATTTTGATGTAAATTGGATGTCACGTTGGGCAAAGTTGTACCTAGAATGTAGGTGCGAAACGCAATCAATCCAAAATTCTGAATTTCAAAGATGGCGACATAATTTAATAAAAAAAAAACAATGAAGTAAATACTTCTACAAATTTTCAGGAACAGGCGGGCTAATGCTTTAGCACGTAGCGATCGTTCTCCTTCCCTCCAACAGGAAAAATATGTCATTTAGGACTATCCTATCCGAAGTATTCGAAACTTTTAAATCGGAAATAGTAACAGCTTTAAATAACTATTCTTTCGGTAATCCGATAGCTTCGTTTACGCTTAAGGCGCTCGATAACGTAACATCTCTTGCATAAATTTCGCCAGTTCCATAATGGCAGTTTGTACAGGAATTAACGAATAGACTACATTAATTATTAGTCTTAAGTTTTGGTTCTATCGTTACCCTGAAACAATAATCTCACCCATCTCTTACACTAATTTTCTGACCAACTAAAGATTCCTTATTATTCAGTCCAATATGTCTGATTAAATCACAGTGATCTTTCATTACATAAACTTCAACGATCGCACTTTATAACCCGTCTAAGAGTATTTCTTTAAATTACTAGTGCACGCAGTAATTTTAAGGCAATTTCTCATGTCACACACAATTCTAGCATACATCATAGCTCTTAAATACCCACGTACCGTTACAGTCTTCAGTACCAAGGGCCGAAAGAGATCCTTGGCGGCGGAGATCGCCTGCCCTTGTCGCGTGACGTCAACGCCAACCAAAACCTATGCGACACACTGGTTAAGGAGGACCAAAGAAAAAGGGCACAAAAATAACGAGAAAATAACAAAAAAATAATAATACGGGAGATTATTACAGAGATAAGAAAACAAACAAAATAGAAGAAGAAAAGAGTAGATACAATTGGTTTTAAAAGTTGCATTACTCATACTATTCACATAAGACGTTATTGAGAAAATTGCGGCCATGTCTGTCATATCAACATTTTATTGTTGCCAATCTTTGACAATAGGGTTAGATTAGGAAAAATTTTCGCGCGAAATTTAGCAAGCTCAAGTTAAAAATTAGCATTTTTCGAAAAATGTGACCATGATATTATTCCCGTCTTCAGTGTTGTTAAAACATGACACGATAAGAAACGGTAAAAAAATTACTGACGAGCTAAATATTAGCCGCCAACTTATAATAAGTACATTAATAGCAATTTATTGCAACACAGAAATGAGATAATGTATATTATTTTACAAATGAATTTCCACAGTTAGCTTTTCACAGCTTAGATTTCATGACTGTTGCTATTATATTTGTTATGTTTGTGTTTACACAATGTGCTTAATGAAGGAAATGGTATTGATTACATCAAGAAAACAGTTGAGTGAGACATATAATTTAATAGAATTAAATAAACAGAAAAGAAGAATAAAGGAAGGTAAAAGGTTCGGTAATGGGACAGTGGTTGAAGCTTTAAAGCATCGCCGAGTGCTCAGAACTTAAGTCCATGCACCGTGCTTCGTGCGAAATGTAACGATGCGTCCGTATATCGTGTGATCTCTTTCGGCCCTGGTGACATTTTCCACAACAATTTAAACCACCTAAAAAGACAAAAATAAATTTTGAGTGAAGGCCAAAATGTTCAGAGGTACAGTACAAGTCTGTTCAACATGCTTCTCTATATACCGTCCCAATTGAGGAGAAAGAAAAATGTACCAGAACCAAATAAAGCGAATTGTTTATGTGTGATATGGTAACACTGTGCTATGCGACGTGCTTCTGGGATTCCTAAGCGTGTTGTTAATAGTATAGTTATAGAGTATAAGATTACATTTTAATATTTGTGTGTGCTATTACGTTAAATGTAAATAATACCTATTCACCGAATGTAAATGAAAAAAAAAATAACCAATTAACAAATCGGGGCTGTGTAAATATTATGTGGAGGTGTATACAGTGCCTAGAAATAATACTGTTGTTCTCCCCATACGATAACTAGGACACCAAAAAATATAAGATCCAAAATTGATTTAAAATTTCAAAAGAAATATTATACGTGGTGTATGTGGCTGTAATATTGTACTGTATTATATCGTTCTAAATGAAATACTAACGGTTTGTTTCAATAATCAAACTCCAGTAATGGCAATGGAAGGCTTACCAGAGCTTTGCTGACAAAATATTTTTTATTATTAAGTCTACAATAACAATTGTTGCCAAGTAACGGAAACCAGATTATCCTACCATTTTACGAGAGGTTGATTATTTAAAGTGCCTGTTAGTCATTAAAACGCAGTAATATATAACTCACCACCAGTTATCTAGACAAAAAAAATGCAACCATCACCGTGTAACAAATAATTTGGACAAGGATACATACTCATAAACCAAAAACAAACATAAAACATGACGCATATAGTTGATTTTTCCCAAAACAGAATAATGATGCACAATGTGCTTAATGAAGGACACAATATTTATTGACAAGAAAATTGTTGTTAGTTTGGGAAAAATTCAACCACATTTTTAGATACCATGCATGAAACGAATAGTGCAAATGCCTCATTACAACGTTGGCTACCGTTAAATCTCGGTTTAGACCGGTCCAAAAAATGATGCCGTTTGATAAAAAAGACAGGAGACAGCATTAGGTTTTTCAGATGGACATAGAGAATGGACTAAACACTAAGCACAAAATTGACAACTTAAACACAGAATGAATTTTAATTCTATCCCCTCTTAGTAAAAAGATAGCTATGCATATGGTAAGCGTTGGTGCCGCCAATACTTATTCGAACTATTGGGCACCCGATGACTTTGTTTCTTTTTTTTTCATTTATTGAGCTTTAGCTCCAGGGCCATCAGCAAAAGAGAATTACTACAATGGTATAGAGGACTAACTTTGTTTCTCTCACACTTACTTTAGTTTGCTTTATAAATGCAAAGGGAAATTTGATAGTTTTGGAATAAGGCGCCCAGTCACCTGGGCAGCTTCTCTTTACAATTAGACAAGTAACACGATATCTGTTGACTTTGTCCATATTTAAACTTAATGCTGTCTCTGTTACGGTTCTATACACCCGTATTTTCTGAAAAAAATATATCTTAAAAGTAGTTTTTTTTTAATGATTCAAAATAATAATTGTATTACGCAACCAATTTGCATAAAGAAATTTTGAATTTGCGGTTATGAATATAAGTCTTACCCGAGTCTAACTTTAGTCAACGTTTCATAACAAGACGGCAAATCTTTACATGTATATAGTGGTATAGTACTTACAACTTCCTGATTCCACTGTTCCTCTTCCAGGGCGCGTCGTCGGGTTCAGCCGGCAGAGGGCCTTGTACGGGCGCCTCTTCCTCTTCCGCTGCTACGGTACTCATGGAAGGCGATGTGTCGGAACTGCTGCAGTAGGAAAATTTATTTAGGTATATTAAATCAAATGTTTATTGCTAATTAAAATCCAAGCATGTTTGAGGAAACGACTATTTTTTGGAGTGCAGCGAGGTTACGTGGGACTCCTCACCCCCTCTCCTCTCGCCCACCCGCTCAGCTTATCCGAGGACTGGCCCAACGGCTGCCCGAGACGAGCGAACCCTACCGCAACGAATTAGAAATAATACGGAAGCATTACTCTCTAATAACGGTAGCTAAAAATGGTTTGAAACTTATACAACTAAACTTCAATACTAACGCGACACGCACACAGGCAAAACAAAAAACCTTGACAAACAAAATATTTGCAAATGATTTCGGCTATGCATTCATAGGGTAAAATTATGTTAAACGGAAATCCCATCCAATCCCATAATCGGCGTGTTGATCGCACTTTCTCGCCCCACCCACTTGATCGCAGTTTGCGTGGAACCACTTTTTAGGACGGCAACGAATTAAATATTTTTTAAGTTGTAGTTGCCGTTCCCACTAAAAATCTAACGATGACCCTCTATTCCCCATAGGCCCTGATCTCGTCGGGCGGAAAACCCACTATTAGGTGGTACCCCGCCCGGCTAGGCCAAGGCACGGGGTCAGGCCAAGGGAACCCATCCGGATACTTCCATGACGCCACCAGTAGCGGCTCCTAAGCCTAACCTAGCTTCAAGTAGCCCATTTCTCCATCATTCGTGTTCTTAGACTTAGTTTGATGAAATGTTAATGCCATAGGTCTCACCTATCTGCTCGCGGCTCCACCTGCAACGCCTGCAGTTGTTCTTCGGTCCGGTTAAGCTTCAGTTTGAGTTCGTTCCTCTAGTGCAGTATGGCGCGCAGTTCTCGCACGCTAAACGTGGGCTTCGACGATTGTTCCTAAAGAAATTTTCACCTATCTGGTTGCGGCTCCACTTGCAACGCCTGCAGTTGTTCCTCGGCGGGGTTCAGCTTCAGTTTGAGCTCGTTCCTTTCGTGCAGTATGGCGCGCAGTTGTCGCACGCTGAACGTGGGCTTCGACGATTGTTCCTAAAAAAATTCTCACCTACTTTGTTTGCGGCTCCACCTGCAACGCCTGCAGTTGTTCCTCGGCCCGGTTCAGCATCAGTTTGAGCTCGTTCCTCTCGTGCAGTATGGCGCGCAGTTGTCGCACACTGAACGTGGGCTTCGACGATTGTTCCTAAAGAAATTTTCATCTATCTGGTTGCGGCTCCACTTGCAACGCCTGCAGTTGTTCCTCGGCGGGGTTCAGCTTCAGTTTGAGCTCGTTCCTTTCATGCAGTATGGCGCGCAGTTGTCGCACGCTGAACGTGGGCTTCGACGATTGTTCCTAAAGAAATTCTCACCTATCTGGTTGCGGCTCCACTTGCAACGCCTGCAGTTGTTCCTCGGCGAGGTTCAGCTTCAGTTTGAGCTCGTTCCTTTCGTGCAGTATGGCGCGCAATTGTCGCACGCTGAACGTGGGCTTCGACGATTGTTTCTTAAGAAATTCTCACCTATCTGGTTGCGGCTCCACTTGCAACGCCTGCAGTTGTTCCTCGGCGCGGTTCAGCTTCAGTTTGAGCTCGTTCCTTTCGTGCAGTATGGCGCGCAGTTCTCGCACGCTGAACGTGGGCTTCGACGATTGGTCCTCGTCGTCGCCGCCTTCGGGCGTGGCCGCGCCGCACGCTGCGCATTTCTACAACAAATGGTAAAACTGTTTTTTAGCCCCCGACAGAAAATTTGAGTGCTATAAGTTTGGCGTGTCTGTGTAACTGTATGTCTGTCTGTGGCATCGTAGCTCCTTAAAGAATGTATCGATTTGGATGCGGTCTCTTTTATTTGAAGCTGACATAATGGAAATGTTTTTTAGATTTAATTTTTAAGGATCAGTTTATTTTTTTAGACCATGAAATGGTCACTAACATTATAGTAATATAAGTTATTTACGGGATTGTTACCATGTACCTTGTTTTTAGCGACGTTTACTCCGTGATCATGGCGCTTACAACAGTGCCGAAATATCGGAAACTCGCTAAAATCAAGTTACGTGGTAACAATCCCGTAAATAACTATAAGGATCAGTTTAGTTGATGATCTACAAACCCCCGAGGGTTTGCCGCTCGACAGGACTAGAAACTGAAGGCGGATTGTTACTCTTCGTATCGAGCGGTCTGCCGTCCTAACCTTTTAATGTTTACACACTAAAGTGATTATTGCCTGCCGCGAATGGCCTGGTATAACCGCTGCGACTACACGGGTGCAAAGGACGTGTATATCTGTTTAGATTGATTGTCTCAATCCAGGTCATAAACCTGCATACAAAATTTCATTAGTTTTTGCGTGATTAGTAACTACAAAACTTTCATATTTATATTATTAGTAGGATGTAGGATTGCAATCTTTACCGTATAATAAGGAAAACAAAACCAATTTCCCAGTGTTTTTGTGTATTCGCTGTTCCTTGCTTATGACCTTTACAGAGCAACCAGGCTTAGGGCCGTGATATCCTTAGGGACTTCGAATCCGGTAGAGCAGAACGCCCCTGTAGTGTTCCTTTCATTTGGAATGTTGGTTTTGCTGGTTTTCCGGAACGTGAAGGGATGGAAGTAGGAAACAGAATAACTAAGTATAACTTGCGCCAATAAACGAATCGAAACAAACGACGCAAGATTGTCTGACTCTTTTACTCTTTATTTCTAACAGTATGTGAGAAACAGACAGTTTGTATTGCGTTTTTCTTTTTATTTTCGTTTCACTCATATATTAGTTATTACTAATATATGAGTCGGTTACGGTCGGCAACGCCCAACCCATTCTCAGTGCCATGAGGACAGTTTGTGTGAACACAATTCATATCGTTCCACAACTCAATATAGCGGTCGACCTGTTTCCTGTCATGATTTGATACTAAGTTATTTATAAAATTTATGAAAAGAAACGACCAACACTGTGGCCGCTTTACGGCCAGTCGTAATCAGCCCTCTAATGCGCGTGGTGCCTAACAGTATCATCCCTATCTTACTCCATTGTATGCTGGCGTTTGTCTAATATCACCCACTTCTGCAGACCTTCGTATTTTTGAAGTGAAAACTTCTTTAGCGGCGTTGTACACTTTTTTTGTAATGGATAAAAAAATTTACACTCGCGTCAGGACACGTGGGCTGATCGCCTCAGAACACGTGGACTGATCTAGGACTCTCTATCTAGGACTTCCAGGTGGCAGCTTTATTGTGAAGAAAATGCATTTTTTTACAATAGATGTCGCTAGGTGCGCTTAAATGTGATTCATGTAGTTGATGTTGTATGTATGTAATATAAATTGTAAAGTTTGTGTACGATAGCGCAATAAATAAATATTGTATTCTACCACATAAATGATAGTACTTTTATACTGATAATTACAGCAATCCGTGCAAAATTATTCCCTAACCATTCCAAAATATCAAAAATGCACAACGTTAATATTCAAGTTTTCACTTCTGCCGGCACTCCCGGAATGCAACCCGTCGGTTTTTTTTTTAATATATTTTACGCATACGAACTGACGGCTCACCTGGGCCCTATTTCACCAAGTCCAGATATGTCACTGACATAGGTCATAAAAATGACAAGCATTTTGTTACAATTGTCCTGAACTTACTTGAACGACAATTATGTTAAGAAAAATCTTTTTAAGTCGACATATTTGACAAATTGTCGGTAATTCTTGACAAGAGATCGGAGCTGTGTCAGATTTGAATTTCACTTGTAGTGTTTTCGTTGTTATTTACAAAATGGCTCTCCACAAAATCTTGAAAAGATGAGTTCTTATACAGGAGAATTTGTAAATAACGAAAAAAAATCAGCTTTGATGATATTGCGTTCAAAAAAAATCCGCAAAAGCAAAACCTGTATAGAACATTTAATTAAAAAAAAAAGTGCAGTGAGCAGATCACCCCCCAACAAACCGTCGGCTTACATATGTCGACTTGGTGAAATAGGGCCCTGATGGTAAGTGATCGCCGTCGCACATAGCACCGTACCCACATTTAAAGTAGGAGTATACTCTTTATTTGAAGGTTTTCTGGTCGTATTGTTCCGAAAAATCTGCTGGCGACAATATATTCCACAGTGTTGGAATACGTGTTAAAAAAAATACAAAGCCGCACGGTTGTAGATAGCCATGCATCAAGATATAGGTACTTATTATACGTATATATAAGTGGGATAACACAGTTTTCTGTCTCACCTTGTCTTGCGCATTTACTTGCTGTAGCGCGGTGATGTCCCGTTGCTGTGCTTGCACTATGGCCGTCAATTCGGAACGCTCTTCGCATACTAGACGCATCTGTGAATTCAAATAATGTATATTTTTATTTGCAATCATAATCATCATACTTTTTTATGTTAAAAGGGTGGCAAACAAGCGTATGGCCCGCCTGTTGGTACGTACTTATAGACGCTTGCGATACGAAAAATATCACTCGCACCGTTGCCTACCCTGATCCAATCTCCTACCCCGTGGAGACCATAAGCCTTCCCTATGGATAGATAAGGGCGATTTACAATCTGCATTCAATAAAATTAGTAATATACCTACTATAAAGGTACTCGAGCACACTAACTACGAACCTTTAAATATTATTAATAATAATAATTTATTTTACTCTAAATTACAAGTGTTCCCTCGAAACAATTAGTGGATGCAGGCCCCTCTTTCCCAGTGGGCACTTTGGGCAAGTGCCCAGGGCCCCGCGATCGATAGGGGCCACCCTCAGATCAAATACAGAGTCCCTAGTCCTATTAAATCACCAAACGGGGGTCATAAGGGCCCCATTATCCTAATATGCCCAGGGCCTCCAATAGGTCAAAGACGGCGGATGAATGCATCCACTCATTCATTGATTTTCTGATACTAAGAGGTAATCGTTGACAGCTGTAATAGTAAAAACTGTGACACAGCTGCCAGCGCCCACACCCAAAGACAACTACATATTCTACATAATTTTAGATCTCAATAGAGAACTATAAACTAACAACTTTATAAACCAAGACCATAAAAGATTTTATATTGTAACAATTAAGTCTGATACAAAACAAATCTGTTCCAATGTTTTAATATTCAATATAAACGAAAGGAACTCTAATAACTACAATTAATCGAAATTAAATGTTTGTCAATAATTATAATTTTTATTATTTTAAATCATGTAACTGCTTGATGTTTAAATCTAAAGAAAATATAACTAGAAAAAATTCCACGCGGACCAGGCAGCAGACGGGACTCGAACCCGCACCCTTCGCAATCCGGGCGAATGCACTGACCAATGTTTGTCAATAGTTTGGAGTCATTTCTACAAAGAAAATCACAGCAACATCAAATTTCATTATTAAAAGTTAAAAGTTATTTTTGAAGTCTCTGTGTGCAGCCATTTTTCATGTTAAATCACACACCAGCTTGATATTGGACGAAAAAAATAAGAATCCTTTAGTACTTAATTAAGTTTGTTTTAATTAAGTTACGTGTGTATTATAACATAGTGTTTTATTACTTGGTAAATGAAAATTACCATAAAAGACTGAATTTAATGACTCTCTTCTTTTATGTTAGGAGCTCATTACATATAGGTACCACTTAAAAGGTATGCTACGATAGGTTAATTATGATAAGTTAATCACCATTGCTAATGAATTCAATATGTGCCAAAATTAAAAATACTTAAGTAACATGTTTATTTACAAAATGTGTCAAATACGGATGATGACGGGGTAAAGTAAACGAAATTCTATTTAGTCCATCAGTTAAATTATCAAATATCAACCAAAAATTACAAACTGGAAGCACGTCTAAGTTTGGGAGTGGGGAATTGTGACGTAAGTTTGGGAGTAAGGGATCGTGACGTCACTTCTTAGTAAAAAATACCAAGACGTGACGTCATGCGGCATGACAATCAATATATCTCTGTTATGTTTTGATCATTCTAAAAAAATAAGAACTAGGCACGTGTCCAATACTTTTGAAAATCTACGTGATAGACAAGAAAAAATATTTAGTCGGCATCCCTATTGTTGTCGCAATAACAAAAGCAAATGAGCTAAATAATGTTTGGGAAGTAAGTAGTAAAGTATTCTTTATTCTAATAAGATTGTTAGCTAATGCAATAGGCTATTTGTCAAGTTTGGATATTTATAATTATGTTGCCTATATCAGCTAGTGTTAGCAAATGTGGCATCTTACAGGCAGGTGACAGCACACGGCTCTCATCAAAACAGTACAAATTAATGTCACTCTGTCAGGATGTTTACAAGTTGGTGACGTCTTTTTAGGCTCCGCCAAGCGCCAATCCTACGCGTTTTCGGTCACGTGACAATAGATTGAACAATCATTTTCCATTTCACGACTTTTAGTAATATTATCAACTACTTTTTTTGTCCAGAATATTGAAATCGCTCACAATACTATTCATGGTGAAATACACATGCCAATAACTGGCACTTTATTTTTCATACTGTCAAATAGCCTACCTATTCTGTTCTACCATCCGTTCAAATTCCTTTTAGCTGTGGAGGAGAAAAAAAGTAGCTCCACGATATATTAAATAGTTACCTACTATACAAAACTACTACGACGTATCTAATTAATGTATATTTACCTGATTTTGTAGTTGCTTGTGTTTGCGCCTGAGGTCCCGACTGACTTGGGCCAACTTCTCCACCTGGTTGGTCAACTGCAAAGAGTCCAAAATGGCCATTTTAAAAAACAAAACACACAGGGACAGAATATCACAACTCGTCTAGTTTCACTAAAAACAATAATATGACCGTCACATGACATTTAACTAAAAGTTTTGACGATTGCGTTATCATTATCAGTCATTCTATCAATAATGCACATAAATACTTATGTAAGTCCAAAATAACAAGTAGATGTTAGGTATCGACGATAAGATTTAAACACGACAATCTATAAAATATTGATGATAGCTTAGATTAAGATAAAAGTTTATTATAAGTGTTTTAACAAAAGCCATGTACCCCACACACCCATCTGAAATGTCCATTATGTATACGATCCGAATATTTATTTATTGATTATAAAGCCCCGATAATAGAGCCATTAATAGTCTTAAAAAATGATTATTTTTACCTTATAAATACCTTATTTTATTTCTGAATTTCTATATATATTTAACTCACGCTTATAAACAAAATACTAAGTTTGTAAAACCTGTGTATACTTGTAAAGCTTAGCATGAAAGAGTATTTCGATGCGATATGAAAAGCTGAAATCGCTTGACCTACATCCAGATAGTGGAAGGAGACTATGAACTGTCGAGATTGAAAGCGAGCAAATTACGCCTGAAATATAAGACCGTCCTCAATTCCTTCCTCATGTGGAAATCCAACCTGAAAAATTAACCATGAAGCATTTTAGGGACTTCGACCTTGATTTAAACTTTTATGCAAGGAGAAAATACAAGTCTTGTCAATTATTATTAAAGTTTTTTAGGCATTCAACTGCTAGATGTTTAAACTCGCATCATCTGGACCGAGTGTTTTTTTTTTGTAATCACACTAATATTGTAAAGGCGAAAGTTTGTGAGTGCTTATGTTTGTTACTTCTTCACGTCTTAACGTTGACGAAACGTTGGTATGGAGTTAGCTGACATCCTGGATTAACACATAGGCTATGTTTTACTTCAAAAATATCCTAAATAAACCGCGGGTAACACCGCGGGGCACAGCTAGTTTAAGTATAGATATAGTTTTAAAATGAAGTTTTTACAGACGAAGCGTGCCCAGTGTCTATGGAGTTTTATGAATCGCGGAAAATTGCCTATGATGGGTGGGTGCGCAAACACTTTACAATGAACGACAAATAGCTTTTGTGAACTTAAGAGGTGACGCAGAGGTGTTTATTCGGTAGTGTAGTATAAAGGCATACAAATAAGTAACTATTGACGATGCGCATCAATTGAAGCCATATATACGTTAGGGCAATTGTTCATCACTACAGCATATTAAGTTTCCACGCTCATACTTTACGTAACTTTGTAGTACCTATAAAATTACGAATGAAGTAATATGTTAGTCTCCAACGAACGTCGTTTAATAGTTTAATCTAAGTGAAGAAATAATAAAAGTACTTAGGTAAGTACAGTGTTGTCGTATCTAGTTAGATACATCATTTTATAAGCACTTCACAAAAGGGCGACAAAAATAGCACAAAAATACTTCAACCACAAAACAATTGTAAAACAACAGCTTTTACAAAATCAGATAAAACTGAAAAATTGATAGCAGTCAAAAGGCTACCCTTGGTTTCTTTTTATTACTGGGCCTGATCCTGTCATTTTAACTCCCTCCGCAATGGTCTGAATTCCATATTTGGGAGAGAAATCAGCTTAATGTTAATTGACACTTGCTCTAAAGAGGATAGATGGATTTAAGACAATCTTAATAAATCCGCCCACAATGAAGATATAAGTTACGAGACTTTATATTTAATAATAAATAAATAAAAATAAAATGTTTTTATTCCAAGACATGGTCTCATATATGTTAGTAACAATTTTTTCTTAACCTATGTTAGTATTTCATTAATGGAAGGGAGAAAAACGTCAAAAAGAAAAAGTTAGACGGACGAGACCTAGGGGGCTGCTGTGACGTTACATAATCAACCTAAGAGCCACAAGTGCGAGAAAGATGGAAACGTGCTACCATCACACTCCCACTCCAATTGATATAATTGTATTTTACTTGGGACTGCACATAAAAGAGTATACTTTAAGTTTTAGTACACAAAGGCTGACAATGAAACCTATTACCAAGACTCTTCTATTTGTCCGTCCGTCTGACTGGCAGTATCTACAGCCCGATGAGAGATTTCATGATCCATAAATAGAGTGTCAGATGAATCTTCGCAGAATGTGTATTTCCATGCCCCCTTGCCCAAAAGAAAGGTGACTTTTTGAATACACCTTATTTTTGCCCAACTTCCTAGTGTAAAATGTTATACAATGATACGGAATCTTAGCCGTTTATTTATATTTGAGATATTGAAGTATTTGTTCTCAAATATACAAATTGCCATATCAAATAGTAATCAGGCGTTCGGGTTTCAATAGCTCATTTATCACAGAAATATCGGCAATTCATCAATCTCCTATTATAATTTATCTCGGCGTGGCGTCAGAAAAGTTTTCAGTATACGTAATTGATATAATTTGATTGACGATCGGCTAAACCGAGTTAGCTAACACTCCTGTGCGTCGCCATCCATACAAGTCATAAATATAAGTTATTCTGCCTGTATGTTTATTATGCTTATGCTGAACGTTGATAAAACTTCAAGGGGTAAAATATGGCATAATAGTTTAGAAAAGGGCGGTGATGGCTTTTCATGATAAGTTTCGCAGCTGAATCTGAGGACTATTCCTTAGACATGACATATACAAATTCCTGCAATGACTAGTGATTGGAAAAGTTGCTGGTAAGAGGAATTACAATCGTAAAAGAGCGTCCTTACTGAAACTAACGGCATGCGCTGCGTAAAGCGGGAACACAGAAGCACGTCGACTCCGCGTGCAGTTTCATTTCATTTCATACAACAGCGCTGTGACCGGAGATCTGCCTCACGCAGCGCTGCTTTATGAAATAACATGATAGGAACACGCGTAGCGGACGTCCCGCCTAACGCAGTGCAGGCTCTTAAGAGAATAGACGGGTGTCCAGATCGTTGCTCTTCTCTTTAGCTTGGCCCAAGACAAGCAAAGTTGATCGCTGCTCCTCATAAATAGAAGGAAACACATGTTTTTACTGATATAGTCTGATTAAACTTAAGAAATGCCTAAGCAAACTAAAATTTAAAATAACCCTTGTGTTCTGTATTGTATTGAATGTATGCTGTCTGCTTGGACGTTACTGAAATAGAAGCTTTTAGCTGGATAGCCATTTCTATTTGGCTTTACAAAAGGAAATAGAAGAAAGTACGAAATTTGGTAAATCGAGAACTGTGAAATGGAAACGTTGTGTTGTTATGTTAATAATAATAATATATTTCTTTCGGGCAAAACACTCTGAGTTAGATTCTCCGTACCTGCTATCCCATATTGATAATTATCGCTTTAGAAAGCCTATGACATTTTTTCTTCCTGTATACCTCAATAAAACTTCTTATTATAACCCTTTATCACATATATATTGCCAATATAATGAACTCGTTAATGGAGCAGAAATAGATTTATTTGATCGTAGATCTTTAGTATTTAAGAAGAATCTAATTGCTAATTTGTCACTTTTGTAATTAATTAATCTATTGCTAGTAATCAATTAAAAATATACGCATTTATATATTATGGTTTGGCTGTTGCTTAGCATGTCAAGCACTCTGTTAATATTATTTAGTCACTCAGTATGTAGATATTAAAGGTTACATCCTTGTTTTTGAAACTTTTACAATGAAATTAATTTTGTACTGAATGTTTGTCACCTGTTTGTATATCAAATAAATAAACGCGTTCTTTTACTCATACTGAGAATGATCTGAGCTTTTCCTAACCAACTGTAAACTGGGTAAATAGTGTGAGAGGGACGAAGCGATCGGGCGGTCCACAGTTCTTACAGTAATTGGCTGTTTCTACTCTTTCTACAGAGCTGTTAATTTCATTCAAGTATTCCTCAGTCTATTATTATACTGTACGTACGCTCGCTGTGTGTACTTCTTTTACAGGTAAATAAAATATTATCCTTGACCTAGCTAAAACATTGCACATATTGGTTATTTTTTTGTATATTTCTTGAAGGGGATACTCCTTTTACCCTTTTCAAGTCCTTGTCACCTGTGGTGACCCAGTTCACAGATTCATTTTCAAATGATTAGTGTAAGCGGAAATATAAAAAGCAATGTTGTACATTTACTTTGATTTCTGATTCTAAGTAAGATTAGAAAACAATCGAGATCATCACGACCATTTTATATAATCACAGTGGTGATTTATAAAGAGTTTTGTTGTTTGATAAAGTTACGTTACTCTTAATTAAAAAAAAGGTAAAGAGAACACTTTACGTAATTACTGTAGTTATTTCTCACGTTATGGTAAAATAATATTTGGTGTTATTGATTTAACAGTAAACTTTGATGTGCCGTAAGATTGTAAGATCCTTCACCTTTCAAAAGACTGCAGCGAAATAACACGATGCGATTTTACAGCGAAAGTAATTTCAGTAATTTTCCTAGACATTCGCCAAATTAGGTATCATAGTAAAGGAATCTTTTCTGTAATAAAAATATAGAAAAAGGGATGAGAGCAGATCACGAGACGGTGGTGGTTTTACCTCCTGTCAAATTACATTTCAATCAAGTGTTTGCAACATGTTTGAAACTAGTTAGAATTTTAAAAGACATTTACAAACTTCATTTAAGTTTGGAAATTTTTAAAAAATTTTAAATTTCAGATCGATAAGTATCGTGACAGGAGTTCATCAGTCAGATAAAATAAATAATCATGTGATAGTTAATAAGATTACGATATGGCTCAACAAAATAGAGGTATGAAAGACACTTGTGACAATCACATGTTCCTTTAAAATACCTTATTTTTGTCTTTGAGTTTAATATTATTCGTTTGCCAAATCCTACATATCTTTATCATATTTATGGCATCGTAAGGATTTTCTCCGTTTTAAATCTTAGAAGTACACAAATAGCTACAAAACGAAATAATATTGATGAATGAAGGACATCGGAAAGAGTTCTTTAACTACCTACCACCTACGTTTTTTTTTTTCAATCATGAGAATAATTGAATAGACAGACGCTCGCTACGACATCATCGTTTATTAGCTGTTACCAGTACACACGATAAAATGTGAGCAGATGACGCATCCGGCCGTCTGGGGAGGATGAGGCGAGGAATGCGTCACGGCACGGTGACGGGGGTGGTTATGACCCGCGGCCTCGCAACAACGTTATTTACAATAAAACGCGCCGTGGTAATGTATCAACTGGATTTTATTTTTATTATATTTGGCATTGCCCTAAGGCTTGGTGGAGTGTTTTAGTGTACCTACATTCTCGATGTTACTAACACTATGGAACATGAGCCAGAATCAATTAATAGAAGATGAAAAAGAATAAGGTTTTACTACTAAGCCTCCATGTTACTCAGTCCATTTCTAAGGCAGCAGCCTGATTTTTGTGAAACGCATACTAGAAAGACAGATTCAATTGATGAAGTATCATAGCAAAATTTGTGATTTTGTTTTTTTTTCGGTGATTTTTATTAAGATTCGGTGAATATGCTGGACATACTCTGTATTTCGTAATTAGTCAAATCTTAGGTGGATGGCACAGAATCTTTCTTGTGCGAGGCCCAATTGCACTTGGCCGATTTATTTTGGTATTTATTTTGAAATTTTAATTTACAAATAAGAAATATTTTGTTCAATCAGTAGAATTGGTGCTAGAAAGATTTTTTTTTTGTTTAATTGTCAAGTCTCGAATGTTTGTCCCGTTCTTTTATAAGTAGTTTGTTACTAATACATCAAATATATATTTCCTTTTTGCGCTATTTTATTGCTTTATAATAATTAAACCTTCATTTCACAACGAACAGGCAAGTTTCTATTCTTAAATGATTTCAATTAATTATGAACTTCATAGTTCATCAATGTTCAAGATTAAAATAACATTTTCTACAATAAGTATTTCTATGAACTGAGAAATAAGGAGAGAAATGGAAACGGATAAAAACTTAAATAACCACAAAGGATAAACTATGCTGAGTTATGTATGTCGGTATCACAATTTAAAAAAATATCGTATTTACTTTTAAGTTGTACATTGGCAAAGGAAAATCCTATATGAATTCGATTTAACAGCTGATTTGCTGCTCTACCTAAGAGAATATCCAATATCCTCCACCTTATCACAATATAACCTTACTCTGTGACATTACAGAATATAGTCGCCTTATCGAGTACTGACACTATACTTCCGTTTCCCTGCAATGAGTAAGATGATAAGAAGAGGTCCCTTACACGTAAGCACTCTCATAAAAACCTTGAACAAAAATGCGAGTTTCAAACCGCCGAATGCCTAATTGTAAATGAATACCTAACTATGAACCTATTCAGCACACGTCAATATTTCAAAGATCACGTAGAGTCAAAAACTTTCGTTCTCGTTATCTAGCCAGATAATTGACCTAACAACATTTTTTTGCACCGAGTACGAAATAGAATTTCTATAGCCGTGAGAACGACTGGAATGTTACGCCATTCACAAACGAACGTTATTAAAACCGACGGGTTCAACCAACAGAATGAATTTAACAAGAGCGACCCGACGCGACGCAAATTCATTTTTATGGGAAACAAAACAAATGCAGCTATTTGTCACAAGCTTGTTCGCTGTGAATCACAACAAATAGGTGCTTAGGTACTTCCCCATTTTACGGCCTTCCGAAATTACAAATCTAACATACGTAGAGCTTCACGGCCATGCGGGGTTGCCAAATGAGGCAGTCACAAATATACCTAAGTTTATGTAACAATCTCAAAGTCACGCCTCAATGGCGGCACATTTGTCATTGATTGTACCTATCTAAAATGTACAAAAACAAAACAACATTTTTTTTAAATAATCTGTGATGACAGTAGTTAACAATTTCAAGAACGGTAAGAAGAAATATAGGAAACATAATAATGGCTAACGTAACGTCGCAAAAACGATAATTTCGTTGATTACTTTGATTATTATCAACATAGCTTTTATCGATAAAAGGATAAAAGATTTACTTCTCTATCACATGACCTACAATCACAAGTTAATCGTGCGTGGAACATGAACGGTTTAAAAACGTACCAAATTAAGTATTAATAACTCATTAAAATGCAAAAACTCTTAAAAATCCTTGAGAGTAATATAGTGGATCGAATAAATTCCGCCAAAGTTCCAAAGCCAACACTTATTTGTATAAAATATTTACATAGTATGATATTTTCGAGTTCGAATACTTGAATGAAATGTTTGCCTTTTCTGTAAATATAAGAGCCATTGAGAGCTGTTCAAAAGCCGTATTGAAGCCTGAAACTCTTAATACCATCCAAAAGCAGAAGTGGAAGCGGGATGCCTCTATACATTTCGTATAGCGACGTCTCTTTTTAAACTTTTTTCGTTCTAGTTCTTATCACATGCATCCAGCTATAACGCCCCCGTGTATGGAATGGAGTGACTTTATAAAATTGTTTGTTGTTTTAAAAGTACAATGTGTTTTAATCAATGTCTGTTATTCAAATTACAAAGAAATGTTCTATAATATAGGTCAATAGGCTCCCATGACTTGGTAGTACATGGGATTTGATAAGAGGAGTATAAAAACAAGTAAATAATTAATACATACCGTGAGTTTTCTTTGGTTTTTAGGACAAAAATACCCTTTCTCATAGAAGGCATTAGTAGTCCAATAAACTGTGAAGATGTAAATTCTCGACTGATTCCTCCTTTTCCTTCTCATTTTTTTCACTAAACATTATTTTCATACATAATATAATAATTTTACTCATTCTATGCTTCTATGTCTTCCTTTTATCGATAACCTGTGTTTCAAAGAAACTGAGAGCCTTCAAAAATACCAAAAATAAATAATTTTTTATCATCACTAAAGACATCTAGTTTAGAGGGTCAATAAGTTTTCGAGGAGGAAATCGTCGAGAGCCAAATCTCGGATTCTGCCATTTTTATACGCAATTTTCAGCGTTGGCTACTGTTGTGTCAATGTGTGAAAGCAATAGTTTTTCAAATACCTATTTCTTAAATATGTCAGCTCGCTTCCGCTCTTAATGAAACAGTGTATCGCTCTTAATGAAATTGTACATAATGAGAATTTAATTAAGTTAAACATAAGGTGAGTATTAAAATCGTTCAAATCTACTGAAAATGTCGTTAATTTACCGACTCTCTTAATATACAGACTTTGTGAATCACATCGGATTAAGTAAAGCGAGCTTCTGTCGGAGACAAGAGATTTAAAGCTTAACTAAGTGGTCGCCGATGTTCCAAAGAAAGTGCGCCTTTGAAATTCCTCAATGAATATTTCGGTGGCAAACGCAAAAATTAAAATGTAATGCTTTAAAAATGTATACAAAATTATGATAAGTTCGTAAGTAACAATCTTGTATTATGCAAAGCACCTCAGAGTGCGAGAGTGAGCCATAAATCCATAAACGTAGTTTCCACTAAGGAAGAAATATAACTTCCCCGAGGAGAAAACAAAGAATCCTTAACTTTGAAAGTTAAGGAATATTTTAAACTTTCTTAGAAGCCACTAAGTTAGAAGAGGGGAACGAATCAGAATATTTAGATCCCACCAAAAACAGTTTTATATAAAAGGTTGCCAAGATGAGACCACATGACTCGCACTGTCTAAAAGTTATCAGATCTCATATAGAGCCAAGCTTCTAACTATACACGCACTAACTCTAGAAGGTCTCACTTCACAAACTCTAGAGGTAAGTGAAAATTATGTGGTTTGCCCGATTCTTTACTACAAGAAATAATAGTATAATAGAAATGTAATAAACATTGAATAAAAAAAATATCTTACGCCCATGTGAATGTGCAATTAAAACTTTATCCGCCTTATTACAAAAAAAATACTAATGTTAAACCTGATTTAAAACTAATGATGTCACTTTTGTTTACTAAAAAGAAGCCAGAGATAAAATTAGGTTTAAACCATTACTAACTTTAGTCCGCGTTTCGGAATAAGACAATGTTTAATAAGTTCGCCTTTGACCACATAGTCCGAGAATTTGTTTATCGCATATAATCCAAACTTAACCAAGTTATAAAGGGTTCAAAAAAAGACGAAGCGCTTTTAAAAGGTAGGTAGAGGTTGCGCTTTCTTGGCTCATCTTGTCGTCTTGGCGGGGGCACTACCGCGTCCCCAGATGTTTAAGATGCTAGTGACCGACCCAACCACAACTTCACAAAGAACTCAATTGATAGAGTAATTTGCAGGGTTAGGAAAGCATCAAATATCATTCTATAACAGTGCACTGTGCTAACATATAAAATCAGCATTATGATTAAAATTATACAAATACTTTTTGGTGCCTTTAAGTACATGTAAACTACTTCCATGTTTCTTTATGCAGGACACCTGTATCTCTTTTCGTGTATAAGTACATAGGTACGAAACCTATTTTTGTTTTGCATGCATTCATAGGGTATATCATTGCGAGTCACACTTGAAAGACGATACAATGTTGATATCGATAAAATTTTCGTTTCACACTGATTTTTTCTAAGCTGATAGTATGTAATAGTGACGGGGATTGTAACTGTACCTACTCGAAACCACGCTGTGCGGTGATAATCATTTATAATCTGCGAATGACAAAATTAACAGCAAGTGCAATAAAAAAAGACCATTTATTGCCAAAATATTACATCTGAACAATAATTCATTCTCAGCACTAATACAATGTTTGTCTCAGATTTTTTTTATCAAATTTTCTTTCTGTGGCTTTAGTTTTAATATTATGAAAGAAAGCACATTAATTTTACTGTCACGACATGCTGGAACCTTTCTTAATGAGTAACAAGGGGAGAGAGAGAGAGTAGGTAAACGATTCGTCAAAAGGGGAATGACGAATTAATCGATGTGAACAAAGTCTGTATTATTATTACAATAAAAACTCGTTTCTTTATATTATACAGTACACATATGAAAGCAGAAGATATTAAAATACGGATGATGGGGTAAATTAATCGAAATTCTATTAAGACCGTCAGTTAGATTATCAAAAAAATAGTTTTTTTTTCTCTTGTCAATCAAAAAAAATTATAAAGTTAAAGCACGTCAAAGTTTGGGAGTGGGGGCTCGTGACGTCACTTCTAAATAAAAATTGAAAAAAGATGTGACGTCAATACAGGTCTCTGTAATGTTTTGATTGTATGAAAAAATACGTGACCAATAAATACTTTTTGATAATCTGCCTGAAGAAAGAATGTTAATCATTATTCCTATTGTAGTGTCCATCTAGGGATGAAAACTCTCATAGGAAGACTTCGGTAAATAATACAAGCTCTCAAAAGTTGCTGAGATATCACAAGTTTTATATATTTTAATTAGAGTTAACCTCACTCTAATTATTCTAATGTTAATTAATTTAAGATACTTTTATCAACGTAAGTAAGATTTGCAAAAAGCTACCTACTCAACCCAAATAAAATAACAATAAACTTAAAGCAATATTGATCATTTTATTTACAAGCAACAATATTTACAGGAATAAATTGCGACGTAGCCTATTTACTTTGCACCATAAATTACATTCGTCAATATTTTCAGAAACAAACCTTACTTCCCTTGAGACAGAGACGATTTTCAATTATATCCGCACAGAACGATCTAGCTCATTAAGTCGACCTAGTTAGGACGAATCCGAAGCTACAAAATAGATAGTACAGAAGGTATTCTCATGTATCTACTTAACTTTTCATACGGCGGTCGAGCTAGGATTGTTAACTTTGACTTGTGCACAAAAAAAACGTAGTGTGACACTCGTACGTATCTAGTTGTTTGATTAATTGTTGAGAATGAAACAGAAAGAATGGAAATATAAACCAATAATAACTTTAGCATTTAAATATTAATGATATTGTTAGGTATATTAGGTACAAATAAAAAAACAACGATTCACTGTTTAATGTTGAATTCAAACAATCGTCCACTGCATAGTTATAAAAACATTTTTTGTTGCTCCATTTTCGCACAAAAAAGTTTACATAAGCGTTTCTCAAGCCCAAGGAACTCGCGCTCGCACTGGTCCCGAGTAGGGTTACCATCCGTCCGGATTTGTTTGGACATGTCCGGACATTTTGCCTTTTGTCCGGACTTTGTCCAGCTTTTTAATTTGTCCGGACTTTTTTTTAATAAGATGGAATGTGAGTAAAACTACTTATTAAGTTATATCAAACAAGTCAAATAGTCTTTATTAAGTTCTCATTAATTTAAAACAAATTTATATTATCTTTAAAAATCAACAACGAGACCCCCCTCGCGAGGGTCTGCTACAACGCGTATAATATCACTGTAACTAAGTGGGTGATGTCGGCATTTTATCGAAATGTCCGGCTTTTTGTCAGGACTTTTCAAAATTTTAAATAGTAACCCTACTCCCGAGTGATCCGAGATAGCGTGCCCATGAGCGGCGTCTATGCGTAAGTTGCTCGAGCGCACTTTGTATGAAGATTACCTTCTGTACTATCTATTTTGTGCCGAAGCCGCCGGGCGGTCGTCGTCACCTTAATTTCGTTGAACTTAATTCGTTAAAATGTTAGTGCTGTGACAGAGGTCTGTTTCACGTGGACAAGATTAGGAACGGTTAAATTGTGGCCACTGGAGATATCTTCTTTATAAATAAAAATGAATCCCTATTTCTAATTCCCTTGGTCACGCCCTAGCATAAGAACGACTTTACCGATTTGATTCATCTTTTTTAAAAAGTTTTTTAATACTTTGATGTTCACACGGGAAAAAATTAGGAAGTTGCGGGAAACTAAGTGAACGGAGATTAAGTCGGTTAGTCTTAATAAAAACAAATGAAAATCAAAGGAGACGGTTCAACTTTATATGGAGAGTGGTAGTGAGTCTCCGGCAGACTTTAAATTTATGAGAGGTAGCGCACTTAATTGTAAATAGAAACTAGAATTTATTTTGTCACCATTTTTTTAAATAGTTATTACAATAGGATATTTTATAATTATAGATTGGCAAATGGCAAGTTTATTTTTCCATTTTTTTATTGTCAAAGCATCAAATGTTTTGGTTACATTTTAAATATAGTAGATTGCATAGAATAATATCGACGATATTTAATATGTAAACAAAGCAGTGATAATTATTCTGTTCATCTTTTATTTCATTATGAAGGATTTTGCGGATATTTTATTTCTAGAAGAATGAATCATTAATTGGTATAATATGTTCACTACGATTTTACGAATATCGTACATGACTGATCATAACATTTAGGCGTTGAGCAGACGACGGGGCGGGGCGGGCATTTTGTCCGCGAAACAATAAAGACCGCGTCTGAACGTCGACGTCTGCGGCTGCCCGCGCCGCGTACACAAAGCACACGACGGGCAGAGGCGGTCAGTTTAGGACGTTCGTTCTAGTGAATAGTCCATGACCGCCCCGCGCCGCTGTCTGCGTTACTGCATATAAACTGGTTTGTATGATCCACGGCGGGCAGCCGCGGACATGCCGCGCCGCCAGTGCCCGCCGGGCACCCAAGGCGCGGTCTTTTTGACCGCTGTGTGCGTTTGAAGTATAGGATTCACTTTGTGCTATTATTCGCGGCGAAATTGACCGGCCCGCCCCGCCCCGTCGTCTGCAAAGCGCCTTACCATAGTGATTGAGTTGACATTATAAGCTGCCACATGCTAAAAATATGACGTAACTTACGCCGGCATTATTACAAAATTGTTCAATTTATATAAACGATTTCAAATCCTTATGATTTCAAAAGTTCATGTTATAAAACAACTTTCAAAATATATATATTTCATCGCTGCCGGATAGGACTACCACTTTTGGAACCATCTTAAAATTTGTCCTATTACTTAGATCCACTTGCAGCATATTTGGCATAAGTAGACCGCTTAACTGAGTCCTCCCTCGCGTATGACGTAACTTATGAGAGGGTGGCTGGCATTCTTACAAAATTGTTCAATTTATATAAACGTTTTAAAATCCTTATGATTTCAAAAGTTCATGTTATAATATAAAACCAGCTTTCAAATGATATATGTTTCTTCGCTGCCGGATAAGACTACCACTTTTGAACCATCTCCTTTAAATTTATCCTATTACTTATACCCACTTGCAGCATATTTGCTATAAGTAGACCGCTTAACTGAGTCCTCCGGGGACCGTGAGAGGTGCGGGCGGCAGGCACATTCTTGTCAAAATTACATACAAGCGCCGGCCGCCCGCACCGCTCACGGCCCCCGTTCTCGTCCTCCCCCACACCCTTTACCCCACAGGCGAGAACTCAGTTAAGCGGTCTACCTATAAATCTCGATTCAAATAAAGCTAGAGTACCTATACAAAAATGGCAAAATTACAATGTCCAATTTTTCATTATTATATGGCCTAATCTAGTTTAAGTTTAATTGAGATTTAGCAAAATTTCTACAATTAGACACTCATATACAATAAACATTTCCCGAGCCATGGAGCTGGACGAAAGAAGCGGGGTGAAGTCTCGCATATCCGCATGTTCAAGCAGTTTCTAGACATGAAATAAAGTTCTAAGACGCTGTAGTAAACGCCTTCAGTCTATGATCGTAAAAGTTAAACAACTATCATAATAGACACTCATATGAATATAGAATTAGGTGACCAAAAATGTATTATTTGCTCCGGGCGTCGGCAGGCACGTTAAGCCTTTAATCCCTATTTTAACTGCATTCGTTTGTAACCATCAATCCACAGTTGGCCCGCGTGGGTGATAGATTATAGCCCCATATTCCTATTCCATCTATATGGAAGGAATATGTGTTCCCTAGCAGTGGGGACATTAATATGCTGATGTTGAGGTGTGATTAGGGTTACTATTTAAAAATTTGAAAAGTCCTGACAAAAGTCCGAACATTTTTGTCACAAAAAGCAAACATCACCCACTTAGTTACAGTGATATTATACGCATGGTAGCAGACACTCGCATCGCGAGGGGGGTCTCGTTGTTGATTTTTGAAGATAATTTATATTTTCTTTTAAATTAATGAGAACTTAATAAAGACTATTTGACTTATATGATATAACTTAATAAGTATTTTTACTCATGTTCCATCTAATTTAAGAAATCCGGACAAATTAAAAAGCCGTACAAAGTCCGCACAAAAGCCAAAAAATCCGGACATATCCGGACAAATCCGGACGGATGGTAACGCTAGGTGTGATGTATTTTTCATGTATCATTTAAGATTATATGTATCTAACCAACTGGAAAAGTAACATAAAGACGGTCTATCGCTAAAAGAAGAGACGATAAAGCTGAGCCTTGGATTATTCCTTCCTGCTGCTTAAATATATTTCATGGCCGATTTTTTCACGTATCTATTTCTTATATTGCTTTTTCATCCATTCATATGTGTGCACTACAAAATTACAACGTGTATTTGCTATCTATCTAAAGAGTTCGAGTACTTCGGTCAATATCCTATTCCAATAACTGTGATAACGTTCGTGCGAGTGTAAACAGTCACTCAGTCGATCAGGTCAATCGTCTTATTTACAAACATTCGGAAACGCATTCGATTTCGGTCGGTATCAATGCTGTGTCTGTACCGTATGTTAGTTCCCATGCGAGACACAAAGACTGCAAATAATCGAAAGATAGCATTTGTTTCATCAGAGTGAAACATGTTCACTATACAGAACTCTCAGATAACATTTTATTACTTCACTTCACCGAATTTAAGAATGTGATATTTATAAAGTAACTTCCGAGTAGATAAAATCTGGGTTTTCAAATGGTTTTTCGACTTTAGGCGGAGAAAATATTCCAACTAAAGCCAAGTAAACTGGTGATTGCCAAACATTTTCACCAAGGCAGACGTAGTTGCACATGCCATACTTTGGTTTGTGAAATCGAATGGATTATACTTTACCCGCATTGCGTGTCGTGTTCGGAGTAATCTTCAGTTCTCAGTACTAAGACAGATCTATGCGTACACAAAAAAAATAATTTACTAAACTACTTGAGTTAACCGATGAATAGCCAAACTTTGTTTACTAATAAATAAATTTCAGTCACTCATAGACCAACTGTTCTGTTGCATTTTACGTTATCATTTCAGTTAATCGAGTTTAGGTAAAAACTATTAAACCATTTTGTTATGAGCTGTCAAATTCGATTTTGATAATCTTTAACATAATAATGTATTGTTATGATCAAGCACACTTGAAGTGATTATTTACATAGAGTTGGTGTAACTACAACTAATTTCTGCGATTTATTAGCAAGCACAAAAACCTCTGTGAAAAACTGAAAAGTGTTGTGACTGGTAGCCAAAAAGTTCGGTTACAGATTGAAAGTACGTTTTTTGTTAAATGTACGGCACATCCGCTGAATCGCGCTATGGAAATTGTTTTGTGCATACATATAAGGAAAGTTTATAAAACCTGTATTTAAAAATAAATTGGGAACCAGGTTATTATGATTACACCAATCCCCTGTTAACCCCCAGTCCAGTGCTTACTTGTTAGAAAGTACTAGAAAGTATTACACAGGGTTTAAAGTAGAAAAGTATTTTTTGCAGATGATACTAATAAACAACTATAACTCATCAGAAAATTATGTTGCAGATAACAAAATAGTTCTGTTACAAATAACAGTATTATGTTTATGTTATTCTATGTGAGAGAAAAAATAAAGTAATTACAGTATAGTGAAGCTATACTGAAGCAATCATTTTGTAACCAATTACTGAACAAGTGTAAGAATGAACAAAATGGTATTGTAAATTTTAATAAGTAAGTTTTTTTCAACTAGTGACTATAGTTATGTAGTCACTATTTTTATGAATTAGGTAACAATTTTTTTTATGTAACACAAAACTTTTTTCAGTGTACTAAGTTAAAAATTACATGCCATGACATGATTACTTATATGTGACGGGGAGACTAAAGGCGTGACGCGAAAGAATAACATATTTAACGACAATATGTAGAAGACAGAAGATAATAAATAGCAAAATAAGCACCGAACTTAGGAGTGGCAAGAAGAATGTGAGAGCGAAAACATCAACAACGAACATAAATTCGTTTAAAAACGATCAGGCAAAGAGAATAACTGATTTGATATTAGACAAAAGTATATAATATGAATCGCAAAGCGCTTCTGCTATATTAAATACAATTTAAATCTTCCTTTTATGGGCATGGAAACCCTAACCTATCCTGAAGAAAGATTAGGGTTTTCTCAACATTAAAAATACCAAACATAGACATGCGCTCACTTGGTAACCATCTTGGCTCCATCTAAAGAAGGATTGAATTATATATTGAATACAGTTAAAGCAAGACCACTTACCCCGTCTATGACCTGTTGCTTCTCCTGCAGCTGCAGCTCCTGGTGGCGCAGTGTGGCTCGTTGCTTCTCCGCGGTGCTGCTGAGCCTCGAGAGCACCTCCTGGTCGTGTTCCCTGGCTGGTGAAGGAGGAGCGCTAGTTCCTGTGCCAATCAAACAATGTGGTTACATTCAGACAGCCACGTCCGCCCGCGCCCATCATATTTTATAACTCATAATAATAATCAAGATATTAAAATCATTTAAGATCTCTTGCCAAGAAAAATCCATTGTAGTACAATAGATTATGAGGAATAATCTCTGTAAATGTTAAGTATTTATTGGCATCAAAGATTGCAAACTTGGCTAGGCTACTTATTTTATAAATAGAGCTTTTATTACTTTTTTATGTCAGTACTTTTTTATGTTAGAAGGGTGGCATAAATGCGTCTGACGTCTTACTTTTTTTATTATAAGGGTGGAAAAATGCGTATGGCCCGCCTGCTGATAAGCGGCCACCATAGCCTATAGTATAGACGCTTGCGATATCAAAAATATCACCCGCACCGTTGCTTACCCTGACCCAATCCCTCGCCCCGTGGAGCCCTGGGCCTTACTCGGTCGGCCGTACACCAAAAGGTAGTGTTATATTTATGTTATCTTCTGTAAGGTGAAGGTTACTTCCAGAGACAGGCGTTCTAATTCGAGCGGAGAATCCGCTATGCCCTACCTCTCTTACTGGCCAAGCAATAAAATTTCACTTTTTTCAACACTCCACGTCCCCATTACCTATTCTATTCTGACACCGAACTATTGATCGTGATTCGCCAATGACGGTTAACCGGAGTATTATTTTGGGATGGAAAAATAATGCTCTCAAAATAACTAACAATGGCAAAGCTTTTAGCATCTCACCTTTTAAAAGCAGGGTATATTATTGTGTTTTTTTTTATTATTGAGTTGTATTTTGGTAGTATAAGTAAAATTTTGAAAAATGGTTCACGTGACATGCCTTAAGGACGAGGTGTAATTCGATGGCGAATTGTATGTGACATCTTACAATAACATATTAATGATAAAAAAGTCGATAAAAACAGTTGTTGATAAAAACTTTCGTAAATTCAAAAATCATAATTGCACATAATATTGTGTACAAGCATGTACTACCTAAGTACCTACCTACACAAGTCGCAAATGTCTGGGCCCGATTATAATGTGTCGAGTTGGTGAATAACCATTTTAATCGATCTAAAGCATTCGTATTTTTTTTAACTTGTTATAAAAAGGTTTCAGCGTTATAACCTTTACAGCTATTTTCCATATTCAATGTTGGAAATCCAGAGGGGAGGGTAAAAAGAGAAAACACGTGTTAGGCAACGAATTCTATTTTCGACAAGAAAGAAAAATATCTTCGTATTCATCATCAATATGACTATTTATGGACGAAATTCTAATAACGACTTTATTACACAATAAGCTCGAAGTATTCTTTGTTGTTCGGGAAAATACAAAAAAAGGAATAAAGATAGGAGTGAGTTTCCACTTTATCCATCACTTATAAAGCCCAGTCAAATATTAATAACCAGCCGGCACGTCAGTAAACGCTTCCCAATATTAAATTTCCATCTAAGACTGGGATAGACGATGTAGTCAAAAGTGCTCACTGAATATAAATGCTAAATAACTGCCATTCCGTTTGCAATATAAATCTTATCACTATTACATAAGGTGCTTTAGTGTTGTTACTTTATTCGGGTTGATTGTACCTCACACTCGCTGCGTTTAAACCAAATCAGGTGCAGAGTACAAGGACATACATTATTTATTAGATATTTTTTGTGAGATTCTGTACATGCATACAGACATGTACATATTAAGTAATATAAGATAAGCCGAGCTATTTTAATTATCTCGTTTTAGGCACAGTTCAGATAAAACCACGGACTGGATCTGCTAAGTTATCTTTCTTTACACTTATAAACTTTATCACTATGCATCAGGTGGAGTTATTTATTTAGAATGATGTAATATAAATTACTAAGGAGCTTGATGGCGCATGGTTAGCGAATCGGCCTGCGATCGCGATAGTTAAGCAACTTTTAGCAATGGTCGGCTATTGGATGAGTGTTCAGAAACTTATTATCTAGAGTTCCTCCGTGCTTCGGAAGGCACATTAAGCCGTTAGCCCGGCTGCATCTACAGTCGTTAGCACCCACCAATTAGCATTTGGCCCGTGTGGTGAGTCACCACAGCCCATTCTATTCCATTTTAAGGGAAAGCCTGTGCCCCTGCAGTGAGGACATGAATATGCTTATAATTATGATCATGAACTTATATTCATATAACATTTTCATTTACACAAGTTTATACTTACACTTTTATACTCACTGACTCAATTGGTATTCGAACCAGACACTATTGTAATGGTACTACTCCAGCGTGCTTTGAAATAGGTAGAGTGAAGTGGTGGAAAGTGTAACCGGACCATTTGAATTCTGATTACAGCTGCTTAAGATGGCGGTATTTGAAACTCATAAAACACGTTATAGACAGATCATAGACAAATAAGAAAAGGGCAAAGATATTCCTTATGTTACACTGTGCCCCTTGTTACACTATCCCCCACTTGACCCTACATCTTTTATTTTATTATTATTTACATCAGCAACTAAGTAAAAGTAAGTGTGATTATAACTCATATACTATTATCGTAATCTGAAATTTTATTAAAATATCACAAGTTTTACAACTTCTACACAACTAAAAACGTTACATAGACTTTTAGAAGACAGACCAGGGAGTTGAAGTAGTCTAAAAGTTCTTTTTTCAGATACATTAAGTAGGTATATTCGTGAATCGTGACATTTAACCGTTAACAACTTTTACTGAAATATAAATATTATTATCCTTTCGAACACAGCTACCCCATAAAACTTTTGGAAGGAACACAAAAAATAAGTGGCAAACGCAAAAAGAAATCGCCTATTGAGTCAGTTCGGTTAAACTTCAATACGTACTTTAGTGAATGTATTCTTGATAATGAATCAAATTTTAATCGATGGCATTATAATTTTTACTCCAGCTCACCTAAGCTGACGAGGCAGTCATGCTATTTAATTATTTGATTTGATTTTAATCGTTTTTAGTGCCTTGTAAATTAAATATGTGCTTGAAGTAATGGATTTTATGTAATTTCAATTATTTACCACGTTTTACAGGTAAACCTGTTTATTAATGCGAAGATAGTACCTATAACATATGTATAGGTATTTCTCTGTAAGTTCGTACAGGTCCCATACAAATGCTGACCTGGCAATATTTCTTAACACTTGCATAAAAATTGTGTTTTATTTCCAAAGAAATTAGCATACAGAGAATCGCCCATATATTGGATATGGTCACATTAAGACCTTTCAAACGATACTTATTAGAAGATTAGTTTCTTTTGATTGACAAAAAAATATAAAATAATTATTTGTATCCTTTGCAACCTGGAACGGTGAAAGGATTCTAACGATACTACATACATCTAAATCGTTTCATGTGTTTAAAAGTTATGGTAGAATAAAGAATTGTACATCATCATCAGCCTATAAATGTCCCCATTGCTGGGGCACAGGCCTTCACTAAGGATGAAATAGGGAGATTGGGCCATGACCCACCACGCGGACCCAGTGCGGATTGGCGGGTGCTAACGACTGCAGATGCAGCAGGGACCAACGGCTTAACGTGCCTTCCGAAGCACGGAGGAACTCGCGATAGAAGATTTTTGGTCACCCATCCAATGACCGACCACTGCGAAAGTTGCTTAACTTCAACGATCGCAGCCGAACGCGCTAACCTGCGCCATCGAGCTCCTCGAGCTCAAAGAATTATACATACATACATGAAACCTGAAAACATTATACTCTTTTTTGGACAGTCGTGTAACATACCTAATAGAAAGTTCGCACCAATCAAATTTGACTATATAACTATTTATATCCTATAGCGTTACCTTCATTCTCCCATCGACCGCCTTTTCAATATTTTCAATATTCATAACAGTAACGTCAAAACCAGAAGGTACAATGTTATATAGCAGATAAAGATAATGAACTTAACAACCAAATAGAATCACTACCGCTATCAAGATAGGATCTGTTTTCGTTTGACTCACCGTCCGCGGGAGCATTGATGGTACGCCTCAGTCGTTTATTCTCATCTTGGAGCCGCCCAACCGCTGTCACCAACTCCGCAGACTCTGTCCTCCATTGCTCCTCGATAGCCTCTATTTCCTGTGAAATAGATAACAAATTTGAATAATATTAACAAACAAATGTCCATCGGTTATGGTTGAAGGAGTCTGGCAGCGTTTGTTTTATGTTAATACTGTGTTGAGTAACATCATTCTTGCTGAATTCGACATTCCCTTATATCAGTATGCAGTTTTGATATCGTGATTGTGGCTGACGCATTCAATCGACAGAATTATTGTGCAGATAAAAATATAGGTCAATGAGAAGTTTAATCAAAACTAAAAGCTATAAATACAAATATTAATTTCCATTTATCAGACTACAACCAATCGGCACTAGGCCCGCGTGGTGGGTCATGGCATAAATCTCCCAATTCCATCCATAGGGAAGGCCTGTGCCCCAGCAGGGCGCACTTTAATAGGCTGATGATAGAAAGACAGACTACATGTTTAATGAGTTACAAGACATGGTCATCTAAATTATATTTCTTATCAGTGAAAATTTTGGCAATAACCGATTCATAATATTGATATTGCACCCGTTTGCTCCCTAATGTCGGAATAGTACATTGTTCACCGAGAGGAGAAAGTGACCGATTACCAACGAGGGTGTAGTTTAAGGCCCGAGGCGCAGCCAAGCCTTAATACACTCGAATTGGGAATAGCACTTTCTTTCGCGTGATACATAGTACTTTATACTATACCTGCGACGAAATAAAAGATGAATTCTTTATTGAAATTTATATTAAAGTTGTTACAGTTACAAAACTTTTGCATGGGCGGTTTATATTGGTTTCTTCATTTCACGGGTAAAGTTTCACAATAACAGCTTAATATACACCGTCTCGAGTAGATAGGAAAACAAATTAATTAAAAACTCAGTTAAAATAAAGTAACAAGCGCTTTACTTTTGTTCTTTTTTCAAAATTAAATCAGAAAGCATACAGTATAATATTTAAAAAGAAAAAGGCAAAATCTACAAAATCGTAATAACCACTATTCGAAACATACAATAAAAAAAGAAACAAAAGAAAAACAACAACTTAACAATGAATTTCCATAGACTTTTCTGTCCGCTCAGCGCGTTGAAAATGGATTTCCATGCGCTTTTTCGGCCCGCTTTACTACAACATGAATGAGCTCCTTTCTGCTTTATTTTTCAAACAAGAATAAAGCACTTTCCTTGCAGGTGTAGTGTAATAGTATTTTTACCACCTATCACGCTGTACCCACTTTCCCGTTGACACAGGGCGAAAATATCATAGCGCAATAGCGTCACATCCCAGCGCCATTATCATATCCCCTTACCCAAGTCTCGTAACGTGTGACGTGACCGAGCATCAAAGGTGTGCAAAATAAGATAGAAAACAACTCGAGTACCAACCATCATCACCTATACAACTATGTACCGTCGTTGTACAGCGAAATCCAGTTAATCGAAATGAGTTCATAATAATACAAATCAGTATTCGTCTGCGAAAATCCGTCAATGTATCAATTCATTTAACAATAATTACTTCACACAAACGATTAATGCAAATAAAAAAAAACATAAAAGAATTATTGCAGACGAAAAACAGAGTCCGTTTGTATGGTCAACTAATTTCGATTTACTGAGTTTTCCTGTACAACGACTATATTTTGTCGTTCGTTAGGAAATGTACCGTAAATTAGCTCTATTCCTGAAAACCTGAGAAAGGTAGCAGCTGCCGCTTCACTTATATAACCTCACGAGGTATAAAATATATATAATAGTTCTAGTCGTTACTAACACAACAATTCGTCTTTTGTTATCGGGAATTTCGTTTTGTTCGCCCTTAATCAATCTTCAACAAACAATGAACAAGATAAAAGATTACTAGTTGTTTGAATATTTTGCTACAATATAAGCAATACATTAACATTTCTCTGCAATATCGTGTTTAATTAGTGCATGCGTCACACAAGACAATTTGTGAATGTCTGGTGCACAACATACAATTCATTAACTTACAATCACAAAAATATTTTGTTAATGAGTAGAATTAAGATTAAATAATGAAGTTGCAAGTTCAAAATGGCATGTCATTATTTTGCAGCTCATTATATTAGGCACTGTTGATTTGCAATAAAATATAGCTTTTTATTTAAACTAGCTTAACATCAATACGAAGCGACAAAAACAAAGTAACCATAAAATTATTTGTCGGTTGCTATCTTTATGTGTTATTGCTAAGGGTTTCAAGCGTGGGTACGCTGTAGGGATTTCATTGCTACGATATGAAGCAGACATTTATTTCCTAGCCTTGGTTTTTATGGTTACATAGAGCTACTTGCATACTCACTGAAACACCCAAAACATTGCCACCATAATATTAAACGCCTTTAAACATGTAGGCAGTTAGGTACACGCTCACAATAATTTATTGAATTTCAATGAAAAAAATCTGCTAAGTACTTAGACAAAAGACGATCTCTTATTAGATTTTTTTTTTGCAAACATGCAAACACGTTCATCAAACGCTTAACTCAACGCAACATACACGAAACCATTGTTTCGCTAAAGTGTCGAGATCGAATAATACGAGTGCAATGATTTGCTCTCTTTGGCATGTAGGCACGTGTGGCAATTTATTGAGAAACGTTAGGAAAAGGGTGAGAAAGAAAGAGATCTTTTGAGCAAATTGTATATAATGAACAGGTTTAGAAAAGAATTTGGTACATAAAAATTATTATGTATTAATTAGAGGCGCACAGGACACATTTATCCAGTTTGGGAATGCAAGATATTAATTAGTATTTTGTCAATTTACAATGTCCAATTCAATATGATCTTCTTCAATGATATAAAATGAAAAGCGCTAGTTTGTACATATACAAGGAATAACAAAGATATTTTGAAAATCAAATCCTAAATAAAGGTGTTAATCGAATTTAATTTTTAATTTTAATTTTGGGGTTCAAAACTTTGTACGACGACAAAAAATTTACTATTTCGACTCGAAATATAAAAAGTAGTGATTACTACTTTTTACATTTAGGTACGTGTTTTGTTTATTTATATTTAGGATTCTAAATATAAATTAACAAAACACGTACCCTATTTCGTATTTTTTCCAAAAGCAATCCTTTAGGGGTAAAATCTGATTAGCAAAATCATGCTTATTATTTCCCATATTTTGAACTTCAAAAGCTAAAATTTCGCACAAAGAAGAAATGTGTCTACAAAAAATAGGAAAAAAGAAAGCAAAAATTTGGCAGATAATAAATACTTACGTGTACAAAGAAATAAGAAAGGTCCAAAGGTAACCCCTAGGCAGAATACAAATTTTTTTGGTTCCCTTTGGATTTATGAAATTCAATCGATAAAGAGGTAAAATGAGGATTCAATTTATAAACAATAAAATTTTAAAAAAATCGTCTGATAACATGGAAAAAGGAATTTTTACTAATACTGGGGATAAAGAATAAATAAATAAATAAATAAATAAATATTTCCAACACTCACACCAATTAGCCTAGCCCCAAAGTAAGCACTGAAAGGCTTGTGTTATGGGATACTAGGGTAACGGATAGAATACACTTTACATATATAAGTATATTTATATAGAAATACATATTAAACATCCATGACTGGAGTACAAATGCTCGTGTTCATCACACAAACATCTGCCCCCACCGGGATTCGAACCCGGGACCTCTCGAGTCGGCGACGCCATGAACCCCGGCGTACAAACCACTCGGCCACGGAGGTCGGCAAAGAAATCAACACTCAGACCAAGCACTTACAACAAGAAAGCTGAAATTCGAAGTTGACTTTGTGTATAGTACCTACAAGGAATCAAAGGATATTTTGTGCAGTCCTTCCCTATGGATGGAATAGGGAGGTTGGGCCACGACCCACCACGCGGGCCCAGTGCGGATTGGTGGGTGCTAACGATTGCAGATGCAGCCGGGAACAACGGCTTAACGTGCCATCCGAAGCACGGAAGAGATCGAGATAATAAATTTTTGGTCACCCATCCAATGACCGACCACTGCGAAAGATGCTTAACTTCAACGAGCGCAGCCGAACTCGCTAACGACTTGCGCCATCGAACTCCTCAAGTGTATGGTGTTGGAATGTGTATAGTTTTATAAGCAATACCTATTGCGTTAGTATTGACTGTATTTATAAGTAATAGTGTTGAAATAAATTAATCTATACATATAATAAAATGGTAGGAAAGTCAAAACTGTACATTGTTTTTTTTTAAAGAAATCTTGGGGTAATCTACCATCGATACCGAAGCCAGAAATAAAGTTTTAAGATTTTTTGTCTGTTAACACGAATATTATTAAGTCGGGTCAACATATAGGCTACATAATTATTATCACGCTATCACCTACGGGGAATGAGCAGTGAACCATTATTAATATAATTCGCTAAGAGGTAATTTGGGCATTAAAAAATTGTAAGACGAGTAATATCAAATATTTGTTATTATCTTAAAACTAGCGGCCGCCCGCGACTTCGTACGCGTGGAGTTAGTTATTTGCACTTTTGACCCCAAAAGGGGGTTTATTTCTAAAGATACATTATTAGTACACCTCTACACCATCCATAGAGCATACATGTTAAATTTCAAGTCTCTTACTTCAAAACATAGGACTTTCATACAAACTTCCAACCCCCGTATTACCCCCTTAGGGGTGGAATTTCGTGATATGTAGCCTTTATGTTGACCCGACTTCTAAATAATATTTATCCCGGACATACATACAGACAAACAGACAAAAAATCTAAAAACTATATTTTTGGCTTCAGTATCGATTGTATATATTCAATGTACAGTTTTGACTTTCCAACCATTTTATTATATATATAGATGAACAGTAAGTAAGTCCTACTAAATTACTATAATATGGAAAAAAGCAATAAATATTGTGTACCTACGTAAAGCAGTAAGTTGAATAATAGCTAAATAAAGTTGTCTCAATATTCATTTTTGTGTGTCAGTCGACCTTGCAAGTTTAGTTTAGGTAAGTAAGTATACCGTGTGTCACAGTGTCACGAATTATGGCACGGCCACAGAAATTAATTGCCATGCATACTGGTTTGTAACGATAAGGTAATATAACGCAACGTTTAGTATGACATAGTAATATGTAATTTTGTAAATCCACGTACCGAATAAGCGTTATAAAACTGATTACACATACATATAAATTCACAAAATGTCTGCCTGTACAGTAGTTGTTATGGTGTTGTTATAGTTTTGTTGCATGCATGCAACTATATGTTAATTATTTCTAAATAAGTTACTATATAAGATGTTGTTAGTATTTTTGCATAAGATCAATCTGAAAGAATTACTTATTTTAAAGTTTTTTTGCATTTTTTTTTATTTTACTTTAAGTAGGTAATAGAAAGAATATAGAAAATGAATACTTGAAAAAGTATTCATTTGACATTGTGAGTTACCCACAATGCGAAGAGATGGCGCTGCCTTACAGCTTAAGGCTAGGAAAATTTCGACGCGCCCATCAGGGCCGTGGTAGCATAATTGGTCAGTGCATTCGCCCGGATTGCGAAGGGTGCGGGTTCGAGTCCCGTCCGCTGCCTGGTCCGCGTGGATTTTTTCTAGCAAAACTTTTCTTTAGACTTAAACATCTAGCAGTTAAATGGTTAATAAAAAATAAAACCAAGAAAAATGTCTAAATGTTGAAATAAAATTAGAAAACTTAATATTATATTGATACTAGCTGTCCCAGCGAACTTCGTACCGCCATGAAAAAAATAGGAGTAGTGGTAGAAGGGTGAAAATTTTGGGTTGTATGTATTTCTGTATGATGTATCATAAAAAAATAAAAAGAAAAAATATTGTCCAAAAACAAAAAACATTAGGGTTGGGACCATCCTTAACATTTAGGGGGATGAAAAATAGATGTTGTCCGATTCTCAGACCTACTGAATTTATGCATATAAAATTTCACGAAAATCGGTCGAGCCGTTTCGGAGAAGTTGAATTACGCACTCTATGACACAAGAATGTTACATATTAGATTTATTATAAATATTGGATATTTTCGAACCCTGTTAGTATTGCCTACCTAGCTGTTTAGTTTTACGTAGGTTTTGCAAATATTTTTTCTACTGTATTCCTCGTTCCATAACCAATATCAATAAAGTGCTATATTAAAACACTAGTTAGTTAAAATGACCACCCAATAACCAAAATGGCAAAGTACTAGCAAAGATGAGGTCATGCATGCATGTTTAAACTTCGTTTCACGAGAACGTGAAACTACTAAAATACCACGATCGATGTTAGACCAACTTGTTAATAATTCACTGAAAAATTTACCTATACGAAATTAGGAAAATCACTATTTAAACTAAGATTTACTAGACATAATTTGACCTCTCACTAAAGTCCACTTGCAGCAATTTTGCTAAATCTCGATTTATCTAAAACTAAACTCATCCCATAAAATAATATCAATTGTTTCGTTTTGATATTTTTGTATGGGTTAAATTAAATCTACTTTTAGTTAAATAATTTGAAATTAAACAAAATTACCGCAACTGCGGCCAAGTACATTAACACGATTTTGGGGACAGAGTCATGGTAGGAAACGCGCGTTCGGCACAAAGTGCAACGTACGGGCGCATGATACGCTTGTTTGCCGTTTTAACATAATAAGAGCAAAATTTTGTCTTTGCTAGATACAAAACTATAGTATACATACTGTAATAAGTTGCGCTGATAGTTCTTCTCGAGGGGAAGAAAAACAAAGATAATTAGTGATATAGTTTAGGTGGCGTTTAAATTCAAGAAAAACATTTTAGCGAGTTCATTAACTACACGTTTGTACATTACTTAAGAGCTTTTTTTATGTGCTGTGATTTAAATTCCAATGTTTCATGTGAAAATACTGACTTTTACTGCCCAAAGTGTATGTAGTGTCGGTCACGTTTTGGGCTGTAGTGTCAGTCACAATATATTTTACTAATAAAAATATTTTTAAATAACTTAAAGCTTTTACTTCACCATTTTACAACAGTTTGTTTCATGCACTTTCGATAAAACAAAGTAATTACACACTGGTGTAATGTGTTTTTAAACTTAAAATCTTCCTCTGTCAGTACAGACTTCCTTTTGCATGCAGTGTTTGTCACAATTATATTTTATTAAATAAATGATATTTCAAAACATCATTGGCTGGCATTTTTTCTCTATTAGGATAATTGTTAAAACTGCTACAAAGCCATGTCTAAATTAAAACTAAAAACATAGTACTAATCGTAATATAACACAAAAAAACGCAAATTGTGTCAAATGTAGAGTCAGTCACATATGGATTTGCCCGTAATACGTAACTAAGATAGGTGATAAAATCCAATAGCAAAGGAGACAAATTGGGTGATATCTAAATATTTGGTTACCTATTCGATTGTGTTTACATACGTGATTGCAATGACAGACTGTGTATTTAATAGTTCGATACATTTTTTGTTTATCTTTCGAAGAAAATAATAACAAAACTTGCTGCACAGTCACATATTCACATTCCCTTTTTCTTTCTTTCTATACATAAATAGTTAACTGTAAAATAAATATGATAAAAGTTCATCTTCGTCAGTCAATGATGCTATTGGAATGATTTTCTGTAAATTAAAATGATTAATTCGTCTTTATGATAATGACGCACGCTGGCTGCAATAATAAAAAAAAAAATTAAAGACACTGTCTTGGAACCTAAAATCCATCAATCGAAGTTTACTCTGAATATTAAATATTTAAATAAAATAAAATCTAAACGTTACAAAAGAAATGTTTACCTACAATACGAAGACATGGCGCTGCATTGCAGCTTAAGAAATACTTGGAGAAATTCAACACGGAGCTAAGGTAGCGGTTTTAGTGCATTCGCCCGGATAGCGAAGGTGCGGGTTCGAATCCCGTTTGCTGCCTGGACCGCGTGGAATTTGTTCTAAAAAAATTTTCTTTCAATCTAACAGTTAAATGCTAAAAAATAAATACCTATAATAATCTAAAAATTATCACTCATACAAAATCTCCGATCATTTTATATGAGCCCGATGGGGACGACCGCGGATCCCTTCTTGAGAGAGTTCACTTACAATTGACCTACCTAACAAACATGTACATTGAAGACCTGAAGAAGGTCTTCCAGTTTTAGAATTCGGCATCACTTCAACTGATTCCAAGAGTATATCAAAACCTTGCATAAGCTGTTATCGAAAATAAAAGAGAAAGGTTCAACAAACACCACGAATCCTACCTAGCAGTGCCTACACTACACTCCTACATTTATTTCAATTAACTTAAACAGTAATATGATTATATCACTAAACTTAATAATTATTATATTCCTAGCAAGATAGAATTGATGCGCTTTCGTAGAACTATATTACGGTACATAATTATATTCCTAGGGATATAGGTATATTACGGCTTTATCTATAATACTGCGAGATATAAACTAGAGTACCGCCACTGATCGAATACAACCAAAATGCAACGATTAAAGTTCGTACCAATGATTCTTCAGTAGCACACATTTGTGTGTACACGGCAGGAAACTAACAATCCAATTACTCAATTGAAAACTCAATACACCAAGATACCGCGAGCTATAATGAATAAATAGCGGATCAATAGTAGTTTATTCCTCTTTGTGAACCAACTAGGTACCTAGTGTACACGCTAATTATTGCAGTCCATTGTGATTCATAATATTTTAATTTCAACAAAATGTATAACAAAACAGGCAGTAAAGGCAAATAGCACATTATTGTATGTACGTTTATATTGAATAAATAATAAATCAATGATGCTAGTCTTACGGCCACGTAAAGAAAAAATAATTATACATTCAAGTGAATGGTGATAATAAATCACGTACTTATGTCACGGTATACATGACATAACGTCGCGTCGTGAAATAAGTGGAATTCAATGCCCGCGCCTGTGTTCCCTCCTTCCTACAATCCATCCAAAGGACCCCATCCTTTAAGAGAGGCGTGAAGAAGCATTTTTACAGGCCAGCAAGGTGAGGATGGTTCGTGTGGCAGTTTATAACTGCTGTACCAGCTATCTTCGCGTTTGGACTCTATCACCACTTAACATCAGGTGGGGTAGTCATTTGCCTGGCTATAAAAAAATAAATACAAAAACATCTTAATGCCACAAGAAAGATTTTCAAGGTCATTTGACTACAAAAGTTAAATAGGGCATATTCTCCTAATAGGGGCTATTACCTATAATTACTAAGCTTAGCTACACTGTTAGAGAGTTATATTTTTTTTTTATATTGAAAGAGTGGCAATCCAGCATGTGGCCCGCTTGATGGTAAACAGCCACCTATAGAGGATACAAAAAATATCCCTCCCGTCGTTGCCTACCCTGACCCAACCCGTGAAGACCTGGAACCTTACTCTCCGACAGAAACACAACACTTCCGTCCGTTAGGGTTACCGTAAGTCTACTGTGGTCATCTGTATGTGAAGGTTATTTCCCCAAACGGGCGTTCCAATTCGAGCGGAAAATCCGCTAAGCCCTACCTCTCTCAATAATTGCTGCATGCTTTGATTTTAATAATAACCTGCTTCCGTCCCGCGACTTCGACGCCATACTGGCCTGCGCGTCTGCATCAAAGTTAGTTTTTAATAGTCTATTGTCTATTCTATTGCCATTGTAAGGTTCATACACCAAAGTTCTTAAATCAAAAGATAATCATGTTTAAACCCACAGAACACAGAATGAGGTAAGAAGATCATAGACCGTTTGCACGGAAACCGATGTCGCCGACTCGCCCCCACTACACTTCCGAGTGTTCTCGCACGTTTTTGGAGGTCTGTGGAGAAAGAATGGAAGAAGTTATGGCCCGAATCGTTACTGGTGATGAAACCTGGGCTCACCACTATGAACCTGAGTGAAAGCAATAGTCGATGCAGTGGCATAAAAAAGGCACACCTCCCCTAAAGAAGTTCAAAGTGACACAATCGGCTGGCAAGATCATGGCGACTGTCTTTTGGGATACAGAAGGTATTTTACTGGTCGATTTTAAATAACGTTTTGTGACTATAACGGGACAGTACTACGCTTCTTTACTGGAAAGATTGAAAGAAGCCATCAAGGAAAAAAGAAGAGGAAAGCTGTCAAAAGGTGCGCTCCTTCTGCACGACAATGCACCCGTTCACACGTGCCATGTTGAGATGGCTGCCATTCAGCGATGTGGCTTCGAACTATTGAACCACCCACCCTACAGTCCAGACTATTATTTATTTCCAAAAAATAAGAAAGAGCTGCGTGGAGAGAAAATTGACGATGTTGAAGAAGTGAAGTCCGCAATTTTGGCCTATTTTGACACCAAAGACATTTTTTTTCGATAGTATAAACAAGTTATTTTAGAGATCTGAAAAATGCATTAGGGTTAAGGGAGAATATATTGAAAAGGAAAAATAGTTTGGTGTTTAATTGCAACCTCCTTCCCTCTTATTCCGCAAACTTTTTGACCTTCCCTCGTACATCAAACAATCGAGCCAATCAGCGCTCACACCTGATAGCAAAGACGCAATTCGAACCAAGTTTTGTTCAAGTTATGAGCATTTGCTCTTTCTGTGTTCTTTGTTTAAATCTTAATCTGCTGGCAAAGCATAAATGCACCCTTGGTGCAGCAAGTGTCCATGGGCAACAGTGACCCATTAAATATTGTTGCAGTGACCACATAGCATCAAATGAACCACCAGCTCGTTTGCCTGCATAAACACATAAAAAACATCCCTATTTGCCTTTAAACAACTTACAAAGGTGGAGTGATCTATTAAGAAGGATTAAAGCCTTTATTTGATTCAAGAATATTTGTTCAAGTGGTCCAAAGTATAATAAATACATAAGAGTAAGTAAGTATACTGCAAGAAATTAAATGTTTTATCATTTTGTGCTTGAACTTCAATACAATATTTCCAATGTCAAAGTTTGTATAGTTATATTTAAAAAAAATTCACCAATTTAATAAATTCAATGATATACATTAACCTGCTCCAGAGTCTTGCCCCACTAGCATGAGCACTATAATATGACATATTATTAGCTTGTTTTTATCACATTTAATTGTCAAATCACTAAGTTTAATATTACTTTGATATATTTTTTCAAGGTAATAAAAAATGTGAATAATGTATATTGTGGTGCTCATGCTACAGGGACAGATCTTGTACTAGCACAGTGTTGGAGAAAAAAACCAAGGATTTGTATTAAAATTAATCAAAAATATTCAAAAAGAAATCACAAGATGAGAAACACAAACTACAGATGCAGGAAAATAACAAATATTCTTTGTCTTTTTAAACCTTTCTCATGCAACACAAAATGGAGATAGCTATCACATATTGAATAATGATAGTACAGACAAGTGAAAGTAAGATCCAATAAATAAAAATTAGATAATATTTGCTATGTTCTTTCTCAGTGAAAGGTAATTGGATGTAATATTACTAGTTTCATTAAATTGATACTAGAGATCAGGTACTGAAATTAATTGGTTTGTCGGCTCACCTTTCCATTATATGTAATTGAGTTGCAAGCTGAAATTTTTGTCACGCAAAGTATTAACTATTAAAAACACGTACACGAAATCTTTTTTGGCGGAAACGAATAGAACTCGAGAAAAAAATTATTGAAAATTAATATTTTTGTAGGTTATGAGTCAATTTTGACAACTTTTTTTTTTTCGCAATTTTCATGATCAGTGCTGCCATTTTTTTATGCAAAAATAACATGTTTCTCGTTGTCTATGGTAAATATAAGTTTATTATGTTGGTACTATTGTCAAAATGTGACAATTTACCGCCATTAATGAGATCTGTCAGTCAGTGTTTGTGTTTAAACTTGTTTTATTTAAACGGCTAAACTGTATATCTAAGGCCCAAGTGGTGATACTTCACACTAGGTTAGTGTTGTGACCTTAACGCGCGAGCCGAGCGAGCGAAGCGAGCGTGCCGCGGCAGCGGCCGGCGAAGCGCCAGAAAGAAAACTTTGTTAATAGACTTTTTCTACAGAAAAATCAAATATCACCTCTAGGCGCTGGAAGTACAGATTTACCTTTAAAACTCCTCTAATTTTTTATAATTATCATTTCTGTAAAAAAACGCCGGAAGGGGGGGGGGGTTACCCTTCCCTCTGAGGGGTCTTCCCTAATACCTATCCCCCTGAAATTCCACTACATATAACAGATTTTATGAATTTTTAGGTAAGGTAAAAAAAAAACTGCATTTCCGCCAAAAATCATTTATGGCGGGGGGGGGGAGCCCCCCCTCCCCCTCCCCTACAAATTACTACAAAATAGTCCTGATATGATATACAATACTCATCAATCAATAAATTTGCTCTACTATGACATTGCATACATTAATGACAATTTTCAATTTGTTCTGATCAAATGCTTTGAATTTGTCAATTACAAACTTTTTTTTTATCATAACTTATACTCTGCTCCGAAGATATGACACTATGTAGGTATATTCAATTCTTCTTTTTGAAACTCAAACTTGATTAGCAATACTAATGGCCTATTTAAGTCCACACAAACATGTACCAACAAATCTATTATTGCTCATTTCTATAGATAACAAGCAGCTATCACCAACACCAACAGTGATAACTGCAAGTAGAATGCAGTTGCCTGAGTAAGATATTTAAAGAATACTACTACTGAATAGAAATCTTAAAGAATTGCAGCCTTAGAAACACTAGATGAAATTCGACACTGTGATAAAGGTCTCAGAAGCATAATCTGTAAGTGCACGGATTGTGGAAGGTGCAGGTTCGACTCCTGTCTGATAGCTAGACTGTGTGGATTTTTTTCTAATAAATTGTTCTTTGGATTAAAAAAATAGAAAATTCGAAACTCACTTAACCGCATGGAGAACTTGCCCATAAAACAATGATAGTCCATGGTTAAAATTGACTAGTTAGGTATGTTGTTCTTAGTCACAAATACACCTGACCGACACTGTTACATTAACTGCCTTTGAGCAAATAGCGTGGCAAATAGAAAAACTTGGGTAGATGAGTAATAAGTCATTATCATTTCGACGCGAGTTAGTGATGTCAATGTCGCGCAATATGCGAGCTGCGAGCGAACAGCGCCAGACTTTTGCAACTGCATCCAGTACAATATGTCGAAACGGACCAGCGTTTCGTGCGTTCAATCCTATTATGCTGCACGCGCTAAACACCTTATTCGTTCAACAATGACCTCTACAAACCTTTTCGAAGCGTTGCCTGTACTCGGCCTTCTCAATTTTGTCATTCTCCAGTTGGGCAATTTTTGCTGACAGCTCCTGCAACGCCTGGTTTTCTTTCTCATTCCGCACCGCAAGGTTCTCCAAAAGCTCCAGAGCATTTATCACTTTAGGCAACAACGCTGTAACTGCGTCAGGTCCGTATTTTTCAATAATTATTTCGCATTCCTTGCCAATGTCCGATGCCAAGTCGTACACATCGACGACGGTAACGTCGTCGTCGAAATCCGGCATCTTGGCGGAGAAACGCCTGCGATACGACATCAAAAAATCCTTGTTTTCACTTCACCACACCACAAAAAAATTAAGATCACAGAAAAATATCCACCTTCGGCAAGTGCGCCATCATTACTAAAAGTGAAATGTCAAAGCTGTCAAACACAACATACAATAGGGCTGACCAACTGTAATTAATAACGGTTATTGTATTGTTAAGTTTAATGTGTTAATTATAAAAAGCAGAATGCAGCATTAATGAGACTAAAACTACAGTCATTAGATGATCACTCAAGCTTTAAATCCTTTGTAAAATATTTAACAACTGTTAGCTTATTGCCAACATTATAACTACTAATGTCTTAGTAACTATAATATCATTCAAACGCATGATATAATTTTGTACTAAATTTCTTAATAACCATAATAATCATAATCATTTATTCAGTTCAGGCTGTTACAAGCACTCAGTAATGCCTAGAAGCTACGCCATCGGTTCGTAAATCTACGTTGGCACCCTGTACTGATAAGAACCGGCAAAAGACTCAGCAAGTGCTTTTTCCCCTGCATTATTATTTACAGAGTCGTCAAGTTAAAAAATGACTTCAGAGATGATTCACGAGGTCCCTTTTCATTACATAATAAGAAATATACAATAATTGTTCATCTGAATTTTGATTGCTGTGTCATTTAATATAAATACAATTTGTGCTATTTACATATATTAGGTGTAACTGGATATTAACATCTGCAATAGCAAACAAAAAAGTTAAGGCAGACTCATCTCCGCTGGCAGCACCCATTCACGAAAATGACGCATGAACTAGCCATCGCTTCGCTAAACCATATTTTAGGGAATGTAACGACCCGCCTAACACGACACCAACTCACACACAAACACTAACTCTTCTTCGTTTTTTGGATTCTTTTCTGGAAGCGTGATATCTATAAATAAGTATTAAAAAAAGGAAATTTTCATCCACGAGCGTTTTACTAACACCACGCCGAAACTTTCATGAATTTTAAGTTCTTAGAACCCCATGGTTTCAGAACTTTCTATAGAGGACTCATATCATGGGCATGAAGGTTTTATACATAAGTCTTATATGAAACTGTTTAGAATTAAGTATAGAAACTCTAATGTGGTACTATTATCACCACATTCATGTTTTAATACCCCTCATTATGCAAGGGCTGAATAATAAATATCATTCTTTCCGATGGATGTTGATCACTTGTGTATTAATGATACTACATCTATTAAGATACCTATAGTATTTAAAAGGAGATAAATAAATATTTTAGTACAAACAAACATGCTGTTAGATTAAGTAAAAATATAAAAAACTTCTCAAATTGAAAAAAAAATATGTAACATGGCCTTTAAATACAAGTTAAACAACACCTCTAGACCAAAAAATTACCTATTCAATTTAAAGACAGCTGTTGAAATTTGTATTGAAAGTAGTTACTTTGATAAAATTTTAATAAAATTAGCATAAACTTTTTATTACATTTTAATTATTGTTATTTAATGTGATCACACTAATATATCTCAGCATTAAAAAGTGGTAAAAACGTAGTAACGAAACAAAAAATCTATTATCATTTAAAAAAAATAGATTTTTATAACCAATTCACCAGTATTTCATGCTAGTACTTTTCTTTAGCAATTCGTATTTACTTCTCATTAATAAATTTGAGAGCATATAATATCCCCCTAAATATAATTAATTTCTTCTAAGATTGCTCATGAATTTAAATGATCCAAGAAACCCCTAAATTAATTATGTGAAATGCTAGCATCAGACATTATAATAGAAAAGAATAATATTATATCATAATATTTTTTATTCATAACGCGTTATAAAAAATCGTTACTATTTTTGTCAGGCAGCCCTAACAACAATATTGACAGACAAAATGAAACACAGATTAAGGTAGCTAGTTTCTCGTTATTGCGTTTGGATACATTCGATGCATTTTAATTTCAATATTTACAAAGTGTTGTTTATCATTTTAATAAGAATGATTTTATATTTTTCATAACAGGTACCAACATTATTATATTGAATAAACATAGTAGAAAGAGTCAAGGGCGCAAGTAATTAGTGATAGTGAGTTCGGTCGATCTGCGATGGTGGAAATAAACCAACTTTCGCAATAGCCGGGCCGGTCATAGGATAGATGACCAAAAATGTTATTATCTCATACTCCTCCGTGCCGTGCTTGTGAAGGATGCGTATCGAGGAATTTATTTCTTAAGGACCAAATCGCTTCATTTATCTTGCCTCGGTCAGCAAAGCTTTGGGACAATAACTTTGGTAGAAACGGTTTAGCGGAGCAATATAATTATGGGTGATAGGCGTGTGTGCGAGCAGGGGCGACTTTTGGGGTGTAGGATCCGATCCAGATTTGTACCCTCCCCCATAAAGTCTCCAGTACTATAGAACGGTCCTCTTCAAACGAAGCTTCAAAAAAGTGTTCCACGAAAGGCAGCGCGACGGCATGGCTGTGTTACTGACATTGCTGATGTCCATGGGCGATGGTGACTACCTACTTAACATCAGGTGGAGAGTCAGTTCGACTGCCTACAAAGGCAATAAAAATGTCTCAACACTAACTCTAAGCTCCTCCAAGAGCGAAATCCTATGTCCATGGGTATTAAAGTTAAAATGTCTTTAGCATTTCTATATTTGAGAACTTTAACCGACTTGGTAACCTACAAAAGAATGCAGTGAAATAACATTGTCTTTTGAGTCTGTTGAGTTTCTGTCGGTGAGAAAGTTTATGCGGTACAATCCGACTATCATAGTGGAATAATCCAGTGGCTCCACGCGTTAGGGGATTATTGGGTTTAAATCAGCAAGGGACTGGTGTGATATATTTTCTGGCAAATGTGCTATATTAATGACCAGATTCCATTTACACTTAAGATCAGGTGGGGTGGACTGGTATGTAAAGGTAAGTACACTTGTTGCTGGCTGGTATTACAAGCCACAAAGAAAAAAAACAATTTTACAATAAATAGCTTCTCCTTTATGTAATAAGGTTATTTAAGAAAGAGGTAAGGCATGGCGGATTTTCCGCCCGAATTGGAGCGCCCGCCTGGGGAAGTAACATCTACCTTACAGAAGATCACAGTTAAATAACACTTCCATTTGGTGTGTTTCTGTTGGTGAGTAAAGTTCTAGGGCTCCATGGGGTTGGGGATTGGATCAGGGTAGGCAAAGACGACGCGAGTGATATTTTTGGTATCGCAAGTGTCTATCTATAGTCTATGGTGGCCGCTTCATCCATCCATCCATCAGCCTTTCTCCGTCCACAGCTGGACATAGGCCTCCCCCATAGAACGCCAAAATGCGTGGTCCTGCGCTATCCGCATCCAGCGGCTCCCAGCACATTTGGCGATGTCGTCAGTCCACCTTGTTGGGGGCCGCCTCACGCTGCGTCGGTGGCCGCTTACCATCAGGCAAACCATATGCTTTGTTTGCCACCCTTTTAAAATAAAACATATTGAAATAATACAGGTCAAGGATCTTGATGGCATAGAACGTTCGTCTGTTCGGTGATCATGGATGATGTCATAGTGCTTAGAAGAGAGTGTCAAATGTTGTGGCATGGCCCGTTCTCTATCCCATCCTCAGACCAGAGGAGGTGTGTGCCTCAGCAGTAAGGCCAATCTGCAATCTGTGAGTAAGGCCATTCTTATACTGATGATGATGATTATAATGAATACACAACAACAACTCAGCTGACGCAGCCAGGAGGGGAAGTAGGCATACAAAGCTTTCCCTTCTGTCGTATTGGGCATACAAACGAGATATGTGTGCAGGATTTAGCGGTGTACCATATCATTAATTATGTGGCGGTGTCGCAATTACAGTTTCATTTTTCGTGTGCGTAAAAAACAAAACGAAAATAGCCCTAGTATTCCACTGATAGTTAGGTCGCTTCCTCGCTGGCGGTGAGACAACTGCCTACAACAACAAAGAAGGCTAATTTTAGTAATATATTGAAGGTAACTATTCAAGTACTTAACCCAACTATTGGCCAAATTAACCATGCAAATTAGCTAGTTAGGTCATCCGAATCCCTTCAAAACCGTATTTATGTCGCTCTAAATATGATGTGGTTATCAGAATGCGTATCAGTTAACACGTCAGAGTACCAACAGGGGTTTTGATAAAGAATAGCGGTATTCACAACATAATGTCGATGTTTTCAAGAGCAGTGCAACTGCTATCAGTGTGTTGTTAAAATATCGATTATTAAGAGCTCGCCACGCGCGAAGCAACAGTTGGACTGGTGATACGGAGGGGAACGCGCGGCGCGGCAGTTTTCCCGCCCTCCCGAGCACGTTGTTTTCTTTTTAAAATCTTTTTTTTTATATTTCCTTCACGATGAACCATCAAAGTAAAGGCAACAAGTATGTGTGTCCAAATGATCGCCAGCTCTCACTGCGTGCAAAGTGAGTACAATATTCCCTTAGTTGGTGTTAATAATGTTCACAGTTTTGTTGATATTGCAACCGTCGAGAGTTTTGTTTACATTATTAATCCCCTTTGACGTAGTTCCGTAATTAAATGCATTAATTTTTTATATGATTTTATACTTACTACCTAACTTAAAGTGGGCACCTAAGCATTCATCTATCATTTCCACAGTACACGGTTCAAATATTTGTAAATTAAATTACAACTCTAATACTAACTTCATAAAGAAGAGTTGGACATATTAATTGTTAAGTTAAATAATAAAATTTATAATTGTTGCACGTTGTTATTATTGATTTCTATTAGAATTACGATATGTCTATAGTATGTACCAAATTGTCTTACTTAAAAATTAAGCTCTTACTAAGGATATAGTTTCATTCGTTCATACTCTTATTAAGAAACGTCTAGCAGTGAAAAGAAAAGGGTCATTTTTCGTCAACACAACATCAATGGGGAGAGTACCTTTCACACCTTCGTTTCGCTGATGGTGAATTACTAATGGCTGAGACCCTTACATCTTAACACGATGTTCGAAGACCTTAGTGCTTCCCAAAGAGCGGGTCTAAAGATGAACATGGATAAGACGAAAATCATGTCCAATGCCCATGTAATACCCGCTCCAGTTAAAATAGGGAACACTAAACTCGAAGTTGTCGACCATTAAGTTTACCTGGGACAGATAGTCCAGTTAAGCAAGTCCAACTTTGAGAATGAGGTCTCGTCGTATCCAGCTCGGATCGGCAGGTTTCGGGAAGCTACGGAAAATTGTCGCGTGCAAATTACCTCAGTGTCTCAAGGCAAAAGTCTTTGACCGGTGTGTGTTGCCAGTGATGACCTATGGAAGCGAAACGTGGTCCTTTACTGAGGGTCTCATAAGAAGGCTCAAGGTCACACAGCGAGCAATGGAGAGAACGTGCTCGGTATTTCCCTACGCGATAGATTCAGAAATGTGGAAATCCGTAGGAGAACCAAAGTTAGCGATATCGCTCGAAGGATTGCTCTGCTGAAGCGACAGTGGGCGGGACACGCAGAATGGAACGACGCACCGGACGATGCTCAGTAGGCAGGCCGCCTACGAGGTAGACCGACGATCTTGTAAAGGTCGCGGGAAGCCGATGGATGCGAGGCCTATGCTTGTACGTCCTACATCTGATATAATGATGATGTGCTTCAGCTACTTATTTTGGGATCAGAGCATGAGCAATGAATATTGCAACAAAGTTCCTTTTCGGATGGAATGGCGGATGTGGGCTAAGCGATTTTTTTTTAAGATTTTTCCGTCACAATCTAGCGAGGTAGCTAGCTAGCTAGGCAGCTGGGCAGGTAGCTAGATGGATAACTAGGTGGGCGACCAATGGTGGCGGTGGTTGTGGACCTAGTTTAAAGTTTTGTTATAATTTTGACGGAATCGGCGATCAGGCCATGATCCACCACGACCCCAGTGCAGATTGGTGGGTGGGATAAGTACTTTTTTATGAAATAGGAGCCCAATCCGCACTGGGCCTAATCCGAACTGGGCTCAAACCTCACTGGGCCCAATCCGTATATCGGTAATTGGCAATCCCAATGCTGATTGGTGGGTAGGATACTTTTTTTATGAAATAGGAAGATTGGGCTATGACTCGCTCGGGTGATCCGCTGAGGATTGGTGGGTGGTAATGTATAAGACACACTTGCACCAAAATTCTTCATTTTAATTAAATTATGGCTTAAATTTGACGATCTCCATGGCCGAGTGGTTTGTTCGCTGGGTTTCGTGGTGTCGCCGACTTGAAAAGTCCCGGGTTCGAATCTCGGTGGGGGCAGATGTTTGTGTGATGATTTCGAGCATTTGTTATCCAGTTAATGTTTAATATGTATTTCTACATAAATATACTTATATATGTAATCTATCGTTACCCTAGTATCCCATAACACAAGCCTTACAGTGCTTACTTTGGGGATAGGCTAATTGGTGTGAGTATTGGAAATATTTATTTATTTATTAATCATGTCACACATCATTCCATCCTTGTCGATTGCTTAAGTATAATTTGCTTTCGAACTTGTATTAAGAACTTAGTTGTAAGTGGGCCTTAATATTTTTGACTTTGTTCCGTCCGAGTGTTTCAAGACACTCGAATAAATTTTTTATTAATTCGTCGGATACTTTCAAAGTGGCAACCGGTTGCATGATAGCAGGTGCGTGCGACAAAAAATATTAGCTTCAACCATCCTCACTAGGCTGAATTAAACCCAATATACCTTACCCCTCAAAAAATCGGCCAAGTGCGAGTCGGACTCGCGCACCGAGGGTTCCGTACAAACCTGTAGGTATATTTGGTAAAATATTTTTTATTATATGATGTAACTAAAAATTTATGGTTTTCGCAATTTTCCTTTATCTGTACTATAAGACGTTAATTCGTACCAAATGTCAAGATTGTAAGTTCACGGGAAGTGGCTGTAGGTTTTGATTCCCGTGCCAGTTTCGAAAATTTGCGGCATAAACGGCTGTATCTTTTGATTGCTTTGACTTAGAAGTTTGATTTTTTCACAGCTCCAAGTTACAGTGGACCTGAGTATTAAATATGAATTTCAGTTTGATACCTTCACGCGTTCAAGAGGAAAACGGTCTTGACAGACAGACGGACGTACGGACAACAAAGTGGTCCTATAAGGGATCCGTTTTTTCCTTTTGAGGTACGGAACCCTAAAAAACTAGCTATGTGTCCTACACCTCGTGGAGATTTGACGCTACATCACCAAAACAGAATTCCCTATAAGTATAATAAAAAAAGTATTATTTCACTGCGTCTTCTGTAAAGACCTTCGGGGAATTCGCATAAAATAGCTGATCTTTATTGAATTCGTTCCGTTTCGATTTCTTTGTTTCCGTTTGTGTAAAAGCAACGTAGAACCAGAATACACAAATTATTTTTACTACATAGGAACAATACTTTTTATTCTTTATTTAAGTTTTTTCCTTAACGTTTTTCCTGATCCATGAAGATAATGGGGTAAGTAATTGTATTTTTTTATCAATCACTGATGTCTTTGACATTCGATTCTTTTGAAAACTCTAACATGTCAAATGAAGACGATGATAAAATTACAGATAACTTTGTGTACTTACGCATTACCTAAAATGTTTTGCTTCATCGTCAATTCATATTTTCAAATGAATAAATACATTTTGGAAACATTCATGCCATGCCTTTGTTGTAACTTTTTACTAATTGAAAGTCTCTTCTGGTGACAAAAATTCTTAATAATAATAAAAGCAAGAAGAAGTTCAAGTAGCTTGGTGCTAGGACAGGATTAATGTAGGATGATCCAAAACATTTTCTCGTTGGCAAAGATTCATTGCCCATCTCCATTTGACGACCTCCATGGCCGAGTGGTTTGTACTTACGCCCGGTTTCAATGTGTCACCTACTTAGAGGTCCGGGATCTAAGCTCTAAATCAAAAACACCGGCCAAGTGCGTGTAGTGCCAAGCGCAGTGTAGGGTTCCGTAGTTGCCCGTCGCCACCACAATGTGTTGCTAAGCGCAAATCTCGAGAACAGCTGAACCGATGTCGATAATTATTTTTTTAGAATATTCCTTGAAGTACGAGGATGGTTCTTACGCAGAGAAATAATTAAAAAAATGCCTGAAACAGTCCAAAAACACTTTTCTTTACTCCCATACAAACGATTCGTTATAATACTTGAAAATCAATTTGAACTTTAATACCATACCATAAATTTCAAATGTAAGTGAAGAGGTTCCGGGAAGGCAAAATAATTGAGTGACGTGATGTCAATAGAAGTTTGGAAAAGGCAAATATAAAATTTTCAGTTTTTTTTTTATAATTATATGAAGAGTCATTTTAGTCTACACTATAGCTCTACACCGAAGCGAAGCGAGGCCGGGCCACTAGTACTATAATATAATGCCTTTCTATGACAGAGAACCAAAAATATATAATAAGAAAAAAAAAGAAAAATAAACACGTCAGGAATTTTTAATACATAAGTTGAACGACTATTAATCTTAAAGTAACAAATTTATTTTACCCGTTATAACTTTCTTTAAAACGTCATGAAAAGCCTTATTTATTATCATGAATTTTCCCAGGTTTTTCAAGCCAATAGTTAAGCTTTTAGAAAGGGGGAAAATTAGCACATTAAACTTCAATATTTTGCAAACAGATCCCTTAATAGCAAAATAGTCTTAGGAACCCTTAACTAATTTAAGAGCACCTATTCAACGATATCCAACAAAATGGGGTAGACGATGAAAAAATAATACCATCTCCAGCTAACATGTAGGGGAGCTACCCTAAAAAATATTACTCTAGTCCAAACAGGCTCCAAGCAAAACTTAGGACGGACAGACACACGCCCTTGACGAAACTATAAGGATTCATTGTCAGGACTGAAAAGTGGAAAATATTTTTCCTCATCGTAAACATAACTCAATTTCAAGAAACTTAATATGAACCCACATAAGTTGCTAATTATTTGATTAGTTAATTTTATATTTTCATTTCAATTAAGGGAACGTAAATGATACAAAAGATGAAATTATAAGTCTTCTAAAAATAGATTTTATTTACCAATTAAGTATATTTTCTCCGACTTTATATCGTCGCAGCAGGATCAAAGACAATGTTGTATTACCAGAAAAAATAATTTAATGAATGACTGAAAAGTTTGTTTTTTAAATTTATTTCCATTCTTTTTATGTTATGCGTTGTAGCACCATGCGTTACGCGCGTTTCTTTTTCTTGCGTACAAGCAGCAAGATCTAGAACGAACTTCCCTCAGCGGTTTTCCCTCTTAGCTATAATATGACGGTCTTCAAAAGACGGGTAAACCTTTTTTCTTCAGAACTGGCAACGCATGAATATCCATGGGCGGCAGTGACCACTTACATTCAGGTGGACTGACAGCTCGTTTGTTAGCATAAACATTCAAAAAAAACCTACTTCTTTTGCAAAATGTCAACGATTTCACATATGAAGGTACAAAACAGATGTCAAAATAGCAACAGAGCAAGTAAGCAGTGAATGTAAGTTACCTATTATGGGAAACCCACCATCACCCTCTTATATCATTCAGAGTAAAATAGTAGCTTGATGAAGGATAACCAAAATACTGAATTTCATCCCCCCCCCCCCCCCATAAAAAATACTGAAATACTATTTATATGGAATACTAACGGCGTAATAGTTTGGGTTTGTGGTTTTTTCGTCAAACACCAAAATCGATAAGTTTCTAGTATAATAATTAAGCTAGTTATGATAAGGATTTGTTTTGACGACAAAAACTTTGAATTTCACCCCCTAATTACCAACTCAATTGTAAATGATATGCCCAATAGGTTCGACCTGTTTAAGGAGCCTAGTTCTAAAAAATGGGATTGAAGTGAAGAAAGCTTTTTGCAAACTTGCAAAAAAGTTGTCATTCTTCAAAAATAACTCAAAAACTGAAAGAAATGCAAAATTTTTAAGAGTTAAAACTTGTATTTTTGAAGTGATAACTTCTTTAGAGGCGTTGTACACTTTTTTTTGAATGGTTAAAAAATGTTAAACTCGCGTCAGGTTAGTGGGCACGGTACACGTGGGCTGATTGCATCATGACACACAATAAAATTGGAAGCGATTGCAATAACCAAACACATAAAATTTCAATCGTGAGGATGGGTTTAAATTGTCAAGTGTCTGGAATCCAGTGGTTCGTATGTGCAAAAACCGCAAAAATCAAAAAAGTGTCGTTCAGCGATCTGATACTGTGAGTATTGTGTGCCGGGAACAAGTGCGAGTGAATAGTGAGAATGTGACCAATGGTATATAAATTGTCATGTTTGTATACGATAGCGCAATAAATAAATATTGTATTCTACCACATACACGATAGAACTTTTATACTGATAATTAAAGCAATTCGTGCAAAATTATTCCCTAACCATTCCAAAATATAAAAAATGCACAACGTTAATATTCAAGTTTTCACTTTTGCCGGCACTCCCGGAGTGCAGCCCGTCCTTTTTTACATATATTTTGATATCGTTTTCTTTTCCTCTGATATAAAAATTGAGTAAGATATGGCCGTTTCAAGTTTGCATATGTTCGTAAATAGTAACGATTTCGAGCTCTTTCAACACAAAACGTTAACAAATCTATAACTTAAAAATAAATTAGCATACATCAACCTATCTCTATTTAAAAAACCTATAAAATCGTTTTTAATTGATTTTGCTAGTTCAAAAAGTAAGGGAGTTGACGAGGAAAAACTAACCTTTAACAAGCTATTATTCTGTTAGTATTGTATCTAGTGATATTTCAGACGCAGTATTTCGTTATTTTTATGAGCTACCATTTTACTTCGCATGGTTTTTTTTATAAAGTACTTATTTTTAGAGTTATTCGTGGAAAGTCGGCTGAAATTGTTAAAAAATTACCTTTCCACTCTCGAAGAAGTCGAAAAGTATTGACCTTCATTAAAAACTTTGTAGAACAAAAGTTGATTAGAATCAATAAATGTACCCATTTCCATAGTAATTTTTTAAACAAACATAAAAACTGCCATGAGAAAGGGTGGCATCCATCCCCAGAGAAACAACAACCCTCGGCACATTAACAAATAAGTAGAACCCAAATCCAAATTTCGGTGTAAATTGGTGCTGTTTGGTAGACTTTTCAGGTTTTCCTTTTTCCGTGCATAGCATAGACTAGAATTAAGTATATGTATGTAAAATGCTGTAGCTAAGATGCCCGTGGGAACAATGCATTAAGTAGAACCCACAATTCAAATTTCGGTGTAAATTGGTGCTGTTTGGCAGAATTTGCGGGTTTTCCCGTTTTTCCGTACATTAACTGAGCTTTTAGTAAATATTGTACACGTGCCAACAATTCATTAATAAATATTATGTATTAAACAGACCTTCGGTCGCCCGAGAATCCCGAGAAAAAGACTGCCATAATCCCAATTAAGTAAATTGTGGCCATAACATTTATTGTTTTCAATAATTATTTAAATGGCAAACCAAATTCTTTTATGAAAATTGGTTCTGTGTAAGATCAGATAGATACCTTTTTAATTTGAATTGAAGCTTTTAGTCTTGACCGTTAAAGGGCTCAGCATATTTTTTTACAGTAGGTATTCTTAAAACAAAATTGTTTTGACATCTACTGAATTTTGTTTTTTCTTTTTATTTTTTAAGTATAAAATAGGCTGGAAAGAATTCATCATCATTAGCCTATTAATGTCCCCACTGCTGGGGCACAGGCCTTCCCTATGGATGGAATAGGGAGATTGGGCCATGACCCACCACGCGGGCCCAGTGCGGATTGTCGGGTGCTAACGACTGCAGATGCAGCCGAGACCAACGGCTTAACGTGCCTTCCGAAGCACGGCGGAACTCGAGATAGTAAATTTTTGGTCACCCATCCAATGACCGACCACTGCGAAAGTTGCTTAACTTCAACGATCGCAGCCGAACGCGCTAATCACTTGCGCCATCGAGCTCCTCGAAAGAATTATAAAAAAATAAAGCAGTGTGTTTTTGGGCCGGGACGGTAGTGTCGCTAGTATAAGTAGGTTTCTTTGTGATGTTCAAAATGCACCCAAAACCTTTCATAACTTTTCTGCGAAGAAAGCTATACCAACAATTTTGGATGGGTTAGAAATTTCCAATGTGGCTTAATAGGAATCGAATAAAAACTTTTGTGGATGTATATCGCACTGAAGTTACAATGTTTTTGATAATATGCAAATAAATAATTTTATTTAAAGTTAAGGTAAAGACGAAAAGCTTCGATCATTTTAGTCTGTCTTAATTTTAATTACATTCTTTTAATACCAGCAAGTTTTAAAGTCTATCGCATAAAAAATAAGCATTATAAAGAAAAACTGGCCAAGCGCGAGTCTGGCCTCGCTCTAGAGTTCCGTACAATTAATTAAGTATTTATGTAAGTAATTAGGTGATGATTTTTCTGACAAGATTCTTTCTTATAAATAATTCGTTTCCGAACTTAGACATCGGCAACAAACAGTGAAAGGAAAAATCATTTGTTTGTTTTCGTCACAACTTACAAAGTACATTATGAATCGGTAATTTCAGTATCTGTTGTCTAAATACAGCATAGGGACATCACAGACCGAAATTTCACATATTTTGAGATAGAGCCCGTAACAAAAATGGTCTAAAAATGAGAACTTTTACGATCCCCCATTTCTTTGTTATTGAAAATAAAAACTGGCCAAGGGTTCCGTAGTAGCCTGTCATTACCACAATATATTTAAGCAGGAATCCTTATTTTCTGTATCGGAAATTAAGAAGAACTATTTTTTTTTAGATTTTGTATATCAATGCAAGATTATACGCTACAATAACTTCATCTATGTCACTATTCGTGTTTTCTTCTAAGGAATTTTCAAAAGGTAAGAAATTCTTTTTAACCGAATTTGAACGACTATTACTATCGAACTAACATCTTTACCGTTATGATTATCCTTAAAGCACTAATATTGTGAATTTTTCTAGGTTTTTCAAGCCAATAGTTTAGCTTATAGAGGGAGGGGGGGTGTCCTACTCAAACAACATTTAGCTCTTAAAAGTTTATTATTTCGCAAACGGATATCTAAATCGAGAAATAGTCTTAAGAGCCACTAAGTAATTTTAAAGGATCTATGCAACACCACACGATGGGGTACACGACGAAAAAAAATCATCAATCTGTCAGCATAGTAAAGAAAGAAGCTCGCTCAATGTTAAACTATATAATAAAATAAGACTATAAACCATTTGTAAGCATACCGGAGTGACAGACATAGCATTCTGCATAAAAAAATTTAAGTGGACATGGACAGGTAACATGATGGAGAACAAAAAAGATAAATGGGCCAAAGACGTTACTGAGTGCAAAGAAGAGAAGAAATGGGAGACAGCGTTGTCGATGGGAGGACGACATCAAAAGAATAGCGGGAATTACGTGGAGAAGGAAGACACACGATCGCTTTTTATGGCAAGTGACGCGTAAGTACTAGCACATATGCTAAGCTTCGCATAGCCGAAAAAAAATATGTTTACAAGACGTGCATGTATAACGTTTGACCGAAGTGAAAAACTTACCACTATTGATATATTTAACACATCAATAGGCAAAATCAAGAACGCCTTTAAATTGCACACTGTTTGATTATGTATGTAGCATAGATCTTAATACTCACACATGTAACACCAATAGGCTTTTCCTCAAATTCACTTAAATTTACTTAGTTTTTTACTTAAATTGATAAGCGCTAATATGTTCATTGTAAAAGGTATGTTAATAAATTCGTAGCTGTGCGGTGGCTGCCCAGTGGGACGGGGTTGGTTGATCGTGCAGGTTGGCTCGGCTTTTCATCTGTGAAAGTCCGGTGGTGTGTATCCGTGTATCAATTTGTGCTTCTAAGTTATATTTGCATTAATGTATTACTGGAGAAGCATTGACGGGTTTTCGTGGGTGGGGGCGGGTCGATTTGTATTGTTAGCTCATTTCGAGTTGCTGGGTTTTCGCTGTACAGCGACGATTTCTAATTAAGGCAACTATAGGTCTGTAGTGATGCAAAATAGACAATATATTCACGTATACATGTATGATCGTTTGTTTCTAATAAATAAATAAATAGCCGAGGTTAGGCGGATGACGCCTACTTGCGACTTCTACTGTTTTTTTCTGTTCTGTGGGACATACAAAAAAACAGACAACAGAGTGACAGCAATAGGTACGAAGTTCGCTGGATCAGCTAGTATGTACTTAATTAGAATATAAAAATTACACGGAAACGCTAACACGCGGTAAATGCAAAGAAATCCTCAAAGGGTCTCACATATTTAATTTTCATCGGATCCGTTTATTTAATAAGAAATTCGTATCGAAAGACAGAGAAAACGCAAAAAGTCACCTCCGAGTGAAATATTAAATTTACTTGATGTTTCTGAAGTTCTAAGCCAATCTTCAGGTGACAAATCAGTACTTAGTACCGGATTTATTAGGGACCCGCTGGTTTTATTCTAGCCTTGTTTTTTTTATAAATAGGCTGATGTTAAGTGACAGTGTAACTTGTAATTCACCTTATATTTTTCTAGATAAACAAAAAGTATATACTTAGGCTAAGATATATAAATGACCATTAAATTGATAAGTTTTATGTTTTAAGAAACATGTAAACGTAGCGAAGCTACCTTAAAAAAATATTTTTCAAAATTTTATTCTACCATTTTGTCGGCGTGATTGATATAAATATTTCCACAAAATTACAGCACTCTAGTGCTAACAGTCTCCAAGCAAAACCGGGGAAAACAGACAGACAGACATGACGAAACTATAAGGGTTCCTTGTCGGGACTACGGAACCCTAATTTTTAATAATAGAAAATATTTTTATATCTTAAAAACGAACTCTAGACAATGACGTCACGTGCTGGGGTTAAAAAGAAAAAAAATCGTCTCCTTTTCTAAAATATGGGAGAACAATAGTACTAGGTACCAGTATCGGATTTATTAGGGACCCGCTGGTTTTATTCTAGCCTTGTAACTTGTAATGCACCTTATGTTTTTTCTAGATAAAGAAAAAGTATATACTTAGGCCAAGATACATAAATGAAGGAAGTACGTAATCAGTTATTAAAGTAAAATCTTTGAAATGTATTTTTGTAGTTTGTATTAAAAAGATAATAAATCCGTCTTTTTCATGTACAAAAATAAATGAAACACAATACACAGCAATAAACGAAGAATTTTGCAGTATTTTTTGTGATAATTTTTATATGAAGTTTATTTTGACCATCAATTAATATATTTACATAACACTATACATTATTTTGACGTCAGCCTTGGAACAGCATAACAACATGAATATGTGTGTTTGTGTGCACCTAAAAATTTCCCCAAACGAAAACTAACCTCTTAAAAAAGTGATAGCCACTGTTTGGTGGTCTATCGCCGGTGTCATTCATCACAGCTTCCGTCCAGCAGACTTTTTCAAAAAGAGCATGAATAAGCTACCACTACGTTGTTGGCAAAAATTAATCGATTGCATAGGTAATTACTTTGATTATTAAACCTTAAAAAAAATTAAAAAAACACGTTTACTTGTTTCATGACGAACGGCAATTTCATAGGTTAAGACCTAATATTAGAATGAACGATTTCGGTATAGTGTTACGAAAGCTTCTTTCGTCATAATCTGAGGTGTCCATTTTATCTATAGCAGAAGTTCCTTGCGAATTGCTGTCTTCAAAAGCTTGTTATTTAGCTTCAAACAATCAAAAGTTACTTTTCAAATAGTTGGATTAACGCCAATAACTTCAAATCTTGATTAATGATAGTTGGAAACCGAATAGATACCTTTTATTTTGTATAATAGAAGGCAGCCCTAAAACCCCAACACTGGTGATATGTCAAGTCTGAAAAACTTACTGGTAACATTTCTAGTAATAATTCCAAATTTCCTAATAGGTATATACGTAAATGGAGATGATCTTCCCACTCCATCCATAGGGTAGCCATGTTTCCCAGCGGTGAGGACATTATAATGCTGATAATGAACTGTAAAGTATTTCCAATATTCTCATAAAGTTACTATGAGTACCTTAATTACACTATAAGTAAATTACAGGGAAATTTGTATTCAATCAGCGGCACACCTAATGTAACGTACTTTCGGGAATGTTGACAGTCAATCTCCTAATTGAGAAGTATTTGAAACTTAACAAATTACACATTCTGTTTCTATTAGGTACTTATCCCACTGCCGCCGATAAACGACACGAAAAGCAAGTAGAGCTAGAAACTAGAATCAAATTTGACGATCGGCGGAAATCGAGTGTGTAGTTCCGAACTATAAGCGAGTTTGCGTGAACGACGGGCGGCTACTCGCACCACTCGCTCGTGGTCAGACAGCGATAAAATATATGCATCTCTTTTGTTGACACAGAATGAAGTTATATCTATTGTACGTTTCTAAAGCGTGAAAATAGCCGATAGTTAGTCGCTTACTCGCCGGCAGTGGGACAACTCCTTACACTGCCAATCCAGCTTAGAGAAAATTAATAAACATTCCATGAGAAGGCCAAAAGTTAATTCAATTACTTAGATGACATTCTTTAGTTCGTTGAAACATTTTGTAAGTACTTACTTAAACGGCACACAATCCATATGTCTGCTCGATAATATAAATCAGCGAAACAAGATGTGATAAATGAGTAAGATAAAACATATAGGTACTACACGTTTTACGATCAAAATACGATAATGTGTTAGAAATACCTCTAACTCGCTCTGAGTATTATATGGACTCATTCACGGTTAAAGTTGCACAACTTTGGAACAAGCTTCGCCTGAGATTCGTCACGCAAAGATAATTGACATTTTTAAAAATATTCTCCATGATTTTCTCCTACTTAGATCCCCTAGGCTGCTGTATCCATAAATATATAATAATGCAAAATATGTTTGTGTATATATTTGTGTAGGTATATATAGTATGTATATATTTGTGTAGGTATATGTTATTTATTTGTTTATAATCCTTATATGTTCAAGAAAATATGAATATTTCTTTGTTTTATCTTGCTGGCATACCGCAACTTCTTCTTCGTTTAGCTATCCTTTACCGCGAAGGTTGTCTGGGAGAGATCGCTTAAAGCGATAAGGCCGCCTTTGCCCACATAATGTTATTGTTTATTTTTTTGTATTCTTTTGTGTGTGTGCAATAAAGAATTTATCTATCTATCTATCTACTACCCAACGATATTATCGTTGGTACTACCACAGTACATACTTTCTTTTTCTGTGGTTACTACATTATAGATGATGGCTAACTATTTTTCTTCATCTAGCAGGTAAATTTTCGAAAAGAATTGGACTTTCTTTATTTACTTATGTAAATATAGTATGTTCTTAACCCCTTTTTGATCAACCCTAGTCTCTGTGTGGATAATCAATCATTTACTTATATTTAGAAGCCAATTCAAATCATACATCAACTGGATATGAATGAACAAACGATGTTGACCACTTAGCCTATGAGTTGTCTGATTCTATATTTTGGAGTACTGAATACTGAATTGAAGCTAACATTTTCTCTTAAAGTCAATAAAGCTTAGCTTAGAAAGTTCTGAAAACTAACGTAGCTTTATTAATATTACCAGTGGCCCGCCCTCGCTTCGCTTCGGTGTAGAGCAGCAGTGAAGGCTAAAGATTCTGTTCTCGGGCTTGTATTATTGTCTATAATCTACAATGCATTACTATTGTTATAAACTTACTAGTATTATAAAGATGGAGAGTTTGTTTGTTTGTTTTTTTGGTTGAACGCGATAATGTCAGAAACCACTGGTCCGATTTGAAACGTTATTTATATGTTGGATAGTGCATTTATCGAAGGCTATAGACTATATAACATTGGCTTTAAGAATAGTTTTATTTTTGTAACATCACACTACGACCGGTAGGATTGGAGCATCGATAAAAAATATTGCAAAAACGGGTAAAAATATTCCATTTTTGAGTTTCCGCTGCGTGCGCTGCGTAAACCGTTAAAGTTATACAAAAATCATGTATCACGGAATTATTCCCCTACATTTTACAAAAAAAAGCCGCGACTGCATATTCCCATCTTTAAGTTTGACTCTCTATAACCTTTTTCCTCAAATTAACGCTGGTGATCCCTCAGGGGACCTCTAGTTGTGACATAACTGTAATAGTTAGACATATAGTACTACAGACTTTTTTGTAAAACTTTAGTACATTACTTTACTCTTTTGTCAATGACTTCCGCAGCGTACGCGATATAAGGTTATTTTTTGGTGTTTTTCCTCACGTTGTGTTACATTATCGAAGTTTTCATACGGAACCCTAACTTTTTTGTTGGGTAACATGTTCATCGGGGATAAATGTAAGATTCTAAATATGTAAGAATTTTTCAAATCGGTCCAGTGGTTTCGGAGCCTATATCAATACAAACAATCAAATCTTTCCTCTTTGTAATAGTTTATAGAGAAACTATTCAGGATTCATTTAAGACATAAATGAAGCGTGGATGTAGAGTTTATTTACACAAGAGATTTCATAGAAGCCCAGTCGATTAGATTTTTTTTTATCAGAAGACGAACAAACAAAGGTGGAGGTAATCAATTCGACGCGTATCCTTTTTTTAAATAACAACGGATGTATAGGATTGAAACACAGAAAACAGAAAAAGGTCAGAAGGGCCTTGTGGGCGGGGCAGGTGCGCCACAGTTATGTGAGAGCAAATAATCATAACTTGACCAAAACTTGGTTCTGATTGCGTTGTTCTCGGGTGTCAGCGCTGATTGGTTCGATTGTTTTATGTCGCGTCGTTGGATTGGCTATTATCTATTAGTTGGAAGTAAAGTGGGTGATCCGAGACCGTTTGTACGGAAACCGGAGACATCGGTTCCCGTACAAACGGTCTCGGATCACCCTTGTAACCTCTTTCTGTGTTAAGTAGATTCAAAGAACGAAAAGATTTTTTTTTAATAGTGGAGTGAAAATGAAAGATATAATTAAAGAATACTGGAAAGATATTAGCTTAGTACCTTAGCGTGCCCGGCATAGGCTTGACATCTTGGGGGTGCAAGTATAAAAGAAATACAAATATGCTCTCGGGGCCAATTAGTGCAGAAACCTATGGGCTCCGTGACCGAAAATTACCTAACTTAAAATTAACGATTATTACGTAAGTTTGTTAATTCCATACAATAAATCCAATGTGAGATACACATAACATTACGATATGTATTTTCATTCCCTTATTTATTGCTTACTAGTGGCTGCCCGCGAATTTGTCCGCATTGACTTTAGTTTTTGGAGAATCTCTCAGGAACCTGACATTTTTCCAGAATAAAAAGTATCTATGTCTCATTCCAGGTCATAAACTACATGTGTACCAAATTTCGTACAAATCTGTTCAGCTGTTTTTGCGTGATTAAGTAACAAACATACAAACTTACACATTTACAATATTAGTAGGAATTAGGAATTTCAAACTTTAAAGTTAGTGTTATCGTATAACTACCATATTAGTGTCGATAATATAATTATTAGTTTGTTTATAATTAAACTCCGATAAGAGGTACGATATTACAGCTTTGCCGCAATTTATTATCCTTCATATCCCTGATATTATTTTTGTTACTGTAATAAAATCTCTAGCTAAGAAACAAAACCACATTATTTTTACCTTTTACTGGAAATTGATTATTAAACCTGGCCGTTAATGAATAGAATTAATACCGCTTGGATTAGCACACTAATTGTATAACTTTTTCGCTTCCCATATTTTCACAAAAGAAAAAGTTAGGACACATTTAAACTATTTTTTTTTGCTTTGAAGGGAAATGCGAGTTAGTTAAACAGTTAAAGCACATAAGACATAGCCCCCTCTTATGTACCTACACAATCTCTCTTAATACTTAATCTTGTAAATATCCTTGATGTTACCTTTTGTACGCCTGAATTTAACTGCTGTAGTTGTTGTTTAGACATAACTTGTATCACCATTGTACTCAGCATAACAAAGCTGTTTATTTATCTATCATTCATTGAAAAGTTCCTAATGGAGCAAAGATTTTTGACGACCACCGCGGTCGAGTGGTTTGTAGGCAAGGTTTCACGGTGTCGCCGACTCGAGAGGTCCCGGGTTCGAATCCCGGTGGCGGCAGATTTGTGTGATGAATACGAGCATTTTTACACCAGTCTTCGATGTTTAATTTGTATTTCTATGTAAATATACTTATATATGTACAATATATTTATCCGTCTATCTATCTGTCCGTTACCCTAGTATTCCATAACACAAGCCTTACAGTGCTTACTTTTGAGCTAGGCTGAGTGCTGTGTGTTGGTATTAAAAAAAATATTTTCCCACGAGCACAAGTTTAGCGGGCCGGCGGCGGCCGGAAAACACAAAAAATACTTTTTTTTTTCTCTAAAAATAAAACAAGGCTGATGGTAATAAGGATTACTCAGCCGGCGTCAGGCGGCCTTGCTAACAGACATAGTAGGTTGGTATACATCCACATCGTTTATCTATCTTAGCGTCTCATCCGCTTCCTCTATAGATTGCGTACCTACGTATCGCTTTCCATTTACAGGTCTTTTGTTTTCTCTTTGTGCGTTCGCCCTTTTGATCAACATTGTGCACTCGGTAGTGCCTCATGAATACCGACAATGATAAGGTATCGGGCCGTAGCATAAGCCTAAGTGCGGACGCGAGCTGAGAGACATTTGAGAAATAGGCATTTGATTCGATTCTATTGGGACAACAGTAGTAATCGCTGAAGATTGCATATAAAAATTGCAAAATTCGAGGTTTGTCTCTCGAGGATTTCCTCTTCGAAAATAAGATATGTATTTGTAAAAGAAATTTTACACAAAGAATAATAAGCAGTTATACTATGCCTCTATGTTTGTAAATGCTTATTAAAACTCCACACTAGATGCCTTAAGTGGTGATAAAAATTTGTTTATTTTCGACCTCTTTCGAGGGCTTCTACTTTCTTTGAAAGACAAGTAATCGAAAAAAGGAAAACAATGGAGCATAGCATGAGTAAAATGATATTGTATGTATGAAAATCAATTCTTTAGTGATAAAAATCAAGGTGGAATCGGGCGAGAACGTTTGTATAGAGAAAACATTGCCCGCCTACCTTCTTTACGCGATCAAAACGGGATGCCCTTCTACAATAATATGCTCGGGTCGTACTAACGGGAAACGTCAATGCGTATCAACGCGTTAATTAAGGCTTTAATTTTAACGCGTTCAGGTGAGTAGCGATGTCTTACTTCAACTATCGGTATTGTATCACGTACATATAGTTGTTTATTATTCAACTGTTTGCCCTATCCAATCCAAACTTAGGGCTATAATATTATATCAATACAATTTCAACCTTACAATACAATCTCGACTTTATACAAGATTGTATTTAAACTGTCTTTTTAATAATGTTTTCTTGCGTTGATTAAGGTTTCCTTGCCGGACTCCCAAGCAAGAACTTTTACAGCCCCTTAATCGTATATCGTAGTCTATGTAATACATATCGACAGTGAAAAGGCAAAATCGCTTATACGACACTTTGGTCGAAATTGAGTTATATAACTATACTAATTATAATCAGATTTTTTTCTGAGTCGATCTGTTTGTTTCTTGAAGATTTGAGTACTTTTTTGAAAAATCGAGTTGCTTAATTTTTGTAGTTTTTACTGTTTACAACACTGAAGCGACGTACATTTTGATGTTTTTTGAACTAATGGCGCTTACGCGCTACTATTTGGCGTATGATTTGATGTTTGTTTGACAAAAAAAGTATGACGGGCCGAGTGATTTTAGCTTAAATGACATCTTATTCGTAAAGTAAAGGCACTATGTAACTATTTTTTGGAGGATATTTAGAAAATATTATTTTATGAATATGTTTTCGTTTTTATGGCGATACTTCTCATTAACAATGAGTTATGATATTATTCGTAAAAAAAAACTTTGATCCTCGTTTCTATAAAGTAACTTAAGTGGCGTATAAGCGGTCTTTCTTTTCCATTATCGAACTATGTCATGTTAAATTTAGTTTTAAGTTAAGAGAATCATGCCAGATACTACACCATTATGGCGCAATTACACTTGGTCGATAGCCCAAATGAGAGTGCCAATGGAATTCGGGTAAACGACTAACTGTAAATGAACGGAGTCGAGAACGGGGACTTTTGTTTACCTGGCACTGTCTTCCTGTTAAACCTACATGGTGTACCTAACAGAATCGCTTTGTCAACCTTTCTATTTTTGAATGTTTTTTTATTTACTATTTCACTCTTCTTATCTTGTCTGTCTGTCTTTTGTCTGTTGTATTATCACAATATATATTTTATATAAATTCTATTTTTTTTTTCATCTTCCACTCTGCTATTATTACTACACTTCTAGCATATATCCCAGTGTAAATATTGCTTCGGGTGCCCGAATTCGAGTAATGTCTTTCGTGTACCCGAATACGGGATAACGACCAAATATAATTGCGGCATTATTATCTTTATTATTCTCTTCCTATTATATTCAACGTTTACGCAATCGATGAATGTTCGTCCTCTCGTATAACTGAAAATTACAGATAACAACACACAATGAAGCCAAATTGGATCGGAACAACTCAAGTATGTTTCTATGAAACTTTTAAGAGATCCGCATGAAGGTTCTGAAGGGTCTCAACAACTACAATTTGGGGGAATGATGCTTGATTTTTTTTATTTGAACCGGGGAACAATATTGTGTTGTTTTTATTAAAGGTAACTTAGAATATACTTTCTTAATTACTTTGAAAAATTTACTCCATTCTCCAAGCACGAACAACTAGCGAGAAATATTCGTACCGCCATATCAAAGTTTCTATGGAAAAAGCTAGTTTGTTCTTACGTTCGGTATTGCTGGGTTTACTGCTTCATAGTTGACGTTGACGATACGAATACGGATCTGTCAAAGATCGTGCTTGATGTACTGATTCTTTTTTTTATGCTTAATAGGCAAGGCGTTTGACCACAATATAGCCTGATGGAAAGCGATGATAAGGACTAAGATGGTACACGCCTGTCTAGAAGGCCTTGATTCCAATCCAGTTGGTCACTACACTAACTCAGTAACTTTTTGAAGTAATTTACTATAAAAGAACCGATAGGTTCGTACTTACTAATATTATATTTTGCAAGCTTATCTTTATAAAAACCTAATTGCAGACGTTTCTTAATTAGATGAAATTGTGAGTCCGTAATAAACGATAAAGATTTTTCAACGTCCTCTTATTTAGAAAAGTGAGCAAGGATAAATTTCCTGTTAAACGAGAAAAAAAATATTAATATCCACTTCGTTTGTAATATAGCAAAGGACAAAATGGATATAGGAAATTAATAATATTATTAATATGTGTCGGATAATTTAAGTGGCAAACAGAAAAAATAATGTGAGCCGTCACGGGACGCCTGGCAGATGTGAAACATCGACGTTATTTTGTTAAAGTAATATGCAGAAAAGAACAGATTGCAATAGAAACTAAATATGGCATAATGATAAAATAAAATATTACGACTTTTTTCCAGAAAATGACGACTATTTATTTAATAAACATTTATTTTCTTTAAATACAAAAATTTAATTCGATATAGCATGGCGACGCATCGACACACCGTACACACTACTGCATATAGACTGTATATGTATATAGGAGGAGCTTGATGGTAAGGAGCTCGATGGCGCCAGTGGTTAACGCGTTCGGCTGCGGTCGTTGAAGTTGAGCAACTTTCGCAGTGGTCGGTCATTGGATGGGTGACCAAAAATTTACTATCTCGAGCTCCTCCGTGCTTCGGAAGGCACGTTAAGTCGTTAGTCCCGGCTGCATCTCCAGTCGTTAGCACCCACCCACCAACCTGCACTGGGCCCGCGTGGTGGGTCATGGTCCAATCTCCCTAATCCATTCATAGGGAAGGCCTGTGTCCCAGCAGTGGGGACATTAATAGACTGATGATGATGTCTATATATACCATCATATAGCGTGGCGACGCGTCGCCACGGCATGAGTCGCCACGCCAGAAATCTGTTTACGTGCGCCTATAGATGTTTCGCATCAAAAAGCAAATGTTGTTTCAAAACTTAAGCTGTCCAAGATGAAGAGCATAGCTGGCTTTCCGCTCGAATTGGAGCGCGTAAGTAACCTCTATGTTACAAAGACCACAGTAAAATAACAGTACCTTTTAGGTTGTGTTGTTGTGTTTCTTGGACTTCACATTCTTGGGCAAGGGATGATTGTTTTTGCTTTTGTTAAGTTTTAATATTATTATATTAATAACTTCTCTTATTTGGATATTAAGTGATTGTCTTGCGTCTCCGTCCGTTGATGTCCAAATTAGGTCCCTCCAGAATATCAGCGTTGCAGCGACAATCCATTTTTACCGTTGCAACATTATGCTGATGTGTGGCCTAGTTGACGATGGACCTTTTGTTTTATGTGTATTTATTGTAATTGTTAATGTATGTTGTCAATAAATGTTTTTCTTTCTTTCTTTCTTTTTTTCTTTCTGATGTATCTGATCTGTTTCTGGTGAGCTCCAAGGCTCTAGGGGGTAGGGTGATTTTGTCAGGGTAGGCAAATGCGCAGATGATAGCTTTGGTATAGCGTCTGTAGGCTATAGTGGCCATTTACCATCAGGCGAGCCATGTGCCTTTAAACATAAAAATACAGTTATGTAGCTCTCCAATTTCTACTAGAGAATGTATATTATCTCAATTTCGAAGTTAAAATGAAAAATTGATGTGCTTTTGAATGAACCTTATTCGACCTATATTGTTGGCAACGTCCCCATGAATTAATGACTTGCTTAGGAAGCAGATGTTTCATTAGATAACGCGTTCATGTGTTGTATGAAGCAAATTGCTTAGTAATTACGTAATTTACTAAACTTACTCTTGAAGCCAGGGTTCAGTACCTATAGCTTGAGCAATAAAATTTTCATTTTATCACTTTTTTATCGCGTCTAACTGTCAAACTCCATAGCTATTTGATAGTTGAGGGAGATAAAGACGAGCTATGTAGCATATCGTGGTGCTCATGCTAGAGGGGCAGGGATTGGGTCAGAAAGTAACATGCAGGCCGGCAAAGAGTAGGCTGGTGTGGCAGGTAAAACTGCTGTACCAGCTATCTTCGCCTCTGGACCTCACCGTCACTTAACATCAGGTGGGGTGGAGTCATTTGTCGGGTCTATCTATAAAAAAGGCTGATATTTGTAAAATTTTGTAAAATAAGTAAGTACAATTCTTGTGTTGCTTTATGGACATTTTGCTTAAACAATACCTTGCTGCTTAGTTCTTTTATGTTATGTACTTTTGTTTGTAAAACAATAAAACCAAAAACCTTAAAAAATAAAATTAATAACTAAAATATATTATTAAAAGGAGTCCCTTTATGCAAGGATCCGAAGATACTGGCAGCGTTACCCCTTTGAATGGCTAGACTAATTCTTTGTCCGAGGTAGCTGCCAGCTCTTCGGTCTCCTAGTTTTTTTTAGTTTTAGTTTTATTGTTCTAGTTTATATATTTTATTATAGAGTAATTATGTAATGTCAATGTCAGCCAATGTCACTTGACATTACATCGTCCATCAGGTACCTTAGTTTGGAAATGTATTAAAAACCTATTTGTTTAATTATTTTAAATTACAGTTTCTTTTGTTTGTTATGTGTGTGATACTTTGAGCTTAAATGTGTAAGTTGCTGTTTATATTGCTAACCAATACTAGGATAAATTAATACTTGAATTAATTAAGGAAATTATAGGTCTTTTAACCAATGATATCTCTCTATCAATTAAAAACATGTGTGACTGTTTGTTTCTTATTAATAAAAAAAACAAAAAATGGGGGGGGGGGGGGTAGGCCACGGCACAAGTGATAGGTTTGTTATTGCAATTGTCTATAAAGGAAGGTAGCCACTTACCATCAGGTGGGATATATGCTCGATTGCCATCCTTTAACATAAAAAAACTATATTTTTGCATCTAAAAGTACATTTACTTTTGCAAAACGGCCCCTAAAAACGAAATATACTTGTACACAGCACATCAAGCACACGCGTCCCCTCATTGCTTTTTGAAATAAATAACTATCGGGTGTCACCTCGTTAGGGACCCGTATCGGTAAAACGATCCCATCCCTATTTGATAACGAGAACAAAGCTGTAGTAACTACACATCATTACTTAGCTTGCTGAAGAAAAGCTTCCAAACTCGTGCCCGGAGGGGGGGGGGGGCACGCGTTCACGAATAGAACCCCCGAAGAGATAATACATATATTAAGTAACAAGAGATCGCTTTGGAAAATTATAGTTAATGACGAACACATCCGAGATTATGTTCTTGAACATATATATAACAGCTTTGACTTGAGTAATGATTATTATCTATCACACAATCAGGCAAGGGAATAATAATTTCTTATATTTGACTGTCTTATTAAGGCGATAATTAAATCCTTAATGATGTGTAGTAACACATCTTTACTTATAATAATACTTAATAGTATAGTACAGTATCGCTTAAGCGATATATCTTTAATACTGAAGATCACGAAGTCATACCTTCGAAATAAATCTTAAATTTGGTTTGAATGTAAAATTATCTTTTTAAACAGGTATTTGTCTTTAATTTTTAATTATGTGATATTATGAGTTTCTTTACCAATCTTTTAAGATCTTAATAGAGAACTCACCTCCTCGCGTTTTCCTCATTGCTGAGGGTCATGATTCCCCGCTGTAACATTCGGTCGTTCACTACATTGGATGATTCAAACGAGCTTTTAATAAATCAATTTTAAGTTGACGACCTCCGTGGCCGAGTGGTTTGTACGCCGGGTTTCATGGTGTCGCCTTCTCGAGAGGTCCCGGGTTCGAATCCCGCTGGGGGCATATGTTTCTGTGATGAATACGAACATTTGTACTCCAGTAATAGATGTTTAATATGTATATCTATATGAATATACTTATATAAGTACGCACAGCATATGTATTCTGTCCGTTAATTTTTGTGTTAATTCCATAACACAAGCCTACAGTGCTTACTTTGGGGCTAGGCTAATTGGTGTGAGTGTTGGAAATATTTAATAAAAGTTTATTTATATATGTACAGAAAATCAATAATATTTAAATACAAATTTCCTTAACCTACTTATAAATATCATCTTATTTACAAAATAAAAAATAAGTCATCCCCAGCGCTGCGGCCAGGGATGGTGCCCAATAGGCTGGCAGAATTTCCATTGCATTGAAATATTTATTAATTTGAGTAAAGTATAATTTCATTTTATTTCACTACGCCATTTAAATCGTTGCAACGTGAAATGAGTGGTAGAGTTTGAGGCCCAAGCCCGAATTTTGATAGCTATGAAACGTATCGTCATCATCGATTTTTTATGTAAAAAGCTCGTTTGTTATACGTCCTAGGCTGCTGCTTACTTTTGATAGAAACTTTGACGATGCGAAACGACTACGGAACTGCCAAAATTCGTGCTTGGGCCTTTGCCCTCTTATAAATTAACTAGCGGCCGTCCGCGACTTCCGTCGTACGCGTGGAGTTAGTTAGAAATAAAGGTTCACTGCTCGTTCCCCGTAGGTGATAGCATGATAATATGTAGCCCATATGTTGACCCGACTTCTTAATAATATTCATGACCAAATTTGAAGTAAATCCATGCAGTACTTTTTGTGTTTATCCCGGACATACATACAGACAAACAGACAAAAATTCAAAAAACTATATGTATGGCTTCGGTGTCGATTAGATTCACACCCCAAGTATTCTTTTAAAAAAAATATTCAATGTACAGTTTTGACTTTCCTACAATTTTATTATTATACTAGCGGCCCGCCCTCGCTTCGCTTCGGTGTAGAGCTGAAGTGTAGACTACAGTTTTTGTTCTCAGGCTTGTATTATACACAATGATATTCATCTATGATTCTTCTTATACCTGCATGCAAAGTCTCAGCCCGATCGGTTTAAAATTGACAAAGTTTCATACTGACTTTCATTCTCTATTTTATCCCCTTGGGGGTAGAATTGATCAAAATCCTTTCTTAGAGATGCCTACGTCATAACATCTACCTGCATGCCAAATTTCAGCCCGATCTGTCCAGTGGTTTGGGCTGTGCGTTGATAGATCACTATATCAGTCAGTCAGTCATAGATGTATAGATAAGGGAGAAGCTTAGACTTGTTACGTCGTGTTTTGTTCATGTCACTCAAATTACATTTGTCATTCAATGGATAGAGACAAAACATGGAGTAACTAATCCTTATTCTACGTTTATTAATAAGGGGGTTGGTGTCTAGTGTTGTGCCGGGTTTGATCAGATATGCATTGTATGTAATCGTGTCGTCGAATTCCGACGGCGCGACGCATTTATGCAAAGGATACGAAAAGGCAATAAATAAATATAATCAGTGCATCTAACCTGTGTAAAATGACAAGGGATATAAGCAAGAGACAGCAGCTCTTGCTTATATCCCCGACTCAATTCCCGTTCGCCTCGCCCGGTCACACTTTTCGTAACGCTTTCGCCAGCTTACTCCTCAAGTCAAGCGTGCATAAAGAAGTTTCACTCCAAAAATCTAGTATTTAATTCGTCTACAATTATATAATACTACTTACCAAAACTAACAATTCGTCTTAGTACAATTGTAAATTTCATAGAAAACCTATTATTAGTCTTAGTATTAGAAATTATGTAAATAAAAATTTTGTTACGCTGCTGGTTTTCAGAATAAATAAATAAATAAACAAGTTTGTCACAGAAAACTACATTTCTAATTTTATTAATTAAATCCTTTAGTTATCAACATACTCCATGCATAGATAAGTGCAACCATGTCCAATGTTAACTGTCTATATCGGCGATTTAACACTAATCTACGCGCCCGCCGCTTATCAACAGTGAAAAACAGCTTGCATGCTTGCAGCATTAAATATAAATAAATATTTCCAGCACTCACACAAATTAGCCTAGCCCCAAAGTAAGCATTGTAAGGCTTGTGTTATGGGATACTAGGGTAAGGGATAGAATACATATACTGTACATATAAAAGTATATTTATATAGAAATACATATAAAACATCCATGACTGCAGTACAAATGCTCGTATTCATCACACAAACATCTGCCCCCACCGGGATTCGAACCTGGGAACTCCTGAGTCGGCGACACCATGAAACCTGGCGTGCAAACCTCTCGGCCACGGAGGTCATCAAAAGCATTGCCAAAGTGATCAATTTAAACGTCGTCGAACAATCATTAAGCAATATTTAAAGAAAAACTTTTATAACATCGCCAATTTCTTTTTTTTAAAAATACTTGAGAAAAAAGTAAAATTTTCTTCAGATTTAAACATCTAGCAGTTAAATGCTTAAAAAATACAAATATAAAAATATATTTTTAAACAATTAAAAATGTAATGCTTTATGCTAAGGATGAAAGAAAATATTTATATTTGTATTTTTTAAGCATTTAACTGCTAGATGTTTAAAACTAAAGAAAATTTTACTTAAGAAAGGTCAGTCCATTCGCCCGAATAGCAGAGGGTGCGTGTTCGAGTGCCGCCTGCTGCCTGGTTTGCGTGGAATTGTTTCTAGTATAATTCAGATCTTATCAACAAGCTTCGGTGGTTCAGTGGTAGAAAACTCGCCTACCAAGCGGGCGGCCCGGGTTTGATTTCCAGTCGTGGGAGGACATTTTTCCACTTTTTAGCCGGAGTAACATCAACTACGAATTATTTTCAGCATGTAAAACACTTATAAAGCTTCATTTGCATCGTGGTTTCATAACATTTATTTTTATAAAAAAAGCACAGAGGCAAAGGGCACGAAAATATATTACATACATACATAAAGTAGCTACCAGTTTCATTCATCATCAGCCTATTAATGTCCCCTCTGCTGGGGCTCAGGCCTTCCCTCTGGATGGAATAGGGAGATGTCTATAAACTTTCAAGGGCAGAAGTTTTAAATCTTAACTAATCTTTTTCAACCCCTAATAATGATTGAAATAAAATAAATATATACCAACTTTAACATTTCTATCTAGAAAAAAGAAACTTCGTTCTTTCCAACTTTCACCTTTAGTTCCCTTAGAATTCAAGAAAATCCTTTCTTAGTCAAAGCCGGTAATTATAATGACGAACAATAATATGAATGACCATGTGGCTGTGTTTATGAACGATAACAAAAGAGTTGTTTGTACCCACCCATACGGCTCTTCATAGTGACGTCAAAAGCCAATCGAGCATGGTTCGCGACATTATATATTTTCTCTGATGGTTGGTGTCCCGATTTTCTACGTCACTGCACTGCAACAGGCGGACTGTCGTCTCCACGAGTTTATTATTACCGACACGCAATCACGGGAAATTGTGTCAAGGCTTTTATCGTTATTTTGTAGGCGTGCGTTTGCCTTCGTTGAAAGAGTTTAAGCTTTTTGTTACTGTAAATCCGGACAACTCTTACCAATTTTTATAATTGAAAAATTCTCTCCGTTGTAAGTAAGTATTAAAAAGATTTTTTTTATCCAAATAGGGTGGCAAACAGTGGTGGATATACCCTAAGACCCGGTAGGCCCGGGCCTAGGGCGGCCAGATTTAGGAGCGGCCCCAATCGACATAATCAAAGCTAAAACTACCTTAATAAAAGGCCAAAGCATTGCAAATAATTTATTCTACTGACTTAGAAGACAATTTTTCAGAAAATGTCTCAATTTTCGTGGAAAATGCACTATAAAATAATTCTTGCGAAATAAAACTATTTTTTTAAGCATGTAACTGCTTGATATTTAAATCTAAAGAAAATATGACTAGAAATTTAATTTAGACTATTTTTTTCTAAATTTCTAAATCTATTTAGATAAAAGTTGGCAATAAAGTAATTTCATTATGTAGTGGATGGTGAATGCTGAGAAAGGGGCGGCTGATGGCTCGGGGTCTAGGGCGGCCGAGACTGCAAATCCGCCACTGGTGGCAAAGAAGCATGCTGCGTGTCTTAGCCGATTGACGCTTGTGAGACCGTTACAGATACTTTTGTCGCTCACAGCTGCCTACCCTGACCTAATTCCCTACCCCGTGGAGCCCTGGAACCGTGGTGTTGTTTTACTGTGATCTGTAAAGTGGAAGTTACTTCCCGAGACGGGCGCTCCAATTCGAGTGGGAAATGCGCTATGCCCTACCTCTCTTATTTATCTTGCAAGGTTATGTAAGATTCTTACTGAACAAAACTTACCGCGAAGCGGCTACCTCCGGACTTGAACACCTATAATACATAGGATTGCTTCAACGGATGCGATCGTCCCCTGAAAAGGGGACTACTATAAACGATTATGCTGTGTATACAAAAAAAATATATGCGAGTGGAATTCGCACACGTAGGATTCGATTGTTCCCAGTCATCACCACTGGCTTTGTTCGCACTGAAACTGAAACAAACGAGAAAAAATAGTACCATTTGCTCTACCAATGGTGACAACTTTGACATTAGGTTGAGCAAAAACCGTGGAAATAACGCTTCTTTTATTTTTTTATTAAAATATTACCAATTTTATTATTCCCAATATCCATGCCAATTTCCCCAAAGTCAAGGTCCTATTTGGAATAAATACTTACTCTCTATATTGGTGGAAGGTTATTACGATTTCTGTGTGAAATGTCGTTTATACACCAAGAACACACGCATTCTGATTACTATACTATGTTCGACTCTATGAGGGGTGGCATCCTGCTGATTTAGGACTGCGGCCTTGGACAGCTGTGGAATATTTATAGGCGACAATAGTTGTGAGAGAAGGCGTTTTCTCTATTTTTATATTACCTACACGACTCTAATAAAAGGAATGTGATAAATTGTTTTAAACTGTCATGGTAAATAACATTATAGTAGTTTGTTATTTACGGGATTGTTACCGTGTACTTTGTTTTCAGCGAGTTTCCGACATTTGGGCACTGTTGCAAGCGCCATGATCGCAGAGTAACACACAGTGATCACGAGTTACTCTTGCAATAGTGCCGAAATATTGGAAAATCACTAAAACATGGTACATGGTAACAATCCCGTAAATGATATTAGATTAGTAAAAAAAATCGATTGTTTGTAAAACTCGAACGGCAGACAAGTATGCATTTCAATAATCTGACAACTTGAACGTTACACAAGGAAATGGGGGAATTACAAAGTTGCAAAAAAAACGTCACCTGAACATTCTCGAGGGTCGTCAATTAATTTTTAAAGAAATTTAATTTTCAAAGAAATATGTCACTTTTCACGGAAATTACATAATCTGCCAATTTGCAAAAAGCCAAAGTAGCTAAAATAGAGGATTTTGGAGTATCGTATAGTATACCGGATCGCGGAAAATCCCGAATTTCTAAATACTTATAGGATATAATTTTACAAAGTATATATATATATATATATATATATACACTCCCAGACACATCTATCGGCGCACTTAAGTTTCATCGGTCTGTAGCAAACATAATATCTGTTAGGCAGAGCAATAATAATATATATAAACACACACGAAAAAGATGGTAAATAAATCAGCTTCAAAACCGTCAAATCAAAACTTAAAATGCAAGGTGGGCCGATATATGTGTCTTTTTAATTTAATAAATACAAGATGATATATATATATATATATATATATATATATATATATATATATATATATATACTTATACTATACTCTTGTATTTATTAAATTAAAAAATAAAAATATGCTACTACGAAGAGTCCTTACATATACTCGCAGCAACCCCCTTGATGAGGAGGCTGAAGGTTACACGCCTTTCTTAGGCACAAAACAGCCCTTGTCTGGCTCGGGATTGCAAAGTCGCCAATGTAAAGATTGCTATTCAAATAGGAATTTTTATTTCTATGATTTTATTTTAGTATATCCTTACATCCTACTAATATTATAAATGGGAAAGTTTGTGTGTTTGATACTCAATCAAACAAAAACGGCTGAATGCATTTGCATGAAATTTGACACAGATATAGTTCATTATTTGGATTGATACAGTGGATACTTTTTTTTATCCTGAAAAAATTTTAGGTTTCTAAGTAATTTACAAAAAACTATACGGCCGATAGTTTTTTATTTTTAGTTTAATTTTTGTTGTAATTTCTGTTCCCCGCTAAGTTTGGAACCTCTGTCACCACCTAGGTTGGCTGGAAGAGATCTCTTTTAGGGATAAGCTCACCTTTACTAACGTTTTCAACACGTTTATAGAATAAAGTGTATAATATACTTATAAAATTTTACTGCTCCGAACTCGTAAAATTATAAAGCCTAAGTACTTAACTGTGATACTTTTCCTTTTATATCTTTAACGGAACCCTGAAGATTAAAGTTTAATGTTTGTCCCTCGAACCGTACTTCAAAGCTCTATGTATGATATACAATCTCTACAGCCATGACCTTTATTCGAAGCTGTAACAATAATACAATTTCACACCTTTTTGCAAATCCACTATTCGTGACGTGAGCACAGCCGTCCAATTCTTTGGCGTGTATCGCTCCCATTTCAGATCACGTGCAGGATTTAATTCTCTACACTCGTGTCCTGTGTACGAAAGACTCGAATCACAAAACTAGATTATAGGTACCACCTAAATAAATAAGAAAAGTATTTACTACGGAAAAAGGTTGCACAACAGCAGGAGACATTACACTTCACTCTTCTTAAAGAATAGTGAAGATCGTACTAGCAAGCATTCGCTGCTGCATTTAACACTAAAATTCTTACATGCATACACTTTTTATATCCCAATTATAAAAACTGAGACAGATGATAAGTCTGATAAGGTGCAGTACCCTGGACCGCCCACGTGGCCGGCGAGTTTTCTACCACTGGACCACTGAGGCCTGTTGATGAGGTCTGAAATTCTTAATAACAATCAGAAATATAACGCGACATTCTGCAGACGCACGAAAAAAATTGGGGGTGTAATAAAAGTTTCATTTTAATAATTTATTGTTTGTATGGCAGGCTACGAACGGGTTGGAGTGCGGCGCGCAGCGAGCCACCGTTGACGCCTAGCGAGCGCGACGCCATCGCAGCAGTCGTGAAGCGAGCAGAGAAACTGGAAGAAGTCGAAGCTAAGAGGATCGGACGACTAGTAGCTAGACTCGAAGGTATGATAACTGTTTTAACGCAATATGAAGTAGTAGGCAGCAGACAGACAGCAATCTTGGATTAAGTAGGATGTATAGAGAAAAAAGAATGAACGCTGAGTGAGTGCGACGCCATCTCAGCAGTCGTAAAACGAGCTACGAAACTGGCAGAAGTCAAAGCTAAGAGAATCGGACTACTAGTCGCTAGACTCGAAGTTATGGTAACTGCTTTAACGCAATATAAAGTAGTAGACAGCAGACAGACAAAAATCTTGGTTTATGTAGGGTGTATTGAGAAAAAAAGAATAAACTCCGAGTGAGCGCGACGCCATCGCGGCAGTCCTGAAGCGAGCCGAGATACTGGAAGAAGTCGTGGCCAAGATAATCGGTCGACTGGTCGCCAGACTGGAAGATATGATGATAACGTTTATTAGGAAAAATATTCTAGTTCAAAGATAGCAATCCTACTCAGCCCGTCTAAGGTTAGGTTAGGATACTTTAATTGACAGAAAGAATCAAATGTAGATTTTTATTTTTTAAGCATTTAACTGCTACATGTTTAACTTGAAAGACTTTTTTAATTAATGAATACAGTTAGGAATAATGTAATTTATTAAGTAATGAAAATCACTACCTAATCCAATTTAGAAAAGTTAAAATTGAATAAGTTTTATATTGCGAGCCCTGAAACCTTGCTCTACTTATCACAGCAGACAGGGCGCGATTTATAACCTGCTTTTTCGTAATGGCTAAGAGGAGAGGAAGAAGAGAGGAGCTCAATGGTGCAGGTAGTTAGCGCGTTCGGTCTGCGTTCGTGAAAGTTAAGTAACTTTCGCAAAGGTCAGTCATGGGTGACTAAAAACTTATTATCTCGAACTCCTCCGTGCTTCGGAAGGCACGTAAAGCTTGCATCTGCAGTTGTAAGCAACCACCGATCCGCACTGGGCCCACGTGGTGGGTCATGGCCTAGCTCAGTCTCCCTATTCTATCCATAGCGAAGGCCTATTATTAGGCTGATGACGATGAAATTATGACTAAGTATATAGATACTGGCTATTTATGAGCATTAGGTGGGCTTTTTTTATATAGCGTAGTAGGCAAATGACTCTATCCCACCTGATGTTAAGTGATGATAAAGTCCAAACGCGAAGATAGCTGGTACAGCAGTTATAAACTGCTACACCAACCATCCTCACCTTGCCGGCCTGCAAAAATGCTTGGAAAAAGGAGGGAAGACGTGCGCGGGTAAAGAATTCCCCTTACGAATAGTACGACAAAGAAATGAGTCACGAAATTTCTTTGTTCGTGTAGGAATAGTGGCCACAGTAAGTCGGTGGCAACGTAGGCCAGCGCGCGTGGTCCTCTGAAGAAAAGGTGATGGAGGGATAAGCGAGAATAGCTCCTCAGAACACTCGCCACTACTATAGTCGGTAGAATGCGCTTAATTATGCCACATCACGGCGTAATTGTAGAGACTCGAGTTTCTTAGTTACCTCTTCATCACCAATGATGCGGGCAGCGCGCCGCTGCAACCTATCCAAGGCATCGAGTAAGTACTTAGCGGAGCCATCCCAGAGGTGCGAGCAATATTCCACGCAGGACCGCACTTGCGTTTTGTACAACAAGCACAGTTGATCGGGTGTGAAAAAACGCCGCACCTTGTTCAGGACTCCGAGTTTGCGTGAAGCTGTTTAAAGCTTGCTTCAATATACTCGTTTTATAAAATTATTTCCATGATCTCTTAATTTTTACAGTTTTTTTTAATTTTTCATAACGGATGTTAATACATACTTTATATCAAATCAACCCATTACGGTCTTAGCAAACATTTTTACTAAGTGCAATAAAAACATGATAGTGGTAACATTTTCACTACGAATATAATCACCTATATTACCTCATATTTAAATTATTACTTTAAGGATGTATTATTAACAACAAAATTAAAGGTTTCCGTTGAAAATTTATTACCATAAATATGAAATCGGAGCCGCTTTGAATATTTTACCGTTTTATATTAGCAATTCATAAATGTCAGATGAAATTATGAGAGAAGCTGACCTGTTTTCAGGAAGAGCGAACGTTGATATATTTATTTTCGTGTTATAAGAAAAATAGGGCACAGCGGGTTTTCACCGAATTCGAATCACCCGCCTGGGGAAGTATAGGTACTAAGAGCTTGCAAAAAACTGTAAATTGAAAAAGAAAACATGAAAAAATATAAAGGACCGTATTTTTTTTCTAAATTTGGTTTATTTTCAAGAAAGCATTTTTTTAAAAATAAATATTTTAATGTTAATATGTCTGATCAAGCACATATTGCTTTAAAAAATTACATTCTTCAAATGCGCTCTGTTCACTGTGTTCAAACTCTTAAGTTTACGAGGATTTTTCTGTACTCGTGAAAAAAATATATACTCTAGCAGTGCTATGTGGATCCGCGCGTGAAAATTGTACAGAATAGCACTGCTGAAAAACTTTTTTTTAATTTTTTTTATTGTCTACTGAAGACAAGTAAGGAACATTATGTAGTGAAGCATTGTATACCTTGGTGCATGGCTGAAGATAGACGGGAAAAAGTATGGTCGGATCAGTTAGGCAAGTTTTAACAATATAATAATAATAATAATTTTTCCAACAATCAACAAAACAATATACTAAACAAGAGCACCGCGTTTTTCCACTTTACTTTTTTTAACGAGTTCAAAAAGGAAAAGGTTTTCCCAAGCATTTTTTATAGCAGTATTTTCATAAGATATAAAAATGTACAGAATTTTTTGTTATGAATGGGATTGCTCCCATGTACATTGTTTTTTGCAAGTCTCCGATATTTCAGCACTGTTGCAAGCGCCATGGCATATTAACATGATACCATTATGTTAATAACATAAATTACTTTAGTGTAGTGACCATTAGTGCTGCCCAAAAACGGTCTTGGCGTTGTTCTTGCATTTTCGCAAGACCAAGAGCAAGACCGCCTAATTTTAGCAAGACCAAGACAGATGATGATTATGAGAGAGAGAGATGCGAGACTCTTGCGTTTTGCAGTTAGGACTGAGTGTTGTTTCAGGCAATATAGGAGTTCGGGTATACGCATAGGAACTCTATGAGACGCAAAAAATATATAAATAAAATGTGAAATTGGACTTAAGGGCCATATCACATCTTGACTATGAATTTTGCGTTAAATGGCAAGTTTTGGCGTTCTTGATCTCAGCAACCAAATATGTTTTTTACTCATTGAATGCTGCAGATAACTATTAGAATATTTCGTAGCAGCCTCGCAGCATTTTATTTAACTCAAAATTGCAAAGATCGATTTTCATAAAATGCGCAAAGGATTTCTGAGCTCATGGATTTTGGACTCTTCTTAACAAATGAAATGAAAAAAAAAACGCCGGGTTGCACTCCAGGAGTGCCGGCAGAACTGAAAACTTGAATATGAACGTTGTGCATTTTTGATATTTTGGAATGGTTAGGGATTAATTTTGCACGAAAGTACTATCATGTATGTGGTAGAATACAATATTTATTTATTGCGCTATTGTACACAAACATGACAATTTAATTTACATTAAAAAAGTTTATCTCTCACAAAAATCACTTACATGAATCACGTTTAAGCGCACTTAGCGACATCTATTGTAAAGAAATCAACTTACATGAATCACATTTCAGGGCACCTAGCGATAAAATAAAATATTACTATGTTACGTTCAATATATTGAAAGTCAACAACCTTTCCAATTTTATTGTGTGTCATGATGCGATCAGCCCACGTGTTTAACCTGATGCGAGTTTAACATTTTTTACCCATACAACATAAACATAAACGTCGCTAAAGAAGTTTTCACTTCAAAAAAAATTAATATTATCTCTTAATTTAGTCAAATAGTTCGTAGCGGCCTCGGAATTTTGAAATATCATTGATTTTAATATAAAAAATATAAGTATATTTTCCCCCCTCTCTACGATATTATTATCAAGCAAGGTTTAAACCACAATAGTATGGAACTCTCTGGGTAAAAGCTACTAACTCATAGAAACTAAAACCAACGTACTAACTATACTTACTAACAAATTAATTTAAAACTGTAAACTAAAGTATGGAAATAAAAAGCTTTATTATATACCAGAGTAATTATTACTTCATGAGGAAAAAGGATTTAAGTATAATCTTTACTAGCCTTTCGCTCGCGGTTTTGGCCGCGTGGTCTACACGACGTTATCCCGTAGGGATGTGGTTTTTTCCAGTATAAAAAGTAGCCTTTACAAAGTTCACTCTATATCTGCAATATCAAATTTTATTTATTTATAGGCACGCGCCGCTGGCCACACGGCCAGCACCGTTATATCTCTGCATTTTAAATCTGTAATATCTTCGAAAATATCCATTTAAATTATATACTGTAAATGACCATATTGATCTATTAAAACAGTATGCATTACATACATAATGTCTTAAAATTACTAAATTGGATAACGAATAATATTGTATTGCTTAAGCAATAATGATTAATTAATTATTTTTAAAATCGCTTCGTAAATAAGCCATTATTTCTCATAAAAGGTAAAAGATAAAAATGGTTATTGTGGGCTATCCCTAAGAGATAGAAATATACCATCGTGGACTTTTGTATAGGCATTTATAAGGTGTACAACACTGTAGTACATTATTTTGATCTGTCTCGTAAGGTTCAGCCAGCGTTTGCAATGTAAGCGCAAAAAATGTGTTTACGACATCATATTACAAACCTCCAAAATTATCAGTATTTCTCTACTATATCATGCATGAATTGTACATATAAACATTCCTCTTAAATCACTCTAGCTACTTAAAAAACTACATCAAAATCCGTTGCGTACTTTAAAACATTTTAGCATACCTAGGTACAGACTGACAGGGAATACTATTATATAATATTAGTTAAAAGTATGGTTTTATTACCCTTTTTCAATAAAAACTATATTATATACAAAATGCGATGCATCGGCGAGTGACAGTAACGCACGCTTTGTAATAAGACTCTTAAGCACATTACGAACAAAACCATAAACATACAAAGCGAATGAAAATATCAATCAAAAGAGTGCATCCCTAGTTTTGACCATCAGCATTTTGATAGTGCGCGGCACCTTATTGTCGACATCATCAAACAAAGGTCAGATACTGACCCATTAAAGAAATTTTGCACCTATTCGAAAGTAGACAAGGTCAAGATACAAGCGCCGGCGGCTTCTATTGATATCGCATACAATCGTCGCCGCCGCGCCTGCCACACGCTCAATGTTTGACACTTTTTGATCGCCGCCTGTTCCAAGGATAAAATAAGTTTCTGGGTGCTCAGAACCTGAATTTCATTTTATTTGTTTTGACCATGTTTTAGCATATGTAAGCTTATTAAACGTAAAACCGTATTAAGAATCGGACTGACTTCCATGGGACACGGTAGATAAATCAGTTGGTTAGAGCATCAGCACGGATCTCTTAGATCACACCCCACTCGGTGTGAGTTGATTTTACGAATCCCTTATTAAATGTCTAGACATTTATTAATTTGGTTGGTCTTAACTATGTTTATATGTTAATTAATGCTCAAAATGTACCTACTCTGTTACGTTGTCCTAAGATATAAAGTAACGTTTTATACAAATAGCAAAAGGCTAATAGTTAATTGCGAGACTTGCGAGACTCTTGCCGCAAGACCAAGACCGCGAACGCAATACCAAGACCGGTGTATTGGCGCAAGGCGCAAGACCAAGACTGGCCAAGTCTCGTCTTATTCTTGCATTTGAGCAACACTAGTGACCAAAGTTAAAAAACTATAAAAAATCAATAGCTTAATCCTAATAGTCTTACTAATGTTATTAATAAGAAAGTTTATTTGTTTTACTGAATCACTAAAAAAATGGCTGAAAGTATTTGGATGAAATTTGGCTCATACAAAATTTATTACTGGGATTGAGTCATAGCATACGTTTTATCCTGGAAATTAGGTTCCTGTAAGATTCTTATAAAAACTACGTCACAGAAGATAGTGCTTTAAATAATAGAGTTCATACACTATGTTGGATATGATAAGTATCAATACTGTAAGCCAATGCTATAAACTATTATGTCATAGCTATTATTAAAAATAAAAAGTCTCTGGTTGCTCTCTTCTCGCTGTACTGTGCTTGCAATGTTACGCTCTTACCGAAAATGTGATTATATTAAATATTATGTTACACTCCTGATTCTTATAATGAATAAACGATTTGTCCAAAACGCAGATTGTTTCAACAGGTTATGGGAACAGCGGAATCCGTGAGTAGTAACATATATTCATGATAATAAAGTGTGTCATATTGGACTACAATGGCGTCCTCAAGCCACTTCGAATATCCGCAATTGAAGGCAGATAATTTCGATAATTGGATGTTTAGACTAAAATGTTTATTGAACGAAAGACAAGTAAGCGATTTAGACACTGATTGTAGTAAATTGACTAAAGAACAATTGGAAAATTATAACAAAAATGACGCCAAGGCAAAGTTAATTATAGTGCAGTGTACATCCGATAAATACTTAAACATAATAAAAGACTGCAAAACAGCGAAAGATATGTTGGAAACATTATCAAGGATTTTTCAAAGAAAAAGTGTATTGTCTAAATTACGATTACGACGGCAACTTTTAACATTAAAAATGGCCGACACAGAAAAACTAGAAGATTATGTTCAGAGATATGATAACTTGACACGTGAGCTAGAATCGCTTGACACACAGATAGCATTAGAAGACAAAATTTGTTATTTGATGATTGGTTTACCAGAGAAATTCAATACAGTAATTACAGCCATAGAGACCATTACCGAAACCATTACACTTGAATTTGTAAAAGCTAGATTACTTGATGAAGAGTTGAAATTGTGCAATAACAAAAATGAAATTAAAGAAGAGACAAGATCAGTTGCATTTAAAGCTATAATCTGTTACAAATGTAATAAAAAAGGTCACAAGGCAAACGAGTGCAGGAGTAATACTAACAATTTTAACATACAGCGTGGAAAATTTAGAGGAAATTATAAAGGAAGAAATTACAGAGTAAATAATAGAGAACCAAATACTAATAATGAAATAAATAAAGGAAGTTTTCTCACATTTGTTGCATTGAATACAGACATTAATACAGAAAAAGAAAAGTTTATATTAGATACTGGAGCTACAGAACACTTAATAAAAAATGATTTAGAGACATATATGACAAACATAAAAGTTTTAGAGAAACCTATAAAAATAGTTGTTGCAAACAGCAAGTGCATGTTGGCATATAAAGTTGGTGACTTATTAGTTAAAATAGATGGAATAGAGATAAACATTGAAGGTGGATTGATTGTTGAAGAATTGAAATTTAACTTATTATCAGTATCAAAAATAATAAACAAAGGTTTTGAAATTAAAATAAATAAAAGAGGCATAATACTATATAATAATTATAAAGGAATAAGATTTCAAGCACCTCAAGTAAACAAATTATATACACTACAAGTTGATATAGAAACTGTTCATGTGAACCAAGCAATTACAGCGAATACTTGGCATCAGCGACTAGGTCACTTAAATAGAAATAGTATGAAGATACTTGGCCTACCAGTTAGTAAGGAAAAATGTGAAACATGTATAGAAGGAAAAGCATGCCGATTACCATTCGACAATAATTATAATACAAGTAAAAGAATTGGTGAGTTATTACATACAGACATATCAGGACCTATAAAAGATGAAACACCAGCAGGGTATAGATATTTTCAGGTAATCATTGATGACTATTCGCATTTTACTCAAGTCTATTTATTAAAAAGGAAAAGTGAAGCTGAGTTAAACTTAATATATTACATAAAAGAATTAAAAAGTACATTTAACGTTAGAACAAAAGCCATAAGAACAGACAATGGTGGAGAATTTAGTTCAGATCGATTTAAAAATTATTGTAAAAATAGAGGAATTGAATTACAATATACTATGGCATATACTCCGCAGCAAAACGGAAAATCTGAGCGGATGAACAAAACTTTAATGAATAAAGTTAGAACAAAGTTTTTGGATACAAAATTACCAAAATTTTTATGGGGCGAAGCAATAAAAGCTTCAGCTTATGAGTTGAATAGATCTCCAACAGTTGCATTGAATGGAAAAACACCATCAGATATTTGGTATGGTAAAAATGACTTATCAAGACTCAGAGTGTTTGGTAGTAAATGTTGGGCAGTAAATTTGAAAAGAACAAGCAAATTAGATCCAAATGCACAATCATATATATTTGTAGGATATGATCTAGGAGGATACAGATTGTGGTGTTCAAATGAAAATAAATTAATACGATCAAGAGATGTAATATTCGATGAAAGTAAATATGTATATTTGGAAGATAAAAACAGTAATAATTCAGAGGGAGAAATAAAAGAAATCTCAGATGGCATAAAAGTAATACAAGAAAATACACAAGTATATACAAATGAAGATAAAGAAAATGAAATGATTGAAGACATAGATAATGAAAACAAAGAAATTACAAATGAAATGAATGATAAAATATCTAAATATGGAAGAAATATAAGAAAACCAAATAAATTAAATGATTATGAGACTTATGTTGCTTATTGTATGATTTCAGGAGAAGAATCTATAGAATATGAGGAAGCGACAAAGGATATGGAATGGAGAAATGCAATTAATAAAGAGTTGAAAGCATTAAATGACTTAGATACATGGGAAGAAGTAAATAAACCTAAAAATTCAAAAATAGTGGATACAAAATGGGTATTCAAAGTAAAAGAAGACGGAACTAAAAAAGCTAGATTAGTTGCCAAAGGGTATCAGATAAAACAAAATAATAATTTTGAAATAATGTATGCACCGGTAGCTAGACTATCGACAGTAAGAATGATGTTATCTAAAGCAATTCAAGAAGATTTAGAAATAAGACAGTTAGATATACCTACTGCTTTTTTGAATGGAAAGTTAAATTCAGAAGTTTATATTAATGTTCCTCAAGGTTTAGAATGTTCAAATAAAATTAACACAGTATTAAAATTGAAGCGTGCATTATATGGTTTGATAGAATCACCAAAGTGTTGGAATGATACTATAGATAAATTTGCAAAAGAAAATGGATTTAAACAATCAAATTATGATTATTGCTTATATTATAAGAATAATTGCTGGATGATAATTTATGTAGACGATATTATTTTAATTGGAGACACAAAAGATATAGTAAATTCATTACAGAAACATTTTAATGCTAAAGACTTAGGAGAAATAAAGAACTTTTTGGGTATGGAAATTTATAGAGAAGAAGATAAACTAATTATAAAGCAAACTAAATTAATAGAGAAGATTTTAAACAAATTTGGAATGACAGAGTGCAAAGGTATAAGTACACCAATAGAATCAAACTTAGACATAAAAAATGAAGAAGAAAGAAAAGACTTGCCTTACAGAGAATTGATGGGAAGCTTGATATACATTACAATGACATCAAGACCAGATCTTACATATGCAGTGTCATATTTAAGTCGTTTTATAGAAAAACCCACTGAACAGACATGGAAAGCAGGAAAAAGAATATTGAGATACATAAAAGATACTAAATACAGAGGACTACTGTTTAAGAAAAGTCAAGAAAATGATTTAATTGCTTACTCAGATGCAGATTGGGGGGCAGATAAGATAGATAGAAAAAGTGTAAGTGGTGGAATAATATTTTATAAAGGAAATCCTGTCCAATGGTTTTCAAAGAAGCAAAAATGTGTTTCGCTTTCGTCAGCAGAATCTGAATATATAGCTGCTGCAACATCAGCCCAAGAATTAGTAAATTTAAAAGGTATTTGTGAAAATTTTAATGACAGTGTAAATTCAGTGCTTTTAGTGGACAATCAAGGTGCAATAATGATGGCAAAGTGTAATGAGAACTCTAAACGAACAAAACACATTGATATTAAATTCCATTATATTAAAGATCTTGTGAGGAAAAATATTATAAAAATTAATTATGTAAGTACTGAAAATAATATTGCTGATTTATTAACAAAAGGTTTGTGTAAAGAAAAATTCAACAAATTTGTAAAAGTTTTTATTGTATAACGTGGTAATAAAAATGTATAATTAACATAATTCTGATTTGATATATTATGTAAACTTATGATAACGATATGTAAAAGAATTTGTAGAACATTGTGTAAAACAATCTTAGTAAAGTTATAATTTCATACTTTGTGTAAGTGCAATTTAAAATGTTGTAGTAAATTTGAAATTGAGAGGGAGTGTTGGATATGATAAGTATCAATACTGTAAGCCAATGCTATAAACTATTATGTCATAGCTATTATTAAAAATAAAAAGTCTCTGGTTGCTCTCTTCTCGCTGTACTGTGCTTGCAATGTTACGCTCTTACCGAAAATGTGATTATATTAAATATTATGTTACACTCCTGATTCTTATAATGAATAAACGATTTGTCCAAAACGCAGATTGTTTCAACACACTATGCATGTGGTAACCGATAACCATCATCAAATGAGCCATATGTTTACCACCCTTTTGAATATTAAAAAAAAAATACAGAAACAGATATTCATAAAAAAAAATCAATTACGTAAAGCAGTAGGATTTATATCCACAAAGCCGCAAAATAGATTGCGATAAATAAAAATATTAGTATTCTGCTTTGTGGCGCTACAGATATTGGGCTTGGGAATTTACCCTGAGATTCAAAGCACTTATATCTAAATAGGTAAGTACCTACATTCCCTATTCACTAGGCAGGCAATTTAATCTTTGCGAAATATATTCCGAAATAGAATTGTGAAGCTTTTGTGGCAGTAAAAAAGATGGTTTGATTTTTTACGAATGTTTTCGCCTTGAATCTTAAACCATCCATTATTTTCCTTCTACAACATTTACGTCTAATAAAACAGATATACTCCCATATGGCTAACAATGTGTATTATCAATTTTTAAGTATAACATTAACATATTTGTTCAAATCATTTTAAAAGAGATAATGCAGTCGTGGGCCACCCTGCGGAACACTTTCTGAACGTAAGAAGATATCTACTTAGTGTTGCAAGGTTCGATTTTAAATCGGGAGGCGTTATAGAAACAATAAGAAACAGTAGATGCAGCGGCGTACTTTTTCATATGACCTCAAAGCTCGTTTTTTGTTACCTACATTATTTATAGAGGAAAACGCAACTCTACATGCAATTAAAAAAAGAAAATCGTATTCTAAGAAAAACACAGACCTGTATCTACCTATGTATGATTTTCGTTACTTATTAATAAACCACAGAGTCTTTTACTTGTCAGAAAAGGCCTCACATGCGACATGCAAGAATGGAGATATACATGCAATGGCAAGATGCACCCCCCCCCCCCCCCTTTTACTAATAAATCAAATATATAGGTCAGTAACGAATACCTTTATGTCGCTTCTACCGCCCCTTGCAGCTTGCCGCCTCGGGTCATGCCCCCTTTTGGCCCTAGGGCAAATACGCCCCTGGCGACATGTATACCAACCACCAAAGACATTTTGATCTCTCAATTGACTGAAATAAATAAATCATAACCTAAGCCTCATAAAGACCTTGATGAAAAAGAGCTCGATGCCGAAGTTGGTTAGCGCGTTCAGCCTGCAATAGCGGAAGTAAAGCTTAAATCGTAAAAGTAGTTAAAGTTTGGATCGTACCTTCTATCATTATCATTCAACTATATGACACCCACTGCTGACCATAGGCCTCCCTCAAAGATCTCCACTTTAATCGGCCCTGAGCTGCCTACTTCCAGCGGCTTCCCACAACCTTCAATAAATAGTCGTTTCTCCTGTGGAGGTATAGGGGGGACTGGCTACCGAACGTCGTCAGATATCTGTGTCGCCTCTCGAAAACCTTTTCGTCCCAACGACCATCAGTCATGGTAAACTATCTGACATTATTACATCCAGCGGCTTCCCACAACCTTCAATAAATAGTCGTTTCTCCTGTGGAGGTATAGGGGGGACTGGCTACCGAACGTCGTCAGATATCTGTGTCGCCTCTCGAAAACCTTTTAGTCCCAACGACCATCAGTCATGGTAAACTATCTGACATTATACTTCAATGTGCATCCTCAAGATTTATATTCACCAAGTAGTACCTTAACTCTTCAATGTTCCAGGCATCTAAAACAGAAAGTGATAAAAATGTTAACCATTATTTATTTGTACAGGTATGCGTCGATCAGCACAAGGTCCGGCGCCTCGTACTTGTCTTCTCTGCGGCGAGACTGCTCGGCTGCTGGCACCACTCAGAACTTGCGCCATCTGCCGCAACTCCGCCTGCCCCAAATGCGTCATTGACACACCCCCTCATAGGTCAGTTCCTCAATGGTAAAATCCATACATTACAACAAGTTTCAGCGCCTCATACTTGCCTGCTTCTCGGCAAGACTGTTCGGCTGCTAGCACCACTCAGGATTTGCGCTATCTGCCGTAACTCCGCCTTCCCCAAGTTCGTCATTGACACACCTTCCATTTCATTCTTGGGGGAGGCCTATTCTCAGCAGTCGGAGTGATAATGATGATGAAGGTATATTAATACTTGTTTCTAAAATATTCCTCTCAATTCCGGACCAGGTCACCACTGAGCAGAGAACAATACATGTGTAACCTGTGCGCGGAGACCAGGGAGATGTGGAAGAAGTCCGGCGCGTGGTTCTTCAAGTCCCTCCCGAAGTACGTGCTGCCCGAAAGAAGGACTACGGGCAGATATACCGACTCTGAGCTGTCGAGAACTTTGCAGGTATTATTTGAACTTAACCTATCTTCAATATTCATATATTGCTGAAGATAATTTATATTCTGGTGTCGTAATGATGCATTACACTTGCCCTTATAAAGGTTAAGTCTCTGGAACGTAATTGCATGCATGTGTCCTACTACTTTGCATATGTTCGTACTGTGTTATAATTTTTATTCATTCGCAATGTTGGTATCCATATTTATAACTAATGTTTTTAAATCTCCCTCATATGTGGTTAAAAGAAGCACTGACAGCTTCAGGCATCATACTCATAAAGAAGTACTACCAGTGGAGATGAGTATGCTTTATAACACTATCATCATCATCACCAACCTATTGATATCCCCAATGCAGGGGCACAGGCGTGGAATAGGGAAACTGGGCCGTAACCCACCACGCGGGTCCAGTACGGATTAGTGGGTGCTACCGATAACTGCAGATGCAGCCAGGAACAACGGCTCAAATTGCGTTCTGAAACACGTAGAAGTTCGAGATAATATTAAGTTTTGATCACCCATCTAATGACTGACTATTGTCATAGTTGCTTAACTTTCGAGCTCGCAGACCGAATGCGCTAACCGCCATCGCCATCGAGCTCCTCTAATACATCTATTTTTTATTATAATAATCTATTTATTAACTATCAAAACCATTTTCATTAAAGTTATGTTTGTACATACTACATCATTTCGTCATCATTTCTTGCTGCAACACATTTTTGATGCCCTGCCACAACCGCACAAGGAGATAATAGCATTGCTGTAATTATGAGGAGCTCGATGGCGCAAGTGGTTAGTGCGTTCGGCTGCGATCGTTGAACTTAAGCAACTTTCGCAGTGGTCGGTCATTGGATGGGTGACCAAAAATTACAATCTCGAGCTCCACCGGGCTTCGGAAGGCACGTTAAGCCGTTGGTCCCGGCTGCATATGCAGTCGTTAGCACCCACCAATCCGCACTGGGACCGCGTAGTGGTTCATGGCCCAATCTCCCTATTCCATCCATAGGGAAGGCCTCTGCCCCAGCAGTGGGGACATTATTAGACTGATGATGATGATGATGTACTTATGTAAGAAATTGATAGTGAGTTACTGTGGTGAAGACGTATCCATTTATATCTTCACAATGTGCCACGGTATAAATTGAAGCATTGATTTTCCTACAAACAAGCACCTCCCAACTCAACAGTGACAGGTTATCTATCAACTTCGATAAATTACTTTTTTTTAACGGCGTGTAAAGTAAATACTCAAGAGAGAGAAAAAGCATGTTTAAAGTTATTTTAATGGCTTTATTTTTATGTTAAAATAGCATTTTTTGTGTCGTATATACCTTTAAATAAAATATTTCTCATTCCCTTCATTACAAATCGATCTAACATAGATCAATCATTTTTGAAAAATGTTGGTAAATAAATAAATATTTCCAACACTCACACCAATTAGCCTAGCCTCAAAGTAAGCATTGTAGGCTTGTGGTATGGGATACTAGGGTAACGGATAGAATACATAGACTGATACATATATTAATATCTAATATATAAACTTCTCGTGTCACGGTGTGCGTAATTGAACTACTCCGAAACGGCTCGACCGATTTTCGTGAAATTTTATATGCATATTCAGTAGGTTTGAGAATCGGACAACATCTACTTTCATCCCCCTAAATGTTAAGGGTGATTAAGGGTGGTGGTGGAGCAAAGACTTTGCTTCGCTTTGCTTCGGTTAAAGCTATAATTTTTATGCTCTGGCCAAACTCTGACTTATATTTTAAATGGGCACATAAAATAAACTACGGCCAGCTTTAAACCTCCCAACAAAAAAAAACGTGAGTGACGTGAAAAAAAAATCGTGAGTCATGGGCCATCTCCCTTCCCTATTCCATAAAAAAATCCTACCTACCAATCCACACTAGGGCTGCGTGGTAAATAATATGTAGGTGAATAGTTCTTTGGTCCCTTAATAAACAATGTACTATTGCAAATTCTATTTTCAAACTTCCTACTTTGCCAATATCCCGACATACGCACGGGAAATGAATCACAACATAACAAACATTTGAGACCACAAACATTTGATCGCAATATATACTCATACATCTAGCAAAGAATATACCTACAATCCATCCATATGTAATATCGCGTAGTGATTGAAAATGCTTTTATAACGTATGTGATCATGATTCACGTCCCCTTTGTTTGAACAGTTATTCAGGCTACAAATATTATTGCCGATACCGTTGCGCCATTACGCAATGAAATAAAAAAGGCAGTTGATATATGTAAATGTATAATAAAAATAAGTAGGTTCACGGATAAAATCAGTCATATACTATATAGGTATCTATTTGTCGAGATTGCAAGGATTGTTTTAACTGAAAAAGCTGTCTGTCTGGCTCTTGTTTTCACGACAAGCCTACTGATCCGATTTTAACGAACTTTAGTATGAAAACATGCCTAATACCTTTGTTAAAACGTTGAAACGGGTGAAATTGAGAAAAGCCTCTTTGCGGAACCCATCATTTTACGGAAACGTAGTTGCAGACACAAACTGGTAATTTATTACCCGCGTTCCGAACTGACCACCTGAGTGGTCCACCTGATTGATCACCGTATCGCAGTACAAGGATATCAGTACTGTGACTCAGGGCTTGTTAACTTGACGCCGCGTTGCGTAGCCAGCGAGTGATAGCGGTTACTAACCATCTGTGTCATTTTCAAATTGTATTAAGTATAAATGCAATAAATATCGTTACCAATATAGGTAACGTTATTTATTAAAGTTTAAACAGTGAGAGTTACCGGTAAAATGATACAAAAGTAACGCTATCTCTTAACGTTAAAAAGACTGGTAACGGTAATAGTTTTCACAGATATGTTTAATACTTAGAGCATAGGTTTAATGATACCGAAGTAATGTTAATTGAGAAAATGTTATTTTCTGAGTATCGTTATCCTTGACGAACAAAGGTAATGTTACCAAATTTTTAATGGTATTCAAAGCCGTGACTGTGACCGTATGTACTCCTCCGAGTATATGATGATATATGGTTACGCGCTAGGTTCGCGGCGGTTAAAACGACTTCATTAACTAACGTCAAAAAAAGTCTGAAAACAAAAATAACAGGCTGTCTGTACATCACCTATTTTTATTTTTATACACTTATACCATCTAACCTAGCCCCAAAAAGTAAGCACTGTAAGGCTTGTGTTATGTAGGGTAACGGATAGAATACATATACTGTCCTTAGATAAGTATATTTATATAGAAATACATATTAAACATCCATGACTGGAGTACAAATGCTCGTATTCATCACACAAACATCTGCCCCCACCGGGATTCGAACCCGGGATCTCTCCAGTCGGCTACACCATGAAACCCGGCGTACGAACCACTCGACGACGGAGGTCGACAAATTTTATACAAAGCTCAGCAAAATCAGTGCGGATTGGGTGGTATAGGTATAAATATACTGGGTATATATAAATATACCGAGTGTTCCACGACACTCACGCAATTTTACTTTTTAGCAAATCAAAATGAACTGTCACCAACAAGAGCGGATTTCATCTAAAAATATTATTATTAAAAGGACACAGAAACAGGCGACCGACAAAGTTTCAACGAGAGTTGATTGATTTTGTTCCCTTCTATGTTTATGTTACAGTCTCTACTAGGGTTTGTGTCCCGGGACATCTCGTGTCTCGACACTTTTTGTAAATTTTGTTGTCTCGGCTCCCGAGACTTTAGGGTCGCGACTCGAGAGGAGACACGATTGCCGAATTTGAACTGTAATCATTTTTTATTTTCAAATCATTAAAAAAACCTAAGCCATCTGTGAGTTTAATGAATAATTACTTGGTCTACTACGTAACTACTGAGTACACAACACACTAAATGCGTTTTCCGAATGTGGTGGACATTGGTTGTTCTGTGTCTGTGACGTTTGGATTATGATTGTGTCTGTGTTAGCTCAGTAAGTCGTCAATTTTATTTATAAGGTGAGTTTGGTGTGGTGTTTCTGTTGTCCCGGGGCAACAATCGACACAATTAAACCGACATCTGTCGAAAATGAGACAGTGTTCTCTTTGTCAGGTGGAAATCATAAGCAGATTGTCGGACAAAGCCATAAACGCTCTGACTTTTTTAAAAGCTTATTTTATTCAATCAGCAAACAAGTCTAATCAGTTATTGTTTCTATATTAATGAGACCGCTGTATAAGTGTGTTTTATATTTAAATTTTTATATTACGAAACAAATTTGTAATTATGAGAATTACCAATGTTATGTAACATAATTATAATATTGAATTACTTAAAAATGAATCTGTTTGTGATTATATATACATACATACCAATTATTAAGACTGCAATTAACATAAAAATTATTAGGATTAATTTTTTTGTTTAACAAATGTTGATTTTTACTTTAACTTGCCTCTTTTTTAATACGTCGTTTCACTAGAAATTAAATCAATTCAAATTTTTAACTTAAGTCTCGAAGTCCCGGGACGTCACGGCACCTTGGTCGTAGGTTGTCTCGTGTCCCGGGACTTTGAAATTTTTGAGAATTCCCAAACCCTAGTCTCTAGTCATCAAAAGTATTTCTAACCGGTCATGCTTCAAACAGGTCATTTAATTAAGTGAGGTTAAAACTGTGACTTCAACAAAGAACTTACAGAAAACGATGGTAAAATAACACTACATTTTGGTGGTATTGTGTTTCTGCTGGTGAGTAGGGTTCTAGGGCTCCGCAGGGAGGGGATAGGGTTCAGGCATGCAAGTTGAGGATTGCTGGAGTAGCACACTTTCTGCCGCATCAGCTATCTTCGCGACATACTACACTTACACTTAACATCAAGTGGAGTTGGGTAATTTGTTGCGCCTCGTGTAAATTAAAAAAAACGACGGGTTGCACTCCAGGAGTGCCGAGAGAAGTGAAAACTTCAATATTAACGTTGTGCACTTTTGATATTTTTGATATTTTGGAATGGTAAGGGAATAATTTTGCACGAATTGCTTTAATTATCAGTATAAAAGTACTGTCATTTGTATGGTATAATACAATATTTATTTATTGCGCTATCGTATACAAACATGACAATTTATATTATATTAAAAAGTTTATCTCTCAGAAAAATCAACTTACATGAATCACATTTAAGCGCACCTAGCGACATCTATTGTAAAAAATGCATTTTCTTCGCAATAAAGTTGCCACCTGGACATCTTAGATAGAGATTTATTATTATAATACGATATAATAAAATATTACTATGTTTTGTCCAATATATTGAAAGTCACCAACCTTCCCAATTTCATTGTTTTCATCTTACGAATTTTCGATTACGTCACGTGTCCTGACGCGAGTTTAACGTTTTTTTACCCATTGCAAAAAAGTGTACAACGCCGCTAAAGAAGTTTTCACTTCAAAAACATATTATCGAAGCAAGAATGCCTTCGCAACTGTAATATTTACTTAAACATACCGTTATTGATTTTGACAACAGGAGTGAGTAGTGAATAAACGCTGCTTGAAACTGCGAGAGAATTGTTTTGTTTGTGACTGAAATGACGCTTGGTTATGAGCCGACTGTTTACTTTTAAAAATAAAGAGATAACGTATATGGTGGGGTGTAAGCTTATGATGATAAAACCTATCTGCGAATGACATATCTCAATTTAGAATGTCAAACTTGGCAAATTCTCTGTCAATAAAAATGAAATATGTAGCTGAAAACATACACAACTTAATAAAAGACTTCGCTTATAGAAAGACTAGAAAACTAAAATTTTATTAGTAGTTTCACTATATCCTTGGCTTATCCTTAAAAAAGGCTTTTTCGTATGGGTTTGAATAACATGGGGCGTTACATTTGGAGGTGCCGCAGAAATCTCGTCCAGGGCGCTGGTAGTATTAAAACCGGCCCTGCACATATGACTGTTAAAATATAGGTAGTTCCAACAAAAAAAAACACGGCGATATTAAGTCTCTTAAAAAATCTTTGGAGCAAGCAGTGGCGAAATTTCCTTGGAAACAGTGCGTAAATTTATAGATTCGTGGCCAAACAGATTAAAGGCAAAGGTGGCCATTTCGAATAGTTTTTTTTTTTTATTTTTTGCTGAAGCTTTAATAAATATGTAGATATAAGTTTTAATAATATTACATTACTTCGTTAAAAAAAATACATTTTCATTTGTAACAGAACTTATGGCTGGACTAGGTACATGAGCGCGGCGGCGGTTACTACTTTGTGATAAAGCATTCTGTATCATGATATTTGACCAATTAAATCGGTTGAAATTGTGTAAAGAGTAGTAGGGCATAGCGTTTTATCTTTCAAGTTGGAGTGCCTGTCTGGAGAAGTAAGGGCACGGGCACACGATGTGTTGAGGCGGTGGTGCGGCGCAAGCCGTGTCGCTGCGTCATCATACATAGAATTATCTGTGGCATGTCACACGATGCGCTGCGGTGCCGCACCGGACTTACAACCGCCGAGACGAGGCGGGTAGGGGTGAATACCATAGAGTATACTAGAATGGTGAAAACGATGCGAAGTCTGAGCCGCACCGCTCAGTTGTTTATTCGTCAATGAGGAATGTACGCTGCCGGGGCGCCCCGCTCGTGTGCCCCCCGATGCAGCGAAATCTTTGCGGTGCGGCGCCGAAACGCATAGTATGCTCCTATACTAACCTCGACCATATAGAAAAACTATAGCGTTCTTAGTACTGAGCGGACGTGTCGAAGTTGATTTGAGAAAATTTGAATATTTTAAATTTAATTATTTGGGAGCCCCAGGGCTTCTCGCCCCTTTTGCGGTGGAGACTCCATTGTGACAACTTGCATCTGCAGTGTTCGTCGGTGAAGATTGTTACGATTCCACGTAGAAGGGAATACGCCGAGTTAGCAGTCACCCACAAAACAGTGCACACGGCCCTAAAAGCTGATTCAGCGAAAGATCGCATATCGGTCGCTGCAATTGACGCAACTGGCGTAAACTGCTGACTACGAGCCTCGTGCCTCCACCGCAGCGGGCTACGTGACCGGACGAGGAGCGTCACTTCGATTCTTACATCGATCGAGTCGTGACTTAAAATAATTAGATTATATTTTAATTGTAATAATTTTCTTTGTATCGGAAATTAAAGTTAGTTTTAGTAAAATAAAATTGGTTTTTTTTGAGGCTTCCGGTCGTGGCTAACGTAATTGGCGCAGTCGGTAGGATTCCCGGGTCGTCGCGTAGCCTATTGGGAATCACGGAATCGGGTTCGCGCCGCGCTACGATAGACTTTCAAGTCCTCACCGGGATCCTGCATATCGAACGGGCCTGCGCCGGAGTATCCGAAAATTGATAGCAGCTCAAGAAAGACCGAGATAATATGTTTATGTGAGTACACCTCTGATTTTTCTCTAGTGTTGCTCTCCCTTTAGTCCTTAAATTTCTTATTTCCCTTAATTATAATAATTTTTCAAGATTTTTCACCCAAGAAGTAATAGGGCCCCTAAGGCTTTAAGGCATACTAGGGTTACCCGAACCATTATCGATAGAAATAGGAATATCGATAGTGACTTAGAGAGTAGTTTTAGCTATAGTACAATAAGCGAAGTTACAATGGCTGATCCTGATGTTATTATAAAGGCCTTACGCCTGGTGCCAGATTTTGATGGTAACCCAAACGTGCTTACGAGATTTGTGAGGTTATGTGACCAGATTGTAGAAACTTATAGTGACCAGTCAGGCGAAATAGGCAAACTTTTTATTATTAATGGTATCCTTAATAAAATAACGGGACCCGCAGCTAGGACAATAAACTCCAACGGAATTCCTGAGACTTGGGATGGCATTAGAAATGTACTGGTAAATAATTTCACTGACCAGAGGGATGAGACCACCCTCTACAATGACCTAGCTGTGCAGACCCAGGGGAGCAACACCCCTCAAGAATTTTACGATAAATGCCAAACCCTCTTTTCTACCATCATGACGTACGTCACCTTACACGAAACCATACCTACAACAATTGAAGCAAAACGTGACTTATATAAAAAGCTTACGATGCAAGCTTTTGTACGCGGACTTAAGGAACCTTTAGGTTCTCGTATAAGGTGCATGCGTCCTGATACAATCGAAAAGGCATTGGAATATGTACAAGAAGAGTTAAACACCATGTATTTGCAAAATCGTAATGAAGCCTTACCAAAGACTGTTCAGAACGCGTCTAATTATAGACCTCCCGTACATATGCCAATGCAAAATGCTTATGCCGTTCCGAAACCGTTTTCTTTCCCTGTAAAATTCCCAAGCATGCAAGCTCCACCCCCTCGCTTTAATAACAATTTTCCGCAGAAACCTCACTTCCAACAACCCATGCCACCACCTCCCATGCGTATGCCCACGCGCACTCAACAGATGTTCAGTGCACGTCCTAATAACTATAACCCGCAAAGCAACATGTTTAGAATATCGCCTAGACCTAATTTCAATTTTAATTCTAATATTCCTAAGCCTATGAGCGGAGTAAGCCACTTTACGCCTCGAGTTTTACCCCCAACTGGGCACGATTGGACTAAGCATGGTAATCCACCACCATCAAATTATTTCAAAACTCGAGACGTAAATGTGAACGAGTGTACCCCTTACGATGACTATTCTAATTACTATTACAATGACTACTATGACACTGACCCTTACTATAATATGCCTGAGCCTTACCATGTTTATGAATATAATGATCCAAATCAATGCCAATATCAAGTTGAGGAACTACCACAAACTGATGAGTGGTATAGCCACGTAGAGGAGCAAGACCAGCCCTCTACATCCTCTAAGTCAGAAGACCAGGATTTTCGGAAGGACAGGAAATTAAAAAACTTAAAATAGAACTGAACCTTCAAACACAGAGGCAGCTACCCTATGTTCTTATTGCCAATCCGCCTCTTAAATTATTAATAGATACAGGTGCCAATCAATCTTTTCTGAGCCCTGAAGCCGTAAGCTACTATTATCCTCACATACAACTTGATTATGACCCCTTCGAAGTATCTAATATACATGGAACCAGTAGAAATGATCATTCAATAACTATTCCTCCTTTTCCTGAGTTTAGAGACGAAACAGACATAAAATTTTTCGTATATAAGTTTCATGACTATTTCGACGGACTGATTGGACTAGACCTTTTGACTCAATGGGAAGCGACCATAGACTTAAAAGACCTATTACTGACAACACGAACTACCACGAACCCTATTAGAATGTATAACTCGCGGAACGTAAATCTCTACGAAGATATAATACCGGCAAAATCATCAAAGTTAATACGATTACCTATTAACGCCGCCGACGGACAAGTAATAGTTAACGAACAAGCTATTTGTAACTGCATAATTTCCGAATGCCTCACGTATAATAAGGATAGTCGCGGTATAGTAGAAGTAACGAACCCAACTAACAATGACCTTATATTTTCATTAGATCGCCCAGCAGTAGCAGAGTTATTTAACACCGAAGCTTTTGATGTTAAGTATGCAAACTCTGAAACTATTAACAATTCGCGTGCTAAAGATGTTATCTCTCGCCTAAGAACAGATCACTTAAATCCTGAAGAGGAAACGAATCTTATACAACTTTGCTCTCAATATTCCGATATATTCTATCTCGAAGGTGAACCCTTAACTTTCAGTAATAAGATAAAACACTCAATTAAGACTACCGATGAGATGCCCATCTACACAAAGAGTTACCGCTATCCTTTTGTACATCGTGATGAGGTTCGCGAACAAATTGCAAAAATGCTAGATCAGGGAATAATACGCCCCTCAGAATCTGCATGGAGCTCTCCCATCTGGATTGTTCCTAAGAAAGCTGACGCATCAGGTAGACAAAAGTGGCGTTTAGTTGTCGATTTCAGAAAACTAAACGAAAAGACAATTGACGATAAGTATCCCATCCCCAATATAACAGACATCCTTGATAAACTGGGCAAGTGCCAGTACTTCACGACCTTGGACTTGGCTAGTGGATTTTATCAGGTACAAATGAACCCTGATGATATTCACAAAACCGCATTCAACGTGGAGCACGGACACTTTGAGTTCATGAGGATGCCCATGGGTCTCAAGAATTCTCCATCAACCTTCCAAAGAGTGATGGATAATGTCTTGAGAGGGATTCAGAACGTCATTTGCCTTGTGTACCTTGATGACGTCATCGTTTTCAGTACCAGCCTCCAAGAGCACATGGTGAATCTTGAGAAAGTGTTCCAAAGACTGAGGGAATCTAACTTCAAGATTCAGATGGATAAGTCTGAGTTCTTGAAGCTAGAGACGGTGTATCTTGGACACATCATAAGTAGGGATGGCATTAAGCCGAACCCAGATAAAATAAAAGCAATTGAGAACTACCCCTTGCCTAAAACCACCAAACAGATCAAACAGTTCTTAGGATTACTAGGGTATTATCGTAAATTCATTCCGGACTTTGCCAAAATTACTAAGCCCCTAACTCAGTGTTTAAAGAAAAACAAGTCAATAAATTTAGATTCGCAATACGTAGCATGTTTCGAAAAATGTAAAAAGTTACTCACTAACGATCCCATATTGCAATACCCAGATTTCACCCGTGAATTTAACTTAACAACTGACGCCTCAAACCTCGCAATCGGTGCCGTTTTATCACAAGGGCCCATAGGCACAGACAAACCAATTGCCTATGCCTCTCGGACCCTTAACGAAAGTGAAATAAACTATAGCACAATTGAAAAAGAATTGTTAGCTATAGTTTGGGCCACTAAATACTTTCGGCCTTACTTGTTTGGGCGAAAGTTTAAAATAATCACCGATCATAAACCCCTACAGTGGCTTATGAATTTGCGAGAGCCAAATTCTAGACTCACGAGATGGCGTTTGAAACTAAGCGAGTATAACTATACCATTCTTTATAAAACCGGAAAAGCAAACACCAATGCCGACGCTCTATCTCGTGTAGAAATCTATAACGAAGAAACTGACTCCATGGCTGTGAATCCCTCTGAAATTCCTCCCTCTATACGTAACAATTCTGAAACTGACACAGTTCATACTGACCAGGAACATCCCATACTCGAGGTACCAATTACCGACGACCCTTTGAATAGATTTCACCGACAACTTTGCTTGACTATTGTAGGGGATATAAAAAAACGAACGACAGTAACCAAACCTTTTGACAGTCACACGCGTATTTCAGCTCAACTGTCTGAATCTAATCTGGAAGAAGACGTGGTAAACGTTATCAAAGAATACGTCAACCCAAAAGTTAAGACTGCCCTTTTCATTACACCCCCATTAGGCATATACAAAATAGTTCCTATCTTACAAGACAAATTTAAGAATTCAGCAATGAACCTGGTTATAGCAAAAGTTGAGCTGGAAAACGTTAAGGAATACTTACGTCAACAGGACATCATACGACACTATCATGAGGGAAAAACTAATCACAGAGGCATCAACGAATGCTATCTATCCCTATCTCGCAAATATTTCTGGCCCAAAATGAAGGAAAATGTTACTAAGTTTATCAACGAGTGCACTATCTGCGGCCAAGCAAAGTACGATAGAAACCCTATTAGGCAACAATTTAATATTGTACCTCCTGCCTGTAAACCCTTTGAAATTGTCCACATGGATCTTTTTACTGTTCAAGGAGACAAATATATCACCATGATTGATGTCTTCTCAAAGTATGGTCAAGCCTACCATCTCAGAGATGGTACTGCGCTAAGTGTAATTCAAGCCTTACTACAATATTCTACCCATCATGGTCTACCCCTCACTATCGTCACTGACCAAGGCACCGAATTCACTAATCAAATGTTTGCAGAATTCACTAGAGTCCATAAAATCAACCACCACAAAACCCTTGCGAATGCCCCCAATGATAATGGAAACATTGAGAGATTCCACTCCACCCTTTTAGAACACCTTAGGCTATTGCGCCTTCAAAATAAGGAAGAAGCAACCGTTAACCTCATGCCCTATGCTATAATAGCATACAACAGTTCAGTCCACAGTTTTACCAAGTGTAGGCCGTATGATCTTATAAATGGACATCTTGACCCGAGAGACCCCACTGACATAGACTTAACAGTACATCTCATGCAACAGTACATTAATGTTCACCGTGACCAAATGAAGACAGTTTACGACTTTATTAACAACTCAAGTTTAGCTAACCGTACTGCCATAATTGAAAGACATAACAAAACACGTGAACCTGAACAAGAGTATCAGCCTCAGCAACAAGTTTTCATCTCGAATCCTTTAGCAAGCCGACAAAAACTAGCCCCACGTTATACTCACGACAAAGTACTAGCCGACTTACCTATACATATTTATACTTCAAAAAAACGCGGTCCCATAGCAAAATCTAGATTAAAACGTGTACCAAATAGCGCTAAATTGTTACAGGATAACGCTGACTCTAACCTTGACCCTGGGACTAGCGGAGGAGATAAGACTTGAAAGTTTGGATGACGGCCCTGGCCTTTTACCGTTTAGACTTGGACCCATGAACTTAATAACACATTCCCATAGCTTCCTGCAATACATAGAATTAACCGATATTCATAATAAAATAAGCATAGTGAGAGGTCAATTAATAGAACTAGAAAATAAGTTACCTAACGACACACACATTTTATTTGAAATTCAAATAGACTATCTAAAAACTAAATTAAATAAGGTATCCTATCAACTAGAGAGTTTAGAACCCCATCGAGCAAAGCGCGGTCTTGTAGATGGAATGGGATCGGTTATAAAATCTCTAACTGGAAATTTAGATTATACTGATGCTATAAAATATAATAATGCTATCAAAAGTCTGAAGGATAACCAGGATAAAATCAGTTCTCAAATCAATAGTCATATCAGTCTTAGCAAAGAATGGATGGCTCACCACACTAACATTATATCTAGTATTGCACAAAATCAAATTAAAATTAATGAGACATTACATTTGCTCTTAGATACAGATGCGTATGTTAAGCACAGTCTAATAAAATATGCAAAGTTAGCACAACTTCTTAGTATCATCACTGACAACATTGATGACTTATCTCTTGAGTTACAGCGAATAGAAAATATCCTTGCTTTTACACGTACAGCAAGTACACATCATTCAATGTTAGGTATCAATACGTTAAAACTAATGTTAAAAGATTTACTCAATTATTATAATAAAGACCAGCTATTAAATTTAGAATTTAGAGAATATTATAATGTTATAGAAACAGGATCCTTTTATTCGGGTAACCAGATAGTTATAGTTTTTAAAGTTCCAATAATATCGCCACTTACTTACCAACTTTACAAGCTCCCTATAGCACCTAATAAGGATAACCGAGCCCTCATCCCTCCTTATCCTTTAGTAGCAACCCATGAGAATCTTTATGTGTACATTGAGGCTGAATGCCCGAAGTACAACACTCGGTATCTCTGCCATGAGAAATTGCACCAACGACTAAGATCGAATCCAGACTGCATCCAGGAACTCCTTTACCACCAACGACTAGATGATACCTGCCAACCAACACCCGTTCGTATCCTGAGGGAAGACATCCAGAGACTAGACGATCGCCACTACGTCGCCATGTTTCCCAGTCCCACGCAAGTTCAACTTATCTGCGAACGTAACGACTATCAAATGCTGAAAGGAAGTTACCTCATCACTATTCCATCTCAATGCTCAATAAGGACGAAGGAATCAACTATCTATAACACCAACGATCGAGTTGAAGGACAACCCATGAAAATTTTGAACATCTCAGACTACGGTGCCCCAAATAGCGCTGCACCGCCTCCTGTGAAGCTGTCATCAATCAACCTTAGAGATCTTCGAACAATTCAAGATAAAATCTCATCTCAAACTGCAGTTCATCTCAATGAGACTTCTACAGACTCACTTTACCACACTACATTGCCATTTTATGTAGTGCTGATGATTGTACTCGTGCTCGCTACTATCATCCTGTACAGAAAGTATGCGACGTACTACAAGAATAAGGATGCAGATCCGAAGACCGAATTAGAGCAGCCCAAACTTGACTCTATGTATGCAACACCAGGACCTGCAAAGCCTGCACGCCAGCATCCAGCAACATTTTTGCGACTTTCCCAAAAATAGTTGCTGCTCTTCGGGAGGGAGATGTTACGATTCCACGTAGAAGGGAATACGCCGAGTTAGCAGTCACCCACAAAACAGTGCACACGGCCCTAAAAGCTGATTCAGCGAAAGATCGCATATCGGTCGCTGCAATTGACGCAACTGGCGTAAACTGCTGACTACGAGCCTCGTGCCTCCACCGCAGCGGGCTACGTGACCGGACGAGGAGCGTCACTTCGATTCTTACATCGATCGAGTCGTGACTTAAAATAATTAGATTATATTTTAATTGTAATAATTTTCTTTGTATCGGAAATTAAAGTTAGTTTTAGTAAAATAAAATTGGTTTTTTTTGAGGCTTCCGGTCGTGGCTAACGTAATTAGATTGAAAACAAATTTGGTTTTGTGTTGTTGGATTTGAACTCGGGACCTGTCGTGTGAGTAGTGAAGCTTTGCCCGATTAGGCCACTACGACTTGAGACGTGACGCGCCAAATAAGTCATCTGTATCTACGTGCTATAGCGGCTACGAACCACGCCACGATCTGCTACGACCTTCGATCAACAATTCTATAGATAACGGGTTGCATACAAAATCAAAGCTAAAAACTGTCCGCAGCTGTTTCTAAAGGAACGAACTGATTCATCTGTATTTACGAGTTATAAGAACGAGTTTTCGTTGTATTGAATATGTCGACTAAGTGTAATGGTTGTGGGAAGTCTATTCTTGATTTGCAGTTTATGGAATGTGGAAAATGCAAGGAGTTGTACCATGCTCTGTGCCTTGGGATGGCGACAGATGTATTCAATCAACTCAATCAGGAGTATAAAGATCAGTGGATGTGTCCTACGTGTGTCAGCTCGAAGCCAAAGGCCGGTAACATTCACACACCGGTACGCAGTCCGGCAACTTTTTTGAATTCTACATATACTTCTAACTCGGAAGATAGCAACCGATCGTCGAATTTTGAGAATGTAACTATTCGTTGTGGTTCGCGTAAGGATCTTGCTCTTGAAAAAGAGTTGCTGGGTATAGGCGCGGCTGGCATTCAGCATCTACATGAAACACCATGTGACTGTGCAGCGATTAAGGAGAATCAGATTAGAGCATTAGAAAACAGTCTCAGAAATTTGATCATTGAACAGTTTACAGTATTGAAAGATGATATTCAAAAAATAATGACAAACGAAGTAGCGGTTATAAACAAAAAAATATCTGAAATAGAGATGAAAATAAATGCCTCTCAAAAACCGCCATACGCCTCTGTGATAATAGAAAGTGAAGCACCTCAGTTGAGTTTACTGAGCCCACATAGCCAAAGTAATCCGGTAAATTGCAGTAAGGGAGTTGAGATTCAGCAGCAGTTTGTCTTAGAGCAACAAGTTGGACCTATGCAATATGTTTCTAATTCGAAAAACCTTAAGATGAAGAAGATAAAGCCTGCAGTATCAACATCTATTAGTGAATCGCCAATAACACGAAATATCGAAATACCGTAAAAAGTAAAACAGCGCAATCCACAAACTTCTGAAATAAATAGTAACATCGAAATGACGGGTAATAACGACAGTAAATCTGAAGAGTGGACTGAAGTAAAAAAAAAAAAGGTTATCTTTATCCGGAATACGAAGGGGCACCGCATTACCTGGTGCAACGCTATTAGAAGCTTCGGAAAAATATAAATATGTGCATCTATACTATGTGAAGTTGGGTACATCAGCAGAGCAAGTTTGTGAACATCTTAGGGTGGTATGCGGATCTAATTGTTGCACTGTTGAGGCATTGAAGTCTCGCGGAAATTACAGTTCTTTCAAGATTGGAGTCCCGGTTAAACACTATGAAATAGTTCTTACTACCGAAAACTGGGCAGAAAACATATGTGTAAAGCCGTGGAGGCAGAATTTTCGTTCCAAAGCGGAAATTAAAAAACCCCAACAAGAATGCCACTAGGATTGAGATAACATATCAAAATGTGCGAGGTTTGCGGTCTAAAACTGAGGAATTATACAGAAGCATTCTCCTTAGTACATCTGATGTTGTAGCATTGACAGAAACATTTCTTACTAGTTCAGTATATGATGCCGAACTTTTCCCAGCAGGATATACGGTAATCAGAAAGAACCGCAAAGGTGACACGGGATGGGGTGGAGTATTATTAGCAGTACGGAATAAGTTTGTTGTAAGCGAAGTCACTGACGTGGATGGATTAATGGATGACATGGAAATCGTATTTGCAATAATAAGGTACAAAAACATTAAATTATTGTGTTGTGTAGTTTATCTCCCACCAAACTATAAAGATGAAAAATATCTTAATGTATTAACTTGTATAGAGAATGCAGTTTGTAAATATTCAGATCTAGATATTGTAGTAATGGGCGATTTTAATTTAAAATCTTGTAGCAAGTATGTGAAGAATAGTTTTGATAATTTCCTAGAATTTTGTAGATTTCAGCAGTGTAATAATGTAGTTAATGCTTATGGCAGCCTTCTGGATCTGGTATTAAGTAACTTGGATTCGAAAGCTGTTGAAGTTACTGGGGAGGTAGAACCTCTCGTACCTCCAGACGCATACCATCCCCCTTTGTTAGTAAAAATGTGTCTGAGGGGATTGTCCTCGAATTCGGTGCCTCAAACATCGATATCATCCAATGCGGGTTGGAATTTTAAAAATGGCAATCTATGTACTCTTTATGAAAGCATTGCTAAAATAGATTGGTCTTGGCTCTATGACAGTGAGGATGTTGATGAAGTGGTTAATCTTTTTTATAATAATATTTATGAATGTATCAGCCACCACGTCCCGCTCAAGAAAATTAATATAGGGTTTACAATAAAATATAACTATCCTAACTGGTACACAAAAGAAATTATTGAACAAATTAAGCTAAAATACTTTCATTTTAAGCGATACAAATTAGAAAAAAAAGAATTTAATTTTGAAATGTATAAATATTATAGAAGTAAAGTAAAATATTTGATTAGTGAAGCGTATAAGTCATATATAAAAAAGACTGAACAATTAATTTTTAGTGACGCTAGTAAATTCTGGAACTATGCTAAAAGTAAACGCGCGAACCGAGGTAAAAACGTAGAGTATACATTTGGGGACAGAGTCGTAATGGGCCAAGAAGCTGTAGACGCATTTGCTGAATATTTTGCATCGGTATTCTTAGATAATCAGCCAAAACTTGACCCTCGAAGAGCACAACAAAAATATTGTACATCGCAAAACTTGAATACTTCTGAGAGGGTAACTATTGAACATATTGACTACAAAGATTTGCACACAGCTGCTAAAAAGTTGAAAGGCCGCAGTGCGGCAGGACCTGATTTTATACCCCCTTTTTTAGTTAAAGACTGTATAAAAGTCCTTTCTGAACCTTTAGTTTATATTTACAACCTTGTTTTAAAAAAATCGATTTATCCTACAGAGTGGAAAATATCTAGGGTTACTCCAGTTCCTAAGACGTCAGGTTCTGAGATAAAACAGTTTAGGCCTATAGCAATCCTGTCTGTGTTCGGCAAACTTTTGGAGTCAATCTTAGAAATAAATATTAGAAGGCAGATTAATATGAATATTAATGATTCTCAACATGGCTTTCGTTCAGGCCGGTCAACTACTACGAACCACATGAATTTTGTTGATTATATCTATCGTACGATGGATGATAAGAGGCAGGTTCATGTGGCGTATTTTGACTTTCAAAAAGCCTTCGATTTAGTGGATAACGATGTGCTGTTGGAAAAGTTTGCCTCGATGGGATTCACTCCAAAACTTCTGCATCTATTTGCTAGTTATCTCAGAGATAGAAAGCAGTATGTAGAGATTGATGGATACCGATCAGAATATTATTTTACGCGCTCAGGCGTGAGCCAAGGTAGTAATCTGGGACCTACTCAATTTCTGATTATGATAAATGACCTACCCGAAGTAGTTGCTTCAGCTAGGTGTCTTATGTTTGCTGATGATCTAAAGCTTTATTTGGGTGTCAGTAATCATATGGATGCTGAACTGCTGCAGCACGATATCGATGCAGTAGCCAAATGGACTGTTGAGAACCGTCTACAATTTAATGAGCAAAAGTGTAGTATTATGATTTTCAGCAGATCCAGTAAGTTGATTGACTTTAGATACACGCTCAATGCTAATTTTCTACAGACTGTGAGTGAGATTCGGGACTTAGGGCTTAAACTAGATTCGCGGCTAGACTTCCGGAAACACATTGAGGAAATATGCAAAAATGCGAATAAAATTCTGGGATTTGTAATGAGATTAAGCTCACAATTCAGCGACGTAAGAATACCTCTAATTTTGTATAATGCATACGTCAGAAGCAAACTGGAATACAACGCGATTGTTTGGGACCCGTATGAACATAAATACAATTATATGATTGAGAAGATACAACGCAAATTTCTCAGGTATATTTATAAGTGGTTGTATGGTTATTATCCGTTTATGTACCCATCTATGTTTGTATCTGGTATGGTGGGGCAGGATACTCTCGCCTCGCGTCGGAAAATCTCTTTGGCTTTGCATTGCCATGCGATCATCCATAATAAGGTTGACAATCCAGTGGTTCTTGCAAATATGAAACTGGTCGTTCCGAAAAGACACATGAGCGGAGCGTTGGGCAACGACGTAGGGGCGCCACGCAGACGAACAAAAGTTTTTGCGGAGCTTAAGGGAGTCCGTACGCGACGAGCTCAAAATGCACCGACTTCGAGAGCAATCTCTTTACTTAACGCTTTACATGATCGAATTCCGGAGGCTGACATATTATCCCAAAAATTATGTGTGTTTTGTTATTATTTAATGTTATATTTAAGTTGTATGTATAGTGTTTAGCTGTTAGATTTGTTTTTTTTTTTTTTAACCAGTGTACGTTTTGGTCTGGCACTGTAAGTATACTGTGTAATAAATAAATAAATAAATAAATAAATAAATAAATAAATAGAAGGCCTCAGTAAAATAACACTAACTTTTGGAGATGCTGTGTTTCCGTGAATAACTAAGGTTCCAGGGCTCCACAGGGTAGAGGATTGGGATATTTTTGTACATCAAGCGTTTTTTTCTTTCTAAATGGCTTCGCACGGCTGGTACATTTAGCCAATGTCAAATGTTAAAATGTTTACAAATACTATAGCACTCGTGGTCAAAGTAATAAATCAAGTCAAAGGTCGAAAGAAACTTTCCACTATATTGTTTCACTTGCCAACACTTGTGCATATTCCCGAACACTTAGTGGTTAATAATCCACCATTATTAGACACTAACATCCGCCACAACACAATTTTAACAAGAAAAACAAAACTGCTAAAGTGACGCTTCCCGATCCCGCCAAAAAGTCCTACATCTAGCGTTTGTAGGCTTTGGTGGCTGCTTCCCATATGCTTGTTTGCCACCCTGTTATCATAAAAAAAATAGTTTAACTTTAACGAATATTATTATTTATGGTTTCCAAGGACGGTGGCAACAGTAGTAACGAAGGCAAGACAGACTCTGAGCCTGGCTCCCCGCTCAGCATCCACGCACCAACCTTCTCCAGACAAGCAAGCAGCATAGAAAGGAGATCCATTAGTTCACCACATGTAAGTTCTTTTCCAATGTTTATAAAATGATAATATTTATAGGACTACTGTAGTTGAGAAGCTCGATAGCATTTGGCTGCGATCATTGAAGTTAAGCAACTTTCGCAGTGATTTCGGGTGACCAAAAATTAACTATTTCGAGCTACTCCGTGCTTTAGAAGACACGTTAACCGTTGGTCCCGACTGCATCAACAGTCGTTAGAACCCACCAATCCATACTGAGCCCTCGTGGTGGGTCATGGCCTAATCTCCCTATTAATAAGGAAGGCCTGTGCCCCAGAGGAGGCAACATTAATAGGCCGACGATGATGGTAGAAGTCGGTCCCAATAGCAGTGCCGCGCCACCTACCGAGTTCAGTTATAAAATATAAACTATTCAAGGACCCACTCGCGTTTACATAAAATAATTAATCAAAATCATTTCAGTCGCATCTATGGTTACACCATATACATAAACGGATCGAAGTATCCAGTCGCAAGTTCAAAATTTTAAGTTAATTTTCTCTTTCCTAATATCCTAGTACAAAAACTTACTTTTAATTAATCACTGTCATGTTCATTATGTTCATATTTTAAGCATTGAAAAAATCCTCGTCAAAGTGTCAGTCTGTATTAAGATCACGTTAATCAAGATGAACGTCGACTAGGTTAATAGTTGTTTGCCAAGGTCATAAAAAAAGCATCTTATTTAACGCGTCATCGTATTTTATTCTGGTAGAAATCATGGAAACACTATTTAATAAAGTATTTAATAAAATAAAACAACCTCCCCTGACAGTTGATAATCATGAATCATTTCTAAAACATAATAATATTGCTTAGCATATTATGCACCATACAAATCTATAATACTTGAAGATCATTTTAACGGAAATAAAATATTTATTCGACCATTTTTCATAGTCTCCTCAGTTCTATCATCGTGATATTGGGTCTTATGGTTCACAATCGCAAAGCACAATATCTACGATCTAGGTTTTATGAACAATTACTCGTAGCGTTACGACGCTTAAGTGTGCTACGACGTGAAAACACTACGCTCGCTGAATCATTAAAACCGTAACGACTGTAGGTGTTGTTAGTGTTGATTGCAGAATCTTCAATCTACAGGTTAGTGTGCATCTGTAAGAATTTTTAATAGTAGATTGTTAGGGAACAAAGAACTATTTAGAATTCGAGGGCGTTAAAAAAGTGTTGCTCCCGAGGTGAACACTACTTTTAATTGCCCTTTATGAGAAAATAAGTAAACGCAACTATTCACATGTAAAAAAAGTATATTGATTTATTTACATAAATCTTGGAAATAAGCCAAATAAATCTTCTTGCATTTTTCCAAAGAATAAAATTTTCGTAATATATGCTTTTATGATGTAGGTATATCCTTTACGAGTTATCTATATAATATTTTTAGCAATTGATACAATGTTCTCGGGAGTTAATACTTTTATTCTCACTACTTGAGGTACACACTATCTAGGTACTATTATAAAAAGAGAGAGAAGGATACACTGACAGAATGACTGACTGACTCATCAACGCACAGCCGAAACGGCAAGATCTAGAATGATGAAATTTGGACAGTAGGTTCCTATTATTGCCTAGAAAAGTAATAAGATAATATTTTTTGATATTCCGCCTCTTAAGCGTGTTATTTGCAAAAAACTTTTGTTCGTAAAATCTTATCCCTTGGACCTATTGACTGCATATGAAATTCACAACAGACAGCAGTTAGACAGAAGACGAATAGACTGTCTGTATGTATTGGCGTGACTACGAGGCTTCCAAAAGGCAATGGAAAAGAATTACATAAGAAACTCAGTCCGGCTACTTTGAAAATCTGTTTTAATTTATACATGTTCTTTTTTCGGATGCTGATTAATTATGTTTCCATAGTATTTTAATACACTCGTGTGTAGCCGGGACGGGCAAATAAAATTTGAATTTCAGTAAACAATAATATAATTACCAAAAGTGGTATGTATTTCGCGCGTCTTTTATTTTTTAAAAATCTTTTTTTTCTCGGTCGCGGTGAGTTGGCTTTGACTTGTCCATAAAATGTTCGTGATTGATCTCTTTGGTTATTGAAACTTTTATTAACAACATCCACATTCTTAATTCAAAATCACTTTCCTCTTAGGATTTAAAGCTATTTTAGTAGTTAGCCTGTGTAACGTAAAACAAAAGAGTTTTTTTTTAATTGGACATAGATTTTTTTTTCATATCTCTATGAAAGTTGTTTTTTTATAAAGAAATATCAATTAGTTACCAAATTTTCTTTAATGATACTGTACTACTAGCAAATTCAATACCGAAAGAAAACGAAGCTCTAGTTAGTTCGTTTAGTTAGTTATGTGTGTTGTTTATTTTAAAACTTAGTTCTAATGAACGGAACGTAACTTGGGTGTACAGCTCGGTTAACTTCTTGAGCATCGACCATACGTACAAACAAGCCTGCGCCAATTTTACGTACAAAAACCACTACCGTTCAAGTATATTTGTCTGTCTGTGGTTTTGTTCAAGAAGTTTGCCGCTACCCACTCGATCTGAAAGCTAAATACAGGTATAATCATAATGTAACCTAGTTCAGGCAAACTTGATTATTGCTCGCGCTACGCTCGAAAAACTAAATACAGGTATAATTATAATGTAACCTAGTTCAGGCAACCTTGATTATTGCACATAGTATACTAGTGGCCCGCCCTCGCTTCGCTTCGGTGTAGAGCTGTAGTGTAGACTAAAATGACTCTTCATTTTATATATATAAAAATGAAACCCGTTTTCCGTTGTCACGACATAACATGAAAACGGCTTGACCGATTTGGCTGATTTTTTTTTAGAATATTCCTTGATGTACGAGGATGGTTCTTACGAAGAGAAAAATTAAAAAAAAATCCTGAAAATGTCAAAAAACAAAACTTTTCTTTACTCCCATACAAACGATTCGTAATAATATTTAAAAGTCAATTTGAACTTTAATACCATACCATAAATTTCAAATGTTAGTGGAGAGATTCTGGGAAGGCAAAACAATTGAGCGACGTGATGTCAATAGAAGTTTGGAAAAGATAAATATACCATCTTCAGTTTTTTTATAATCTATCTATATATATAAAACTCAAAGGTGACTGACTGACGTAGTAATCTATCAACGCCCAGCCCAAACCACTGGACGGATCGGGCTGAAATTTGGCATGCAGGTAGATGTTATGACGTAGGCATCCGCTAAGAAAGGATTTTGATCAATTCTACCCCCAAGGGGATAAAATAGGGAATGAAAGTTTGTATGAAACTTTGTCAATTTTAAAACAGAACGGTCTGAGACTTTGCATGAAGGTATAAGAATAATCATAGATGAATGTCATTGTGTATAAAACAAGCCTGAGAACAAAAACTGTAGTCTACGCTTCAGCTCTACACCGAAGCGAAGCGAGGGCGGGCCGCTAGTATAAATATAAAAAAAAACTGAATATGGTAGGTTTGCCTTTTCCAAACTTCTATTGACATCACGTCACTCACTTGTTTTACCTCTCCACTAACATTTGAAAATTATGGTATGGTATTAAAGTTCAAATTGACTTTTAAGTATTACAAGAGGTCGCCCGCGACTTCGTTTGCGTTAACTTAGTTTCTTCAAAATCCCTCTGGAACCTAACATTTTTTCGGGATAAAAGTAGCCTATGTGTTAATCTAGGGTATCAGCTAACTACATACCAAATTTTATTAAAATCGCTCCAGCTGTTTAGACGTGAAGAAGTAACAAACATACACACTCACATACTCACACACTCACAAACTTTCGCCTTTATAATATTAGTGTGATTACTCGTTCGTCGAATCGTTTGTATAGGAGTATAGAAAAGTGTTGTTTTTGGAATTTTTCAGGCATTTTTTTTAATTTTTCTCTGCGTAAGAACCATCCTCGTACTTCAAGGAATATTCAAAAAAAAAATATCGAAAGCGGTTCAGCTGTTCTCGAGCGCTTAGCAACAGATTCAGCGATTCATTTTTATATTATAGATATTTAGTTTTATTTGAATGTAATGTGATCTTTTTTTCTTGAATAAATTATTATTATTATATTTATTTCACCAAAGTCGAGAAGTGTTCATTTTATATTCTCCCTATTTCTGTCTATTCAAAACATAAACTTCTTCTGTATAAGCTCGTCCCATCGTAAAACACGATTCTCACGAGTTCATTGTTGTTTTAAACTAGATTTTGGCCGGAAGCTAATCCGTCGACCTCCGTGGCCGTGTGGTTTGTACGCTGGGTTTCAAGGTGTCACCTACTCAAGGAACCCTGTTTTGGATGCCAGTAGGGGCAGATGTTTGTTTGATGAATACGAGGACTTGTACTCCAGTCATGGATGTTTTAATATGTATATCTATATAAATATACCTATATATGTATCAGTATATGTATTCTATCCATTACCCTAGTATCCTATAACACAAACCTACAGTGCTTACTTTGGGGCTAGGCCAATTGGTGTGAGTGTTAGAAATATTTATTTATTGAATTTGTTGAGTAGCGCAGTAAAATTACCCCACTCCACCTAATGATAAGTGTAAGTGGACTCCGGTCGCGAAGATAGACGATGCGGCCATCCTAACCTAACCCAACCCCCTACCTCGCGGAGCTCTAGAACCCTACTCACCCGCAGAAACACAACACCACTAAAAGGTAGTGTCATTTCACTATGGTCTTCTGTAAGGTGGAGCTTTCTTCCCCAGACATGCGCTCCCATTCGAGCGGGAAATCCGCTGTAGCCTACCTCTCTTAGGACACGGCACGATAAAATCTATACGATACATCAAAGGTTTTAAGAGTTTAAAAGAGGCCATGAAATCAGGCCAACAATAAAAAAAAATTGATTGCATTCTCTTTTTTTCTGGTTATGTATTTTTGGTGTTCTGTCATAGAAAAGTTAAAATGCATTATATTGTACTATGATGATTATAAATATAATACTGTATCTACGAGAACTCTGCCGACAAACTGCCTTACAGTTTGGCAGATATAATATGTAATTTTGTATGCAAAATATTTTTTTTGCTGAATAAATAAATAAAAAAGGGGCCTACCCTCTGTTCTCTAATACTTATAACATGAGGGTCTAGTCTATAAATTACAATATTAACATTTTGCCTTGCCGTCGTTGCATGCTCTATTAAATATCGCCTAGTTAATCACGTAACACATTTATCGAACCCGCGTTCGTTATTGGAGAGAATTAGACAAAAGCGACGCCTTAATTCTGTAGCAATAAAATCGATGTTCGTACTGCCAATGTATGCTTACATCGTGACTTTGACTGTACCTAACAAAATAGGTCAAAGTTGAAGGGATTCCTATATAAATCTATTTAATGTAACTAAGCATTAATTAAGGATTGTTTTCAACTATCGGTCCATATTTAGAACTGTGATGCTATTCTGTAAGACTAAACTGAGTTTTCACTTTCTATTGAATTCTAATTTCAAATCATACGCGAATTCTGCAGTGAAAAGTAAGTTTGTTTTTATAGAATAGGCCGGCTGGTAAGATCTCTGCTCCCTGCAGTTAGAAAAGACGGTAGCTGTTGCATTCCTAAGTGTGTTTTTTTATTCCAATTCAGAGAAGTAATAGGTATCTTAAAATCTCTCAATGCCAAAAGTAGAGCCGTTTATTTTTAAAATGAAACTTTTTTTGGTTCGCGATGAAGTTATAGAGCGAAAAGAAAATCGAATATACGGGTCTCTTCTTTTTAACCGACTTCGAAAAAGGAGGAGGTTTTATGATCGACTGTATATTTTTTTTATGAATGTTCACCGATTTCTCCGTCAATTGTGGACCGATTTCCAAAATTCTTTTTTTATTCGAAAGAGTGCACTTCCGAAGTGGTCCCATTGGAACCAAGTCAGGATCTGATGGTGGAATCCGGGGAAATCGAGGGAAACTTTTAAATTTCAAAGGCACGTACGATGTTTTTTATGCATGTTCACCGATTTCTCCGTCAATTGCGTTATTGTTTACTTGGATGATGTAATTTTCACTAAAATGGATGAAATAAAAAATAAAACAAAAAAACCGACTTCAAATCGAAAGTGGAACTTAAAAAGTTAAAAATAATATCTGGTTCATGATTTGGAAGTCGGGCGGGGTCAAGATTGAAACAATAAATAGATATACGTTTCTGATCGGTAATACTACGTCTTTCGTCGAACATAGAACCTCCTCCTTTTTTGAAGTCGGTTAAAAATATAGAGGTTCCTTGTTTACTACAAAACCACAAGTTAAACCGTCATAAGCGACCTGACCTCAAATGTATAACAAACAAAAGATTTAAAAAAAAATAGATGAAGTTGCAATAATCTACAACAAATGATTTCAATTAACCTCCATCAAAGTAGATGACTTTTACTTAAATCCCATGGGACATTTTCATTTGGTTAAGAGAAGGCGGAAACTGGAAGCATTCGTTAGTCCCCGATTCTGTTAAATCCTGTGAGATCAGGCACAATCACATTATACTTACTGTTGATTTTATAAATTGTTAACAATTTATGGCTATTGTGGCATTTACATGTTTTTTTGTTTTATCACGGTTTTATTTGATTAACAAGATTGCAGGCCATAGGAGCGAAGGCCGATAAAATATTTAAAACAAAAAAATCGGTTGTCCGTAAAGTCGGTTAACTGACGATAGTTGAACGTGACAACGTTTTTTACAATATACATAGTTTTCACAAGTATGAATGTGCTTTGAGCAATTGTTTTACAACTTATATTTACAACTTTTAAACATGTGTGATATCATTACCTTTATCGCCGCAATTATCATGACATTCATTGACACCACATTCACTTTTTACTGCACTTCTTATTTGACGAAAACATGTAAATGTATTCTTGCTCGCTTCGCTCGTTGTGCGCTCTCGCTTGCACTTCAAGCCTTAAATGGAACGCCTCAGAGCGAGGTAACGCTGCATCAGTCATGTTTATTCATGCGTGCAGCCGGCTCTATCGAATTATAAGACGTTGTCACGTCAAAAAAAATCTACTTTAAAAAGATTTATTTAATTTTAATCTAGTTTTGCCCGCAGCTTCCCTTGGGTTAAATTTGAATTAACGTAGTTTACTAAAGAAATTCTTAACAAACAATATACTTTACAGATCTATTATTCAGTGTCAAATCTAAAAGAGCACGCCCCGTATATACTTAGAACTCCCGTTTCATCCCCTTAGGGAGTGAATTTTAAGAATGCCTACACATACCAAATTTTACGCAATATTCAGAGGTTTGAGTCGTGTGCTGATTTAGCTTCTTAGGACATTGCATATTGTTTCTGTATTATTCATTCGTTATTTGTTGGCACATATATATATAAATTATATGTTGCGTTTATTTTTGACAAGCGTTCGCCTATAACTTTAGTTTTTGAAAATCCCACTCGAACATAACATTTTTCCCGGATAAAAAGTACCCTATTTCACAATCCAGATTATAAAGTATTCATCCCAATCCATTCAGTAGTTTTTGCGTGATTGATTAACAAACATCACATTTATAATATTACTAACTGTGCCCCACGGTGCTACCCCCGGTTTATTAGGGATATTTTCTCACAGTAATAACCTATGTGTTAATCCAGGATGTCAGTTAACTCCATACCAAATTTAATTAAAATCGCTCCAGCCGTTTAGACGTGAAGAAGTAACAAACATACACACTCACAAACTTTCTTTACAATATTAGTGTCATGTGATTATAACCTGGATATTTTCAATAGCCTCACTTATCATTTTATAAAGGAATGAATAGTTGGATCAGTTGCAATGATCTGCGAGCACGCAGTCTGTAAAGGATCGGAAACGTATAAAAGTAATAAAAATCGCAATTTGAAACTCGTTCAAAAGTCATTTATTTTTTAATGTCTTTATTAAGAAATACGGCAGAAAAAAATTCAAACCTGGATTTCTTCCAAACTCTTTTGTATCTTAGGCCCGTATTAAAAAAAGATTCTCAGTGATTGATCCTGTCTTGAGCATAGTTAGAAAGCGATGTCGCTATATATAGCACATAGCGATATCCCTTCCTAACTGTACTCAAGTAAAGGTCATCACTTAGTTGTCATTCTGTAATACGGGCCTTAGTGTGGATCAAGCGCTTACCCATTAACAAATAAAAAAAGTTAGAGAAGAATAAAAAACCTTTATTAGATCCACCTTTAATCAAGGGAGTGGTAATTTCATCAAAGTTTGGGTCGTCATAATCGAAAAGATTTTTTTCGCTTGTCATTAATATAATATTCTAAGAGTGAAGTGAAGAGTGTAGTAGTTTCATGTAAACTATTTAAAAAAAACGAGCTCTAAAAACTTTATATCTTACTAGCGATCTGCTCCGGCTTTGCATGGGCGAAATTTATTTTAATGCGATTAAATATTAATATAGCCTATGTCACTCAGCAATAATGTAGCTTTCATGGTGAAAGAATTTTTAAAATCGGTGTAGTGTTTTTTGAGTAATAACCATTACAAACAAACAAAAATAAAAATCTGTCCTCTTTATCATATTAGTATAGATATTCGTTATAAGCCTTAAAAATATCTATTCGTACAACCAGCTCTGCTCAATTTAGGACAAAATAATAGGTGTGAGTTGGAGTTGCCCGTTATCCGGATTATATATCGCAGCGAGGATGTTCAGGCAAATACGGTTGGTGCCGCGCCGCTTACGAATGTCTATAGATGTTATCAGGGGATTTAAGCAGATCTACTGTTTTGAATTCAAAAACAATAAAAATAGAATGTGGGGGGAAACAAACTTCACAATTAACTTCGTTACTGATTCTAGTATATTACCAAAAAATAAATTTGACGACTCATTTCTTTGTCGTACTATTCGTAAGTGGAATTCTTTGTGTTCCCTCCTTCCTACAATCTGGGGTCCTTTAAGAGAGGCTCTTCACAGAAGCATTTTTGCAGGCAGGCAAGGTGAGGTTGGTTGGTGTAGCAGTTTATAACTGCTGTGCCAGCTATCTTCGCGTTTGGATTTTATCCACAACTTACATCAGGTGGGGTTGAGTCATTTGCCTAACTTGCTATACAAAACACATAAAACATTTTATCACAAGCAAGAACAAAGTTTAAGATATTTCAGGTATCTGTGGATCTAGAGCTAATGGATCGGAGAGAATAAAAACCGTAGATTCATCGCTTAAAATCAGGATCTAACGAGGAAATAAATTCCCATTAGATCTATCATAGACCTGGGCAATGGATCTACGGAGAATGATCGTAATTAGCAAAAATATGCTTAAATTATACAAATTTGAAGAAAGAAAATCAATTTTAATTGCATTTCAATTACTTTGAGAGGTGAACGTAAGAGACGTAACGTAAGTAAAACATTACTAAGCATTTAGACAGATAACCTAAAAAGGAGATTATAGCTACTGTTAAGCAATAAGTACAATGGCCATCGGCTTAAGCCGTCCAAAGCCGTAAAACGAGAAAAAGTTTTTCTCTCAAAGTTTTATCACAGAATCTCGTTAAAACTCTCGCGTTATTTTCGGTTGCTATATGTATAGGTATAGCTGGATTCAATTATGATGGCAGGCAGTGTTAAGGAAAACTGCTTACATCAAGGACTGAATTGTAATGACGAAGATAAAGACTTATTTGTGTAGATAAACACTATGCAGGCGCCTCTAGAGTGTTACAAATTTTGAATATTTTTTTCATTTACGACATTGTAATTGTAATGTACTTTCTCTAGTTATTTGATTTAATTTCTGTAAAAGTAAACAATAAGCGGAATATAATATAATATAATATAATATAATATATATATATATATATATATATATATATATGTTTATATATATGACAAATCATTTATTTATTAATTTTCATTGTTTCAAGGAATTTTATATTAATTTAAAATCTAGTTGTATTTTCTACAATGATGATGATGAGACGCAGTAGTAGATCTTAAAGAGACACTTCTTTACCAAGCCGCAGCCTCCCATCTCAGAACAATGTAGCTAACTGCCTTCTCAGTTCATATTGCATGTTTAGTCAAAGATCTGCTTCTGCTAATCGCTGTTACTCGATTGTGGCAGAAAACTTTAGTATCGTTTAACGTACATTACACGTGCGATCTGAGTACAGTAGTGGTATGAGTTTGTGGGCCCGCCAGAATTGCCAGGTCTCCCGATTTTACAAGAGATCTCCTGTTTTTCTGAAATTTCTCCTGTTCTACTGTTTTTCTACATGAATCTCTTGCTTTACGATTACGATACGATTTTCTTTTTTATACGCCTCTGCATCGACTGTTTTGTAACTCTTTCTATACATCTACTGCTCTTGCTATAACGCCTCCCGATTTTTAAAATTCGTACTTGGAAACACTGGGGCCCACACTCCGGCGCCTCGCACGCCTGCAGTGTAATTACTGTACTGTAATACTGTACTGTACTCGAGCTTCACTTCCGAGCACTATTAGCGCATTCCTCAGAGCTGCACTCAGATCGCGCGCGTTCTGTAGCCAGCTTAAAACGTCCATGATCGCGATAATTACAGCATTTCCCGTTAGTGTAGCCCCAGCGACAGTAGATATGTACATACTTACTCATAATTTTGTAAGTATGTTTTCTTCAAAGAATTTCTATACCTATAAATAATATAAACTATTTTATCAATAAGCGAGCAAAACCCAAAACCTTTGAAATTATGAGAGCCTAACTAGATACAGATAATAATATTAGTGGAAATTCCTACGAAATTTCAACTCTAACTTCAAAATTACTTTAGCGAATTACCTAGTGTTGGGTTAACGCAAACATCTTTATATAAATAGGTAGACTAGAGAACCACAATAGCTCAACAGATTACAGAACCACAATGCGGGCTACCAGACGAATGAATATATCTGATATTGGACGAAGTTTCCATTCTAGAATATTATCAATAATAATTATGTGGGGTTTTCCACATAATAAAATTTTATGTAAATCAAAATTGTAGTTGTTTTCCACGCTGTAGATGGTGCCAGTTACAATATTGCCGAAGATTCAAATAATAAAAGTACAAGCACAGATTTGAAACCTATTAGAGGCGATAGGTTCACCATCTGTCATTTACTAAAGAAAATGAAATCCAAATTTGGACAAGCAATGCGAGTGCAATTTATATTCTTTCTTACTAATATTATAAATAAGTTAGTCAGTGTGTCTTTAACTTTTTCACGCGTTTAAATTGTTGAACCGGGGAAGATGTAAAAAGAATAATGTATTTACTGTGTTGTATGTTTTCTCCGCAGACAGGTTGTGGAGAAAATTTTGATTCCAAAGAGTTATAGGTATTTTGCTTCCAATTTCAATAAAATATTTTGACTTCGATGGATATACATTAAAGTAGACCAAGTAGTAGATAGGAACAGGATAAAATAAGCTCCCCTGTGATGGCTACGAAACCTTGAAGTCTATCTAATATCGGCATATCCTGAAACGTAATGAAAGGCCGCGCTACCTCCCGCTGGGACGTCCGCCATGATTGTGCTGCTATTGACACGTTACATTCGATATTCCCGTCTAAGCATTCGTTTAAAAATATATCGGTTTCGCATCGTAAAAGTATGTTTTTTGATGTGCAACATCTTTACTCTCGCTTTCGTGCAATTTGTGGGAGTGATAACGTGGAGGGGGACGGAAGTGTGTAACAGGAAGTTTGGGATGCGTGCGCTATTTGATTTGATTTTAGAACATAATGTTCCAATGGCTTATTCCTTTTGTAGTAGGTTTTATTTCTTTTTTTACTAATGTAAGGTGAGGTTTCAAATGTTACACATCATACGCGACTACTGTAAGGCTAGCTCGTTTTTTTAATGCGTTTTAACAATAGTCCTATGATAAAAAGAGAAGCTCCATAGGCAAGTGCTTAGCCTCATATTTATAGAACAAAAGATTTCTGCTTTTAGCGCTGTAGTTGGAAGCTATACGAATAAATAATTTTTCCAATGGCCAGTCATATAGGGTTGGAGACAAAAACTTATTATCTTGAGCTCCTCCGTAAGTAAGCGTAATCGAACTCGTAAGGACCACAAAGCTGATAGTCTTGGCTGCAATTCTAGTATTGGTCCGTGTGGTTCATGGGTCATTCTCACATATGCTACTTATATTATAAACGTGAAAGAAAAAGAAATATTGTAAGTTTGCGTGCTCGTATTATTTTACTCAAACACGCAAAACCTTCTGAACGGAATTTGATGATATTTGGTACTCATATAGTTTATGACCTGCATTGAGACATACTTTTTATTTCGTAAAAATCATAGGTTTCTGTGGGATTCTCAAATAAATATAGTTAACGCTTAACTCAATTCTTTAAATCTACATTTGTATTATTATTACATTCACTATCTGTTTTTCTTTTTAAAGAAACTTCAAAAAATGATGTTCTCAGTTTTACTTGTGTCTATGTATGTATGTTTGTCTGCGATTATCTCAAAAACTACTGTACCGATTTGGGTGAGGTTTTAGGTATTTAAGTAGATGCGTATTTATCAGGGAAAGTTTCAGGTTATAATTTAGGTACTAGAAGTGTCCCACGGTTTCAATCGATAGTGTAGACTGCTCGAATACACACAAATGACAATAACAGAATGGTACGGATTTTTATTTGCAAAACATATAAAAATAACGGTTCCGAATATAGCCCAGCCATTTGACTCTTTTTTACAAACCATAGAAAAGGTACAAACAATAAATAATAATAATAAATAAATAAATAAATATTTCTGACACTCACACCAATTAGCCTAGCCCCAAAGTAAGCTCTATAAGGCTTGTGTTCCCCATATACTAGGGTAATGGATAGAATACATATACTGTACATATCTTTATATATATAATTCTTCTGTGAGTGTGTATGTCACTGAACTTCTCTTAAACGACTGGACCGATTTTGATGAAATTTTTTGTGTGTGTTCAAGGGGATCTGAGAATGGTTTAGATTCACAATTTTGTCCGCTGGACAACCCCTATTTTTTAGGGCGGTACGAAGTTCGCTGGGTCGGCTAGTACATGTATATATTTTTATAGAAATATATATCAAATATCCATAACTGGAGTACAAATGCATCGCATTCATCACATAAACATTTGCCCCACCGGGATTCGAACCCGGGACCTCTCGAGTACGACACCATAAAACCCATTGTACAAACAATAATGTCAACTTCAAAGCGGCATTTTTTTGTATTTTGCTAGGTCTGGAAGAACACTCCGTAATTGAAAATTTTAACACCAAAATAACTAAATAAATATTCTCAATAAGGCCTCGATGACACAGGGCGAGTTCACTAGCAGCTTGTAAACTTGCCCAGTGTCAGCGAGGGTAGACCACCGTAAAGTCGACCCTCCCGATGGTCCGCGGGACGCGGGGCGGCGGGTGGGTACGAGTACACACGGCATTGCCAAAGCGGCGAGATAAATCTCTTTGTTGTTATTTCAAAAGTGTTTGTATTAGTATTACGAATGTGTTAGTGTATTAATTTGTTACTCATATATATTTTGTGACTTTGACAACCGGGTCGACTTTACGGCGCGTCAAGCTAAAAGGGCGGTTTCATCTATAGTTAAATTTGGCTATAGTTAAAATAGTAGAGAAAATAACCATTTGTCAAAATTTTGCATATTTACTATGTATTTGACACTTAGAGCATCTCTAAGATTTGATGTGACATTAACTATAGTAAAATTTACCTACGTATGAAACAACGCGATCTAAACTGACATGGCTTTACTGCTAGTACCTATGTAACTTTGAATTGCCAGAAATTCTACTCAACTCCTTTGAGATCACATCGCTTTTGTGTACGAATCTGATGTGACGTAAAGGAAAGGCTTTCACACATGCTAATGACGTCGGGTAGGTACTTACTTGTGCAGGCATGACTCGAAACATAATTTCAATGAGTACCAAGGTATAAATTAATATCTTGATTTTTGTTGTAATGCTCGTTTACAGTAACTTTATTATAGCTGTAAGTACTTATAATCTTACAAATTATTATTTTTGTCCTCTGATCGATTTGCCTAGTAAATTGGTCCTATAGTAATTTGTAGTCGCTATAGCCGAATGTGGGATCAGATTACGGACTGCGGCCCACCCATGAGACCTACAGGGAGAGGGGGGCACAAAAACTAAAAAAAAGCTGAATCCGATTTGGATATCAAACACCCCGGATTCGCACATCAGACGCTAATTCATGGTTTTTTTCTTTGTTTTTCTACAGTCAATGCAAAACCGTTCAGTATCATTATATGACCATTGTCTCTGGTTGGGTTAATTTTGTCAACAAATCACGTTAAAATACCGAGTCGAAGATGAAGTTACTAATGTCAACAAACTATTCGTATCTATCCATATGATCTATTTGTATAAATATACAAGTGGCCCGCCCTCGCCTCGCTTCGATGTAGAGCTGTAGTGTAGACTAAAATGACTCTTCATATAATTTAAAAAATCTGAAACTGGTATTATTTGCCTTTTCCAAACTTCTATTGACATCACGTCACTCAATTGTTTTGCCTTCCCGGAACGTCTCCACTAACAATTGAAATTTATGGTATGGTATTAAAGCTCAAATTGACTTTTAAGTATTATTACGAATCGTTTGTATGGGAGTATAGAAAAGTGTTGTTTTTGGACTTTTTCAGGCAATTTTTTTAATTTTTCTCTGAGTAAGAACTATCTTTGTACTTCAAGGAATATTCTAAAAAAAGAATTATCGAAATCGTTTCAGCTATTCTCGAGATTTGCGCTTAGCAACACATTCAGCGATTCATTTTTATATTATAGATGGTTTTAGAAGATCAAAGTTGTTTCTGATAACTAACAAACAAAAGGTCTAACGATTCTCCTTAGGTGTTTCTTTACAATCCGTTAAGGCGCCTGTCCTACGTTAACTACTAACGTTACCCTACAAGTGAGAAAATAGAGATAGAAATAAAAGCGTCTTTTTAGTTGTGTGCTCGTAGTAGTGATGTTCGCAAATTAACCTTTACAGCTTAATACGGATTAAGACGGAAAGAAATACAGTTCTTGGAAACCTTAAGCTGCGAAAAGTGAAAAGCTCTAGTGATATTTCTAAAGAGAGTTTATTTTTCTCTTCACGTTAGGGGTCAATTCTCTAGATAAACGAAATGTAATGCACGAAACTTTATTTATTTAGCTACCTTCGAAAGACTTTCGAAGGTAGCTCGACAAAATTAAATAGTAATTTGATTCTGACGACGTAGCCTGTAAAGGCTACGAAACGTCAATAAATAAATAAAGTTTCGTGCATTAACCCGTTAAAAACTAGTTTTATTTAATGAGTGATGTGCGTGAAAACCTAAGAAACAAATATGTCAATTCTCTAGGTTTACTCGGATTCTCAAGCCTTAAGTTAATCAACTTATTTAAAGATAGTTATACTAGAAAAAAAATCTCGGACGGGACTCGAGCCATAATGGTAAGTGCATTCGCCCGGATAGCGAAGGGTGCTGTTTCGAGTCCCGTCTACTGCCTGGTCCGCGTGGATTTTTTTCTAGTATAACTTTCTTTAGTTTTTTACATCTAGCAGTTATTTGCTTAAAAAATATAAAATATAAGTCTTCGAATTTAGATAGGGAAGAGGGAAGCGTCCAGATAACATATAGGTATCGCTCTTCTATGCAGACATGCACCCTACGGTCTCATAGTGTAACCTTTAAAATGACTCTCTTCGATGGGTGGTGATAAAAACTTCGCACTTCGATCGGAACTTTCTTACTATGTTTCTGATTCGTTTTAAATTATAATAATACTAGCAAACCAGTGAACCAAATGTTCACCAAAACCTGATTTCTCGAAAACCGGAAGTGCTACGTTACTCAAATCCGGTTTGTAGTCTTATCAGACTATTCTTAACTTATAACTTAAATATTCTCTTTATCTATCTCTTACGGTTTGGCCGCTGAAACTGCACCGCGGACAGACGGACTCGTCTAATAGATAACAGATTAATCATCGAAATATAGATTGGGGTGTAGATTTTTAAGCCTACTCATAGAAAAGCTCCAGTAAGATAGTTTTCGTTCAAATTTAGTATAACCTTAAACCGACAAAATTATATTTCGTTTGAACTTCTTTATCGAAAGGTCGTTTCGGAGAAAGAGAGTAGGTAGACCCCCAGTTCTGGTGGCTTAACGTGTGACACATGAGCATGACACATAACGGGCGACACAATTTTAACGCGCGTTCGTTCCTAAAATTACTGAGTATTTGTAAATCTCAGCTCGCCGCCGCGCCTGCCGGCCGCCCCCTTGGTCCTTGCGCCCTAGGCTCCAGCCTTATTAGCCTGTGGGTAAATCAGGCCCTGAGTTGCATATGAATATACGAGGATCAAATTGTGTGTTGATGAATACAAATTTATCAACAAAAATCCTACGAGCGCAATCTCGATGGGATTGTGTCGTTTTATTAGGGACTTCTTATCGTCATCTTCCAGCTCCATCATCAGCTCAGCTCTATGTGTCAACATAATGTTGTCTTATCACGCAATGTACGTATGTGCAAAATTTCAGCTCAGTGTGTGAAATTTAACTTGCAAGAATCCATTGCACACACACAACCGACAGACAGGTGGAAGTAAATAAAAGCTTGTAAAAATTATAGGAAACTAGCAGCCACCCGCTTTGTCTTTGTCCACGTTAACTTTAGTATTTTGAATATCCTTTAGGAACCTTACACTTTTCCGGGATAAAAAAAAATCCCATGTCTCAATCCAGGATCATGGTTTAATGTAGGCAATGGATAATATTATTTATCATTGAGGAAAAAATCGTTTTAGAATGGTGACTTTTATATTATTATTATCTATACTAATATTATAAAGAGGAAAGATTTGTATGTAACTATGTTTGTCGTTACAAACGTCGTTACAAATTGGCTCAAATACTACAAAACTGATTTTAAAAATTCTTTCACCATTTGAATGTTACATTATCCCTGATAAATATATGCTATAGGGTATTTTCAAAAAAGTTAGTGCTCCATATGAAAACTTCGATAACGTAACCCAGGGTGTGAAAAAAATACAAAATAATTACCTAATAACGCTTACGCTGCCGGAGTCATTGACAGTAAAGCAAAGTGATTTATTAAAGTATTTATTAAATCTGTGATACCATATGTCTAACTATTATAGTTATGTCACACCTAAAGGTACCTTGCGGTTTCCCCGCGTTATTTTAGGAAAAAGGTTATAGTGAGTCAAACTTAAAAGATGGCATATGCTGTCGCGGACTTTTTATAGAACTTTTAAAAGGAAACAATTCCGCCATAAATGATTTTTGTGTAACTTCAATCATTTACGCAGCGCACGCCACGGAAGCTCAGAACTGGAATATTTTTACACGTTTTTGCATCATTTTACATAGATGATCTGCTCTTACTGGTCACAGTGTGATGTTTTAGAGCCTTAATCCTTGCTCAACAAATGCACTATTTAACACAAAAAGATTTTTTCAAATCGAACCATCACTTCCTGACATTTGTGCGTTCAATCAAAAAAATTGTGCATTCGGTACAACGGGTCCTAAAGTACGCAACAAATTTTTCTCTAACAGTTAAATTAACTTTCATGCAGAAATTCATTGTATATAATACAAGCCTAAGAACAAAAAATATAGTCTACCTACACTACAGCTCTACACCGAAGCGAAGCGAGGGCGGGTTTAAGAAAGTTGGCAATGGAGTTTCTAGTTACTTTGAGAAATAGGCAATGTAGTATTTTAGGAACTTAAATCCATGGAATGTTAGGTAGAGGATGAAAGCTGTACTGGGCAGATACCTAGTCCAGTCCAAGCTGTGGGGGCGGAGAACAGTATATTTAAATTTATTCTCCTCTAGTACATCTTCTCCTATTTCACACATAGCTATATTTTGCTAACGCGTAAGTCACAAAAAAGCGTCCGCATTAATAAAAAGTCTTTATTCCACATCAGCGAACATCAGTAAGCAAAATCTTGTGAACCGGCGTCAAAAGGCTTTCTTGAAACGTAACGGTACTTATAGAGATTATTTCCGACGAACGGTGCTTGATGTAAGATTCTGAGAAAATTGCTGAATTCGCGCTACGTCAGAGAGCATTGATTCTGATACTATTATGAAGTTTTCCCCCAATGTCACTTTTAATTGAACGATTGTAGACACAAGTAAGGCAGCATAGAGTTAACTGTTGTAATTTTGATGAACAGATAAACATTTGATTAAGTTTCCTTATTTGTTTGTAATTAATACTGAAGTAGGATTCACGTGGTCTAACTTGGTAATTTGTACCGACTTTTCTTGAACTTTTTAACATAAAAGGTATTTGGTTATAGTACGTATCTATATTTACTACTCTGTGGTTACAGTCACATAACTACTTATGTAGCTACATGTTTATTTAAATGTAGTCTATAATATAAAAATGAATCGTTGAATGTGTTGCTAAGCGCAAATCTCGAGAACAGCTGAACCGATTTCGATAATTATTTTTTTAGCATATTCCTTGAAGTACGAGGATGGTTCTTACGCAGAGAAGAATTTAAAAAATGCCTGAAAAAATCCAAAAACATCACTTTTCTATATATATATATACTAACGATTCGTAATAATATTGAAAGTTAATTTGAACTATATACCACACCATAAAGGACAATGGGCAAAACACACCCAGCTCCGCCAACAATGTAATTAGTATGAATCTATAGATCTATGAAAAACTAGCCTTTTTTATTATGACACCGTAAAAAAATATCCCGGTAGTCAAAAGATATGACACATGGGCATATATAAGTAGCTAAATAAATTAATTTTATAGTACCTTCATTTTATATTACTAGTAACCATAATAATATGCCATATCGTACTATACAACCAGATATACGACAAAGCCTGCCAACCATCCTGCGCTTGCACTTACTGAGCTACCACAAAACGGTTTACGGGGGTTGAAGGACTTGCAGTTGCAAATAGTCGACTCGTCTTACTTCGTTGTGATTGTGTGCTCCCTTTTACTTGATTGATTTTTATCTAACACGCTTAGGACATTGGAACACGATTATCGGTTCTGTCAATTAGTATGGATGAACGGGAATCATGTTTTCTCCGAAGCGTGGACAAGTTTGTATGATTTATGGTCGCTCCGTTTTACATAGAAGACAATTTACTATAACGAACATACTGTTTGAAAAAAACCGAACCCATGCGGGGATTTTTGAATTTACTCTAGCGCGGCAGAATAACATAAGGGGGCACCCCTGCACCTTGTGAAGTACTCCCATAATACCTGAGCCCTCTATGTATGGTCGAAGTAAGTAACAAAATTAATTCTCTTGTTTCATTAATGTTCATTCGTTATAGTACTTGTTTAACCTAAAATAACTAAAGACCCCCGGGATGGAATTTGATGCGCTTTGGCACAGATGATCATGACTATAATACCTTTCAAACAAATGTAGTTTAAGCCGTGGCAGACGTGGGTGCAGCGCATACATTTTTGCCCAATGTCCTTTCAAATGTTAGTGGAGAGGTTCTGGGAAGGCAAAACAATTGAGTGACGTGATGTCAAAAGATGTTTGGAAAAGGCAAATATACTATTTTCAGATTTTTTATAATTATATGAAGAGTCATTTTAGTCTACACTAACAGCTCTACACCGAAGCGAAGCGAGGGCGGGCCACTAGTTATAATATAAATAAATAAATGCGACTATAACCAAGTCGTATTTTACTTACTACTATGTTGCCATAGTTACATTATTTTCATTATTTCGCAATGGTCCATATTAAAATCATGATTTTTGCACTCTATTCTATATTGCTTTTACTGTAGCAGTGGTCAAAGAAAACAATAGGTAGTAAATGCTCATATGACGATTTTACGATTCGGGATCACATCGGTAATATATCGGCCAAATTTGAACTCAATTTGATAGATATTGCTGTTGTATTTTAACTTTCATCCTTTCGTTTTATATACACTTACAAAGAGTAATAAGTGACACATTTCTTTCTCGCACTATCCGGAAATGGAACGCTGTGCTATGCGCACTCTCAAAATCCCTCTCTTTATATACACCGAGGTCCTTTAAAAGAATCTTAAAAATGCACCTTACAGGCCGATAAGGTGACCCGGCGACTGGTGCAGGAGTATTTTGGGTTTTTACTGGGTAGGGCCCTGCTCATTTTATCGAACCCTTGAGCTAGGTGAAATGAGTAGGGAGGAGTCCACAGATACACTCGTCTTGCTACTCCTGGCGATGAAGGCGTCATGACTTTACCAAACATGAAAAAAAGCCCGTAATGGTGAGGTCTGATCTGTCATGTAAAACTGCTGCAACGGCTATCTTCGCGTCTGAAAACCGACGCACCGAGAACCACATAACATCAGTTCAGGTGATGAAATTTGCTTGGATATAATATAAAAATTTATGATTGTGTAAATAAAGCTCCCCATCTCTTGATATTGTTTTTAGTGAATATTATGGGCAAATGGAGTAATTGGTGACGCGACTTTTGATGATGTACCATACCACCCGTTGATTCAATTATCGACGATTCGAGGCGACAAACGATGGCTTTTATGAGCAAGTTCATTGGTCGATTGATTAAGTTTTTATTAAGAAGGTTATTCTTGGAATTTGTAGAAAAATACCTACAAAAGGTGAATGAGAAGTTAAAAGAGTTTAGGTGCTTAATGATGAGTGTCGTAGCTTGAAAATAAGATACTTTTAAGCACATTGTTAAAAATAGCTTTTTCACCATTTTACAATTCGGAAAGGCTAATCTTATTACAAGTCAATAAACCTTAAATGTATGCCTACTACAGCCTGTCTTATTAAAAGCTAGGTACATAAACAGCAAAAATTTTGACAATAAAAGCTAACCCCCACGAATGTTATGTGTTACAAACATCCGTATTTAATTTATAAAAGAATTATTATGTTCGAACTTCAATTGTGAAAAAAACATAATAACATTAGGTATTATTATAAAACAAACAATCGAAAATATCCATCATATCAAATACAGTGGCTACGTTTCAGTAGTGTTGCATTACTGCAGTAAATAAGGGAACCAGCCAAGCATCATATCGCGTTTCGGTGCACATGCTAGGGGGGTAGAACCACCCTTTATTTGAGCTATTAGTAGCACAATCTTAAACCATATCGGAGGGGAACCCATTTAACTTTAGCAATGAATGCTCAGGGCCATGAACGTAGTTAGGGGGGGAATTCCCATCCTAGAATTCCTCAGTATATCGTGTTTCTTATAATTTAAAAAGTCATTTCAGAATGATTGTAAGTTCATCAATCCTGCCCCCTCCCCCCCCCCCCCTAAAATTCGCTAGCTAATGCTCAAGAATGAGTCAAGGCACGTAAGAATATGAAATCTTGTGAAATAAAAATATTGTTTGCTTTAAACTCACTTGTTTATCTATTAAGATGAAATACGACAACTTTTCAGAAGCTTCGTTTTTAGGGTTCCGTAGTCCTGACAAGGAACTCTTATAGTTTCGTCCTGCCGGTCTGTCTGTCCGTCCCCGGTTTTGCTAGGAGACTGTGAGCATAGGGTTACCAACTTTTTTTCTATCAAATATCGTATTTTCGAATCGTTACTTCTAAAAATATACCTAGTAAATAAATTAATTAATTCATATTTACTTTATTATTGAAATAAATATGTTTTTGCTGTTCTCGGCCTTACTAATAATATAATAACACTTTTAAATAAATTTTAAGAAAGCTTTTACTGTCAAAAATATGCTTTAGGCAAAATATAGTAGTTTAGCCCACTATATTTTTTTTAGAAATATAGTATTTATGTTTTTATTTTTTTAAGCATTTAACTGCTAGATGTTTAAATCTAAAGAAAAGTTTACTAGAAAAAAATCGACGCGGACCAGGCAGCAGTATGTGAATTGTGGTGCTCATGCTACGGGGACAGGTGGCTAGATTCATTTCCTGACTCTCCTACAAAACTATAGCTCTGATAAAAATAACATTGTTTAACCTCAACCTCCTGAACACGAGATCTAATTAATGGATAACAAATACAACTATCAGGGTTTAATGTTTATTAGCAATGCATAAAACCCCTCCAATACCGCAGTTTTATAGAGTTAAGGGTATTGTGTTGTGTGGTGAACACTAAAAATGTCCGGAGCTCGATACTCAGTGATTGTGTGGGATAACAGAAAGTGTGTAGGATTGACGCTATCGTTATTTCTCTTGCCTCGTGACAGGTGTGACGTGGGTTTGTGTCTAGCCATATTTATAGAAATATTTAAAAAATATTAAGAGCTCGATGGCGCTAGTGGTAAGCGCGTTCGGCTGCGGGCGTTGAAGTTGAGCAACTTTCGCAGTGGTCGGTCATTGGATGGGTGACCAAAAGTTTACTATCTCGAGCTCCTCCGTGCCTCGGGAGGCACGTTAGGCCGTTGGTCCCGGCTGCAAGTGCAGTCGTTAGCACCCACCAACCCGCACTGGGCCCGCGTGGTGGGTCATGGCCCAATCTCCCTAATCCATCCATAGAGAAGACCTATGCCCCAGCAGTGGGGACAGTAATAGGCTGATGATGATGATTTAAAAAATAAAATTATTTTCTAATGTGCCTTTTTATTATGCCTCTATTGTATATGTAATATCATTGGTTTTATAGTACCTACGTAGTAGTTAAATATATAATTTTGTATATTATTCATGGCTACAGCTTGTAATCGGCCAACTACTACTTGGTCATAGGCCTTTCGACCTGTCGAATAACACGAATCTCCACGAGGGCCCAATAAAAAAAACGGATTAGTTGGTGCTAAGTAACGGCTAAAGATTACAACTTCTCACCCCAATCACAGAGGAGCTCACGATAAATATTTTTGTACACACCCTCTCTAAGATTAGTATTTGCCGCAAACCGAACGTTCTCACTTATTCATTCTAACTTACTATTGCTTTAATATTTCCCACAGGACACCCACTACGAGTGGTCGGAAACAGACATCCTCTCCCACGGTTTCAGTGGCCTGAGCCTCCACAGAACAGACAGTTTGAATCAGCGGCCTCTAGCAGGCCTAAAGCGGACCGGCAGCAAAGGCAGCGCTTACAGCCTACGCAGCATCAGAAAAGACATGCCCAAACCAAATAACCAAATCGAAAGACCTCCTACAATACCTGACGCTGGCTTTGGCACTTTGGAAATAAAGTTGGCTTATGACAACGCAACGTCCTCACTCGCCGTCACTGTTCTGAGAGCTAGAGGTCTCATAGGGATGGACATGACTGGTCTTTCGGATCCTTTCTGCAGATTAGAGGTGTTGCCGCGCGGTAAGTGAATCGGTTGAAAATGTACAGAAATTATGTCTACAATAAATCAACATGGTCTAAGTATGAGGCTTCAGTCATGCAACAGAAAAGTTTTGCCTAGGTAGGGGAAATGAAAGATGTAAACTGAATGCAGAAGTATTTTGGTATAATAAAAATATACAGCGTCTTCAAGGGTTCGCTGTTTATTCTCGCGGTATTAAGGTGATATGGGGACTAGATAAAATTTGTTCAGCAGTACTATTCTGTAAAAAAAAACACGCGCGGAACCGATGTGAACCCGTGCGCCCGGATCCGCGTGTGAAAATTTTACAAAATAGCACTGCAGATATCAAAATCTTAACTGCAAGATTAACGACTAAAGAAAATTATATTTTGACAAGTACAACGCAAAGGGTTGTCGCTCAAGGGCGTCGAGTCTTAGAGGGTGTCAAGTGCCTGCCTCGTGTTTGTCTCGCACCCGGGCGCTCTATTGTCTAACACCGCCGCTAAGAACATTACATTATGACATTGCTTCGTACTGAATTGTTCTCGCTTAACAAACTACCAGCACGGTAATAATATATTATTACCGTGCTACCAGTGACTTCTGTTGAACTACCTACATATATATTGTTTAATTCTTTCAGAGGGCACTTATTCAAATCGTCTGCGAACAAAGACGGTGCACAAAACAAAAAATCCCGAGTTCAACGAGACTGTACACTTCTTCGGTATCACCGAGTCTGACCTCACCGTCAAGTCCATAGAAATCGTACTATTTGATGATGACAAGTAGGTGTAAATTTAAAATCCGTTCTCAAGTTATTTTTAATAACTATTTCACAATGATTCTGTTGTTTTCATGTATGCAATCGAACATACATAATTATGTTACACTTAAATGCCGCTCCTTTTTTCTGTTCTGTGAAATGCTGGTGAGCTTCTTGCGCCCGTTCTTTTTTAGCCAAAAGGTGTTCTGAATTATAAAAATAAGAATTCGAATGAGCTTTTCTATAATCAGGTCAATTTGAATAAAATATAATTTCATGTCACTAAATGGGTAATAGTAAATAATTGGAAGATTCCATAATAAGAATAAAGTTGTTCTTTTATATCTTTAATTATTTAGATTGTTCAAAAGGATTTTTGAAGTTTGCTTCCTATTAATATAAACCTATGCATGTCGGGACAACTTTTCAACAGCGTTTAAGAACATAATAAAGAAACTAACGTCTAATTAATTTGAATGGGCGTTTGTCATGTTGAAATTATTTTAAGATACGGGTGCGATGAAATGGGATCAGCCACGGTAGCGCTAAGGGAATGTGCCAAATCTCCAGCACAACTGCGCCTGGCGCTCTCAGTCTCCTCGGGCTCTGAGCCGACTGGGCCCAGAATCCTGCTAGCCCTCTGTTACAACACTAAGAAAAGGGCGCTTGTCGTGATAGTGTGCCGAGGTGCTGAATTACCTCCGCGAGACAGCAACGGCTACTCAGATCCTTTTGTTAAACTGTGAGTATGCCACACACACAAATCACAATTACCAAAGAAATAGGTTTTTGTGTTGTATTAATAGAAGGGTACTATTAATAAACTTTTAAACGTACCTAACCCTGTTACACACAGAGATTTATCTTGTGACCGGAAATAGTATGTTAAGGAGATTTGAAGCTTTTTTTCTGCTTATTCTAATTTATTTAAGCTACCGAATTTCGGCAGATTGACTCAAATTTGGCCGAAGCGAAGTTTGGTAAAAGCTGTCGAACTTCAGTAATACCAAATTATTATAATCGGATAATTAGTATGGAACCATTTGTTTGCGAATCCGACTCGCAATTGACCGGTTTTTATTGTTGTGTAAAGTCTTGTATAAGGACCAACGAAAAAGGTCTCTCATTATCTGCATGTCTCTATTCCGTTTCTTTTACTTTTAATTCAATTCAATAACAGGCACCTGGATCCAGACCCGTATCACAAGAAACACAAAACGTCTATCAAATGGCGCAATCTCAATCCTGTATGGAACGAGGAATTCTGCTTCGAAACCCGGCCCACAGAACTGTCTAGGCAAAACTTAACTCTAACCGTTTGGGATAAGGACTACGGGAAACCGAATGACTTTTTGGGCAGCTTGATATTAGGAGCCACCAGTAAAGGGAGAAGGTTGAAACATTGGATGGACTGCATCAAGTTCCCTGATCATCGTCACGAACAATGGCATTCTTTAACTGACACACAACATTTGTAAGTGTACCTTTATTATCTTAACCCGTTAGGTACCTTGAGGGGTTTGACGTTTGAAGTCCCCTTGTTGAATAATATGACCGCTTCTGTATTTAACCCTCTCTGGTTTTGACCACTTCTGCTTATGACTACCTCGTAATATGACTTTTTAGATTCGACTATTGCATTTTTATTCTCCTTTCAGTACTTTACTGAAGGATAAAAATAAAGCCAAAGAATAAAAAGAATAATTATGTTGCTGAAAACCAATAATTTTTACAACAATCTTCAGAGATTATGTTACTAATGTGATGATAGGTAATTAATAATTATATTACGAGTTAGGGTATAAAATATAGAAAAAAATATTAATTTTCAATAAGCTGTTCGGAGTTTCGTGTTATTATGAAAAAAGTTCCGTATTTTTGCACACCATAATAAAGGTAGTCAAATAAGGAAGTGGTCAAAAGCGGAAATGGTTCATACAAGAACTAGGCTTGACAAGAAGTGGTCGAATCCAGAATAGGTCATAACTAGAAAAATACCAATGAAAAAGAACTAGGCTGGTTCTAAATGTTAAATTGACTTTTAGGGCCACCTGCACCAAAAATTTAATTGAAATATGGCTAAATCCTATTTATCTCATCATTAAAAACTGTTTATCGTCAAATAAAGATAGAATGAAGCATATTCATATTATATAGCTTTGGATTATTATCTTTGGTGCAAGTGAACATTAAAGTAAAATTATTATAATTAGTACCTATCGACTATTTTTTTAAATATGAATATTTATGTCAAACAACGTTGATGTTTTTCAAGATTTATTAGGATTGTATTGTGTATTACACAAAATACATTTTATATACATAAGTTTTTGAATGAATAGAACTAAACAAAAAAATCACTTTTATTCGAGTTTATGATTCTTTGTAAAAATACAATGGAAGGAGCTTCTAAGGAAGATATGGTGCTATATAAGAAATATAATGAGAAAAACGTTGACTTATGAATGTAAAATTATGAAAGGGATTCACTTAAAAAGAAAATATTTTTTAAATAAGAGAAAGAACAATATTATTATTTTACGAAGACGAATAGGGAAAACTACTGTGATAATAATACTATGTAAAAATTATAAATCCAGTCTTATTGTATATTTTAAGCTAAAGATTATTGCCACAGAATTAAATAAAGGTTAATGCTACAGGTCGCGGCATGTAACTCTAGCGCTGAACAAAACGCGGAGGGGATAGCTGCGCACGCCTACCCGCGCACGCCTACCCGCGCACGTCTACCCGCGCACCTCGTTTCCCCCCAAGAAATCTAGATTTTTCCTTCTGCTCAATAACGTTCAGCGCTAGAGTTTCGTGCCGCAACTTATAACTGCTCTAAATTACTATGAAAGTATCCTCATAGACCTTGATTAGACCACTTTCACTGGTTACAAGAATTTTTGCTAAATATGATTTCTTAACACTATTTACCTATTTCTATTGCGTGATATGAATTCACAGCCTAACTTGAAATTTACACTTTATACAACAGATAGGTATTTTCAATTCAAAGAAACAAATACCTTCGACAAAAGTAAAATTAATGTAATTCATTCCTGTACAAGGCAGGGTTAATTGAGATAATTAGAAGCGGATTCATGGACTAAATGAGGTATTATTTATTTCTTGAAAATGGTTCAAAAAGTTAAGCGTTTGAGATTTCATCAAGTTCGTTAACAGTACAAATATTCCAGTTATATTATTAAGAAAATTAAAACGTCATTATACATAATTAAAAATTTAAATTATGGAGCTCCGAAATCTGTAATTCTGCTGGTTTGCGTAGAAATGAAATAAGTAAGAACACATATTTAATGTTATACAGACTGTAATATTGATAAAAAATGTATGTAAAAATGTTGTTTCTAGGTGTTGTACAATGTAATCAAAATATAAAAAAATATTTTCTATGTGAAAGGAGAACGTTTAATATGTGCCAAATATGAGAAGGGTACCTATGATATGTTAGATATGTGGCTGCCTTTATGTAAGTATCGTTATTGAAATAAAGATTGTTTTGTAACAATGTTTTTGTTTATTTATTTATTAAATCTTCCATTCAAATTAATTTTACAATTAAATACCTATGTACCTACTATTTCATACATTTTCATCATACATACGTTCTTTGACTTTTTTAATTATATACCTACCCAAGTTAGTACAAAATAATACTACCTATTATACCTACTATGATCTATATATATAAAACTCAAAGGTGACTAACTGATTTTTTTTTTTTGTTTCCTCCCAGGCGGGGGAGAGGGTGAGAAATCCTCATGGATACCCTACAGCCGGCTGTAAGGTTATGTCAGACTCTTACTGACTAAAAAACACCCTTTATTCATGCTTATGGCCAGAAGGGCCTTACAAGCTTCATCTGAAGCGATCAACCCCCGAGAGGGGGAAGATGCGGCGCTGCGTTAGTTTAAACTAGTGCATAGTTTAAAATAACGCAAAATGCGCTTAGAGGACAAGTGCACTCAGATGTGCACTTGAAAGACTAACTGACTGACATAGTGATATATCAACGCACAGCCCAAACCACTGGACGGATCGGGCTGAAATTTGGCATGCAGGTAGATGTTATGACGTAGGCATCCGCTAAGAAACGATTTTGATCAATTCTACCCCCAAGGGATTAAAATAGGGAATGAAAGTTTGTATGAAACGTTGTCAATTTTAAACCGATCGGGCTGAGTCTTTGCATGCAGGTAGGTGTAAGAAGAATCATAGATGAATGTCATTGTGTATAATACAAGCCTGAGAACAAAAACTATAGTCTACACTTCAGCTCTACACCGAAGCGAAGCGAGGGCGGGCCGCTAGTATACTATTACTATAGTCCTGTCAATGCATGGAAAAATGCGAGAACCTTGCAATTCTGCCAAACAGCACCAATTTACGCCGACATTTTGATTTGGTTTTGCAAAGGAGATTCTCAGCTTCCATACATGTTTGGCCTAAAGACCAATAATCATGAAAAATTGTTTCCTAGATTCGTAATTATATATAAATTACTGTAGAAACGAATATTATTGACGGACACCCCTGAGAACTTCTATAAACCATTAACATGAATGATTTTGAGGTTGTTTGCAAATAGGTAATAGGTATTAAAATAATAAAAAAAACAATTAAATAACGAAATTATGTATTAGATTCAGGTATATAAAGCATGTAGATTAATAGATAGTTGCCTGTTTTTAAAGTTAATGCATAAGAGTAACTTTTAAAATCAGGTATCATTTAAGCATTTCCGGTTATACTAATAAGGTACTCTGTGACAGAAAATGTGTGTTATTTTTGAATGAGCCACAGATTAGAGAGAATTTTTAAACTCTCGTTAACTAAAGAAAGCTTATTATTTCTGTTATGTTAATATTATAACCATGTTTTAGATTTTTAGTGTATCACACCTTATAATGTTTTTATGGAGGTGTTTGGCGAAAAATGTATGGCAATAGACTTTATGATGTCGCCTACCATCTTTAATAGTTGTCTTAGCACATTTGCATGTAGAAAAAATGATAATATACTTGTGGATATTAAATACCACAGTGTAATAAAAAAAATGATTTATTTTATCGATCTTTACATTATAAATTTGTTTTGATGTTATATAAACAACTTTGATCACTCTTTGGCTGAATGTTACTACACCCATAGCCATTAAAAATGATTCGTATGTTTTCCAAACCGGTAAAAATATAAGTCCTTTTTAAAATAAATATATTATACAAAGGTGTCCGTTATAATCTAATGACTATAAAATAAATTATAAATTACGCCAAGAATTACCGTATGTGTCAATATTTTTTGTGCATTTGGGCCAATTTGAGCAATCACCTTTGTTAATGTGTCGAGGGTGCAGCTTCCCTGGGGGTGGATGCTACCCCTTCTCGGGGATGATTTTTTTTATTAAATATAAGTATGGTTTCTTAGCAAATTTTTGTTCTATAAAGTTTATACTGAAAGTGAATACTTTTGACGTGACAACGTCTTAAATTAGGTTGCGGCTGGGAGTCACTTATGAAAAAGTGTAACGCTCGGTAACGTTACGATGAGTCTCTCGTGTTAAGTTTAAGTTTACATGTACAATGTTTTAGTAAACAAAATATATTTCTATAGTTAAAATTTGTGCAATTCTTATTTTCATTCAATTCCTTGTTCCTATTGTGCAATTTAATTATATTCATATCAATAAATATTCTACCGAGAAAAAGACGTTGTCACGTAAAATCTTCGCCCGTAAAACCGACTTTACAGGCAACCATTTTTTTTTTTGTTATCGACTTATTCGAGAGCGAAAATCTAATTTTCGTACCATTTGCTCAAAAAAGTGACATTCTATGCCACAAAAAGCGAACATAACAATAGTCATTTTTAATCTGTTAAAAACAGGGAAAGAAAATTGTACTTAATTTCATTCATCCTCTAGGGGAGAATGTGATTTAAATTTAAAATACTTACCGAAATTAAATTTATACTGAACTACATCTGTGTTAACACCATTGAGTTTGTATGTAAAGCATTATACATCTTTTTATCATAATCATAATAATCATAATCTTTATTTGCTAAAAACACGGTATATAGGTATTACACAACGGTTTGAGCACGTGTTTTGCCATTTTAAAAATAGCATGCAAATACATAATATCGTCCCTTTATTGGCAAAACCAATTATCTACCAAAAACTGAACTTGTGGCAATGATGATTTAAAAGTTTGACAGAAAAAATATGTAACTAAATTTCATATATTTTAACTGCAATCATGTAATTTTAATGAAAAAATTAATAAAGTATGTTTGTAAATCATAAAAATAGTAGTAATTTATTGAAAATGCTTGAAAAAATGCCAAAACCTATCTTTAGGGAGGTCATTTAATTGGTTGTTCCTGAATAACTTTTTCGGCGGTAGGAGTAAAATTAACTAGACGTTTTTAAAAATCATCATCTTTTTATTTTAATTTTAAATAGTAAAAGTATCATTTGGTTACCTTTTTAGTTCCAAATTTAGCAGCTAATACAATAATAGTCACTATATATTGTTAGTGGCATACTCCATGCAATAAATCCAATTTTAACTGCACTTCACTGCCGGCTGACATTGTTCTTTGCACTGCATTATAATTTTTCTCAACTGACTTGAAAATGGCCACTTTGAGTGATATACATAATACTCAAAAGTCACTTGAATCCATTCTCCTGAAGAAGATGACAGAATTTGAGGCACAACTGAAATCAACAACGGAGCCGTCTTCGGTTGGTGTCCTTTACGAAGAGTTCAGAAACTTCAGGGAGACTGTTTCAAGCATCTTCAGCGTCCTTCAACAGCAAATACTGAGCCTTACTCTTTCTGTTGACTCCATTGAAGCTAGACAGCGTCGCAAAAGTTTGCTTTTTTATGGTGTGCCAGAGGAAACCAAGGAAAACACTAGTGACCTCATAGTTCAACTAATTCAGGAGAAACTCTCTATTGAGAATGTTGGACCTTCTCATTTCAAGGCTTGTCACCGTCTCGGGGCTCGAGTTGAGGATCGCCCTCGTCCTATTCTTGTGAGGTTCACAGACCACACAGCAAAGACTTCAATCTGGATGAAGAAGACCGCTCTTAAGGGCACATCGATTGTAATCACCGAGTTCCTAACCCGTAGAAGACAGGCTTTGTTCTTGGCTGCTCGCAAGAGATTTGGCATTAAGAATTGCTGGTCCCTTGATGGTGATATTTTCATCAAACAATTAGACGGGACGCGTCGCAAAATTGTTTCTGAGGAGGAGCTTGAAGCATTAAGCTGCGATTCCAACGGAAGTCATCGTAAAATTGCCGCCGAGAGGGACCCTCATGCATTGGGTGGTGACAGCAATGGAAATCGTCGCGTAATTGTCGCCGAGGAGGATCCTGAAGCATCAAGTGGTGATACCAATGTTTCAGCTCTTGTTCCTTGTGCTACGGGTAAGCAAGCTTCTATCGCGTCGCGCAGCAATCGGGACGGGAATGTCGCTTCGCATCATCAAACCACCATAAGAAGTAAGCGGAATGTTAGAACTAACAAGTAGTTGCATTATTGTTTATTGTTACTCAGCTGAATCGTTTTAAAGTTTATTTTTATGCCAATTGCTTTACTTGTATTGCATTATATTGATCATAGTTTTCTTGACCGCTTTTACACGCAATGACAATGGAGGTACCGCACATTTTTCTTTATTTGTTGCTAAAATAACTTAATTTGACCCTCTTTATTTTCGCTTTTATTGGCAGACACTATAATGTTTTCTTTCAATCTGACCACAGACTACGAAGAGATTCTGTTTTTGACGTTTCATTAGCTTGACTTTTGTTATTATAAATTTTACCCGTTTGAGAAGGCAAAGTGATTTATAAAGTTACAGCCAATTTTAAAGTTGTTACTGGTGTCGATTCTGGCATGTTTCTCTAAATCTAAACTTAGATTTGACAGCGGTGTATCCTTGTCATTCTCTGTACAGAGTGAAAGGGAGGGACTGATGTTGGGTTTGGTTTTGAGTTTGGAGAATCACTCCAGAATCGACACCACTGTTGTAATTTATTTTTAGTAAATTTTTTTTACATATTGTTTTTATGTATAAATATTAGTTATATTTATCATATCATAGAAGGGAATGACTGATTAGTTTTAAAAAATGTATGGTTGTTAATTGCGGTACTCCATAAATATTTATGTAATTCTCTCCATAAGTTGTAAAAATGGCATAAATCAATAATGTATTTGTTTGAGCTTTTGTATAGAATTATGTACAATTGGTTATTTAACCCCCCGTTGATTCAGCTCGTGAGTATCTTTTCTATTTGTAGTGTATTTTATATATTTTTTTTTTTTTTAATGTTATCATTTGTTTTCATCTCATTTTGTTACTCAATCTTGTCAGCCGGCAGGTGAGCGATTACCGGCATTAGTTGCGTGTTCAAGTAGTAATATATAAAAATAATTTACCTATATTTATATTAGTATATGTATATAGCTATATATATTTTATTTATTAATGGATAATTCTTTTTATTCTGCTTGCGGATCAGACATTTCTTCTTCTTCAAATGATTCCTTTCATGACGTTATGACTCTTGGTGACTCGCTCAATTCTGAATTAACAGCTTTTAAGGACTTTTTTAATATTTGTCATATTAACGCCCAAAGCATCCCGTGTCATCACCACGAATTGCTTGAGACATTTTCCCCTAATTATGTTCATGCGGTTCTTGTTTCTGAGAGCTGGTTGAAGCCCTGCCTGAACTCAACTTCATATGATATTCCTGGGTTTACGCTTATTAGGAACGATAGAATTGGCAAAGGTGGAGGTGGTGTTGCTATCTACCTTCGAGCAAATATCGCTCACAAGATTGTCAGTGTTTCACCCTCTCTTTTTTCTGGTACTTCGGAATATATTTTTCTTGAAATCACTGTCAGTCGAGAAAAGGTTCTTTTAGGCGTGGTCTATTGCCCACCGTCTTTGGACTGCCATGATTCTTTGGAAGCTGCTCTGACACCACTTAGCACTGATTACTCCCATCACATCATCATGGGTGATTTTAACACCGACCTCGTTAAAAATTCCGTCGCCGCCGTTAAACTCCAAAATCTTTTCAAATCTCTCAGCTTTTCTGTGCTCCCTCTTAATCCCACTCATCATAATGCTCAATCTTCAGACACATGGCTTGACCTTATTGTCACTTCCTCTGCGAATAACTTCACAAAGTTTGGTCAGTTCTCTGCTCCTGGTTTCTCTCACCATGATCTCATATTTGCTTCATATAAACTGAATATGACCAAACCGAAGCCAAAGGTACTGCTCATGCGCAATTTTGCCAAACTCAACACTGATGCTCTAAGATCTGATGCTGCTGACATAGATTGGTCACCAGTTTTGAATTCCAATTCTATTGAGGTTAAAGTTAACTCATTTAATTCTCAGATTCTTGAGCTCTATAATATCCATGCCCCCTTGCGTCGTGTAAAGCTGAAACGTCCCCCTGCTCCTTGGATATCCAAGGGAGTTCGTATGGCCATGACTAGGCGTGATCGGGCCTTCCGCAAGTTTAAAAAGGAAAGATCGGAAAATAACTGGAATCGGTTTAAATCTGCCAGAAATTTATGCAACCGGATGGTGAGATCTGCAAAGCGTCGCTACTTTTTCGACAGCCTGGCTAACTCCACATCAGCCGGGGCCTGGAAATTATTAAAAAGTGTTGGTCTCGGAAAGTCCCAAGCCTCTGCTGGTTTTTCTTCTTGCTCTTTTTCACTTAACGAACTTAACTCTCATTTCTCTTCAATTTCACCTCTAGACTGTGTCACCAAATCCAACACGATTTCTGAATTAAAATCTATTCCGTCTCGTGATATCGAGCCTTTCTCCTTCTCCTTAGTGTCAACTGACCATGTTAAAGAAATTTTTCGTTCCCTAAGTTCTAACGCTGTCGGCTGCGACGGCATCAGTCGCACTATGCTTCTAAATATTCAGGATTACATAATCCCAATTTTAACACATATCATAAATTTTTCCTTCGAGAATGGTTCGTTCCCTTCCTTGTGGAGAAAGGCCTTTATAATTCCTCTCCCAAAAACTAATAACCCTAAGGTATTGAGCCACTTTAGACCCATTTCTATTTTGCCGTTCCTCTCTAAAGTCCTGGAAGCAGTGGCACAAAAACAGCTTTCTAAATTTATTCTAGACAACTCATTACTCTCACAATATCAATCTGGTTTTCGCCCAGGACACAGTACGTCTACTGCTCTTCTTAAAGTCACTGAGGATGTCAGAGATGGTATGGAGCTTGGCAAGTTGACAGTGCTCGTGCTGATTGATTTTACCAATGCTTTTAACACTGTCGACCATGATATTCTCCTTGCCTTTCTGGCACACCTTAGTGTATCTCCATCCACCTTAAAATGGTTTTCCTCATACCTGCACGACCGCCATCAAGCGGTTCGTGTTGACAAATCGCAGTCCGATTGGTGCAGCTTAGCGGCTGGCGTTCCTCAGGGCGGTATCCTATCGCCACTTCTTTTTTCCGTTTTTATCAATTTCATATCCACTTTTCTTCGCTGTTCGTTTCATTTGTACGCCGACGACTTGCAGTTATACCGCCGTTGCAGTTCTGATGAGATTGACTCTACTATATCTCTCCTCAATGAGGATCTTGATATGCTCTGCAAGTGGTCTGAGCGCTTTGGTGTTGTCGTCAACCCGACTAAGTGCCAGGCTATTATTATTGGTGGATCTCGCCAAATATGTAAGGTTGATATTGGCGCTGTAAGTCCAATTGTCTATAATGGCATGCAAATTCCTTTTTCTACAAGTGTTAAGAATCTTGGTTTGTACATTGACAGTACCTTTGGCTGGTCCACTCACATTAACGAGACATGTCGGCGGGTCACAAATATGCTCCGTGCCCTATATAGACATAAAAATTTTCTCCCTGTTCACACAAAAATCTCTTTAATTCAGGCTCTTGTCCTACCATCCATAGATTATGCTGATGTGTGTTATCCTGACCTAAATAAAGATCTTCTTGGTAAATTGGAGCGGTCTCTTAACAGCTGTATTCGATTCATATTCAGTCTACGGAAATATGATCATATTACTTCATTTCGCCGTGAACTGAATTGGCCGCCTCTTTCAGACCGTCGTGATTTAAGAATTCTCACATCTCTGTTCTCAATTCTTTTTGACCCTAATGCTCCGTCTTACCTGAAGTCCAAATTTCAGTTTTTAAGTTCCACACACTCTCGTCCTCTTCGTTCATCTGAAAATCTTCTTTTGTCTATCCCCTCCCACTGCTCCAGCTTCGTATCAAACTCATTTTGTCTCCAAGCTATTCGTCTCTGGAACGATCTTCCGGAGAGTGTGAGAAAAGCACCCAGTAAAACTGCTTTCAAGGTCCTCGTACGTCGGCATTTCGCTAAGAAGTCATAACAATTTCAATTTCTAAGTATATTATAATCAAACTCTGGTCAATCCGCCTAATATTAATTTTATTTTTATTATATTTTATTATTATTTGTATTTTGTTTTATTAAAGTATTGTTAAGTAAGTATAGAGGTATTTATTATTGTATATATTTAGGTATTTATCGTATATATAAATATGTATGTATATATATGTAGTTATGTAAGTATATTTATAGATGTTATTACTGATAGGATCGCCGGTGGGAGGAAAAGGTGAAATTAGTGCAAAAACTTAATGTTTTTTAATATTTCGAGAGCGAGCGTGCGTTTCAAACCAAGTTCGTTAGCTGTATAAAAATTCTTAATTTACCTGTCATTTTTAATATTTGGTAAACTACCGCACGATTGCTACCAAAATACATTTTATTAATAAAAGCTCAAAATCACATCATATAAATAACATTCAGCGGCATTAGGTAAGTATCAACAGGTTTACATATTAATTTAACTAGTTTTTTTATATATTAAGGAAGTGATCCACTGAACGCCTGATAAAGAACATCTGCTTTAGTATATTAAACATTGCCGTAACTAAATGATAAGGAGTTCTTTTGGTTGCTTCCACTGTCTAACTAAATTACGATAGGATTTCTTACGTCTAATCTAATCCAATGAACAATTTTATTTTTCAGCAGTGTGGCGATCATCAACATCCTCCCCCCTAGTGTCGAGAGAACGACACTCATCAACGAAGGTAAGTGGGGCCACACGTGCGGCCGGTCTTTTCATTATGCCCGTCCTAGTCCTGATGTCAACTACTCTTACCCTGTCATCTGAGCCTGCGTAGACACGTTCTATAATGCCCTTGGGCCACGTATTTCGGGGTGAAGATGGATCAACTACAATGACAAAATCACCTACTTTGAGCTTACATCCTTCCCTGTTCCACTTACTACGAGGGATCAGTAACGGTAAGACCTCTTTCATCCACCTACTCCAGAATAGATCTACTAGGCGCTGTGCGATCCGCCATTGTCGTCGTAGATAAAGATCACCATCGTTAAAAACGCCATGTAAGGGCAGAGAAAAGGACGCGGTGCCACCAGCACTGGAAGAACACAGCAAAAAATGGTTCGGAGTCAGAGCCTCTTGAGCTGATGGATCTACCGAAACGTGAGTGAGCGGTCTGCTATTAACCATGTTTTCCACCTCAGCCAGGACAGTGGCAAGCACCTCCTCTCTGGGGGACCTGTCTTTGAGCACAATTTTCAGTGCGGTCTTAACACTTCGGATAAGACGCTCCCATGCTCCCCCCATATGTGGACTCGCAGGAGGGATAAATCGCCAATCCACTCCGTGATTGAGAGCTTCAGCAACGGCTGTCTCCTTGTCGATGTCCTTGATGGACTGTTTCAGCTCGTTGCAAGCTCCTCTCATATTGGTGCCATTGTCTGATATAAGCGAGCGTGGCCATCCGCGCCTCGCTGCCATCCTTCGTAGAGCCATTATAAGGGAATCTGCAGTAAGGTTAGGTACAATCTCAATATGTACGGCGCGTACCGTTAAGCAAGTGAATAGGACGCCATACCGTTTTGATCTATGCCTACCCACTGATACTTCAATTGGACCGAACAAGTCTAGCCCACACACTGTAAACGGTCTCTGATGATGCATAAGTCGTCCCTCAGGGAGATCGCCCAGGCGCGGCGGTTGAGGGTTCGCTCTCTTCATTCGACAGACGAAGCACTGAGATGACACAGTACGTACTGTGGGTCTCAAATTAACAATCCAGTACCTTTGCCTAAGTTCGTTGATAACCATCTCATTATTTGCGTGAGCGGCTTTTATATGGTAATACTTGACGAGTAGCCGGGCTATGTGACAACGGCCATCCAATATGATTGGACATTTCATTTGGTCTTCTACTCCCGAAACGGCGTTTATTCGCCCACCCGCACACAAAAGACCATCGTTATTCAAAAATGGTGTCAATGTGCGTATTCGACTGTCCCGATTTATATCTTTATTTTGCTTTAATAACTTTGTTTCGGCAGGGAAGGAAAGTGACTGCGCGCATCGCAATAGTAACACTTCAGCTCTTCTCATAAGTGCAAAATCGATTTCTTTTGATTTATTTCCCCTACATTTTTCAGTGAACAAGAGTACGGCAGCGGTACTACGCAACAAACGCAACCAACTAGAGAAACGAGTTGGTTCGGGAATAGGTAAATAACATATATTGTCACTACTGTTAACTATGTGTAATAAACCGTGTTCATCTTTTGTTTCAGGTACGGATTCCGGTTCCTGAGGCCAGTCCTCGCGGGAAGAACGCAGAAACGAGGGCCCGCTTAACCACTCACAATGGGTGTGCAACGCGCCACAATCAGTACGAAGTTTCGTCGCAAGATCGGCTATATTCAGCTCAGAGGGCACGTAATGCCAGTCGCTTACGCTGCTCAGCTGATCGATTTCCCCGAGTCTATTAGCAATAAACACGTTATGATTTTTTGTATCATTTCTAATCCAACTCAAAACAATTGTTGAGTCTGACCAGAAATAAACTTTATTATATTTTATTCTATGTTCCTTTTTTATTGTATTTGCTAACCTACATCCCAATAATGCGGCCTGTAACTCTAATTTAGGTACTGTAATTGCATGTTTTATCGGCGCGACACGGCTTTTACTGGCTATGAATGAAATGCACAATTCATTATTAGTTTGTTTTCGCCAGTAAGCAACGGATGCGTAAGCGCAAGGTGAGGCGTCGCAAAAAATATGTAGCTCTAAATCTGTCCCACTCGCACCCGTGGCTCCTGAGGAGCAGAGTGTCTCGCTCTCAGTGGTCTGCCTATCGACTACGTTATTCGATGAAGAAACAAGGAAATTTGAACTCTCGGTCGACGGAGAAAAGTACCATCTAGGAATACGGATGTTAGCAATATTTTTTTATTGAATTAACCATTCACTAAATGAAGTAAACAAACTGTCAGGAATTTCTTGGTCCCAGTCTAATTTAATTTTCCAAACTTGTTGCATATATATTTTTGATTGAATGGTAAATGGGGCAAGAAACCCGTGCACGTCAAAAATTGACATTATTATACATAACATTTCGCGCTTAGTAGGCTTACGAGTTAAAGTCAAAACTTCGGTAGGGATACGTTTTAGAGAAACATCAAATGCAAACGTATCGCTACACGGATACCACAATAGACCTAAAGTGCGTTCAGGCTGATTTTCTAAATTGAACCTTACAGCCTTGTCACTTAACACCTGTTTAGGAATATGTTTTAAAACACTAGAAGAGTTACTCATCCAATTTCGCATTTCAAAATCACTCTGTTTATGAATGAATGAGACATCTTGTATCATCTTTACGGCGGTGACGTCATCGGTAAAACTATCAATAAAGTCATCCATGTATTGGCTTGTTTTTATTGCACTAACGGCATCAGGGAAAGAATTTTGAAAACGCTCGGTATTTTTATTCTGACAAATATATTGTGCGATAAATGGTGAGCAATTGGCACCAAAAATTAATGACGTCATCACGTATTTTTGAGCATTTTTGTCTTTAGAATCTCGCCAGAGAAATCTAAAGGCGTGACAATCTTCATGTCTAATTTTTATTCTCAAAAACATATCTTTAATGTCTCCAATAACACCCACAGAATGCTCCCTAAACCTAAACATTATACCTAACAATGACTTTAATAAGTCAGGGCCTTGTAATAAAAAATCATTTAATGAATACCCACTAGACTTAGCGGCGGCATCATAAACCAGTCGTAATTTTTGTTTATTTGGATTATCCACACCGAAGTGGGGTAAATACCAAACATGTTGCACAGGCTTAGGTGACATGAGTTCGCTTTCCGTAATTTTTCGTGCGTAATTATTAACAAATAAATGATCAATTCGTTCACGGTAACGAGCGGCATACCCTTCGTTAACGGTTATTTTACGTTCAACTGACAACAAACGTTTGTATGCTGTAGGATAGGAATCAGGCATCTCAAAGTCATCGTACTTCCACGGCAAACCTACATACCAAACACCGTCAACTAACTTAGATGTTTTATTTAAAATATCAACGGCGCGCAACTCGTCAGCGTTCTGGCGCGGCTTGGAACAAATACCTATGGACTCTAGTGAAAAATATTTAGAGACAAGGTCATGTAGTTGTTTGTCATTGTAAAAACTTTTCTCAGGCGTAATAGGGGTGTCAGTGGAAGACGACGGCAAGTCGGTTTGAATATTAAATAAAGAATAACAATTTAATACGACGTCCGTGCATTCTTCAGCATACTTTTTCGAATAAAAATCGGTATAATTAATTAATGACTCTAATGCAGCATTATTTAATCTGCCGTGAACACTCCATCCTAATAGGGATTTTGTGATGTATGGGCCACACTGCTGTTCACTATCTCTAATACATTCAATAGGAGCCATCAAATGGTAATTATCTTGACCAATTAAAATTTTTGGTTTCACATCGCATTTACACAAACCGAGATGTTTATATTTAAAATACAGGCTAGTGTTTGAAATACTTTGAGTAGGTAAATCTAACTTTGACATCTTTCGAGCACACAAATTAAAATTATCACCATTATTGTTCACTACGTCAAATGATAAAATCTCGGACTCACATACCAGTTCGCTGTTCCATGCGCTACGCGCGCGCATCGTGATAGGCTTACCGCGCAAGCCCAGCTGATCGGCGAGGTCGGCTGCAACCAAGGTCACGGTCGCCCCGCCGTCCAGCAGGGCGTGCGCGTGTATACTCGCCCCCCCAGGGCAGCGCACCGTCAGTGGTACTATCTTCAAAAGCACCGATGGGCACGGGAAGTCGCTCATGTGGTTCACCGCCGTTTCATCAGCGGAACGATCTTCGATATTATCAGGCGCAGGCTTCGATTTAGGCCAGTGTAAAAGGCGATGATGTGGTTGCCCGCATCCTTCGATGTCGCAGTTTACGGCGGTACAATCAGTCGGCTCATTGTGACGTTTACTAAGACACTTGTAACATAGTTTATTCACGCGAACAAAACGCCAACGGTCCTTGCGTAAAGCGCGTTGAAATCTTGCGCATTTTTCTAATGCATGTAATGCACGACGACAAAAATTACACTTCACCGACGACTTCATAGACAATGTACCAATACTATTTACGTTTTCTTCATCACACACTAACACACTCTGATTATGCTTGTTAACATTGTATTTTATTTCTTTCCTTTTGTACTCACTCTGTATATAGCTCACTCCAGAGGAGGCTATTTTTATTGCTTCTTCATGCAAAAAATTTGAGAGTTGTTCTAGTTTAGGTAAATTTCTGTTACCTTGGAAATTGTGTAGGTAATCTGCCCACTTGGTGATCAGAGCGGTGGGTAATTTCGATACCACTATGGATACCTGCTCCGGGCTGCGTAGATAGTCATTTTCGTTTATACATCGAATAGCTGCCACACAATTTTTAATTTTAATTGCGAAATTTACTATTTCTCCGTGATAGTTGTGTGGGAGTGGTGGTATTTTTTTCAGTTGAGATGATATTTTACGCATAATATTTTCCGGCCTGCCAAATCTGAGCTCAAGGGTTTTCATGATTTCTCTCGGTGAGGTAGCGGTAATAAGCAGAGATGATGTCACTTCTTTTGCATTGCCACGAAGGCACTTTCGAAGACGCCATATATTTTCAGTATCTGAATAATTACACAGTCGCGTTGACTCCTCGAATGCTTCCTTGAAATGTAGCCACTCCATGGGGTCTCCAAAGAATAACGGTAGATCTTTAGATGTGGACAACCTAGTAAGTAGCTGCTGGTCAGAACTTGGCGGCTTAGCAGATGCGATGTTAATAGCTTGGTGTAGGGCATCTGCCAGCTTTTCTAAATCACTAGCTGGTTTTGTCGGGCAGGCAGTAGCTGCTGGCTCCGGGTCTATGTACTCCTCGTGTTGCGAAGTCTGTAACCAATGTCTGACCTTGGAAGATCGCTCTGATGCTAATGACTGACGTGACCCCTGCAGGTCAGCTATATCAGCAGCTAGTTTTTTCTCCAATAACTCCTTCTCGATACGCGCTTTCGTCTGTGCAGCTGCAGCTTCTGCTAATGCTGCTTGAGCTCTGGCTTCCGCATTAACAGCTTCTAGTTCTAACTTTGCCTTAGCTTGTGCTGCCTCATACTCCAGCTGTTTCTTTCGTGCAAGCGAAGATGAAGAAGTTTTCATAGATGCATCTTTTTCATGCACTTCGTTCTTGGTGAAGGTTTTCTCGTGAACATCGGTCTCACTTTTCACCTCTCTTTGTGCAGACGCTTGAATTCGTCTTGTTGCGCTTCGTGTCGTAACACTTGGCGTGCGAGACAATGCAAACGCCATCCCTGATTACAGGTTTTGTTCCTCTTGATGATCCTGGCTCGATGACCACTTTATTACTGATAGGATCGCCGGTGGGAGGAAAAGGTGAAATTAGTGCAAAAACTTAATGTTTTTTAATATTTCGAGAGCGAGCGTGCGTTTCAAACCAAGTTCGTTAGCTGTATAAAAATTCTTAATTTACCTGTCATTTTTAATATTTGGTAAACTACCGCACGATTGCTACCAAAATACATTTTATTAATAAAAGCTCAAAATCACATCATATAAATAACATTCAGCGGCATTAGGTAAGTATCAACAGGTTTACATATTAATTTAACTAGTTTTTTTATATATTAAGGAAGTGATCCACTGAACGCCTGATAAAGAACATCTGCTTTAGTATATTAAACATTGCCGTAACTAAATGATAAGGAGTTCTTTTGGTTGCTTCCACTGTCTAACTAAATTACGATAGGATTTCTTACGTCTAATCTAATCCAATGAACAATTTTATTTTTCAGCAGTGTGGCGATCATCAACAGATGTTATGTATTATAATTTTATATTAAGTATCATGTAGTTTTATCAATTTTCTTTTTTCCTTTCACCTTTTGCTTTTATTTACTTAACCGCATAATTGTCTCTGCTTAGCCCGATGGTTGACTGGTAGAGAATGCCATGTGGCATTAAGTCCGCCATTTGTTGTAAATAACAATAAAGAGTAAATAAATAAATAAAAAATAAAATAAATAACGACATAAGTATATATATCATTAATTAAATCACTTGCAGCTTATCTTATAGCTTCACCGGAATTTTTCCAAGAAAATAATAAGGTACCAAAAATAACTGTAAAAATAACACTCTGAAACATTCTACAAATTGAAATTTAAAAAAATATAATTGGTTTTGCTTGAGTAAAATAAATAATTGTGGTAAACTATCTGCAAAATGTTCATAGTTATACAACGAACTAGTCAAAACCTGGTCATTGTTATTTTTATAATTATAAAAATACCAAAAAATCATTACTGACATGAAAGTAACAACTGAATAAAGTAGTAAAATAATAAGAATGTTATATTAGGAAATAATCCACTTTATTAGAAATTTTTAATTTTTATCTAATTATTCAAAACAATCTGTTAAAAAATGAATTAATTTAGATTTTCTATCTAAGTACTCATACAAAACAATTTGATTGTCATATTGCATTAAACTAAGAACCTAAAAAAATATAATGTAAATAAAAACTAAAAAACCTTAAAATATATAATAACTAAAGTACATTATTAAAAGGAGTCCCTTTAGGCAAGGTTCCAAAGATACTGGCAGCGTTCCCCCTTTGAATAGCTAGACTAATTCTTTGTCCGAGGTACCTGCCAGCTCTTCGGTCTCCTGTGACGTCGACTAACGTTTTTGCTATTTCCTTAAAAAGTCCTCCAGCGCTAGGACCCCACGAACCAAGGGTCTCGACACCGAATGGGACAAAATCATATTCGGAGCCTAGACCCCTGTATTTGCAAGCCTTAGCTTTTTCAGCCGCTTTGCATTTATTAAATGAATTTGACATGTCATATTTATAGTATATTTTTATGTCTCATTTTATGTACTTTATGCGTTTTTTTTCTCTCTTTATTGGATCACCAACAGTTACTACATCAATACATCTTATTTAATACAATTTTACATTCAGTGATATATTGTGTAACCACTTATAGGCGAACTCAACATGCATTACATTAAGCTTAAGCAGATAATGGTGTCGATTCTGGCGTGATTCTCTAAACTTAAAACAAAATTTAACATCATTCTCTCCTTTTCATTCTTTATAGAGAATGAGAAGGATATACTGTTGTCAAATTTAAGTTTAGGTTTAGAGAATCATGGTAGAATCGTGTGTATGGTGTGTGTTTCTTTAAATATGTTTCAAAATATTTTTATATATTTTTTATGAATTCGGAGGAATATGTAGGAGGATATGTGATCATACAATTTGTTTCGCAATGAGATCACAGAGTCATGATGTATGTCGACAATGTCACTATATTTGTTTAGAGTATAGGATAATCTCGCAATGGGCGAGTTGAAACCAAGTACCGTTCTTCTTAAGGGTGGACAAAGTTGTGTAATTGGTTTGCGCGGTATTTAAGATGGTGCTCGGAATTTGAAGAGTGCTAGTAGTTGCGAAGAGTCAGTGGTGTTTTATACCAATTTAGATAGAAATATAATATCTAGTAATTCCCGGCTGTCTGTCAAGGACAACATTCCAAAAATCTTAGCCTTTCAGTGTAAGACCCAAGATTTGCCTTAGCTTTGCCAATGCAAAATGCCAAAACTTGCACGAATCTTTTTGTTTCCTTTCTATTAGGCATGCGTCCGATATATCAAAACGAATCCAAAATCCGATTTCAAACACAAATCGATACCGAACGATTTCTCAACAAGAAAATCCGATTTCAGAAATCTAACCGAACCAAAACCAAATACCACAAGTATCCAAATCTAAATCGGATTCGAAATTCGTGCTTTCGTTTTCGGAAGTCAGATTTCGTGCTCGGAACTCCGATTTCGATTTGCTGTTTACGGAAATCTATTGCTGTTCTCTGAGGCGGGATTATTTATCACTGAAAAGATATGTCGTCTAACAACATCAAAAGTCGAGCAACTTACATTTTTGGACGCTAACCTGAAGTAATTAGGTTTGATTTTGTAAATGGTTTGAAAAATAATAAAAACAAACAGAATAACAAATAAAAATACTAAAAAATATGTAAAAAGAAATCATTGTATAAAAGCCGATTTTTAAATGCGCCGCAAAAGTTTTACTCTTAACCGTAAACATAACTTTTCTGCTAGTCCTAAGCCTAGATTTAAAGCATGAAGGAAAATCGCGAATATCTACGAGTATCCTTGCTTCCTACAATTAATTGTTTGTGATTGTCGTTAGCTAATAAAACCAAATCATAACACAAACTAGTAAATTGGCTAAGTTCAGCACATCTGAAATCGGATATCTAAAAACGGATTTTAAAATCGATTTTGAAATCTGAAATCCGATAAATATCCGTTTGCGTTCAAAACCAAAAACGCCCATGTCTACTTTCTATCCGTACACATAGGGGAAAAAGTATGGATGATTCAAAAGTGTTGTACCTTGCATCCAATTTGAATAAAGATATTTTGACTTTTATGCGGAGGGGATGGGTGGCGTATGTGGTTTAAAGACTACACTACATTATTCCAAGATAGATCTGTAATATAGTATTATTTTTGTTTTTGGGTTTCGAAATTGTTTGGTACTTCTTATCAAGAATCCCAGTAGTTTAGATTCTCTTTTAATAATATTTTCTATATGAGGCACAAATGTCAAATTGTGATCGTAAATAACACCTAAGTCCCTAATTATATCTTTATCTTGAACGAGTGTATCTTCAATACGATAGTCACAATTAATTTTGTTTTTTTTTCGTGAAAAGTTAACCACAAAACATTTTGCATTGTTAAGGTTCATCCGGTTTTGATTACACCACACCACAAGCCCATCTAAATCTGACTGCAGTAGTCCGCATACGTAAATTTTATTTTTAACCATTTAACTTCCCGTCCATCTGTGTTTTTGGTTCTATTCAAAATTATTGTAGAAGCCAGTTTTTCAAGTCTTTAAATTCATTGTATTTAAATTACTTGACTTGATAACAATTTTTGAAGTGAAACTTCTTTAGGCACGCTTGACTTGGGGGGTGAACTGGCGAATTTGTTACGTTTTGTTTTTATAGATAGGTGACAAATGACACCACCCGACCTGATGTTAAGTGAAGGTGAAGTCCAGTCGCGTTACGATTAGTTCCATCCATAAACAATGACAATACCCGTCACACTATACATGAATCTAGTGCTTGGTGGGTGATAACGGACCCAGCGCAGATTGATGGCTCGGTGACATGACACTCTTATGCTAAGCAATGCTTTTTCACCATAGAAGGGAACGACATATATGTTTGCTAAGAGCTTTTCTGCCAAACATTATGCATTATTCAATTTATACCTAATTAGTTACCTAAAATAAATCCATGCGGCTGAAATAGCAAAAACAGCGATTATGTATGAAACACTACAACCGGCCGGCGATTTTTCCTACAAAAAAGTCAGAGATGTGTGCTCGGAGTGCAAGTGAAACCAAAGATCAAGGGTCGACATTTGGTTTTAGCTGAAAATATTTATGTAGAAATATCACCATACGCTACGATGAAAAACAACAATTTAAGCATAGTTGCTTTTACTTGTATTTTAATCTTAACGATACGATCTCTGATGTTGTGGAAAAAATAAATAAATCTGCTTAATCTCTTTTACTTCAATTAAAATCTGCACAAGTGCGAAGCATTATGTTCTGTTAAAAGCAAGTAGAACTACTTACTCTCTTTTTAATGTGTAAGATTCTAAGTACTTTCCAATAATTCAACAAAACCAGAACCATTTAAAGTATTTTAATTTGTATTAGTACAACGCTACAGTATGCTCAGAGTATAAGCAAATTGCAACTAAAATAAGATATGAAACGGAATGTGGTTTTGATTGCAAGGCTTCCAAAAAATTGTACAGGTATAAGACTTTAGCTGTTATTGAATGCAGATGTTACTTAAAAGCTCATAATATAGTTGTTTTTTTGCGTATCTTTCTCGGAAACTATGCATCGTATCAAAAAATCGGTTTTACCTGTAGATAGAGCTCAAAAAGTTGAGTATCTTGGTGTAAATAACTCATTTTTGAAAAAAAAGTGCAGATAATCGGTTTTACCAATAAAGGGACGATATGGAACCAATAAAAAAAAAGAGATTAATTAATTATAACATTTTTCTGTAGAATTATGAATGTCAGAGTTACCTAATATTATGTCAATAAAATATACAATGGTGTCGATTCTGGCACGATTATCTAAACCTAAACTTAGATTTGACAACAGTCTATCTTTGTCTTTCTGTATACGGAATGAAAAGGAGAGACTGATTTTAAATTTAGTTTTAAGTTTAGAGAATCATGCCAGAATCGACACCAATGTCAACATATTAATATTACAAGATTTCTAAATGTCAGATATAAAAAAAAATAAAAAATTAAAAGGATACATTTATCATAATTATTATAGGATAAATTAAAACATGTCATTAATTTTTATAATTGAAAAAACTTTTTAGGTCATAAAAATTGTTTTCATTTAGCCATTTATATAATTTATTTTTAAACATGTTCATATTCAGTATTTTTATGTCGGGAGGGATTTTATTATAGATCTCGACACAAAGGCATAAGCAACTTTTCCTATATTTGTCAGACCTTGGGACCTCATTAAATATCATTCTGTAAGGGTCTCTAAGCCGGAAATTATTAACCCTCTTGAACAACTGCTTGTGCCCGTGGACAAACACTGCTAATTCATATATGTACAGCGATGGCAGCGGCAACAATCCAAGACTTTTAAATAATGGTCTACATGATTGGTCTGGCGGGATTCCACATATTGCCCTAATGCACTTCTTTTGTGCAATAAAGGCTCTATTCTTATCCGTGCTATTACCCCAGAGTATAATTCCGTACCGAAGGATAGATTCAATGTATGCACGATAACACATAACAGCGGTTTTTTTATTGGTTAGGGTTTTTATGCTTTTCAGAGCATACACAAATTTATTTATTTTATGACTTAACATATCTATATGGGTTTTCCAGTTTGTATCTTTGTCAATTTTTACACCTAGGAATTTTAAACTTTCTACTTCTTTGATTTTTGCTACGTCTAATGTAAACTTATATTTTTTATGTTTAGATTGATTAAATTGTATATAATAGGATTTATTAATATTAATTTTAAGATTATTTGCATTAAGCCATTTAATGATCATGTCAATAGTATTATTAATGTCAGATGAATGTGTTCGTAACGAGTCATTGTTTTTAATGTTATTTGATGTTACAATTATTGATATGTCATCGGCATATAAAACACATTTATGTCGAGTCACCTGTGTTATGTCATTGATGTATAATAGAAATAAAATTGGTCCTAGAACGCTCCCTTGTGGAACGCCACACCGAATTTCCCTAAAACCAGATGAGAACGATTTCATATCATTTTGTGTTACTTTGCTAAAAATAACTTTTTGGCGCCTACCGCTTAGATAGGATGCTAACCATGATAAGGTGGGTCCTCGGATACCGTAGGATTCTAGTTTTTTTAATAGTCTCGGGTGAGCAACACAATCGAAGGCCTTTGACAAGTCAAAAAATAACCCCGTTGTTAAATATCTATTATTTAGATTTGTCAATATTGTTGACATAAGATCAAACATTGCCAGCGATGTAGATTTTGCTTTTTGAAACCCATATTGCTCTTTTGTTATGATTTTGTATTTCAAACAAAAACTCATGAGCCGGTTTAGCATGCATTTTTCGAAGACTTTTGAAAGGATCGGTATTAACGTAATAGGACGATAGTTATCCGGATTCTCTCTGTCCCCTTTCTTATGTAATGGTTTGACTAAAGAGATTTTTAGTTTATCAGGAAACGTTCCTGATATAAACGATGTATTAACCAGGTGTGTAAGGACCTGTGTTAGTTCTGTAGTGCACATCTTTAATATCTTTGTACAAATATTATCATATCCTTCAGCGTTGGTATTATTTAAACACATGATTTCCTTTTTTACTTCTTCAATGGTCATTGGTTGTAAATACATTGAATTGGCTAGTGATGGCAATTTTTGGTTATCTTTAGTTAAGTTTATTGATGGCGATTCAGTCAAATTTATGAAGTAGTCATTAAAAGCAGTAGCTATGTCATTTGGATATGTCAGTGATTTATTATAAATTTTTAGATTAGTAATATTGTCATCAATTTTAGTATTATTAATTTCATTTTGGATTACTGACCATGTAGCCTTACATTTATTTTTGCTCTGATTTATGAATTTCATAGTAGTATTTTTTCGCGAATAATGTATGCATTTATTTAAAATATTAGTATATGATAAGTATTTGTTTTTGTTTTCTAATGTTTTGCTTTTGTAATATCCGAAGCGCAGGTGTCTTTTTGTTTTACAACTAATTTTAAGACCAGGGCTTATCCATTTTTGTTTTTTCCTTTTCACGTAATTGATTTTTTTTCTTATATTTGGAAAACATAAGTTGTAAAAAAGGCTCAATAAGTCATGAAAGATTCCGAAAGCTGTATTGAAGTCAGGTTCATTATAAACTTCGGACCACGATAGTTTAGTTAAACATTCCCTAAATTTTTCAATGTTTTCAATACAGTAATCTCGTTTGTAAACAAAATAAGATTTAGGTTTTATATGTATTTGTTTCATGGGAAAGCTGAGTAGTTGAGCTGTATCATGGTCTGATAAGCAAAGAGGTAAAACCACAGATGTTGCATTTTTTATATTACTAAAAATATGATCGATGCAAGATTCTTTCCGCGTGGGGGTGTTAATATGTAAAGTTAAGTTGTAGTTGTTACACAAATCTTTTAAATAATTGTTGACTTTGCCTGGTTGTAATGTGTTGATATTTATGTCACCTGCAACAACAATTTTTGTATTTTTTTTTATAACGTCTACATATTTCGTGTAGAACCAGGTCTAATTTTGACATGAAGAGGTAAGGATCGGAAGCAGGTATTCTGTACAGGCATATTGTTATCAAATTTTGAAGTGGCATGAAAATACCACAAGCTTCAAAAGTTTTTTGAATTGCGTGGTCTTGTAGAATATTTAATTTTTCATAAGGCAATCCTCTTTTTACTAATATACAAGTTCCACCCCTTTGTTTATTCCTGCAGAACTCTGATGCAAGTTCGTAATCTGCGATTTTCAAGTATCTAAGAGAGTCAGGTTTTAAAAAAGTTTCAGAAAAACACATTATGTCGGGTTCATGATTTGTTTCATATAGTTCGTCTAATGCAAGTTCTAAAAGATTTTTCTTAGAGAGAATACTAGCTATATTTTGGTGCAAAATTTTAAATAAAGGCTCCTTCACTTCAGACTTTTGGGGAACGAAAAAACTGTCGGTTTTTAATTACGGGAAAGTAATCAGTGATTGTACCTTTTTTCTTAATATCAGTCTTTTCGGTAAAATCCCGCGTAGACAGGGTAGCAAAATAGTAAGGGATTGTACCTTTTTTATTTTTTCTCGTAATATTATTGTGTGTCATTGGATTATTACCACGCTCGATTAACTTTTTTATTTGGTGTACATCAAGATACTTTTTTCTATAGTCAATAGTGTCGATAGCAAAATTAAGAGATTTACACATGTCGAAAATTGAATCATTGTCAGAAGTTACAAAATGAGACATCTCAAAGTCATTACAAATATTTTGAATACATTTGTTTATGGCATATACATTAAGATATCTGTTATTAATTACATTTATTACAAAGATGTCATTATTCTTAAAATTAATTAATAATTGACGTAATTGATATTCCAGTATATTAATGTCATAATCATTTTCTCCAATACATACTATAAGTTTGTCGTTGGGTGATAAACATTTTGAAAAAGGAATACGCTTTTATTGTGCAGTTATGATTATTAAATAAAATTACGAAACCGACGAGGCCGTATGAGCTTGATGCCTTTGCTTTTCCGACACAAAAATATTAGTCTAGGAATTTGCCGCGTTTTTGTTTTCTTCAAATAATTAAACGTTAAGTTTATTTTAATTTATTTTTATAAATAAGTTAATGTACTAAAAATACGTTACGATGTTAAATTAAAGGGACAGTGACAGTGAATTGTCGGATTCCATCAATGCAAATGCTGCCGCAATTATAAATAATTTGCTTCCAACAAAATCCAAGGAAAATTATTTAAAAAATTTCAACGTGGAGAAGTGCGAAAGGCCTATCAATTTCAGAATCAGTACTTCTTGTCTATTTTGATTATTTATCCAAGACAAAGAATCCGAATACACTTTGATGCCATATACATACTCAAAACTGAAAGCATCAAGCACAGCTTATCTCATATTATTATTGTGTTAATTTTTTCGCAAATGGTACGAAAAGTAGAGTATTTTCCTCGGTGATAAAGCTGTCTTAGTCTTGGGTGAATTTAATCCCTCGCTACACTCAGGACTCGTCTTAAATCCCTCGCTTCGCTCGTGATTTAAGTTTTTAACAACCTCGCTACGCTCGGGAGTAAACCTCGAATCGCGAGCGTAACAAAACGCTCGCGATTTAAATCGTCACCCGCGACAGAAGGCACTGTTTTATCCTGCTTTATCCCCTTGGTTAATAATCTACTATTTCAAAATTAGCATAAATCAGCTTATAACTTAGAACAAACCTACAAAATGGTTTTTCTTAAACTTGCTAGTTCAACTAAAGGCAGGTAAGGTAAAAATACTTAATTACAAATTTTACAGTTATCAATAAACACGATAAACTGGATGAAAAAAATCATCCGCACATTGAATGTAGGGGGTTTCCCACCTTAAAAATATTAGTCAGTCTATCTTTTCAGTAGGACACATCTTTTAATTTAATCTAGCCTATATAGCATCCCACTGCTGGGTGAATGCCCCCCCTTCTACTCTTAATACGCATATAAATAAAATTAAAGGAAAACTCTGGATGACACTAGACTGACTTTTTCACTTATACTTACGAGTTTACAAGAAAAAATAATCGAATGATTAATTTTATTCTACTCGAACATTACACAAATTAAATAAAAAAATTGCACTAAAATATTAATTTCACTCAAAATTTGGTCAAAATATAATGCATTGGACTAAGAGTGGCGATGATACCAAGGTCAAGGTGTCATGTAGCACCTGGTTTTGTACCCTTGTGTACCCTTCAACGGCCAAGTCACACAACATTAACTATAATAATAAAGAAATCACTGTAAGGAACCTTAGACTTGGCACGACTTTGTCTAGATTTCATTACTTTTTAGAGATAAACAAGCAGCTCCATCGAGACTTGGCTAGTTTTTTACAGAATGTTTTTGGTGGGATAAAATATTTTTCATCCCCGAGAAGGGGTTGTATTATTTGTAATATTTTGTTGTTCTTAATCATCTTATGAACTTCCTAACCCGTCTGTCAAATAGATTCCAAGTCTTGCAAGAAAATCTAGCCGCCGATAACATGCAGAAGCGAACTTATTAAAAAAATCAGCAGTAGAGGTGGAAAAAATTAAGTGCGAACCTTGGAGACAATGCCATTGTACCTAACTTCCAAAGTTAAGTTTGAATAACAAATGCACTCTATGGAGCTGTAGTTGTTGGCAGGACCGTATTTAGAGGTGGGGAGGCCCTGGGGCAACGAAATTCTCTATTGTGACTGAGTGCCCCTTTGTTGTCCTGGGCCACAGCACCACCAGCTCTGCCCTAAATCCGGTCCTGGGTATTGGGTAAGTGTTTGGTTTGGTATGTTTAGTTGATACGGTTGAAATTGGGTTGAAAGCACCGAGTTGATGATACCTACGTTAAGCCGGTTGTACACAGGGTCAGTAACTGACTCCGAATTTGAGCCAAGTCAGTGCTAACCCGCTACTGACTTAGTGTAAATTGGTTTGGATTCAATGTAGCACTGTTGCGTCAGCGCTGACTTCAATATTCCCGCTTGAATATTTTGGACTCAGTCCGCTCCCCCCGCCACCCACGCCAGCGGTACTGACCAGGTGTAAACAAACAAGTCAGTGCGCGATCAGGCACAGGTGATACGTTGTAGGGTGACCTCAAATGTCTATTGAAACGATAATGACGCGTTAGTAAGCTAAGTAAGGTGCGCGTAAGTTAAGTGATAACGAAACATTAAAATTAGTGCAATTATATGGCGTCTCTGGAGTATTAAATCTCAAAATCCTGACAAAGAAATGCACACAACAGCTTTGCAAAATATTGCCCAGCAAATGAATACCGAAGGACTCTCAACTACAGAATATATATATCCTGCTGTTCTTTCCGACCCATTTTTCCGTCCGTACTGACCTCAATAACGTGCGTACACCGTGAACAAATTATAACAACTACTGACTGTCTAAAGTCAGTCAGTGCGGTCAGTTCTCGGCGCCAGCACTGACGCCATTTACTGACCCGTTACTTACCCAATATAAATGAGCCTTTATAGTGGCAAATCAGAAAATCTAAAGGCTATGTGTATACCTACAATAACATGGCATCAGAACAAAACATATTTATTAACAATATGGAAAATTTTGAAAATTTAAGCTATTTACACGTAATAGTTAAAATTATTTTACTCGTTTCTTTCATAAGTTTTTGTGCACGTTTAGTTCCTTACGTTGCGACGCCGTGAAACAAAACGCAACACGTCTTACTCTTTGACGCAAGAAAAAAACTTGTTTTGTGAACTTTTTTATTTTAACATGTAGAAAGAAACCGAACCGTGTGAAAATCGTTTACGAACAAAGTTAAATGGCATAAATCAACGTTACAATAGTTTAGTTAAAACAGTAATGTGGTTAAGATAATAGTAAAAGAAATGGCTTTCCTATGTCCAGTCAGAATAAGAAGGGGAAAGAAGAAGAAATGTAAGTTTTATGAGCTTTCTTAATAGGATTTGAGTCATTGACCTCGTCTTTCTATATAATTTATAATTATGAATTTGGTCCTGACAAACGACTTCCAAAAGCTGCCGGTTAATTAACTGAAAATCTCCTCAACTCATTACAATACTTACATCTAACTGCATTAATTGATTTGGCATGTCCAGGGAAAACCTTGCTTTTATTGCATTTTTAAATTAAATTGATGAACTAACACATTTAGCAAAGCCAGTGCGTAATTATTGTACTAATAATTACCAAATAAACTTAAAGGTACCTGTATTTAATATAGATCCTACTTTAGTATGTTTTCTTTGAGAGATCACAAAGTGGAAAAATTCTAGATAGTACTTAGTTTTTCTAAATAACTATATTTATGTGGCATTTGGAAATCAATCCATGGACTCAAAGAAGAGTTATACACTCTTTTGTATTCAATGTACTCTATAATAAGTAATGATATTGTAGACAATAAGCTGGTTACTTATTATCACTGAAACAGTGAATGCAACAGCAAAAAGCAGATTTAAGATTGATATTTATAAATGTAACTATCAAAAGGACACTAGTCCGAAATAAACTACATATTACTATTTATCCACATTGTTTATCTATCGTCTGGTACTTAGCCAGCCCACAGAAAATTAAAATGACATTATATTTATGACTCACCCCAATACATTAACATTATTGCAGCCAGTAGTGGTGACTCTGATAAAGACTTATCAAGACCAAGCTCAGGGTTGAGCCCTGGTATGGGCAGAATAACGGGATCAGCAAGCATCGAGACACTTGTTAGAGTTGGCATAGAAAAGGAACATGGACTCAGTCCAGATTCTAAGATGGTGGTGCTGCATGACTTTGCACCTTGTGTGGATGATGAGTTAGAGGTATTTGAATATTTTGTAACCAATAGTAACAAAATAATAAAAAAACCTATAGAAAAAATTGTATGAAAATTTTTGGATTCATAAAATAAAGTGATTTAAGGCATTAAATAAAAATATAACAATTTTTTATCAACTTATTCTTGCAAATAAAGTTCATTTTAATGATACATTTCAATTTCAAAAAATCAACTTGTCACAGGTGATTCCAAACAAGATTGGAAGTATTGGAACTGGTTTGAAAATTTATTGTTACAAAACACTTTTGCAACTATTAAAAACTATAAAAGTGATTTGATAATATTTACAATTAAATAAATTAAATGCTTGGTACATTACATTACAACAATTTGTGTGAGAAGACTAATAAATCCAGTAGATTTAGTAATAAGTTAAATAACCCACAGTTTTAATATTACAGGTAAAACGTGGCCAAATTGTAAATGTATTATACAGAGAAAACGATTGGGTGTATGTAATTGTGGCAGAATCTAGGAGAGAAGGATTCATACCTCATTCATATTGTGCACCCTGCGAGCACCATGACTTGAAGAAGAAACTGCCTCGGAGTAGATCTCCGACAGACATGACACATAGAGATGTTTCACAGTAAGTCTTTAAAATACAGATGTAGTGTTGGCTATGAAAATTTTATTCTTAAAAAAAATCAATGCATAGCTAACATACAGCCAAGATTTGTTGGCATTTCTGTCGCCTATTATTTTTTTTAGATGTTCCTTTAATACATTGTATGTAAAATGGCCAGCTGGCAAAAAATAAAAAACTGATTACCTATTAAAATTAGGATTTTTTTAAATTTCCAGAAAGAGCCAAAAAATAATCTGATACTTTGCCAGAATTAAACCTTATGTATTGTGAATCAAAGATTGTGGCAATAAAGCCCTGTGTATGAAGATGTAAATTTTTATAAACTATGATTTAAGTGCTAAAATTAATATCTTGAAGTTTGTCAAAAAGCCCCAACTTTGAAGTACAAACCAATGCTATTCAGTAGAAGAATAACCTACCTGCAGGGCTGGATTTAGAGGTGTGGCGGGCCTTGGGGCCACAGCCCCGCCTGCCCTGCCTACCTGACTAAAGATTTGAACCAGAATTCTGACCTTTCCTTCTCTAATCATCTTATTTCTCTTCCAGATTGTCAGTATCAGATGGAGCAACAAATGATGGTCACTCAGAGCTAGGCAGCGAGGGTGAAGCATGCCCATTCAGCAAAGATCCTTCTGGTCGCTACGTTGTCCTCTATACATTCACTGCTAGGGATGAGAATGATGTTGATGTGGAGAGAGGGGAGTTTGTCACAGGTACAATGTTTATTGGTATTTAATGGAACGTCAAAACAGCACTTTAATTGCTGCTGCTGTTTTTATGTTAGTTCTCATACTGTCACTTTCTGTACAAAAGTATAATTAATTACACACAACTTGATAAATGACAGAACTTACTGGTTTTGTAACTGTTCATAATACTTTTGATAAATATTGTGCTATAAGAAACTTTAAATCTTCTGTAAGTTTAGAAGAAAAATACTTATTTTGTATCCTTTAAAAAAATCCTAACCATTTTCAGTACTAAATAGAGAAGATCCAGATTGGTATTGGATAGTGCGAAGTGATGGCCAAGAAGGCTTCATTCCATCGGGCTTTGTTTATCCAGCTGTTGTTCAAGGTATACAATATTTTTTATACTTTTAAGAATAATCCACATTTTTTAAAGTTTATTTACTTTGGTTGAGAGTGTAATGGGTGACCAAAATATAAATTGTCTTTAGTTCTTTGTTTCCTCTACCTTCCCTACCTGAGATACGGTGTGAAGATTGATAGTTTAGAAATTCATAACTAATAGGCACCAAAGCTTTTTATTACTATAATATTCCAAATTTGATGTCATCCACCTATGTGTCAGCAGGACATTAGCTTTTAATTATTAAAATGTACCTTTATCAGCAATAAAGGCTTTTGAATTTTCCAAATTCCAGGTTGGTTTATTGATCCCTTCGCTATCAAGTGAATGAACTGAAAGCATATTATATATTACATAAATAATGTTCGTTTTTAGCTTCTCAACAGGACAACACGCAACAGATGCATTCGCCGCAGTCGAATCTCAACAGTACAATATTAAGTGGTAATAACACAAGTGTTAATACTATAACTCAACCGGACACCGATGGACGGTACCACGGGACTGAACTAGTCATGCTTTACGATTACAAGGTATATAGTTGAATTGATTGATTTAGGTAGTATAGAGTTGAATAATTAAACTATAAATAACTAGCTGCCTTCCCCTACTTCGTCCAAATTAACTTTGGTTTTTTAAGAATCCCCCTGGATCCTCACATTTTTCTGGGATAAAAAGTATCCTATGTCTCAGTCTGGGTCATATTCTATAAACGTACCAAGTTTCCTCCGAATCCGTTCAGTTGTTTTTGCATGATTGAGTAACAAATATACAAGCTTTCACATTTAAAGTAGGTATTGGTGTCGATTCTGGCATGATTCTCTAAACTTAAAACTAAATTTAACTTCAGTCTCTTCTTTTCATTCTATATAAAGAATGACAAGGATACATTATTGTCAAATTTAGGTTTAGAGAATCATGTCAGAATCGACACCATTAGTAGGATAAATATTTCTTACAGCCTAGCCTCAAAGTAAGCAATGTGTAAATAAACATCTTCTGTTATGAAAAACTGTTGAAAACCGGTGCAAACGGTTATAGCGCGTTCGGTCGGTGATCTTGAAAGTTAAGCATCTTTCCCAGTGGCTGGATTTTGGATGGGTGACCAAACATTTTGAATCTCCAGCTCCTGTGAAAGCACGTTCAGTCGTTGGTCCCGACTGCATCTGCAGTCGTTAGCACTCTAATAATGATGGCGAGGAAATATTGAATATATTCCAAATTCTACTAATATAATAAACTAGCGTCTGCCCGTGACTTCGACCGCGTATTTTTTTTGAGAATTCCTAAGAATCCTAACACTTCTTCCAGGATAAAAAAACATCCTATGTTTCAAACCAGGTAATTTACCATATGTATACCAAATTTTATCCAAATCTGTTCAGCTGTTTCTAAGTGATAGAGTAACAAACTTATACATTTATAATGCCGGCACTTGGTTATTTGTATTTGTATACTTGACAACAGTCTGCCCTTATCATGCTTTATAAGGATTGAAAAGGACAGACTGATGTCAAGCTTACAAATATCAAGCACAAATAGCCAAGTGCCGGCCGGCATAATATTAGTAGGATTATGAAAGTTTTTATGTCTGGATCATGACAGGAGTGGATTTCTTTCTTGGAAAACTTTTTTAGATTTTAAAGTCTGGCAGTTCAATGCTTAAAATGATAATAATCTATACATCTAAATAAAATTGGATTCTCTTTTTGTAATATTGAATGTACTTTTAACTGCATGCATACAAGGGCGGATCCAGCTTTGGCGCCAGGGGGTGGTCATATAGTCGTGGTCAAGTCACAGTGGGTATAGATTGTGAAGTACAGATTGTAAAGTGGGTACAGATGGACCCAGCCCAGGGGGGGGTCATGACCCCCATGTCACCCCCCCTAGATCCGCCCTTGCATGCATATGAATATATATATATATATACCGTACATACACCAAATTATTTTTTTTATAATTTTTGTCTGTCTGTTTGATCCAGCTAATATCTGAAACAGCTAGACCGATTTTGACGGGACTTTTATTGGCAGGTAGCTGATGTAATAAGGAGTAACTTAGGCTACGTTTATTTTAGAAAAAAAAAACAAAAGTTGACGCGGACAAAATCGCAGGTGGCGGCCGCTAGTAAATAATAGTAATTTGTTGTCATCATCATCAACAGGCGCAGGCGCCAGACGATCTATCAGTGAAACGCGGCGAATGGGTGTACGCGGACCTCACGCAACAAACAGTGGAGGGGTGGCTATGGGCGCACGCGCCTAAATCCAGGCGCTCCGGGTTCATTCCCACCGCGTATGCTAGGGCTCCGCACACTACATCACTCTGATGGACATTCCTTATGATGCCAGATTTAAGGCGGGGCTGTAACCCAAGGACACATAAAGATTGGGGGGGGAGGATCGTAAGTGGTCCGGGGTGCGCCAGATTTTAAATTAGGGGCCTCGAAATTCCAACCAAACCTATGATCGGCGTGTTGATCGCAGTTTTATCGATCCGCCCACTTGATCGCAGTTTGCGTGGAACCACTTTTGTGTGGTGTACTAGTCCAGGCGCTCCGGGTTCATTCCCACCACGTATGCTGGGGCTCCACACACTCCTTCACTCTGATGGACATTCCTTAAAAATCTCATAAAATTTACCTGTTTGGTATACAAATTTGATCGATTACAGACTATATTTGATGCATTTTACAGACTATATTTGATGCGTTTTACAGACTAATTAGTACGCAAAACGTGAAGTTTGTTAAAGAACTTTGATCATTTACAGGGCCTTTTATAATGCGGGTCTTCTGCATATAGATCTACTTTTTGAAAGTGGTCGCATACTAGCTTCAATAAAAACCTGTAATTTTTGTAATAAGCCTTTTTGTATTTACCGTGTACTTTGTATGTATATGCAACAGTGCCACAATATCCATATGGACATTCCTTATTTTAAAGGGGTTGTCAGGGCCGTAGCCATAGTTGCATTTGGGATAGAGCAGCGGTGATTATAAATAGGGCATAAACAGGATTTGCTGCAAAGTATTAGTAAGTCAAATGTCGATTTTTTTTTTTAAGTAAGGCATTGCGTTATGCCGCACCCCCGAGCCCCGGCTACAGCCCTGGTATTTGTATACTAGTTTCAATAATCAACCTTCAGTAAAAGGTATAGATAACCTGTAAATTTTGTTATTAGCGCAATTGCTACCGTGTACTTTGTACGTACTTGTAACAGTGCCAAAACATCGGGGGCACCTTGCCCCTTGTGTAGTACTTATTGGGAAGCAAAAAACAATTCGCGTCAAAATCTTCAATCTTTTGAATAGAAGCTGCTAAAGGGTTCATGAAACGTTTCGGAGGACGGGTAAAATCTTGATCTGTCGGTTTGCATAGTGTGAACGTCGTACAAATATAGGAAAAATAATCGAGCGCTTCAGACATTAAGAAGGGATTTTACATTACAACTCTCTAGAACCATTTGGGCGCGATGGCCATCATGGAAGCTTCCATCGCGATGGAAGTCATGGCCTTTTATTGCCATATTTTTTTTTTGCCGCACTCGACTATCTGCTCTGCGTAATGGGGTCAGGTATGGTGGGGAGCACTTCACAAGGTCCAAACTCACCCCCCTTAAGTTATTCTGCCGCGTTTGAGTAAATCCAAAAATCCCCGCTTGGGCGACCACCTAGCATAGTTATCCCCCCTTTTAACATATATTACTATAATGTTAGCCACCATGATACCATGAAAGTTTAAAACGATACAGAGTTCTTAGTAACTTTGTCATTACAATCTTAGTAATAAAAATATCTGGGCGACAAAGCTCTTAGAAGCCCATCTGTTACTACTTACTGTTTGTTTATTGAAACTGGCTACCTACTGGCTAAGTTACTGTACTACAAATGCGTTGTTTGTAAAATTACACTACTGACTTTGGTATTTATTTACTTCGAAAGAATTATTAAATTAATAACCTATGCCGATAGTCTTGCTTGAAAAGTTTAGTTAAATATTTTTAATGCAAACAATAACAAAGATCATGTTTTTTTATTGTTTGTAAATTTAATATTTTTAATACATCTACTTAAAAATAATGTTTATTATTGGTTTATTACAGATTTACTTTTCATTATCTAAACCGCGATCACAGTTGGTGACTAATCACCTCTCAAACATTTTCAGAGCGTAGAATGAGTAGATAATATCAAATATGTATCTAATGATTGTTTATATCGGTTAATTTAATTTTGTTTGATAAACTCCATTAACTGCATGAGCTAATTATCACCCCAGTTTACAGATCAAAAGGCAGATGGAACGCATGGAACACGCAAGTACGGCCACCAAAGCAAATATTATTCTGAAGTAAAGACCTTTTTTGTCTTTGTGAACAGTTTTTATAATGTTTGAACAATGCGGCACAGATTTGATAAAAACTAAATATTCACGGGACGTATTCATAACTCGATACGTTGCAGTGTGTACTGTCGCGAATTGATATTCGCTTTTGACTTCGTATTTGCTATGGTGCCACGCATTGCGTGTTCCGTACGCTCTATCCACCTTTTGCCCTGTAATCTGAGATTATCACATCATAGCAATTATGTATTCATAATTAAGATGTCTTCCATTTTATTGTTGCTCATGTTGTGTATCAATTTAGGGCAAGCGCACATTGAGCCACTAATCGCGACCAGTAGTAGCTCAGCCAAGCCACTGGACGCAGCCACCAATCTAATCGAGAGAAATCGAGTGGCCGCCACTGAAATGAAATCATACTCTTATTCGAATTGACTTATTGGAAGCTCTTTTGAATAGTCCCAATATTTTTTCCTGCCGCTTATTCAGGACATCTTTTAGCTGATGAGAAGACAGGGCGCAATGAACTCATCAGCGTTTAACAGAAGTAGCAATATTTACAAAAAAAACATGTCGCTTCTAATACAACGTCCACTCAAATTTTGATTGCTGTGTCACACAGTATTAGGTATAATAGATGACATCTCAATAGTAAAGCAGTATAGAGCAGACGCATCCCCGCTGGCAGCACCCGTTCACGAGCATGACGCATGAACCAGCCATCGCTTCGCTCAACCATATTTTAGGAAACGTAACGACCCGCCTCACACGACACGACAAAGCTACATATATATGTACTTACTAAACGCGGCTAGTAGTATAGTGGCGGCCACTCGATTTATCTCGTTTGGATTGGTGTCTGTGTCTAGTGGCTTGGCTGACCCACTAGTGGTCGCGATTAGTGGCTCAATGTGCGGATACTTTAAAATTTTAAATAATGTGAAGTTTTTCCAAAATATATTTTGAATAATAAATTTTCAAACCACTGTTCATACTATTAACGTACAGCAAACAGCTTATCAGTTTTACAATGAAGTGCCGAAGTCTCAGTTGATTTAAAATAATAAAATACAAGAATATACTGAAGGAATTTGACAATTTGAATATAACCTGATAATGCTGTTCTGTAAATATGAGTATAAATTATCCGTCCATAAATTGACTGATTTTATAATTTTGTTTTAAACAATAAGTAGGTAATATAAGACTGTATGTTATTACTAAAATAAATGTTTTTAATTTCTCTTCTATTTTTTACATTCCATCATAACCTACTGCATTATTACCAGTAATCCTGGTAAGGGCACTTATTTCCCTAAGGCTGGTTTGTAACTGCTTCATGTTTAAATCTAAAGAAAATGTAACTAGAAAAATTTCCACGCGGACCAGGCAGCAGACGGGACTCGAACCCGCACCCTTCGCAATCAGGGCGAATGCACTGACCATGCTTTAAAAATTTAAATTATAACTATAATTGCTATTTCTTCTTTCAAATGTTTAATACTTGTAAAAGTATTCATTTGACATTGTGGGTTACCTATAATGCGAAGAGATGGCGCTGCCTTGCAGCTTAAGAATGGCTAGAGGAATTTCGACGCGGTCCGTGGGGGCCGCGGTAGCATAATTGGTCAGTGCATTCGCCCGGATTGCGAAAGGTGCGGGTTCGAGTCCCGTCTGCTGCCTGGTCCGCGTGGATTTTTTTCTAGTTACATTTTCTTTAGATTTAAACATCAAGCAGTTACATGCTTTAAAAATTTAAATTATAAATATTTTTATGACTTTATGAAAATAATATCTTAAGACAACCTCTTAAGATTTATATGACCAATTTTAATAGTACTGGGTTTTTTTTCATGATAATGGATTTTTTTGGATTTTGAATACATGTCGTATTATCGGATCACTGCCCACAGATGCATAATAAAAACAATAGTTAAACTAATACTTAATATATTTTGATTTAAACTAAAATCTATTCAGAATCTTCTAGCAGCAAATGTCTCTTTTTCTTCTTGCCTTGCTGTTTAATTTCATTCTTTATTTTCCATTCATTGAATTGTTTTTCTACTTTCTTTATATCTTGATCTGTGACTGTAACAGGCAATTGAAGCTCCATCTGTTCACTTTTAATGAACTTTAATGCATTGAGTTTATCTTCTAAAAACGGACCTTGCTGGCTTTCTAATAAGTTCCTGTATTCATCTAATTTCTTGTTTCGTACATCCTCACAATGTAATTCAGTTAATTTTTTTAATGACTCTTTTCTTGATAGTTTATTATAAGTGCTGGAAACATTATTACAATCGATATAGAAATGAATAGATTCAATCAAAAGAAAAGGTAAAGATTTCATTTTATAAACACACACTTACTCAGGATGAGCTTTATATTCGATATTTAATTTTTCTAGCAACCACTCAAACTTTTTATAATCGTATTGTCTTAACAACTTCAATGTCTTCTTTCGTTTATCAATTAATTCTTGGCATGCTTTCTATAAAAAATGATTATAATTTTTGGTAATTAAGTAAATAATGAGTCAATAATTAAAATCAGAAGTGATCAATAACATAAACGTCACCTTTGCTATAACATTCTTGGGATGTTTGTCCATAGTTTCCTGAAGACATCTAATTTGAGCAGTCATTTTTGCAACTGAGAAATTGTGAAAAAATAAAATAATAAGTATAAAACAGGACTAGCACAGGAGCACTAATCAATTGTCAACTTAAATTTTAAAATTAACTATAGTATAACTTAACAGGCTAAACACGGGAACATACCTGCTTTTGTAAAAGCCTTAATTGAATTCTACAAACTGATATGAAATTCATTGATGTTTGCAAATACTGCAAGCAGGAGCATGAAACACATATGATGTGAGTGTGGGCCTCTAATCCACAAAGTCTAATATGGCATTAAAGACCCACCGATGAAACATCAAATCTCTAAAAGCTAGAAATAATTAAAGCTTCTTAAAAGCTATTGAGCTAAAAGAGATGATATACTTTCAGTATCAATATATCTATTTAGATCACATTAAAGACATATAGCTCTCAGTTTCAAATAATATTAAAATACTAATAATGTATCAAGTCACAAACCTTTGAATTCTACAGTAGTGTCATCATACTGATGTTGCTTGACTCTTTCTGTTAACGCTTCCTTCACCAACGTTTTATATTCTTTAGGTCCAAGATGAGCAACTGAAAATATCTTTTTCACTGATTCCGGAGCACTATAAAATAATTCTCAGATTATTATTATACAGTTACAGTTCATTAAAATTTAATAGGGTGTCAAACATGTTTTAGGTTATAATTGTATTTCAACTTACTCTTTTAACTCACCACTCAATGTATAATCTAGGCCCAGAGCATCATCTGAAATCTTAGGAATATTTTCTAAGTCACCAGACTTTTCTGCTTTGTATGAAGGAACATAATCGGGTCTAACCCATTTAATTTTTGCTTGTTGTTTTATTCCTCGGCATTGAACAATAGCCGAAGTTAAGCAACGCAACATTTTACACAATTAACTTGATTTGATAGAACAATTTATAATAAATCTAAATTTAATCTGCCTCTAAATTTAGGTGTTTAATTTCTTTCTTAGATCACTCCCAGTGCTGGAACACTCCAGGTGCAAAAACGTCACGTCAATTTTGACAGAAGTTCCATACATTTTATGTCAAAATTGAAACGTCAAGGTAACCCTGTGCTACATTTTTTTAGTTCTGTTCTTCTCCATTGGGAAAGGCAAAGCCATGCATCCATAGTCTTATTTTTGTATTATTCTTCTTTTTTTTTACATTATAATGTGGGTGGAAGAAGCTTATATACTGTGGGTGTGACTATAGATGTAAAGGGGCCCATATACGGAACGATTGATCTGTACGATCCGTCGTTTCAGACCAATCGAAACGATGGATCGACAGTGTATGTCAAGATCGTTAACGATTTACTTAATCGCAGACGATATCGGAGATCGCAACAAAAACCTATGCAATCATGAATATCGTAAACGATCGATCGTCAGTGTCCCATATACGGTACGATTGATCTGTACGATCCGTCGTTTCAGACCGATCGAAACGAGATGGATCGACAGTGTATGTCAAGATCGTTAACAATTTACTTAATCGAAGACGATATCGCAAATCGCAACCAAATCCCATGCAATCATGAATATCGTAAACGATCGATCGACAGTGTTTCGTGTATGTAGTGGCATTTCTGAACGATCGAACGTTGACGATTTCCTTCAGATCGATCGCAACGACGAATTGTTCCGTATATGGGGCCCTTAAAAAAACGATTTAAAACGTTTTAAACTAAATGTTGCCGTTTTAAACCCCAAATAAATCGTTTCAAACGGTTGAAAACCGGCATATAAAAATAAAAGAACTATGTTTTTTACACTTCATTATGGTCAACTTTTGGTCACCTGACGTCATGTTTCGTTTTACTTAGTAGGTATAAAGAAAATCAATAGAAAGTACCTACGTACATTACCTAGGTACCCCGAAAACTTAAGTAGGTATGTAGGTACCTTCATACGTAAGCACTTATTTATTATACGTATATTATATATCACACACTAGATTAAAAATAAAAGACATCACTAACACAATGCCGCCCGTTTTACTTGCGCATGAAAGAGAGAGTGCGAGAGTGTGAGTTTGGTTTTAAACCGAATCAAATTGATTTATATCGTTAGAAAACAATGTTTTTTTTTATTTAGCAACACAGAGTTTTTAACTTATGATAAGAGTTTTTATAACTTGGTAGGTAATACCTATGCTTGGTCGCGGATGGACCAACTAGAACTAAACTCGCTAAGTATATCAATATCAGTAAGTATATCACACATTTAAAAAATCTTTATACAGTTTATAAGTACTCCGTTATATTCCTACCTCGGTAAAATCAAAATAAAATCAGTTATAATTAAGAAAAACATAGTTTTCAACACCAACCGTTTTAAATCGGAAGAAATGGTTTATTTCCGTTTTAAACGGTTTTTTTCGTTTTAAACGGATTGGTTTAATTGGTTTTAAACCGGCTTAACATGTTTCAATGTTAAACAACTAATGTTTCTTGGAGTGTTTGGCACAAAATGTATGGAGTCAGCGTCAGCGTCTCAAATATACAGCTCTCAATAACCATGGGCCCATGGGGTCCAAGCGCTTGTTCCTTTTTTAAGGAAATATCAAAGAGACTCACCAAGTTACTGGTGATCAAAAGGCTGGCAGCTATCTTGGTCAACGGATCAGCCTTGCCATTCAACGTGGCAATGCTGCCAGCCTATTGGGCACCATCCCTGGCGGCGGCGCTGGGGGCACAGCGGTGACACTCTCTGTACGTGAGAGTTCCAGCGTCAGTGACCTTGAGCAGAAGCGTGTATGCGCTAGGGTTGAACTTGGAATTTAGACTTGTGCCAATAAATATTTATGCATAGTAAGTTATTAAATGTAAACTGATTCAAGGATACTGGGGTAAATAATGAAGGATAGGTTTGATTTTATAATCAATTTTTAATCTTTTAATGTAGGTACTATAACTAATTGTTAACTTTTATATATTTTCTCCTTTTTCCATTCGTTTTATACTAAATAATAATAAGATTGCGTAGCGTAGTCAGTCTGTGCGTGCAATGCAGTGCAACGCTATTATTTTACTATTTCGCTACTGCCATGCCCAGTATTGCCACCTTGGACTTTTTTAAGGCGCCAAGTCAAAGGTAAATAAGGCCGCGTACTCAGCCCCCACGCGCGGGCCTACCCGCGCACGTCTGCGAGGTCCCCGTGATACCCCGGAAGACCCCTGCCGTGGAGCCCTGGCTAGACCGGGAGGCTGCTAGGTGCGGAGACGCGGAAGAATCCCTAAACGGGGATCCTGCAGCTCCGTGCTAAGCAGCTTAGAGGGTATTCGCAGGATTTTTTTAGCGGATATTATACCGTAAAGCGCCCGTAAGAGTTGCGAGGTCCTTGGTGGGCAGCCACTGGGGGGTTCGTCAGACTTGCGGGAGCCAGGTGTGAGGTCCGTTCGGCGGTGTGCCTCTTAAAGGCAAATAATTAATTTTGGTATGATATAAAAGGGTACCCTCAGAAGCAGAGATGTGACATTTTTAAAATAAAAAGTATTTAAAATGCAAAAAATACAAAATGGAAAATACCTATTTCCATTTAGTATTTAAATACTTTTTTTTAAAAGCATTTTATATCTAAAGAAAATATAACTAGAAAAAAATCCACGCGGACCAGGCAGCAGACAGGACTGGAACCCGCACCCGAATTTTTTCTAGTTATATTTTCTTTAGATTTAAATATCAAGCAGTGACATGCTTTAAAAAAAATATAATTAAGCATTTTATATTTTATATGAAATACCTTTTAGGACATATTTTGTATTTGCAAAATGCAAAATACTTTTTGCTAAGTTTTGTAAAGATCGAAGAATTAATACAAATACAATCTTTAATTACAATCTTGTTACAGTAAACTATGTAACTTGGTCTGATCAGCTTCGTTTATTATCGACTCTTCGTATGAATTAGGGATTATTTGGTCACCTTACCGTGCGGTGAGTTTTCTTCCAGTGCTACCATTTTGCTTGTGTGCTTTGCGCGCTAGATCTAGCGCTTTTTTGGTGTGGTTAGCGCCTATTTCAAAATTTTAGCATCTAGCGGATAATCTCTAGCTTTTTCATTTATGTCATTATAGCACTCTATTGCCGATAATTTATGGCCTCGGCAAACCCCTCTATTTTTTTTATACGAGTATCAGAACTACACTTATCTATCGTTTTGTGTTGTGACGCGTCAGAGAGGTATCGGTTTCATATATTTAGAACTATACTTGTGTGTCGCGATGTGTCAACACCGTTCTCACTCTAACCGTACTACTAAATGTATAAAACCGATATATCTGTGTGATGCGTCACAGTGTATTTGAGCAAATTATTTTATTAAAATCTGTTAAGTAAATTTAATTTAAGTAAGTTATCAAAGTAAATTTACCAGCCTGTTAGCTGGTTAAAATAAATCTATACTATAAACCTAATAAAACTTTTCAACAAAATAAAGATAATTTAAAACTAAAAGTATTTTATTTTAATAAAGCATTTTGTAAATACCTATTTTGCATTTAGTATTTTAAATATAAAATTAAAAACTATTTTGTATTTGAAATAACAAAATACAAAAAGTATTTGCATTTTGCATTTAAATACATTTTATAACCTATTTTGCACATCTCTGCTCAGAAGCCTGCTACTTTTTGTTAAAAATATACAATAAAAGGATGAAATAGGAAAGTTTGCATAGGATCTTAGATTATTCTCCGACAAGTCGCGAGAAAAAATTACACAATGACGTATTGAACATTAATTTATTTATTGCTTTCAGAGTTCGAAACTTCAAACTTACAAAAAGTTAAGCAATATTTGTACTAAATGTACCACTCCACATGACTGTGACACTATTTATTTTACAATTTTATCATTTATAATAATTTTAACTTATCAAATGATTTATATGGAACCAGTCTAATACCTAATAAAATATAACAATGCTGAAAACAATCAAACATAAACAATCCTTTAGTGGAGCAATATACACACCTTAAATAAATAAATACCTATATGATGCCAAAATAAGTTTTACATAATTTGCAGCAATGTTTTGTAAATAAAATTCAAATTTGAGAAAATAACGAGCGATTGAAAATAAGTCTGCTGAAAATCAAAACACCGACACTTATCCCCGGCACTTCACTTGGCTATTCGTGTTTGCTATATGTAAACTTGATATCAGTCTGTATTTTCAATCGGTATAAAGCATGATAAGGTCAAACTGTTATCAAGTTTACAAATAACAAATATGTACGAATAGCCAAGTGAAGTTCCCGAAAAACCGATAGCTTTTGCTAAGACATATTACGAATATAGCCTTTAATGTAACAGCATAAAGTCCCTGCTAATGTCAATAAGTGGTGTCTACTATTGCAGTCTCGATTTACTAGCAACCTATAAGTCAATAGCATGATAGCAGTCAATAACGAGCCTTAGGTCCGCTTGCGGCAATTTTGCTAATCTCAATTTAACTAAAACTAGATTTAGTTCATAAAATAATTCAATTTGACGTTCCTGTATGGATTACGCCTAGTTTTAGTTAAATCTATATTTGGCAAGATTGCTGAAGTGGTCCTCAGTGACAAAAACACGTCTATACAAAATGAAAATTATTGTATAATACTTTACCTTTTCCAAAGTGGATATTCCTCCATTCCTTTGCCAGTAATTTATGATTTTAATTAGCATTACATTTATTACATAAACAGTGCCCTTTTTCTCATAGTAATTAATTAGTCATAAGATTTTCAATATGGAATGTACAGTCAAAACGATAAAGAACTCTATAATATAGAATAACGAAAATTATACACACAACCACCAAATACATAAGTGTAATCAAAAGAGATGGCATCATACATAACCTAATTGTATGAAAAAATTATACACACCACATATTAGTATAAGTGGAATAGAACAATAAAGCTCAAACATAGGACAAAATAATTATGGTTTTTAATACATTAGAAAGTTTCTATTATTCACTAATAAATATTTTATGTTATAACTATCACTAGACGCAATCGGAATAAAAATTGCTTAATAATCACACGCATGCTTGAAATTTTTAAAAACTTATTACAAGAATTAAGAATGAAAACATCTTGGAAGATCCCTACTGTAATAAAATGATTATAATTTTTCTAATGACATTTTGTAATGAAAATGACAGTAATAACCTAATAACAGGACTATAGTGTTTCGACAAATTTTTAAGCAATGAAAATGTGAAAATATTATGTTATTCACGCTATTTTAAACAATAAATCCCAATTAAAAGGTTGCCCTTCTACAATAAATAATTCCTATTAAAATGCCTAAACAACCATTCAGATTTTTAGGTAAGTATAAGATCTTTTCTACACAACAAAAATCTTCGCATGAGGTTTAAGCCAAATTTATGGTTTTGGGCATAAATTTTTTTATAATGGGAAGGGGCCTGTCGTCTTACTGGGGCATAATATTTTTTTTATTCTAAAATTAATCCTTAATCCTCATCTATATGATATTAGTTGTTGTGTTAACATAAACAAAAGTGTTACAAGGAATGCAAATTGATAACTCTCTACCTGGTGGAGTACTCGTGAGACTCGAGTCATTTAGTATTTTACTTAATGGCGCGATTACACTCGGTCGCTAGCCCGAATACGAGTGCTAGTGGAATTCTGGTAAACGACTAAGTGTAAATGAACGGAGTCGAGTACGCCCGCATTTGGGTAGTTTTAATTTTGCTTACCCGACACCGTGTTCCAGCCCGTATGGTAGTGTAAATATATTGCTTCGGGTGCCCGAATTCGAGTAGCGTTTTGTGCACCCGAATACAGGCTAACTACTAAGTGTAAAAGAGCCATCAGTCTTAAAGGCGAGATACTACTTGATTTTAAAAACGCATTGACTACAACTACTGACAGATTCTTGTAAAATCAAATTTATCTCGGATCTTTTTGGTTCCAAAACTTAGTATCGAATGAATGCAGACTCGTATCTTATATGGACATTGTTACACAAATTCAGACCTAAGCCCCACTCGAGCAAATTCAAGACACATTTTACGGAGTTTTCATAATAAAATCTGTAATGCAAAAAACCCAAGTTTCGTATCCCATGTTGTTAGTCGATTTTTTTTTATTATTTTTAATAATATTACAGATTGAATCCAATTTGCACAATATCGTCCATAGAACAATGAACCGTCTTGCAAAAACCTTACTAATACTGGATTTAGCTACTTACATTACAATATAATAAGTCCACACGCACTAGAGATGCAAAATGTCTTTATTAATTCCAACCAGATCAATGCGACACCTTTACGCATATATTTTCATTAAAAAATGGAGTGTCTTTTATTAAACCTGGTCATAGTTTCAAATACTGTCAAAAACATTCAGATGTTACATTTTATAGCATTAAGACAGCACCAAAACCAACATACATACAAAGAGTTTATCTATATAAGTTTTAATTAGAGGACAAATAAAAAAACTAAGACTGTTCCAAACGACTTAGTTCCTTATTTTCACTAGTGTAAGGTTTAACCTATTGTTTGTGTTACCTTTATATGTAATTATCATCTATGTGTTAAAAATCTAAATATTATTTTCACTAAATACTTGTGTATAATATTGAGATTTGGCTTTTTTGTTATAATTACTAGTACTTACTAAAATCTTGTACAGAAAAGTGTGAAAGTGAAATGATTAACTTCACATTAAGTCTCAAACCAAATTATTCTGAGTATTTATAGGTGATAAAATAATCAATTAGTAATTATTAAAAGTGGAGAAATTTTTGATAACTCTCATGATAAATTGGTTTGAACGGACTAACTAATACAAGAACTTTGTCTATTGAAAAACTGTCACTTATGTCATTTGTTAACACTACTCCATTTTGTGAACAAATGAGCACCTGTATTTATTATTATTCACTCTCACTTATAAACACACTGTATAGTAAAAAACTACCCATGTTTAAATTATTATCTAAGCACTACTTTCTCCCACTAAAGCAAAACATCTACATCATTTTCAATATATCTATTATGTACATTGAAAGGCAAGATATCATTTGGTCGGGCATTAGCTGGTTTCCTTATATTATTGGACTCTGCACTGCTGTCAAAGTTTGCGATAGTGGATACATTAGCTATTTACACAAATATAGCTCTTATTGCTATGTAATAAAATCACTGTTGATGTAAAAATTGTATCCACTTATCATTTCAACGGAACTACGACCTCAACATTAAAAATCATACTGTATAAAAATTACTTTTGAGCAATGTGATAATATAATTCATTTGTGAATGTTATTCCAACTAGTGTAGTGTTTAATTTTAATTAAACTTTCTGTAACCGAAAAATAAAAGTCTACAAATCACCTATTAATGTTGTAATTTTTTGTGCTGGTATTAAGTGTTAAAATTGCGTATTACTCCACAAATTGTCTACTGCATATTGAAAACTAAGTTACGTTACTTTTAATTCTTCTTCTATTTTTTTCACTAGCGCCATTATAATATTAGGCACAAGTCTGTTGGATACTTTCAAAATTTATTGAAATACAGCATCACAGTTTTCTCAAAATGTTTCGTAATGTATCAATTTCGTTAATTGAAGATTCATTAAATTTATGATTTCTGTTTGAGAAAATCAATTAGATTATATGATCAATAAGGTCGAATATTGTGTACATTAAGTATCTTTTACCTTACTCAAACAATGTCACTTTTGCTACTGTACTGTACAAAAGATACTGTACTTTCGGTTAACTTTAAAGTGTGCAATATTTCCAGAATAAATTATTGTTCTAAAACCTACAGCATTCACTTAAGGCTATTCTAGCGACTTATTTGACAGTTTTCATGTTGTTAACAGCGGTCTAAGGTGTTGCATTTATTAGACACAGTAAACTCTTAATAGCATAATAGAATTAAAAGTGCTAGCATATAACACCACTCAATTAGTAAAACACTTTTAAACGGCTTTTTATCAATACAAAATTACAAGTAATGTGACCACGAAACCTTGGAGGTCGAATAAGTTAGCTACATTTGTGATGAGCTCATAATTAATATTTTGACTTCTGAAACTCGTTTTTGTATGATCAAAATAGCCACATAACTTCTAGACTTCTAATAAAATATAAATAATATTAATAAAATTAGATTATTAGATAGTTAGCTTATTATGACAAACAATAAAAAATGGGTTGTAAAAGTCAAAATTTATATTAAGTCCACACAAATGTAGTTACATGTTAAAAGGATTTTAAATTTCAGGGACGTAGCGTATGTTGTTGAATGAGAATTATATAGTTATCCAGTTTAAAAGTGTTCCATTAAAAGAGTGCTAACACAAGTTTCATGAGACCGTTCCGCTATCGAAAGATCCCGTTCCGCAGTGTGGGTACTACCGACGTCGACGCACTCGTTCCGTTGCATTTCGTCGCCGTGCTAAAGAATAATATACAAATTATATTAATGTAAGTGACAGTTCAGGAGGAGAGAGATTTCTCTCTTTCTCCGAAACGAAATTTCGGTAACGAACGAATTTAAAACAAAATTTTGCCAGTGACTCTACTCTATTTTATTTTCGAACACGCTCATAAAGTTCCGAACCACAAACAATTTTCGTGAACGAATGGCATTCCATTTGACTCATTAGTCATGTTTGTGAGTTCTTTTTATGTTTACTTTTTACCCGGCTGCGCAATGCAAGAGCGCGAAGCGCGACGCGCGACGCGCAGACAGGGTTATTAAATAATATATTTTACTTTGAAAACAATGTTTATGACAACATGTTTTATTAAATTGAAAGAACATTTTTTGATGTCGTCGTGTCAATCGATTGTATGTCAACCTAAATTTTTCGTTTAATATTTTGAAGTATTGGAAATACATGGTATAAAATGTTCCTCGAGCTAAGCAGCCTGGATGAAAAATACTAATACTACTAATAAATAAAAATAAGCAAGCATTTTAGACCTAATTCAAATAAAAATCCCAAAACGAAAAAGAAAAGGTAACACTTTTCATTTCGTCAATTTGAGGTTAAAATTTCGAACAATTATATGTCAAATTCAACTTTTCGTTGGAAAGTATTGTGAATTGGAGTAGGCTTGGAGAATTTAACTGTCAAACTATTTACGGACGAACGAATTTTCGAAATGAAAAAGAAATAAGAGTAAGAAACGTGCGAAATTTCGATCGAAACTTCGCACATTTCCTACTTCGTTTCTGGTTCGTTTTAAATTATAATAATATTCGTCGTCGGAATATAGATTGAGGTGTAGATTTTCTAAGCCTACTCAAAGAAAGTTTCAATTTGATAGTTTATCGTTCAAATTAAGTAAAACTTAAAATTGAAGAAATTTAATTTCGTTTGACCTTTGTTATCGAAAGTTCGTTTCGGAGAAAGAGAGCAGGCCCCCAGGGAGGGCGCCTCTGTCTAAGTAAATGACATAAAAAATATAACGTTAACAGAGAGGAAAAAGTCGAAAGCCATACAGCCAGATTTTAGCATTTTTTATTAGCTATTTTAAGTGTATACACTGTTATCCCTATCGCACGCTACCTGACAATGCGCGACAGCAATTGTTTTTTCAAATACCTATTTCTCAAATGTCTCTTTAACATTAAAAGAATACTTACCGAGTCCACCAATCGCGTCGCCCGGCGTCCTCAAACCCTATTCCCTCTTCTTGCCCTTCTTCTTACCGACGCGTTTGCTATAATTCTGCGCGAGCGCATTCACTATTGAAACCACGAAGTAAACGACCATAGCCAACACGAACTTCTCCAATAGACTAGACAGCACAGACCCTTGGTTCTCGGGAAGTGCTTTGGCATCGTTTTTGTGTAAACGAGCTTTTTGGTTTCGTAGAAATTCTAATAATGGTGCTTCTAGTTTTGGCCCGATGTATGGTATCCTCTCGACCCATGAGAGAGCTTGTCTGAAAATAATGAATAGAAGATAAGTTACTTGGTTCATAAATATAACTTTGAACAGGGTTGTATAGCTTTTGGGTGTGCCAAAAGCTACACTTTACAGAAATTTGGTAAAAAACTTTATAATTATTACCTTTGGTTATGGTTGTAGAACTTTTAGGCCATGTTACTAGTTTTTCTTAAAACTTTGACGCAAAATCTGAACTGTATTTAAATGATCGTAAGGTGTTATTTGATAAATAAAGTAAAAAAAGCCTTTACTTTAAAAGCGATTCAATGAAAGAAAACATTGAAATTCTAGTTATAAATTTTATTTTTTAAGCATTTAACTGCTCGATGTTTAAATCCAAAGAAAATATAGCTAGAAAAAATTCCACGCGGACCAGGCAGCAGACGGGACTCGAACCCGCACCCTTCGCTATGCTGGCGAATGCACTGACCAATTATGGAACCGCGACCCTGATGGCCGCGTCTAAAGATTTCTAGCCATTCTTAAGCTGCAAGGCAGCGCCATCCCTTCGCATTGTAGGTAACTTAAGAATAGAAGAATTTCGACGCGCCCATCAGCATCGCGGTAGCATAATTGAAATTCTGTTAAACTATTTTTCTCCAGAGTATGGCAAGTAAGTAATATTACGAGTAATATACAAAAGCACAAGAAAGGAGACCAGATTCCCCTTTGATTTAATTGATTAAAACGAAGAACAAAATATCACTTCAAAAATAATTTAACATTTTATACATACAACAGTACCCTTAGTACGAGTTCTGATGGTTTTCGAAAACTATGATCGTCTCGTTTTGTTTCTATACATTTCACACCAGCGCCTCTAGCGGAAACTAAACTTTAATCGGCAGTATAAGTTAATTTAATTAATAGTTAGATATCCATATTAGACAGAAGTCTGTCCTTTTTTCTCTCTAAGATGGCAAAAGAGATGAAAATATGCATCTTGAAGTTCGTACTATCGAGTTCTACTACTACGTTCTATCATAGTATTCGTAATTTTAAAACTCGTACTAAGAAATGTAATGTAAATAAAAGTGTCTGTAACTTACCCAACTAAAGTCTCATTGAAGGCGACGATAACGAACACCTTCTGTATGTGCATTTTGATTACGGCTTTGCCTAGTACGGTGGCGCCGAAGAAAGTCCAGAATGGCACCAAGAAATGGCCGCAAGTCAAACCGGCCAAGTCGAATAGTGGGTTAGGAATAGACGCACAAGCTAATATGCCGGCGAAACCGACGCGTTGTACCAGTTTCTGTACCATCACTTTCGCCCTGGGAAAGAAATTTGATTTCAATGGAATTATTTTAACTTTACAGGATGGCGCAAGTGGTTAGCGCGTTCGGCTGCGATCGTTGAAGTCAAGCAATTTTCTCAGTGGTCGGTCATTGGATGGGTGACCACAAAATTACTATCTCGAGCTCCTCCGTGCTTCGGAAAGCACGTTAAGCCGTTGGTCCTGGTTGCATCTGCAGTCGTTAGCACCCAAAAATCCGCACTGGGCCGCGTGGTGGGTCATGGCCCAATCTCCCTATTCCATCCATAGGGAAGGCCTGTGCCCCAGCAGTGGGGACATTAATATGCTGATGATGATGATGATGATTTTAACTTCATAAAAGATGAGTTTAAAATATTTACGTCTACACAAATACCTATACTAGATACTATATTAACACTTAAGGACTCGCTAATGGGTCCAGTGGACCCAGTGTCTTGTATTTTGTTGAATTACTTAAAAATTATGAAGTTTGCGATGTTGCTGCTCTTAGTACCTTTCGACAATAGTATGAGGCGATAGATCGCCATCTTAGCTGTCAGTTAGCGCGCTGCCTGTGAGTGCTATGGACGTGAAAGGTGTGTATGGGTCCTTTGGACCAGGTAGCGACTAAATACGTTAGTGTTTTTTTTCATCTAGTTATTTATGTTTATTTACTATTTTTCGTTTCATTGATGGTAGAATTATTGGACAATTATAGCCTGACTTGCTTAGGAACTCTAAAGAAAAATAAAAGAGAGATACCTCTAGAGCAGGGGTTCCCAACGTTTTATTGGTTAGGGACCACTTTTACATTATTTTTTTTGGCAGGGTCCACTATTTAGTCAATAAATAACTAAATTTTAGTGTAATAAAAATAAACTGTAATAATCAAACTGAAACTTTCATTAAAAATCTAATATGAAATTAAATAAAAAGAAATAATAACATTTATAGTGGGTGCGCCCGCTAACCATATTTTGCGGACCATATTTTGGCTTCTGCGGACCACTGGTGGTCCACGGACCACTGGTTGGGAACCATTGCTCTAGAGTTTACACAAAGAAGAGGGAGGCAGGATCGCGAAACGTACTTTGGATTTCAAAATGATGCCACACTAATATCTTACGTACCCAAACATGGCAAAATAGTTCTCTTAGCATCCACTATGCATCATGATGCCAAAATTGATGACAAAACTGGAGAAAAAAAGAAACCTGAAATAATAAGTGATTGCCTTCAAATGCGGAGTCGATGTAGTTGATCAGATGATTGGCACATGAAGACAGGAAAACCAAGGTTTTTTGCGTAAAATGTAATACCCCAGTTTGTGGAGAACATATGAAACAAATTTGTGCAAATTGTTATAGCTTAGTTTTATAAAGAAAAATGTAGAACTATGATGGAAAGTGATTATATACAAAAATAAAAATCTAAAATTAGTTGATTTTGAAAGTTGATTTTGCTTGTTCCTATGATGATTGATCTCTTAATTATATTTTATCTTAGTAGATACATAATAGTAGTATATTAAAGTTAAGAAGATTTTGTTAAAAATATATCGTTACAGATTTTACAGCTTTATGTTTAAGTTTAGTCGTAAAACTATGCCAAGATTTGGTATATTTTTGTACTGACCATTTGATTAAGTAAAACAATAAATATTCGTATTTTATTAAATATTTGTTTATTTTTTGGACATTATTAACGATATTTAAAAACACCAACCATTTTCATTGAGAAGTTTTCGAATAAACACGTAATATTGTCTGGGTCCCCAGGACCCGGTAGCGAGTGTTTGTGTAGCAATTTGAAGCGCGAGTCCCTAAGTGTTAACTGCATGATAGCGGCTCAAAATTGTTATTTATGATATTACTGCGGTAAGTTGGTTACTACAAACGAGAAGACGAATGTAAGCCGGAGAGGAAGTCGAGGGTTTACTGCAGTAACGAATTCGTAAATATCATTCAATGTACTAAAAAACAGTACCTAATTTAAGTGACGAAGCAAACTTTTTCTAATAAGTAAATGGGGCGCATTTCTAAATGGCGCCACGTATGTGTGGTGAAAATTAAAACTACATATTTGGTCTCTTTCTCATTTTAGTATTAAAGTAAGACCAAGGTATAGATTAAAAGCGGTTACGCGGAGATTCGGCCGAAATAAATAAATATTTCCAACATTCACACCAATTAGCCTAGCCCCAAAGTAAGCACTGTAAGGCTTGTGTTATGGGATACTAGGGTAAGGGATAGAATACATATATTGTACATATATAAGTATATTTTTATATAGAAATACATATTAAACATCCATGACTGGAGTACAAATGCTCGTATTCAACACACAAACATCTGCCCCCACCAGGATTCGAACCCGGGACCTCCCGAGTCGGCGACACCATGAAACCCGGCGTACAAACCAATCGGCCACGGAGGTCGTCTCATAAAAAAAAAACTTAGAGGATACGCACGGCGCCATGATACAAATATTTACATATATACCTGCCAGTTTTCGTGTCATCATTGACAGACAACTCGGCCACTCCTCCCCCTGATAACCTCGCCGCTCTGGCCATAAAGTAGGGGGGTAATTCTCCCAAAGCCGTGCCTATACCCCACATCATAGATTCCACCCGGACCTTGGACATAATGTTCCATATCGACACCGCGTTGTTGGGGTCTATCTCCGTGGGGCAGATGATGCTGGAAAAGAAATACATCGTTTAACGACTCCAATCTGGAAAACCCTTATTTCGTATGTAAAAGGCGGCCGCTATAGCTTAAAGATGATTAATATAACAAAATTATACTCGCACCGTTGTCTAGGTGCTAACTGTATTAAATATTGTTGGAAGAAAGTATTCTGGTCAACAACAAAAATAATATGAGTGTTTGGGAAAATTTAGTCTCGTCGAGCTAATATAAATTGATTTGTAAATTAAAAAAAAATGTCTCGTTAAATGTAGATATGTAGGTACCTTTATTTAAAAATAAATAGCTTTATAATATTCCTCTACTTATACTTACTCATTCGGATACGGTGGTTCAGGAAAGTTGAGCCCGCCACACTCGTAAGCGGCCAGAGTGACGCGCGCGATATGAGGTCCCAAGTACAACAGGAACGTGTGCAGACCAGTGCCCAGACCCACGGAACTGCACACGCCCAACACTATCCACCACCCCCACCACGCCAACGTCGATATTACGAGCTATAAAAAAAGACGAGGAATTGAATAAACCCCTTTTGAACTGCTACACATACTTACAAGCTAGAACAAACAGGAGAAATTAAATAAACCACTTCCGATTGGCAGATCTATAAGATTTCGTAGCCTCACTGCAAAAGGATAACCTTGAGCATTCAGTACTAAGCCGTATAGAAAGTTGAGGACGTCGCGATCGTAAGCGGCCAGTGACACGCACGATATGATGTCCGAAGTACAACAGGTACAACAGCAGTCCAGTGCCTAGAGCTGCACACGCTTAACACTACCCACCATCCCCACCACGCCGACGTCAAAATTACGAGCTACAACAGAAACGAGGCAACACTAAACCCTATGGGAATTTGAGCCAGGGCGGACCCTGGGGCTAAAAGCAATAGCATAGCAAGGAGCGGTAGACTACGAGGGGCTAGTGGCTGTGCTGTGGCTGTTAGTAATGAATATTTAGATTTAAGGGTGTAGGGTGGTAATAAGTGCGTCCGATTTTAAAATACGCCCCGCCCCGAGCTCCAAATACAAGAAGAACGTGTGAAGTTCAGTGCCCAGAGCCTAAATAAATCCCTGAACCATCCCTACTAAGATTTCTTCTGTACGACCTCTTTTGCTACAGGCGTTACAAAACATTGCATTGCGTAACGATTTTAGTTAAGAATGCAGATTTATAGAGCTAAAGATTCCATAAAATACAGTGGTTCAATTTTTGTCCTACGACAAATATTGACGAAGTTGTGGCCAACTATAACTAAACGAATTTTCGGCTGGCCGCGTGCAATTTACATTGAAATGATATTTTTCCTTATCAGTCTGGATATACTAGCCATGTTGACTCTTGTTAAAAAAGTTTTAGAAACATTGGTTTATTTACCTTTTGTCTCAGAGGAAGTTGAATAGAGTATAGTTGCCTCTTTTTAATACACTATTCTTACCTCACGTGGGAACATAAGGCAAAAAGGTCCAATTACAGTAAGGCAAAAGCTAAGTTACTAGTACTAGTTGTTTGAATAAAAGTAAAATGAGTTATTAATAAGAAAAATCTTAAATTGTCATTATGATAAAGCTATAATTATATAAAATGTATGTATGTAAAACATTTACCTGTACATACACTTGATGGGGACCGCTAATATAATATGACACAGCTATCCCAAGCGCTAACGATACTACAGCTAACGCTAGTAACTTGTAAGCTAATAATCTGTAAAACAAACACAGTTATTAATATTACACATTAATATTGGATTAGTGAATACTGATAAATAATGTCTGAGTATTTATATAAGGCGCGGGACACACAGAAAAGACGTAAGACGCAGACAGAGTTTTTTTATAGCCAGGAAGGCAAATGACTCTACCCCACCTGATTATCACCACTTAACAGTGGTGATAAAGTCCAAACGAAGCTAGCCGGCCTGCAAAATTGCTTCTTCACGCCCCTCTGTAGATTATTCAGTAACCGCAATTAAAAAATAAATAAAAAAAGACATTGTCAGGATAAAATGTAAAAAACAAAAAAGCGTCGTGTTCGCGCCCTGTCTTTTCTATAATATTATGTTAAGCGACGCGACGCTTCTATACATACATTTTATGAAAAGGAGGCGTAAGAGACATTATTATGTATGCGCCCCGTCTGTGTATTACGTCTTTTCTGAGTGTCCTGCGCCTAAGGCAGACTAATGCTCGCGCACTCAGAGCAGTAAATATCAAATAATTTATTTGGTTATCATGATCTATATCATATTTCCAAGATGTTAAAAAAAAGGGTAGTGTGAGTATTTAACTAACTTAATCTTGTTTTTGTATTAAACATGAAATTATATGATATTCAAAGTGCGCACATTTCGTGCTATGATATATCAATAAAAAATAAATAATACATTGCAGGTACGACGGTGCGAAGGAATTTAAAAACTTATATTGAATTAACATAGCGATTACTATAGAATGTAGATGATATGGATTTCTTTTTTCTTCAATTTTATATCAACAGCTTTATAACACAGTATAGTAAGATAGCTACATTCATATTAGTGTGTGTGTCAGTGTGTGTAAAGTAAAGTAAGTTACAACTTCAACTCCAGCAACTGCAAAATTTTATGAATATTGCCTAAGAATGGAATACAAACCTTTGTAATCCTGTTGAGATCAATATGAATAGTTCCCTAAGGAAATAGTCCAGCGTCGTGAGCGGCCGCCGCCATAGCACCAAGCTGTCAGCATCCATTGTCACCGATTTGCTCCTGAAAATCACACATTCATAAATAAAAATATTATGATAAAAATATTAACATTTGGTTGCTGTCCCAACTGCTGGAGAATAAGCGACATCATATCACTCTATATATACTCGTAATTGATGAAGCAAGACTTGTCGCTCCATAAAGATAGATGTAGAACCGTTGCTGCAATCAAAAAGTATGGTAGCCAACGTCACGCAAGAGAAATTCTAAGGCCAACATTTTATATATGCAATGCTCGACCAACATCAGTGGAACCGTGGCCCCCGAGCTACCATCACCCAGCTCGGAGGAATCGTCTCCTTTGGCATTCCATAGGTCCAATTCTAATTAATTGTTACCAAGAAACAACCATGGAGCAATGCTCCATGTTATACAACCCTGTTAACTTCTTGAGCATCGACCATAGACAAGAAAGCCTGCGCAGCAGCAATTTTACGTACAAAATTGTCTACTGTACAAGTTTATTTGTCTGTAGTTATGCTCGAGAAGTTTGCCGCTACCTATAACAACTAATAAACAACTACAAATGCGTCTCGGCCCAATGTTACCGTACCTCGTTTGGCATTAGTTATGTTAGGACTGTTACGTGACTTATGATTGTTTCCTGTATAACTTTAGTAACAGTTTCCTAGGTCTATATAGTTTTTGAAACCTACAAATACATTACTATATTGTCATTGTTTAATGATTGTATTTCACAATCTGCTCGGGATGTTTTTCTCATTTCCTCTTCAGCTTGGAATTTTGGAAACATAATGTGCCCGTAACTAAACCTTAACTTAAATTTGAGAACAGTATATCACCCCGCCCCCCTTGTTGGTGACCAATCGACTTATTTTTGTATCTCTGTTGTAGGGGTCTTGTCTTGTGGGCCACGCCTGCCCATAAATGCGGCCCTGATTACACGTAGTTGCTAAAATTCTGTCGTTTTGTGCTCCGATTGGGCGTGTTCGCGAGACACGCTGAATATGTGAAACGTAAAGCATTACATCATATTTTATTCTGAAACAACTTGTGATTGTGAGGGACTATTGATGCTTAACAATGCTGCCGTCCTCAAAATAAAGTGCGGCTAAGTGACATGTGATCGATTTTTCAGTGTTAAATTGCATCTTATACAGTTTTTAATTCTCTATCGATCTGTCTTCAACAAGTACTTGTATCTTTTATAGTTTAAGTCTAAAAATCCGTCATGTGATGAATGGTTACAAAATAGCAATTATTTAAAGTTTACGCGTCGTTTTTGGGCCATACCTCAACAGTTAGTTTTGCCATTTAGCACCGTTTTAGCTTGAGGACGGTCGAATAGCACGCAGGTTGTATGCATTAAAAAAGCCTGCGCAGCATCAGAAAGAAAGTTCACGACCGTCACGATGCCCGTTATGGTCAGCGAGCGAACAACGATTAGATGCGTTACGCGCCTTTCACGGCTCTCGTGAAATTGTTACATGAAAAAAGAATATAACGGCAGATACTGCATTACGGAGACCATTTTTTAAATATCAAAAGAAAAATAAAAGCAAAATTGAAATTGTAAATTTAAGCATTCGATGATCGATCAATGATGGATGATCGAGGCTTTTTTAAATCTTAAATCATTAGTTTGCTATTTGCCAATTTGACCGCAGGTTTTCCTTATTATTCTCTACCTACAGGGAATGAAAAGGGGAGACTTATCAAGTTTACAAATAGAAAATACGAATAGCCATGTGAAGCCGGCCTTTGCCGCATTCATAAGTTAGTTCTCTAACTACCATGCTCGGTCCATAGCGTGAAAATAAGCCGTATTCAGAAATGTCAAATTGAATGCTTCATTTATTCAGGTGTTATCTCATTCTATTGTTAAAAGACACGCATAGAAAGTGACAGTGGTGTCGATTCTGGCATGATTATCTTAACTTAAAACTAAATTTAATTTTAACATCACTCTCAACTTTTCATTATGTACAGAGAATGACAAGGATACACGATTAACAAATTTAATTTTAGGTTTAAAGAATCATTCCAGAATCGATACCAGTATTAACTTTTCTAAAACTTAAGTTTATTGACTTTTCTGAATGCGGCCGTAAGGACATAGCGACGCGTCATGTTTTTCGCCTTGGTAATACCACAGATTATTTAATTGTTAATAGCTTAACAGTGGAAAAATATAGATGAATTTTCTACAGGCAAAAAACATGAAACCGGGTATTAGAGAATCGCTTGTTGAAGCGCGCCGAATAAGTGGGATTACTTTAACAGTGGGAAAATAGAGATGTATTTGCTACAGGCAAAACAGACAAAAAAAAACACTAAACATGTTGCTTTGACTCTGCGCCAGTATGAGTTGAGCCTTTATTCCGATGAAGGGAGTAAAAATACAAAATATCCACGACAATGACCAACGCCGCGTTGGTTTGCTGTTAACAAATCCTCGCGACGCAGGTAATTGCGTGGTGCATTCAGCAAGCGACGTGTAGCCCGAGGGCCGCTAGTCGGTGCGGGTATACTTTGACGTACACTCACGCAAGCGTGGCTTACTTCCAACCACCCCGCCTCCGACCAGCAGCCCGGTCCGCACGCGCTTTAGCCGATCCTGGGCTTCTCCGTTCGCAGCGTCACCTGACTAGTCTCACGGACCGCAGTCCGAGCGGCTAGCCATCCAACCAGCTCCCGTACCTAACAGGTAAACCAACTCCCCGATCTACCCCTCACCCTCCAGGCGTAACTGCGGGGTCCAATTATGAGTCGCCGCTTGTTACGCCTGGGTTCCTACCCCCTCGCGATGGTGCCGCGGAACACCCCTTCCCTGGCAGTGACAGAAGATACCGCTAGAGGACTAGCAGGCGGGCTCGGCGCCGCCGACCAGTCTTCAGTGTGAGTTGAGCCTAAGGAGGCGTTTCCACAGAAGCGAAGCTACACACAAAATGTATTTTTAGCAATGCCATTTGGTCAATTTCTTCAAGACTCTGCTCAGCTCCGCGTAGCTTCGTTCTGTGGAAAAGCATCCTTGCTCCAAGAAGGAGGTTGTGCTTTAAAGTTTCCTAATATCTTTCAAGACTTTTAAGACAGAAGAGAGGTACGTAGTAGTAGGCATAGCAAAGGAGAATGCCCATCGTAGTATGGACTGTAGTATCGCTACGAAAAATTTTGTACAATAACGGTTTTTACCTTATTTTGTAGGGTCCTATGTGGACATTCAATAATTAAATATACTTTTTCTCTAGCTCGACGGGTAATACGAATAACGATATAACAAATGTCATTATATTAATAATTCTTGCCTTCCTTTTTTCAAGTTTATCTATCTATAAAATGGTTGGATCAAATCAAAAATCAACTCAGCTTAAAGGAATAGATGAAAATAATTATAAACACTGAAATATTTACCAAATAATCTGCTCGAAATTAGAACCGTCAGTGAAAAAAAAAACAATTTGACAGACACCGCTGGAAATATTATTACCAGTTTCTAAAAAAATATGAATGAATCGATATTCCTCTTTCCCGATTTATCACTACTGGTACAATAGTTAAATCCCGCTTAATTATTTATTACACTGTCATAGATTTATGATCATAGTAGAAGCATAAATGTTATATTTTGCACGTATAGCACATGTATAGCGCTATACGTGCAAAATATAACATAGTATATCTGATACATTATTTGTGTTAAATCTGTGGACGGTATTGCGTCATGAGATACTTAGTAAAGCAAAAAAGAATTTATTTTATTGATATCACACAGCGTTCAGGCTAGGTACAGGCAGATGAATGAGAAGTCCCCATGGAGTTCCTTTTATTATCAGCATGCAAGTTATGCATTACTCGTATGGATTATCGTCGGTCATGCACGTAGACATAAATGCATGTGATGCAGCATTTACGTTTAGGGCTGTATATGTGTCATGAACGACCCTAAAAAATCGGGTTTTTTAACAGACACCGAGCCGTTGCGATACTTTTTTTTCTGACTACCCCTCGATAATATGGACAATTATCCGGTAAATAAACTGTTAGCAGTCGATCTAAACGTGTATTATGGACTTTCGAGTCTATATCTATACTTAAGTAATAATCTTAATATACAGATCAGACTACTTTTACTTTTTTTTACTTTTACTTTTACTACTTTTTTTTACTTTTTTTGCGACAAATGTAATGCAATATAATATGTTTTCTTTAGCATATTGAATTGTACGCATAATCTAACTCGTTATTTTGATGAAATAACTACAAGTGCATCGATTATATTTTGATAAATCGATACGGTTATTACAAAACGGTAACACTGAGAAGACAAGTGTGTCAAAAATACAAATGAAATGGAAGTGAATGAATTACTAATTTTTTATAGAAATTTTTGTTCGGCGAAGTTAAAGCAAATTATTTAACATGGTTTTGTGAAAATTAAAAACTTGATTTTTGATATAAATTAGGTGAATGTACAAGGCCGACCAAGGACGATACTACCAATGGGCATTCTCCTTTGCCGCTCGAATTGGAGCGGCCATCTGGGGAAGTCACATCTACCTTATAACAGACTACAGTAAAGTAACACTACCTTTTGGTGGTGTTGTATTTCTGTCGGTGAGTAAGGTTTCAGGGCTTCACTGGGTAGGGGGTTGGGTTAGGGTAGGCACGGCGCGAGTGAGTTTTGTATCGCAAGCGTAAGATGGCCGCTTACCATCAGGCGGGCCATAAGCTTGTATGCCACCCTTTTAACATAAAAAAAAATAGTTTACAGTTTACCTAATATCTTTAGAGTGCGGCAGATGCACTCCGTTGCGCGTGCGCTGCTCGTCGACCTGCGCTGCCGCCGCCAGTTTGTAATACCCGAGCCGGGCGAGCTGATCAAAATAAACAATAACCATTTATTAAACAAACATAAACAAAATAGGTTAGTAAAATAATTGTGTTCTTCTTGGTGGTCAAGGTTTCGTGTGGTCTAAAACGGCGACATTGGATGTAATATCTAAAAAAAATATTGATCTAAGAACTCGTAGAATTGAATATAAAGACGTTACCTTTATGTGGTCATTTTAGGCATGTTCAAAAAATCCATCAAATGAATCTATCATTTGATGTTTCAAGGAATAGGTATCTTGTAATTTTAAGATTTGAAGTAATTAAACTTATTATTATGAACTTTATATAAAACATGTAAAGTAATCTCGCTGTTTTAGACGTAGCATGAGCACCACAATTTGCAACATTTAACTATTTTTATCGCTTGTTACTGTCAAACTCCATAGTATTTGACAATTAAACGTGATAAACGAGCTTGTATCATATCATATCGCGGTGCTCATGCTAGACGGGCACGTGTAACTGGTTTTTCGATCAGGGATAATTTTTAAGGGGTCAAACTACTCAACATGATAATCCCAAGTAGTCTGTTCGACCAGGGGAAAGATTTTTCTTGTTATTCGAGGAAAAAAAAAACACTATCATGAATTGTTCAGATTTCATGTGTGCAGAAGACTTTAAATTACTTTGATAAAAAATTGTGTCAAGTGGAAACGTCTCTGCTGTATAAGCTGTAATCATTTATTAGGCATTTATGTCGACGATATTATAAATATCGTTTTAATGGCAGCAGACAGTTTTTCCATATTACTAACTGTTAAAGGTTTCAGCACCGGTTTTTTCTTGTCATTCCTGACCACCAATTTGACCGTAATACAGAGATTTAAGGACATTTCGTATCACATTATGAAACTGGAGTTTCACAATATGATAGGTGCAGACCCAATAAATGATTATTTTATTAATATCTATTCTCAAATTATGAAATAGGGTTTCGAGTACAGCAAACTTCATATTAAAATATTGAGAAACCATCGAGGACAAATAAGTGTTTTAATTGTGACGGCATTTATGATTGGTTAATGTTGCGTGGTAAGACACAAAAAATAATTAATCCTTTTAGCAGACGGTGAACAATGTGCTCAAATCGCGTGACCACTCGTGCATATTTGCAAAGCGATCGGAAATGGATTGGGGTTCTTTTGCAATGCTTGTTGTCTTTATTCATTTGGCAATGAAATAATAAAAGAAAATTATTTTTATTTGAGACTAAAACACAACAACAATTTTATTAACAAAACACTATCTAAATCTAGCCCCAAAACTGCATGATGCTGACGTTGCCATCAGCGCTAGTCTTCTGTTGAAAACTTGGAACCCAACAAGTCACTGAGAATAATTGAGTGATAGTGCGCAAGCATGAAGTAGAATTTGTATACTTTTCCAAAACGGTGTAATAGTGAAATTTATACAGGAAAATTAAACTTAAACGCAAATCATAACACATAATTAGATTTTAAAGGATAAGTCTAAAATTTACAAATTCGATCAGAATTTCAGTTATCTAATTATAACTTTATCAATTTTGCAAACTGAAACTGATTCAACAATATAATTATATTAAGATTGAAAGAAGTAATAATTAATATTGAATTTTCTAATTAACTTTTGAATACGAACTTCGAGAGTCAATTTGGAAAGATTTGGTGGGTGAAACGGGTGAAACTGAGTTTATGTTGTTGTTTTTTTGCCAGGGATTTATACATTATAGCATAAATAATGATTTATCTTACTTGGATCTAAAATTGTCTCATTCCTATTAATAATCAATTACGGAAATATCAAAGTAGTTGTAAACCTAAAGATAAGGAATAAAATTAGGTACCCCAAAAAAATAAACAAATTCAAATAATAAGTAAGAGGGATTTTATATCAACAATAATAACAGTTGTGACTTAATCGTGACTGAACAGTGTGCTAATACAGCTATACTCTAAGTGTGTTCCGCGGAACCCTAGGGTTCCGTGATACCTCTGTCGGGGTTCCGCAAGAATTTAGAAATAAAAAAATCAAAACACCTCTCTCTGGTCGCTCCGCGGCTGTGCGGACTCCGCGGCCGCGCGGAGACAAAACGCTATGAATGTTATTTATTTATTTATTTGTATTTGTATAAGCTTGTGTTACATTAGCTGGTACAATATCTCATAAGTTTGGTCTCAACAATTTTATACTTGTACAACGCGTTCGCTCTAAGTTTGCCGGTCTGTGGAATGCGCGTACCCTCCCCCACGTGACAACAAAACTTATAATGTGTCATAGTTTTACCCAAATATCTAACGTACACAATTTTTATTGTTACAATTAAATAAAAATTTTCGAACGTCATACACTCATACCTATCGCCAGCGGCAAACTTAAAACGAGCGGGTAGTATACTTGTAAGCGCTCAGTCTCTTTGATAAAAGCCGCCTCTGAATTAGACGCTATAGTTGTCAACTAGCGACTTTCGTCTCTAACTTCAAAGGATAAAGTCGATATTGTTTACAACGCTATTTTTAAATTTCTGTTTTTATTTTTGCTTTTTGTTTATCAAAGGTGCCGACTCGAGTATTTTCGAGAATATTTGAGATCGAGTCTAGGACTAAGTATAAAAGCGGCGATCGCGCGTTGGCGTCGTCAGTTGATGATTAGCGTTCGGAGCGATAAGTTACTACCTACTTACAAGCTCGCTAGCGAGAAACTGGTGTTCATTGTTTTACTGCCTGCTGTATTCTGTTGTCTCAGTTTTATACATTTCTTCCCTGTAGGTTCTAAATTTAGTCTCTTATACGCAGTAACGATTGTGCATTATTTAAACCCCACTATCCTGACTTGTAACATTATAAATAAAGAAGAATGGAACGTTGGCTTAAAGGTGTTAAACGTGTTCCAACAACATCTTCTAATGACGCTGAATGTTCAAAAGCAATGCGCGCGGAGAATTTAGCAATCACCGATCCAGAAGATGATGCCACGAGTGCCACGACGTCAAGCTCGACGGTTTCAAAGACGAAAAAAAGGAAGTATGATGAATCTTATATCAGTTTCGGATTTGTTGATTCCAACGGCTCACCTCTCTGCATGCTCTGTAGTAAACTGCTTCCTAATAGTTCCATGGCACCTGCCAAATTGCGTCGACATTTAGAAACCGTACACCCCGAGACTAAAGACAAGAATAAAGAATTTTTTGTTCGCAAAAAAGATCAGTTATTAGAAAGTCAAAAAAATATGATGCATGTAACACAAACTACCAACGAAAAGGCCACGGAGGCATCATACTTAGTTAGCTATCGCATTGCACAAGCAGGTGAAGCGCACACTATCGCTGAGAAATTAATAAAACCATGTGTATTAGACATAACAAAATGTATGCTTGATGAAAAATCTGCAAAGCATCTTTCTACTGTTCCGCTATCAAACGATACTGTTTCACGACGAATCCATGATCTGGCAAGCTACGTCAAACAAGAACTAGTTACACGTCTACAAAATACACGATTCGCTTTGCAAATGGACGAGTCGACTGATGTCGCTGGTTTGGCTATCCTGCTGGTTATTGTGAGATATCCATATAAAAGTTCTTTTGAAGAAGACATGCTTATGTGTTCATCGCTGCTTACAAACACTACCGGGGAAGAAATTTTTAATAAAATAAATATATTTTTTGAAGAACATAATCTCAGTTGGAACAATTGCATTGACATTTGTACAGATGGGGCCAAGGCGATGACAGGTAAAACAGCAGGAGCAGTGTCACGAATGAAAAATAAAGCGCCTAATTGTAGTTCCAGTCATTGTATTCTGCATAGACAAGCACTTGCGATGAAGCAAATGCCGTCTAATCTAAAATTAGTTATGGATGAAGCGGTAAAAATAATTAATTTTATCAAATCACGACCACTACAATCCCGATTGTTCTCATTATTGTGTGAAGATTATGGCAGCAAACATAAAACACTGCTGCTCCATACAGAAGTGCGATGGCTGTCTCGGGGAAAAACTTTAACAAGGCTATTTGAACTTAGAGCCGAGTTACAAATGTTTCTTTCAGCAGATACTTCTTTTAATTTGAAGGACCGTTTGTATGATAAAACTTGGTTGTTCCGATTGTCTTTTATGGCGGATATCTTTCAAAAACTTAACGAATTAAATTTATCATTGCAAGGTAAACAGACAACAGTGTTTCAGGCCTATAATAAAATAACTACTTTTAAAAGAAAATTAGATTTTTGGATCATTTGCATTGGTAAGAAAGAAATAGAAAGTTTTACGTTACTCACTGAGTTTGTTAGCGAAAACGACTCAGAAATGTTTGAAGATAATGTGTTTGAAGAATTGGTCCAATATCTCAGTTCGATGCGCGCATCTTTTGAAAAGTATTTTCCCGAAGAACACAATACAAAAATTAAAGTGAACTCCTGGATTCATAATCCTTTTTTACCCAACTTGGAAAAGCCTGAAAACATGTCAAATGAGATATATGAATCTCTTTTAGAAATGTCATCAGACACAAGTATGGAGTCATTGTTCAAAACGACGCCTCTTAATGATTTTTGGTGCAGAATCCAAGATGAATATGCAATGCTTGGCCAAATGGCTCTGGATATTCTTCTCCCGTTCCCAACTACATATTTGTGCGAAACAGGATTCTCTACCTACGCAGCCACGAAAACAAAATATCGCAATAGACTGGACGCCGAAGCTGATATGAGACTCCAACTTTCTTCCATCAAACCTGATATCAAGCAATTGATGAAAAATAAAAAACAGTTTCATACCTCCCACTAGTTAGATTTTTTCTTTTTTAATGTTTTCTATTATTGTCCTTACCAAGTGGTGAAGTAAATAATAATTAGTAACGGATACATTGTACTTTTATTATGCTGATTAATATAGAATACACTTATAAAAATAATTGTTTTATTGTAGGGTTCCATCAAGTATTTTGCTTCCCAAAAGGGTTCCGTCATTTAAAAAGTTTGAGAACCACTGTGCTAATAGTAACGTAACGAAAAAGTTAAAGATAAGTGATTCAGTCAAGTAATGATGACGAAACTTTACGTCGCCATGTGATTACAAATATTTCACTGATAATAAAACTATGTACACGTAACGTAAAAAGTCGATCAAGAACCACATTCCTATATCAAAGTAGAAAATATATATATACATATAGATATTAAAAGAGCATTCACTGCAAATTAACGTTTTCGTCTGCTTGTATTTACAAAATGTAATTTTTAATTTACAAAATGTAATTATTTAGGTTTCATGAAAGATTCTAAGTGCAATTCAGTTGTTTTTATCGTTCATAAATAACATTATTGCAATTTGCCTATCGTGTAAAAGTTATTCTATGAAGGTTCCTAAATCTTGCTATATTTCATACTTCACGATACTTATACTATAGGTGCGTATACTTAAACAATTTCGATTTTTGCAAAAAGTTATTTTATACCTACGTAATTTTGAACTATTAAGGAACGAATGAATAATGTTTCCGATTTAATCACATATTTTTATCACTTCGATTAAGTGAGTATTGCCCTTGGCTCGCACACTTTTCTGAAGATAAAAAAAATCCTTATCGTAAGCTGACATTGTATTAATTAAATTCAATATCTAATGTGGAATAGATTTTAATAGCGTTTGTTAGTCACATTAAAACACAATTAAAAGGCAGTTTAAGTTAAAAGTTGTGCATTCTTAAATGTCGTTAATAATCAATTATGAATCCACTGGTACCACTCATTAACTTATTAATTAGGTAACAAAAAATTTAATTGTTAAATTAAACTAAAAATACTCAACGAAAAATTAATAAAAAAATCTCTCTCGATTTCATTCTCTAAATATAGCTAGATAGAGCACATAAGAATATACTTAGTATACTGTGTGATTATCATGCTAGATTTCGGCCAATTGCGATATTTAACAATACAAAAATAGTTAGTTTCTGAGGCCCACACACATTTAATTATCAAAAATACGAACAAGAATTTACCTACCTACCTAACAAAACTTTGGCGGGACCACAACTTTACCGGCACTTTTTCAAACAGATTAAAAAAACTTCAGAAACGACAGACACTTTATCTCAAAAGGAGGTTTTATTAAAAAACCGTAGCAGCCGTTGCTCTGTTCGATCCGCCTTTACTCGACTGCTTTCCGGTCTGTAGTGAAATGGCAATCGTGACATCACACGTTTCACTTTCAAAAGAACTCTCACTCTTAATATACGATTGGTTAGCGAAGCAGCAGACCTTCAGTGTCCGATTCAATATTATTTTACAGAAACTGACGATAGACAGATACCTAGCTGGCTGGAAAGAGGGTCTAAAATGGCGAGTTTGCATGTTTCATTTTATTGTTCATAATATGAAATGAAATATAAAACAAACGGTATATGAAATAAAACTTCAAACCTTACAGAATTGTGTGAGAATGTGTAAAATAGCTTGATAACTGAAACGTCATTATTGTCAAATTGAAAAATACATAAAAAAAGACATAAGATGTTTCATCCACTGTCAACATATTAGACACCCAGATCGTTTTAAAAAAAATATCTTTAAAAGCCAGACTGATGTTGACGAGTGTACGTCTGGGAGTGAGTTATTTATATTGCTTGTTAATTATTTTAAATCCGGCCAAGTGTGAGTCGGACGCGCGCACGAAGGGTTGCGTGCCATTATCTACACAACATTAGACACTACAAAAAATCACGATTTTCTTACCATAATAAATACCATATTTTATTTTTAGTGAATTAAAAACTAAATTTTTATTGAATATTTCAAGCGTCTACCTATTGCCATTATTAATAACGAGCAAAAAATGGGGAAAATATTGTTGTATGTACGGTTGTATCCCCTTTATGCTTTTTTTAAATATTTGTTGTTATAGCGGCAACAGTATGCTAAAAACGTATATTGAGCATTCATTGCCAAACCGGTATAAGACTGAAAATATAACTGTTACTCTACTTTCAAAGATCACTCTCGATGATATAATGGAACCAGGTGTCTTTGTACTATGTGTTCTAAACATAACTATTTTAATTATAGATTAACATTGGATTTATGTCAATTTGTGTGACCCAATAGCATTCTAATAGTTAAATTTGATCTCGATACGCGTCAGTGTCCAGAAGTTTTGTACCAGGCCTCTCAGAAAGATTTTATGTATAATACACTGGTCATTTGTAATTATTTTGAAAACTTCGATCATTTAAAAGTAAAAATACCACTGTTCGATTTTCAAATGAACCTCCGCATTTTTTGGAGAGCCAATTAATTTTTTCTTGTCTCATTAAAAAATGGATCTGCATCGAGAACATTTTCGTGCTATGATTTTTTACGATTTTAAATGTAGCTTAAAACCTGATGCGAAATTTGATCGATTTCGAACTGCTTTTATGGATGAAGGACCTTCAAAAGCAATCATCTACCGCTGGTGTATCGAGTTCAAACGCGGTCATCTTACTTTGGGGGATGAACAAAGGAGTGGTCGTCCTACGACGACTGTCACCGAAGAAAGTGTGCTGGCAGGAAAAATAATTAATTCAAGAAAACAGACGAATTACGTACGAAGAAATTCAGCATACTCTACAGATTGGTTCAGGACGTGTTCGCAAGATTTTGCAAGAGCACCTTTGCGTAAGGAGAATAGTTTCCCGCTGGGTGCCGCACAACCTCACCGAAGTTCAGAAGCAGGCCCGTGTTGGTGCAGTGATATAATACAAAAATTTGATGCAGGCTCGTCACGGCGCGTTTACGATATTGTGACAGGTGACGAATACTGGATTTATCAATAAGATCCAGAAACAAAGCATCAATCAACAGTTTGGCTATTTCAAAATGAACCAACGCCTACGAAAGTGAAGCGATCGAGGAGCGCAGGGAAAATAGGGAAGATGCAATATTTTTATTTTTGTTTTCATTTTAAAGAATTCCATGAATAAACCACAGATATATTAAAAATTAAAACATTGTGCTTTATCGGAAAAAATGCGGTTTTAAATTGACAATTTAAATTTTCGCGCGAAAACGAACCTATGTTTGCGATGACGTCACTCCTGTCTGTCACTGGTCGTACTTGTTCGTTGCTGGCTTTAAATTTTCATTCTTTTGCATATTTTTTCGAATTTCGAAATATTTTTTTGAAAAATTTAAAATGGACTATCCATCAACATCATGTGATCATAACAATACCACTAATATTCCGAAAAAAAGCCGTGTTGACTCATGTTTTGTGCCAATCTACTTCTACAAAGTTCCCAAATAAATTGTTTTTGAATGGAACTTCTGACCCAAAACTGAAAAAAAATGGTTTCAAGCTGCGAAGAAATGACAATTATTCTCCAAAGACCATTATTCGATGCTGAGAAGATCACTTTGGCGTAAGTCGGCGAATATACTTGTTATATGCTTAATTTTTCTGCTTGTACGTAAAAACGCATTAGTAACCTACCGAAATACTTACAAAACCTGCCTATAACATATTTTTAATTTTACAGTTGGAGAATGACGTCGAAAATTAGATAAAGTTTAAAATGTGTGGCACAATCTTCACATTGGCAGGACTGAACCAAGCTTTGCGTTTCATTTAAAATAACTGTAACACGATAACCTTCTTTACGTACTTTATGCTCCGGAGAACTCGACCTTTTACTGTACATAATTCTTCATCCCTTTTAATTTGGACATAGCCGATTGCATTATCGCCGTAAGATTTGTAGAAGCCGCTGAATAAAATACGAAGTTTAACAACTACGATTTTTACATACCGTAGTAATTTAGTCCGTTTCATTTCTACACTTAAAAACTCTGCACTTTGGACAAAAAAAGTTATAACCATGTCAACGCTAACTCTTGATAAATTCCTGGAGTCTGCTTTGATAAACGCAACTTCCATTTTTATTAAATGTAAAAAAACGCAATAAATATTCCCATAAAATAATATTTACTTTAACAACCATAACCTCAAAGAAGTTGTCATAACAGGAGTGACGTCACTAAACGCCGATTGGTGTTTTAAAATACGTTCCGTTTCAAGTATTTTTAATTCGTAATAATTGTTAAAAAACAACATTATGTAAAATAAAAACGTTGCAGTGGCATTTCTTTTATATTTTTTTAACATTTTAATCATAAAATTTTCATAAATATTATATATGCATCTTCCCTATTTTGATCGCTCGTACCTAATTCCAATTCCACTTCGAGACCAAAGCAGCATCAACGCCGAATGGTATAGCACAAAATGCCTGCTAGAAGTTTTTCTTCAATGAGCAACAAGCGATCTAACACCGGGCTCCGCGGGGTCATTCTTCACCACGACAACACGCCCGCGCACTTTGCGATCAAAACGAAGGACTTCCTGGTCTCCACACCAGTGAGTCTTGGGACACCCTCCTTACAGTCCTGAATTAGCTCCGAGTGACTTCTTATTCCCTAAAATAAAAAATCTGCTCAAAGGGATACAGTTTTCATCGCCGGAAGAAGCGCTAGCAGCTTTTGAGAAGGCCGTGGAAGAGGTGTCTGCGGAGGACTGGAAAAAATGATTTGAAAAGTTGGTTCTGACGCATGAAACTTTGTTTAGAGGCTGGTCGAGTTCTTTGAAAAGATTTAATATTTTTTTTTCTTTCATAGAAGTTATTTATTTATTTATTTATTTATTGCACTCATGTGGTTATTACAGATGTTACATAAGGATTAGATACAGACACATGAACCCTGAAAGGGTATAGCAATTTAATTTAAAATGTCCTTAATTAAATAATATTAATAATCTACTTCAATTAAATTTAATTAAAATTAACTTGAACATAATTATTAACTAATAATTAATAACACTGATAAATAGCATTCAATAATAACAATAATAATAATTTCAAATAAAATAACATTACGTAAGTAGGAACATTAAAAAAAACATAAAAAATAAATAAGGTCTTGCTTAAATTAACTAGGTACTATTTAAAATTGAAAAACTCTTGCATCGAATAAAAGCTGGTCTTTGATAAAAATGATTTCAGTAGTTTTTTAAATTTGACTACGTTTTTTTCGTTTTTTATATGTTCGGGAATTTTATTGTACACTTTCACGGCCATAGCAAAAGGTCCTGTGTGTACGAAATGCAATTTGGAATTTGGAGGGGCTAATCTTTGATGCGGTCTTAATCTACTTGGTCGTTCTTGTTGGGGAAAAAGATGAGTGTGTTTTCTAACAAACATACATAATTCCAAAATGTATATATTCGTAAGGGTTAGAATACCTTCACTTATGAAATATGGTCGGCAACTTGTCCTTTGATCAATATTTACTATAATTCTGAGGCAGCGCTTTTGGAGTATAAATAATTTTGAAATATCTACGCTATTTCCCCACAAGACAATGCCGTACTGGAGCCACGCGTTAGCGTACGCATAATATGCATTCAGGGCGGTCTGTTTGTCGGTGGACCTTTTTAATTCATAGAGCGCATACGTGAACCTTGACAATTTTGTAGCTATTTTATTAATAGCTATGTTAGTTTTTAACTTTCTCAAAACTTTCTGGGTGTCCCACGTACAGATTTTTAATTCTCGTTTCGTCGTTGCGCGCTGTTCAAATTTCTTTGAACAATAATAAAACATTTCTTTGTTAGCAAATTTATCAATAAAATTAATGTTGAAAGTTTGTTTTAGAGTGATTAAACAAATATTTATGTTTTAAAACTTCAATAATTATAACGAAACCGTGTAATATGGTCTACTGGTCATAAATACGTTTTAAAAAATGGTGAGAAGAATTTGGTTTGATTTCTGTCAGCATTGAATTAGGCACGTTTAAAAAGCATAGCGATGGCATTATTCCCTAAATTGAAAACTGAATTTTGATAACAAACTCTCATGGACGAAGCTCCATCATGCCAGAAACAGGCCCAATGTAATGTCTATGTAATGCTTATTACTGAAACCGTATACCACACTATTATGGTCTAGCTCAGTGGTTCTTAACCGGTGGGCACGTAAGTGTGGTCCGTGGCAAAACAGACATTTTGACAAAATGGTAAATGCTCCCTCGTCACTAAAAAGTTATAAACCACTGATCTAGCTAGATATCTATGACACTTCAGTCAGTCAAAGAATTCGGGTCGTTAAGAAGTAGAAACTCTTAAACGGCCCAAATTCTTTGACTCTACGTGTTCATCCGCAACGATAAACATTCCGAACGCTGCAGCATACTAAATATCGTATAAATAATAAATAAGGATTGTTATTATAAAATCGTGAAAAAAGAATTGGCTGAACTGACAGTTTCAGAAGCAATAACATGACCAGTCTCCGTAGCATAAGCACCACAATTTACATTATATCACGTTTTCTATCGCGCCTAACTATCAAACTCCACAGTAATTTGACAATTGAGCGTGATAAAAACCTGTTATATACAACTGGATATAATATTAGTAAGGATTATTGTGGTGCTCATGCTAGGGGGGCAGATGACACTCGTTTAACAAGTACGTATGTCCCGCATTCAGAGAAGTCAATTAACTTCTAAGTTTGACTGAAGTTGATACTCTCACATTGTTTGCAATAACAATAGACATAATGTGACATAACGAATTATTAAAAAGATTTAACATTTCTGTGTAGAGCTATCACTCTTCTTGAATACCGATACCAATACCAACCTTAAACTATTTAATGTACACTTAAAAAACTTCATGCAGTTAGACTGAAATACTAAATACTACTAATTAACACTGACCTATTTTATTAATAAATACACTTTTCTACTTAACCGGCTAAGGACGGATTTAAACCGAGCGGAACCGGTGACACTGAATTTCTCGCGCCAAAATTATCACAAAGAACTTCGTTATACAAATCCGTCCACAGAATTATAAATAATTCGCTTTGTTACTTTTTATCGCGGACATACTGTACGGCCTCTGCGGCTGCGAGAATACAACTGGCTAATACTAATAACGGATAAATACGTGTGCATACAAATTAATCGTAGTTGGCAAACAAAGACTCTATATACTCGTTGTTTTGGTAACTAGAAAATATTAGTATTACAGATAGTTACACGCATAAATTATCTCTGATAATGTGCATCTTTCAATGTCATACATGTATGTGTACGCGACTAACATGACATCAAGTAGGCTTTACATTACCATAATTGCAAACGGTATTGTAATGACTATTTGACTACAATTATGTTTCTATCTAAACCTTATGTCTTATCAATGTACTAACTGTCCCAGCGTACTTCGTACCGCCATAAAAATAGGGGTTGGTGGTAGAAGGGTGAAAAATTAGGGTTGTATGTATTTTTGTATGATGTATCATAAAAAAATATAAAACAAAAAAAGAGAGACTGAGACTGAGACCCTTAACATTTAGGGGGATGATAAATAGATGTCCGATTCTCAGACCTACTGAAAATGTATATAAAATTTCACGAAAATCGGCCGAGCCGTTTCGGAGTTGTCAACTACGCACACCGTGACACGAGAATTTCATTTATTAGAATGTTTAAGTACAAGAAATTGCTTCTGGTATCAGACAGAAAAAAACTAAACTTTTGCCCTAAACGATTTTATCTAGTTATCTACAAAAACTAAATACTACAAATCACAAAATCATCATCATTATAATCAGCCGATGGACGTGCACTGCTGAACATAGGCCTCCTCCCGGGATTTCCAAACACAACGGTCCTACGCTTTAAGCATTCCGTGGGTCCATTAGCCTTAGATACACGATAATACAATAAAAAGGTAAATTTAAAAAATCAAAAAACCCGACTGCTTAATTATACTTCAAATAAAAACTGAAAAGAAAAAAACAAGTCCAGTAGTCTATAATTCTGTTAATAAGGAACAAAGCTACTTTAACAGTCGGGACCCATTAGATATTCAAGAATACATAATATTTTTCAACAGTGGGTCCCGACTGTTAAAGTAGCTTTGTTCCTTATTAACAGAATTATAGACTACTGGACTTGTTTTTTTCTTTTCAGTTTTTATTTGAAGTATAATTAAGCAGTCGGGTTTTTTGATTTTTTAAATTTACCTTTTTATTTCACACTTTTTAGTTAGTTAGTATTTTAAGACGGTATATACCGTAGTCTTGTTACTTTAGTATGGGAATTAATATCGCGGGAATTATTAAGTACCTGGCGTCGGTGTAAAAGATTGATTTATTAAGACATATAAAGACTTTACCAGCGGGGTCAAGGCTACAGATGGGCTTCAATTTTCGCAAAAATGTGTGAAGTTAAATCAAGTCGTTACATAAATATCTCTTATGTATGTAAATTTTATAGTAAACTAGCACTTACTCAAAAAGTCATCTTTTGTTTATGTGTTTTTTTAATAGTTTAGCAGTAAATATAAAATTCATTTACTTTTATTCGTCGACTATTTAAAATTGACAGTGGCTGCATTGTCATGTCAATGCCGGACGTCTAAGATTGTGATATACACAAATTCAGTGTCAGTCCCTAGTCTCATAATTTAATAAACCTACATAATTCACAGAAACCCAATATGTAGATGCCAGAAGTTAACTTCAAATGTTTTTAATCACCCTATATACAATACCAATCAATGACGTTTATGTCGCAGGTTGAAGAAAGCAGTAATTCCCGTCTGTTGTTTTGGACAAAGGTGGCAATTGCCTTAGATCACTAAATTAAATAATTATGCAATCACCAAAGCAAAGTTTATAATATTTGATTGAACTAAAGGCGCATAATAAAATTTTCGTAAAGTTAGGTAGAGCACCATAGCAATCTCATTTATTATCAATTTATAGTTGTCTTTGTAGTTTTCTTTTAAAGCGTTCACATTTAACAGGTCAAAGACTTTGTGTTCGACCCTTTTTTATTGGTAGTGTAAAGCTCGAATGAAGAGTACTCCCAGTAGTGCAATCATGGCAATTATTTTCCAATTTTTTTTTTGTTTAAAAAAATACCGAATAACGTATCACTGTTAAGCACAAATGCTAAGTAACTTTTACAAATATAATCAAATAAACCTATTACTTACTTTATTTTTAAATCTTTTTCATCAATTAAATACTTATCTTATCCTAACTATCTATACTAATATTATAAAGAAGCAAGATTTGTATGTTTGTAACAAATAATCTGTCAAACTACTGAACCGGTTTCAAATATTAATTCATCATAAGGTAGCTACGTTATTTATTATAACATTTTCTTTATTTAAATACATTTTGTCCGAGTGACTTAGGCTATATTTTATCCCGATAAATAAATTTCGCCCGTACAATGCCCGGGTGGATCACTAGTAAGTATAATATAATATTAAACATGCGAAAGTGAATTTGTTTGTTGCGCTTCCGTGCCCTAATAGATAAATCGAATATAATGAATTCCCATATAGAAGTAGATGGGAACTTGGTTCTTAGCTACAACATCGCAATACTTATAGGCGTAGGGTGATGAAAGGGGTGATTTACCTATAAAAATCTACATTATTTACTTTGAATTTTGCAGAATTATTACAAAACCAATATTATCGCGAGCTGATTAATAAATACAGGGATTCCAATAAGTATGTACTTACTAGCGAAAAATGGGTTATTTGTCATTATATTAAGTAAACCTTTTTTGTAACATTAAGTAATATCGTTAAAAAAAATGTAAAACAGTAAAATTCTGAGTTTTTCATTAAAATTCAATAATCATAAAAACCTATTATGATAATATATTTTTCATCATTTAATAAGAAGGAACTGTATCACAGTTTTATTGTTAGTACTTCGTATAGGATCAGATACTGCGAATACCCCATTTTTTTTTTCTTTTACATAGTACACCGCGCTATCACTTTGTTATCGTTGTAACTTTTTAAATATTTGTCGAAATGACATAGTGTAAAAAGCAAAGTTTATCGTCTTTAAATATCGAAAGCGATTAAAGTATTTGTTTTGATAAAATATGATTTGTTAATACAAAATGTGCATTTTGGAAATAGATATCAAATAATATTTTAGTTTTGATTCACTATTTTAGCGGTAATGACTTACACATTAAAAATAGATTTTTAGACCTATTTAAGAGATACATTTTCACTCTACATTACATTCATGTAACTTTTATTGTTTTTGCAGTGCAGGCCAAAATAGCTCGCAAATGGGACATTTTTTTCCGTCTTATGTGACACTTATTGCTATATATTGGCCAATTCACTCAATAACTACATAAATTATTATATATATGTAATTATCATATATGAGCTATATTACTGCTAAGTTTCATTAAAATCCATTCAGTATTTTTTAGGTGAAAGAGTAGCAAAGATCCATACAAACGTAAGATAGAAATTAAAAGCGTAAGTGGTTAATATACAACTTTAAAGCGTTGTAGATCCTAAACAATCATATAAAATGAAAAATGGCGTTAGAAACCTAAATATGATTTTTGATTATCTAGACAGTGATACCCCACTCGACATATTTTGTCAACTTTTTTTTTTACTTCGTCACAATACGGCGCCTAATTTTGCCCATATGGAATTTTGATTACTATCATATCTTTAGTAGCACTCCCATGATTGAGACGAATCGATTGATGTATGAATCATCAAAATCGGTCCAGGCGTTTGGTCTCTAGTGTGCCACAAAGGAACAAACATACATATATAGACTGTTAAACACATAACCCTGTCTGCGCGTCGCGCTTTGCGCTCTTGCATTGCGCAGCCGGGTAAAAACGTTGCTATTGCTATTAAATTTTATAGCAATAATTATTTAAATAAGTTATTATTTATTTTATTTCGCCATGCATTACGAACTACTTCGTGGTCCAGTGGTAAGCCGGTACGCTTTTTGGACCTGTTTGTGTAGTGAGTACTAGTATAGATCGCGGCAAAGTTCTTGAGCTAAACCACAAACAAATATACTTGCGCAGTTGACGTATTTCTATGTAAAATTGCTACTGCGCAGGTTTCTTTGTCTATGGTCGTTGCTCAAGAAGTTTGCTGGGATGCGTACCTAGTGTGTTAAATAATTATTAAAATGCACGCAGCGCAAATTTAGAAAAAATGTTTTAGTTTCTTGTTCTTTGGGCAATAATTAGAATTATCGACTGTGCCACACAACCAGCACGAAGCGCGACGCAGTGTATCGCCGTTTTTAACAGTCTATATTTTAGTATGCATGTTTGGAGGTTCTAATAAAAATTAACACGTCAAGTCTACTTTGCGAAAACGTCTTCTTCTAATATTTTTTTATGCCTTTCTTCTAAAAACATCTCGTTTTTATTCTTTGTGTGTGACTATGTTCGGCAGTACCTCAGGCTTATTTCCATTCAAGAGATGGGAAAATCCAAAAGTTCTCGCGCTTTTAATTTTATTCGATGTACGGCTCGGCTTGCGGCGTAACAACGCGCAAGCGCATCCAGTAATTTACGATGTTTTCAAAACAATGTGCTTTAAGATCTCGTAATTTGAGTTCATATTCATTCAGCTTTACGCGTTGATTTCCGGTAACAAGTCGGTGGCGTGATCGCCGCGTGTCGAGTGTGACAAATGACATGCGCGAGCTCAACCCAAGTCCACTGACCTGGCATACAAAGTAGATCAAACAATTAAAAGTAAAACTAATTTTTCTGGCAATCAAATTATAATTTATGTAATTTTATATAGGTCAAGTAGGCTGATCATATGTTTGAAATAAATAAATTAAGAACTTATCATTGTATACAGTGTGTATGCTATTTAGTAAATTTATGAAGCTAATGTACAATAAAAAAATAGATAGATGTTGTCACAACACAAGACTTTCAAGGGTTTTATTTTAAAATATATATATTATGTTTCTTAGGTTTTCACACACATCACGGTTTTAATGGGTTAATGCACAAACTATATTTATTTATTGAATATAAATGGTTCGTGCGATAACCCGTTAATACTAGTTTTATATATATATTATATTTTTTAATTAGTGGGTGCCTGTGACTTCCGTCTACATAGGAAAATTAGTTTCCCATACAAATTTCCACCACTTTTTTCATGGAATTTTTTTTAAAGGTGGAATTCTAGGATAAAAACATCCTATGTCCTTCCCCAGGACTCTAAACTATCTCTACATATACCCACCAAATTTCATCAGTCTAATGGTTTAGGCATGAAGAGGTAACAGACAGACACACTTTTTTTAAATTATTAGTAAGGATTATATAGCAATAAATCTGAATATATTACTGTATTATTGTTATTATCTTATTGGTGCATGGTTTAGTACCTAATGGAACATTGCAAGTGTAAGGTTTCTGTGCTTTGAATATATCAAAAGCAAAGTAAGCCTTTACAAAGTTATTATTACTCACATATACAAATATTTCATCATTGCAGTTAGTAATTTCAAACTCATATAGATAATTTCCTAGTCACTAAAAATATTTAATGTATGCAGACTTAAATTTATATAAAAAATGCAAAAAAGAGATCAGCAATGTCATAGATGACATTGCTGATCATGCTGAGGATATCTTTGGGGACATTGCTGAGGGATATCTTTGGGAAATTGGCATGATTAATGTGGATGTGAGCAACTTTGGAATAATAGGCTCTAAAGGGGGAAGGGGGGGGTGGGGTGATGAGAAGCAAGACGATCTAAACTAGTGATAAAGTTTCAAAAATTTTATATTAGAATTAAGTGAAATATTTTTAACAAAAACTATATAATAATATATTGATGTGTGAGAGTATGACTCGTGGCCAAAATATTTTTATAAAATGAATGGCATCAAGTTGCTTACAAAGCTTTAAATATAATGGACACTGAAATTTAAGTACTTATATTAAATTCATTTCATGATAACTTAAGTAGGTATCTTATAGAGTATCTAAATTCATAAAAAAAAAACATTGCACTAATAATTCAAGGTAAAAACTACATAAACTGCTTCCTTTTTACTAAGAATCTACTTTGATACAACTGTGCCTTGTTGAAACTAAAATAATGGTGTAGATTCTGGCATGATTCTCTAAGCTTAAATTTTACAACAGCATATCCTTATCATTCTCAATACAGAACGAAAAGAAGACACTGATGTTAAAATTAGTTTTAAGTTTAAAAGAGCATGCCAAAATTGACACGATAAGGTGCATTGTTTGTTTTAAATTTACTATCACTATAAATCTCTAATAAATTTAAATAAAGCATTATATATCTAAAAACACAAAATATATGTTGATATACATCCCGCAAACTTCTTGAACAACAAACATAGACAAGGAGAGACAACAAGTCTGCGCAGTAGCAATTTTACGTACAAAAACTTCTACTGCACAAGTTTGTTGGTCTGTGGTTATGCTCAAGAAGTTTGCCGCTACCGATACTGGTTTCATTACTAAAAAAGAAAATTTCTTAAAAAACAATAGAAAACAAAACAAGCACCACAACACAGTCTGGCAAAATAAAAAATAAGAAGCACAGACAGTTGCACACAGCTCTATACCAGCTCATTTTTGTTGCCTGTGGCCCGTTGCCCCCTTTTTCTGCATTCAGCTCGAAGTTGTTCTTTACTCATGTTGGCCAATATATCAGGTGACAAAATATTTCGAGGTCTCCCATTATCAGATACCGAGTTCTGTCTGGGTATAGTAATGGAAGTTGCTTGGTTTCGAGCACGTCTCGGCCCTGCCATAATTGCCTCTTCTGTTCTCTTCAATGTTTTGTTTACTGCCAGTTTTATCTACAGTTTTACGCCTTATGGTAGTGGCGTATCTTCATTTCCTTGTAGAGTTGTGGAAAATATTTGAAGAAATAAATATAAATGACATATTATGTATACATATAAGTAGTATGTATCAGTAGACTACTATGATAATAAAATTGTAATGTGTAGAATAATATCAGGTAGATATTCAAAACTTGGAACTTAAGATTAAGACTTGATAAACTGAATTAAATATGCAAGTGAAAATTAAATTGAGTAATAAAATAAATATTAGGGTACATGTTTTTTACTGTACTTACACATAAATATAAAAACAAAAAAAATATTTACTATGAAATGTAGCTGATAATGTATGTTTTATAGTACTGTGTTGGGTTCAAACAGTATTCCTCTGAAGGTATATTAAAAGAGTCGATTAAAAAGACATTCGTCTTCCATCTAAAATATTGATTTTAAAATATGATGAAGTTTGAAGTTGAAACTGAATAAACGTAACCCTTATAAACATCATAAACCAAAACGGATCTTGCGTATTCATAAATAAAAAAGCCACTTTCAGCCCCTAAATAAATAAGCGTTAAAATTGGAAATATTAGGGACAGTCAGCATAATTCAACGTAGATTCTAACCTAACGAAACAATCATTAAATTATCGATAAGTTTTTAGAACTTACTTGAAGAGTGGATCCCAAAGTTTTTAAAAGCTACCTATCACATAAATTAATTTATTAAACAGCTTTCAATTTATTAGAAAAACATCACTAAACACTTTCCTTAGAAATAAAAGTGACACTGATTTTCATAAGTTTCCCCAAAATCATTCAGATTGTGATTTTGCGGGGAGAATCTAGTCATTATAATACCATATAAAAAACGTAGTCTCCAAATAAAGCAACAATTAGCAAGGTAGTCTTTTGTTGTTTGGTCTTAGTTTTTCTGGATTTTTAGATGAATGCCGTACTGGGTGTAAAACAGAGTAGGTACAAGCAAAAGTATGACCTGTATGACCAAAAAACTTAAAATCGTAACCTAACCGGCACCATTTTTGTTCACAAGATTTCAACAAGACAGCTCAAAATAGTTAATTTATAAATCTAAAGAAAATTGCGCAAGAAAAAATTTCACTGGGTCCAGAATTCAGTCAGGATTCTAACTTTATTATACTTTTCAAAAATCAGTTGCGATTTTAGCCACACGCCTCATGATCTCATTGTACGATCGACTAAGTTTGAAAAGACTAACAGAGCGAGGAAAAGAGATAGCATGCCCTTATGGCAATCCTAAAAGGTAGAACGACATGCAACATGATGTACCTATATTCCAATAAAGTAAGAGCCAACATCGTCCTGTCAAGCCGTACTGTGATAAGTTGAAATTCTGTGAAACTAAGAAAATAATTGTTCCTACTTATACATTTTATTTTGTGTTTTAAGCGTATCTTGACAAATCGACACTATTAATCAGATCAAACACCGATACGCACACATGCACAATTCATTTTCTGTTATAACAATTTCTTCAAGGTGGGTCAGGATTCAGAAATCAAATTTGCTGATCGTACCTATACCTATCTACGTATTTGCGTTACAATAAATCGGCACCATGTTTCTTAACTTCTCCAATATATCAGATTAATTATTTGAAATGGTAACACTGCAAAAAAGCACTGACGTGTGGTGTTTTCACAGACTAACAGCTATTAGCTAGTCTGTGGCTGCTTTGACGAATGCAAAAGCCAAAGATTTTGCTAATAATTGCAGCCAGCCGTGCAGCCAGTGCAGCACAGCCTACATAAAATCCTCTGAGCACTATTCATCTTGCTAGATCCAGCATACGGCTGTAAAGAAGATCTTGTATCTGATTCCCACTTAATTTTACGTGTATAGCGAGTTTCTATAGTATTTGATAGCGTTGTCCCGCATGCTGCATCCAGCAAGATGGACAGTGCGTAGAGGACTTATAGAACGCAACCCAAACACAGAACCCAACATTTACGAACGTAACAAAACATTGGGCAACACCAGGAATAAATGAAACACCGGGGTTTTTGGCGGGATTTCATCGAGTGTGGTTGGCGTCTAATTTTAATTATTCTTAAATTCGTTCATAGTGGATATTATGAAATAAAATTAGTGTGATTTTGTGTTACAACTGTCTGCGTAACTGAAGAATTAGTAGAATCTTCAAAATATACGCTATTCCGGTCAAGTGGACGTGAGAATTTTATTGTAGTATTGACTACCTCACAGAGGCTTATCGAAAAAGCCAGCTCGATACATTTCGTGCCAAACACTTCAAGAAACATTAGAATGCGTTACACCGACATTATAATGTAAAAAGAAAAACAGAATAATTTAACGTAAGACTAGGCTGTATGGGCATTGTACCCCTTGCCTTCCTTGAAAAGGGAGAACTTAACCAAAAAAAAATGAAACACCTATTCAAAATTCTCAGCAGTCTTTTCGCTCATTTTCTATAGAGAGCTAGGAATGTTCCGATACCATCAAGGTATCGATACCTACTCATTTCGATAATACTCAAATCTTTTTTCGATACTACTTAAATAAATACTCCTAAAGTATCGATACTTACTGATATCGATACTTTTATTTTATTTTTTACTTTGAGGAAACTAAAGTAAAAACAATGAATGTTAAAGAACAATAATTAAAACAAAATTGAGAAGCAAAAAATCTTTTATTATAAACGTTTTGCGTCACGTTGTTTTAATATTTTAGGAATCCAAAGAGATTATTTAACATTTTAGAAGAGCAGTCGCAAAAAAGAAATGTATAGGATCCTACCTTTCGTTGGTCCCTGTATTTGCTTTGTCTCTAAATTGTCTTTATCCACAGAAATTCCATGAGTCTTAAAATGCTTGAATAAATTGGACGCATTGCCACATTACTTCACAGACTTAAAACATTGTTTACATTTTGCAATTGTTTCGTTTGTTTTGGTAAAATTTTATTGATTTTGGTGGTGCCATGATAACATTGGTATAATAAGCCGATGATTACAATAAATAAAATTACTCGAAAACAATCACTTGTATATTCAAATTAAATCTCGACTTGACAGTTTGACAATTCATTATGTTGACAATGATGACAACTCAAATGGCGGGCGGGCAGCTCTCTCGTTTTCGACTCGTGCTCGGATGAAGTCGGACGAGTTCGGCTCGCCTGGCGCGAGACACGACGCGTCACCCACCACGCCGCTACGCGATGAATACCGGTAACCGAGCGAGAGGGCTTTTGCTCTCTCATACTGTCTGATGCGTTCGGATTTTTTTTTACATGGGGATGCTGGTTCGATTTGATACCAAGTACTTTTGTTTCGATACCGAGTATTCATCGCAAGATTGATTCGATGCTATAAATACTTGGTATCGAATCAAAAGTATCGAGTACCTACTCGTATTTACTAGTATCGGAACATCCCTATAGAGAGCAAGATAAAGACAAACAATTGTCAAAAATAAGAGAAACACATCAGACAGATCAGAATTAGAATAGAACCCATTTGTTTTGCTCGCATGTATACATAATATCTCCATTAGTTTGTGCCACAAACTTGTAAAACCTCTGAATAAGGATCATCGGAATAAGATTCTTATTCAGAGTAAAACGTAGTGGTTAAATCTTCTTTGCACCAACTTTACAGTGATGCTATAGTTTGTGGCTCGCATGATCGCATACATTTTAATCAAAGAAATGTGTTTTTCTATTACTTATATATTTAGACCTATAAAAATGGAAAATGAATGAAAACAACGACATTAATAATTTTATTCCTTCACTATTAAATCCAAGATCTGTAAAGAAAGATAAAACGGGTCTATCGCTAACACAGGTAAACATTTTTAGGGTAATTATTATAGTATTTTTGGGGCATCAATAATAAAGAGAATTTCTTGAATACAATTGTAGTGCATAATTACTGCTTCAGGTCGTGGTAGTATTTATAGAATAAATAATCAACTTGTAAATTTTTAAGTAAATCTTATTGTTATAATATTTTTTCAATTATTATAAAACAAAAGTACCTTAATTTATTGCTTTAAAACTGTTGATTTTGTAGTAGTTCGACAATTAAGTTAATTAAAATTGTATCTTTATAGGAGTTGCAATATTTATTATTGGTTCTCTTAATTTCCATGATTGTTTTTTTTTTCTTAAATTTGTGTTTCCTGTACAACAAACTTCCTGCGGTTTGATTTATGTGTATTTGTAATACATAAATATATTTGCCATCAATTTTGTTACATCTATATTTTTGGTCAATCCTACTTCTATTAATTTGAGTCATATTATTGTCAGAGTAATCCAGGGTTGGTAATCCTATAAATGAATTTTGCTATCCCCTTCAATGCTAAAAGTAAGTTTTTCCTACTCATGTATGAAATAAAAGGGATTCCAGACAGAGTAAAAGTTACACTATTAGTCATTCATACATGATTAACATAGAATACATACATCACTCCATTTATAAATAAATGAATTTATATTTTATGTATGTTTGGCAAACACTAACTTGTTTGTTAAATTAAATGTTTTTTACGCACAGAATTCTGTTACCAGCCGCTGTTCTTTATCATTGAGGAAAAATAATGGCTTAAACAAGATTAATACATCACAGAAGGTAAGTGACGATAACATTAGGTAATTGTTTTAATAATTTATAGTGTCTTAAGAAACTTGTTATGGTTTATAAGAGATTTTGTCCAATATATAAATTTGGAGAAAGTATTACTTCCTATTCTATGACATACTCTATTATGTTTGATATAATTATTTATCTCCAACAAAAGAAATGTAAATTTATATATATATACAGTATAATAGCAAGGTAGGCAAATGACTCTGCCCCACCTGATGTTAAGTGGTGATAAAGTCCAAACGCGAAGATCACTGGTACAGCAGTTATAAACTGCCACACCAACAATCCTCACCTTGCCGGCCTGCAAAAATGTTTCTTCACGCCTTTCTTATAGGAGCCCAGATTGTAGGAAGGAGGGATATATTGTCTGTTCCGGCTGATTTATAGGTTTTTAGTTTTTGCAAGGCATTTCTTACTATAGATTCTAGAATTTCCGGCTCATGATCGGCATTTCCATTGGTGTTCTTTCGTTTCAGTACAGCCCTTCGCTGTACTGTCTCTTTGCGTGCCCTAGGTGCCATTCGGCATAGGCCACCCTGTCTGGGGATTGCCTAGTACCCTAGCGCAATCCCCCAGAGGCGTGTCGCCCGGTCCACTCGTTGGGCCGCGCCGGCCCGGGGGCCTCCCGGTGAAATGGTGCACACAGAGGTGCGCCGATCCCGAGATCCCGCAGCGCACTTAGGATGCTCTCAATTCGTCTGAATATTTTTATGTATCAAACTGCTAGATTTATAAATCTAAACAAAATTGTTAATTCCACTCGGCTAATACCTCCCCAGCCTTACAGCTGCATTCTATCTAGCGCCTTTCGCTAAACAGGCGAATGATCTAACCGCTATGCTGTTAGGCTACCGAGACATTAAGGAAGTGTTGAATTCCTTCTTATATTTTATTCTTCTTTTATTTTATTCTTATTATATACAGGGCGTCTCACGGGTTTGTCAAACAGAGGAGAAGTATAAGTATTAAATATTGACGATAGAATATTTTACTGAAAGACATCATTATCATTTTATTTTTAATAATAAGTAGAACTGCATTCACAATTTAAAAATTCATCTCCTAAAACCGGGAATCAAACTCTTGAAATGTGAAACAAAAAAACACATGTATTTTACGATAACCGTCGAAAGGGTAAATCATGAGGATATTATAATTATATAAAATTTTTTGAATATTTTTTCCTAAATAACATAATTTTTTGCCATTACCATTTCGATGGTTATCATAAAATACGTCGTTTTTTTACGACTTTGATTCCCAGTTATAGCAGGCGATTTAAAAGAAAACTGTGAATGCAGTTATATTTTTTATTAAAAATAAAATTATGTGTTCTTTCAGTAAAATATCCTATCATCAATATTAAAGATACTTTCCCTCTGTGTGAGAGACCCGTGGGACGCCCTGTATATTTGGCTGCTAAGTAGCGCCACTTCTTTACATTGCATGCAACTTTAAGAGATACTTCAACAAGTATCGACTATTTAATTATTTTTTTCATATTTCATTTCATAAATCTAAAGATACGAAGAAGCCAGTGTATTGGTTAAGAATATTTTTCAATATTATTGTGCTAAACGTTCTCTCGTAAATTAAATTGAAAAAAAATCTACTGGTTCTTTATTTTCAGCTCCACACTGTCGACAAAGAAAATTCCCAAAATGTTAATAACTTAACCAAAATTAATTTAAAAACAAAGCTTCCGAAAAATTGTCTGACAAATACAGAAATCACGGATATCGGAAGCGTAAATTTCTCAGCAATTGAAGATCTGGATACAGTGAAGATCAGTCAGGATTTTAGTCCATTAAGTTGCTTAGAACATAGGCAACCAATTGTAGATGATAAGTCCAAAAATATTAACGAATCTCTAATATCAATTTCATCAGCAACAGATCTAATTGATGATGGCAATGATGAAACAGTTGTTTATGATTATCATGATGATATGCCGAAAGTATCAGTATCATTTGGAGTAAAACATTCCAAAGCAGTCGATGTTAGTACCAACAAAAGTTGTCTTAAGCGAATATATTTCTCGACTGTTAATGGATACACATCAGTAGATTGCGATATTATAGAGTGCTCCCAAATTTCTTCGGATAGTAATCTCGATGAAAATATGAATGAAACTGTTTTGCTCAGTCCACGTGAAAAGGCGGCAGTAGCTGTCAACTTAGAAATCAAAAGAAAGAAGGTGTCAAACTACTCTATGGAAAACTCAAAAGTTCTAATTTTGAACACTAATGCTATTGAGAATCTCACCCATGTCATCGTTCAGCCACCAAATTATAAATTAGTGAAACGCCAAATATTGAATAAACGTAAAATTAATAGCGGTGTTAAAAAGAAATCTATTAAATCTCCACTCAAGAATGGGCAAAGTGGTGACAAATTGAAACAAAGATACATAGAGGAATATTTTTCTGGTAAAACCAATGTTTGCAATTTGAAGCTAACTGACGTTAGAGTAGTCGATGAGAGTGGTGATAACATTGTAACTCGTGATGTAGACCAGGAAATGAGCAAGACTTTGGGTGTCGCAGACGCCGTGAAATGCGATCGTATTGGTAAAGGGTCTTGTAAAATTCGGCGTGATAATGAATCTCCAAGGCCTTGCAAGCCTGCTTCTAGGCGAAGTTGTGAGTCTCCTAGGCACCAGGACATCAAAACCTCATGCTCTGACACACCTCATTTACTTTCACCAAAGCAGAAAAATGAAAGTTTAAGGTCGCATTCGCCCAGAAAAAATGTGGACTCCATACAGTTTAGTTTATCTTCTAAAACCAAATCGATAAAAAGCTCTAATACGCCCAGAAGTATTCCACACCATAAAATTGTAGCAGGTTGGTTGATTATTATTATATTTCTGATTTATGTATCTAGTTTAATTGAATACTATGTGTTATTAAATTAGGCTTGTTTTTCGTTACCGTATTTCATTGTTTTAGGAACACATTTTGCCGTGGACGCTTTTTCCTACGGAGACATACCTAACGTTAAACATTATTTCTTGACCCACTTTCATTCGGATCACTATTCAGGGTTGAAGAAAGGATTCAATAAATTATTGTACTGTTCTAAAATCACCGGTAATGCCTTTTCAAGTCGAAAATGATTTTTAAGATAATTTTCTATACATACTGACACATGCTTTACATTTTAGCTGAACTCTGCATGTCCCGGTTAGGAGTTAACGCAAAATACATTCATATTATAAACCCCGATGAGTCCATGCGTGTAGAAGGCGTGGAGGTGATGGCTGTGGACGCCAACCAGTAAGTGAGACCTATATTTGAAAATTTTGCTATATTTCTCCGATAAACTTTTTTTATTCGTCAATGTATTAACTAAGTGTTCAATCCAAAACAATATTCCCGCCGAGCGCTGGTGCTAAGAGCTAAATCCATTTTTAATATTGGAAAGATTTGAATTCCGTTAAACGAGTTCAAGAAATGATTTTTCTTACTACTTATACTTGCATATAGCGACCGTTAACGATTGGGCTGCGGTTCCATGACCCACCACGCGAGGCCAATGCGGATTGGTACCCACCAATCCGCATTGGCTAACGACTGCAGATGCAGATGGGACCAACGGCTTAACGTGCCTTCCGAAGCACGTAGGAGCTCGAGATAGTAAATATTTTGTCACCCATCCTATGACCGACCACAGCGAAAGTTGTTTAACTAATGTTACCTTTGGCCTGTCCCTTTTTTTACATATTGTTTGGTTTTAGCTGTCCTGGCGCATTGATGTTGGTATTCACATTGCCTAACGGGAAAACATTACTCCACACTGGAGATTTTAGAGCCACACCTGCCATGGAGTCGTATCCTATATTTTGGAATAGGGACATTCACACTGTTTATCTAGATACTACGTGAGTTTACTACCTATATCTTTTCTTTTTTTCACTATCATTATCATCGGCTAATTATTGTCACAGCAGTAGGGTTGCTGGGGCATAGACCTTCCCTATGGATGGAATAGGGCGATTTGGCTATGACCCACCAGGTCCAGTGAGGATTTTTGGATGTTAACACCTGCAGATGCATCCGGGACCAACGTCTTAACATCCCTTTCGAAGAACGGAAGAGGTCAAGATATAAAAACTTTTATGGTCACTCATCATCAGACTAGCCATTGCGAAATATGCTTAACTCCTACGATTGCAGGCCAAACAGCTGTTTGCACGATCGAACTCTTCGTTATTCTTCATCATCCCTATCACCATCATCAGCCTATTAGGCTGCCTGTACACGGGAGCGGAGCGTGACTGCGGTGCGGAGAAACGGAGAAATATTAACCAATAAGATTGCACAAATTCTCCGCTGCTCTTCAGTGAATAGAATAAGTGCAATCCTATTGGTTTATATTTCTCCGTTCCTCCGCTCCGCAGCCTCGCTCCGCTCCAGTGGACAGGCAGCCTTAATGTCCAGGTGAGCAAGTCGTAGAGCATCCATCACGGACAAAATAGCAAAGAGAGAACGGATTTTATTCAATAAGTGGTCCTAGTGAGAAATTGTGATAGGTAATGATTAAATTAATGCAGCCAAGAGCTATGCAATGATCAAAATCTCTAACATTATCTTAAATTATTCAAAATAGATTTTTAATCCTTAACCTATTCGACATAAAGTTTAGTTTAGCTCACTTACAGGTACTGTAATCCGCACTACGACTTCCCTACACAGGACCAAAGTTTGGAAATGGCTTTGTATCTACTGCGACAAAAGAAGACGGCATTGGAACAGAACGGGAAAAAGTTCTCGTCTGTTTTGATTGTATGCGGGACTTATACTATTGGTAAGTATGTTTATTGGAAATACAAGCTTCTGCCTTCGACTCTGTGCGACTTTGTGAACTTTAGTTTTTGAGAATATACAAGGAACTTAACATTTTTCCGACATAAAAAGTATCCTTTGTCTCAATCCAGGTAAAAACTGTACCTATGTGTGCAGACACTTCCTGTAAATTGTTCATCGTTCATCCGTTTTTGCGTGATTGAGTAACAAACGGTATAACATGGCGAAGCTTTTAGACGTTCACGATTTCTTGTGACAGTTTAAACTGAAATAAACGAATTTGATAATATCAGCAACATGTTGAGTTCAAGTAGTAGGTAGCCTTTTGCTGAATTTCAACCTTATGTTTAGTTCACCATTAGCCTATTAAAAAAGAAAGAAAGAAGAATTTCCCCATTGCTGGGGTATAGGCCTTTCAGAATGGAATAGGGAGATTGGGCCGTGACCCACCACGCGGGCCCAGTGCCTATTGGTGGGTGCTAACGACTGCAGATGCAGCCGGAACCAACGGCTAAACGTGCCTTACTAAGGAAGCACGGAGGAGCTCAGATAATACATTTTTGGTCATCAATCCAATGACCGACCACTGAGAATGTTCTTTAACTTCAACGATCGCAGCCGAAAGTGCTAACCACTTGTGCCATCGAGCTCCTCTACTACTATGCATAGTTATTTAAAGTTTAGAATTCGTATTGCAAAAAGCAAACCTAAATTAAAGAACATGAATGTATATAAGCGTGTTTTTTAACTGACTTCAGAAAAGGAGGAGGCTCTGTGTTCGACTATATTTTTTATATGTATGTTCACCGATTTCTTCGTCAATTGTGGACGGATTTCGAAAAATCTTTTTTTTATTCGAAAGAGTGCACTTCCGAGGTGGTCCCATTGGAACCAAGTCAGGATCTGTATGGAGGAATCCGGGGAAATTGAGGGAAACCTTCAAATTTTGAAGGCACGCACGATGCTTTTTTTATGCATGTTCACCGATTTCTCCGTTAATTGTGTTATTGTTTACTTGGACGATGTAATTTTCACTAAAATGGACGATTCGATTTTGAAGTCGGTTTTATTTTTTGTTTTTTTTTCAGCATGGTATCTTTAAGGTAAGCTGGTTTATAATAATAAATTCTAATTGATTTAGGCAAGGAGAAATTCTTCTTGGGCATGGCTCGGCGTGTGGGTTGTTCCGTATGGGCTTGCCCAGAGAAGGACAGAGTACTGCAAGCTGTAGAAGGACACAGTTTCAGCCACGCCTCGCCACAATCCTGTCAGCTGCACGTGGTGCCGATGCGAGATCTGACGCACGAGGTTAGAAAGATATTATATAAGTTTGTTTATAGAAGGACAGAGTACTGCAAGCTGTAGAAGGACACAGTTTCAGCCACGCCTCGCCACAATCCTGTCCGCTGCACGTGGTGCCGATGCGAGATCTAACGCACGAGGTTAGAAAGATATTATATAAGTTTGTTTATAGAAAGAAGGACAGAGTAGTGCAAGCTGTAGAAGGACACAGTTTCAGCCACGCCTCGCCTCAATCCTGTCAACTGCACGTGGTGCCGATGCGAGATCTGACGCACGAGGTTAGAAAGATATTATGTAAGTTTGTTTATAGAAGGACAGAGTACTGCAAGCTGTAGAAGGACACAGTTTCAGCCACGCCTCGCCACAATCCTGTCAGCTGCACGTGGTGCCGATGCGAGATCTGACGCACAAGGTTAGAAAGATATTATATAAATTTGTTTATAGAAAGACAGAGTACTGCAAGCTGTAGAAGGACACAGTTTCAGCCACGCCTCAATCCTGTCAGCTGCACGTGGTGCCGATGCGAGATCTGACGCACGAGGTTAGGAAGATATTATATAAGTTTGTCTACAGTAGGTTGTTTATAGAAGGATAGGGTACTGCAAGCTGTAGAAGGACACAGTTTCAGCCACGCCACGCCTCAATCGTGTCAGCTGTACGTGATACTATATGAGATCTGACGCACGAGGTTAGGAAGATATTATATATAATTATATTTTTTAAGCATTAGTTAAATGTTTAAATCTAAAGCTAGATGTTTAAATCTAACGGACTAAGCAGCAGACGGGACTCGAACCTGCACTCTCCGCTATCCATAAAAAAACCATATGCGCAATTTGTCCTAGGTCCACTTGCAGCTACAGCTAATAAAGATAGATTGATTGAATTTGTCATCAATCAATCATTCAATAATGTCAAATTGACAAAAGCTAGTTTTGGTTGACACGCGATTTAGCAAATTGCTTCAAGTGGTCATCCTGGTGGATCCTTCATCATTATAATTTGGGCTTGGTTAATTAGTAGGCTTGATTTTAGTGTGATTCTGAACTTTTGATAATAATATGTCCTTATCATGCTCTAAAGAGAATGAAAAGGAGGGACTGATGGCAGACTTAGTTTTAAGATTGGAGAATCGTGTTAAAATCAGGCCCAGTGTTTATTTATTTTTTATTAATTAATTAAGCACATAGTGGTGTCGATTCTGGGATGATTCTCTTAACTGAAACTTAAATTTGACAACAGTGTAACCCTTTTTTTTGTCTGGTTAGGCTTTACGCATCCTTCAACCACTGGGGGAGCGAGAAGAAGGTATGTGGGACTCCTCCCTGTTCATTTCAGCCAGCTCTGTGGTCGGGTGAAATAAACAGGACCCTACCTATAACGCCCTGAACAGGGCCACTAAAAACCAGACAATACTGCTGCACCGTCACTGTAACCCTGTCATTCTCTATACAGAGTGAAAAGGAGAGACTGATGATAAATTTAGTTTAAAGTTTAGAGAATCGTGCCTGCATAATCGATACCAGTATTGTATTTTTTTGGCTAGACAACGCCCATTTAAAAAAAAATCTTGCCTCTTTTTTTATACAGAAACTGCGCCGCTATTTGGACAGTCTACAAGGAGCTTTCCACGAGATAGTCGCGTTCAAGCCAAGCGGATGGGAGAACGGAAAGAATTCTTCAGTCGAGAAGGACATGGTCACTATTCATGGTAAGTTAATTTATATGACTCATTTCATCTTCCCTTTGACTTCTTAGGTCCCTCGCTCGGTTCTCAGTCAAGTCAGTACAAGGCGAATATAAGTGCTTGTAGAAAGGCTTCAATAGAATATAGAAAAAGTGGCATTTTTAGAATTCCTTTCATACAATTTTCTTTGTGTCAGCAATAGCTGTTGTCAGGGTTTAGCGGTGTGGGTGGTCGTAGAATATAAGTTATTACCCGACTTAAAAAAAGTTTTTTTATGTATGTTCACCGATTTCTCCGTCAATTGTGGACAGATTTCCAAATTTTTTGTTTTATTTTTTCTCTGATAATGACCACAGCCCCGCATGCCCTTTAATTCCGGCTCAAGCTATTACACTGAAAATGTCATTCATTATCCCAATACGATAATACAGGACCGTTCATGTGGAGGTCCAACTCTTAGTTGCTTTTTTATATCTATTCCATTTTGGGTTCACAGGAATGCAAATATAATGTGCATTGTTTATTTACTATGTATGCATTTAAGTAAGTTATTTTTAAAATGTTTAATAACATTTTAGGTATACCATATAGTGAGCACTCCAGCTTCTCCGAGCTGATAAGATTCGTGAAATTCCTGAAGCCAAAGCAAGTTGTGCCCACTGTCGATATCTCTGGAGGAATCAAAGCTGTTCAGGTATATAAACCATATGTCTTTGTTTGGTTGTTGGAATGAGAACAAAAGAAAAACATGCTGGCGCCAGCTACTAACTTTCTGGTGCACATAACGAACGAAGTGGTGGTCTAAAACTTAGATTAAAACAAAAAGGGTAGATACGGTACGCTCGTACTTGCATCAAACAAAAACTGATCCCACGGCAGCGCGAGCGGGACGGCGAGATCCGCGTCACTGCATTACCGACCCGAACGAAACTGCACGTTAAGTTTCAACGGCAGCGCGAACGAGACGGCGAGATCCGCGTCACTGCACTACCGACCAATCACGCGATCAGTACTCGATGTCACTACCGAATAAGATTCAAAACAAACAGCAATTTTTATGAAAAAATATATTTTATAGTACTTACGAATGAAAAGTGATGCCGTGGGGTTTATTTTTAGTCCTTGAGCAATTTGAGCACTTTTTAAAAACACACTTAGGCATTGTTTTATCATTTATAAACACAAAATATTAGCAATATTTCTTTTTGGCGTTCACATGTACGTCGTTTGCATGTCAAGTTGTGACTAAAGCGATTAGGGTCGTGGACCACAATTCATGCGGATCACTTTTGTGAGGCTAGTGCCGTATCTACCCTTTTTGTTTTAATCTAAGGTCTAAAATAACGGTATTTGTGTAAAAAAAGTTAAAAATATTTTTTGAGTTTCCCGTTTAGCTAATTCAAAACTTGTATTTAATTCTATTAAAATTTCTTTCGATTGACTACGTAGGTACGTCCTAAGATGCACAAAAATAAAAAGTAAATTTCTTTTTTCATTTAGCTCATATCATGCTACATTTTGTTTACAGAAATACTTTCCTTGCCCGCTGGTATATAAAGAGGACATACAATGCCAAAGCAAACTGACTGAATTCTTCAGTATACAACATCGACAACAAGTACCTGCTGTGACTTGAACATTTAGGTAATTTTTTTCTTCTAAATTGGTCCTAATGATTCCACCTCTGATGACAAGTGATAGAGGAGTATATACGAGTGAAACCTGGTCGTAAAGGAAATAGCTAAGAAACTGCCCTTAACGCCTATAATTATGTCGCACAAGCCCGTAACATTGTATTTTTTTTTATCAATTACATCCCTTTCTAACTATACTCAAGTGAATATCAACACTTAGTTGTCATTCTGTAATACGGGCCTAAGTCGGCGACAACGTAGTTAAGAAGATTTTTGTTTATTTTCTTAACTACGGGCGTTTTCGCAACTGGAACTCGTTTCTCATATGTCTGTTAATTTGAACATTATTTGCTTCTCTGTAAGAAGAAAAATAAGCCTTGTGTTTATTGTTTCAGATCTACGCCATATCGAATATTTGATAAGCTGCTATTATTTGCGTAACTGTGATGTAATTTCTGATGTTATTTTTAGAATATTGTATTTTTTTAAACTGTTGATATGTAATAAAAAAATGTTAAACATCGGTTGCCTATATCATTTAAATATGTAAGTTTTTCCGTCACACAATCAGGCGAGATAATTGAGTGGAATTGATAGGTACGTAGGTACTATAATTTTAGTGAGTGCTTTAGTGTGGAAATATTAATTTCAATTCTTTACATCGATTGCTTTTACGCTGATCTTTATCAATGCAATGAAATCGAAAAAGTTACCCTTGTAGCTGACTTGATTTAATTATAGTTTATCCTTAATCAAGAGATTAAAAAGGAAGATAAATAAAATACTCGGATACACGTTAACTTGTTTAATACTTTTTAAATGTTGCGTTACTACACATTGGACAGTAGTAGAGCCTCTAAAGCAAGCAATTTATTTAGAAGAAAAAGAAACATTATCTTCTACGACTCGCGCGTTGTTTACACCGCTCAACTTATAGGGTTGTCGCAATTCGCGGCACCTTTACACTTCAACATTTTGCTCAGGTAGTTGTTGTACCAAACTATGATGGCTTGAAATTCCTCTTCGATTGCGTTGTTCATCTCATATGGATCTTCGGATAGGTCGTAAAGCTCTGCAAAATTCTGGAAATTGACAATAATATTTCGTTAATACGTCGCTGCCTAATTGACTTGGTTTATTTACTTCTCCTTTTTATTAATTTCTTTTTCTAAAACATCGAAAGATTAGTAGAAATTAAGTCTATATGTTAACGAAATAAAGTACACTTTCGAACTAGTAAAAAAAGATCCGAATAACACTACATATTTGTCACGAGCGCATTCTATTAGGGATCCTATTTTATCATGGAGTTAAGTAACACCCTAGATAATATGACGAGAGTAATTCCGTTTTTGACGTGACAACGTCTTAAATTAGGTTGCGGCTGGGAGTCACTTATGAAAAAGTGTAACGCTCGGTAACGTTACGATGAGTCTCTCGTGTTAAGTTTAAGTTTACATGTACAATGTTTTAGTAAACAAAATATATTTCTATAGTTAAAATTTGTGCAATTCTTATTTTCATTCAATTCCTTGTTCCTATTGTGCAATTTAATTATATTCATATCAATAAATATTCTACCGAGAAAAAGACGTTGTCACGTAAAATCTTCGCCCGTAAAACCGACTTTACAGGCAACCATTTTTTTTTTTTTAAACTTAATGTTCTAGGTTATTTCTGATGCGATAAAACACCTATAGATAAATACGCAAATATTTGTTATTTTTATTTTCATCTTAACTAAACCGTATGTCAATAGAATTAAGTGAAATATGATCGATCTGGGCCTTATTTCAGCAAGTCGAAAATGTCACTGACAATATGACTGCCTGTCATTTTTATAAGCATTTCCGAAAACAATTCTCAAAATTGACACTTATCATCTGTCTACATGTCAGTGACATATGCCGACTTGGTGAAATAGGGCCCTGCTACAAATTTACAATGGCCGTCTATTTGTTTCATTTTTGTACCTACCGTGAATGTTTTTCTATATCTTCGTTTACGAAAAGGGTTTTCTCTTATGTCAGTGCGATATCCCCTCATTGCTGGCCCAATTAATTGCGTATAATTATCTATTTTAACCGGTGTCACTCCAGACTTCCATGTCATTCTCTTTGTGAAATGCTAAAACCGTGTGTATGTTTTTCTTTGATCTGTATGACAATGATTCTAGGCGTGCAAAATGATATTGATCATGCATGCTACTATGCTAAAGATCTTCGCACATTCCACAGACTTAAAATGTTTATTTCTTAATTCAATTGAATGGCAAACAAGCTTATGATACGTCTGTCTGATTGTAAGTGGCCTGTACAATATCACTCACGTGTCGCTTAATATAACCCCGTCCCCTACCCCGTGGAGCACTAGAATCTTATTCACTGACAGAAACAACACCATCCAAAGGTTGTATTATTTCACTTTGGTCTTCCTTCCGTATAGCGATAAGGTTACTATAAGCAATTAAAACTTAGGCCGGGTTGTCTCATCTATTGAAAAAAATTACTTTAGTATTTTAACTACAGGGGAAATAACGCGGCCTAAATGGCGGCTGTGAAGTTAGTGCAAGTGGCGGCGCAGTAAACAATGTAGGTTTCACTGTTGAGCTCGTGTCTAACTTCACAACAAAGTCATATTTTGACAAATGATAATTTTTGACGTGACAACGTCTTAAATTAGGTTGCGGCTGGGAGTCACTTATGAAAAAGTGTAACGCTCGGTAACGTTACGATGAGTCTCTCGTGTTAAGTTTAAGTTTACATGTACAATGTTTTAGTAAACAAAATATATTTCTATAGTTAAAATTTGTGCAATTCTTATTTTCATTCAATTCCTTGTTCCTATTGTGCAATTTAATTATATTCATATCAATAAATATTCTACCGAGAAAAAGACGTTGTCACGTAAAATCTTCGCCCGTAAAACCGACTTTACAGGCAACCATTTTTTTTTCTCTAGTATTTTAACTGGAGAGGAAAAACAACGCGGCCTAAATGCCGTCTGTGAAGTTAGCGCAAGTGGCGGCGCGGTAAAGAAAATTTAGGTTTAACTGTCGAGCTCGTTTCTAACTTCACAACAAAGTCATATTTTGACAAATGTTAATTTTTTCTCTAGTATTTTAACTAGAAGAAACAACGCGGCATAAATGGCAGCTGTGAAGTTAGTGCAAGTGGCGACGCAGTAAACAATATTAAAGTTTCACTGTTGAGCTCGTTTCTAACAATGTTAAGGTTTAAATTGCCCTATTCTTCCCTAGATTGGCGCTCCAATTCAAGAGGGGAATTAGCTATCTTTTAATTCCACCGCATCAAACCCATAATCTAAAAAATGTGCGAAGATCTTTACATGCCACGAAAATTTTCATGCTAAAAATCAAGCTTTAGCTAATGAGGCGGCGAATTTGTGTGTGTGTGTGAACTTTAACAGTTCCCAGGAATGTTGGTAGACCGTTTGTAAATTTTCAGTAGACACAAAGAATAATGTTCAAGTGCCATTCAAAGCCAATCTGACCACTGAAACCGACTTTTGAAAAGCAAAGCCGCTCTCCTAAATACACTACAGAATTACCCAAAAAGCTGATTTTATATTTAATAAGACGCAAGTTTAAAATTGAGCAATATATAAACTTATTTCTAACAAAAGTTAAAAAAATCAGCAATCTCATTTTTAAGAAATAATTCCTTTTAACTATTTTTTTAATGGTACCTACTTTCTGATCGTCGAAAACGCAATACTTCATGTTGAGCCGTTTCGCAATGTGTCTTACACACGCGAATGTATTGTTTCTCGAGTCCTGGCACTTGCACTCGTATTCTGGGTAGCATTGCTGAAAAAAAATAAAAAATTATATAAATAATGTAGTTTATGTTCTGCAAACAGAAAGCTACTGTATTATAAAGAGACAAGACGGTTTCAGAAATGACACTATATAATTCTTTTCTTACGGAAAACAACTTAGTTCCTAAGTCATCATTATCAGATGCAGCCAGGACAAACAGCTTAACGTGCCTTCCGAAGCATGGAGAAGCTCGAGATAGTAAATTTTTGTTCACCCATCCAATAGCCGACTTCTGCGAAAGTTGCTTAACTTCAACGATCGCAGCCGAAGGCGCTAACCACTTGCGCTATCGAGTTCCTAAATAAGTTTCTTCTATCTTCCTTATTGAAATTTATAGTTATATTTACATATATTAGTCTTAAGTAATCGATTTAAGGAGGAAAGTTTGAAGAAGCAGCATCTTTAATTTCACTAGTTATCAATTAATGTACGATACATCAAAAAGATTGAGGATCACATTAAGATAATAATCGCCTGCACTCCCTTTCGTTCCTTCGTTAATTTTCTTCCCACTATCAGAGTATACTTAAAGCAATTCTCGTCTTTAAGTTCATTTTAGAAATAACTCACCGCAAGATTGTCACTGTCATACTTCCAAGGGCACTTCGGATCGACGCTACCATCTCTGCCTTCACCATAATATTCTACCAACATGTATCTCTCCTTGATTTCCGTTTTAACTTCCAAATCTATAGGTCTCCCATCCATTTGAGTCGCTTCTACACCAGCCAGTTTAAGAATAGTTGGAGCCAAGTCAATATTGAGAACTGGTTGAGGGTCCGTAATGTTTTTCCCGAGCCCTGGACCACGGATCATCAGCGGCACCTTTATGTCCGACTCATAAGGTTGCCTTTTGTCGTACACTTGTGCGAATTGTCCTGAAAATTAAGATTTTTAGAAGAGCCATAAAAATATTCTGAGGTCATATTTTTAATGCTTAATAGGAAAGGCGTTTGACCACAATCTCGCCTGATGGAAAGCGATGTGCAGGCCTAGGATAGTACACGCCTGCCTAGAAGATGCCTGTTCACTTGAACATGTCCAGATTATATTGGTCCGGGAAAACAGACCTCGGCAAGGAGTTCCACTCCCTGGCCGTTCGCATAATGAAGGCGGAAGCAATTCGCTCGTGCGAATGGGAGGGATTTCGACAGCATAAGGGTGAAAGCCCTCGCCGCGCCTGGTCGTCCAGTGGTGGAAAGGGGAAAGGGGGATCAAATTATGTAATCCATCCGCACACTCTCCGAAATGTAACCTTTACCTTATATTCTTAATTCAAATTAGGGCTTAATCTTGTTTAACACTTCATTCTATCTTTGTCAATTGTTTTAGGACCAATAGAGATACAATGAGGCTTAGAAATTGCTGCGATTTTTAATTTGAGTTAAGATCGTTGGTGAAAGTCGGCTCATATTTGATAACTTGAAGCAAGATAAAGCAAGATCCATTTGCATATGTCTACGTTATGTTGATTAGATGTGGTACATACCACATCTAATAAAATGTCCGCATTTATAAACCTAAAGAAGATTTCGTTTTACTCACCGATATGGTAGCCATTGTCAGAAGTGTAGATTAAGTAAGTATTATCCAGTTGCGATACATCTTCTAGTGCTCCTACTACATCTGCTACCATTTCGTCGACGGCCAATAAGGACTCCCATCTGGAGCGGAACACGCGATCCAGTTCCGGAAGTAAGGTATCCGGAAGGGGAGTTGGAGGCATTTTAATGAGCCAGTGTTTGTCCTAAAATGGATGACCATGTAGAAAAATTGTGGCATTCAATTTATTTATACGCCTAGATAGAACAATCCAAATAAATTGCACAAAGAAAACGGCTCATGTTTCGCGCAATATGTGCGTGACTCTAATGTCAGATTGTACTAAAGCAGTCTATGTCTGCCAGTGTAGCGACGGGCATATCTAACATATCTAGTAGATATTTTTTGTACCGCTTCCGTGCTGTTAACAGGGTAGTATAGATATAATAAAAGATTACGACAAAGATTTTTTTTTCTTCCGTAGACAGGAACTTAAATCTTTTTTTTTACTTGCTGGTATACATTTTCATGTTCTTTCAGCTGTCCTGTAATCGCGAAGGATATTCAAGAGATGATTTTAAGCAATTAGATCGCTTTTGCTCACATTATTGTAATCATTATGTTTTTTTATTGTATTCTTTCGTATGTGAGCAGAGATCCGAGCACGAATTTTTACAGCTCCGTAATCGTATCGCCATCGTCATATTTTGTATGGCAGGAGCCACTTTCTTTTTACGTCCGGTAGGGGCGCTGCCTAATTTTCAATATTTTCATAGAATCTGTGACGATGTGATACGATTATAGAGCTCTCAAAATTGTTCGAGCCTCAGTACCTTAGGAAAATGAAGATAAACCAGTTATCTATATATCTTCTCTAACTAACTGACAAGATATCTTCTCAGACAAGGCCTTCTGGTAAACTCCTGAACCGATGGCATAAAATTTGACTTTCATAAGCGTGCAAATTGTACCTAATTGAAAAAAGAAATTTTGATTTTGACTTTGAAAAAAACTAACCTCAGCAGCCACATTGAAGTTGGGATGTTTGACCACCGTAGTGTTCTTGTAGAAGCCTCGATGTCGCGGTGCCGGGGTGAAAGGCTGATGTGGTGCGGGCGGCGCTAACACCATGAGGAACGGCCGAGATTCTGTCTGGTTCTCTATGTAGCTGATACTAAGGTCCCGCTAGAATGTACGAACAAAAACATTTTATAATATGGCGAAATGAAGTTAGTATAAGTCGCCCGGAGAACGAACGAACGATCGAAAAACATTTTTAATGCGCTTGAAACATAAAGTTATGTTATGTTAACTTCATGTTTCGTCATCCGCTGGAATGAAAAGCGAAAAGCATTTTATAATGCGGTAAAACGGAAGTTAGCATAAGTCGCTTGATAGAACGAAAAATATATTATAATGATGATGTCAAAGACATCAATGATGAATGATGTCAAAGGCAAAACATGGACTGAGCAAAGAAATTGATTACTCGCGAATTCGTGCAACTAACGGGCAGAAGTATGAAAGAGAATAAGCGATCGTGCTACCAGTAGTTCGAGTTCGAAATTTTCTAAAAGATGGTTAATAAATACTCAATTACTTTTTATTAGTTAGTTAATAAAACCTTTCTTGCTCTATCATCTATGGGTGATGTAGGCACGAGGTAACTGCGAAGGCAACACTGCGCAGTTTCGTTCGCTGCTAACTTCACAAGCGCCGAACGAGGTTAATAAATAATTACTATGATATAAAGTTACATAATTAGTTATTGGCAAATGGCAAGTTTATTTAACTATTTTTGTTGCCAAAGTATCAAATTAGTTATTAGGTTCTGGGTATTTTATTTCAAGAAGAATCAATCATTAATTAGTATAATAAGTTCACCACGATTTCACGAATATCATTTATAATGACTGGACTTATTGATATTTGCTATAGTGATTGAGTAGACGTTATAAACTGCCAAACACTAAAAATATGATGTTAATTGTGACAGGGTGGCCAGCATCCTTACAAAATCATTCAACTTTAAAACCCGATTTTAAATGAATCGGATATAAATAAAAAAATTAAAGTATCTGTTCATGTTATAATATAAAATAAACGAGCGAGCCTTACGGTAGTCGCGTATGATGTGTAACATTTGAAACCTCACCTTATATTAGTAAAAAAAGAAATAAAACCTACTACAAAAGGAATAAGCCACACAAATTGCAGGAAAGCGAGAGGAAAGATGTTATACTACATCAAAAAGTTTTCAAATGGTATATGTCTTGTTGCTCTCGGAAACCGACTGCCACTTATTAACTAATTTTGTTACACTCACAATGACATCGGTCAGGTAGCGGTCAGTGAGATGTGTCGGCACGCCGTTATTCGACATCACATAGTCATAGTAGACAGAGTTGCCCACCAAGCCGTGCCATTCTGACCAACCGGGAGGCACTATGTCCGGACCTCCGGCCCCCTTGACGCCGTACTGAAACACATGCGTAGCTAGTAAAATGTAATTTAAATCTAATCTATAAATATAGAAATACCTACAAAGCTGCTACGTGTACACTCGGGAACCTCTGTCCAGACATTTATTTTGAGCGTGTATGGTGATCCTCACAGGTGATTTACAGCGTCACCGGGTTTGGGGACAGCGAGATCCTAAAGGGACCTCAAGCTGTGAATTGGGGAGTGCCTCTAGCTAGAGTTATTCCAGGCGGATGGCATACCCCCTCGTGGAGTTTCCTCTCCATCTGGAGCCTCTAGACCACTCGAACCTGAGGGGGTCGGTCGGCTTAACTAGAGGCGCCTCTGAGACTCGGACCTTGGTTCTAGTTAGCCATTGTCGTGAGGGGGTATCCACCCGTACACCCTGTACAGACCGAGGAGGAGGCCGAGCGATCCATAGCGCTACACGAGCACCGTCAGTGATTTATTATTCATCACTGAAACTCGTTGCGTCCATTTTGTCGTCCAAATAAACAGTTTCCATTGACGCGCGACCAAAACCGACTGACGGCGGCGAATCAACTCCTCGGTACGCGTTCCCCAAGAGCGTACGCGTACCTTCAAGGTACCTATGGATATAGCGGTCCAGGGACGTGGAACGCGCTATCCGAACGCAACTTATCGAGTTCATCTGTGTGTTTTCAATTTTCTAATACTTTGTAGAATTGTCATAGAGAAAAAAAACATAACTTATACATAGTTTTAGGTTCTTTATATTTTAATCGGGCACAATGCCAGGGGTCACTTGTAAAATATACACAAACTTAGTAGATAGAATTTGCCCCGCCAGTTTACCTACATCAAATTCCCTATATACAACAACAAATGTATACCCAGTGGTGCGTACTCACATACTTTATTACTCAATAGTTTAACTCTAAAGCGTCAACTCGAAGGCTCGTTGGTAGGACGCGACGCGTTGTTTTTGACTCGCTTTATGTAAAACTATCGAGTAATACCGCATGTGAGTATGAATGATGGCAGAACTTTGCTTGCCCATTTGCTACTTTCGCAATGGGCAATTATAGGATGGATAACTAAAATTTATTTCAACATTACATCTTAGGAAATATCCAGAAAAAAGACATAAAATCTAACATTTCATTCATAGGAGAAACATTTTAAGAAAACTTAAAAAAAAAATACTTTCTTTAACTTACCTGATTCAAATACTTGCCAGCATAAAAGGTATCGTATCCAGCATTTTTCAGGGCATTAGCAAACACTCGATGTTCTTTATGTCGCCAATCGGTACCATAACAACCTCCACTGAGGCTGTTGTTACGTATCATATGGTTGTGGACATACAATCCAGTCAGAATACTAGCTCGACTTGGGCAGCATATAGGTGACGTAACATACTATAGGAGCGAATAGATAACTAGGTATATAAATCAATATCAGATGCCATTAAAAACATTATTAAATTCATTAAGTTAATAATACTGAGAAAAATGAAGCACCCATGTTGTGGAAATATGAATAAACTGTGACAATGAAGGCGACTAGACCAAAGACTCTTTAGTAGACCAGTGTAAAAATCAAATAGATATTTACGACATCGATTTAAGCCCGTATGGTATTATAAGAGATTGGGGAATCTAGCGTACTTCTTTGTCATTCAGAGGTCTGTAAACAATATCCCTATTCTAAAAAACAAAAGTTTCTTATAAGTCCCATCTACTCAGTTACCTAAAGTGTGTTTCACAGCAATGAAAGCTCCAAATCATTCAATAAAACTAATATAGACAGTAATCTCCCCTTCTCTCTTTATAAAGTAGGATAAGGATATGTGCCACTTAACAATATTAAATACCGTAGATACAACAACACAAACAAAATCATGGCCGAAACATGTCCAAAACGTTGGAGTTGAAGGAGCTTGAGTTGAGTTTAAGCACTTCTTGATTGGGACACATTTTGAGCGCTAGTGGTGTATCTAGGGTATTTAATATTGTTGGTGCCACTGTTATATTTAATTTTAGAGAACTAAATTGTAAGTGTGCAATAAAGTAAGCATAGAGTTTTTATCTATACAGGACACAGGTGTCCTAAACTTGGTCATATTTATGCCTAAAATATACTAAAATAATGGCGATACTTTCTAAGAAATAGGTAGGATAACTAAAGAAAATAGCTTAGTACCATGCAAAACTATCAAACTTGTAGGCGGCACTGCTATAAGCACTTATCTCAGACACTATGTCATCAGTTCATAAAGTTATAGCAGGAGACTGTATTGAGGAAAACAGACAAGAAACTTGGCAAGGTCAACCTTAAATTAAATTGTTTATATTGATTATAAACTCAGTGCTTTATGAGATTTCTTAAAATATATTTATTGAATGGATTGCATGGTTGATTTATCAAATAAAATAACTATTGAAATATTCAAATAAAAACATTGTCATCATTTAAATCACTTTGTAACTTCAATACTTACAGAGTTAGTAAATGTGACGCCTTCAGAGCCAATAAAACGTTTCACATTCTTCATTGGAGTCTGAAATCAAATGAAACTACAGTTTTTCTCATTATCTATTTATTTGTTCAACATTTAACATATCTTGTGTACTAACCATGCCATCAAGGACTGCATCTTGATCATCAGTTAGGATTATAACAAAATTTGGCCTTTTCTCGGCATTGCTAAGCATAGGAGTCACAAAAAGGATTAAAATTATATAATGCAACATGTTGGTTGTTTAGCTTAAGGATATTTTTTTAAATAATTTATTGTGGGATTGCTGGCATTAATTCGAGGCCAGAGCACTCACTGGCGATAACAACACCGACTGTGAAAAATCCCACACTCTTCACAACTGACCTGCAAGATTAAAAAGGTCACAATATCAGCAGGCATACTGGTTTATGATTAGCCAAATTGTTTTCCCCTATTAGAGGCAAATAAAAATTTATCTGTCGTAGTTTATTTATACCTACAACAAAATAACAATGTCATGCAGTTTTCTTTCAATAATGATGTTACAGCCACAGCATCGGCATAATAAACTCATTTGATGTGAGTGAATGTGATTTGTGTAACACATTGGAAAAAGTTTGGTCACAATTATGATAATAATTTTTTCTTACTGTCAATAATGTTTAATTTGTAATCAAGTCCAAAAATCCAGATTTTGTGGGTCAATTAAAAATATTTAGACATTCAAAATTATTGATAACGAAATCGGTATATTTGCTGGCAATCGTGTAGCACGTTATGAAGGCCAATTAAATGATTTTAATTACAAAGCTTACTGTGTTGTAAGTCATAAAACACATTTTAAATTAATTAAAGGTTATGTCTGTCCACTTACCATTTGAATGGATCATAGTAAAAGTCCTTAATAAAAGCGACGACTCCTTTTTTTCCCATTATAAGACGAACAGGTCAAATAAAGAAAGAATTAGTTGGATGAATAGAGAAATCGATAAATCTCTAAATTCTTTTCTTTTCAAAAAAATCAAATACTCTAACAATATGAGATGACTGATTGACAGAGACAGACTTTTTTTTTGTTGAAGTTCTCCCGTTTTAGGAAAGCAAAGGGAACAATGCCCATACAGCCTGGTCTTTAATTAAATTAATCTTCTTTTTGTTTTAACATTAGAATGTCGGTGTGACGCATTCTAATGTTTCTTGGAGTGCTTGGCACAAAATGTATCGAGTTGGCTTTTTCGATAAGCTTCTGTGAGGTAGTCAACACTACAATAAAATTCTCACGTCCACTTGACCGGAATAGCGTATATTTTAACGATTCCACTAATTCTTCAGTTACGCAGACAGTTGTTACACAAAACCACACCAATTTTATTTCACAATATCCACTATGAACGAATTTAAGAATAATTAAAAGACGCCAACCGCACTCGATGAAATCCCGCCAAACAGCCACAGAGACAGACAAGCTGACGGTGTTACCTTACCAGATAGCTATTTCGCCTTCCCCCAAAACCCCCCAAAATTCAAAGAAAAATGATTTGCCTGCGGAATTTAATAAAATTTAATAAATTTAAGGATGAAATGAGGCAGCTGTTTACTGCATTTATATCAACGCAACAAAGCCAAATACAGGGAATTATTGCTGATTTGAAGGAAATACAGCTAACCAACTACAACATGAAAAATTCTATTGCTTTGCTCACAACTCAAAATGAACAATTCCAACCACATACACACACCCCCCCACACACACATACAAATACACCTGATACTTTAAGAAATCAGTTGTTATGTGCCCAAAATTTATAAAAAAAATCTGTAATAACTGTCCAATATAACTGTACTAGGCTAAGAGCGAGGCATCCCAACACAAGTATTAATTATTACTTTTTGGGTTATCTTAGCTTGTACTGTAAACTGACTCTGGGAAATAAAATCATCATTTTTCGAAAAATACTCTAGCGACGAAAGGTATTATAGGGTGGTTGATTAAGTGGTGGATCATAATGCTTGGAACTCACAACTAGTCATTTAACATCTATCTTGTACGTGCAATTTATTATTAGTGTTTTTATAACCGGTAACGATAGATATTTTTGTAAATGTGGTTACTTTAGTTAAAGCTGATGATTTTCTTACGCCTATTCTTCTCATCAGTTTAAAGACATCCTGAATGGGGGCTAGGAAAAAATGTTGGACAATTCATAAGAGCGTATTTATTCAGTCATATTTGAATTAAGCTTATTTTCTTTCTTTCAAGTTGTTTTTCTTTTTCCCACCATAATAAAAAAGAAAACATTACTTATTATTTTTTGAACTCAGAGAAAGTAGTTTTAAGGCGGCATAATCGGTATTGCACGTGGATGATAAAACCGCTAGCGGTGAGCCTGCATGTAATGTTCCGATTGATTGAAAACCATTATGCGGTTTAAATATAAAAATTCCGCGTGGATACAGACAAATCCATATATAGGGCAACACTGTCCGAGACTGAATAAGGGCTACCGTTTTCTGCCTCACCAGATGGCGCCACTGTTGAGTGAGGTCCTAAATTGTAACTTTTAAAGTTTATTAATACGCACATGAAATCAAAGGTTACATTTAGATCGTATTTTAACACAAAAGAACCATATCCTAAACATAATAGGCCATGCCACAGTGACGCCCAGTTCCGTTTTATTCGGAAAAAATGGGAACATAATCATTTTTCTAAGCTCAAATTTTTAATAACTGACATTCATTGCCACATAACTCATATTTGCCATAATTAAGCCGAATTGTTACCAATTATTCACAACATTATTTTAATTAGAAATAAACTCGCGTAGTCAACCAACAAGCAATAACATTTGACAGTTTAAATAAGTACTCTTTGCATTTGACATTCCGGAGACCTCACGCTACACTAGCGCCTCTAGCGGCGGATTCATACGCGATAGCCCTCCTGACAGTCTTTTTTATTGAGGGGCAAAAGATATGAAGCCATTGCAGCTTAGTCTTTTGTAACTGTTATATTAAAATTTAGTTTTAATATTTAATCATACTTTATCATCAATGGTTTTATATTTAATCTGCTTCATAAATCTTCCTCTCTTTTATTGAGGTAACCCCTGAAAACACTGGATCATCTATACCTTTCCTTCGTCCTCCTCAAGGAACTTATAAACTAACGTTAGTATAATTTTAAGTTCCTTGGTCTTCCTTCAAGACCTATTTGCTGACCATAGATGAATGATTGGTCTTGCTTCACTCTACGTAGTATCTAAATAGTCTGTGCTTCACTTGTAAAGCGAGAGAAATCATTCATCTATGGTAGTTTTCCAATTACAGAGCATAATGCAACTCAGTGCCGCACAATGCTGAATTATGCTGATGCTTAATTGGAACGTGAATTAGTTTTCAAATGCACCAGCAGAGTGCGCTAAGTTCAGTGTTGAAAAAAAAGTCAATGTTTGTACCTTCATCCATACTTATATTTATTTTTTTAACAGTTTGAGTGAACTTTGATTATTTAAAAAAAAACTATTTAATGAAACGAATGCTTTAATAATTTTTCAACAATAAATAATATTACTAACGATAACATATAAATAAAACATTTCGATCAATGCCAACTTAAAGAAAAAACACTTGTTAATTTTCTGTCTCTGAGTTGGTACGATTGCACGCATCACACGAAAGCATTACTTTTGAGAGTGCTCAATTGTGCGAAGTGTTGCTGTAGTTGGAACACTCAACGTTAAGCATAATGCGCTATAATGCTGTAATTGGAAAGCTACCATATGCTGATGCTTAATAAAAATAAATAAATAAATAAAAATTAGTTTTCAAATGCACCAGCAGAGTGCGCTAAGTTCAGTGTTGAAAAAAAAAGTCAACGTTTGTACCTTCATCCATACTTATATTTTTTTTTTAACACAGTTTGAATTATAAATATAAAAGGAACTAGAATGAAACGAAAGCTTTAAAAAAAATTCAACAATAAATGATATTACTAACGACGCTAGCTCCGTGCCATACAGGTAGTACCTCCCTAGCTGCAGGAGCGGCGGCGGTCTCAGCCGAGTGCTCCAAGCGGCGCAAATATTCAGCTGTCTATGAGAACTACATATTTGTGCCGTTTGGTGTTGAGACTATGGGCTCATGGGGACCAAGCGCTCGTTCAGTGTTGCCAACTCTACGTCTTTTTACGTAGATCTACGTATTTTAGGCCTTTTCCGGAAACCTACTAACATCAGTCCCAGAATCTACGTATTTTCTTAATTTTTTTCAAGTTTGTAAAATAACTTAATTCACTAGAATAAAGAAGAATATTTTCCGTTACTTTACCTAAAAACTATACAAATGTTTATTTCTTATAAAGATGTATCTTACACTCTCGTATCTTGTAGAAAAGGTTCCCGTTATTGGTTTTGTTGACTAAATTAATGCTGGACGCAGGATTTGTGAAAGCAGAAACGACAAAACTCTTTGACTTAGTAGGTACATTCATAACATTAAAAATTGTATTTTTAAACTTTTAATATTATCAATGAGTACCTACTCACATCGAATTGATCTTTGCAAAAAGAAATGACTTTCAGTCGATAAAGTTACAGGATTTAGCAAGTTTTAAACATATGTTCATGTGTAAGTATGTTTATTTCTCTTGGCAATTTAAACCACAACTTTTCTAGTCTTTTACCAAGTGTATCATGATAACTACTATATTTTTCATGTGATCTATTAGAAGTCATGGTTTTATAATATTAACTTAAAAAGTTTATTTCCTACGTGCTTGCGAGTGTTTATTTTCAAATGTTTTGATGTCATAGCATAGATAAGTCTATAGACTAAATAGCGTTTTTGTATAATACATTTATTTTTCGATCTGATAGAACGATTATTAAAAATTTAAAACATAATTCCAAAAAGTGTCAACTAGCCCATTTAACAACAGTTTATCCTTGTCATTCTCTATACAGAATGAAAAGGAGAGACTGATGTTAAATTTAGTTTTAAATTAAGAGAACCATCCAGAATCGACACCCACCAGTGTCTGTGTCTGATGGTAAATGTCTACCACAGCATGGTAAATGCTTCCAATGCAGCGACTACTCCAAGAACTCTTTGTTCTATCTCCCGTTCTTAAACAAATTGTATAACAAAATACTCATTTTATTCGGTTTCACCTAACTTCTTCATTTCACTCAGAAAAAAGTACGTAGATCTACGTACTTTTCATATCCAAAATTTACTAATTCTACGTAATTTTCTCATCGGGCCTACGCCTTTTTCAAAATCCGAGTTGGCAACACTGCGCTCGTTCCTTTTTTAAGGAATTGTCAAAGAGGCTCACTGAAGCGACTGGTGATCAAAAGGCTGGCAGCTATCTAGGTCAACGGATCAGCATTGCCAAAGAGTAGTATTTATATTATTGAGCATCCATCCAACGTGGCAATGCTGCCAGCCTATTGGGCACCATTCCTGACGGCGGCGCTGGGGGTGACATATTTTTTATTTTGTAATTTATATATATTTAAGTAATTAAGTATGTTAAGGTTATTTGGTATGTAAATTTTTTTAATCATGTAGTTTTTAAGTATTTGTTGCTTATATGTAAATATGTGTAAATTTATCTAATAAATATATGATATCAAATAAAAAAACGATAATAAATAAATAAAACATTTCGATCTATACCAACTTAAAGAAAAAACACTTGTTAATTTTCAGTCAATGAGTTGGTACGATTGCACGCATCACACGAAAACATTACTTTTGAGAGTGTTTTGAGAGTGCTCGGTTGTGCGAAGCGTTGCTGTAGTTGAACGTGGTTGAAACATTCAACGTTGCATTATGCCGCATAATGCGCTCTAGTGCTGTAATTGGAAAACTACCTATGTTGCTGACAGTATACTATAGCGTATGAAATTTAAAAATAAAACAACAAAAAGGGGTACATAATTTGAAAGTATGTATTTTATTTAAAAGCAAGCGTAGTTTTATTTATCCAATCCGTATAGTGTGCAAGGTTTGTGTAAACTCCGGGGTAATAAGTATGCCCACACGAATAACCGAATGACACCAGCCCAATGACGACTCCTTTATGAATCAATGGTCCTCCGGAATCGCCTACGCAAGCGTCGAGCCCCCCAACATCAATCAAACCAGCACACAGCATTCCTTTATCGATAACCGCCTGCTTGGTTCTGTACCTTTCTTCGCAAGTGTTTCTGTTTACTACGAAAACAAAAGTGTAGTGAAGTTGATCTGGTTGTGCTCCATTGAACTGAAAAGGACATCGAGCAGCTTATTATAAGGTTTTCATCACACATCTGATATTTGTCTTAGCTTTACCTATATATATATATATATATATTATATAAAAACGCTTTTATTCCAAATAGCAAACAGAATTTTAGAAAATAGCTTTATGATGAAGTATTTTTTGCTGTTGTTATAGGTAAGTTAATATTTGTAGATGAAAGCTTATCCGAATCACCGTCACGCCAGCCTGCCTGCCGTAGTGTTGAGGCCCTGTAGAAACGAAGGAGTGGAGGCCCCCTAAATCTGGGACAGCCACTTACGATTTGTATCCCCTCTCCCGTCAGGTTGGTGATCCGTCCATTTAAGATTTGCATCCCCCACAGTAATTACATCAAATCAAAATATAGGTCAGTAATGAATGCATTTTTAAGGCCTCTGCCACCCATTGCAGCTCTTGCACTCGCCTCTCACAGCCTGCCGCCCTAGGCCATGACCCTCTTGACACGTTTTTTTTGTCGCAGTGGAAACGCATTGACGCGTTTAATCCGCCGGCCGACGAGGATACTCGAGACACCCCCGTCAGGGTCCTCTCCCGGCAAATACCGCGGTGGGTCCCCAAAGAGAGTGCATTCTCTCGGGGAGGATGAGGCCTGGGGACGGAACAAGCCATGACCCTCTTGACCCAGGGTAAATACACCCCTGGCTCAACCTGCCCTGCCTTAAATCTGATACTGCAGTTTTTAATAATTACATAATCATTAGCCTATCAATGGTCCCAATCCTAGAATACTGACCTTCAGGTTTTACCTACATATTTTTAGCTTTAATGACAAGCTAGAAAACCTTGAAAACAACGAATGGTGATGCTATAGAAAGCGAAATTCAACCTGGTCTTCGAAGGCACGGAGGAGTTGGAATCAACAGATCTTACACTGCAAAAGTTCCTTATTCTCTATTTACTGTGCTATGGCTATCCAGAGGCCCAAGAACGAACATTGGCAGCTTCGTAAAGGTATCGCCAAAGTTTCTATGAAAACTAAGCAGCGCTCGTACCGGACATAGGAACAAACTAGCTCTTTCCATACAAAATTTGATGATGATGATACGATTACAGATTTGTCAGTTTGTGCTTGGGCCTCAGGTCCTCAACAATCCCGAAACAACATATTTTCGAAAATTCACTTTTACATGGTTTAGGCAACTGAAATAAACACCCTTCTGATATTATAAATGTACAGTTTGTATGTTTGAATGTTTTTTACTCAATCACGCAAAAACGGCTTAACGGGACTGGATGAAATTTTATACACAGGCAGTTTATAACCTGGAAAGAGAAATAGAATACTTTTTATCCCGGAAAAATGATAAGTTATTTAAGGATTTTCAAAAGCATAAAGTTGACACGTAATTGCGGGCGGCCGCTAGAAGGATCATAATATTATCGGATTATCAGAGAAACTGTGAATAAAGGTACCTAATTGAAAACTTACCTCTTTTGCACCCCATCCTGCTACGACACACCCAGAGAAAGGTTTGACTTCTAAACCTTTTTGTATTATTTTGCTCTGTTTAACATTCACGCTGGTTCTTATTGGTTTATCCACAACCACCACAGCTATATCGTTGAAATAATAGCTCCTGTTGAAACCCTCATGTGGTATGATAGTCTTCAGGTTGTATAAGCTTCCGCCGCCGGTACGAAAGGAGGAACCAACTCTAACTTTCCAGTACTTTGGTAGTGCGTAGCTGAAATTCAGACAGTAAGTAGATAAAATGACAACCTACTAATCAGGTACCTATATTTAGAATCATTTCATAGAATATAGGTCCCTGAAAGTGTGTTACAATATTTATACATAATGCTATACTTCAGATGTGCTTTTTATGAAAAAAGGTGGTAAAGAATCGTATGACCAGCCTCATGATAAGCGGCTGCTTAGCGTATAAGTAATGTTTTCCCAATAAAACACCTAAAACTATGTTCTTTGGTCTATCATCTTTATGCTTGCTTGCTATGTGACACCGTAGGGTTTACCAATCTGGCTGCGCCCGTCCCATGACCCTACCCGGGGGTCCCTCGCTGACCGGCATGGCGTCAGCTGTGCCGGCCACCGACGGACCACGTGACGGCTGCCCCCCTTTGTAGTTCTGTCCTGCAAAGAGGGGGGCGGCGGAGGGAGCTACACGGGCACGCCCAAGTAGCCCTCCGCAGCGGACGGGGGGCAGTATGGTGGGCACTAGGCCGCGTACTCAGCCCCCACGCGCGGGCCATCCTGTGCACGTCTGCGGGGTCCCCGCGATACCCCGGGAGACCCCTGCCGTGGAGCCCCGGCTGGGCCGGGAGGCTGCTAGGTGCGAAGACGCGGAAGAATCCCTAAACGGGGATCCCGCGGCTTCGCGCTAAGCAGCTTAGAGGGTATTCGCAGGGTTTTTTAGCGGATATTATGCTGTAAAGCGCCTGTAAGAGTTACGGGGTCCTCAGTGGGTAGCCACTGCTGGGGCTCGTAAGGCTTGCGGGAGCTAGGTGTGAGGTCCGTTCGGTAGTGTGCCTTTTAAAGGCGCCGTCGTCTGTAAACAGTATTTTTTGCCTGCGTATAAAAAAAAGGGTTTATCAATCTAGACAAACTAACAAGGTATTAGTTATAACTACTTACAATATAACAGAATAGACAAAAAAAACCCTAATTGTATACTGCTCAGCTCAATCAGACACTCGCGCGATGCCTAGTCATAATTCATCCCCTACCCCGTGGAGGCCTGGAACCTTACTCACCGACGGAAACACAATACCACCAAAGATAATATCGCATTTGTAAAAATTGTTATTTCATTGTGGATTTTCTGTAAGGTGGAAGTTACTACTTCCGTAGACGGGCGCTCCAATTCGAGCGGCAAACCCATTATTATGCTCTACCTCTCTTAGTTAACAGTAGTAAGCTGATAAGCATTTATTAGCACGGAGTACTGCTATATTCTGGCTTTAAAAAAGTTTTTATTTTCGTAATCGAAAGAGATTTAGGTACCTACCTACTTCATATCGATGATTTAGATTTTAGTTTAAAAATCATAATGTTACTAGCGGGCGCTCGTATAACTTTGTCCGCGTGCTTTAACAAACAAACTCACTTTGCATTTTATATTGTAACAATTATTTTGACTTACTTTCTTTCCGAGCTTGGGTCGTATTGAAAGCAGTGCGCAGTAGATATCAAATGGCGTAATGTCACAATGACTCCTGCGCAGTGTTGGACATATTGTTGGCGACCTCGCACTTCCTGCTGCTTCAGCATCTGACCCATAACGGGGTACTGGTCTATTGTAGCCGGGTATCCTCCCACAATTTTGTAAAATTGCGCTAGCACTACAAATAAAAAAAATGGTTAAGCATTAAATATATTATCGCCGCTGCAATCATATTGATAATCTAGCACCATTATCGTTATGATTGTATAAGCAGATCTGCAATATGTAGAGAAAATATTATTAAGAAACAAACCCTTAGTAGAAGAACGAATGCCATATATCTACATTAAAGTAGTCCCCAGTACGTATGAGGAAAAATGACAAATGATTCTTACCTTCAGTGATAGACAATAACAAAATAAACACAGGAATATATTTCGTTAACATTTTTCTACGACGGTGCAACGACAACTGAGTCAACTATATTCCTTTCCTTACACTCCATTCCATACTTTCCCAGGTTAGTGTTAGTTTAGTAACTTTGAAGTAATTTGTAAATAAATATTTACCGTACAGCATTTGGAATAAGAGTCATGTTGAGCTGATCTTGAGCGAGTTTTACGATGGTGTTGCTGGTACCTTGATCTTGGTGAGCTTATACCTGTGTAGATGGTCTGCATAGTCTTGGTGCTTCATGTTCACTTAATAGGATTTAATTACTTATTAATTTGTAATAAAATACCACTCTCCCGCTTTATTACGTAGTTAGTATAGTATGTGTCTGTTCTGTTTTCTAGACGGGCGCGAATACATTACCCAACTCAACCAAGCGTAAGTCATTTATATAATCTATTAATATGTAGTATATAAAACATTAAATTATAAATTAAATGCGTGAGTATCGTGGAACACTCGATTGGAAAAATATTTATATACTACCCACCAATCCGCACTGGGCCCACGTGGTGAGTCATATCCCAATCTCCCTATTCCATCAAAAAGTATCCTACCCACTAATTCACACTTGACCCAGTGCGAATAGGGCCCAGTCCGGATTGGACCCAGCGCGGATTGGGCCCAATGCCCTCCTCAATTCGTCTCAATATCTCACTGTTCCATAAAAAAATATCCTACCCACCAATCCCCACTGGAGTCGCGTGGTGGATCATGGTCTGATCCCCCAATTCCGTCAATCTATTAAGTAATCTTTAAACTAAGTCCACAGCCATTACACTCAGCTGCCTCGTTAGGTTGTGACGGAAGAATCTTACAAAATTTTCGCCTAGCCTCTTAGCCTTTATCCGTCATACCGTCCGAAAAGGAACTTCGTTCCATTTTTTTTGTATTTATCATTTATAAACAAATTTCGTTTGCGTGCGTTTTATACAAATGTATTTTTTTCCTTCATTAATCAATATCATAATGCTTAAAGATAACCTGATCTCAGTTCAAAGTATCAAGTTAACAGCATCCTAGCATCACATGTTTGTATAGATTATTGTAGATTATATGCGAACATCAATCATTAGAGAGTGGTTTGTTGCTGCTATGTAAGTAGAATGCGACGGGCGACCGACACTTATTATTCATTGAGCAGCAAACTTGTCATTGATAACTAATTGTTAACAGTCAATTTGAATTACTATGTTATTTGTTCTTCCACTGCCAGTAGTTCAGTAAGTAAGTACTACATAGTTTGTTGTTTTGAGAGTGGTGATCGCCTACGGCAATGGAAATTCCCCACCTCACAGGAGACATCTTCATCACTGTGAATTTATCAGTGCCTTTTTTTCTACTTCCTAGTAGATAGAAAAAAAGCTCTCCTGAGCTTTGGAGCTCCAAGGCGCGGCGTAGGGAATAGGGTAATAAGGGTGTGGTAATTTCACGTCTATAAGTGCTACCGCAATCTATAGATGCGTAATTACTACACCCTTAACTTATCCTCTGTTCTGGTGGAGCGCAATGCTTGTTCGTTTAAGAACGGACGCGACCTGGGGGCCATTCGCCTAACGGAAATGCTATGGAAAACGCTAACGCTTACGATTTCATTTTCTTATTTCTAGCCGCCTGAGGTTTTCAAATGCCTCGCGCTCTTTTTTTTCTTTTGCATTGGTAATAACAATATTAAAAAAATAAGCGTGAGGTATTTGAAAACCTTCGGCGGTCAAAAATAACCAAATAAAATCGAAAGCGTTAGCGTTTTCCATAGCATTTCCGTTAGGCGAATGGCCCCCTGTACTGAGAGACATTTGAGAATTAGGTATTTGAAAAACTATTACTATCGCGCATTGCCAATTATCGTGCGATAGGGACAACAGTAGCTAACGCTGAAAATTGCGTATAGAAATTGCAAAATTCGAGGTTTGGCTTTCGACGATTTCCTCCTCGAAAATTCATATTTGTAAGTAACAGAATATTTACCCATAGAATAATGTGTAGTTATACTAGGTCTCTATGTTTTGTTTTTTTTTGTAAATGCTTATTGAATCTCCGCATTAGACGTCTTTAGAGGTGATAAAAAATGTATATTTTTTGGCATTATTGATGGTTTCTATGTAGTTTCTTTGAAACACAAGTTATGTTACACCTCTTAAGAGCCCTTTTACAAAATTGCGCCGCTTCTGTACTGATCGGCACGTAGGTAGATTTGCACTAGTATATTGCATTTTATGGGTGATGTTTCGAGTCTTATAAAATAATTATTAATGAACGTATTATAAAAATATATACATATTTCAGTAGTTCAATGATGGTAGATTAGTTTTAAGAAAGTTTTTGATAGTAATTCTATTTAATTCAATATCAAAATACGAGGTTGCACCTGCATTATTTTTTGGTAAAACTCACGGAGGTTAGATGTTTTTGAAGTGAAACTTCTTTATCGGCGTTGGAAAAAAATTTACCGTCACATTTTTCGGTTACGCGTCACATTTTTCCGTTACGCGCCATCTTTTTTTATATTAATAGTTGATAGCTGAATGATCACACTGTCGCCGGCGAGAACTCTCTCTACTCGTTTGTAGCTGAGTGACAATAGTTATTAAAGATAAGACTCGCTCAGCCAAACTCGCTCAGCGATACTCGCTCAGCGATACTCGCTCAGCGGTACTCGCTCAGCGGTACTCGCTCAGCGATAATCGCTCGCGATACTCGCCCAGCGGTACTCGCTCAGCGGTACTCGCTCAGCGGTAATCGCTCGCGATACTCGCCCAGCGATACTCGCTCAGCGATACTAGCTCAGCGATACTCGCTCAGCTATACTCGCTCGGTTAAGCTGGCTTGGCTGTCAAAAGCCGTGCGCGTGCATTTTAACTCAGGACTGCCAATTCGTTTCTAGTTTCTACTCGCTTATCGTTCATCGTCGGAGGTGGAACATGTGCCTTAGATTACTGAGCCGTGTAATCATAACAGTTTCATAGGCAGTAATTTGTATTCATGTCTATGATAATAAAATCCTTTTGTTTAAACTTTATCTAATTTAACTTTATTTAACCAATTTCTGGAAAGTTGCATGTAGATCATTTTTCGAAAAATAAGGCCATAAAGTAGTTTCACTTCTTACGTGTGTACACTAGTACACGCACACATTTTTTTTTTGATAATTAATGAAAGAGATGGAAAATCAAAATTCTAATACATTATGTTACAACAAAAACATATTTTTGTAATAATTAATTTGATCTAATTTATTGAACATTATTGAGAGATTGAGGTGTTTGAAGTTGTGCATATTATTGTTTTTTCCGTAAACTAGCTGCAGTAGAACGGTCAGTACAAAAAAAAAGAAAATAGTATTTGCAAATATTCTACATTAATTTATAATAGGAAGAATAAATCTACTGTTTACTTCTATTGGAAATAGTCAAAATCTTTTCTAAGGGGGTAAACGAGGCGCTCAAAAATTTCGATTTTTTGCAAAAAATGTGAAAGGGCTCTTAAGAGGAAGGACATAGCAAATTTGCCGCTCGAATTGGAGCGTCCGCCCGTTTGTGGAAGTAACCTCAACCTTACAGAAGACTACAGTAAAATAACACTAGGTACCTTTTGGCGGTGTTGTTGTGTTTCTGTCGGGAGTAAGGTTCTAGGGCTCCATCTACAGTGTAGGGGATTAAGTCAGGGTAGGCAACAACGGCGCGAATGATATTTTTTGTATTGCTAGCTGTAGGCTTATGGTGTCAGGGGGGCAATATGCTTTTTTGCCACTCATTTATCATAAAAAAATCTTCATGTTTGGTTTGTAATAGGTCTTCTTCCAAAATCTTTGCTTAAATAGGTACTTAATGGGATCATTTTAGTAAATTCGCAAGGACCACAAGTGAGTAACTCACCACGATCTTTGACCTCGCTATCTCTTATCTAAGCATTGCTAAGCACAGATGGTCAATATAACTTTTAGATCACACGGCGTATAACATCACACGAACACTAAAACGGCTGAACATGTTTGCGTAAGATTCTGCGTCCACGAAAATGAAATTGGGTGCAGGATCAAGGCAGAAAGATAGTCAGATAATTTTTAATTAGGATTTTTCATTATCATTATATTTATCCGATTTTAATTTCTATATTGTTACTACTATTTGTTCGACAGTTGTCTTGCGAATTTTATTTAATTTCAGATGACGCCTTCACGGATGCTAACAACAATAATTCGAAAGCTCTGTCTGTCTGATAAATTTTCATGGCCAAACCGCTAAACCAATTTGCGTGTGGAGATAAACGGAAATTCGTTAGAAAATTTGTAGTTTTTTATGGTTCCTTCACCAAAGGGTAAAAACGGGGTCCTAAAATTTACAAAATCAATTCAATTTTATTTATTAAGTCTAGGCTGTTTGTTACAAGCTCTTGTGAACGTCAACTATTTGTAAATCTACGGTGGGAGACCTTGTACAGATAAGAACCAGCAAGAAACTCGGTAAGAGCAATTTATTCTCCCTGTATTATTTCATGTAGTGTCGTCAAATGAAAGGTGTCACTAAAACTTAAAAAACGTACTGATGTCTAGTTACATCTAAGTATCTCTTATCTATTAGACAAGTCCGTCCGTCTGTCTGTGGTGTTGTTTCAGAGGCCAAACCGTAAGAGATAGATAAAGAGAATATTTAAGTTATAAGTTAAGAATAGTCTGATAAGACTACAAACCGGATTTGAATAACGTAGCACTTCCGGTTTTCAAATCACGTTTTGGTGAACATTTGGTTCACTGGTTTGCTAGTCCTATTACTAAGTCTCTGACCGTCTGTCTATTACCAGGCTGTTGAAACTTTGACTGATCTTTTCCTTCCTCTCTCAAGGCAGGCTCTTTATCTCTCACTCTAACCCGCAGCGCTAACCGTATTTTCTCAAGTTAAACAATTTTAATATAAAATAGTTCAACTTAGATTAGGTAGTTTAAATAATCACCTCTGTCATGTCTGTCTGTGGTTTTTTTTAAATTAAGTTTTTATGATAAATCGGTTATTTATTTAACGTCAACATCGACAAAGATTCCGTGAGCATTGACCAAAACATTGGTGTTGTTTTTACGAAAGCAAGTGAAACTTTCAATATCATTAATAAAAAAAAGCCTTGCTCGGCTGGAAATCGAATCCAGGCCGCCTGCGTCCGTAACAGGCAAGCCTTTGACCCACCGATCGATGCGTGCTGATAAGGTCTGAATTCTTAGAATTAAAAATGTAATGTGACCCTTTAGCATAAAGAGGACGAATAAAATTGTGGCGATGTAATAAGTTTCACTTTAATAATACGTGGGCACGACTAGCTTCCAATTACCTATTACCGAAGGTTGCCAAACCGTATTAAAATTAACTGTAACTGTCGAAGACAGACTCTTTGATTGTAAATATCTATATTAACACTTATCACTTATCTATGCCACGCCGTCCTAACTCGATTCTTGTCACTTGTCTGCTTCTTTTATAACTGCCTTTACTTACTGTCTTTTCCTTTTATTTCTGTAATATTTGTATTTAATAATATAAACTTTTCCCCTAACAGCCATTTCCTTTGCTGTCCTCGTCAGTCACTATTATTCAAATCTCTTTGCTCACTATCCTACATCAGTCTGTACCTTTAGTAAGAGATTTCAATTACGAAAACTATGACAGTTTTCGTGAGCTCGCACTCGTACTAAGGGTACTGATTTTATTGTTTTCATTTCAATACAAATAAACAGTGTTAAAATTCTATCATTAAATCATTTGCATCTTCATAAATTTTAAGTACTTATGTTTGGTTAATTTTCACCAAAATGGATATAGAAACATAATTTACAATTACGAAAACTATGATAGTTTTCGTGAGCTCAAACTCGTACTAAGGGTACTGTAGTCAGCTCAAACAAGATTTATGTATACTACGTACAGGTAGATGAAAATAAAATAGCGTTAGCCATGAAGCAGAATCCTGCAAAAGACCAAGCGTTCATCTCTTTTTGACTAATACAGAATGAAATTAATAGAGTTGGTTCCTTTAAATACCTAGTCAGGTCATAAATTCTGTCACATGTTTAATATAAAATAATTGAAACAAATTTATTCATTATGTAACCATTTATATACCAAAATGAACTTAACAAAACATAGATTCTTATGACAATAAAGTTTATTCAAAATGACCTCCGTGATTTTGAATACAGGCCTTCAATCTGCGCGGCCAGTCGTCTATCGCAGCACGAACGAGGTCCATGTCAATATCGGCGGCTGCCTTAATTAAGGATGTCTTGAGTGACTCCAAATTGGGATGTGGCTTTGAGCACGCCTTTTCCTCCAAGTGTTGCCATATCTTGTAATCTAACGGACTCAAATCTGGACTGGAAGAGGGCCAGTCTTCGTGCCGGATGAAGTGGATTTCACGCGCCGCCAGCCAGTCTTGTGTGCTCTTCGCTCTATGAGCTGGCGCCGAATCTTGTTGGAATACCCAGTGCCTGTTATTGAACATGGTATGAGAAACAGGTTCCACAAGGTTCATCAGGCTTTTATTTTGATACACAACTGCATTCGTCCCAATAAGAAACTCCCAACCATACCATGAGCGAGGATGGAAAATGACCTTGTTGGACACGCGGAATACGGTTGCTCGCTTGTTCACTACTATCTTCTACGGTAAAATTTTTTTTCATCCGAAAAAAGTATTTCCCGATATTTTTTTCCCGCGTACCGCTTCAACAAAGCGCGGCATCTCTTCAGTCTCAAGTCCATTAGACGAGCATTCAAACGATGTCCTGTTTTTCTTCGATATGCCCGAAGCCACAAGTCTTCATTTAATATCCTTTTCACCGTGGTTCTGCTTAACCCCATCTGAAGGGCCAACAGTTTCTGCTTACGTTTGGGATTTCTTTGAATTCGCGCCTTCACAGCTTTTATCACTGCTGGAGACATAACAGACCGAGGGCGACCACTTCTTGACCTGTCATCTACACTAGTCTTCATTGTATCGTTTGATGGTACGATAAACGAATCTTTTGGTTATATTAAAATTTTTCAGTATGTCAAAAATTGGAATTGGCGCGTAACCGCAACGATGCAACGCAATAACTGCAACACGGTATTCTTTAAGCGTCCACTCCATTTTTAAAAATGAGTAAAATTCTAAAAAGTTCCTGACATCTCCTAGTGGTTGTCTATTTTGCCTCCCCCCCCCCCTCCCATAGGCGCGTTATTATCGATAAATATTGGATGCGTGTTTTTAGTACATAATGTATGAGAACAGTTACGAAGTGACACCTGCTGCGATAATAACGACGCAACAGAAGCATGACGAAATATCGCATTTATGCATACAATATTATCGACAGATTATAACGCGTCTACGGGCGGGAGGGAGGTTGTTAATATTTGACATCATATAATAGTATACTATCCTATTAAGAAAAATTTGGAATTTCCATTATTCATGTTCTTCTATACTCTATAATGCATGATTTAGAGAATTGTTATTGAATGATAAAAAAATATATATTTTTGGAGCTCGATGGCGCAAGTGGTTAGCGCGTTCGGCTGCGATCGTTGAAGTTAAGCAACTTTCGCAATGGTCTGTCATTGAATGGGTGACCAAAAATTTACTATCTCGAGCTCCTCCGTGCTTCGGAAGGCAAGTTAAGCCGTTGGTCCCGGCTACATCTGCAGTCGTTATCACCCACAAATCCGAACTGGGCCCGCGTGGTGGGTCATGGCCCAATCTTCCTATTCCATCCATAGGGAAGGCCTGTGCCCCAGCAGTGGGGACATTAATAGGCTGATGATAATATATATTTTTTATAAAATGTTTACTTTGAAAAACAAAACTTTTAACAATTCATCTTTATGTTTTTAAACAACAATTTATTTATAATATACCTGTGTGTTCTTACTACGAAAACTATTTACAATCATATACAATTAACAAGAAATTATAAATCACTATTGTCAAGTTTCACTAATATTGTCGGAACATTTTTTAACAATTCACCGAATTATTCCCTTTCGCCTTATGATAGACTGAATTTGATTATCTATGCTTGTATAATATTTCATTCTTATTAATAACTTAGTAACTGTGTTCAAATCTCCATCAAAGAATGCTCTAGAAATTGATTTCTGTAATTCATTGATTATAGCTTTATTTTCTTTATTTAACCTCATGATTTCTTCATCAGTCTCAGCATTTTCTACTTCTTCATTTTTCTCCATTATGTCCATAAGAAAAGCTTGGTCACCAATTTCTGAATTTTCTGGCATTTCCTGTCCTCTTAATTTCAGCATATAAATACCTGAAATGGGAATTGTAATTGCTCATGACAAATATATAATTGAATAGCGGGTATGCCCAACTTCTTCTGCTTGAAATAATTGGTGCAACCAACTATCTCTGTACCTAATATCTCTAATTAATCATAATTTGTATCAGCAGTTTAGTCTTGAAAGCATTACAGAGAAATAAACATTTTTTTTATATTATAGTAGGGATAAATAGAATAATATAAGAGGTATTATCTGCTTTTTAAATAACATTGAATAGTCTTAATTACTATAAAAAATGTATATAAGTACTAGTACAATTTTTATAAAAAGTACTGTACCCCTAGCACAAACCATTATCGAATTTGAATAGTTTCCAAACCAAAATATCAATGTCGAATTTTGTAAAGAAACTTGAACAGCAGCGGCACAAAGTACGTAAAGAGAACTAAAAATCAGTACACATTTGACAATGACATTTCGGACTCGCAAACAATACGAATACGATATTGGTTCACACTAGGGGTACTGATAAATATACAAGTTAATGTTGAAATATGATGAAATTGACATTTGAGAATATACACTATAAATGGTAATGTGTTACCTAATTAGAGAATATCAGTCTTCTTTTTTTTAAAAACAGTCTAAGCTCCTTATTCACTCTTCCATTATTCGCGTTTTTAATAGTCACGGATTAAAACAATTGTGACAGAATTTATATAAAACCATATTCACGGTTTCTGGAATGTATAGCCTGTGATTAAGGAGCTTTTACTGTATTAGATTTATCAATGTTACTTTTCATGTGCTTTACAATAAACAACGTATTAGATATAAAGGGATTTTTAAAAAGATTCACTTGCCTCTTGCTAATGGTTCCAGTAGTGTTTTATAAGCTTCATTAACTAATGAAGAGTATATTTCTGAAACCTCTTGCTCATCTTTGTTTCTGAAATATGATAAGAATCAGGCACTTTAGCTATCTTAGCTTTCTAAAGTATTATGTAAGTGTTAAAATTCACAAATTTTAGATATTTTCGTTAACAATGTTTAAAGAGCATCGGTCTACAGTAAAACAAATTTACTATTTAAAGAATGGAACTCACTTGTTTGCGTATTTGTCGGGATGAAGGTATTTTTGCAATTCCCTATATTTCTTGGCTAGTTCCGTTTCGTTTTGGTCGTATGTTTCATTCACTCCCATGATTTTAAAGTAGTTATAGTGGGCATCAGGTTTTTGTAAAGTATTACAGTTTAAACAGAATAAATTAGACACTAATTTCAAGTTTTTCCCACAAGACCAGCATGCCATGAATCTTAATTGATGAAATAATGAATTTCTTGCAGTGTTTAATATTATAAGATTTTTGAGACTCATCTTTGTTATGTTGAAGAACTAACTATGACTTATTGAGAAGAAACATACAGGTTTTGTGTGCTCAGCTGTGGGTTCATCTGGCAAAATGTAGTTATTTATTATATAGAAAATAAATAGTAGAAAAATACTACAACCGATAAACGTAACATTGACATTGACAGATATATAAGAAGAGAAGAGGAGAAGAGGGGGGGACAATCAGCTGATTTTGGTATTTTTAATTTTCCCTTTCATACTAAAGCTAGAATAACAAAATTTATACAGCCAAGTTTTGATAATAAATAGATTATCCTTTAACTATTTTGATATTTATTAGTCTGTATGAATATCAGAATATTTATATTTTTACGATTGATTGAAGTGATAAACTCAGTGTCTGTACATACCATGGGCAGACATATACTTGGTTTAAATTCTGTCAGAGATTCATTTAGAATTGGAATATTGCCTGCTTACAATAATGTTCAATAAAGAAATGATTTATCAATATAAATTTCTTTGTAAATTAAATTAATACTGAATACTTCGCATTTTGTTGGTAGTTTCCTTTGACTTTCTTATTGGGAGAATTAAAAATATCTATGTCAGACTGCCAGGCACTGGCAGCTGACAGTTGTCCATTGTCTTGTCAGTTTTGTGATTGTATCTGGCTCATTTTGTTTGACAACAAAAAATAATTTTATTCCAAACAAAAAAGTACACACCTAGAGTATTTTACAAAGTTATTTTTATTTTTTAATATCAAAATGGTTTCATATTTCACTATCGATGCTACGGGTGAGGTGACAAACTTTCAAAAGGAGATATCGAACATGATGCACGGATTTGGTGATAACCCCAATCCGAACGCTGCTACTGTGTTGTTAGTAGAGAATATTGTACTGCAGCAGCTTCGCAGTATGTTACAGGAGGCCTTCAACTATTCTAACATGAGAGGAGGCAAGGCTATATCCAATTATGATGTCATATACCTTATGCGAAAGAATACATTAAAACTGAAAAGGTTGTATGAGTATCAAATAAAATTGGACAAAATAGATAAAAATCGATCTGCACTTACTACAGACACTGATCCTATAATGCCTGGCATTATGTTAGAAGACGAGAAAGATCCTACTGTGAAGAAAAGGAGAACACACATTGCTGTCATAAAGGAGCTAGATGAAAGTGATGAAGTTAGTGAGATAAAACTGGACGTTATTGATTATTTGAGAAAGGTGAGGGCTGCAAAAATAACAGAATCAATGACCTTTGAGAAGTATGAAGCATATCACAAAGCTAGGTGTAGCTCATTCCGTTCCGGGGCAGGTCTTTGTAGAGGTTTCAACAAATTGGAAAAGTGGATCAATCCTAATAAGGATTTGATAATAACTGTGCAAGCATTGGAAGTGTTGTGTTTCTTGGCCTATGAAACTGTAGCTGAGATTGTTGATGCTGTTTTTCTTATTCGTCAAGACGCTAAAAAGAAAAGCGGTGATCCATTTAGTAAATTTGAAGGTGGTCATTTTTGTAATCCTGTGAGCTTGAACAATGCTGTGTATATAAAGTCTGGCTATGAGGGAGTCCCAGCAATTACAGTGGCAGAAGTGAGGGAAGCTTTGAGGAGACATTTCAACCCACGAGTGGGCATGAATGGCTTATTCTATAGAAACATGAGCAATGATTTACCTGTAAGATATATTGCTATTTAAGACAATAATAATTCTGTTGTATCAATATGTTATTGTAAATAAATATTTTTAAGGTATAAATTTTTTCATCATTTTATGAAGAACATACTTTTTAATGTGAGTTATGCAAAACTGTCCTTATGCAGGAGTATTATCTATATAATTAAAAATTGTATCATAAAACCTATTTATAAAAGAATTTATTACATATTAAGGTACTTTTGATTTTTTCACCTTCAAACAATGCCTCTAAAGAAAAATTTTTGAGGCACAGCTGAAGGAATTATAGTTTTATAAAAAGGATGTTAAAATTCGAGCAAGACTGAAGATCTACTGTATCCTTGCACATCATGACACACTCTCTACACATGCATTCACACACACACACACACACACACACACATACAATTACAAACGCGACACAAGAATGAATTTATAAATGATTACATTCTGTTGTTAAAGTTGTCTTTTCAACATTGTGAACATACAGTTTTTTTTTCAGAACATGTAATTTTGTTATTATTTATCACTGTAAAGAGGGGGATCACTGGCCTTCTGAGATACAGGCTGCATGAAGCCTAGTTCAGCTAACAGTCTCACCACAATCTTGTCTTAAATAATATAATTCATAAAGTTTGTATTTTTTTGTGTGGAGAAGAAATGAAGCATTATTATTATAAGGCTGAACCCTTTGGCGAACTTTCTTTTTTATATATTTGTAAATATTATAAAAAACAAAATTGTCTAATGCGTGAGGAGGACTTTGTTTAGGATAATAGCTACAGTGCTTCATTTAATTTGGACCACGACTTTGCCGTGGGTTCTGTTAACGGCTTGAGAGTAGGGTTACCATCTGATAGTCACTAGGGCACTCACACGCATCACTCTTTTCATAATTTAAAAAAGAATAACTACAACGGAATGACACACAATTTATAATGACGTAATATATATGTGCATCACCACAAAGAGAATGTCAAGGTTTTCAAGGAAGACATGTTCCTTACTTGATGACAAGCGAAAGCGATACCACGGCGATACGATGATCCATTCAGTAAAATTAAAACGTTAAAATTTCGCGCGATTGTATTATCAATAATCATCATTGAACCTTCTTACTTTTAGTTTGGTCGCATTATATATAACCGTTTCAATGCAGGTGGTAAACCTTTGCTTCCTTGTGTTTTTCAACAGAGCCATTTTGTAATCTGTAGTAACCATGAAGTAATTTAACAGTTTTTAATTATTTTTAATGTTATCAGCCTCCCTAGCATGAACACCGTGATATGATATATAACGCGTTTTTATCACGCTCAAGTGTCAAATTACTATGGAGTTAAATAGTTAGACGCTATAAAAAACGTGATATAATGTAAATTGTAGTGCTCATGCTACGGGGGCTGGAATGAAGTATAATAGATACCTATAATATTAAATTTCATTGTCTTATTAGTTAGGACACAATAGAGGACAAGTGCGGGTAAAGGTTGACCGATATCAACCTTCACAATAGACCTTTGATTGGATGACTCATTAACGGGTTTACTACGTTAATGAATTTAGACCACAAATAGAGACCTAACTAAAGCGAACGTCTTCAAACCTCTCGGGAGTAATCAGTGTGAACAAGATAGGCTTTGGCTATGCATCTATAGTCAAGGAAGCCGTTTAGATTTTGAGAAAACGATCATATATAATTGATTTAGAATCAACCCGCTTATTACTTAACATTATGTTATTACTACATCAATTTAGGTACCGACGCCAACTAGAAGACCGAAAATAGAGTGAGTCAGATAGTGCAGCAGCCAGTAGGTACCTACTGCATCAGTTATCTTTTCAGCCGGATGTCTCTAAATACATGTTGGCTGAACTTAACCCAACGTGAGCGTCGGCAAACTGATAAAAGGCAAGTGCTAATGTCAAGCTAAACGTTGGAGAAGTTTGAAGGAGACAAATGGAAGTGGCCAATATAGATGAGCTTTGTGTAGCTGCCCATACTTTGATGCGCTAGCAGTTACTATGGACAACCCGAGACAAATGTTGCTGGCGAGGCATAAATACGAAAACGAGTGCTGACAAGCTACGTCAAATGAGGTCTTCCTTTTACAGCCTGCGCTGCGAAGCAGGAGTACGGAGTGGGTGTCCGCTCGGCGTGTTTGTTTCATGTTCGTAAGGCAGGTATCCTGCGCTGCTCTGTTCTAAATGTTGCCACTGCCTCTCGCTACAAATTCCACACACATGATTCCTTGATTACACACACTTACACATACACAGTTTCCAAACTGAATACTTACGCATACAGTGCATCAATTGAAAAAAGAGTGTATTTTAGAATATCAATGTGAAAAAGTTCTCCATACCGAGATCTATTTTCTACGAAAACGTGATATATTTACGTCAACACCGTGAATTTCGAGTTTCCTGCGAAACCTAAAAATTGTGGGAACATTTATAAAGTAAACGTACTACACCCCCATACAAAAATATTGATTTATGTCGTTTACAAAATATCCTTAAACGGCGGCGCAATAACACTATAATAAAATAACAACACGTAAATATGTTTTTGTCTTTACAATGGCGGGATTTTGCGCCACGCTCGCGCTCGCTCGCTAGCTTCATGCCGGCATTTCACTTGGCTATTCGTATATGCATTTCTAAGCTTGACAACAGTCTGTTCTTATCATGATTTATAAGACTGATGTCAGATTCACAAATAGCAAACACAAATAGCCAAATGAAGTAGGCACTTCAAGAGATACAGGCGTATCACACCACTTCAGTCTTGTTGAATTCATCTATCTAGGCAGGCATGCACTTTATATATTTTGCTCTCCCATATAAATTTGCGTTTGTGGCTGTGGCGTGCGGCCGGTGTGCGGCGACACTAACACGGCAAATTAGGCAAGCAACATTCAGAGTGATGGCAAGGTAAGACAAATGTGATGTGTATATGTCGTGGCCATATCGTAGATTTGATCACTTCATGAAATGCTCGAGAATTTTATGAAATGGTCGCATTTCATGAAATGTTTCACTATCTATTGGCCAAATCATGATGTGGTTTGGGCAGATCAATGATGATAAATCGTTTCACGATATGGCCAACTAAACGCGTGGCTACTTCATGAAATGGCAAAAATTATTTGATTGAGACTATTACTGGCTGTCAAAATATGACATTTTGGAAACTGCGGTTGAGGTACAAAGTGCGGATGAGAGAAAACTGTACTTCCAGGGCCCAACAGGTGATACTTGAATTTCTTTTGTAGAAAAGGTCTCTTTTAATAGAATTTTTTTTCGCCGGCCGCTGCCGCGGCACGCTCGCTTTGCTCGCTCCGCTCGCGCGTCATGGTCACAACACTAACCTAACCTAACTTAGTGTGAAGTATTACCGTTTGGGCCCTGGAAGAACAGTTAAGTCTACTATTGTAATATGTACCAAAGTACCTTATTATTTCTAAATATTTGATAGTTTTCTAAATATAAATGTGTAAGTTTTTGACATGTTTGATGTTCAATTTAGGAAAAAAATCTTTAATTTGTTTATTTTGTTACAAAAATTTGATTTTTGTTTGTGCCATTCGGACTTAAATAACAATAAACAAGTTCTTACATATTCTAGATTTTTAATAAATATTTTATGGACACCCTAATTATACGATCCGGCAAAATGTGGATGACCAAATCGTTAAATGTTGACGATTTAATGATCTGGTCAAATTAAGTTGGCCACATCATGAAATGTGACCATTTCATGAAATTCTCGAGCATTTCATGAAGTGATCAAATCTACGATATGGCCACGACATATACATTGGTTTTGGCCTTCACTTAGCAACATGAACAGGCGGCTCATCACTTAACACCTTCAAAAGGATAAATAACTAACTAATGTGAAGTTTTTGATGTGTATTTCTATAGCGGTGGTAGGGGAGTTAGCTGTTGAGCAGCGACGCTTACAATGGTAGAGGCACGACACGCTCTCTACTCTGCTGTATCGACTTCATTACTTATCAAATATTTAAAAACACTACTTAAGGTACAAGTCCGAACTGAACCGCAGACCGTAGGCCGCAGCTGCAGACTGCAGGCGATACTACTAGTTTCCTATGAAATTGATTCTGAACGCGGCGACATGCCGCGGCTGCACAATGCATAGTCAGCCACAGGCGCTAGCCTCAGTGTCCCGTGCGGTTGTCGCCTGCAGCCCATTGCGGAATTGTACCATTACTTATTTTGACGCTTTTCTTTGCTTCAATGTTTCACATTGAACAATCATACTGGCGTCCTGCGAAGAAATATTTATTATGTGGTACCTAGGGGTTTTGTTTATGATACAACCCGCTGACAAGCGGACGAATGGGCAACGTATGTTAACAACATGGTTGAGTTGCTACACTTTGGGTTCGGAATCCTAAAATATGTACATCCACCCTGTCCGCAACCTAACCACGGGGTATAAAGGTACGTAAGAAATTGATAAATAAACATTTGTTAAACCGTCTAATATTAATACTAAATTTATTTCAGGCACAATAACCATATTAAAAATTACAGTTGCAATTTATCCCATCTTATTTTTAATTTAAATAGTTGTATCACAACTCGTCAATTAACTATTCTGACAATCATTATTAAATTCAAACAATAATAACAAAAATAAATAAATTATAATCATTACTGAATTGAAATAATAATAATAATACACAATCAAAACTAAAGCACATAGTTTTACATAATAAATTAAAAATAAATAAATTTATAAATAATACTGTCATTGCTATTTAATAAAAACAATAAGTAAGCGAGGAAAATCAAGAACTCAAGTCCTTGTAAGAAGACATTTTATAACAGATAAAGTTTAAGCATTATGCTAAAGTAAACTACGCACTTATATACCTACGGTAGGCAGCCAGCCGCGCATGTATGACGTCACGGGAAGTTGTTTAATAAAATGCTCCGCGCCGGTGGTCATGTGAAACTTAGTCCAGCAGCTTTTTGTGAGCAGTGGCTTGCAAATTTAATTTTGTCGCGTTGAATTACGACCGGAGTTATTGGATAAACACGGAGCGAGACTCGAGGTTTCAGGGTTTAATGGACCACGCCGTTACTAAAAAGCAGTTAACGGGTGTTATTTTCTATGTATTATTTCACAGTTACTTAAGGTTTTTTTGGAAATGTTGAGTGTTTCTTTTGGAGTTATGTGGGTTACAGACATTGTTTTCAAATGTTGATACAATTAAGTTGTATCAAAAATTGTTAATACAAAATGTGCATTTTGGAAATGGACATAAATTTATACTTTATTTTAGATTTACTATTTTAGCGATAATGGCTTGCATATTAAAAATAGATATATGGTGTCGCGGAATTTCTTGTAGAACTATTTAAAAGATACATTTTCACTGTACATTATATTCGTGTAACTTTTATTGTTTTTGAAGTGCAGGCCAAAATGGCTCGCAGATGGAAGATTTTGAAGAAGTCTTACGTGACACTTATTGCTATATTTTTGCCAATTCACTCAATGACTACATTAATTGTTATCTGCGTGTTCTCATCATGTATGAGCTATATTATTGTAAAGTTTCATTAAAATTCAATCAGTATTTTTTAGATGAAAGAGTAACAAAGATCCATACAAACGTAAGATTGAAATTAAAAGCTTAAGTGGTTAATATACAACTTTAAATCGTTGTAGATCCAAAACATTCACATAAAATGAAAAATGTTGTATGAAACCTAATCATGATTTTTGATTATCTAGACAATGATACCGCACTCGACATATTTCGTCAACTTATTTTTTTTACTTCGTCACAATATGGCGCCTAATTGTCCCCATATTGAATTTTGATTATTATCATATCTTTAGTAGCACTCCTATGATTAAAATGAATCGATTGATGTATAAATCATCAAAATCGGTCCACGTGTTTGGTCTCTAGTGTGCCACAAAGGAACAAACATACATATATAGACTGTTAAACACTATACCCTGCCTGCGCGTCGCGCTTCGCGCTCTTGCATTGCGCAGTCGGGTAAAAATATGAGTTCATTGGCAGTACATAGGTATTAAGTTATCAACACTTACCAAATAAAGTACTGACTTTAACGATTCTGTTAACTCAGATCCAAGTGTAGCTCATATATATATAACTAATATCTGAAGGAAAATATTTGTCTTACAACTTAGCTAACTTACCGAGTGAAACGTGGTTCGTAGAAGGTCGTTTGAACTTAAATATAAGTTTATCTCAAGGCTATATGAGGTGGATGTTGGGTATTTCACTGATATTGATTTTTGATGTGTTATTAAGTACTATTTAACTTTCCAGAATTTGCCTAATCTGCTTCTGATAGCTGACGTTTAAGTGTTATACAGAATTAATTATTGCAGCTGCGGCATATATTTTAAACAGTTTGCTCTTGCTTAGCTGGAATAAGAAACTTTATGTTACACGCGAACCGAAAAAAATCGGAACAGATAGCATTTCAAAACATTAGGTATCCTAGATTTATCTAAAATGTATAAAGTTGACAACAAAGATCAAATTTCCCAGAACTTTAATCAAATCACATTATTCTATACAGTTTACTTGTTAATAAACAAAAAGAAAACCCTGTTTTGACAAAATTCAAGCGAACTATCGGGTAATTTGGTAAGCGATAAAATTGTTTGATTGACTTATCAACATACCAGTGGTTGCTTTGATGGTTACCCGCTCCAATAACGAACTGAACGGCTTGAGTTTCGCTCGGACCGATCTTTAAGCGAAGTCCACACAGGGTTCGCTTAGCTATTATCAATCGCTTCTGTCAGAAACGCGGATTCCATGCAGACTACTGCACTTAGCAAGAACACAATGCTCGGCGGCCGTCGTCTAAATCCCATTACATTCCTGGTCCAACAATAAGCCTACTTTTTCACCCTACCGATGTTGAAAAGGAATTATGGCGGGTGCTACTGCTAAAGAATGCAGATGCCACCGGGATCAACTAATTAAGGTGTCTTCCGAAGCAAGGCGGAGCCCGATATGATAAACCTGAAGAGCGTTTACAATTGTTTATTATTTTTCAACACCTTTGCTCAAAAATGCATTTACGGAGGTTGTATACATGGTTCGAAAGTTCAAAATTACGGGCCTAAGCCCACAGCTCACATACATGACGCCGCGCCGTGCGTATCCTTTACGGTTTATTTTTAATTTATATCGAACCTCCTTGGAAGCCCCTTTAATATATACCTTATCTCACTAAAAAGAAATTGTACTAATATCATCAATAACCAATTACTATACCGACAAAGTAGACGCCTTATTAGACAATAGGGAAGATGCAATATTTTTATTTTTGTTTTCATTTTAAAGAATTCCATGTAGAATAAACCACAGATATAATAAAAAATTAAAACATTGTGATTTATTGGAAAAAATGCGGTTTTAAATTGACAATTTAAATTTTCGCGCGAAAACGAACCTATGGTTGCGATGACGTCACTCCTGTCTGTCACTGGTCGTACTTGTTCGTCGCTGGCTTTAAATTTTCATACTTTTGCATATTTTTTCGACTTTCGAAATATTTTTTTGAAAAATTTAAAATGGACTATCCATCAACATCATGTGATCATAACAATACCACTAATATTCCGAAAAAAAGCCGTGTTGACTTGTTTTGTGTCAATCTACTTCAACAAAGTTTCCAAATAAATTGTTTTTGACTGGAACTTCTGACCCAAAACTGAAAAAAAGTGGTTTCAAGCTGCGAAGAGAAATGACAATTATTCTCCAAAGATCATTATTCGATGCTGTGAAGATCACTTTGACGTAAGTCGGCGAATATACTTGTTATATGCTTAATTAATCTGCTTGTACGTAAAAACGCATTAGTAACCTACCTAATACTTACAAAACCTGTCTATAACATATTTTTAATTTTACAGTTGGAGAATGACGTCGAAAATTAGATAAAGTTTAAAATGTGTGGCACAATCTTCACATTGGCAGGACTGAATCAAGCTTTGCGTTTCGTTTAAAATAACTGTAACACGATAACCTTCTTTACGTACTTTATGCTCCGGAGAACTCGACCTTTTACTGTACATAATTCTCCATCTCTTTTTATTTGGACATAGCCGATTGCATTATCGCTGTAAGATTTGTAGAAGCCGCTGAATAAAATACGAAGTTTAACAACTACGATTTTTACATACCGTAGTAATTTAGTCCCTTTCATTTCTACACTTAAAAACTCTGCACTTCGGACAAAAAAAGTTATAACCATGTCAACACTAACTCTTGGTAAATTCCTGGAGTCTACTTTGATAAACGCAACTTCCATTTTTATTAAATGTAAAAAAACGCAATTAATATTCCCATAAAATAATATTTACTTTAACAACCATAACCTCAAAGAAGTTGTCATAACAAGAGTGACGTCACTAAACGCTGATTGGTGTTTTAAAATACGTTCTGTTTCAAGTATTTTTAATTCGTAATAATTGTTAAAAAACAACATTATGTAAAATAAAAACGTTGCAGTGGCAATTCTTTTATATTTTTTTAACATTTTAATCATAAAATTTTCATAAATATTATATATGCATCTTCCCTATTAGCGGCCATCCGGAACTATTGTTTTTGAGAAACCCATAGACCCCTAACGTTGGCCGGGATAAAAAGTAGCCTATGCCTCAATCCAGGTCTTAAACTATATGCGTACCAAATTTCATCCAAATCTGTTCAGTAGCTTTTGCGTAACAAACATACAGACACATGAACATACAAACTTATATTTATAATATTAGTAGGATATTGAAGTTTGCGTGTTTGCGTGAGATAAACAGACTTAGCTGATATTAACAAGAAATTGTGTAGTTTCTCTATCTAACAAGACTCTTTTGCTTAATATAACCCTAACCTAACCTAATACGGCCTGAACAATGGCAGACGTATAAACTAGGGCTGACGAGATGGCGGGTGCGTCCCAATACCGTTTCGTTCCAGTGTGAACTAACTAACTTAGCTTCCGTTATTTAGTTCGTTAGCTTCGCTTAGATCGCTTCGCTCCCGATGTGGACTGGACTTTACGATTAATTGAGAGGCCGGCCGAAAACCTGGCCGAATAGCCAATCGACTACCGCATGTTACGTTTGCGCCGTGCATTAGTTAGCTAGTGGCGAATTTGACCTTTGTTTGGTTACACGATTGGATTAGGTTCCTACTGATGAATCCCTATGAAATCCAAGTACCATCGTAGTAAAATTCTCAAAACCCTGTTTCTTTTAGTATTAATATTGCGGCTTGTTGTTTCAGCTTTTAATTACCTATGAAGTGTTTTGTAAATAACTTTAGTACAATTGATTGTTTGAATGATCTAAAAAGGCGCCTTGCATTGTACGTACATTCATATCGATTACGATTTTGTTAAATAATGTATCTGTGTTATACATTATGTTTAATTATGAAAATTAAGATATTCAAATTCAAGTATTACGGATTTTATTTCATTTGTGTTGTTGTCATGAGAAATATTACGTGTATGTGTACTTACAAATATTGGGTACTAATATTCCACGAATAACTTATGTAACGTTTTCATGCCTAATCTTGTTTCGATCAGATTAAATTCAATGATTATAAAAAGAAGAAATCCGTCGAACGAAATAATTCTGCTAGAGAGATTTTTGATAATAGAATTTTTCCCTTTTCATTACTTACTATTTTCATTTAAATTATTTAATTTACGTCAGGACTCGATTCGAAGTGTGATCAATATTAAGAGCGGTTCAGACTGGCGTTTTTTTCCGGGCGTCGTCGTTTCAGCATACGCGCTTACAAGCGCGCTTCATGACGCGCTTCGAAAAATCGGATTCGCATACACCATCGCATATTTAAAATTTCAGCGTTTTCGCTCTAAACGGTAGTGGTGTCTCTCGCGGCTCGCGCTTATACGAGCTTACATACCAGGCGCGTGTGGCAATAGTTGCGCCTATACATGCCCTCCAAAATCGAGCTTAGACGCGTGTATGAAACGCTAGTCTAAAACCGCCCTTAGCATGAGAAAGCTAAAAGTTGTTATAAGGAGTTGTCTAAAAAGTTTTTAAAAGTAAATGCATCGGCCATCTTCTGGATTAAATCCCATTTTGTTATGTTGTTAGTTTTAACGGGCTATTTTGTTTAAGGTTTCATTTTTACTCGAATGTAAACTGTTTTACCTACCTGGCATTGAAATTCCTTAATAACCGAACACAGGATGTGGGGATAAAAGGGCTCTGTATCCGAGATTCTAATGCAAGTCGGTGCCGTTGCTGAAGGTAGGAATTTCAACCACTTTTGAATATCGAGATAGCCGAGGAAGTATGTATCCGGCATGTGCCCCTGATGTGGAACTTTTGTGGTTAGGTTAAGTAACTTCCTTTCAGAATATGAATCGAACGAAGACTTGAAAATAGTTAATAGATTGTAGGTAAATTTATATTCATGTATTACTAGCGGCCGCCCGCGACTTCGTCCGCGTTAACTTCAGCTTTTTGAAAATCTCAGAACCAGATTTTTTTTCCGGGATAAAAAGTATCATATGTCGCAATCCAGATCATAAACTATATGCGTGCCAAACTTCACCCATATCCGTTCAGTGGATTTTGTGTGATGAATGATGAGTAAGAAACATACAAACTTTCACATCTATCTATACTTATAATAAATTTGTAGAGAGGTCAATTCTGTACATGAAATATAATTAAACCAAAATAACTATCAGGGGGTGATAAGTGATCGATACTGATGCCAAAAATGCAATCAGTAAAATTTTTGTCTGTCTGTCAGTCTGTGTGTATGTTCCTTATAGAAACAAAAACTACTCGACGGATTTTAACGAAACTTGGTACAATTATTCTTCATACTCCTGGGCAGGTTATAGTATACTTTTCATCACGCTACAATCAATAGGAGCAAAGTAGTGAAGGGAAATGTTGGGAAAACGGGAGAAGTTACTCCATTTTTTAAGCTTCTGTCGCGTGTGCAGCCTTAATGGTTAAAGTTACATAGAAATCATGTATGACGTAAATATTCTACATAAAATTGTCTAAAAAATATCCTACAACAGCATATGTCTATCTTTTATGGTGAATGTACGTTTACTCACAATAATACATGTAACTCCTGATAGCTTAGCAGTTCGGAGCATTCTGATTATATTTATTTACTCTTGCGTTTATAATACTCTCACTCATCCCTAATTTAAAAAAGTTAACATTATTACCTATTCAATAAAAAAAGAATCATAGAAAAAGAATTAAATAAATAAATTAATTGTGTACAATACACGCCTGAGAACAAAAACTATAGTCTACACTACAGCTCTACACCGAAGCGAAGCGAGGGCAGGCCACTAGTTTATAATATTAGGGTGCCCAGAAAATTTAAAATTAAAAAATTAATTAAAAACCTACCCGTGAGATGGCGCTGCGGTCTGCTTTCTGCAGATCCACTAGTATTTAATAAGAACCACAAGTCTTTAAAAGGCAAAGGGCGCCTAAAAGTGGCTTCAGACAACCAACTTATTCTACTGTTCATACATTCTGGATTAATCCTTCCTATATTTTGATTAACACATTCATTCTATCGACCATGCAAGCTGGCCGACTGTAAAAATATATATGTTATATCTGTAGCAGCCGCAGCAAATGGCTTAATATTATGTTTTCCAAGTACGCTTGAGCTTGAAATTATTATTTTGCTCGCTAGATATTTTACTATCGCGTTCGATATTAGCTTTAACTTTAATACACTTATAACATCCGTATTGCTAATGGACGGTTTGCGTCTGTAAGTTCAAATACTGGGAAACAGGATTTGTAAACTCTATTGAAATAAAAAGAAACTGATTTTTATTGAACGTAATGTGGTGGTCTTGCCTTTTTCTCCTATCAACAGATGAATTACAACTGAGGTCCAAGCACGACCTTTGGTAGCTCCGTAATCGTATCGTTATCGTCAAATTTTGTATGGACGGAGCCAGTTTGTGCTTTACTTCCGGTAAGGGCGCAGCTTGGTTTTCATAGAAACTTTTACCTCTGGGCCTCTGTGGATTAGTTCCGGTACCTTTGCGTTATATCCGAATCCCAGAGAAATTCGAGGCACAATGTCGATACCTTCATCTGATTTGCAGCTTTTGGAATTTGATTACCACGTATAGTATGTCTGAAGGCAGGTTGTTTGACAAGTGGAGCGTGGTTTGCGCTAATTAGCAAGCTTGGCATGAACCCGTCTATTCTCATTGTAGGTAGTAAGAGTAGTCAATAATTGTCGAACGCACGAACTCAGTGGCATTGTTTTCAGATAGTGCTGTCAATTTCTTTGCGATGACATAAGAATAAGTCAATACGTGACTTTTATCGTCATCATCATATCAGCCGAGAGATTCCCACTGTTGGAAAATCTGGACATAGGTCTCCCCCAAGGAATTCAAAACCGATCGGTCTTGCGCTGCCCGCATCCAGCGGCTTCCCGCACTTTTCACCAGATCGTCGGTCCACCTTGTGGCTGACCTACCAACGCTGCGTCTCCCGGTACGCGGTCGCCACTCGAGAACAGTTTCGCCCCAACAGCGGTCAGTCCTCTTTGCAATGTGCACTACCCACTACTACTTAAGGCTCTCAATTCTTTAGGCTATGTAGGCAACCTTAGTCCTTCTGCAGATTTCATTATCTTTGATTCGATCACAGAGAAGCCCGGGCATAGCCGTCTTCATTGCCCTTTGGGCGACTTTGAGCCATTTTATGAGGCCCATTGTGAGCGGCCTCGTCTCGGTTTCATAAATCATCACTGGCATAACACATGTTATCACTTATCAAAGACTTTCGTACTGAGACACTAGGGTAGATGGGCTGATAATATGCTGCGTAGCTTCCCGAACGCTGTCCAGCCGAGTTGGATTAGTCGATTGTAATGTTAACTATTTAAGTGTATGATATACCTATCATAGGAAGTTACTGTATGTACAGTCAGCTACACATCAATTTACCACAAAAAAACAAAGGAGATTGCTCAAATTGGCCTAAATGCACAAAAAATATTGACATACATGGTAATTCTTGGCGTAATTTATAATTTAATTTACAATCATTAGATTTCAATGGACACCTTTGTATAATATATTTACTTTAAAAAGGATTTTTAATTTTACCGGTTTGGAAAACATACGAATCATTTTTAATGGCTATGGGTGTATGGTGTGGCGGGAAGCCGCTGGATGCGGGCAGCATGGGACCGATCGTTGTGGAAATCTATAGGGGAGGCCTATGTCCAACAGTGGACGTCTTTCGGCTGAAATGATGATGATGATGATGATGGGTGTAGTAACATTCAGCCAAAGACTGATCGAAGTTGTTTATATAACATAAAAACAAATCTATTGTGTAAAGATCGATAAAATATATATTTTTTTTATTACACTGTGGTATTAATATCCACAACTATATTATCATTTTCACTAGATGCAAATGTGCTTAGACAATTATTATAGATGGTAGGCGACATCATAAAGTCTATTGCCATACATTTTTCGCCAAACACCTCCATAAACACATTATAATTTGTATATATGATAGACTTTAAGGTATCTATCTATGGGCCTACGTTCCCTGACTATAAATTAATAAATAAATAAAATTATAAGGTGTGATACACTAAAAATCAAAAATATGGTTATCTTAAAAACATAACAAAAATAATGAAGCTACTGAATATATGGCTATAGAACCTAAATCTCTTAGCTTTCTTTGGTTAACGAGAGTTTAAAAATTCTCTCTTAACTGTGGCTCATTCACAATCATCACACAGTTTCTGTCACAGAGTACGTTATTATAACCGGAAATGACACCTGATTTTAAAAGTTACTCTTATGCATTAACTTTAAAAACAGGCAACTATCTGTTAATCTACATGCTCTATATACCTGAATCTAATACATAATTTCGGTACTTTGCTTGATTTCCCTAGTTTACTATGTAACTTATTTGTTTTTTATTATTTTATTATGTTCAGTGTATATGGTTTATAGAAGTTCTCAGGGGTGTCCGTCAATAATATTCGTTTCTATAGTAATTTATATATAACTAGCTGACCCAGCGAACTTCTTACCGCCATAAAAAAATTTAATTAAAAAAACCATTGTCCAGCGGACAAAATTGTGAATCTAAACCATTCTCAGATCACCTTGAACACACACAAAAAATTTCATCAAAATCGGTCCAGTCGTTTAAGAGAAGTTCAGTGACATACACACTCACAGAAGAATTATATATATAAAGATTTCGAATCTAGGAAACAATTTTTCATGATTATTGGTCTTTAGGTCAAACATGTATGGAAGCTGAGCAATCTCCTTTGATGCGACAACTAGATTTAAAATCGTAAATCATGCAAGATTAAGTTCTAAATCATTTGAAAAAGAAATTCGTCAGTTATGGGCAACTTGACCTATGTTTATCTATACATTCTATACTTAGTCGTATTATAAATTTGTATTGACGTCAGTATCCAGAAGCAAGCAACCCTAATAAATTCTAACGTAGTTCATTTACAGTCTAGAGTCTAGACCTATTAAAACTTAACGCAACGAGAGATTGACCGGAGATAGTGCCATAGATCAAGACGAATGATGACGGGGCAAATTTGCGAACTCCCCTTAAACTATTCTGGAATGGCTCGCCAGTCGTTTGTTAGGGTGACCTAGCATTGAATTCTCTTGGGACATTGCTGATGTCGAATCAGTAGTTTGCGACAAACGATTTGGTAGTTTGATCCTTCATTCAAACTTTTTAATGTTTAATTTTTGTAGACAAATATAAGATACTATTTAGCAGTCACTTCGTTTGCCTAGGTATAATATCGATGTCTCCTTCAAAGGTTATTTCTTATTTCACCACCTTAAAGTTTTAATTTTAAGGACAAAAACTAGCTAATGTCTTTCTTCAAGGTTCCCAGGAAAATACAAATAAAAGACAAGTTCTCAAAAAAAAAAACCACTTATTCTTCATAATACGTATACAAAACTCAAACGTTTACTCAGGCGAGTTCAAGGTAGCGGCATCAAGATTTAGAGAAGGATACGTACCCGTAAATCTAAAGAAATTTCCTTAGAAAAAATTGTTTACATTTATAAATCAAGGTGTTTAATGATTAAAATAAATACTATATAACAGGATATAGAAATATAACTATGCTGCCTGTCCACTGATTGGCAAGCAAGTAGAGAAATATACACTTTTTTTTTATTTATTACTTACATTTTTTTTGTATACTTAATAACACTGGATCTTTGTAACCCAAATAATAAATGTCTTAATTTAATAAACTCATGTCGATTCCATCAATATTATAAATGTGAAAGTTTTGATATTTGTTACTCGATCACACAGAAACTACTAAATGAAGTCGGATGTAATTTGGTATGCATATAGTTAATGACCTGGATTGAGACATAGAATACTTTATTATCCTGGAAAAATGTTAGGTCCTTGTAGGATTCTTAAAAACTAAAGTTAATGCGGACGAAGTCTCTCACGGCCGCTAGTATCAAATAAAAGTAAGAGTAAAAAAATATTTTTTTCCCTATATAATTGGTGTCACAACAGTGCTATTCAAAAAGCGTAGGTAGCATTTGAAACGTTGAGTTAGCAGTGAGAAATGTTTTCGAGTTTATATTATCACTGGTGTACAGTATTTGCGCACTAGTCAACGTTTGAATGTTGAACACGTGCATTTTTGCATTTAAAAGATAAATTAGTTTTTCAGTGCTATTTATTTCTACGGTATGTTATGTACCTTTAAAAGTTCCAAGTATTGTTTGCCGACAAAACAAAAAAAAAATTGGAATACACAGCGCATAGCGACACATTGAAAATATTTTATGAATTAGTGTGGTATGATAGGATACTCAAAATGTTTCAATGTTAACTTCATGTTTTTATTGCTGCTAAAGAAATGAATAATTTTGATTAGGGTTATAATTATGTTGATTTAAGTTCATTAAACTGTAACTTAGCAGTCTTAGGGACTTGAAAACAGCATACGACTTAGATTACTTACCTGGGTAGCTGTCTACACCTTAAAATTTACCTGAGGAAAATTCCCATTGCTGTTACCTCTCTGCTTTCTAAGGTAAGCACATCATCAACTCGCAGCTTTTTGGTTATATTTAGGAGTACCAGTTGAAAGCACGATGTTTTGACAGCTCTGTATGTGTCGTCAACGTGTCGTCCTCGTCAAAATTTGAATGGAAAAAGAATGTTTGTTCTTACGTCATACGCTGCTAAGTTTTCATTTATTTTTGACGTGACAACGTCTTAAATTAGGTTGCGGCTGGGAGTCACTTATGAAAAAGTGTAACGCTCGGTAACGTTACGATGAGTCTCTCGTGTTAAGTTTAAGTTTACATGTACAATGTTTTAGTAAACAAAATATATTTCTATAGTTAAAATTTGTGCAATTCTTATTTTCATTCAATTCCTTGTTCCTATTGTGCAATTTAATTATATTCATATCAATAAATATTCTACCGAGAAAAAGACGTTGTCACGTAAAATCTTCGCCCGTAAAACCGACTTTACAGGCAACCATTTTTTTTTTCACGCTTCTTCAAGGATCCCAGATTGTAAGAAGCAGGGAATACGTGAGCGGGCAGAGCATTTTATTTACGGATAGTGCGACAAAGAAATGAGTCACCAAATTTCTTTGTACGTGTTGAAATTGTAGCCACAGTTAGACGGTGACAACGAAGGCCAGCGCGCGTACAGGTCCTCTGAAGGAAATGGGAAGGAATAAGAGAATAACTCCTCAAAACACTCGCCGTGATACAGACGATAGAACGCGCTCAGTGATGCCACGTCACGGCGTAATTGAAGAGGCTCTAGGATTTTAGACACCTCCTCATCGCCTATGATGCGAATCGCTCGCTTAACTTAACTTAACGCTTAGCTTAACTTTGACGATGCGACGATTACGGAGCTGTTAAAATTCGTGATTGGTCCTTTGATCAGTGATAACAATACGGCTTTCGCCCTGGTCTATTGGCTGGTGACTTACTCCTTTAACATACGCACCGATTGGCAGAGGCCATCGAGTCGAGGGCAAAGGTTGAGGCACTCGTTGTTAACTCCTCGATTTTGTTGCAAACGGCCATTAGTCTGCCAAGGGTATTTACATATTAATTTTAAATCCCCTTGGTAGACTAAGTGCCTGCGCGGCCTTAAGCGGAAGCATGGAGTGGACGTCCGCTCCGCGTGTTTGTTTCATGTTATTTCATAGAGCAGCGCTGTTTGAGGCGGGTCTTCCGTCGCAGAGCTGTTCTATGAAATGATATGAAACTTCCCCTCCACGCTCCCGCTTAACGCAGCGCAGGCCCTTATTTATTTAGCTTTAGTTTTTGTTTATGAAGATTCAAATTGTGGTTACTTCAAAAATTATACATCTTGCATAAGTTCTGCTGCCACCGTGTTACTGTTAAAGTTTTTTTCTACTAGAAACAATGCCACTTTGTCCTGGTAAGGCAGGATTAGTACCTGCGTCTTCAACTATCTTATATTCAGCTATAAGTATATTGGAATATTTCTAGTATTATTTTCTAAAGATTTAAGAACACCAAGTTTAATGTTGAAAAAGCATTTTTTTGTTTTAGTTCATGGCTATGACCTACCATGCGGGCCCAGTGCGGATTGGTGAGTGCTAACGTCTACAGATGCAGCCGGGACCAACGGCTTAACGTGCCTTCCGATGCTCCAGATAGTAAATATTGGTCACCCATCCTATGACCGACCGACCACTGCGAAAGTTGCTTAATAATAATGATCGCAGCTGAACGCGCTAACCCCTTGCGCAATCGAGCTCCTCGTTGTTTTATTTACTTAATTATAATTTTATTTACTTCAATACAATTCAATTAATTTAAAATAATATCGTCAAATACTACTCCGCGTCGTTCCTGGCGCAAAGGTGTCCATTATAATAATAATAATATCATTTATTGTCAGACAACTCAGATCTTGTCTTGTCTTTATTGTCAGACAACACAGATTATGCTTGCAGCACTGTCACGCTGGATGGTATTAGACAGTCTTTGTACCAGAAACGACCCAAAGCAAATCCCCACACAAATTGCTTGGCTTTCGCGCTCCAACAATCTGCTTGCTTTTAATAAAAATTGAATTAATAACTGGTAAACCAAAATAAATGAAGATCATCGGGACTTCAAGCGTAAAATTTTACTGTCTCTGAGTGTAGCCATTAGTGTTCCTATTATTATTATTATATTTCTAAAGCGCTAAGAGCTGTCCCGTAGACCCTTATTAATAAACATGGTGTAAGATTGTATTCCTCATTCAGTACATTGTCCTTGTCCACAGAATTACAAACGTCATTTGAGTGATCAGAACAACGTGCTGAGAAACTGTTTCAAGATTGTTCTTTGTTCATTAATTAGAAGGTCAAAGTTCAAGGATCAATGAGGATGGCATTCTGTAAATAGGGAATATTCGTGATTATTGAAGTGATAACTTCTTATGGGAGGGTAAACCGCTTCGTTACGTAACGCGTTACGGAGCCAGTCTGTCTGGCCCATTCCTTTTACGCATACAGCAGCGGCATGCAGGCTCCTCCTTTCTCACTCTAACCCGCGGCGCCGCTAATATTAGTTTAAGTTATCACTTCTGTTGTGCATCCCGAGACGCCCACGTTTTTTTTTCATAGTTTACATTCCCTAAATATGGTACAAAAATATTCAATATTAAAAAAGGTATAATGTGCCTAAATTTTTTTAAAAACAGCTACTTTGTAGGGGCATTTTAAACGCCTGCTATTTTGAAACTCTTGGTGTGACGTCACAGTCCATAGCAAGCAAGCAACAAAACAAACAAGTCCATAGTTACAAGTTAAAACTAAAATCTTTACCTACCAGGAGGCACTTAGGAGGTTAGGTGCGCGCGCCGTACGCACTCGCATTACGTCTCGTTGATTTTGATATATTCTGTGAACGTGACGCTTATTTGTTGATTTGTTATGTATTTCTACGCCACAACCACTGTGTCGCGTTTCAGAAATTTGAATTTCTCACAGGTTTTTCGCATTTTTGCAATAGGTACTTAATTTCTTGCTCATAAAGAAATTTTATTAAAAATATTGATGGAGGGACAATTCAAAAGTAATACCTTTTATATAAAAAATTGCCTTATCGGAATAACATGCATATTCTCTAATTAAAATTCTAATTCAATCGCTTCTTCCAGAAGTAGCTCTACACTTGACCCATATATACGGTTCGTCTCGAACACCGCTTAATAAAGTGTTTATAGTGTTAGCTTGAAACGCAAGATGTTAGTATACTGAACTCAGAGAATTCCTAAACAGGACTTTTATTAAATAAAAGAAGGAAAATTATCTTATATAAATCAATAAATGTTCATAAATAGACAATTATGGGAAAATACATTGCTATGAGACGAAGTCGATGGCGCAGATGATTAGCGCTTTAAGCCTGTCATCGTGAAAGTTAAGCAACTTTCACAATGGTCAGTAATTGGATGGGTGACCAAAAATTTATTATACAAGCTCCATCGTGTTGGAAGGCACATTAAGTCGTTGGTCCCGGCTGCATCAGCAGTCGTTAGCATCCACCAACCAATCCGTACTGGGCTCGCGTGGTGGGTCACGGCCCAATCTCTCTATGCCATCCATAGGGAAGGCCTGGTGATGACATTGCTCTGACTGACCCGAAAGCAAATAGCTTTAGCATAATCATGAGGAAATTTAAAAAAAAATAGACAATAATAATAGCCACAATTATAAACGTAATTAGAAATGTTCATGTTTTAATATGTTGATATAGCAGAGTTTCGAATTAAGTATGGTGAGACTATGAAAACTGGGGTATGCAAGTCACGCAACTTTGAAGGCTGTATTTTTTGTGTTCATAGAAAAAGTTTTTACATTGCTGAATAGCCGTTATCTAATTATTACAATTCAGTAGCGTTGAGGTGTATATGACTATATTTTTAAAAGCTATTACTTAAACACTGGATGTGAATACAAGGTAGTTATAGAAGGAGCTCAATCATGTAGTGGTTGCGGTTGTAGAAGTTGATCTATTTATACTAAAGGAAGGCCATATTAAGTGTTTGCCTCCGAATTTCCCTTGCGCGATGTAGGTTTCCCTACTTATGATCGCAGCGCCGGCAGCGCCATCTCTTGGCGAGTGATTAGTTCCTCCATGTTGGGTATATATGGTGCGTGTAGATGTCACTACCACAATACTATGCACCATTCCCTTTTTTATGTTAAAAAGAGACAAACACGCATATGTTCCGCCCAATAGTAAGCGGCCACCATATCCTATATAACTACTCTGGCCATAAATATTGTTACATATATATTTTTTTTTAATTATTTTGTATTCAATTCAAGCGGCAAATCAGCTATGCCATGTCTTCAGCCTTTTTTCACAAAGTGACGTGATATAGGGCCAAGATGTGTTGTGACTTTGTGACGATGTAGATTGTGGTATTTCCAACTCCTTCGTTATTACATTACAAAATGTTGTAAGTAGGTACATGCACCCTTTTATAACTCGTAATTTCTTCTTTAATACGTTATAAGAAATAGCCCCCAACACCGCAATCCATTTCCAAAATTGGAATATTTTTTATTTTATCCAGCCGTTTCGGTTTTGCCAACATAGCGATGCGGTGACAGGGTGCATCTTCAACTCTAAAGTTATACTGCTTAAAGTTCAGTTTCATAAAGAAACAAAAGTTTAAACTTGTAGTGTAATATAATGTTGCGTTGCCTGCTTTTTATTTTACATAACCTATATGACATGTGCCGCGGTAATATACCTTAAAGGGTGTCAACGACACCCTTTTACTCAATCTCGTTGTCCATCTTTCCATCTGTCTGTCAATGTGGTTGTGCTGCTAGGTACCACATAAATAATGTTTAAAATTAAAAGTAAAGGAGGGTCTCAACAAAAAATGTTGCCATACCGATTCTTAGTCTTGCACGCAATAAATCGTTTCGTTAGGTATTGCAAATATTTATTTTGTCTATATGTGTTCTATCGGTCCATAATCCGATATTTATATTGCAAACTTTGCTTTTGTTTAACATTATTAAAGACAAATACATCGAGAAAACTAGAGCTTATTGAATGTTTCGCTAGAATTGGAGATCTGAAGAAATAACCACTATCTGTATTTTATTTTTTTAACGCAATAAAGTCTATCCTGTAATGTTGTGTTCAGTGACAGCTGAGGCTAAGGTAACAGGATTCCGTTTTTCAACCATCGCATAATAATGTTATTTTAATGAGGTATTCAGTGATGATGTACGAGTATGTATACACATTTAAAGTGTCCAGAGATACAGTACATATGTAATTGTAACCACGGTTAACCACCTGGATTAGTTTCTCAAAATATACAAAAACCGCAACTTATTTTAATAAAGTGCAGTGTAATGCTGTTAACTTATACAAGACAGTAAAGTTAAAAAAACGGGTTGCACTCCGGGAGTGCCGGCAGAAGTGAAAACTTGAATATTAACGTTGTGCATTTTTGATATTTTGGAATGGTTAGGGAATAATTTTGCACGAATTGCTTTAATTATCAGTATAAAAGTACTATCATTTATGTGGTAGAATACAATATTTATTTATTGCGCTATCGTACACAAACATGACAATTTATATTAGATTAAAAAAGTTTATCTTTTAGAAGAATGAACTTACATGAATCACATTTAAGCACACCTAGCGACATCTATTGTAAAATAATGCATTTTCTTTGCAATAAAGCTGCCACATGGACGTCCTAGATAGAGGCTTATTAGTATAATACGATAAAATAAAATATTACTAAGGACGAAACCAATATATTGAAAGTCAACAACCTTTCCAATTTTATTGTTTTCGTCAGATTCACGATCAGGCCACGTGTCATGACGCGATCAGCCCACGTGTCCTGACGAGAGTTTAACATTTTTTACCCATACAAAAAAAAGTGTACAACTCCGCTAAAGAAGTTTTCATTTCAAAAACTATTTTGGAAGACCTGATTTGCAAAATATGATAACAAAAAAATATATTACAAAAAAACCTTCACACCTTGATGTGTAATGTGATAACAACAAATTCCATATTTCTTTTAGAATAACAAACACTTCAAATATATACACGGCATGTGAAATAAATATATTATCTTAAGATTAGTCAGAAATAAATATTTTTTGCCGTTTTGAGTGCCTAAGGCGAAATTTCTATGAGCACTCCAATTAAGTTGATTGTGTTCGACCGAGACTCAAGTAATTGGTTAATTTGTAAACAATTTCTGAATGTTATAACAAACAAAAACAATTAACAATCTGGCTTAGCTGTTTATCAATTAAGCTGTAAACCGTAATTGTTTCTTTAACTTGATAGTAACATAAGTCAGCAAAATAAAAGCATTACTGAGATGATTTCGCGTACTTAATTTTTTACTTATATTTAATAATCTCTATGGTGCTTAATTACTTTTATTATTATTATTTCAATAATTTAAAACTTCTAACTTTATATTATTAGTACAATGGACACCAATTGAAATACTTTGATTTTCGCACGGAAAATTTTGTGAATGATGTACTACTGTGTTTGTTGAATGATGTTTTATGTATTTCCAGTCTAGCAAGGGAAATTTAATAATTAGCAAAACGCGGGCGAATAAATAAACCATTTTTTTCATACTATTATATGTTGATCATGCATGTAGATATAAAAACCGGCCAATTGCGAATCGGACTCGTGCCCGAAGGGTTCCGTACTTATTTTTACAACGTTAGACACTACATGTATTATAATATCGAGCAAAAAACGGCAAAAACATCCCCTCTATTGTATTGGAGCCCCCCTTTAATTATTAATTTAAATATTTGTTTTTAAAGTGAATATCCTACTTAATATTCTGTGAATATTTCAAGCGTCTTACTATTGTCGTTATTAAAATAGAGCAAAAACGGAGAAAAAAATACCTTTATTTTATGGCCCCCCTTAAATATTTATATTATTGTGTATTGTATTTGTTGTTATAGTAGCAACACAAATACATCATCTGTGAAAATTTCAACTATTGCTATCACGGTGCATGAGGTACAGTTTATTGACAGATTGATGGACATTAGACAGACAGACAGACGGACAGTAGAGTTTTATTAATAGGGTCTCGTTTTTACCCTTTGGGTATGGAACCGCAAAGACTAATAAACAGCACAGCGTTCTGAAATTAAAAATTCAATCATCTTCCCTCATATCCGTAATAAATGACTTACGTAATTTATTAAGGAGGCCCAATGTATCCCGGAAAGACGTCGCTTCCTAACACCTTCATTAATCTTGAAACAGTCAAGGCATTTTCAAGATAATGACATAGTAACATTACCGTAGTAACATCGCCGTAGTACAGACTACGTCGTAGTCGTTTGTACTACGTCACGTACTACAGCGTAGTTTATCTTCGCTACCCGTAGACGCTCATTATAGGCGTAATTCGTTATAATTTCTCATTAATCTCAATTTAAGGGTTGATTGAGGAACAAGGCCGCCCATTTTGTTATGACTTTTTTTTAACAAAACTTGTTTGCCTTCCTTGGAAGAATACAACCATTTAGATAAATCTTTTGTGTTTCTTCAGAGTTAGAACGCGTAAACAATCTGTAAATTTCAGTTTCAAAAGGTTCAGTTTGAGAAAAATAACAACTGAACAAATTATTTCAGGTCCGTGTATGCTACGGAGTTAAAAATAGAATGTATAATTTTAAAATTACTACAATTGAGTCTATCAGTTCTTTCAGAATTAAACATTATTATTGCGCTTATGTTACGAGTAGTAATAATACGTATCTGTAAAACGCTTCCACTTAGAGTAAAAATAACATTTCGAAATTATTGTTCAGTTGTACAAGAAATAACATTACGTAGACAGTAGCACAGGAAGGACGACCGAGTATTCTGTGACAGCCTTGACATTCCACCTTTTACGGAACTTAATAACGAAAGAATATATTGATAGCAGTACTAGAAGTCTTTATGAAAATTAAATGAAGCTGTGCTGCCCCGAGTAATTTCTAAGGAAGTTCACTGGCTGTAAAAAGGATCTAAGTCTGAAAATTTCTACTGACGAATATCGGACATTCGCTACCTTTTCCTCACTTTAGAATATTAAGAGTTTTTATTGAAAGCTCACAACAGAAAGAGACAGACTACATCGCCGCCTCTCACAATCGCGAGCGTAAATTCAGTGTGAAATCAGACTGGGCAGGGGGCGCACGCGTACAGCGTCACGGGTCTACGAAATTATTACGAAACTGTATTAGTGTTTTGTGGTATTTGTGTAGTGTAGTGTATATGTGGTTGTGAGAATCGTATGTGTAAGTTAATAATAATACTACTATTATAACGAAAAAGTTTACTTACAAAATAAAAGTTTTGTGATTAAAGACTTGTGCTGTTCGCCCTATCGTGTCGCGGCTGCGTAAGTTCGGTAAGTTTGATTCCGCCCTGTACCCGTTTTACAGCGTGGTTTTGTACCTAAGGCACACGGCATTGTAGGCCGCCCTCATCGTAAAAATGTGAAACATTTGCGTCACAATGGTGGATTTGTGACTTTATCTGACACGTCTCATTCTGTCTTGTTAAAAAAGCGAAGCCTGGAAAACCTTTTCCTTATATTTCGTCTGCGGACGTGATTCTTTATTTATGAATCCAATACGGTCTCACCAAAAAAGAATGAGAAAGAAATATAGCATGTTTTCTTCGTTAAGATTATCTTTTATAAATATTTTTTACGTTCTTAACTTATTTTGGAGTGAACATTAAAATTATTATAGCGGTATAATCATTAATATTATCTGAAGCATCAAAGGCAGCAATTTTCATAAAAAAGAAATACGAATAATCCTTTTAACCTTAGCCTAAAGTCATCGCCGTCTCAGCCGTCATTTTTTCCTTCCTCGAGTAGAGTCCTTGCGGAGTTTGATTTATTGGTTTCCTTAGCGAAGGTATCGCAATATAAATATTTCTAATAAAGTACAACCCAGAAATGTATGTGCTGAACTTTTGTGGCAATATTTATTTTGTGGTGGGTTAGAGGTTGAGTAATTCATTATATAATCCCGGACAGATCTTTTGGTCCACTTAGTGTTATTAGTTTGAACGGCCTGTAGCAGAAATATAAGTTTATGGTGAAACAATTATTTAAAAAACATACGAAAAGATGGTTAATAAATCAGCTTCGAAACTGCGTAGGTCATAACTTGGTAACGCGCAATGTAACATTTATGTTTAGCTAGGTACTGTCAAAACTTAAAATGCTAGGTGAGCCGATATATGTGTCCGAAAGTGTATTTATTACTTATGATATGGGAAGAGATATGCATTGTTAAAGTTAATTTTCTTCAAGAGAAACATGATTGATTATAATGATTTTTTCTAGGTTTAGGGATAGGAAAAATAATAAGTGCCTTCAATTGCAAAGTGAATTTTAAAATATCAGAAAAATTTAAAGGCTACAATGTTCATAACTGTTATAAAACTGGCAAATTTTGCAAGGGTGCATTATTTAAATGAGAAATTGAAAAACATCATATGCCTATTTCGGAAATTTCTGGTGGTTTTTGGTAGTTTTATTTTTTTATACAGATCTTGTCCTATAAATAAAGTATACAACAAATAAACAGTCAGTGCAGTCTTTCAAATGATATGAGCACACATAATGTTCAACAATATTTTTTTATCTTTATTTAGGATTTAAGATTAGGATTAATATTATTATAAAAAAATTATAGTGCCTAGTATTAATTCCAAAAACTAAAAGAAATTAAATAATAAAAAAAAATAGTAATAGTGATAATAGAAAAAAATATTAATGAGCCCATGAATCAGGCTGGAATCGAACTAATATTTATCGCTATCTATTAAATATTTTCTTTCTATAAAAATCTTGGTGTTAAATGCAATTTAGTATGAAAACTGATAAATTTATGTTCCTTTTTCCAATAAAAAAGAAAAATACAAGGCAATTATTTTCTCCTATAAATAGAATGCTCTCTCACTACAATTCACTGTCAAAGTTGACCGATATGGACATCTTCGCGGATACACTGAAGAGAATAAAATCTTTATGTTTGGTTGTGCCCACATAGTTTTTTCATTAATTTATTTTCATTAATTTATTTTTCATAAATTTATTTAATTGTTGTTATTTAATTGTTTCATAAATTTATTTAATTATTGACAATTTTAAATTTTATTTTTGTTCATAATTGTTTTGTATTGAAATTAATGTAATTATCAAAATTTTATAAGATTTAATTGCTAGTTAAGTGTGAATTGCATGTCGAAATTCCTATAATTAAAGTTTCACTAATAAAGTGTCGTACTATAAATGTATAAATAATAAATGTCTAAGTGTAACTTTGTTGTTGATCAAATAAATAAATAAATAAATTGGGGACTCTAAAATCGGAAGAAGAACAATAAATAGTGAATCGCACCCTTTAGTCCATTTTCTTAACCATCGACAAAAGAAGATTTTTATTCATTTTTTCCTAACTGATTAAGAAAAAACATATTTTATCCACTTTCATAATTGGTTAAGAAAACTAGTTCTATTATTTCTTTTCACAATACAAAAGAAAAATATAAGATAGTTGGTATAGTGAAGAATTCTAAAGCAGGAATAAGAACGGTACTGAACCCCACTAAGGAAAAGTTACGTCAGAAAAACTATTTGTTTTGAGTTTTGAACTAAAAAGAAGAAGGTTTCTGGATTGTAAACGAATAATGGGATCGGCTGTTAAACTCAGTCGTTACCATTACTTTCGACTTTGCCGTACCTTAGTATCAAAATAAAATAATATTTTTACATTTATATATTTGCTTGGTTGCTTTCTTGGCGGAATAAGTAGACCTGTCTGGTTCCTAACGCATGTCACGTCAAAATACGATAAAGGAATGCGTCTTTACCAGTGCCTTGGTTTAACAAATAATGTGATGGTGTGGCGAAAATATTTGGAGCACAGTAACCTTTGTTATATACACACCTAGATAGAACTATCTAGTTATAATTTTTTTTAAGCATGTAACTGCTCGATGTTTAAATGAAAAGAAACGATTACTAGAAAAAAGATAGAGATTTACTAGCGATAATATTAGATTTAAACATTTGCTATTTCTTCTTTTAAATGTTTAAAACTTGTAAAAGTATTCATTTGTCATTTGAGTTATCTACTATCTACAATGCGAAGAGAAGGCGCTGCTTTGCAGCTTAAGAAAGGCTAGAAAGAATTCGCCACGGCCTTAGGGGCGCAGTAGCATAATTGTCAGTGCATTCGCCCGGATAGCGAAGGGTGTGGGTTCGAGTACCGCCTGCTGCCTGGTCGGCGTGGAATTTTTTCTAGAACAATCTGAATAAACCACGCAAAGAAAACGGCTCATGTTATGTGCAATGTGTGCGTTACTCTAATGTCAAATTGTTTAAAGCAGTCAATGTGTGCGTGTGTATACGAGCTTATCTGCCATATGTAGCAGATATTTTTTGGGCCGCTTCAGTGCTGTTAAAACGGTATCTAGGTGTGTGTATAATCAAAGACTGTAACACACAATATTTTTCTAGAAAGTATCTCGGCGACAGTTTAGTTTATCTAAGATATTGGACTCAGATGGATCTTATGAGTCTCCAGGGAATCTATCAATGTCGAGAACACTGTCAACAGACGGACACACCGCGTGTTGAGATTGTTTCATACGGCTAAATAGTTTCTCGAGTTTGTTTACGAAAGAGATTTCGCGGACACAAATATTTGTCTTGGGAAATTTCCGCCCTTTGGAAACAAGCAGGAAAATTTCGACGTAACCTCTTGTTAATAGAAGGGCCTTTTTAAGGGTTCTGTACCTAACGTATACAAAAAAGGGTCCCGCTATTACTAAGACTATACTGTCTGACTGTCTGTTTGTTACCAGGCTGTATCTCATATGCCGTGATTGCATGATAGTTGAAATTTTCACAGTTGTTGAAATATTTGAGTTGGGTTGCCATAGAAAACGTGTTTTGGCCAATTTTTGCTCGTTATTATTAATAGCAATAGAACGCTTGAAATATTGACAAAAAGGAATCACTTGTATATTCATTTTAAAAATAAATAATTAAGGGGGCTCCCATACAAGTAACGTAATATTATTGCCATTTTTTGCTTCGTACGCGAGTCCGGTTCGCACTTGGCCGGTTTTTTAGATACAATGATCGCTCATGAACCGTGATAGATATATGAAATGATAACAGCAGCATTTCTTAAAAATATGAAAATCTAATGAAGAAATTAGATCCAACTTGTTTTTCATATAATTTTATTATTATACTTATTTATTTTTTACCTGCTTTCGCATAACAAAACGTTAATGGCGACTGCATTCTGTAGGTAAATTTGTTGGAAATTCCTTTTGAACTATAATGAGGTTTTGCCGTAGTGAAATATGAAATTCCAGTAATGTTAGTTAAAGTTCGTATCGCTTAATAATGTTATTGCGATTAATTTCACGAGCACGAGGAGCTCGATGGTGCAAGTGGTTAGCGCGTTCGGCTGCGATCGTTGAACTTAAGCAACTTTAGCAGTGGTCGGTCAATGGATGAGTGACCAAAAATTACTATCTCGAGCTCCTCCGTGCTTCGGAAGACACGTTAAGCCGTTGGTCCCGGCTGCATCTGCAGTCGTAAGCACCCACCAATCCACACTGGGCCCGCGTGGTGGTTCATGGCCCAATCTCCCTATTCCATCCATAGGGAAGGCCTCTGCCCCAGCAGTGGGGACATTAATAGGCTGATGATGATGATTAATTTCACATTACCTATATATTAACACAATTAAAGTCGTACTGTGTAATTGTGAATCATACAATATTATAAATTTCGTCGTTATTTTTAACACTCATTTATTTATTACATTTTAAGTTGATGAATATAACATGATTGTGATGTAGAGGATTCGATAGTTGGTAGAGTATACCCATCAGATTCCGAGGCCGCGTCGAGATGCAGCCAGGGAGGTATAATGGGTGACAAAGACAGGGAGAGGACAGGACGGTTTAATAGTAATGAGAGGTGAAAGGAAGAGGAGAGGAAAAGAAACGAAACAGAATATTAATAAAAGGTTTAAAGGGATTAAGAGTAAGTAATGGGAGTAAGAGTATAAGAGAATAGGTTTAACAATCTTGCATGAAATACAGCCATTGAATAACGAAATGCATTCAATATTAAGTGTCATTTAACGACGATTACGAGCTATATTAATATAAATTTTAACATACAACAATTAAATTTAAAGAAAATTTTACCTTTTCTAGGAGGTAGTAGGAAAACGAAAAAATGATTAACTTTATAATTTATTTAGATAACTATTCGCGCCAAGTTTCCAGTCTGAGTCAAGTTTTAACTCAAGGAAAAAGATTTTTCATACAAACTCTCATAAATAGGGGATTTAAAACTCTTTGGGTGGTAAGTTTTTAATTACCCTACACCTCATAAGGAACCTACTTGTAGTCTCTAGACCCAGCGGTTCGAGCTGTGCATTGATTGTCAGTCAGTTACTCAAGTTCTTCTTATATATATTTAGATATCATCCTTCTTTGCATTAATGTGCCAATCAACAGGTTTATATGCTTTTTAAGAATAATTCACGCAAAAATGGCTAAACGTATTTGAAAGAAATTTGGCTCACAGATAACCTTGTTACCTGGATTAACATATAGGATGATTTTTATCCAAAACAAAGTTAGGTTTCTGTGGGATTACGAAAAACTGATGTAAGAAGGAGGAGCTCGATGGCGCCAGTGGTTAGCGCGTTCGGCTGCGGTCGTTGAAGTTGAGCAACTTTCGCAGTGGTCGGTCATTGGATGGGTGACCAAACATTTACTATCTCGAGCTCCTCCGTGCTTCGAAAGTTGTTGGTCCCGGCTGCATCTGCAGTCGTTAGCACCCACCAACCCGCATTGGGCCCGCGTGGTGGGTCATGGCCCAATCTCCCTAATCCATCCATAGGGAAGGTATGTGCCCCAGCATTGGTGTGGTGGGGACATTAATAGGCTAATGATAATGATGATGTAAGAACTTATTCACATGTGTGTAATACAATTATCTTAAATAAAAATTCAGTAAGGACTTTATCACGTGAAAAAGCCCATAAATTAATGTCGCAGGTGCAATAAAAATCGGTGATAATTATGATCACATATTATGAACAGCAAAAGTCAAGTGCCTACGGCTGGACTATTAATCTTAATTTGTCATGGGACACCCCTACCTCGACATCTACGTACTAAATGACTTTTGGTTAAGCTGAGAATTGAAGCTGGAAAATTTTAATTAATACTGAATAATAGCGCTCATAACCTGTATAATTAGTAAGGTTGTACTAAAATTTTGGAATTTATATATTACAAGCGGCCGCCCGCGACTTTGTGCGCGTTAACTTTCATTTATTGAGAATCCCACGGGATAATTTTCCCACGGGGGAATTTTCCGGGATAAAAAGTATCGTATGTCTCAATCCAGGTCATAAACTAATCATAATCAAAATCATTTATTCAGTTTAGGCTATTACAAGCACTCATGAATGTCTAGAAGCTACGCCATTAGTTGGTAAGTCTACGGCGGGAGACCTTGTACTGAGAAGAGCCGGCAAGATACTTAGCAAGGGCTGATTCCCGAGACGGGCGTTACAATTCGAGCGGAGAATCGCTATGCCATTATTTTTTCGTACCTCTCTTCTTATACATATATTATTTAATTACTTTTCTATAGGTACGTGTACTGTTGCATACTTATGCATTACTAATGTATTTTTAAACAGTCGCTCACAAAAAAAATAGCTCAAAAAAAGTAGCACGTCAGCGGATAATTAAAAAAAAAAGTTATTTTAATATTTCTATGGAATATTATTGAACCTAAATCTTTTTACTTTTCAGCAAGTCGGAAAGGCTTTGTCGATTATACAAAGGAAATAAAAAAAAAACAGAAACTGGAATTCTTTGAATATATTTATGAGTAAGCGGTTTTCTTTATTGACAAATTGTAGCCATTGTTGTGACCTTTACTGTATAAACTGAACAAATTTCCAGAAAACTTAAAAAAAATATATTCACTTTATTCTTATAGCCCGAGATCCCGCCGTAAAACTCTGGAGCCATCTGTTTTTTTGATGAAACTTATTTAAAGAATGGTTAGTGAGTGAGTACACATTGCATTAATCCTGGGTTGCTTGAAAATAAAGTAGCCTTATATAGACGGACCTGTTGCCGTTCACAGAGCCACCTGGTAAGTCAAGCCACAAGATTCCGTACCTACCCGGTAAAGCAACTCCCCGATCTAACACTGTATAACCGGGCATGACAGCGAGATTATAATACGACTCAAAAGCCACTATTCCAAGCTAGTAGAGTTCGGTTTACAATAAAATTGATTTTTTTAACTATAGGGCGATAGGCAATGCTAATTTCTTTCTTTTTTGGAGCTTATATAATGTTATGTTATACCGTTGAAAAAGAACTTTGTAATAAGAATGCCAGGTCAAAACGAGCTCTAAAAAACAAACGACGAACGATAAATAAAAGAATGTTCTGTTATTAATTGTCTCTTCGCTGTACTGAGAATCTCATAAGTGTCGGGTCTCGACATTGTTTAATGAATAAACGGGAGATTTCATTAATAACGAGCTGTATATAGGTATTTACATATATCCAAACAGTCGGCGGCACACGATTAGCGCGTTATTCAGATTAAACTTATTTGCCAAGAACGCTTTTAGGTAGTATAAATATCGTTTGTACCTATTACATGCACAAAATGTTTAATTTGGTATAAGGTTTTGTTTGGTAAAGAGGAGACAGACACGGCATTAGGTTTTAACCAAGCCTTAGTTTAGTTTATGTTAACAAGGGTCCCAAAATACATTTTATAGGAGATTGTTCCCGATTGTTTTTCTACATGAAACTACTGTTTTTCTTAGAATACGATTTTCTTTTTTAAATTTAATGTTGAGTTGCATTATTATTATTTAGTAAGTAACCTTAATTATTGTAAAATAAATGTTATAGTCTAAAAAAACGAACGAACCCCTAATTGAGGGGCGGCAGAAGCCACAGAAACACAGGCCTATATTTTGATTTGATTTACCAAATTCTAGGGAGGGGGAGGGGGGTCAATTGGAAAGAGTATGCAGAGGTCTGCATTTACTTTTTTCTGCTGTACTAGCTATCTTTTAACTGCTTTTTTCTATAACGCCTCCCAATTTTTTAAAATCGGACCTGGCAACACTGGTACTCGGTAGGGGGTCAGGACCGGTAACGGTGCGAGAGTTATTTTTGGTATCACAAGCGTCTATAGTTTATGTTGGCCACTTACCATCAGGTGGGCATTCGTTAGTTTGCTACCCTTTTTACATAAAAAAGTAAAAAGTATCCTTTCGAATGTACATGCGAGTCAAGGGATTGATTGGCAATAGACATTGAGCGGCTTACGGCCCATTCACACAGCCGCAGGTTCGTTTCAACAGACAGCCTTTCAAATAGCTCAAGCTTCAAATTCGTTTTTTCAGCCTAACCTGTTTTTCACGCTGAAGTCGTAATTGAGCGAGCGTTTTTTCTGGCCAGACCAAATCCGTTTTAGTTAACTGAACTGTAAAGTTCAAAGTTGTGTGATATTCCTTTCGGGGTTGAAAGAGCAGCAAAGGTCTAGTAGTTTGAGAGAGAATCTTTTCTAAATAAATGGGTTCCAAAGGAATCATCAGCATGCTTAGTTAAGTTACCAAAAGGTAGTGTTACGTTACACATTGCCATGCATTGCATACTTTAAACGGTTTTGATGGCTGACGTGTAACGGCTTGTGGCTAACAGTTTCTGAGACGCAGCTTAATGTCCATTGTCCTTTTGTAGAAATTTTACATGGCGTTAAAAATGGGCATCGTGTAATTTATATTTAAAAATGGCCAGTGGCCCTCCCACATTGTCGTTTGTATGGTGGCGGCCACTTTTCCAGACGGGCGATCCAATTCGATCGGAGCGGATTTTTTTCTTTTCTTTGCGGAATGCTAAATAAAACAAAATAATTTGTGTTAATTCTTTGCTTCTTTAAGGCTGCCTTAATAATAGCCTAGTGTCATGATTAATAGGCAATAGAAGCGAGACTTACTAAGTCAATTAAAGGTACGCTGTAGGTTCATTATACACCCTTTGAGAGCGCCTGACGGTTTGAGGCGGGAGATCGAAATTACAAGTAGCATTGATGAATAGATCGGTAATAAGAAGTGATGTAATAGGTTAATTTCCTAGAGTTCTACTCCTAATTTTATTAAAGACTAAAGGTGCCTTGCGGTTTCACTAGAAATTTGAGGAAATAGGTTATAGTGGGTCATTCTTAAAAGATACGATACGATACGATACATATGCGGTCCCGGTCTTTTTTGGGTTCCGTACCTTAAAAGGAAAAAACGGAACCCATGTAGGATCACTTGTTGTCCGTCTGTCAAGACCGTTTTTCTCAGGAACGCGTGGAGGTATCAAGCTGAAATTCATATCTAATACTCATGTCTACTGTCCCTTGGAGATGTAAAAAAATCAAACTTCTAAGTCAAATAAATCAAAAGATACAGCCGATTATGCCGCAAATTTCCGCAAATTTTCGAGATTCGCACGGGAATCAAAATCTACAGGGTACTTCTTGTAAACTTAGAATCTTGAAGTTTGGTACGAAGTAACGTTTTATAGTACAGATAAAGGAAAAATTGCGAAAACCGTAAATTTTTAGTTACATCATATAATAAAAAAAAAAATGAAAATTTTAAAGTTACTACCGCTGTTCTTATGAACGCGTAGAGGTATTAAATTGAGTTTGTACGGAACCCTCGGTGCGCGAGTCCGACTCTCACTTGGCCGGTTTTTTTATAGAACTTTTAAAGGGAACCGTTAACTTTTAACTTTTAAGCAGCGTACGCAACGAAGCTTTTGGAATACTTTTTCCCGTTTTTGCAACATTTTCTATAGGTGCTCCGCTTCTATTGGTCATATCGTTAAATTGTTCAGCCTAGCCTTCCTCGATAAATGTACTATCCAACCTAAAAATATTTTATAAATCGGACTAGTAGTTCCGATCATTAGCGCGTTCAACCAACCAAACAAACTCTTTAGCTTTATAATATTAGTATAGATAAGTATATAATTTTGGACACATCTTAATGCGGACATCGTTCACGCTCAGGCTCTACTGTGAAACAAGGGCGTAATACGAAGATAGCCGTGCAGGGGATCTTCTCGCCACGCTTTGCTTCACTGCTTAAGTTGGGTTAGTCCAGTTCGCAAGGCGTAGGTTATAAATTAAGCATTTTCAGAACTGGCATGAGAGTGGCGAAGCAAACCTCACTTCGCTCCGGGTGAGGCCTGAGCTTTATTCAACAGCTTGAACATAATTGGCACCATTACTGTGTCCTGTAGAGCTCCGAGGACGCTATTCAATGCAGGGACCCAACACTACAGATGAATATTATTCGCCTGCAATCTTCTGTAAAGTGGAGCACACTTCGCTCCAAATCGAGCACCAAATTTCGTCATGCCTAACCTCTTTTAACGGGAACTAAAATGTACGCTATGATTTGTTCACGAGATTGAATCGTTTAACAATCTTTGTGTAAGTCCAAGTTGGGTTGTCCTTTATGAAAAAAAACCGGTCGAGTGCGAGTCGGGCTCGCCCACCGACGGTTCCGTTCAAGGTTGTAGGTTTGCAACATAAACGGCCTTATCTTTTTTTTACGTTAACATAGAAGTTTGATTTTTTCACAGATTCAAGGGATTCCAAATCCTTCAGCAAAATGAAAAAGGTTTTATGTTGTCGGAGTATTAACATCAGACTTAGAGTTCGAATCCTTCTGTGTTACGTTTTGCCTTTGGTATTATATGGATGCGAAGCATGGACCATCAAAGAGGACACCAAGAAACGCCTAGAAGCTTTCGAGATGTGGTGTTATAGACGTATGCTTCGAATATCTTGGACGCACAAGATCTCGAACGAGATAGTATTACAACGCGTCGGTAAAGCTCGACAACTGCTACAGGTGATCAAACGTCGTAAAGTTGCATACCTGGGTCATGTGCTGAGACACGAACGATACGACTTATTGCAATTGATAATGATGGGCAAAATTGAAGGGAAACGACGCGTTGGAAGGCGTAAAAAGTCATGGCTCCGAAACATCCGAGAGTGGACCGGGATCGCCAATGCAGGGGAGCTCTTCCGTTTGGCGCAGAACCGAGAGGAGTACACAAAGTTAACGGCCAACCTCCGGTAACGGAGAGGCACCAGAAGAAGGGATTGCAGATCTGATTCTATAGTTTAAATTTCAACGTGATACCTCCACGCGTTCTTGAGATAAAAGGTCTTGACAGACAGACGGACAGACGGACCACAAAGTGATTTTTTTTTATAGATAAATCCAACAAATGACTCCACCCTACCTGATGTTAAGTGAAGGTGAAATCCAGACGCGAAGATAGCTGATACAGCAGTTTCAGTTCAGCCCTGCATGTTGCTTCTTCACGCCTCTTTTAAAAGATCCCAAGTTGTAAGAGGGAGGGAACACGTGAGCGGGCAGAGCTTTCCATTAACGGATAGATCTTATAAATCTTATAAGGGTTCCGTTTTTTTCTTTTGACGTACGGTCCCCTGAAAATATATGCTTTCCAATAACGTCTTTCCTCCTCCACAACAAGTAATTGCGCTCCAAGTTAACAAGGTACTCATGTTCATTATTCCCTGGGACCCATTGATGCTCGATCGTTTTACGTAAGGTTAGCTAGATCGAATAGTAATTTCATTAGCCATCCATCGACATCCGATATAAATACCTTCGACGAGGAAGTGCGTCCACTGTTATCCAAGTAAAATGAAGTCCCTTAATTGTGCTTTTATTGGCTCAGTAATTTGAGAGATCCGGATATCTTGATGGTGGCCGTGCGTATAGTAAACATTGCCGGGGGGTAGAATCGGTCTGTCGGTTCGCGGTCAATACAACAGAACTCAGTACAGTATCGGTTATAAAGTTTTCGGTATGATTTATTCTTCAGAAAACATACTACGAGTATATCGACTGTTTTTATCAGTAATTTAGAGCTTACGGCTTAAAATTTCCTTGAAATGCTTAGCTTTATTATAAAAAAAAAACATTTTACTGTCTTGTAAATGACCGATAGTCTCTGAAGACCTTTCTCTCTGCAGGAGCAAAGTAATTGTTTTATTTAGCTGCAGTCTTCTGTAAGGTGGGAGTTTCTACCTCATATTATAGGCGCTCTTTCTTAAAAATTATTAGTTAAGAAGTTTAATATTTTGGGTGACAAATGTAATAGCTTACAGTGAATTGCCGGCCTCCAGTGTCGAGCGAATTGCATAATCAGAAGCCATCCTTAAGGTACCCTTTAATATTGTCTGTAAGGACGCAACTCCAATTTTGATAGCCTTAAAATTGATAATTTATTTACATAGTGAAAAATGTTGTAAATATTTTATAAAAGCCATATAAAGCAGAAGACCATTGAATTAGTTTTTTATTTATCCCTCTAAGGTTTTTTTTATTTAACAAGGTTTGAGTGGAGTTTATAAATTATTATTTAAACAAATCTATTTTTGTTGGTTTTTGAAAAGTACTATAGATAACATAATAATATAAATTTATTGATAATATTTCTTAAAAGTGTTTATGAAATCAATACCTTAAATTCTACCTACTTTTTAGTTTTGGTCATGACACGAACGTTTACAGGCCCATATTCACAATAATATTATTATAAATGTAGTAACTTTATGTGTAAATATCGTTCCATTGTAAGGTACGGTTAAGCTTACACGAGTAAAGGTTTCTAATTGGATCTACGCACAATATTAAGTGTCCAATTAAAAAAAAGTATTACCTTTTTTTCCTTCGCGTAACGGTAACAAGCGATTAACTTTATCCGAGAACAAGAAAAAAGCAACCAGGAAAATCGAGGAAAAAGTTAGTTGAAAGTGTTACTATGTGTTATGTTACCTCGTACAGCCATTTTGAAGAAAGAAGTTTTTTAATGTTCGCATTCTAGGCGCATGCATTAACAAGTTCGGATACGTAAATATCAGTGATATATTTGAATCTAAGGTTTTAATAAGGACAACTTTTTGGAACGAAGATTCTTTTCGGAGTAGGAGGAAAAAGGGTAGGATTTTTTAGTCATAACCGTCAGTTTTTTCGTAGCATATTCATTATGTATTGTGTTTATATATGTACTTATGTTTTTTTATCTTTGTTCCACGAAGTGTTTCACGACACTAACTTTTAATTTTATTGTCCTTTTTTTGTTGAAAACGACACTCTTTTATTAAGCCTCTGTGGTTAGTCCAACCTTACTGTTAATAAGTCGGACAATCGTTATAGGTATACCTTGTCGAAATTTTCAGTGTGTTTTGCCACTAAATTAACAATAAACATTAAAAAAGAGTATAAAGTTTGTTAAACGTGCCTCAATTCAGTAAAAAAAAAAAATGTTTTCTCAACATTTGTACAATCTTAAAAATCTCTGAATTTCCAATGCCAAGTCTTGTTCGATGTTACTGAACGCTGTTTATGCAAGAACGACTTTTACTTTGCCTGTTTCTTGCAAATATACACACTTATAGAATGTAGTTGTGGTTCCCATACATAAACATTGAGGCAAAATAGACGAACAATGTTATATTTAAGTACTTAATGTACTCTATTTTTGGTGATTAAATAATTCATTCACAGACAAGAACCGCGCTCATGTTTTCATTTGTTTTTTCTTCAATATTGCGTTGTCTCCATATTATATAGATCAGCTCATTAAACAGACCTACTACGGCGGCTTCTGTATCGTGCCCAAAGTTCATGGCCCCTCATCACTATCTAAACTCACATCTAATTTCCGTAGGTTGTAGTTATCAGAAACGATTCTTGGCAGCAGTGTTGCCAGTTCCAATTTTTAAAATCGGGAGGCGTTATATAAAACAGCTGTAGGTGTATGGAAAGAGCTACAAGAAAAAACCGTATATGTAGAGACCTACTTTTTCCGATTTGTACCCTCCCACCCCTCCTTTAGAATTGGGAAATCAAATCAAGATATAGGCCAGTAACGAATATGTTTCTGTGGCTTCTGCCGCCCCTCAAAGCTGTTTTGTTTAGACAATACCTTATTTATTTTATTATAATGAAGGTCCCCTGCATTCTTAATGGCGGAAAAAGCAACTCAACATGCAATTTAAGAAAGAAAATCGTATTCTAAGAAAAACAGTAGATACATGTAGAAAAACAGTAGAACAGGAGAAATTTCAGAAAAACAGGAGATCTCCTGTAAAATCGGGAGATCTGGCAACACTGCTTGGCAGCGTGTAGGCGGCGTTGGCTCTGACATTATTGTTGTTCTGAAGCGCAGGCTTAAAATCGACATTCAATGTGAGGAGCATCTGTTCCATGTTAAAATGTTGATAAAATTAAAAAAAACGTATACTGATTTGATGATGTATGTGAAATGGATTTTTTTTATTCAGGTAATTCATGAGGAGGCCACTTATTTTTAGGGTAAATTTATTTATTATTGTTATTATTAAAAAGCTTATTGAAGTTGTTTTTTTTTAATTGGAAGCTACATTTATGCTAAAATATATAAAATAACTTAGCATTGACTACTTGTCATTACTTTTTAACATAAAAAAACATGCAAATTTGATAGTTTGCCATAATGCATGTTTATTTTTTATCTTAAAAAGTAATGACAATTAATCAATGCCAAGTTGTTTTATTTATTTGGCATAAATCTAGCTTCCAATTAAAAAAAAGTCGAAAAGTTTGATAAAAAAAATATTATGTGTCGAACAAAAACTTTTAAATGAGCTAAAAATAGCATCGTTTGAATACATCCGCGAATTTAAGTTCAAATTTGAAGGGGAAATAATCAATTTCGATCAAGACCAAACACAGGCTGTGATAGTATCTTAGAATACCGGTAGAATTAACGAAAAAAAACAATAAGTCAGTAAATACGGAAATAGCCCCCTTTGAACAGGCGCTACTCATGTATCTTGCTTAATTCTAGTCCTAATCTACGGAATTGTAAACTGCTAGTGGGTGGCGACTTCGTCTGCGTGGAAATATTGTTGTCCCATACAAAATTTAAATCCCCGGTTTAGCGGGTTAGTTTTGGTGAATCTTGCGGGTTAGTTTTGGTGAATCTTTTCTTAGAGCAGGCCTGCATCATAATAGCTATATGTGTGCCAAATTTCAACGCCATTCGTTCTGTGGTTGAAAGATCGGTCAGTAACGGTCGTTTTTTAATAGAAGATGAGTAGGAAGTGGCTGCATCAAAAGTATCCTATGTCTCAACCCAGGTCATTTTCATCCAAATCAGTGCAGTAGTTTTGACGTGATTGAGTGACAAACATTCAAACACACAAAGTTACGTGTATAATATTAGTAGGATAAGCATTCAACAGCTACATGATTAATTCTATAGAAAATTTTACTAGAAAAATATCCACTTGGTCCAGATTTCAGACGGGATTCGAACCCGCATCTTCGCCAGACGGACGGCGGAAGATACTGGACTAAAGGGATTTTTATTCTAATAAAATTTTCTTTAGATCGCGATTCATCTTAATTCATTCTCGAGTACAGACGCAGTTAATGGAAATGAAATTATTGCTTAAACGATTCTACGTTATGGCTCCTATTTAGAGTTATGACGCCAACAAACCTTTCAATTTATGCGTTTCTTGACGGCCAGCTGCGTAGCCGAAGCGGTGCGTTTGTCGTACAGCGTACGGACGATCCTTTTTTTTTCTGTTGTCGAGCGTTCGAGGTACCGGCGCCGCACTGTTGCCGCACCGTGCGTTTTGTATGAAAAAAAAAGTCCGCCGTCAAGAAACGCATAAATTGAAAGAGCCCTAATACTGTAAAGGCGAAGAAAGTTTGTGGGTGTGTATTTTTGTTACTTCATCACATCTAAACGGCTGGAGCGATTTTAATAAAATTTGGTATGTAGTTAGCTGTCACCCTGGATAAACACATAGGCTACGTTTTAATAAACCACGGGTATCAACCGCGGGGCACAGCTAGTTATTCTAATAAGTGTTGAACTCTATCTTTTCGTTTCCATTGTAGTGTGTATTTGGCATACAACACGTATTTGCATCAATCAATACCTCTTTCATCATCATCAGCTAAAGCTGGGGGACAGACCTTTCCTATCAATGGGATGGGAGAATGGGATGGGATGACCAACGCCGTGGGTCCAATGCGGATTTGTAGTAACGACTGCAGATGCAGGACCAACTGCTTAACAAGCCCCACGAAGAACATTTTTGGTCGCCCATCCCATGGAATGATCATTGCGAAAGTTGCATGACTTCCACGATTGCGGACAGAACGTGCAATCGAACTTCTTCATTTCAATACAAAAAAATAAACATTGAATACTATGGTACTAAAGCCCTTCTTTTGATCGCAGTCAATGTCCTATTTATGTAATTTATGTGTCCCGAAACTGGGCTCACCACTGTGAACATATTTCGCTCAATTTACTTAGCTTCGGGCTTCGGTTAGCTAGTTCTTTTACCTTTTAGGTTGTCTGCGCTTGAAGCCAGCTTTTCACTACGGGATATAATATATGAGGAGCTGACGAACAAAACGGTATCTAATATATAAAATTCTTGTGTCACGGTGTGCGTAATTGAACTACTTCGAAACGGCTCGACAGATTTTCGTGAAATTTTATATGCTTATTCAGTAGGTCTTAGAATCGGCCAACATCTATTTTCATCCCCCTAAATGTTAAGGGTGGTCCACCGTTAATTTTTTTTTGCACAATTATTTTGTGTTTTTACTTTTTACAATACTTATACATCATACAAAAATACTTACAACCCTAAATTTTCATCCTTCTACCACCAACCCCTATTTTTTATGGCGGTACGAAGTTCGCTGGGACAGCTAGTAATAACAGAAAATTATTTTTTACAGGAGCTGTAAAAAACTGAAGGACATATCTCCAGTAAGCTTTTGACATGGTTTTTAATTTAAAAACTTAGTAATTTTAACAATGTTATAGGCGGTTTTGATTGAAAATGATTTGCGGTTCAAATTCAACGGGCTAGAAACCTCTGGACTGTAAAAAAAAGTAGGTTGACCAGATTCGTAATTATACCGTTTTGGTCGCCAGCTTATTTATTACTTATATCTCGAAATTTACATCCCGTGATTGGCGTATACACAACAACTTATTCTGTTTCGATCGTGGTGGCGACGCAGGGGGTGGAAGGCGTGCGGGAATGGTCCTTAAAATTTATCGCTCGATGGTTCGAAAAAATATTTATAGGTTGAGATGTAATATATATTATATCGCTGTGTGAAAGGTTCAATTAGAAACTATGGTGGGAGGTATCAATTTATATCCTGAGATGTAATATATATATATAACATTATATCCCGTAGTGAAAAGCCGGCTTAAGGTCGCTAATTCACGTTTCTCTTTTGTTTTTAATGTAATTATATTAATGAACTTCTACAGTTATTTTTGCGTATTAGGTAGTTTTTTATTTACTGACAGTGTTACCAGAAAGCCATTTCGCCTTCCCCCCAAAACTTATCCGAAATCCCCCCAAAATACAGGTTCTTAAAGAAAACCCCAAACATGCACAATATTTATTAAAAATACAATATTTAAAAATACATAGTCTATATTTAAAAATACAACGGCATTCATTACTGGATCAACATCTTCGTACGCGTCTTTCCCACTCCTTTGTTAATCTTCTTATATAACTTTGTTTTCATAATGCCATTATTTTACCAAGGTTAAACAATTAAAAGGACAAATTACCAAATTAAAACTTAGCAAAGCAAAGATGATAGATAATGTCGATTTGATTTGCAGTTTGAGCTAACTTAACTATAACGACTGACTAACTTGCTTGATTTGACTGACCGAGCGACTGAGCGAGACGGAATGGACCGAAGAATATCTTTTTAAGTGGGCTTTGCGACTTAGGGGTCCGAATCGGGCTTACTGAATGACACAGTTCAGCGGGCCGAAACCGGCATGATTCTCTAAGCCTAATAAAATTAAATTTGACAACAGTCTATCCTTGCCATGCTCTATACAGAATGAGAAAGTGAGACTTGATCGACTCTCTATCGCGACTTTTTACTGATTAAAATTTATATAAATAATGTTATTAAAAAACCCCTGTTTCCCCCAAACCCAAATTTCTTCCCCCCATTATTCCCTCCATAAATATTTCCCCCCCAATTATCCCCCCATTGATTTAAAAACCTCCCAAATTTGGGGGGAATCTCCTCATTTGGCATCAGTGTTTACCGAAATACTATACATCGCCAGCGGGTAGAACATTATGATGATAATGAAATATTTATTAAAATCAATGTTGACGTTTAAATGGATAAACGATATTATAAAATTTACATCAAAAGAATATTTATCGTCGTTAGTAAAGAATAAGTTATTACTTCTTTTGATTGATTAAAAGAAAAGAAAGTAAAGAATGAAAAAACAAACATAATAGGAATACTTACAAGGTCGAAGCTTTGCTCAAACCTTTGATATTGGGATCAATTCAAATTTTTGGTTAAAATATTAAGTTCATTTTAATTTAAGCATTAAGCCTTATATAAATGATTGGTCTCCCAGCGGTCGACCGAAGGGTGACCAATAATTTACCTAAGCATTAAGTTTTTGTTTTGCTCCTTTGAACGAAAATAATACTAGGAAATTTTCAACTCAGCTGAGTTATTAGGCTGGAAAGGATACAGGATTTTTTTTCGATACCTGCTGTATTACTTTGTCATACCCGATTCAATTCCCCGAATTTAAGTTAGAAAGAGTAGGGCGCCAAGGAAAATTAAATGGATTGGGAGGCCTACTCTAATTCAAAGAAAAACGAAATTTCGATCTAAATTTTCCACGTTTCTTACCGTGTTTCTTGCTCGTTCCTAATTATAATAATACACGTTCTCCCGAAAACAGATTGAGGTTAAGATGTTGTAAGCCTACTCAACGAAAAATTGAATTTGATTGTTTCTGCTTCAAATTAAGTATAACCTCAAATTACCTAAATGAAATACCGTTTGAACTTCGTTATCGAAAGTTCGTTTCTGAGGAAGAGAGTAGACTCCCTGGTATCAAAGAACAAAACTATTGTCATTCTTGAATTAAATGTAATCTAATATTTTTTCAAATTCCATCTACATTTAATGCTGCTCGCTCAAAAATAAAGAATTGCTGATGTGGAAAGGCCAAAGGCGATTTTAACTTTATCATTGTATATTATGCTAAGCCCACTCAACAAAAAATTGAATTTGATAGTTTCTCGTTCAAATTATGTATAACCTCAAATTACTTACTCTTCCTAAAGTTAATTTTGAAGGAACTGACATACCTTATAGTGCAACGGTAAAGAATCTCGGAGTGATAATGGATAGTTCATTGAGCTGGAAGCCACAGCTGCAAGCTGTAAGTCGAAAACTGTATTAAGAAGATTACGTAACTTTTTACCCACTGCCACTAAAATTATGCTATCTCAATCTCTGTTGCTTCCAGTCCTTGACTATGCTAACGCCTGCTATCTAGATCTTACGGAGGACAAGCTAAATAAACTTGAGCGTCTTAAAAACTTCTGCATCAGGTTCATATTTGGTTTAAGAAAATATGATCATGTTTCTTAGTTTGGTACTCAACTCAAGTGGCTTTCAATTCGTCGTCGCCGGGATACTCATATACTTTCCTTTCTTTGCAATATTTTGTTTAATCCCTCTTATCCCAATCATCTTAAAGAGCTTTTCAGTTTTCTCCACTGTTCCCACTCTCAGTCTTTACGCTCATCAGAAAATTTGAGCCTTAAAACTCCATCACATAATACCACCTTTTATAAATATTCTTTTTGTGTTCAAGCTGTGCGCCCCTGGAACTCTCACCCCGTTAACATCAGACGTGCCCAGACGATTGGTTTATTTAAGAAGCAGATAAAATATTTTCATTTCACAGTAGTTGTTTGTGTTGTTCCAACTGTAGTATGTATGTGTATGTCTCTCTGCTCATTCATTAAATATTTGTATACTTGCATAGTAGATATTTATGAGTATGTTTTAATCGTAATAAATAATAATAATAATAAATATTTCCAAAACACACCAATTAGCCTAGCCCCAAAGTAAGCACTGTGAGGCTTGTGTTATGGGATACTAGGGTAATGGATAGAATACATATACTGTACATATATAAGCATATTTATATTGAAATACATATTTAAGATCCATGACTGGAGTACAAATGCTCGTATTTATCACACAAACATCTGTCCCCACCGGGATTCGAACCCGGGACCTCTCGAGTCTGCGACACCATGAAACCAGGCGTACAAACCACTCGGCCACGGAGGTCGTCTTCTTTCGTGAATCTTTTATTGTAATTATTTTTATTTGTTATATTTTTGTTAGCACACCCCCTCTTTTATTAAATTTCATCTCTCCATCCTATGGTTATCTGGCAGAAATTGCTATATAGCGATAAGACCGCCAATTGTTCACTATTTTAAGTTTTGTCCTAGTGTGTAATATTTAATGTGGTGTGCACAATAAAGTGCTATCTATCTATCTACTTAAATGAAATTCCGTTTGAACCTCGCTATCGAACGTTCGTTTCGAAGAAAGAGATTAGACCCCCTGGTATCAAAGAACAAAATTATTGTCATTCAAGAATGAAATCTAATCTAATAATTTCCACAATCCCAACTTCATTTGATGCCGCTCACTCAGAAATAAAGAATTGCTGATGTGGAAAGGCCAAATGCGTTTTTAACTTCATCATTGTATATTATACTGGAGGTATTCAGAAATTTCCATTTCCCTCCATTCCGTGTTTCATTTACCAACAAGATATTATTATTCGCAACTTTCTTAGAAAGCCGTTGCAAATTGAGGAGCCCCCACCGAACCTATTAAGGTGATTGTTACCAAATTGGTATTTTACCGTTCTAAGACTTCGTTCGTGTAGTAGTTATATTTTAAAGATATCTATCAAAAGATTTCACTGATAAAGTTCTAAATGATATGATATTAAATATTGTTAGAAATCAGAGGCTTCAAGACGGGAAAAATTGTTACTTCTATCCTCCTGACACCTGGCGTACTTTACAAAGTGCTAAATAAACCGTACTGTAAAGGCCGAATATTTTTGAACTTCTTATTTCAACAACGGACGACCGATCTTCAGGTAGCATCAATTCCCGAGTGTTTGTTATTAATATTTTAGGCACTTGAAATAAATGTGATTATTTGTAATAATTTGTTTTACTACTTAATTGATAATAATAATTTGTTATGCTCGATGTCTTTATCAAATAATATTAAAAATCATTTGTTGAAGTGAAGCCTCTGAAAAACCTTAGTGTATGTTTTATTCAACAGTAAAGGTCTCGGCCTTTGCAACAAAAACTGTTTAATGCTTTGTGAAGTACATTCGACTATAGTGGCAAAAGATTTTACTAAATGCTTGGGTGTCAGGAGGGTATAATAAAAAAATAAAAATATAATCGGTCTATAATATTTATAACGGAGATTGGAAAAGGTTGAAAATATAATTAGGGAAATGGAACGAAAAAATATTTCAGTCATTACCTTCGTAAAAGTTAAAATACCGTTACCATAGAGCGTTATAATAATTTTGATATTGTTATATTAAATAAAAAGGTTACGTGAAAGTGTAAGTGTCGCCGCACACGGGCCACCACAAAACGCCGCCACCGGCATATTTATTTTAGTTTTCATACATTTTATATGGACTCGCCACACACGGTACGCCGGTGGCCGCCACACGCTACAAATCGTCGTTGCTCGCTTCTTGTGGCCCGCACCGGCTACTTAATGCGCCGATACAAAACACCGCCACACGTCACTCGCGCGATTCCCCACCTCTCTTTCCCTTGCCTTAGTCGGCCGCTGTCGCGCGCTTCAGCCATTTTAGTAGCCGCTTCTAGCTTCTCGTGGCGGCGTTTGTGGCTGTGGCGTTTGGCCCGTGTGCGGCGTCACTAAGATATTAACAGATTTTCATGATTAAATAAAGCACAAGATAAAATAGAAAATAAACCAGTAGCACGGTCAGAGGAATTTCCCATTGTGCGACATCAAAAATGTTTTTTTTCTGTTAAAAGGGTAGCAAAAAATCGGTTAGCCTACTTGACGGTAAGTAGCCAACATAGTCTATAGACGCTTGCGATACCAAAAATATCACTCCCATCGTTGTCTACCCTGACCCAATTCACTACCTCGTGGAGCTCTGGAATCTTACTCACCGACAGACACAACACCACCAAAAGGTAGTGTTATTTTACTGTGGTCTTCTGTAAGTTGAAGGTTACTAACCCTGACGAGTGTTTCAATTCGAGTGGAAAAGCCACTATGGCCTACTTCTGTTTTCCCCGTCTTGATGGGCTTTACTTCCCGCAATAGAAAGTAACCGGCAGGTGAATTATTTGCTTTTCATATCAGAAGTTATTCAAGTTACATTTGTAAGTGAAGGTCCACAAACAAGTAACACGTAGGATTGCGTGTATATCTGATCTCCTGACCGTAATGTTGGAAATGTTACAAGTTGTAACACATGCTGGGATCTCGGCGGACACGATATTACGGTCGGACATCAGTCCTCTAGGTTTACATGTGCCACATATGTGCCACGGAAATGTTAAGTCCGAAGTTCACATTGAGAAAAGCCTGTATAAAGGTTTCTTTTTGATGTGTAACATCTTTCCTCTCGCTTTCCTGCAATTTGTGGTAGTGATTTCGTGAAATCACTACGCGCGCGCTATTTGATTTGATTTTAGAACATAATGTTCAAATGGCTTATTCCTTTTGTAATAGGTTTTTTACTAATATAAGGTGAGGTTTCAAAAGTTACACATCATACGCGACTACTGTAAGGCTCGCTCGTTTTTTTAAAGGTTAAATTTGGTGTTCAATCTGGTGACTGTGTATTGTAATTCCATTATATACTCTTAGATGCTGTGTAGTTTCAGAGAGGAAGGGCATAGCGGATTTGCTGCTAGAATTGGAGCGCCCGCCTGGGGAAGTAACATCCACCTTACAGAAGATCACACATTAAAACACTACCTTTTGGTGGTGTTGCATTTCTGTCGGTGTGTAAGCTTACCGGGCTCCACGGGATGGAGAATTGGGTCAGAGTAGGAAGCGGTGTGATATTTTTAGTATCGCAAGAGTTAATAAACTATAGTGGCCGATTACCATCAGGAGGGTCATATGCTTGTGTGCGAACCTTTTAACATAAAAAGTATTGTCCCTTTACATTAATTGTAGTACCTTTTTAGATTGCGTAGTAGTTTCCATATTAATTACAAAAGTAACTCTTGAAAGTCGTGGGCACAAACTCTGATCTGATCATTATCTGATGCATTTTATGCTATTACTTCGGGATCAGTACAATCAAGGATGTAGAAGTATCATTTAACATCAGGTTTACAGAGAAAATGGGATAAAATGGATCACACACACACACATCTTCACGCCGTGCCCTGGGTGGGGTATGCAGAAAGAACAGAGCGCCATAAGGCACGTACGGTGCGTACCACAGAAATAAATCAAGATATCTTTTGCTTCCATTGTGGTTTCTGACGTCACCAAGTCTAGTTCCAAAAGAATTTGATGTGGCAAATGAGCCGATCCAATCATACTCACCTTGCGGGTCTAAAGCTTACACAGTGCTAAAAAACCTCAAAAAAAAACAGCAGTCCAAGCAGGTAATTTCTATCAAAACACATTGACGTTACGTATGGGTGCAATAAATATATTTTTTCGTTTATTGTTTTCTGTAAATATAAAAGAAAAACTTTACTGATTGACTGATCTATCAACGCACAGCTCAAATCACTGATCGGTTTGCATTGGAATTTGGCGTACATATAGCTATTATGATGTAGGCGTGTGCTAAGAAAGGTTTCCTAAAACACACCCCTTGGGTAAAACGGGGTTTCAAAGTTTGTATGTGAAACCAATATATCTACGTAGACAAAGTCGCGGGCACTAATGAAACATAAATTCCACCATGCAGTCATCTTTCATAACCCTTTTCATACAATACACGTCGTTTCATTTATATAACATTAAAATACGCACAAAGTATTTTTCACATCTCATTCAGTAATAATACTACCAACAATCACCGTTACCAAACTACCCATTAGCAATAATATAACCCTGTTAAGCGTGCTTTATAATTAAACGTAATTATAATCTCGGCTGAGGCAAAGCGGCCAATGAGCCTGAACACGCAATACCAACTGTTACATTATAATTTGTAACATATGTTTGTGACGTTACAAGTCACCGAACACACATAAGCGTGTTCGACGTTTGACCTAAATACTAACTGTAGTGTGGTCCAATAAGCTCAGAACTACCTATTGTGAATTAAAATTATTCGCTGGCATGGAAGCAAGTACATCACTACTTACTGATGATGTCCTGGTAGCTATAATCTATGTAAGCAAGGAATATTTGGAAAATATAGGTATATTTTCAAAGAGGCAGGGCATAGCGGTTTGAACCTCGTCTGGAGAAGTAATCTCCATCTCACAGAAGACCACAGTGAATATACAGTAACAACTGTACTTTTGGGTAGTCTTGTGTTGTTATCGCGGGGTAAGGTCTCAAGGTTCCTCGAGGTTCTTAGAGTCAGATAATGTAATGCACGTTGCTAAACCTCCATCCCATACCCTTGCCCAAAAATCCTTGATCATTGGCAAAAACAAACGCATGCAACCATAAGGCAATGTTATTTCGTTCCAATAATATTCGATTCAGAATCTCATTGAGAAAATTCTACACGGTCATTGGGGGTTATTAACCGCCTGCCTGCGCCTTCTATATCTTGCACTTTTTCTTAATCAAGCATTTAGTTATTAATATGAGAATATGGTGCTACAATTCTATTTTACGAGCAAATTTATAATAGTTATCTGTTGTGCTCTGCTTACCCCATACCCCCGCATAAAGCAATAAGCCTCATAATTCATAATTAGCTCGTGTTGTAATCTCGACTCTTTGTTAGAAAAGTCGGTCATTGGTCCGGAATATCCAACGTCCGCCGACCCATATTGAATTATCTAGTTTAATTTCTAATTTATACGACTCTACTAGCTACGTAGTACATATTTGTTGAACTTTCTACATTGTCCTTCTGATTTTCCGTGTTCTCTCGGGTTTCAACCCGCTGCGCAGCGAGTAAGCAAACATGTGTAGGTATTTGTGCTTGAGTCAAGTTTCTATTAATATTTTCTTTTCTTTATTTAGGTAACGACAACTTTTGAATATTAAAGCCAATTATTAGATAGATTGATTTGATTTCCTTTAAAAAATCCACGCGGACCAGACCAGGGTTTGAAAAAAAAAACATAAGTTAAATATATTCGTTTTCTAGTTCTTTGCAGATACCCAATACTTGTTTAGGGTTCCGTAGCTCAATCGGCAAAAATGGAACCCATGTAGGATCACTCGGTTGTCTGTCTCTGTGTCACAGTCGATTTGCTCGGAATGTATTGGAGCAATAAATTTGAAATTTGGTATATACATGTCTGTGATCCAACCACGAACGAACGAAATGAATATGGGGGTTACTTTTGGGGGCTGAATTACAAAAAAATAATTTAGCTAACTGTACCGTGTAGGTATTTCAAATGAAAGGGCTCAATGAACTAAAAAGTCGTCACAGTAACCAAGTTTGTCGGATTTTAATTTCATCCCGATCCAATTTCTATTTTAATGCGATTTCGATTCTCAGCGTTTTTGGAATAGCTAGGCATGCTTATCTTATCTGATAAGAAGATGGATCGTAGAGCAACATGAAGGCAACTAGGAAGAGAGTAGCCGTAGCGACATCCTACTATTCTCGTATTCGAACAGTTGAATTCGATCTACAAGCGCGTCAAATGTCAAGAAAATCTGTATGGAAATTTGAACAGAGCCACAACGGACGTAACGAGAATTAAAATCTTCTATACAAAACTTCTTGATAATTTGACGCGTTTAGAGATCGAATTCAATTATTCGAATTCGATAAGCATTGGTTCGTAGTAAGGGTACTGAATGTTCAGCAATTTGCGATGTTATGACGTAATGCACCACTAAATCTTGCACACTTTTTTATTCTTGTGAACATATACCACGAAATATGACGAATTGGTCATATATTTTGACAGAGGGGAATGCTGCGTATAGCTATTCCCCTTCTGGTCGCGTCAACGGTAGTCTATGAAATACATAGGTAGATTAAAAGATATTTCAGGTAAGCGCTGAAGGGCTGCCAGTAATGGTGCTAAAATTTGGGTGAAGCTTCGGTACTAATTCGAATCTATGTAATTCGCCTGCAGTGTTAGCAACTGCGATAATGCAAGATGTCTGTTCACAAGGATTAGTAATTAATCTTCCAGATTAACTCTTAGTACATACCAAGCGAGGCTGTATATAGTGTCTCCTAAGTCATTACGACACACGACAGCGATTTCGTAGCTAGCGATGACGATGCAGATGCACAAATTTTATTAAAGATTAGCATTTAATGGAAACGACTTTGTTATAATTTAAAGCCGATTCCCATGTTTCTAAATGTGCCTAATTAGCGTGAACCTTTTAATTGCAATAAATGTTGCTATTTAGTGAGTATTTTAACGAGATTTCCTCGGTACGGTCAACCACGATTCAAGTTCTGACTAAACAAGATGTTTACGCTGAACAGAAATGTTTTCCCATAAGTAACTTTTTATTCATAATTATTTGGAAATAGAGTTCAAAATAGATTAAGGTAATTTACCCCTTCAATATTTTATCCATTGCATTATCCAACCGATTAATTTAACCATTGGTCCGATGATCGATCTGATGCAAGAAATTTATCTTGAATTCAAGATACTTTTTGAACGGATAAAAAGCGCGAATATAATAACTGTTTTTCATTCCGGACATTTGAGAGACTGTTAAGGCAAGTTAATTAATTGTTGTTCATACCCGTTTGAACATGTGTTTTATTATAAAAGGGATGATGATTAACTATTTTATCATCGTCTATCAGGTCGACTATCAAAAAGTATTGGACACGAATTTTCTCTTTATTCATAAAATCAAAAAATTACAGAGATATATTTGAAATGTCGCATGACGTCATGTCTTAGTATGATCATTATTTAGAAGTGACGTCAAGAGCCCCTATTCCCGGACTTAGATGCGCTTTATCTTGGTAATATTTTGGTTGACTAACAGTAAAAAATAAGTGTCTTTGACAATCTTACTGATGGACTATATAGAATTTCTTTAACTTCATCCCAACATTATCCCTATTATATTAATAGATAGTTTTGCGTGAAAACAAAAAAAAAAGTTTTTTATTTTATTATAGGGGCATACGAGCTGTCTGCTCACCTGATGGTAAGTGTTCACATTCACCCATTGACACCTGCAACGCCAGGAGTATCACAACTGCGATGCCAACCTTTAACAAAGGAGTACGCTCTTTTTTTGAAGGTTTTCATGTCATATTGGTCCGGAAACACTGCTGGTGACAATGTATTCCATAGTTTTGTCGTACGTGTGAGAAATTTCGACAAAATCGCATGGTTGTGGATAGCCACGCATCAAGATGATGGGGATGAAATTTTTGTTGCGATGTACGATAGCGAAATGCAGCAGCTGGTATTAATCCGAACAATTCCGGTTATAATTGCTATAAAAGATGCAGAGCGAAGCTACGTCACTACGTTAACATGACCTTTTTTCAAATCGTGCGGATATCATCGTTAATAAAACAAAATTGTTAATAATTTTATTAGTCCCTAGTATAGCAGTAATTTTATTTATAATTCTTATAATGTATATATATATATTATAACAATAACACCTAATTTTTTATCTGGTGGCGCTTGCTTCTGCTGATGGCTGTTGTACGATTAGTTTCACGTCATCTGAATTCAGGATACTGCTTTTTATTGCTTTGTTCTTAATTTGCATTGTTTTCGTGTTTGTTTGTAATAATAACCTCTAAACTCTGTGCTTGTATTGTAACCATTTTTTTTGATATTTTTTCTAGTCCTATAGCAAAGGCAACGGTTTCACACAGCCTTGCCTTTATTTTATTTTCCTTTTGAAACATATATATAAAGAAAAATTGTTAGTGTTTGGCATCCACTTGACAGATAAAGGACCCAGTTAAAAAACAGCGCCAGTGCACACTGCACTGAGATAATGCTGAACTGGGCCCTTTTCAGCGCATCTGTAGATACGGAGAGTGGTGTCGATTCTGGCATGATCTATTAACTTAGGACTGAATTTGGCATCGGTCACTCTTTTAATTCCCTAAAGGTAGTGTCAGGGATACGCTGCTGTTAGGTTAAAGTTTGCGTTTGGGGAGTCGTGGCGGAATTGACGCCAGTATACTAAGTTGTATTTATTGTAAGTTGTCTGTCTATTTTGGTTATTTCGTAAAATTATAAGTTTAACAATTTGTCTGCATCCGTGTACTGTGCTGAATAATCGATTCAGATATGATATAATGTCCATGTTCTTTTTAAAATACGGCCACATTCTTAGACATCTTTTAATTCATGTAAAGCTTGTCAAAGATATAATTATCATAAATTTTGATCAGAGGTAAAAGCTTTATTGAATTCTATGCGTGTGGGCGTTAGTTACTTTGAATTCTCTCGTACTTAGCCAAGAAACTTATATGGTAGACTGATTTCATTAAAGCCTAGTTGCTTTCATTAATAAACATATTTGTAAGTGGCAAGCAAACCGCACTGGTTGAACACACGTGTGATTTAGTGTCGGGTTTTCCTTTGATAAAGTTTGTGTCAGCCGACCTCAGTGTAATGTATAATATCTAACATGAGAGCCATTTGCGGTGTCTCATAAGAAATAGACAATAAAAAGTTTATTCACAAAAAATATAATAAAGAAGACCTTATTAGCTCGTTATAAGTAACTTCTCTAAAACATTATTAAAAAACTTTCGATAGCACTAAAATGTCTCATGATCTGCTATTTTAATTTTAAAGGTCTTCTGTCGATGGCGCAATTGGTTAGCGCGTTCGGCTGTGATCGTCGAAGTTAAGCAACTTTCGTATTGGTCGGTCATTGGATGTGTGATGAAAAAATTACTATATCGAGCTCCTTCGTGCTTCGGAAGGTACGTAAAGTCGTTGGTTTTGGCTGCACCTGCAGTCGTTAGCACCCGCCAATCCGCATTGGGACCGCATGGTGGGTTATGGCCCAATCACCCTATTCATCCTGTGCCCCAGCAGTGAGGAAATGAATAGGCTGATGATGATGAGTGGTCTTCTACGTTTTGTTTGACATAAAATTTGTGCCACTGTTGGAATACACCCAGTATAAAAATATTTATTGTTATTGTAAAAGAGATGCATTACGGAGTCTGTCAACTAGATTAACTTTGATTTAGTTACCTGCGTTATATGAAGAAGCACCAAATAGTAAATTTTTGGTTACCAATGCCAAACCGGTCTATATGGAACCCGCGTACTCTCCGTTTTGGTTGATCGGATGCACTTCCTGATCTTCTATCGTCTTAAACGTTCTAAAAGCATTTCCAAGTTGAAACAGCGTTAGTAAATGTCAAGGAAGCGAATCGAAAAGTAGATTTTTTTCCATTCAATTAATAAAGCACTTATCTTGCTCCACTATTCAATCCGCAACTCGGCACCGTCACAGCAGTAATCGAAAGACATTTCTCAGAGGACAGACACAGTTCTAGAAATTCCTTTCCAATAGTTTCAGACAATTGCTTCACTTTTTTAAAACCGATTGAAATTAATTATATGAGACGTTCGTACGCTCGCTGATAGGGTAGGGATGGAATATTCTGCGCCATTTGTATTCAAATTTTAAGGCTTAAATTAACATTGGACTAAAACTAAATAGTGCTATATATCGTAAGTTGGATCGTAAAATGCTTAGTTTAAGCGTGTTGGTTAAGTAAAATTTGGTTTTAAACGGTAGCCAACCTCAAAGTGATCAATTTGTTAATTTGTCATATGTTTTTAATAAATTAAAAAAACTAGTGCATTGTTTGTCATTATAATTAAATTCTTCCATTGGGAAGACAAAAGATACGAGTCCATATTAAAGCTTCGTCTTTAATAGAAACAAAAAAAAAACGAGTGTGGTCATGACCACACGACTGAAGTGAAACTTCTTTAGCTCCATCTGTATGTATATATATATATATGTACAATATATACATGTATGTACGATATATATATATATGAGAAAGAGAGAAAGAAAATATGTGCGGGCACTGCTTTCTCTTGTTTCCACTCAACTCCCGTTCGTCTCACCCGAACACACTTTTCGTAATGCGTTACGCATTCGCCAGCGTACCCCCAAGTCAAGCGTGCGTAAAGAAGTTACACTTTAAAAAAGTACAAAAATACTGTACTTTCTGTAAGCCAGGCTGTGGGACAAACTCATCACTGCTGTCTACATTATATGCTGAATACCAAAATACGTATAGAGAAAAATGTCATAACTTTAATGCTGACTGACATCGTGCTAATCGCTGCAGCGTTAGCGTCACGTAGTAACTATTTAGCATGTGGTTGTCAAACGATCGGCGCTGTGATACAATAGGAATGACCAGAGATGTGCAAAGTACATTATAAAAAGTATTTAAACAGAAAATGTAAATACTTTTATATTTTTTTATTTCAAATAAAAATAGTTTTTCTTTTTATATTTAAAATACAAAATACGTATTTCCAAAATACTTTATTAAAATATACCTTTACTTTTATAATGTGTTTATTTTATTGGCGTTTTTTTTATCGTAATAGCCCGAAAACAAAACAGTTCAGGAGGCCTACTCTATTTCAACGAAAAACGAAATTTCGATCGAAATTTCGCACGTTCCCTACTCTGTTTCCTTTTCATTTCGAAAATTCGTTCGTCCGAAATATTTTGACAATTAAATTCTCCAAGCCTACTCTAATTCACAAAACTTTCGAAGGATAAGCTGAATTTGACAGATAATTGTTCGAAATTTTAACCTCAAATCGACGAAATGAAAGTGTTACCTTTTCATTTTCGTTTTGCGATTTTTGTTTTAATTAAGCCTAAAATACTTGCAAGAGTATTTTTAATAATAGCTGCTTAGCTCGAGTAACATTTTTAGCATGTAAAATTAACAAATAAACCATTTTTTTATTATGTTTTGTAATTTCGATACTTTTACTTATTAAACGACAAATTGAGGTTGACATACAGTAGATTGTATCGACTCTACAAATTAGTCGGCTAACACTGTCAAAGAAGGTTCTTTTAATGTCATCAAAAATTTTGCCGTAAACTACCTATATTGTTTCCAAGTAAAAAAAACGTTTTCTTAAAAGTAGAGATAAAAAGAACTCACAAACATGACTCATTCCATTCGTTCACGAAAACTGTTTATGGTTCCGAAGTTAATGTGCCTGTTCGAAAATGAAATAGAGTAGAGACACTGGCGAAATTTCGTTTGAAATTCGTTCGTTACCGAAATTTCGTTTCGGAGAAAGAGAGTAGAGCTCCTGTTCAGTGTCATGTCATAGTAAGAAAACAAGAATCGCATTAAATTGGTATTGCTGTTGACTTAACTTATTTAAAGTTTAATTTAAAGAATTTCATTTTCGATTTCGAAGCCCGGTTTAATTTTCCACCCACAAAATGTCGTGAAAATTACATCGTCTAAGTAAGCAAAACTGATCATAAAATATAAAGAACAGGGTAAAACTGAATATTTTTTTATAATTACACCGTCCAAGTTAACATAAACGCCCATAAAGTAAAAACAACTCAGCCAAACCGAATTAAATTTGTATGGGACTAAATGGCAACTATTCTGCATCGGACAAAAAATCACGTAAATCGGATCAGAAATCTCAGCGTAATCGGTGTATATTGATGAATGAATTGAGAATTTTATTAGTTCCTACTTGCTTAAGTCGACTAAAAAGTCTTTAGCATTTTGCAAATGCAGAATATTTCCTTAAAACTATTTGAAATAAAATATTGTAATTGTAGAAAAGCATTGTCGCTTTTCTAGAAAAAGCATTTAAAAACAAAATGGAAATAGGTATTATCTATTATGTATTTTGCATTTCAAATACCTTCATTTTTAAAATGGTCACATCTCTGGGAATGATGACAGGGTAAAGTAAACGAAATTCTATTTAGTCCGTCAGTTAGATTCTCAAAAAATAATAGACACTTATTTCTTCTTTTGTTAATTAATCAAAAAATTACAAAGATAAAGCGCGTCAGAGCTTGGTAGAAGGGGCTCGTGACGTCACTTCTAAAAAGAAATCATACCAAGACGTGACGTCATGCGACATTTCAGATCAATATCTCTGTAATGTTTTGATAATGTGAAAAAATAAAAATAAATTGTGTATTTAAAAATATGTGTCCAATACTTTTTGATAATCTAACTGATTGACGAAGAAAACAAAGTTAGTCAGCATCCCTATTTTATTGTGAACTTGTATCATATCTGACATCGCTACTGCAGCATCGACATCGAGAATAACACTGCTCCCACATTATTTTCGGAAACCGCTTTGAGTAGACTGCTATTTGTTATGTTTAATATTAAGTAAAAATATTACCTACGTTATAGTAATATACGTTATTTACGGGATTTTTACCATGTACGTTGAATGTAAATAGTATGACGTTTCATTTTGTTACAATTGAGTGGTTACCGGGAAGTTTCATTTAGTTATTGGTTTCGAATACGAATGGATATAAATGGTTAGCTTCTCTAGTAGTTGTTATTGAGTACTTGCGGTGTCGTTTGCGCTTTCTCGTCTTTATTGATGGATGGTACAAATTGTTTCTTTGCGAACTAAGAACTTTGTCTAGCACAGATATTAACGTTCTTCTATGTAGTGTTAAATGTATTGGTTCCTTAAAACGTACTTTGCGTTTAATCTTTGTGTTTCAATTACTGCTCTTGTTTATTGTCTTCCGTTGTAGCACTCAAGTAGATAACTTTGTTGTTTTCATTAAATGGCAGCGCTGTTTTACAGTAATACTTATTGATATATATTTTTAATTATATCTTGCTTTCCGCATTTGTCCGTTCGTATAATATAATATCCGTTCATTTAATAAGAAGTTTAACAAATTATTTAACTACATACAACATACATGAATAACTTTCGTAATTAGTGTAGTAATGATTTCGTCTTATTTATATTTATCAAGTAACATCACAAATAATATCATCATTATGTATTTAAACTTAGATTTTACGTTCTGCAATACCGGCGATTAATTACATTGAAACGGAGTGGGTACTGAAGTAGGTAGCTGCCGTATCAACTTTGCATTTATATTAGAATATCAACAACCTAGTTTCACTGACACTATTCAATATGCAAAGGATATTTTAATGAGTCGAAGGTAATAAAGATAGGTTTATTTAAATTAGTATCATCAAGTTCTTTATAAACAGAGAGACAAAATTAGTAAAAGCACAAACATCGATGAAGGTTGTATTCTATATTTAATTTACTTTAGGGCAAACCGGGAACTTTTCCCAGAACCACCTTTCCCAGATGGGAAAGTTGAATCATTTTTCAAAATTTTATTTAAATTTGTCGTAAAAACAACATCAATTCGTTCATTGGTCACATGCGAGACTAGTTTATTGTGATTGTTAAAGTAATAAATAAAATAAAATCCATGTATTTATAATTGGTGTAACTGACCTTCTATTTACAAACATACATTTGGACCATTCAAAAAATAGCGCAACGCCGTTTACGGAAGTTCAGATCAGGCACCAAAATTTGCATACTATAATCATAAATACGCATTCCCCCCATTTACGAACGGTTCGTTCAAAATTTCCAAGCAAAACATTAATCAAGTATTCATACACCCAAGTTTGTGTACTTGTTCCTGTTTTGATTATTAGACGCTTAGCAATTACATGATACATATCACAAAGCTGTCACATCAGCTATAATGTAACATGGCGGTGGAATGTATCTCACTCATAAGTCATTAGTTTGCACAAACAAATTGAAATGTAGCCGCAAGCAAACTAAGACTGTGATTTATTATTATAGATGTTTGCTTCAATCAACGCTTCACAAATATACCTAGTCTGATTTTATGCTATAATTCTCAATTTCAAATAAGTGTTTTCTTAATAGGTTTTTTGTGGTGGCAATACTTTATAGCTGTAAAGGTCATAATAATGACGTCATATCTAAAAAGTGACCGAAAATCTATCGTTTTTGTACGGCAGCGCTTGATGTTATTAGTTTTCTTTAAAATTCTTAAAATTGTATATGGCGCGGAAAATGTAGCTTTTTCTAATTATTCGTCTATTAGAAAGCACGTGCTACAGAGATACAATTGAAAAAAAAACATGTATACGAAATCCAGACCCAGAAGCACACAAATTTAGAAATGCATGCAGTTCAAGCTATTACGATTTCTCACCATTTCCTGCCTGCAATATGGTGTGCATTAGCTTAAGCTGTCACTTTATTATGCTTATTCGTATAAGTTATTTGTTATTTTGACTGCAGTCTCTCAACTTTATTCCTTAAAGGACTTGATGAGAAAGGATATGATAGAATAAGATCTGATTGAGCTTCCTCTAACCAAATTTAAATCTCAGATCGAGAATACTCTTATGGGTAAGGGCTATTATATAGTTGATGATTATGTTAATTATATAATGCTTGGACATAGTGTTTCTTGTAATATAGGGTATTTGAATTTTTTCATAACAATAATGAAGCCGCTTTCTATATACCTACTTTAAAGGTAAAGCTCATCATAATATATAGCAATATTCTAAATTCTGTAATGAAAGGTGACTTCAGGATTAACTCTGAAGTGTTTTTCAACTTGACGATATCTGTATATTATAATACAGGGAGAATAAAAGCAGACCTTGTGGAGTTTCTTGCCATTTCTTCTCAGTACAACTACTGCTGTAGTTTTGCGAACCGATGGCGTAGCTTCTCGACTTTCACAAGTGCTTGTAGCAGCCTAGACTGAATAAATTATATTTGATTTTGCCGTCATGTTTACAAATAGCAAATACAAATATCCATGTGAGGCATTACAGTTAACATCTTTTCGGCTCTATGGGGTACACTTGGGGTACACTGATTTAATGGGTTACTTTAATTTTAGACAAATGCAAAATTTTGTGGAATTGTAAGTAATTTATGATTTCTCGTCTTCATTTTTTAAATTAAGGCGCTTTTGTCACTGGAACAGTGCGGCGGCTGGATTTGTTTTCGTTTCTGTACCGGATCTGTACAGATTCTTTACTTAGTGCATGTAATAAAGTTTAGTGAGAGCTTCTTCACTGAGTCGTTTCGGTACAGGTTCTTTATCGAGCGCATACACATTTCTGTTCCAAATCCTACCGTACCATTCGACTCGCCTGCCCGACGTAACGGCATGTATCCTTAGCATGAACCGTTATCGAATTCGAATAGTTTGCGAGTTTAAAATGCCATTGTAAAATTATCTAAGAAAACTTGAACAGCAGCGCCACAAAGTACGTGAAGAGAACTAAAAATCAATACATTTTTGACAATGACATTTCGCACTCGCAAACTATTCGAATTCGATATTGGTTCGTGCTAAGGGTAATAAATGACAAACACCGTAGCAACAAAACAAAACGATCCCGCTCCGAAACCGAGCCGGTCTAGAAGTAGTTCTCGGTAAATTATCTGTACTGATTCGGTACAGAAACGAAACAAAACGATCCGGTGAGTAAGACGAGTAAGAGTAAGATGCTGGGGGAAAAAGAAAAAGTCGGCTCATGTATGCAGTCCCCAATTAAAAATAATTTAGTTAAATTTAACAAAAAAACAGTATTTGTAGATAACAGTCTTAACTTTAATCCCATAGATATTTTTACTAGTGTCTATTATCGTAAGTTTGATTAAGTCTATGGCATCACTTCTCCACGAAGCATCTTTTGCAGATGTTGGCAAACAACAGCAAACGTAAACACCATGTAGGGATGTTAAGCACAGCCTTATGTAGATCGGCGGGAGATTATGTTATCATCTGCCTTTGTACGCGATATCATCCGTATTATGATGCGTTCCAGAAGTCCCAGAAAGTTAACTGCACAAAAGTGCCCTAATGCCCTTTAAGTTAGTCAAGTTTTAATCTTACCGTTGTGAGCTTAAGGCTTGGTGTGATTTATGTTTCTAAAAAGACATTGATTAATGTATGACGAAGCATCATTCGACTCTCTTTATAATAGCTCTAGTTATCTATGTTATTTTAAGGACAAGATTGAGATTTTTTCAGAAATCACCATGAAATTCGGAAACTACAGATCTTTGTTAAAATTGTTCGCTTGTCTGGGGAAGTAACCTCTTCCTTGTAAAAGAACATAGTAAATAGATATAAAGAACAGTTTAAAACTACTACTGCCCATACCCTTCTCTAACGATTTTTCCTATAAAATGACATACTTGTACATCGACATAATTTTGGAAAAAAAAAATTGTCATGAATTACTTCTTAAGTTTAATGAAAGAGTACGTACAAAACACAGGGCGTGGCATTCATGGGGATTCCATCTGAAACTTTAATTTTCATTGAATTTTCATTTCGAAAATCAACAAGATACTATAAGCTTTTATGTGTCAAAACAATGTGAAAAACTGTTCACATTGTTTTTTGGAATGAAATATTCACATTCGAATCTGGGATTCGATGAAAATATTTTTATTGAACTGGGATGTTATTCCCGAACTCACCTTTTGTTTGTCGTGTTCAGTTTTGGTACAAAGTTACATTCAGAGATGTAATAGATACCCTAAAAATATCTAAAATACAAAATACAACGATACTAGGCAGTCTAGTATTTAGATAAAAGATACCTTTGGAAATAGTATTTGAAATACTAGATACAAGATACGTATTTTATTAATACTTTTTAAGGCTTTAAAAAGTGTTATTTTAACCGGCTTGGCACATTTTAAGAATCTGCGGGCTAACATATTACAGCAGACGTATAGCGATCTCCGCTCTCTTTCAATATCACAATTGTCATTTAAATCTTCCGTTATCCGGTGACCCAAGTACTTAAAGTGTTTAACTTGCGATCCGGCTTAAATATCATAATTTCACTTTTACTTGCGTTGTACTTGAGCCCCTGTGCTGTTATATGCGTCTCGCAAACACTTATTAATCGCTTCAACGCGCCGCTTGATGGACTCAACAGTACCATATCATTTGCGTAGTTGATATTATTAATACATACGCTGTCTACGTGACAACCGATACCTGTACCGCCGAGTTCATCAAGCAGCTTGTTCATGTAAAAATAGAATAACGTTGGCGAGCTTAATCCTGCCTGTCTTACACCGCACTCCAGACTTTACTCATCCAAAAGAACACAAGACCATCCTACATTATTCTTTTGGTTGCCATACCAGTGCTTAAAAAGGGATACAATTTCCTCTGGCTTCTCAGTTTCTGATTTCATTTTGTTCCAACAATGGCATAGGATACAAGGTCAAACGCTTTAGATAAGTTAAGGTAGCAAGCATACACTGGTGTCTCGTCGGTACTTGCATTGTAGTAATGGACAGTCTCCTTGAAACACAAGATGGTACTCTCAGTGGAAAGGCCAGGTCTGAAGCCAAATTGGGAGTCGTTAAGCAAAATATGTTCCTCCAAGCGCTTAGCAAGCAGACCGTCCAGTATCTTCGCAATCACCGTAGTTAAAGAGATAAGTCTATAATTGGTTACATCTGATAAAAATGCAAGATGAAAATACGTATTTTGTATCTTGTATCATACTTTTATCTTAGATAAGTCACATCTCAGGTTACATTTCACACTTTTCTGCAGTAAACATTGTTGTTTTTTTTTCTCATTAAATTTAACTGTAAAGAGAGACAAGCAATTGTTAAGTTAGAGCAAAAACGCTGAAAAAGTCACGTTTCTTGCAAGGACGCCATTTATTTTATATATATTTTTTGTTATTTCAGTGGCATAAAAAATACTTCATATTATGTAAACATTTTGTCTTTCTTCTGCAGTTCAAGAGATATGGACGATTTTAGACGGATGGATGGATTGACAGCGGAGGTTTAAGGGCGACGCCGCACCGTAGAAATGTACGACGTCGTACAACGCAGAATTATAAGATGCGCTGCCAGTCGCGGTTGCGATGAAATTTTTTGCGTTGTGTCATCGCATCGTATTGCTATGCGACGTCATTACGCAGTGTCGTGGCCTCGCTCTAAGGTTCCATTGTCACTCTTTATGAACGGGACCCTTAATAGGATAAATAAAAAGAAACTCATAGTAAGTACTATTTTTTTTGTGCAAGGCCCAGTGAGCTTTAACATGTTAAGCTCATTTATGAACTCTGGTGCAATTATAGGGTATAAATGCACTTTACCTACTAAGTTTCTTAATAATAGTGACAGTATGTGAATTATTTATTGATTATTCGGTTTTGAATGCAACTTGGAAATATTCATAACTTTCCTTTAAGGATTTATTACCAGTGCTTCTATTTTCATTTTTTTATAATAACCCAGACTAGACATTAATATGTATTATATATCAGTAAAGAAAGTTGCTTCAGCTATGCTACGTTTTTTTGTGTCACATAATATAAATGGAATATTGATCAGGGAAACTCACGTACTTAAAAAATAAACATTAAAAACATCGAAGCCTTCCGTAAATAAAAGACGTTTGTTTTTTATATATAAAATATCGGCACTGGACCAATGCGGAATCGCCCATTCGCCACGCCTTTAACAATAAATAAGATTTATAACGGCGCAATGAAAAAAAAAACTGCCAGCCGTTAAATAAAAACCGATCCATTTCGGGTGGTTTCATGTATGCTAATGGGTATTCTATACCATAGTTATGATTGGTTATTACTTTTAATGGTTTCGGTTTGATGAAAGGTTTTAGAGTGGCATAAATATCTTATGTCACATCCAGACGCTTATAATTTATACACTTGCATAGCCTAGTATTATAAAATTGTCATGTGATAGGTACCACAAATTCAAAAATTGTCATTTGCAAATATTCTGTTCTGTTCTGAATAGCTAACAGCATAATTAAAACTGCGTCTAGAAGTTTTTGATTGAAGAAGTCTAATAAACCTGAATGTCATTTCACTGAAGTAAGTTTAATGTCTATTAAGATTACAAAGCTTTATTTGTAGAATGTTTATGATTGCAAGCCACCTTAAACGTAAAATGACTAAAATCAGTATACCCAAACAGCAGAAAGTCTGTATACATTTTTGAAATTATGTTTTACAAATTTATTTAATTTTATTGCTTATTTAGTAGTTACTGTGCCTACTAAAATAAAAGTAACTTTTTTTATATAATCTAACATGTTTTCTAATTATAGTGACTGCATAAACGTTTCTTTATCTTCAGAATAGAATTTGAAAGTTTTGCTTCATAGACATTCTGCATTTCAGAAATTGATTTTAGGTGATTTGCTTTATAATCGTTATACAATTACAGGCTTTCTGCTTTCTAGGTGATAAAAGTTTTTAGATGTTTTGCTTCAAAGATATTTTGTATTTTAGAAATGGATTTTAGGCGATATGCTTTAGAGTGGTTCTACAATTTCAAGCTTTCAGATTTCAAGATGATATATTTTTTTAGATGTTTTGCTTCGTAGACATTCTGTATTTTAGACATTAGGCATTTTGCTTCATAGACGCTTTGAAAAATATTCTTTGTGATCATAACAGTTTCATGCTTAGTTTTTTTTGTTACTAAAGTTATTGTATTTACGCCATTATTCTTTATTTTTCTATTTTAAATACGTTAAAAAAGCATAATGTCACAGGTTTTTGATTTAAACGAGTAATGAAAGATTGCTAACAGATTAACCCTAATACCAACGATTAGTTTCCATGACCTTATTAATTGACAGTTTTATATTAAATTTATGATGTTTCCTCTGCTGTCGCCGTATGCAATAATATATTTAGGGGGATGACGACGGAGTAAAACAAACTCAGTTATATTTAGTCCGTTAGTAAGATTATCAAAACATAATGTACACTATTTTTTTCTTTTTGTCAATCAACCGAAAAATTACAAAGATAAAGCGTGTCAAACTTTGGAAGTTTGTGACGTCACTTCTGAATAATCATTCAAATCAATATATCGCTGTTATGTTTTGATTATGTGTATAAAGAAAAAATACGTGTCCAATGTCATTTGATAATCTACCTAATAGATTAGTGAAAAAAGTTAATCATCATCATTACTATTTTATTAAAAACATTTGTATTCGAACTGGCTTCCAAACGTCGTATAAACAAGACGCGGCGCTGAAATGATACCCATTTTACGTCTTTATTATTGCCAACCGATTTATGTCTTATTTTCTTTTCGTGTGTTTCATTTCCTTTTGTGTAATGTAAGGTTCCTTTTGGCACAGTTTATTTATGTACATACTTATCTTACTTATATTATAAAGGCTAAAGTTTGTGAGTGTGTATGTTTGTTACTTCTTCACGTCTAAACGGCTGGAGCGATTTTAATAAAATTTGGTATGGAGTTAGCTGACATCCTGGATTAATAATAGGCCACGTTTTACTGTGGACTGCGAAAAAATATCTCTAATAAACCGCGGGTAACCCCGCGGGGCACAGCTAGTTGTATATATATATTTATTTGATGTGTTTTCACGTTTAAATTTAAATAAACATGAATTTTTAATTTAAATTAAGCCTTAATCATTATGTGTAAAACACATCATTCCTTTTATGCCAATTGTTTTAAGTATGGTTTTAAGTCAAATACAGATAGAATGAGGTTAGAACAAACACGATTAGTTTTTAAAGTTGATTTAAGAACGTTGGTGCAAAAGGGTCTTCATTTGATGGCTCAAATTAACAAAGTAGATTGCATATAAAAATATTTCATTGCTGAATTTGGTAATAAATAACTACGCCACCATCAATGACACGATCGAGATTTGAATAATCTTAAAAAGTACTGAAGACTTATAAATAAAATGCCAACGGATATTTATGAATCGCCTTGCAACACAATTTTATTCATTTTCAAATGGGATCATTCCGTAATGTATCAGAGCATGGATAAAGTTCTTAAGAAATGTCTGTTCGATACAAAATAATTGCCGTGAGAATGTTTCGAGAGTACCTACCTGGGAGTATCCACTGTGAAAAATCCCAGCACATAAACTTCGCTCACATATTTATTTTTAAAAATGCTGTGCTCCGAGCGGGTTTGGCGTCTAGCTCCCTAGGGCGCCTTCCATTCTGGATACCGTTGAAATCGGATATTCCCACTCCATCCAACAGGGGAGGTCAAAAGCATCCGGTAACATGAAAATACAACGAGAGATTTCATTCGCGACTGAACAACGTAGGTAGGGCGCCTGTGTCAACCTCATTAAACATAACGAGCAAGTAGCTATGTTGTGAATGGCATTAAAGGGGCGTAATACACTTTCAAACATCACAATTTGAAGTGTACTTTACTACCTATTTCCTGGCTTCCTCGACATTATTAATATGTCAACAGCCAGTGGCAGAGCGTGTCCCATTAAATATTCTATTCTGACATTATGACTTAGAAGTAGGTAATGATGGCGGCGTTTAAGCGATGTCTCTCGTCTAAATAATGATGTTGGGATAAGATCGGCGGAAGACCTGAATATCATTTTGAATCAATAAAAGGTTTTATTATGAGTGTAACAAATGCGTGTGGAGCTTTATGGAGCAGAAGTTAGTTTGTAAGTTTAAGCGACTCTCGCAATGGATAGTTCTAGGATTGATGAACAAAATTTACTTTCTCGATCTCCTCCGTGCTTCGATAGAAATTTAAGTAGTTGGTCCGTCCTGCTTCTGCATATTTTAGCATCTACCAATTAGCACAAGGCACACTTATTGCGTAGTTCTCATTAAGGTATTAAAGAGTAACAGACAGACCGTAAAAGGTAATCTTATATTTATAACAGAATGACAGAATGAGGTGGGATGGAAGACGGAGTAAAAGAGTTTTGTCTTTCACTAAGAAAGCTTTGCGCATCTTAGTGTTGCATTTCATCGTTGCGAGTTCATTTATCAAAGAGTTAAAAGGACAGAGAGAGGTGTTGGGTACTGTGGCCGCTATCTCAACAAATAATAAAATTAAAATAAAGTTATAAAATAAATAAAAATATGGGAGGTACGGCGTAGTGGATTTTTCGCTCGAATTGGAGTAACCCGCCCGGGGAAATATTTTCCACCGTAGAGAAGATCACAGTAAAATAACACTACCTTTTAGTGGTATTGTGTTTCTGTCGGTGAGGTTCCAGGGCTCCATTGGGTAGGGGATTAGGTCAGGGTAGGCAACGGTGTGTGTGATATTTTTAGTATCGCAAGCTTCTATAGGCAATGTTGGTCGCTTACCATCAAGCGGGTCGAACGCTTCTTTGCCACCCTTTTAACATTAAAAAATAAATAAAGGGGGTCTCTTTATCCCATACATGTTATTTTCGACTTCTTTTGGTCGATCTAGTTTTAAATTTCATACTATGGCACGGAACCTTTCGTTTGCGAGTCCATCTCACATTTCTCTTATTTTTATACTTTGGAGCAATCTAAGTAAGTTTCTTTATATACGTAAATCAAGTACTGCAATTCCCTTAAGTAGAGAGAGAGAGAGAGTTTCCATAAAGAGATATAATCGAGCCATGAATTGAATTGTCTTGAATTATCGGAGCCTGCGTACTAGCACCATTGAACACACCTACACTAATGGTGTTGGAATTTAGTTCACACCAGGGTTGGCAAACTTACGACAACTTAATTGGTTATACAAAAACGGTTATTATGAAAGTGTGGTGCTTTTTATTATATGTGTACGTACACCAATCATTTAAAAATACAAAGGTGCAACTATGGTCACCATACAAATAATAAAACAGATTATTTTCTTCTTAAGTAAGTCTTTGGACAATGGAGCCTTAAGAAGGATTTGAAAATTCTGAATTATAATTGACAATCTACGTATTTCAGTTAAAAAATACTTTATTGTTTGTTTTTGTAACACACAATGAGTTTCACTTTAAAATCAGAATAAGAAAATCATCAATCGCACCGTCATGTTATCTAAACTTCCAGTTAAATCAAATTTGATTTACTCTTGAGTTATTTTAACCAAGGCCAAGGGTACATTATAGTAATTAGCGGCATTGCTACCATAACTAATTGTTGTGCATTTTGGCAGGTATGAACAAATTCGAATATAAATTCTAATTTATGGAAAAAAAACTTTGATGTTAGTGATCATGAAAGTAAAAAGCAATTTACCTCTACATGTTTGGTAAAAGAAAGAGAACTAATAACTTGCGGAATCATAAACTCTGTTCTTCGATGATTTTAGATCACAGTAGTGGAACTTAAGAAGTGACAATGTTTATGGGCGCACGGAAAAATTAAGTAAGATTGCCAAAAATGTAAATACACTGCAAAACTTCCGCGTTGCATTATAAATAAGTATAAAGGTTTATAACAAATTATAGAGGGTATACATTTTTCAAAAATTCAAAATTACGGGCTATTCCATGGACCGTGCGGTAAATGTATTTTCCCGCACGCGCCCATACATGGCGCCGCGTGCATTTACTTTTTTTTTAATTCCGATCGAACCTCCTTGGCTTCGCTTTTAATCTTTACCTTTGTCTCACTTTAATACGAAAAAGAAAAAGAGATGGAAGATATAGCTCTAATTTTAACCGCGCGTACGTGGCGCCATTCGGTAATGCGCGCCATTTTTTTATTGGCAATTTTTTCTCGCAAATGTGCTGAAAATCGTTGTATGATTTTTTTGTGTGAAATTGGTATTTACAAACTAGTAACTATGTTAAAAACCCTCGACTAGTAATAACCAACGTAACGCATTTATATCATAAATAACTGTTACAGGTTACAATTTGCATTAAATAAAGGTTTTTGTCTATGTTATGAGTGGTTTGTACGCCGGGTTTCATGGTGTCGCCGACTCGGGAGGTCCCGGGTTCGAATCCCGGTGGGGGCAGATGTTTGTGTGATGAATATGAGCATTTGTACTCCAGTCATGGATGTTTAATATGTAATTCTATATAAATATACTTATATATGTACCGTATATGTATTCTATCCGTTACCCTAGCATCCCATAACACAAGTCTTACAGTGCTTACTTTGGGGCTAGGCTAATTGGTGTGAGTGTTGGAAATATTTATTTATTATTATTATTTTGTAGCTTATTTATGACTTATAGAAGGTACGAACGGAAAAAGAAGAAGTACGAAAACGTTTAATTAGTGCGCGTTTTAGCCCGTAAATCATTATATTTATTAACAGCTGTAAAGCACAAGTATTTTAATACCAGTATCTCTTTAACCTAACCAAATTACATTATTGACTTTAACATTAAATACGTAACTTGCTCTACGTTTCTATACCAATATTATAAAATGGACAGATTTGTATGTTTGTATCGAACAAACTCAAAAAACTACTAGACAGATTACAAAATTTCTTCGCCAGTAGAATGGTACATTATCCCTGAGTAACATTACTTTTTTTTTAATGTGAGTGCTGCTGGCAGTAGATGACCTTTACAGCGTCACCGGGTTTGGGGACAGCGGGATCCTAAGAGTAACTAAGCCAAGTATTGGCGAGTGCCTCTAGAGGTATTCCAGACAGATGTCGTCTCCCCACGGGGGGAGTCTCCTCTCCGTATGGAGCCATCACATTCCGCGAGGGTAACATCACATCCCATTTCCTTCTAATATTATATACTAGCGGCCGTTAACTTAAGTTTATAGAGAATCCGACAGGAACCTAATATTTTTCCGGTATGTTTGGTTTTCTATCAAAACAGATGAAAAACAAATGAAATTTGGGTCACATATAGTTTATTACCTGGATTGAGACATAGGATACTTTTATCTCAAAATAATTACATTACATTCCTGAGGTATATTCAAAAAAACTAAACTTGACGCAGATTGCTATAATTCAATCGCGTTAAAATAACTTCACTCATGCAAAGACGGGGCAGATCGCTAGTTATAATATATACATATTATTAAACAAAAGTAGGTACTTGTGTTAGTAAGTAACAAAGACGGTACCCGCAACCACTCGAGACCCGAGAGGGTAAAGAAGAATTTGTTTGGGTAAGTTGAGCTAGCCACTCACTCGGCTGTAAACTTTGTCGATTAAACCTAGACACTATCTAACTATTTATTATTTACCAATACTCATTAAAAGCAAGCAAGTAAGTATTTATAAAGTGTCGTTAGAGATACGATTAATTTTCACATTTTAAACAGAATGCATTTAAGCGGTTTCAAATCACTTTGTCTTTTAAAAGTTGATTTATAAGATGACGTTGTAAGTGCTTTCAAAATCGAAATGCGTAGACAGAACTTGTGATTAGATTCTGTTAATAAATACATTTTTAGGATAAGACAAGAATTAAACACTTTTATACAATGTTGAAACATTAATTCTTCTTAACACGGTTCAATATTATTTCTAGACCGCTAATTATTAGGTATTGAACCTTGTAAAAATTTACACATGAATAACACATGAAGAACAATGAAGAACCTTCTAAGTACATGTTGCTCATATATAATATATTAGTTTAGTATATTCTTTGATAGAATATAAATAGGGCCTGGGGCTTAAAGCACAGACAGAAATCTGCCTATATTAGTTTCCCACAATTTCTGTATATGGTATTTAATTTATTAGCTGTATTATATGTTTTTTTAATTGCTTAAAAATATAATAATTAGTAATTATTATCAAAATTATAAGTTACTTATTATTCTAAACGACTACCTATAAACCTATAAATTAGTAATATAAAACCTCATTGGTATTAACCAAATTCAACGTGCCGTAACTTTATCAGTCACTTCAGCCAGCCTCCTAGCACTGAAAATCCCACTGTAGTTATTATAAAAAGCTTGCGTTGAACGTGCGAAATCTTTTATAGATTCCAAATAACTCTCGGGATCAAGAACGCTGTGTAATCGTCCCCGTAAAGCCTCTGTGACATCCTTGGCGGAGACGTGTTCGGTTCCTTCGCACATTGCGAGGCACGCTACACTCCGTTACCGGAATAATAATGTGGAATTGATTAATACAAACAGTGCTGGAACTCGAGGCATCCTCTTGAGGTGACTGGTGACTGTTGACTGAAAATGTGGAAAGGTCACTTTTTGTTGTTGTTTATGTTTTTCTGGAATAAATATTAGGTCCTCATAAAATAATTCAAATTTATAAATTCATTTAGCTGGTACATTTGAGTTTTGAAAACAGGTCCATCATTTGTTTTTTCCTCATTATTTTTTTCTTTGACGTCGCTTATTACCGCACAATTGAAAACATAAAATATCGGTATATTGACGAGTACGAGTTCTACCGTGGCACCAATGCTGAAAAAACAGCTCGAAGGATTAATGATGTGTACGACGCTGGTGTCGCAAAAGAAAACACGATACGTTTTTGGTTTAACGTTTTTGTTCTGGAAACTTTGACCTTCAGAACCAACCCAGTGGACGGCCGGAGACCAAAGTGGAAAATGAAAAATTAAAGGCAATTGTGGAAGCGAATCCATCGCAAAGCGCTTCAGAGATAGCTGTAGGCTTATGAGTAAGGGACAAAACTGTATTAATCCACTTGAATCAAATCGGGAAAGTAAAAAAACTTGAACGATGAATGACTCATGTATTGAGCGAATCAAACCTTGCAGCCTAAGAAATATTAGAGAAATTCAACACGGGCATTAAGGTTGCGGTAGCATAATTATTGGTCAGTGTATCAGTCCGGATAGCGGTGGCTGGGTTCGAGTCCTGTCTGATACTGGACCGCGTGGAATTTTTATAGTAAAATTTTCTTTAGATGTTAAGTGTAATGTTTTAAAGATTCTTCGGAGTTGCCAAAACAGAGTATTTTTTAAACCTTATATAATTGATACTGAAATCCAATATCTGTTGTGTGAGTGTATTTGTTGAGGAGGAATTAGCGGATATACAGACAGACGAGCTAAGCGAATCTGTTTTATTATATTTTAAGATTTGTACTGTTTCTAGTATAGTTTATAGAACATTTTATATAATTTAATGGTACTAAAATATGTATTGATGTATTCTAAGATTAACTGTTTAGTAGTAATTATAAAAAATGGGAGAAGCAGTGAAAGAACAAAACTAAATCCTATGAATTTTTCAAACGACAGTCTTTAAGTTAAGGTCCTTCCCGAAAGTTACAGTCCTTCTTGTATCCTTTATACAAGAAGGACTGTAATTTTCGGGCATTACTGTATATACCTACTTACGTCCAAAGATCATTGACGGGAGGAGGCGAGGACTCCTAATTTCATTTCGTACTTCACGAGGACAGCAACCCACGTCCAATGGAGGAAATAAAAATTGTATCTTTATTATTTATTTAAGGAGGAATTCTTCGATTTTCGGTTCGGGGTAATATATATACTTGATATTGCGTTCTTTCGAGGGTCGTCGTGTTTAATCATGAAACTCTCCAGGAAAATGTGTTGAAACATACTAAGAATAATAAAAAAATGAGATAGGCAATAAACAATTTCGAGAAAAAAATGGACTACATTATTTCTGTTTTTTTAATCTGTAAAAAGTCTTTTGCCTCGGTCTATTTTGGCCATAGAGCAATGCGGAAGGCAGTAGCCATAGCGACATAATACTATTCAATATTTTTTGTGGTGGGAATTTGCACACAAACGCAGTTTAACGTACACGAATATAAAACATAACTGTAACAACGACACTCATACATAAACAATGACACAGTACATTTCTAAATCCTGCACACATGTATCGTTTGTATGTCCAATTTGTATGGCCAGCTCGACAGAGGGGGAAAGCTGTGTATGCCTACTCCACTCCTGGCCGCGTCGGCTGTGTTGCTCCACAAGTTTTGGTGATGCTTTTTAATCCCGTACATAAAAGTTCTTAAAAATGTAGTCTTAGTTTAGCTTGGAAAATACTATTTTATCGCGTACGAAGTTTCGAGGCACGAACATTTTAAATGAATATTTTTTTGCCCTGTTCTGCGAAAGCTAATATTGAGTTTCTACGCTCAACACTAGCTAGTTTCTGTTAACAAAGGGATATTGTTGAGTAACGCGTCGAAGCCTATAATGGCCTGTGCTTTGTTTGGCTCGCTCTAAATTATTATGAATATCTTCCATTCACGCGCTCTTCCAATTATTGAGTAAGCCGCATTAATCTACGGCGTTCTGTTTATCAGGGTATATGGGTGGTACGTTATGGGAGATACTGTCATGCCATAAGGCTTTATAGGTATGTGGGAGCAGTTTTAGTAGCAAATAATGTAAGATGATACGTGATGATGGCTGGAGAAGTTTGTAATTTCAATGACAAGGAATTCGACTAATTAGTATAAAATAAATAAATATGTATGAATTTAATAAAAAGATTGTGTTTAAATCTAAAGAAAATATAACTAGAAAAAAATCCACGCGGACCAGGCAGCAGACGGGACCGTCCCGTATTTCTAGTTATATTTTCTTTAGATTTAAACATCAAGCAGTTACATGCTTTAAAAAATAATAAAAATTATAAAAAAGATTGTGCTTAAAAAACTTAACAAGAGCACAGCGGAATAACCGGACGGATTATCCGTATACCTCCGGAGCCGAGTGGTATGTACGCCGGGTTTCAAGGTGTCGCCTAATCGAGAGATCCGGTCCAACCGGGTTCGAATTCCGGTGGGGGCAGATGTTTGTGTGATGAATACGAGAATTCGTACTCCAATCATGGCAGCTTAATATGTATTTCTATAAAAATACACTAATATGTGTTTTCTATCCGTTACACTAGTACCCCATAACACAAGCTTTACAATGCTTACTTTGGGGCTAGGCTGATTGGTGTGAGTATAAATATCCAATATTTATTTATATTCTGAGTTATAAAGGCTCCACGGGGTGGGTATTGGGTTCAGACAGGCTATGTGAGGATAGCTGGAGTGGCACACTTTTCACTGCCGTGTCAGCTATCTTCGCGGCTGGACTCCACTAGCAATTCACAGCAGGTGGGGTGCAATAATTTGCAGCTTCTTGTTATTATGTGTTAATTGGTGTGAGTGTTGGAAATATTTATTTATTTTATAAAAGACCTTAACCTTCGGTTACACGAAGTTTTATTTTGTAACTTATCCGTGTTGCTTTTTCTCTTTCTTTGTAAGTTCTTTATCATATCTATATCTGTCGCATTGTATACCTAAATATAAAAAATATTGAACCGCTGGTGCACAGGATAAACCTTACTAGGTTTTCGTGGTACAGTATATTGTAGCACATGTATTAATATATATTGTAAATGTGTTGAATAAATAAATAAAATAAAAATAATGCTTAAGTATATCTTACTTCTTACTTTTATTTTTGTAGTGTTTTAACTTCATCACGCAAAAACTAGTGAACGGATTTAGAAAAAAATTTGGTACACATAAAGTTTATGAGCTGGATTGAGACATGATACTTTTTATTCCGAAAAAATGTAAGGTTTCTATGGGATTCTCAAAAAACTAAAGTAAACGCGGACGAAGTCGCGGGCGATCGATAGTTGCCATATTCGGTCGATACATATTTAAGGGTGCAAACTTTCTAGGATTTACGTTGGTTAAATATCTGAAACTGTTAAATTTTGACGAGGATGAATGTTAAAAGAATACCAAGCATATTGATAGTGTAAAAAAGGAATTCAAATTGCTTTAGACACATTAATATAAAAAATACACACTTGCACGATAAGGTGAAGTTTTGGAAGGCTTTTCCGCACTGACAGCTACAATATAGGTACTGTACATCCAGTGTAGTAGTGCATTGTGAGTTATAAAAGAAAAAAGGCGCATCCGAATATGTGTGCATCAAGCCACACTAGACATTTTTAACACTCCAGTCCTGAAGAGCGAAATGCTTTTAGTGTACCAGAGGCCTTTATTAATAATGGACTAACGTACATTTCTCGGTAATGGCCAGATCAGAGTGCATTAACGAAGCATAAATAATTGAACATTATTAAAACTGATTATGCGTAAAGTAACGGAAGTATCGCTTTTCATAAATCAAACGAGAAAGCTTCGTTTATGATATTACAAAATTACACTATAATAATTATATATTAACTATTTGATATGTACAATAAGTTTATATTAATGTAGTTATGTGGTTTAATGGGTAGGAGCGCAGATGGCTACCTCTTAGCTTATACGAGTAGCATCCATACGCTGGTGATATAGTAAGAAATATGAAAGTTTGTGTTTGTATGTTTATTACTCAATCATGCAAAAAATATTGAACGGATCCGGATGAAATTTCGTACTTGGTTGACACATAGGATACGTTTTATTATCACACCAATTAGCCTCAAAGTAAGCACAGTAAGCTTGTGTTATGGGGTAACGGATAGAATACATATACTGATACATATATAAGTATATTTATATAGAAATACATATTAAAAATCCATGACTGGAGTACAAATGCTCGTATTCATAACACAAACATCTGCTCCCACCGGGATTCGAACCCGGGTAGAGTAGGCGCCACCTAGAAACCCGGTGTATATACCACTCGGCCACGGAGGTAGTCGGAATAATTTTAGGTCCCTATAGGATCCTCAAAAACCAAAGTAAAAGAAAACGAAGCGACGAGCGGCCGCTAGTATATAATAATAATAATCAAAATAAAGTGAATCAATTTCAAATCACAGAATAAGAACATACAAATACATTCAACCGATCCCGATTTCGTTGTTCATAAGTGTATGATTATCGTTAGAATGCAAGGCAGCGAATTATAATGTGTATGGACCGTGCCGGTCTGCCTCAAAAGGCACACTGCCTGAAAATATTTTATGGCAGATTTACACAGGGTCAGTTATTGACTCCAAATCGGTCAGCATTCTAGAACTAACTCGAACAGATTACAAGGAGTCAGTAGTCGACGCGTCGGCACTGATTGTCTCCAAATCCATATATACTATGACAGCACCCTTCAGATCAGCAAAGACTAGGGATGTCGAAAGTTGAAAAAAATATCGATATATCGATACATCGATATATCGATATATCGATACATCGATATTTAAAAAAAATATCAATATCGGCTTCGATATATCGCGGAAAAAATATCGATATATCGGACCAATTTTCCCAAAAATATATTTAGGTCAGCCTAGCACAGTAATAATAGTTCAATACAAATTATAATTAAAGAAAGAATTATTACAGTACCAAATTGCCGCTACACTACATGACACGCGGAGTAATAATGGAACGAAAATTATCTCCCTAAAAATAGACCCTATTTCCGAATGATGAAAATGATTGCAGGGCCTCTCAGCTGCCATCTTTCGTAAACAACACTAGACAGTCACACACTTCCACAGAATATAATGGAAATCAGCACAACCAATTCACCAGCGAAACAGATTTACAAATAATAGACAATACTAAATACAGCATCCAGTCCAGATCCAGATCCAGAGATCCTGTCACAATTTATCCAGATACTAGTTAGATCGTAAGCCGATTATAATTAAAAAAATATCGTTTTTGATACGAATTTCGATATAGGTTATTTTGTATCGATGTATCGATATATCGAATCAAAATATATCGGCAAAAAATATCGATATATCGAACAAAAAATATCGATATATCGATACATCGATATATTTTCAACATGCCTAGCAAAGACTTTTCTCGAATTTGGACTCAATCACGACCCAGTTTTTGTGGCCAGACTTTTTTATATAAAAGCGTGCGTTTGACCAAAATCGCACCTGATATTAAGCAACGAAGTGGTCTAAGCTGGAGCACATTAAATAGCATTATTTGATAGGCATCTATTTGCTCTTGCCTTGAAGATTCCTATATTAAATGTATCGGGGAATAGTGACGCAGAAAAGGAACTCCATTTCGAGGTACGCAGTGGAGGAATGTCAACTATGTACGGATGTAGTCCTTGTCTACGTGTTACAGAACATAACAACATAACATAAAGAATTTTTGCCTTCTGTGTTATTGTTTAGGACTAGATAGGGTAAGAACCCGATAGCTATTAGGATAAAAGATTTCATATGTTTGTTAGTGCTCAATAAATTAGATGCCACTGTTTAACTGTTATACTCGTACAAAGTAAAAGTTTCCGTAAGTTAATCAGACTGTTAAACTTGTTTGTTCCGTAATACAAAATGAGCTGAGTTTATACCCATATTCGTTGCGAATTTAGTGAATACAATGTTGTTGTTTATATATGCTTGAAGAATCAAGCGAAGGTTGATATAAACGCCAATTTGGTTTGTCATATGTTGTGTACTTGAGTCCAGAGTCGAGCTGGGAAAGATTTGCTTTTTGCCATAAATTGTCTCGAGTCTGGTTGGGTGTGGTTCAGTCTTTCATTTTTATTACTTTTCTTAATACTTAACTTGAGATCGCATAAACGAATGTAATAACCACGCATCATCGAGCCTTCTATTATCTGGGTGGTAAAAGTAGCTGATTTTAGTTCAGGTAGGGTCAAGTGGGGGACAGTGCAACAAGGGCCACAGTGAAAGGAATATTTCTGTATTATACCCGGCCAATTGACATCTGATGACGTCTGCTTTAGATGATAACTAATTAAACTACGTCAAGATAGACCATAGACAAATAAGAAAAGGGTAGAGATATTCCCTATATTACACTGTATCCCTTTGTTACACTATCCACTACTTGACCCTACTAATAAACTATAATATCAACCCTTCGAAAAGCAACAAAACCTTCATAATACCCGTAAAGTAAACAACGCATGAACTGCTCACAAGTAGACCCCTACTTCTTTACATTGAATACTTATTCATATAGATCTGTAAAGCGCTGAATGGACCTAGAAAGACTTTTTCAAGAGCCGACATCTTTGTTCGCTTCTTTTGAGCAACCACTGGCCAGATATATATATATATATATATTATGAGTGCATTGAAAGACGGTAATAGCGGAGATTTGGGGCAGCAACTTTATCTTTTAAACTCTCACATCTTCAAATAAAGTGATTTTGAAATAACCTTTTGCACGAATTATTTATAGAAGGGTAACTATTTTAAAGAAATGATAAAAGAGGTTATACTTTTATGAAAATATTTTGGAGGTAAACAGGAAGTAAAAAAATAAAGAAACGGCGGCATATCTATTAAGATTCTGAGCTTGGTTTTTACTTTGTAGGTACAAACAAAGTAAAAACCAAGTTCAGAGAACGCTATTTTCATGCCGGTTTGTGGCACACTTTTAATAGGAGATCCTATAAGTATTCCTTTATTATTATTGAACGTATTGCATTGAGGTCCCGTAATAGATACTATCATGTATATATTTTTTTCTCTATTTGGCAAAATCTTGTTGCTTTGAAATTCATTTGGCGTAACACACTTGGAACTTTCTTTAAACGAATATTTTTAAGACATATTTTTATTAATTGTAATTATTAATTAGCTCATTGTTTATATGCCTGAATTCACAATAGCATACTGTTAAGATGGCAGAATTTTAGTAAGCATGATTTACATATTTTATTCTGCATCATTTCGCTAAGCATAATCGGTATTTGTGGTCAGTGGGTTGGGTTGGGTTAGTGTAGTGACCGCCGAGTAGCCTACACGAGCCAGCGCCCTGCGCATGCTCGTGGCCTGCTCAATTATGGCGAGGCGAAGTTCCCGGGGAGTTTAGTGGAGTATTCCCGGCTATCTCTTTAGCCGGGAGAGTCCCACACACCCCCGCTCACTAGCCTAGTGGGCGGGGACGGTGCTTAAACGAATTCTCCCCGTTAAAAAAAGGTTAGTGTAGTGAACTAATCTTAGTGCGATCCGAGCGAGCGAAGCAAGCGTGCCACGGTAGCGGCCGGCAAAGCGCCAGTCACCATAGATAAATAAATAAGTAATAAACAATTAAAAGTTATTTTTTTGTATGCTAAAGACGATTCTGACTGTGAACTTTCTGCAATATGATGGTTCTGCTTTTTAATTATTATGGATATTACATTTATGCCTAAGATAATACAAAATTATGCATTTGTTTGTCTACTAATGAGTAAATGCCAAATGATATTCTGCGAAATAAAGTTTATGCCATCGGCTGATATGCATAATAATATTATGACATTAATAGTTCTGCGTTATAAGGTAGACCCATATATACATGCATTATTGATCATTTTGTTTGAATGAAAGCCGCTTGATACCGGTTTATCGGTATACCTGATACGATGTACAACTAAGTTGCATCAATGCAATTCAGTTGAAGTGCCACGACACTAACAATGTAAGGGAACAATTGAGGGGTATCTGGCCCAGATTTTATGAACTATATCCATTATGACCGGCTTAGAAGCTTGACCATCAAAACACTGTGGGCTCGTGTGACCCATAAAATGTCTTACATATTAAACGTAGGTAGGTATTAAATGCGTATACTTCACGGATGATATTTTATATTATAAATTCTTTCAGATAAATTTTGGTACTTTTTTTCTGAATATTATTTTAACAATTGAACAGAACAATGAAATACGACAAGGTGATAGAGTCGAATTTTGTCCGAGGTACGATATTTACCGTTTTATTTATTGTAGTTGGTAATCCTAAAACTTGGTTGGCTGTTCCTAAAAGTAGTGTTTTTAATAAATTCCTGTCAGTTAAAATCGTTGTGGTTTTTTGTGGAAACATAACATAAATCGTTGTATGAATAAGCTAGGAAAGTTTCTTAAGTAACTCAAACTTCACGGTGTATAGGTGTAGCTACATGGAGGACTTTTAAACTAAAATAAACTAACCACTCGACCACATTTGTACCCTTAGTACGAGTTTTACAATTACGAAAACTATGACAGTTTTCGTGAGCTCGCACTCGTACTAAGGGTACTGATTTTATTGTTTTCGTTTCAATACAAATGAACAGTGTTTAAATTATATCATAACATTTGCGTCTTCTTAAATTTTAAGTATATTTGGTTAATTTTCACCAAAATGGACATAGAAACATAATTTACAATTACGAAAACTATAATAGTTGTCGTGAGCTCAAACTCATACTGGTGATGAAGTGTTGTCAAGTAAGGTTCTAGATCTTCACGGAGCAGGTAAGGGATGGGTTCAGAATAGTATTAGAAGTAGTAGTAGTAGGACCCTGGTGTCGAAAATGTCTTAAGGACATAGTCGCTTACCACCAAGCTGATGCATAAGCTTGTTTGCCATCTATTTAACATTAAATAAAAGCAAAACCAGAGACGCAATTCCTATGAAAGTTTAGAAACTGAAACTAAAAACTATGTCCTGATAGATTTCATTTGTTTATGTTTTGTTTCAATTCACCTTCATTTTTGTATCACTCTCACGGATCTCTACAAAAATGGTGTTAATTATTTCGAAAGAGCAAATTCACCCCGCCTGCAGCATTTTAACACCACACCGGGTGTACAAATGACAAAAGAACATTTATTTCAGGATAAATTGGCCTTTAAACTAATTTTATTGCCTGATAAAACACGTAACAGCATACTGTTGAAACAATACACGGTGCTTTTATTACGCTGAATAACTTATGTTCAACATTGGATTAACACAATGATATGAGTATTGAAATGTAGATACGGGTATATCAATAAGTGTTTATATGTACAAATAAACTAATATTATACCATTAAGTTGACATGTATTTAAGTTTTGATAGATTAATTTTCATTAGATCATTAGAAGCTACAAATAGTTTTCGATCGTGGAGGAGCTTGATGGCACAGGTGATTGCATTGAAATGTAGATATATCAATAAGTGATTATATGTACAAATAAACTAATATTTAGGCTTTCAGTTGACATGTATGTATTTAAGTTTTGATAAATTAATTTATGTTTATACAAAGTCTCTGATCGTGCAGGAGCACGATGGCATAGGTGGTTAGCGCGTTGGCCTGCGATCGCGCAAGTTAAGCAACTTTCGTAATGGTCGGTCATTGGATGGGTGACCAAAAACTGATTATCTCGACCTACTTCGTGCTTCGGAAGGCACGTTCAGCCGTTGGTCCCGGCTGCATATGCAGTCGTTTGCAACCACCAATCCGAACTGGGCTCGCGTGGTGGGTCACGGCCCAATTTTCCTATTCCATCCTTATGGAAGGCCTGTGTCCCAGCAGTGGGGATATTAATAGGCTGATGATGATGTGGAAGTTATGCAATCTTGGTCATTACGGGTTATCCAAAGAGTGAACAAAATTATTATCAAGAGAATAAAAAAATATATATTATCACGTTGATCCATCTTCCGTCTCCGCCGCCGCGGCGCCGCCGCGCCGGTAGAACTGGCAGGTTAGGTTATGGGCTGTTTTCCAGTTTTTGTGGGATGCCGATGTGGGAAGACCTCTGTTTCAGTACTGCCGCTACTAGTAGGCGTTATGATGATAGATAACATTTTATCAAAACATTAGACTATTTAACAAAATCTTAATCTCACCAAATACAAATGAGAAAATTAAGAAAGAAATTTCACACTTTTGATCTTAATCCCTGTTATTAATAGACGAAGAATTACCTTGAATTACTTACTCAATGTTTTTTCTCTGTTTATTGAATGACAAATGGCATTTGTGTAATATGAACAAAACACGGCGTAACTAGTCTAAGCTTATTCCTCGTTTCTTAATAAGGGGGAATAAGTGTAGCATACATACCTCTTTATTAGATGGAGAGACAGTTTATATTAAGAAGTTTTTAAGGAAAAGCAGTGTAGAAACCATTTAACATTTTTATAATAAAGGAATAGAAATATTAAACTAATTTCCGTCCGCGCCTAAGAAAGAGTTAACTTTTGTTTGGCGCAACTTCTATCCCTAAGAACTTTCTACAAAGTATTAAAAAATTAAAAAAAAAGGTGGGTTAGATTGGTAAAGTCTTTATCAAAATAATTTCAGAACGACTTTACCGATTAAGTTAGATAGATAGATTAACACTTTACTATAACACCAAATACATATTTACGTAACATTCACAAACAATAATGTTAACAAAAACGTTATAATTGGCGGTCTTATCGCTAAGAGCGATTTCTTCCAGACAACTACTGAGTATGAAAAGTGAAAATTATTTAACGCTGTGAAGTTGTTTGCGCTAGTTTTTCTCTGCAGCTTAAAAAATGTCCTTAACTGGTGTTAGGGAAAACAATATGGACGATTAAACAGATTTGTATTGTGCTTATAAAGAATTTTCGACTGTGACTTTGACAATTTTTGAATATACAATGTTTCACACTTATAAAAGGTATAAGTAGGAATAGGAATAGAGGGATTAAATACATTTTCCACACAAAAAAGGTCCAATTCCGATAATAGACAAAGTCTTTGTCAATTATCCGATTAACCAATTGGAACATTTATAGTTTACTTACATACTTAAATATGCAATAACTATTTTCTCATATTTATTTAATAATTGACTTAACTTGCGCTTAACATTTAAAAATTTCTTGTGCAAAACGAAAATAATTATACCCGCTTTTCACACTCATTTGCTGTTTCCCTTTAAAAATGAACCCGTGAATTCTCATTGTTCCTAAAGTCTGGACGTTTTTACGTCTTGCGCCTTTGTCTTAAGGTCTGCAATCGCGTGCCGCTTTAAGCATGGATAGTAAAGGTATGTATGGACATGATCACAGGTTGAAAAGCCGGGTTTCTTTCACTACGGGACAAAGAGTGGATGACTCCCTTTGTTCCAGAAGTAATCAAACACTACAAGAGCGCTGTAAACGTATCATTGCGATGATATGGCATAGTTTAGTTTACCAGTTGGCCGTCTGTGAGTTTTGATAAATGACGTCATAATGTGCTTTCGTTTTTGCTTGAGCCTTCATTATCATTGTACTCTAGGTATCGAAATGCTAGTTTTGCACTTAGAATAATAACTTTGTAAAATTTACTAAGCAAATGGCAAATAGTGTAGTTGTAGTGATTTATGTTATTTACGGGATTGTTACCATGTACCTTGTATTAAGCGAGTTTCCGATAGGAAATCAAGTCATAACGGTCATAAATAACAAAATTAAATCATAAGCTTATAGCGATAGCCATAGCAATACCGATAGGTGGTAGCCTCCCTGGTTTGCGACTTGATACCTTCCCCTCACGTCATTTTCCTATCCACCTTCTCAATTTTTTATTTGTATAGAGCGTCAATAATACTCTTATAAAAATCATTAAAGGTAACTTACTACTCACAACCATAGATTTAGTATGCTCACAAAATAATGACATTGAATCGTATTTGTACTTAGCACACCGGACAAATCCATGCGATTTACGGGAGTGCTTTTAGCTGTGCAATTGTAATTTTTATCAAATAAACTTAATTAAAATTAAACTCTTATCACCCTGTTTTCAAGAGTGTATGGTGTGAATTGTGTGAGTGAATTTGACCGGACAGACTACAGCACTGGTCTTTAGAGTTGGGTTCTTATAATGAGTAAGATTTAAAATGCTCCAAGATGTAGGGCAGGCATTGCAAACCCATACGTATCAACGTGCCAATTTTATAAAGAAATATTAAATGAGCTCATCATAGATTTGTCATCAAACAATTTTGACTTTGTTATTATTAGGAAAGTAAGAATATTAAATACTTACAGCTCAACTCGAGGAGCTCAATGGCGTGGTAGTTAGCGCGTTGGGCCTGCGAATTTGAAGTTGATCAACTTTCGCAATGGTCGGCTATTGACTGGGTGAGCAAAAGCTATGAACTCGAGCTTCTACGTGCTTCGAAAGTATGTTAAGTCATTGGTCCCGGCTGCATCTGCAGTCGTTAGCACCTACCAATCAAAGCTGGCTTACGGACCAAACTCCGTTTCCCGTAATCCATCCTTGGGGAAGACCTATGCCTTAGCAGAGGGCAAAAAAAAAGTTTTTCAAGTATCACATCTCCAGTTCAACGCAGACGTATGTGTATGGGGTACTCTGGTATTCCAAACGTCAACAGGTTATCATAAACAAATATAGAAATAAGAATTTTCTATCTCTTTATCTGTAATAAATTATTATATTGCCTGCCTATGATAATAAAGGTTTCACGGTCGTCTCCAGTTCAACGCAGACGTATGTGGATGGGGTACACTGGTATTTCAAACGTCAACAGGTTATGATAAACAAATTTAGAAATAAGAATTTCCGATCTCTTTATCTGTAATAAATTTAATATTGTCTGCCTATGATAATAAAGGTTTCACAGTCATCTCCAGTTCAACGCAGACGTATGTGTATCTGCTGTCCAAAAATTCCGCTCTGGACATTAACTTGCCATAATATAAATTTGTTACCCAACCATGAGCTAAGTAGTTTACGTCCAAGTTCCTGAAGTGATAGGTTCCCTGTAATGTAAATAAATGAAAGATTTATTTTTACTGTATTCTCACACACATTACTGAAGTGCCTAACTTATTTCCTAATTTGCATTTTATTTATATTATTTATACACGAAACTTTATTTATTTATTGACGTTTCGCAGCCTTTTCAGGTCTGTTTTGTCAGAATGAAACCTGAAAAGACTGCGAAACGTCAATAAATAAATAAAGTTTCGTGCATTAACCCGTTAAAACTAGTTTTATTTAATGAGTGATGTGCGTGAAAACCTAAGAAACAAATAAAAGTTTCTAGCTTATTGGCTGAAAGAAGACTTTAAATTAATAAATGATTAAAATTACGGTATTCTCACACACATTACTTAAGTGACTAACTTATTTCTATGGGTGCTAAATAATAATTTCTAGACATTTATTTATAGTTTTTATTTCTTTTTTCTATAATCATTTTGTGTCAAGTTATTCTGTAAAAGAGCCATTGTGTGTGTGTGTGTGTGTGTGTGTGTGTGTGTGTGTGTGTGTGTGTGTGTGTGTGTGTGTGTGTGTGTGTGTGTGTGTGTGTGTGTTTGTGTGTGTCGTCTGTCAAGCACATGATGGTTTGTGTTATGTTTATTTTATCAAAAAGCACGTTGAGCGGTTTGTTCCGGCTGCATCTGCAGTTGTTACTATCCACGGGTGCGGATTGCTGCACTAGTGGGTTATGTCCCATTCTCCCTTTGCCAACCATAGTGAAAGCCAGTGCCCCAGAAGCGGGGAAATTAATAGCCTGATGATGGCTATTTATGATGTATACTGATAATGTTATAAATGTGGAAGTTTGTATGTTTGTTAATCACGCGAAAATTACAAATCCTTTGGACGCATTTTTTTAATACGGATGTTTTATGATAAAAAACCAAATTTTATCATAGACTCGTTCATTTTTCATCCAAATTTGTTCCGTAGTTTTCGTATTAGATACCTGTTAGTCTCTAAAAACTGAACACTTTCTAAAAAAGGGTCCTTTTGAAAGATTTTTCTTGACATCTTATTATAGGTAAGTAACCCACCTCTTTAAGAGAACACGTTTTCTTATCATATCTGACATCCATGGCTGTCAATAGGAGCACAATAAACTTTCGGTCACAAGTCCAACCGGGAAAACGGGTCAGCAAATTCCACTTACCGTCCTCCCACATGTGTGTGTCTGACCTGAACTGTAAACACCAAATTGTGTGTTAGTTAATATACTAAAGGACGCACTCAGAATTTTCAAATTAATCTAAATGTCTTGTTGTCTTTCTTATTCTATTGCTAGATATAACGATCTTGATTTAAGAAAGTGACAGCATCAAATTCATTAGTTGGTTCAATCTACAATTAAAAGCAATCTTTGCCACGGCGTAATGGGTGACATTTTTTTATTATCGATCTTATATTAGAGCTCCTTCGAGCTTTACCTGCTAAGATGGGCGACCATAATGCCTTATAAATAGACTATCTGACAAAGTGATCCCAAAAAACTATGTATAATTGTATCAGTAAAGAACAAAAATAAAATTTCTTATATGCCGCGGAAACGTTTATCTAGCAAACATGGCTTTTACAGGCAGATGATGTTAAATGGCACTCATTAAAGTGTTAAAACGTACGAAGTAACCTTGACAGCATGTTTACAAGCAGGTGACGTCATTTTAGACTCGGCGAGTTCTAGGCGTAGACAATGGATCAAAAATACTTTTCTTTTTCATAATATTTAGTAATATTCTTAACTACTTTTTGTTAGAATAGTGAAATCACTTCCAATATTCATGTTTTATTACACTTGCGAAAATCGGTACTTTATTTTTCAAACTGTCAAATACTCTACTTGACCGACAAGGATTAGCTCGTTCGTTCCGCATGAAATAACGGAAGATCTTATCGAAGCACCACCGAGAACATTTAATAGTTACCTTTATGTAGTGGATGTTATTTTTTTTGACAATCATATCCCCTTGAATATGCCCCTTTTTGGATGTCCAAACGTTTAGTTTTATAGTATCTGTTTTTGATAGTGGCCGGTAGGACTTACTGCAGTTCTTTATTGTATCCAGTGTCATTTTATATGCACCCTAAGGAAATTAATAATAATAATATTATAAAAAAAACGTTCTTTAACTTTTTGTCTCGGAAAACAAAAAAAGTAGAAACTCGACTGCATTGCCAAACACATGAAATAAAAAGTCAAAACAATTAAAAAAACCTTGCATTATTAAAAACAAAAATCTAATATAATATAAAATTCTCGTGTCACGATGTGCGTAATTGAACTACTCCGAAACGGCTCGACAAATTTTCGTGAAATTTTATATGCATATTCAGTGGATCTGAGAATCGGACAACATCTATTTTCCATCCCCCTGAATTTTAAGGGTTAAGATCGAACACTTCAATTATTATTATTTTTTTGGACATTTTTTTTATTTTTTTTTGGTACATCATACAAAAATACATACAACCCTAAATTTTCACACTTCGACCACCAACCCCTTTTTTATGGCGGTACGAAGTTCGCTGGGACAGCTAGTATTAATATAAGTATTCTAAAGAACGGTCCCCGGCTACAAAGACTTTGCTGAAAATTCTGGCATCTCTTCTTATAAATAAGAGGTGCGACATCAGAGAGCAAATATTTACTACCTCTTGGGGCTTCAAGTTGTCAGGTAAGTACGCTTTACAGTACCCTTGAAACGAGTTTGATAAATTTGCTAACAAATATAAGGAGACCTTAGAAAGGGCTATGAGGGAATAATGAAACTAAAGTCCTAGGCACCCACCAGTCTAGTTGTCACCTTTACTGATCAGCAGTTACTATTAAAATAATATTTCGTGAAGCAATGCATGTATTAATAAATACCTACTAACTTTTGTAGGTTTTTCCGCGACCACAGTTTGGTATATTGCACATAAAATTAACAGTTCTCCTATGATAATCACATCTCTTTCCTTCATCACGAATGACACTGCTTCAGGAACAACTAAATGTGTGAACACTTTTTCTATAAAAAAAAAACTTTTCTAACAACTGCCTATTAAACGAAAAAACACACTATTAAGCGGAGCACGTTTATACAACGTAATGGAAATATTATGTCTCCTCAGTATCGACATATAGAGCAATCAAAATATAGTTAGCACATTGCCCGACCGTGAAATTGATTTCTATGAGGTTTTCAATACCTTATCTGATCAGGTCATAATGGGCCATTACCATCCATAATCACTAACTAAGGCACACCTGTACCGCGTACTGTAAAAGGTCAACGCATTACATTTAAGCACATTGTTTTTATTATATTTTAATTTTTTAAACATTTAACTGCTAGATGTTTAAATGTAAAGAAAATATTGCTAGAAAAGATCCGAAATATTCGCGTGATTTTTTTTCAAGATAAGGATCCATTCTTTACTCTATACAACTCTGCTCAATTTTGTACCTATTATCCTGCATTTATGTGTAGAAAAATACGCCGAATTCATCAAGAATATAAATGGAGTTTATTATTCACTTGTACCACATAAAAATGTTGTACAAACATTTATTTTATGGTAAATGTGCATCTCTAGAGTTTATAACAATTAGCTACGGAAATCACGTGAATTTTGATACAACCAATCACAATCAAGGAAATGAATTTAAACAAATAGTATTAGGTCTGTTAGTAAATGGCAAATTGCGTCTAAGTAATAAATTATCTTCATACGCAGATTTCCTATTTTAATTCATATTTTCAGCAATTTTTATTGAATTTCTTTTAGATTTTAATGAGTAAGTCTTTTTAAGTATAATTTTAAATGTTTTTTGAGATAATCTGTAGCAAGGTACAAAATTGGCTAAAACTTAAAGGTCTCCTTTCCTTAAATTTAAACTTTGCTTTTAGTGATAATTTTGGACATTTGTTAATATTCATTAATGGTCATCGAACAACATGCGACATTTTCTTTATAACCCAGAAAAGAGCATTTATAAACATCACAAAAACATTTTATCGCAATGGGACAGTGAGACTATAATTTACAAGCTAACGATGTCTGTACAAACTACAATACGTAAACAGATTATTACCTAATGCCACCAATTGCCACAGCACAACACAAATCCGCCAGTATTCTTTGTATGAAATACTTGAAACGCACACTAATCAGCATTGTAAGAGAAATCGCCTCGGGACAAGCTCTTGAATCTCCAGTCGGGCATGCCAAAGCGGCGAGTATCCGCTTCCGGGGTGATACGTGTCCCTTAACCTTAATGCGATCCAAAACTAGCGGTCGAAATGGGATGCCGATTTATATTTCGTAAAGCAATATTTCACTTCAATAAAATGGAATATAATAATTGTTTCTTGTATTTCTGCGCACACTAATCATCTAAGGGTCAAGATATTTTGGTCGACGGCCTTCCGCAATATTGACTATGAAAAAAAGCATATGTATAGTACATGGTCGTAGCATACATTTCAACTCAGAAAGGGATCAACTCAGTATTCTTTGTATAAAATTCTCTACTGCATCGCACACAAATCGAAATCGTAACGTAATCGCCGGATAAGCTCCCGAACGTGCGTGGTCAACTCTCCGTACCCTAGCTTATCATGCCTTGCCCTATCACCGCGATCTTTAACGTGGCTATGACAAACGCGATATTTCCTGCAGAGTGGAAAGAGACTATCGTTATCGTCGTCATGTCTTACTCCTAGTGAGTAAGACATGACCACTACCGCTCTATAAGTCTCCTGAAAACGCTGGGGAAACTTTACGCACGCGCCCTCGCTAACTTTCTTTTCGTGAACAATCTTATTATGAACCAAGTGCACTGCCTAACAGAGCTCATCCTCCACTACCGCGACCTATTTCGAACATCCGCGATTGCCACAAGTGCGCTTTTTTTCGATGTGGCGAAAGCATTCGACGAAGTTAGTTTGTTAGAGTTAGAATTGTTGCTTAATTTATAAGCTATACAAATTCGGGGTGGCGGGCAGACTCGTGTTCATCATACGGGACTTTTTTCGAAATGCTTGTTTCGCTTTCGTGTGGAAGGAAAGATCTTTATACGCGCCGGCGACCCTCAAGGCTCGCCACTCTCGCCCAAACTCTACTCGGTTTTTACGAACGAAATGCCCAAGACTCCTAAGGTCGATCTCGTGCTTTTCGCCGACGACACTGCCAATATATAATCTAATCTAATTATCTATCAGAAATCAGAAATCAGAAATCAATATATCTTTATTCAAATTGGATGTTTAGTACAACACTTTTGAATCGTCCAAACATTTTTTTTCCCTACCACTCGTTATTGGACATATTTTTTAGCTGCGGAGAAAAACTCCACAACATTAAAAGCATAATGTAACAACATTTACAAATCATTATGTTGTTACAACGTCAATACAATCATGATTTATTTAATATAGAAAACCTGTTGGAATGATTGGAACAGTTCAAACCCAAGCATTTTTGTCTGTAATATAATCAGACACTTTGTAATAAGCTTTTTTAATAAGTGCTTTTTTTATACTATCTTTGAATTTATTTATGCTTAACTCTTGGATATTGCTTGGGACTTTATTGTATAAGCGAACACAAAGACCTTTAAATGAATTATTGATTTTGTGAAGCCTAGTAGTAGGTAAAGTTAGTTTATTTTTGTTTCTTGTATTAAGTGTGTGAACATCACTGTTTTTAAGAAACAAATTAATATTTTTTCTTACAAGTAATAAATTTTCGTAAATGTATTGTGATGCGACCGTCATTATACCAAATTCTTTAAACCTATCTCTTAAGGAATCCTTAACTTTAAGATTATAAATTGATCGAATAGCTCTCTTCTGCAGCACAAAAATAGTTTGAATGTCGGCGGCGTTTCCCCACAATAAAATTCCGTACGACATTACACTATGGAAATAACTAAAGTATACTAATCTGGCCGTATCTACAGCGTATCTTCATTACGGCATATGCTGCAGAACTAAGTCTATTTGACAATTTATCAATATGTGGGCCCCATTGAAGCTTAGAATCTAAAGTAATCCCAAAGAATACTGTGATGTCTACAAGGCCCATATTCCTATCCTTTACATTCACACTGGTTTTTACCTGTTTTACATTAGGTAATACAAATTTAATACATTTCGTTTTTCCTTCATTTAGTAATAAATTATTAACATTAAACCAGTGGACTACCTTAGAGATACAACTGTTCACGTCGTCAATAACTGTTTCTTTACGTTTGAGTTTAAATAAAAGTGATGTATCATCCGCGAACAATACTATCTCATGCTTATCTCTAACGTAGTAAGGTAAGTCATTAATATAAATTAAAAATAAGAAAGGACCAAGGATTGAGCCCTGCGGAACACCCATTTTAACCGGCGAACCCGCAGACTTATTGCCGTTAATGTCAACCCTCTGAATCCTATCCATCAGGTATGACGCAATAAGATCCAGATCAGTATCTCTAAATCCATAGTGGTGGAGTTTCCTGAGTAATGTTTCATGAAAAACGCAATCAAAAGCCTTGGACAAGTCGCAAAACACACCTAGAGCGTCCTGCGAGTTCTCCCAGGCGTCAAAAATTTGTTGTATAAGTTCAACACCGGCATCGGTTGTTGAACGACCCCGTGTAAAACCAAATTGTTTACAGTGAAGTATATTATATTTATTAAAATGTGATTGCATTTGATCTAACATGATTTTTTCGAAAATTTTACTAAAGGTGGGTAGCACAGAAATTGGTCTAAAGTTTGTGGGGTCTGATGTACTTCCCGTTTTATGCAAAGGAGTTATTTTACTGTATTTCATGAGGTCAGGAAAAACACCACAGTCAACACAATCATTAAATATGCAAGCTAGAATAGGAGCTATTGTCTCAATTACCGATTTAGAAACATCAACGGAATTGCCCCACAGATCCGTGGTTTTCTTTTTATTTAATTGGTGAAACGTTTTAATTACATCTTTGAAGTCAACATGTTTAAAATGAAAATGACTAGTACAAGGTTTCACGTTTTCTCTTAAGATTGATTCGGCAGCAATGGGGGAAGAGTTCAAAGATTTAGTAGTTGAAACTGGAATATCAGTAAAGAAATTTTCGAAAGCTGTAGCAACTTCAATATCTGAAGTAACCCTTTTATTATCAATATTTAAGTTATAATTATTATTGCGAGTTTTGGATTTTCCAGTTTCATCGTTTATAATATTCCATGTCGTTTTAATTTTGTCATTACTGTTCTTAATCTTTGAACTTAAGTAATTTGACTTTGCTAAGCGGCATACTTTTTTAAACAATTTAGAATAGTTAGGAACATGCTCTTTAAATTTTTCACTAGTGTTACAGTTTCTTTCATTATAAAGTTCATAAAGTGTCCTTCTACTTTTATGAATTCAGGCGTAGCCCACTTAGTAAAAGTTACCGCATCATTAACACAGATTTTTTTGGGTACAAAAACATTATTAAATTCAGTGCAGTATATATTAAAAAAATCATTATATAAATCATTTGGACTGTCTTTATATTTTAGATAACACATTTTTCTATCTAATTGAGTTTTAAAACGTTCCACACGATTAGCAGATTTTGGTACAACAGTGATGTGTTTTTTTGTCACCTGCTTGAGCTGATATGGAAATGTAATCAACTGGCCACAATGATCACTATCTAGTTTATTAATAATTTGTTTTTTCTGTGGTATGATATCTGTATATATATTATCAATACAAGTGGCCGAAGTGGCAGCTATTCTAGTAGGCTCAATGAATAAGTTTTTCAGATTGTATGATTGAAATAATTTTTTTATTTTACTACTCGAACTAGATTTTTGTAATAAATCAATATTGAAGTCACCACAGACAATCAACCGTTTGCCTGTAGTGTAAGTTTTCTTAAGAGCTTCATCCATGATAGCTTCAAAACAATCATACAATGCTGATGGAGGTCTGTATACGCTCAATACAACAAGCCGGTCCAGTTCCACACAGGCAATTTCTATTGTTTGCTCAACCGAGAGGCTCACAATATCTCTTCGTTCCTTAAATTTTAATTTTTTATTCAATAATATTAAAGAGCCACCGCGAATTGCATTTTCTCGATTGAACAAACTACCAACCTGATGATTATTGAAATTAAATATATTCTGACAACTTTTAAGCCAGTGTTCTGTAATACAAAAAATATCTATATTATTACAATTCATGAATAATTCAATTTCTAAGTCCTTACCCATCATTCCTTGAATATTAAGATGCACCAGGTTGATAAAACTTACATTTTTTGCAATGTTTTTGGATGGGTTTTTTTTATCTATATTAAAAAAACAATTATTTTTATTTACATTATTATTTAATGTGCAAGAAGAATTATCTTTTGTCTGATTGGTTAATTTAAATATTTATTATGATTTTGTGTGGTTTCAGTAGAATAATTACTGATTGTCATGTCAATAGAATATTGCTCAATAGGAGCAAGTTGTTTAGCCAAATTCTTGGCTGACATAAAAAAGAAATATGATAGCGACTTAGCTACCTGTCTTTTATTATAATTGGAAAGATAATATTTATCTTTCGTCAAATAAAAATTTCTAACATAATTGTTAGAGTCAATCAAATGATATTTATTGCTTTTACAAATTGTATACAAAAGCATATTTAATTTGTATCTTAACAAATTTTCCTCCTTTGGCAGACTGTTGCAGTAAGGCAATGTGAACAATACAATTTTTTTCACATTTAATGCATTTAAATCTGTCACATATTTTATTAATAACTTTTTATTCAAATTGCCTCTATTTCCTATAAAAAACAACAAGGTGTGGCATTTACTGTAGCTATGCTTACTTGCCTTTTCTAAAATATCATTATAAGAGGTACCAGGCATACAGTAATTTGTTATTGAATGTCCCATTTTAGATAAAAGAGGGCCCATATTCTTCCCAATTTCATCACTAAACATTATAATATTGTTATTTTTATTACCTAAAGATGCATTTCTTGAGTGAGTTACTTTCACTGGCGTCAAGTATGTACCAATTGGCTGATGTTGGGAATCAACAGATCTAGACTTTTGTTGTAAAGTGGAGGAGTCACAATTGAGCGATGATTGAGTTCCCAACTGTTTACAGTCACAAGTGTGATTGTTAGTTAACGAATTAAATCTTTCATTATTGTAATTACATAAATCAATTAACTCATTCATGGCCTGCATGTGTTCCTTCATTTCACATTGTGCTAATTCATATTTTTTGGTTACACTTGAGAGACAATCTTGCAGTTTATCTATTTTACTTTGTAAAATTTGAGTATCTGTTTCATATTTTAAACAAATGTTATTATATTTTGCAGAATAAATGTCCAATTTATCAATTAACTGTAATCTCTCCCTGTTTAATTTAACATTTTTTATAAAGAATTTTTGTTTTTTAATTAACTTTTGAGTTTTTTTAATATATCTATTAATTTTTACATATTTCTTTAATTTGTTTCTATTACATCCAACAACCCCCAATTTGTTACCTCCAATAGACATCTCGGAATAGTCGATTGGTTCCATAGATGGCGTATTGAGGTTAATCCGGAAAAAAGCTTCGCGATCCTCTTTAGCACGACACCGCCTCCCACGCGTTCTCTTTCGAGCATCCTGTTATTTGACCAGGTCATCCCCTGGGAGGACCGGGTCAAGTACTTAGAAGTGACGTTAGATAACCGATTAACGTTTGCACCTCATCTCAAGATAGTTCGTGTTCGCGCAGTATTCATTCGCGGCAGGCTATTCCATCTCATAGGGACGCGTAGCAAAATGTCACTTAGGCATAATTTGACAATTTACAAAACTTGCATGTGCCGTATCATGACCTACGTCGCGTCTTAAACCATTACAAACGCTGCAAAATCGTGTTATGCGCGGTGCCAAGGGTTGCACGGGTTACGTCTCTCCGTAGCTCCGTAGCCCAGCTAACGTATCTCCGTAGCTCCGTAGCCAAGCTTACATCTCTCTGTAGCTCCATACCCTAGCTTCCATCGCTTTATCCACGTTTCTCCCCGTTGTCGAACTGGTGCCGCCTAGCCGTCAACCAGCGGTCGGCGAGCCGAAGGCACTGTGTAGCCACATTGGTGCGAACGGTATATTGCCCTGTTTTGTATGGACAAACCGTCGATCAGCGAGCCTTGAATGATTGAATAATACACTGTATGTATTTACACTGTCTGGCACTGCAATTAAATGTGAGTGGAAGTTGTATTAGTAGCGACATGATTTTTTTGTAAATGTTGCTATTTCTGTTAAATGCTAATGAGTTTCTTGCGCCCATTCTTCTCATCAGCTAAAAGATATCCTCAATGGGTGGCAGGAAATAATATTGGACGATTCAAAAGAGCATTCAATAAGTAAAGTTGAATAAAGTATCATATTATTTTATTTCAGTAAAAGGTAGTTTATTAATTATTTATTAGGACCACCAGAGAAAGTTGCATTAAACCTTATGTATAAACATTACAGTGACACATAAAAAAATCAAAATTCTATTGAAGGTAGCCACATCACATCACACAGCCATAATTAATAGTAACAACAAAATTAAAAAAATATATATATAGTATACAAAATAAAGTGCAAAAGCAAAGATTTTCGCAGATGGCCATCGTCAAGCAACAAATTGGTTTGCAATTTAGTATGGTTGTGTGGTTTTTACACAATTCTCAAAAACGCTGGTTGATAAAATTTCGTGTTTTAATGTGGATTGTATGAGTGAGTGAGGTGATTCTATGACGAAAGTAAAGAGATATACACAGTTCTTGCTTAATCAAAAGGATAAGTAAAATCCACTAACCTTGGCTTACCTTAGCAAGTGAACGTCACCAACTCCGGAGTCTAACGCACGGCGTTACGGTACTTTAGGTCCGCAGGATCTTGCAGCAAGTACGGAATTATCACTACAAACAAAGGTCTCTATAGCACGGCTATAAACTGTGGAAATTGATTTACACTTAAACGCAAGAGATATTGTAGGCACGGCGAGAAGAAACGTTCGACTCGGGCGCGGACGATGTAAATTATGAGTGAAAAATGAATGAGTGAATCAGTATTAACTTACCCTCTTAATATTAGGCAAAGACTGAACAATAGTTTTATAGCTGTTTTTAACGCTTTCGTTCAGTGTATTTGCCATGATTATTGACACCAAACATCCGCCATTAATTTATAACGTTAACTGATACCCTCGTTTTGTATTAGCATACTTATTTTAAACTGCAAATTACGACCCCCGCTTGTTTAGTGTTTTCCGAATGAGCGGTTTTTATTGCAACTGAATGTGTAATGTTGAATAAATTCACATACTTAACCATATTGTTCTTCTCACTAGTGATACATTGAAATTGAATTTATTCATTAATGCAAAACAATGATAGATATTAATTAATAAACGTAATTATTAATGACCTGAATTAATAATACTGGAATGACGATTACCGATTCCTGGATTTTTTTATTAAGAAGAAAATAATTGGACAGGTTAGTTTATAGCCCTGTTGCTGGAGCGACACTAAAGGCAAATGTTGTTAATTGTCGCGATGATGGACGTTTATGGTTCTGTATGCGATCTGACTGAAGTTCTGAAAAACGCGTTTTCTTCGAAAACACAGCTCAAGTTAATACACTGCAGGTGTACAAGGCGCCCGGGAGTGTAATGATGATGATTGGTATCACAAAGGAAGACGGGAATTTTTGCCTAGGAAGCAATAACAACATAGAATATATCATTAAAAAGGGTTTTATGTACTTTCATTATTATTATGGCAAAGTGCCCCAAATTGCTGTGTGAAAAGAGTTATGACACAAAAAAAGCAACCAGAAAATAATTTTAAACTCATTACTCTGGGATCTTATCAACTGCAAATAGAATCATATTGTGCTGAGCATTTGCACAATGGCCTGTATATAACTGAAGTGAAAAGAAAAAAAAATACGAGATTTGCATCGGTACAATATGCCTCAAAATGTATGGTCAATAAGTGACCGTATACAGTCTCGTAATGTAAGGACAAGAAAATATTTATGTAATATTTTGGTTAGCAGGGATTGACATTATATGGCACGTGCTTGAAAGGGTACCGGACAATTGGAAGTTATGCCCATATAACTTTTATTGTGTGATATCTAGTTGTAGGAAAGCATAAGCCTTTTAATCATGTGACAGATATAGATTGATAATATATTTGTCATTTAGATTTGACATATATCGCTATCTATCTAATGCAACTAGTACTGTAAGATTCGACCCACAACATTTAAAAGCATCAGGTGCTAAAGAATATACCTATACATACAGAACTCTTAGTGTGCAAGAGCAACTCGCACTTAACTCAGTTTTTGGTACTTCACTATGGTAATTTTATAAAATAAATGAACATTACATTATTGACGATTATCTTATAAATAAACACTTCTGTATTTGCGAATAAAGTCTATTTTTATTGCGTCATAACTTTATTCACACAGCACCTTGGGACCTTTCGCAATAGATAAAGTACATAAAAAAATATTTCATTGATATGCCGTATGTTGTTATTGGTTTATTGGTTCGACATAGGCAGGCTTCTATATATTGTTATCCGTTCTCCTTTGAGATTTTGCCATTTTTGTAAAGAAATCATAATTTATTTTCCAAACTAACGAATGCACTATACATATGCGTGATCAATTTAATAGAATTATTATTATTTCATTAAAGAAAAACTTTTTAAGAGATCTTGTCAAATACGTCTAATACAATAGTATTGATTTAACGTGCATTAGAATTTTCAGAATTAATCATCTTTATTTTTGATTGATTCATTGAGAAGCTCGATGGCGCAGGTGGCTAGCGCGTTCGGCAGCGATCGTTGAAGTTAAGCAACTTTCGCAGTGGTCGGTCATTGGATGGGTGACCAAAAATCTTCTATCTCGAGTTCCTCCGTGCTTCGGTAGGCATGTTAAGCCATTGGTCCTGGTTGCACATGCACTCATTAGCAACCACCAGTCCTACTGGGCTCGCATGGTGGGTCACGGCCCAATTTGCCTATTCCATTCTTATGGAAGGTCTATGTCCTAGCAGTGGGGACATGGATAGGCTGATGATGATTTTTCATTATGCGATTGTATCCTTAATGTTGTTAAACTTAATTTCCATTTAAACAGTAACATCTATGTTGGTTCAGGCAAAATTTATTGCTGATTGTTTTCATGTAATGCTCGTAATTCGCCTTTTTGCACGCAAAGCTGCTCGCCATTAACATATTGATGACGGTCTTTTGGCTTAAGTTATGCATGATTTTCGATTAAAAGGCATCACCATAATATACAAACCTAATTATGGAAGGGCCACCCTGTCCATTTTTTAAACTTTCTTTAAACTCTAAGTTTGATGATTTCGTATCATAAGAACATTTTCGTCAATCACTGTTTATAATGATCTAATCGTGACAGTATTATTTTTTACAGAGAAGACATTACTGCTCTTTCATGCAATTAGATAGTTCTCAAAATCCACTATACTCATTGATTGCCTTATCCTTCGAATGGTGGTAGATCGAAAAGCGTGCGGCAATGATACTGCCGCACGCTTACCTACCAGACCAGACCAGACCAGACCTACCACCACCAGACGTTTACCTTTTTTTTTATAACGCAGGTAAAAAATCTTTTTACAGACGACGGCGCCTTTAAGAGGCACACCGCCGAACGGACCTCACACCTGGTAAGACTAGCGGGAGCAAGTCTTACGGAACCCCCAGTGGCTACCCACCGAGGACCCCGCAACTCTTACGGGCGCTTTACAGCATAATATCCGCTAAAAAGTCCTGCGAATACCTTCTACACTGCTTAGTGCGAAGCCGCGGGGTCCCCGTTAGGGATTCTACCACGGACCAGACGTTTACCTGAACTCTTGCATCTTTATACATCAGTACCAATTTCACTTGTATCCACTTTAACACAAACCTTAAACTAACAAAACATAGTACTTAAACCTCATTCCGTTCACGGGAAACCTTCACTTTGAAATCTTGTATCATGCTCAATACATTAGGCGGACGTCCAATTTAATTTCAGAGGTGTAAATTCAAAAGTTCAACTTTGCCAATGAGAATTTGAGCAGTCTAAAACAACTGATGAACGGAAGTGTCGACCCAATTCTGTTTAGAGGACAAGGGGCATTGTACATGTTTGTAAGGCTGCGTTTTCACATAAGCGGAGCTGAGCAGTCTTTGAAAATTTACCAATGGCATAGCTCAAAATACACGATGTTACATTTTTTTTATCATCATTAAGATTAATAAAAATATCGATCATTTTAAGACACGTCACTAGTTCGAGGATCATTAAAAATAACTGTTTTTATAAGAAGTTAAAACTTCATTAGAGAAGAAATACATCACATAAAGAATTATGTGATGTATTTCAACGCCCTTCAAGCTTTTTTTGTATTTTTGTAACAGCCTGTACACATCTCTTGCTTCGTTTTAGTGGTGAGAAGAATAATTATAGCACGCGGAGTAAAGCTGAGTAGAGCGGAGAGTCGTCATACTGAACGAGGCAAAGCTGTGTAGCGCTGGGCAGAGTGGAGTTCAGTGTAGCTGTGCGAGTTGGAGCGTATTTTTTTTTGTTAAGCAACAACAACTTACGTTTTTTGTGATGTTTAACTGACAGCAAATAAAATTTATCCACAGAGTCGCTCAGTCCATCTTCACTCTTTTCCACACCGCACATCTCTACTTCACACATCTCCGATCGGCTCAACTTCGACTAACTACACAGCTTAGCTCTGCACGGCTCTTTTTCGCACTTCTTTAACGGAAACGGTTGTCTATGTCCACGGTGATGCTCAGCTCCACTACGCACAGCGTTCCTTCTATCTAAACGCACCCTTAATTTACCGGAATTAGAGCGAGCCCTAGCGACGCCCGCTTGGGCTGAGCGATTTACTTTATTTTCATCCCTCGTTAAGCGTTTAGTAATTGCATCTTTATAGCTTTAACATTTTTTTTCAGTAGAATAATATTATACGTTCCGTGCCAGTGTTTCGTAATACGATAAGGAGGAGTGGCGCAGTCCCCCTTTGAGACATAACCTTTTTTGCAGTCCAATGATTCTGTGTGATGTGCAAAGGATATATTCTTATTTTCCCTAAATGGAAATTTATTCGTGTTCGCTTTAAGTACTCTTTTTGTAAGTGTCTACTTGGTTTCCTTAAGTTGTTGAGTATATTGAATTTTACTTGTATCTCGTAATATAGAAATATAATTTTGTAAATCTTTGAAGCTTGTATTGATAATCCTTAGATTTTTTATATAGGCTTTACAAATTATATATTTTTTGAGTTTGTTGATGTATAGAAGAAAGTTTGTACGTTTTTATTGTCTGTGGTGCATTTGTTCTAAAGTTAGTCATCTTCTTAATTTAATTAAATGTTTTATTGATAAATAAATACATACATTATTTCGCTTTCCTCGTTTAAAAACTAAACTTACTTTTACTTACTGATACCATCATCATACCAACTTATAAACGTTAACAGATTCGCAGTTGTTTCTTTCACATTACGCCGCAATTACATTTAGTTGTTAGCCCGTATTTGGGTGCACGAAAGACATTACTCAAATTCGGGCAACCGAAGCAATATTAATGGCGCCATTACACTTGGTCGTTAGCCCGAATGCGTGTGCCAATGGAATTCGGGTAAACGACTAAGTGTAAATGGACGAAGTCTAGTACGCCCGTATTCTGGTAAATTTCCTTTTGTTTACCCGACACTGTTTTCTAGCCCGTATTCCAGTGTAAATATTGCTTCGGGTGCCAGAATTCAAGTAATGTCTTTTGTGCAGCCAAATACGGGCTAAGGACCAAATGTAATTGCGGCATACACTGGAATACGGGTTAGAAGACTTTGCCGGGTAAACAAAAAGTAATCTACCCGAATACAGGCGTACTCGACTCCGTTCGTTTACACTTAGTGGTTTACCCGAATTCCATTGGTACTCGTATTCGGGCTAATGACCAAGTGTAGTCTCGCCATTAATATTGCTTCGGGTGCCCGAATTCGAGTAATGTCTTTTGTGCACCCGAATACAGGTTAACGACCAAGTGTTATCGCGCCATTATTCAAAGGAACTTTGAAAAGTGAAATAAAATATAATATACTAGAGCGTACGCTCCGTTTGTTCAATGTTTCATGGTTGTCGATATGGCAATGAATATACAACGAATGTCTCATAAAGTATTCATCAAAAATTACATATTAAATATGTATACCACGGGAGGTGTATACTTAGCCGTTTCAAATATATTTTCCACGGGTTTAATCTCAAGTGTGAACGTCGACAAAAACCCCATTATGGCAACCTTATCTTGTTAACAAGCCCCTCTCCCTTTTAACTTTGACTAAATCCGGTTAGAGGACTTTTTATTGATAAATGGAGACCATTTTCAGACATATCAGTCAATGCCTCCAACAACGGCCCCACTGAATAAAAATAAAGAAGTTTGTATACTATATTAAGTAAATGTGTGAGAAATTCGGGATGTTCTCAAATTATTTTTCATTTGCAGATAAGGTGGGAACCGTCTTGCATTTTTAAGTGCCAAAGTCGCAACGACCAATTGAAGAAACAAATATACATTTGCTTAAGCAATTTTTACTTACTTATATTTATAGTAAGTGCCAGTTTTATTGTCGACTAGCGGTCGCTAACTTTAGTTTTTGAGAATCCCTCAGGGACCTTTTTTTTTCTCAACATGACAATTAATTTGCACACCCTCATTGGGTAAGAATACAGGTATGTAATATGTTCTTTATTTCTGTATCACCATTTGTTACCTATTCTACAAATAAAGATTATTATGATTATTATGCATTTACTAGACTGGTTCCCTGCTACTTTTTTTGCAGCAACCTCGGAATCCTAAGGGTTTGTTGAGATCTTGTATGAATAAAAAACGGTCGAATTGATAATCTTCTCCTCTTTGAAGTCGGTTAAAAACAATGTGCGATGACGCATGAATACTTTAGCGTCACTCGCTGAGACTTTTTATTCAATAATTCTGAAGTCTTAGCATGTAATACCAATCTTCATGATCCATCCTTTCATATCCGTGGATTTGAGAATGGCGTTAAATGCATCTATAAAGTGTTTTGTTTTTATATTGCACGTTGGCAAACTGATCGTGCCAAGTACATAGCATGTTCCTGCTGCATCAGATATCTGTAAGGTATTTGCACCCATGACCGACAGGAACCAATGATAGAGATTTTAACGTGTAATCAATGAAAATAAGAGTTGGTAACCGATCACTAAGTATTATAACAACAAGCTATATACGCTAGTTACCACATTAAGTAATCGGTTACCTATTTTCGCTAAACGATCTATTTTAACGAGCTATAGACGATCGGTGTTACCATATCGCACCTTTATTCCAATACTGTCATTATCATAAAATAAAATTAAAATACAGGATTTGAAGTAATGTGTAGATTCATAACGTAGCAAATAGATGGCGTTGTAAACTATTTTTTGAAGAATTTTGTTTAATGACAGTATTGGAATAAAGGTGCGATATTTAGTGATCGGTTACCTACTCTTATTTTCACTAAACGAGCTATTTCAACGAGCTATAGTATACGCTCGGTGTTACCATATTTAGTGATCAGTTACCTACTTTTATTTTCATTGATTACACGTAAAAATGTCGATCATTGGTTCCGGTCGGTCATTGGTGCAACTACCTTACAGATATCCGATGTAACAGGAACATGCTATGTACTTGGTACGATACAGCTATAGTATACGCTCGGTGTTACCATATTTAGTGATCGGTTATCTACTTTTATTTTCATTGATTATAGAAAAAAATTACGATCATTGGTTCCTGTCGGTTATTGGTCAGTCCTTATCTGTATAGAGTTAACAATAGACAATTTTCGACACTATTTAAATAAATTACCAAAGTTACATAAAATAATTGCAACATGAATTATCCTTCGGATACAGCTCGCCTCTATTGCTATCAGCCAGCAAACCTACTTGACTATAACGACATAATCCTACCGAGACTACGTTAATAGCCTTTTTACAGCCGTGGTCACTTACAGTTAAATTGTAGGAAACGCTGACACTAATTCTATTAGGACTCGGAAGCAAGCTGCTCGGGCGTTAACATCTGCTTGCTAACCGAGCAATACTATTAGAGGAAAATAGTGCCTTGCAGGGAATAGTTTTATTGTATGTGTTCAATTTAAGAGGGGACGACGGTGGGAGTTTAATTTTTAACGCTGAAAATCTTTCTTGTATTTATGATAATTTCTGTTATTACCGGGATTGCTACCATGTACTTTGTTTTTTGCGAGTACCCGATATTTCGACACTCTTGTAAGCGCCAAGATCACGGAGTTTATTGATTTTATTTATCAGTAGTGCGTGTTTAGTGACTTGTAATTATGTTACTCTCATTTTCCTGCTGGTAATTATCTGCTTATTGTATCAATGATAAAAAAATAGAATTTTAATTCAACTTAAAAGATATACCACAATACAGTAAAAAATAATAATAATAAAATAATATTTCCAACACTCACACCAATTAGCGTAGCCCCAAAGTAAGCACTGTAAGGCTTGTGTTTAGAGAGTATATTGTTCTGTGTTTGTGTTATAGGATACTACGGTAACGGATAGAATACATATACTGTACATATATAAGTATATTTATATAGAAATACATATAAAACATCCATGACTGGAGTACAAATGATCGTATTCATCACACAAACATCTGCCCCCACCGGAATTTGAACCCGGAACCTCTCGAGTGGGCAACACCATGAAACCCGGCGTACAAACCACTCGGCCACGGAGGTCGTAAATGTTCTTCAATACCAAACGTAAACAGAAACCCTTGAATATAAATAATCTAATTAAAGCCGCTGTAATGTTTTGACTTTTAGAGATTCCTAAGCAGTGGTAACACTCATTATAATTCGGTTAGCGGCGAGATTTCAATTTATGTCACCAAAATTTCTTTTCGAGCTTAGTGAATATTTCGCAGATTCGCACCGGTGATTTAGTGGTACGAGGTCTGAAATTCAGAAATCTATTATAATGGCAGTCAAATAACATTTAGTCAAAGTTGAAAGGAAGCGAGCGTTAACGAGATAAGAGGGTCTGTAATGGGCTTTTTGTTGAACACCACGCTCCGGGATTAAATCTACGAAAATACGCAAGCATTAATTCTGTTACAGCTCGGGGGTTTGCACATGGGCCGTTTGTAGGTAACAAGCTTGAACAAGCGCGGTGGATGACGTGTTTTGGCCACAGAGCACTCCCACCAGAAACCGCGTACAAGGGCACTCACTTGTTTGGCATTTTGACCTATCTGGTGCAGAAGGAACACTTGGCTTTACGATTTTATTGTACTTCACCTAGTGTGCAAAATTTTCCATCTTTACAAAGTGCCTAATCATGGACATACCACTGACTAGCTAGAGTAGTGCATAAGATTCACTACTCACACAAAGATACTACCTTTATTTACCTTACAACATATTATTTATGTGTGAGGAAATACCCGGAAAGTCAAGACAGCTGTTCAAGCCTTACGGCAAACCGACTAATTAATCGACTAATGGCGCGATTACACTTGGTCGTCAGCCCGAATACGACGTGCCAATGGTATTCGGGTAAACGCCTAAGTGTAAATGAACGGAGTCGAGTACGCCTATATTCGGGTAGATTTCCTTTTATTTACCCTACACCGTCATCCAACCCGTACTCCAGTGTAAATATTACTCTGGGTCCCGAATTCGAGTAATGTCTTTCATGCACCTGAATACGGGTTAACCGCACCTAGTAACCCGCGTAAACTATCATAAAGGTATATACAATGTTTTAGTCCATTCTCGTTCGAAAGATACATCAAAATACGTCTGGCAAATTCTTAAAAATAAAAATTCGTTATTTTTTAACTTTCAATGCATAAAATGATGCAAATTAGCATTGTTTCTAGTAAAAACGCGTAATGTCATTTTTGTGGCTTACAACAACTTACGTGGGAGGTTTCGACATTTTATCCGATCCTAGGTTCGGACAAAATGTTGAAACTGATAAAATAAAGCGTTTATTTGTTGCTGAGAAAATTAAAATTCTAAAGCTTGACGTTTAGTTTGGATGATAACGCAGTGTAAGATTAGTGACGTCATTCTAAATTGAATATGGAAGATCGCGGCGGTCGTGGTATTCTATGTGGTACTTCCATGATAATGGCTCAATTACACTAGGTCGTTAGCCCATATTGGAGTGCACCAATGACATTACTCGAATTCGCGCATCGGAAGCATTATTTACACTGGAATACGGGCTGGAACACGGTGTCGGGTAACCAAAACAAAAACTACCCGAATACGGACGTACGTCCGTGATTCCATTTATTTACACTTAGTAATTTACCCGAATTCATTGGCATTCGTATACGGGCTAACAACTAACGTAATCGCGACATTAGGGTCTCAATTTAAGAGGTTTGGTGATAAATACGAATCATAAAAGGGCTTTACTTTCAATCTAATAAGACGAACTGCCCAATCTTTCTTATATTTAAATCAATTGAATTAAAGCTTCTTTTAAAAACATATTTGGTTTTCGCAATTTGACGAACACATAAAGCCTCGAGTGCGATCCCACATTCCGGTAAAAATTGCATGACAGTAAAGGCTGTCGTAAGATGTGGGTATATGTAATATATCCCACATTTCTGGAGTGTTTCCCTGAATTTAATTGTGTTTCGCTGTCCGTCGTACGGGTCTTAAATAGCAGAGTGCACTGTCGCACCAGATCCTCGCATATCGCTTTAATCCTAGCCTGCACCTAACAACCGTGTATGCACCGCACCTTTGAAATTATCCAGGAGTAGTTAAATGTCCGCCGTATGCAGCTAAATCTGAAATACATCCTTTGCATTAAGGGACATCTTGCTGCACTCAAATGAAGCTTTATCGAGTTCAGTACCCTTAGCATGAACCAATATCTATATCGTATAGTTAAATTCGATTTCGATACGCGTCAAGTGTGAAGAGGTTTTATATGGAAATTTGAACAGCGCCACAACGACCGCGACATATGACGCGTATTGAGATCGAATTCGATATTGGTTCGTGCTAAGGGTACAGGACATTACTTCATCTCTGTTAACTATTTTAATGAATGAATGAATGTTCTTTATTGCACTATTTAACAAAATACATAAAACATAAAACTCAAGTACACAACACAAAAGGCGGCCTTATTGCTAAGGTAGCTCTACCAGGCAATTCGAAACAGATGGAAAGAGACTTTGCTCCAACATTCTTAATTCAAATTTAAGCTTTCAGTTTAGCATATTACTTTATTCTTGTAACTATTTTAATTCAAAAGAGGTGGAGTGAGGTTTAAACATGTTTTTTTACAATATAATTTAGGAACTTTAGTGCAAGTGGGCTTTAAACAAACTTACTCGAATAAATTATTACATAGAAAAAAAATATCATCTGCAACATTTAATATGGATGAACTATTTATTCAATTTGTCCGTAAATTACGTTGAAAGTCGTATTAATTTTATCCATTGATTGAAAAATCAGCCTTAAATATAATCTTTAGGTTGCACGAAATTGTTTCAAGGGTCAATATTGCTGGATGCACGGCGTAATTCTAGGAACGTTATCAGACGGCTGTAACTAACAGCCGTGTAAGTTATAGCCGTTGAGAATACTATCTACCGACGACGTGGAGTTTTACGAGGACATCATGAATTAATGCTGGACAGGTAGCGATAGAAAAATATTAGATGCGTCAGCTGCTGCGTCAAACCCGACTGCTTAATTATACTTCAAATAAAAACTGAAAAGAAAAAAACAAGTCCAGTTGTCTATAATTCTGTTAATAAGAAACAAAGCTACTTTAACAGTCGGGACCCATTAGATATTCAAGAATACATAATATTTTTCAACAGTGGGTCCCGACTGTTAAAGTAGCTTTGTTCCTTATTAACAGAATTATAGACTACTGGACTTGTTTTTTTCTTTTCAGTTTTTATTTGAAGTATAATTAAGCAGTCGGGTTTTTTTATTTTTAAATTTACCTTTTTTATTTCACACTTTTTAGTTAGTTAGTATTTTAAGACGGTATATACCGTAGTCTTGTTACTTCAGTAAGGGAATTAATATCGCGGGAATTATTAAGTACCTTGCGTCGGTCTAAAAGATTGATTTATTAAGACATATAAAGACTTTACCAGCGGGGTCAAGGCTACAGATGGGCCTCAATTTTCGCAAAAATGTGTGAAGTGAAATCAAGTCGTTACACAAATATCTCTAATGTATGTAAATTTTATAAACTAGCACTTGTTTACTCAAAAAGTCATCTTTTGTTTATGTTTTTTTTAATAGTTTAGCAGTAAATATAAAATTCATTTACTTTTATTCGTCGACTATTTAAAATTGGCAGTGGCTGCATTGTCATGTCAATGCCGGACGTCTAAGATTGTGATAAACACAAATTCAGCGTCAGTCCCTAGTCTCATAATTTGATATACCTACATAATTCACAGAAACCCAATATGTAGATGCCATAAATTTTTAATCACCCTATATACAATACCAATCAATGACGTTTATGTCGCAGGTTGAAGAAAGCAGTAATTTCTGTCTGTTGTTTTGGACAATGGTGGCAACTGCCTTAGATCACTAAATTAAATAATTATGCAATCACCAAAGCAAAGTTTTATAATATTTGATTAAACTAAAGGCGCTTAATAAAATTTCCATAACGTTAGGTAGAGCACCATAGCAATCTCATTTATTATCAATTTATAGTTCTCTTTGTAGTTTTCTTTTAAAGCGTTCACATTTAACAGGTCAAAGACTTTGTGTTCGACCCTTTTTTATTGGTAGTGTAAAGCTCGAATGAAGAGTACTCCCAGTAGTGCAATCGTGGCAATATTTTCCAAATTTTTTTTTTGTTTAAAAAAATACCTAATAACTTATCACTGTTAAGCACAAATGCTAAGTAACTTTTACAAATATAATCAAATAAACCTATTACATACTTACTTTATTTTTAAATCTTTTTCATCAATTAAATACTTATCTTATCCTAACTATTTATACTAATATTATAAAGAGGCAAGATTTCTATGTTTGTAACAAATAATCTGTCAAACTACTGAACCGGTTTCAAATATTAATTCATCATAAGGTAGCTACGTTATTTATTATAACATTTTTCTTTATTTAAATACATTTTGTCCGAGTGACATAGGCTATATTTTATCCCGATAAATAAATTTCGCCCGTACAATGCCCGGGTGGATCACTAGTAAGTATAATATAATATTATAGATGCGAAAGTGAGTTAGTTTGTTGCGCTTCCGTGCCCTAATAGCTAAATCGAATATAATGAATTCCCATATAGAAGTAGATGGGAACTTGGTTCTTAGCTACAACATCGCAATACTTATAGGCGTAGGGTGATGAAAGGGGTGATTTACCTAAAAAAATCTACATTATTTACTTTGAATTTTGCAGAATTATTATAAAACCAATATTATCGCGAGCTGAATAAATACAGAGATTCCAATAAGTATGTACTTACTAGCGAAAAATGGGTTATTTGTTATTATTATATTAAGTAAACCTTTTTTGTAACATTAAGTAATATCGTTAAAAAAAATGAAAAACAGGAAAATTCTGAGTTTTTCAATAAAATTCAATAATCATAAATACCTATTATGATAATATATTTTTCATCATTTAATAAGAAGGAACTGTAGCACAGTTTTATTGTAAGTACTTCGTACAGGATAAGATACTGCGAGTAGCCCATTTTTTTCTTTTTAGCCTAGGTTTTATCCACGTTTATAAACACCTAAATTAAAATTATTCTCTTAGTGTACTCCAACATAGTACACCGCGCTATCACTTTATCATCGTTGTAACTTTTTAAATATTTGTCGAAATGACATAGTGTAAAAGGCAAAGTTTATTGTCTTTAAATATAAAAGCGTTAAAAGTATTTGTTTTGATAAAATATAATTTGTTAATACAAAATGTGCATTTTGGAAATAGATATCAAATAATATTTGAGTTTCGATTCACTATTTTAGCGGTAATGACTTACACATTAAAAATAGATATATGGTGTCACGGACTTTTTTTTAGAATTATTTAAGAGATAAATTTTCACTCTACATTACATTCATGTAACTTTTATTGTTTTTGCAGTGCAGGCCAAAATGGCTCGCAGATGGGAGATTTTTTTCCGTCTTATGTGACACTTATTGTTATATATTGGCCAATTCACTCAATAACTAAATAAATTATTATATATATGTAATTATCATATATGACCTATATTACTGTTAAGTTTCATTAAAATCCATTTAGTATTTTTTAGGTGAAAGAGTAACAAAGATCCATACAAACGTAAGATTGGAATTAAAAGCGCAAGTGGTTAATATACAACTTGAAAGCGTTGTAGATCCTAAACAATCATATAAAATGAAAAATGGTGTGAGGAACCTAAACATGATTTTCGATTATCTAGACAGTGATACCCCACTCGACATATTTTGACAACTTATTTTTTTTACTTCGTCACAATATGGCGCCTCATTTTGCCTATATTGAATTTTGATTACTATCATATCTTGAGTAGTACTCCCATGATTGAGACGAATCGATTGATGTATGAATCATCAAAATCGGTCCAGGCGTTTGGTCTCTAGTGTGCCACAAAGGAACAAACATACATATATAGACTGTTAAACACAATACCCTGTCTGCGCGTCGCGCTTCGCGCTCTTGCATTGCGCAGCCGGGTAAAAAGGCCACAGATGAAATAAAGCGTAACTGGAAGGACGTACACACAGGCTTTATTACTTACATGGAAACAAAAATCATTCTTATTTAATTTTCACAGGGAGCCTGTACCCCTAGCACGAACCATTATCGAATTCGAATAGTTTGCAAACCGAAATGTCAATGCCAAATTTTGTATGGAAACTTGAACAGCAGCGGCACAAAGTACGTAACGAGAACTAAAAATCAGTACACATTTGACATTGACATTCGGACTCGCAAACGATACGAATTCGATATAGGTTCGTGCTAGGGGTACTGATTGCTAAACAGCAGCATGTTTCAGGCAATTTGCAAGATAGCAAGATAAAAATGGTGTAGTTCTACGAATCCATGATGCAAGCGCAACTTTAAGAATCCCACTATTATTTTAAATGTGAAAGTTTGTATGTTTGTTACTCGATCACTCAAAAACGACTGAAAGGATTTAGATGAAATTTAGACCACATATTATGACTAGGAATGAGACATAGGATACTTTTTATCCCGAAAAAATGTAAGGTTCCTGAGGAATTCTCCGAAAACTAAAGCTAACGCGGACGGCAGCTAGTCATTATGTGAAAAAGTCTTTCCTCGGCTGGGATTTGAACCCAAGTCGCCCGTGTAGGAGGCGAGCTTTTTACCACTGAACCACCGATGCTTGTTGATATAGTCTGAATTTTTAATAACAATCAAAACTGTAATGCGACATGCTACAGTCGAACGCAAAAAAATGTAGTGATGTAGTAAAAGTTTCACCTACACATAGGTGTCCTCGCACACGGGCCACCACAAAACGCCGCCACGAGAAGCTAGAAGCGGCTACTAAAGTGGCTGAAGCGCGCGACAGCGGCCGGCTAAGGCAAGGGAGAGAGGGGTGGGGAATCGCGCGAATCACGTGTGGTGGCGTTTTGTATCGGCGTATTAAGTGGCCGGTACGGGCCACAAGAAGCGAGCAACGACGATTTGTAGCGTGTGGCGGCCACCGGCGTATCGTGTGTGGCGAGTCCATATAAAATGTATGAAAAGTACAAGAAATATGCCGGTGGCGGCGTTTTGTGGTTGTGGTCGGTGGCCCGTGTGCGGCGACACTTATACATTGATGAGAAGAACAAAAGGAGATGAATAAGTTTGTATATCCAGTCCAACAAACAGGGTATTTTCAGTCAGTATTTTTTCCGGACAACATCGCGGTCCTAACTAATGTCAAATGTGCAATCTTTGAGATATCAGTCAGTAACGTTTATACAGCTCAACTTGCTATTTCTTTGATGCTCTCCCTACTAAGTAATGGATAAATGTATGCGACAATATTTATCCCGTAGCTCGAATAGGGACGATGACGGGATAAAGTCTTCGAAATTCTATTATTCAGTCAGTTAAATTTAAAAAAATAATGGAGCCTTATTTTTTCCTTTGTCAATCAACCAAAAATTACAAATTTAAAGCGCGTCAAAGATTAGGAGAGGGGACTTCCTCGTAACGTCCCTTCTGAGTAAAAAGTGTATCAAAACGTGACGTCATGCAACGTTTGAAATCAATGATTATATTTGTAATGTTTTGTTTATGTAGATAAAGAAAAAATGTGTGTCCAATACTTTTTGATAATTATCTGCCTGATAGACGAAGAAAGAGGTTCGTCATCGTCTCTTTTCGAGCACTACGCTAACAGTGAAATAGTACTTCTTCTTGTAGGTATTGTGATCTTATTGCTTAGAAATTTTCCAGGGCTCCACAAAATGGGAGATTGGGTCTGGGCGGGCAGAGTGAGAATGGCTGGAGCAGCACAATTTTCTGACGTATTATCTTCGCTTCAAAATTTCAACGCTGCGTTTTCAATAGAAAAAAGTAAATGTGTATATGAAGTTTTGAATACCTTCTCATAGGTCATCGCATGTCGAATATTTTGAAACTTTTATAAACTTCGTAATTGATCGATAGACCGAGAACGCCAACCATCCATTATTTTCCTTACAATGAAACTATCTCATCAATATAGTTATTTTGTAGTTTTATCCTTATATTAATTATAAGAGGAGCTCGATTACGCAGGTGGTAAGCACATTCGGACTACAATCGTAAAAGTTAAGCACCTTTCACGATGATCGGTCATGACCAAAAACTTGTTATCACGAGCTCCTTCGTGTTACGGAAGGAACATTAAGCCGTTGGTCCCGGCTGCATCTTTATTCGCTAGCACCCACCAATCCGCACTGCGCCCGCGTGGTGGGTCACGTCCCAGTCTCCTTATTCCATCCATAGGAATGTCCTTGCAGTGGCGACATTAATAGGTTCATGATGATGATAATGATGATGAAGGAGTTTTATGCAAAGACGAGAAACGTAATTTGCAAGTGCAGTCAAAGCTATGGATGGTAGATACACTTGTTCTACGAACATAGTGCTTATTGGTCCTTTTTTGGCATTTGCACATTAAAAATGTAACTGATCTAACTTAAAAAATGTCATGATACCTCATTTTACTTCAGTTCGACTTTGAAAATCACACTGTACAACACCGTGACGGAAAACACGAATCGAATTTTTCGACTTAGGTTACTTCCATTCTAAGGGGGAGTGAGGGTGTTTCGATGTTTAATTGGCATCTAGAGAAGCTGACGGTTATAAAATAATTTTAATTGTATTTTATAATTTGTATTTTTACTAGGAAAAACATTAGCTCAGGTAGCAAAAGAAAAGAAAAGATTTTTTTTACATGTGAAAGAAAGATGTTATGATTTGAGGTGTACATAACACGTTGTTCCGATAAAAAAGGGTAGGAACTTGTTGGTAGGTTATTATTTTTTTTAAATTCTTCTTTTCTTTAGATATTAAACTGCAGGCAATATCTGGTACTTATCTCTGGTAGCTCATTTTTTAAGAAAAAAAATATTCAGTTTCTTTTAATAGTTACAGGAAAACGCTGCACAAGTCAAGGTCACTAACCATCATGCAATTTGTTCTAGTGGAAACATTCAGTGTTATCTAACGCCACGACCATTCCCAGTGAAAGGGACCAGAGATACAATCTATGGAAGTGGGGACCAGGAAAATGAGTGGCCGTTGACTTTTTTCTCAACATCAAAGTTCAGAGTTGTTCAAATGTCGATATCTCAAAACTATCGATACTTACACTTACTAAAACTGTCAAAAAAGCCACTGTTACTTCTAACAGTTGCAGTAATTTATACTTTCCGGCACACAGAACCTATTTAGAAAACACTTTTTGGCTAGTTATAAAGGAAAAATGGAAGGTAAGACAAAACTAATATAATAATTATTCTTAAATTGGATTAATTTCAATAATGATAAAAACACGACTGTCGATACAAAAATAACTAAAAAGTAAAAATCAAGGGTTTATTTTTCGAATAGGATGGAATGTTAGTATATTTTTTAATGCTATCGGGGGTCTTTATTTTACTAGCACATTTTCTTATAACAATATTACAGGTATCATGCCATATATTCTACCATTCTGATGTGATGTACTTTTTAAATATGTTAGCGTCCGTCTGCGACTTCATCCATGTTAACTTTTGATTATTGTAAAGCCCACAGGTACTATGCCGTTATCCAAATCATAAACTATATGCGTATTTAATTTCATCTTCATCGGTTCTGTAGTTTTTGCGTGATTAAGTGATAAATTGTAACTAACAAAATTGCACATTTAAAATAAGAGTCTGATAATGTATTTTTTCTTGTAAGAAAGATCATCATAGTGTTACTTACACTATACATATCATTCATAAACGAACACTTTCATCGATTGGATTGGACTAACGCAACAACACTAATATATCCACATCGCTTAATTCGTTAGTCGTGGGTAGCACCGTAGATATTAAGTTTAATAGTGGATGAATGCCTGTTTTTTTTCTTAATTGAGAAAATAAATATTAAAAACCAACTTCATTAAAACAAAACCACTAAAAGTAAATGCAGCAAATGGTTACTCAGATCTATCAACCTACATGGCACAGATTCCAAATGTTATGTAAAATATTTTTGTTTTTGTTAATTTTCTCAAAAAGTTCGGAATCAATTTCGATGAAATTTACATGGGATCACTACGGGAGTGTACCCTTGTGATTACAAAAAGAGTGCTAAAATTGGCACTTAACTTACGGAGAAATCGCTTAACACACAGTGAAGTTAAAAAAGCATACAGTTGAATTGAGAACCACCTTCTTTTTGAAGTCGGTTCAAATGAGTTTGACAATAAGCCTGATTCTAGCATGATCTTCGTAACCTAATAGTTTTTACTATTATTGGAAAACTTAGTCGTTTATAGCATCTATTTTCATCCATGTCTGCACGGGATTCAAAGAAACGCTATATTAGTAAATAGGATAGTAATTCTAAACAAGATCTGGTATACGTAAAGAAGAAAAGAATAACGTCAACTACTTAAGCGACAAATGTAAGGGTGTATTCAGTAGTAACTTTTTGTGAGGGCAGTCATCCGAAAAGGAAAAGGTCACTTAAGCCTTAAACCTTGCTTGGTACTTGTGATATTAGTTAATTCAAGTATTTTATAGCGTTGATGTAAAATACATGTTTAAGTGCATGAAATACCCAAAGTTAACCAGTGTCCAAAAATAATTAACGATAGAACTTTGGGTAATGTATATAAACACCATGTTAATGCAAATAAACGTAAAAACTTTGTACATATACGCAGTTCTTATAAATCTGAATAAAAAACGTCCAATGCATAATAGTTAAAAGCAGATGAAAAAGCAAACGAATTCTAACTGAATATAAGTGAATGGCTGTTATTCGAAACTGTGAGCAACGTTGCCAATGTAAAGTTGATAATTATTCGTAGGCCTTCTGAAAATTAAGTATTTTAAGGTAAAATATGTTTTGCAATTCACAGGTACATTGTATTGTAATTGACCCCACTTCGAGGTTATTACAGGAGGTGCCTCTAAAATAGATTAATGCGGGGTTGTATCAATGCCCATTTATGTCCCCTGCTGATTGTGAGTGGAGTCGGTTGGCGCAGGGACTGTTTAACGATTAACCGAGGTTCATCTAATTAATTCATTTATCCCAGTGTTCCTTAGGGATTGCGTAAGACACTTGAGGTTCCAGAATAGTCATGCTTATCCTGTAATCATTCGAGCTCTTTATGTGTACGATTAACTAAATTTCAGCCTTTAGCTTTCACCCGTTCAACTAACTGAAATGTAGTTTTATATGAAATCATGGTTCCGCTTCAAGTTCATTAGAATTTATATAGCTACTGCTTGTATATTCGCACACTACAAGTGCTATAAAACATTTTTAAGGCTTAATAATTTGTTGCATACTTTTACACGATAGTTAAATGTTTTGGTGGGCCATAAGTTTGTGTGCCATAAAACCCTGTAGTTCTATAATTAATTCAGCTGTTTGTAATCCGTTTTATAGAGTATTTTGATAATTATATTCGTTAAATTTCAAATAAAATAGTATTAACGCAACTCAATCTATCTTAGTGTCACATCATAATTTAGTGCGCTCCACTACTCTCTTCCTTTAACATCTTCTAATGGAGTGTTTGCGAAACTGGCTTGTTATCTGTCACGGTCCAACCATTCAACCTCTATAGGTGATCAAGGCTTTTTTCCTCGGCACCTCAGCCACACAAATTCCGACTTTATAATACCCAACCGTAATGTCCATTTCGGAAACTGCAATGTTTGAATCAAACGTGGCTCACTCGCCTAATTGAATTCTGTTATTGGCAGGAAACTCTGGTCCTTCAGGTGTTTTATACAAGGCTCCACTGATTTTAGACGCCGCTCTGGGCGACGTGTTGGTTGAAATCGTTTCATTTACTTGATAAATTTGTCAATCGACGAAACCTCCTTTGAGTGGCCTTATTGACAGCCTGTAATCTTTAAGAGACTGAATTAAATATTTTATTTCAATTAGATACGCTTTTGTATTCAATATTATTAGGCTCGACGATTTGCGATTGACTGCATTTTGTGAGCAACCGAATGAAACCTACATAATTATTCTTAAAATACATGTCTTCGAGTAACTTATCAAGAGGAATTCGAGTGTTTGCATTGATTTAACACCTCGATTACTTTTAAATTTATTGGCGTTTATATTAACGTCTAAACTTTGTGAGCTAAAATTTGAAATACTTAACTTTACGATATTCCGAGGGCAAAGCTTATTTAAAATTTCAGATGATCTAAAAAAGTTGTTGATTACCTTTAGCCAGGATCTTGATTTTTAGTGATTTATTTAATCCAACCAGAAATGTAGTAGGACAAGTTCGTTGGTTTTCTAAAAAATACTAAGTCGCGCGCGTTGGTCCGCGTGTAATTTTTTCTAGTAAACTTTTCTTTAGATTTGAACATCTAGCAGTTAAATGCTTAAAACATAAATACTAATTTATCTTTATTGCAGTATTTCTTTAATATAGTACAGTACTATTTCAACATTTATCTAAATCAAGTATATATATATGTATTTTTTGTGTAACAGGTACTTAATTGTTTATCTATATACAGAAAAGACTTTATTCTGTATTGGATACACGAGTTCATATCTTGAGAGACGTAATAGAACCAAAGCAGCGCAGATCGTTTCATTATAAGACTGGAATATTAAAGTCATTCTATTGAGCATCTTATCTTTCGATTAGATCCTTTGTGTTTTCTCATGAGACGTATTTTATTTACAATTCATATAAAATATGAAACTTATAAAGAACCTATTTTTTAAAGTCCTTTTAAGTTTTATAATTTATCAAACTAATAATACGTAGTTGTGGTGGTTTGGCGTTTGAGTTTAAACATCTCTCTAAAAGACCATTTGATCGCAAGGATGACTAAAAATTATAAAAAACCCTTCAGACCAGATGAACACTCAGTCAATATTTTTATATATATTATATGCTATATTTAGCAAGGTAAAATAATACTAACACAGTGTTCAGTATCAGAAAGATGCGACAGAGCTCTACAGCGCAGTACGTGCCTTCTTAGAACAAATTTGCTATCTTTTCAATAAGAACAGTTAGACAAGCTCCAAAAACCGATGGGCATATCCAGTTTTATAAATGTTAAAGATTAGTAAATGTTAAAGAAGGGGAAGGTCATTGGAATTTGAATTTCCGAGCAAGTGTATTTTAATTTTTTATCTAACAAATTACCCGCCCCACTAGATGTTAAGTGATGGCGGAGTCCAGATGCGAACAGAGCTGGTACAGCAATTCTATCTGCCACACCAGCCATGCTCAATTTGCCGACCTGCAAGTTGCTTCTTCACGTCTCTTTTAAAGGATCCCAGGTTGTAGGAGGGAGGGAACACGTGAGCGACCAGAGCATTCCATTTGCGGATAGCGCGACAAAGAAATGAGTCACAATTTTTTTTGTTTAAGTTGGAATAGTGGTCAAAGTAAGTCGGTGTAGTACAAAGTTATAATTATATAAAAAATCTGTGGGATATTATATTAAAAGAAAATAAGAATACGTAACCCTGCATAACCCTATCATTTCAAACAAGACATTAATACTCTATATTGTATATAAATGGAATGTCTCAGTGAGAATGTAAGTATAATAGAACGAAGGAGCTGTGATAAATGATCGAATGGACAGACGGACAAGACACGGCGGTGTGTAAAGATTAATGGACCCTGACCCTAAATAGGAAAAACACAGTGTAACGATATGGATCGGATCAACGGCGCAATGTATTCTTGGTAACGGTATTAATTGTGTTTGATAGCTATAGTGAGAATCAAAATAGTGCTGATTCTATTAAATAGATTTTATTTTGTGTAAAAACTTTCTCATGGTATTGGAAGTGAAACTACATATTGGTTATGTTTAGGGGATTGGGTCAGAGTAGGCAACGGTGCAAGTGATATTTTTGGTTTCGCAAGAGTCTATATCATATAGGCTATGGCGGCCGCTTGCTATCAGGCAGGCCATACGCTTGTTAGCCACCCTTTTAACATCATTTAGATTAAATAAAACTAGTTTTAACGGGTCAATGCACGAAACTTTATCCATCTATTGACGTTTCGCAGCCTTTTCAGGTCCGCATCGTCAGAATGAAAATGAAATGAAATTGACCCGTTAAAACTAGTTTTATTTAATGAGTGATGTGCGTGAAAACCTAAGAAACAAATATCATTTACATTATCAAAAAATAATGGACACTGATTTTTTCTTATAGCTATTAGTGGTAATGGTAACAATCCCGTTACCATGTAACTTGTTTTTTATGAGTGAACAGGTGCGAGTGATTAGTGAGAATGTGACTAATAGTAGGGGTATCGAGCGCAGTAAAAAGACGACGTCAGAACCTAGATGTCTGCCAATAACATCTACCCGCAATTACTTCAGTTACTACGTGATCATGGCGCTTGCAACAGTGCCGAAATATTGGAGACTCATGAAAAACAAGGTACATGGTAACAATCCCGTTAATAGCTATAATGTTAGTGACCATGAAAGTTTAAAACAACTTTTTTTTCTTTTATGAATCAACCAAAAAATTACAATGATAAAGCGCGTTAAATTTTCGAAGGGGTAGCTCGTGCCGTCAGTTTTAAGTAAAAACTGTACCAAGACGTGAGGTCATGCTACATTTCATTTAGGCGGTAGGTCTTGACAGATTTTAAGAGTGTTAATAAAAAGTGTCTCATGTATTTTCTATAAATCATTATTGGTGTCGATTCTGGCATGTTTCTCTTAATCTAAAATTAAATTTGACAACAGTGTATCCTTGTCATTCTATATACAAAATGAGAAGAAGAGACTGATGTTAAATCTAGTTTTAAGTTTAGAAAATGATGTTAGTATACACCATTATCTTCTTTAATTTATAGTAGTCAAGTTTTCACAAATTACTTTGTAATTTTTTGTTTGAGTGATAAAAGAAAAAAAAATAAGTGTCCATTATTTTTTTTCTTTTATCAGTAAACCAAAAAATTACAAAGATTAAGTTTGTTAAATTTTGGAAGGGGGCCTCGTGCCGTCATTCCTAAGTAAAAATTATTTCAAGACGTAAGGTCATGCGACATTTCAAATCAATATCTGTTTATATAATTTTTATCTGTGTAGTGTTTTGGTTATGTGAATAAAAAAATACGTGTGAGAAACTTTTTCATAATATACCTGATAGACGAAGAAAAATACTTTAGTGATCATCCCTATAATTCTAGTTCGTTTGTCATATTTGTCGTAATTTTTTACATGAATTCCACGTAAGATTTCCACAAAAACATACACTGTCTGTAACAACTGTCAGCCGATTTCAATTGATTGGCATAAGCAACATCGAGCATGTGGAGGGATAGTTCTAGAGCTCTACATAAACACAAAACTACCGGAAAACCCTACGATAATACCGACACGGAATGAAGACTAGGTCAATATCTACGGGACAACACCATTTGAATAAACTTTATTGTCATAATAATAATAATTAAAATTGTTTATGACAGACAACAAAATGGTCCATCAAATCGTTAGTAACAATGTTTAACTTAAATGCTTTGTTAGTATATATTATTTCTAGGATTCAATCGATGTGTGTTTTTTTAAATACTGAAATTGTATTATATATAATATAAAAAGTAATCTAAACCAAATGTCAAACAAAATGAATTTATGTAAATAATTAATATTCTACATTTAAAGTCATATAATTTAAAATATCCTGTAATATAATTAAACGTACTTAAATGTCAAAGAATTCAAGTGAATTTAAATTTTCATTTCATTAAATACCAATACTCAGCAAGAGAACTAGGGCATATCGGATTTCCCGCTCGAATTGGAGCTCCCGTCTAAGGAAGTTACCTCCACCTTACAGTACACCACAGTAAAATAACACTCACTTTTGGTGGTGTCGTGTTTGTCGTGGTGAGTAAGGTTCCAGGGTTCCACGGGAAAGGGGATTGGGTCAGGGTTGGCAACGGCGCGAGTGATATTTTTGATATCGTAAGTGTCTTTAAGCTATGTTGGCCGCTTACCGTCAGGCGGGCCTTGTTTGCCAACCTTTTAACATATAAAAAAAGTTTTAGCAGGAATGTTAAGCCCGCTTTAGGCACGATATACTTCAATATCGCAAGTGTCTATAAGCCATGGTGGCTGCCATAGTAATTTATGTTATTAACAAGTTTGTTACCATATACCTCGGTTTTAATATAATTTAAATAACTATAGTGTTAATTAACATGGAAGTTTAAAACAATATGGCGGCTGCCTTTTCAAATACAAACATTATATTCCTTGAAACTTATAACGGGCCTTAGCCCTGACAATTGTGTTAACTCAATGTAATTATAATTGTGTAGGCGGTCAATTACTTATGAGCGGCCTTGGAGAGCACGGTATCAAGCGTTTGTTGGGTAACAATGCTTAAAGACCTTTTTATTAATGTCTTGCTAACAGCTTGTTATTATGTGGGTGGAAAAAAGAACGCTTATAAAAAGTATTTATTACAATCAAAACTTTCTTTAGGCATAGTCATAGTTAGTTTGATTTATTTTTACCGTGTTTTTGTTCGAAAGAAGAAAGTAACTACCTACTCAACAGAATGCTTGATGCAGTAATCCAATACTTCACCCTTGCATGCTGAGGCCGACTGATGTCCGTATGTTATACATATGTATAAATAAGGTCTTTACCTACGAAATTGACGTTTTTCATGAAATAAGTTAAAACCTCTTTTTACTATATATTTTATTTTTATAAATCAAAGTAATTACCCATGTAATCAATGCATTTTTACTAAGGTAGTGTCAGCTTAATGATACCCTTTTTGAAAAAGTTTGCTGGACGGCAGGCAGCAAATTCTTAAAAGGTATTTTGAACTGTCTCTCGGTTTGGAATTTTTTTCACTCTAAGAAGTGATCCAAGTTCTGGAAAAAGTAGAAGTCTAGGGGCAAGCAAGGTCTGGTGAGTACGGTGGATGACGGAGAACCTCCAACCCCAGCTCTTGTAACTTGGAGACCGTCTGCTGTGCGGTATGAGGTCCCGCGTTGTCGTGCAGGAGCAGAGGAGCCGAACAATTGACCAAAGCTGGTTGGAGATGTGCGTGCTTCTCCATCATTGTGTTCAGTTCTTCACAGTAAACATCTGCATTTATGCTCATTCCGCTATGTAAGAATCCAACCAAGGATCTAACCGACTTGTTGAGTGCTTGCGATTGTCGAAAAGAATCCATTTTTCGTCGCAAATAACGAACATTCCATTCATGGGATACCCATTTGTCAAGCTTGCCTATTTGACGCAAATGGACCAATATTGTTGTAATGCTAAAATTGAAAGCTGCTGCTAATTCAGCTGTAGATTGAGAATCATCAGCTTCTACGATCGCCTTTAATTCGTTATTGTCGACTAAAGTTTTCGGTCGACCACGGGGTTCATTTCTTAGGTCGAAATTTTCAGAGTGGAAGTAGGCAATCCAATAATGGGTGGTGTGATCGTTAGTAGTGTTCGCTCCCTCGTTGATGTTGCGTGCCGCTTCTGCCGGTTTGCTGCCACGACGGTACTCATATTCCACAATCACTCGAATTCTTAACGTTTCCATGACGACGAAAAAAATACAAATGTGCTGAAAACAGACTGACCATTAAACAAATGACTAATTTCCAAATATAAATTCCATATATTAAAAATAATAAATAAATTGAACAAAAAAATTTAATAATATCAATCCCGTCGGGGGCAGATGTTTGTGTGATGAATACGAGCATTTCTACTCCAGTCATATGGATGTTTAATATTTATTTCTATATAAATATACTTATATGTACACTATATTTATTGTATCCGTTACCCTAGTATCCCATAATACAAGCGTTACAGTGCTTTCTTTGGGGCTAGGCTAATTGGTGTAAGTGTTGGAAATATTTATTTATTTAATTTCTTCAAGTAATTCTTAGCGAAAAAAGAAAAAAATGGACTTGAAATTGCCAGTACGGCAGAACGGCAATTTCATAAGTACAGCTATTATTATAAACTAGCGCCCGTCTGCGACTTCATCCGCAATAGTTTTGTTTCTAGGAATCCCACAGGAACCTTACATTTTTCCAGGATATAAAGCATTCTATGTTTCACTTCAAGTAATTAACTGTGTGTGTGTGCCCCAAATTTCATTTAATAAATGCGTGATTGAGTAACACACATACAAACTTTTACATTTATAGAATTAGTAGAATACTATAATTATTTCCGTTCACTAAAATGAATGTAAACAGACCGGCCGGCCTGAAGTCAAATCCCTTACCCGCAGGGGCATGGAACCCTACTCGTTAGCAGAAACACAACACCACCTCGGTTTTAATTATATTAAAACCGAGGTATATGGTAACAATCCTGTTAATAACATAAATTACTATGGCAGCCACCATGGCTTATAGACACTTGCGATACTGTAGTATATCGTACCTAAAGCGGGCTTGACATTCCTGCCAAAACTTTTTTTATATGTTAAAAGGTAGGCAAACAACCGCATGGCCCTCCTGACGGTAAGCGGCCAACATAGCTTACGATATCAAAAATATCACTCGCGCCGTTGCCTACCCTGACCCAATCCCCTACCCTGTGGAACCCTGAAACCTTACTCACCCAGACAGAACACACCACCACCAAAAGGTAATGTTATTTTACTGTGGTCTTCTGTAAGGTGGAAGTTGCTTCCCCAGACAGACGCTCCAATTCGAGCGGGAAATCCGTTGTGTTCTACCTGTCTTAAATAACGTCAAGGGCATGCACACATGTAATAGTTAGATTCAATTCAATTTAATTTAATTTATTGCACTCATGTGGTTACAAAGTGTTTAATTTAATTTAATTTATTGCACTCATGTGGTTGGTGGTCTTAAAGATAAAAATTACAAAAGAATTTAATTAATAAACAATTATGTATATGAGGAACCTTATTTGTATTAAACCACTTTATATCTCAAATCATGCATAAATGTCATCTGATTCCATCAGTTTAACAATATAACTTACTCAATTGATCTTATTAACAGTAGAAATATATGGAACTTTATTTATAAGATTAAATTAAATTTGTCAGTAATTAAAATTAATAAATATGTCAATAAAAATAAAATAATATGTCAATTAACATGATTATTATAAACTAGGTTTGTATTTTAAAAATCGCCTCATTAATGTTATTTTGTTGTAAAGTATTCATTTATGGTATATTTAAAAGCATTTATCTAATAAATATATTTTATATATTCTAAATAGATTTAAATTAAGAATTTGAAATATTGTTTTCGTTTTTATTCCGCGACCCAGTAACCATTTCTAATGCCGCAATTACCTATTAGCAGAGATGTGACGTATCTTAGATAAAAGTATCTAAGATACAGATACAAGATACAAAATACGTATTTGTATTTCAAATACTTTTTTGAAATTTATTTTGTATCTTGTACTTAAATACTTTTTTTCAGTATCTTGTAGATATTTATTACGTATTTTGAAGATACTTCTTTTTCTATATACATTAATTTTTCAATATTGATTTTAAAACGCATGCATTGTTGTAACTTAGCGCGTTACTATTCTAAGATTAAGTGCTTAACTTTTCTATCAACTTTGTTCACCGTGAAAAGAAAATCGTAAGTTCATATGTTGCCGTCTCGTTTACCTTAATGTTATGGGTTAGGTGGTAGTGAACAAAAAATACGCAACTTCCCCTAAGTTACGTATTTTTTGTTAGCGTTCTGCCCATTAGGTAGTTAGCCCGTATACGGGTGCACGAAAGACATTACTCGGATTCGGGTAACCGAAGCAATATTTACACTGGAATACGGGCTGGAAGTGGGTGTCGAGTAAACAAAAGGAAATCTACCCGAATACGGCACTCGTATTCGAGTTAACGGCCAAGTGTAATCGCGCCATAATACTGACTGGCGGCATGCATCAAATACCTGCGACAGAAACTGCACTCCAAACAGCAAGCTGCTTACAGTACCAATCCATGCAGCCAAATTCGTTTGGCAGAAGAAATACCTATTCAAATTTAACATAAAGTAAAGTTTTTTCTTGTATTTTATTTAGATTTAAACATCTAGCAGTTCAATACTTATTAATAATAATAAAAAAAAAACAAGTAAAGTAGTTTAATAAGCCCTTTATTTAAAAACAATTAACCATTATCTAAGTCTTCTAAAACACGAAACTTTTATCGAAAGCGCTGAACCGTGAGAGTTGACCTTTAAGTGTTTAGTGGACTTTCCAAACTGAAACTAATTAATTATCTACTTAAATAAATCCCATAAGTATAAAGATAAGGAAAGAGATCTTTTCTTCGGGGCGCATCAATCTTTCTTTGTCGTCGTGATAGGTACTTTAGTAAATGACTGAAAAAGATTTTTATTTTGTATTAACATCTTTGTAGGCGGGCTTTTAGTGCTAGCTTAAAGAATCTTTATAAGAAAGATATAAACAATTTGCATAGTGCGCTTTCCTTTGTTAGGACTTTCCAAGTAGGAGAACCTAGCTTGTTACAACTAAAAGGTTTTTCTGAATATGTATACAAGTAGGTACTTTTGGAAACGTTATACCTACTTCATAATAAGTACGAATTGAAATTCCGTTTCAATAGAAAGCTTAGAGAGAACGATTCGTTAGCACATAGATTTTTAAATAATAAGGTTTAAGTCACGCATTAGATAACTAGCTTTTGTAAAAGTTGCTTACTTAAGCTTCGTAATCTTGGATTACTTACGATTACAGGCGATGATGGCCACTCATAGACATTTTTTTTATAGCGAGGTAGGCAAATGATTCTACCCCACCTGATTTTAAGTGGTGATAAAGTCCAAACGCGAAGATAGTTGGTACATCAGTTATAAACTTTAACATCAACCATCCTCACCTTGTCGGCCTGCAAAAATGCAATTATGCCCTCCGCACAATCTTGCGTGTCTATACTCGCCTATCATTGGGCTGCAGGGACATTGTGAAGAGGAGCCACAGGCGATGATGGCCACTCATATTGTGCTGGATTATTGATGGTATAGTGGACATAGTGGACATGGTGATCGATCATCAATAGGTACTTGAGTAAAAGTAAACTTTAACCGAATTCAATAAAATAAATGAATTTCTAACATAGGTTAAGCATAATTTTTATACTAACAATAATATGGAACTGTTATATCTGTAATTAATGCATTATTGTTATTGGCAATCATGCTCCCTACACAATTGCGTGTCTATACTCGTCCATCATGGGCCATTGTGAAGAGGAGTCATTAAACTGCGCACATGTCCTTGGTTTTATTATATGAAAAGGGAAAAGCAATTTTAGCCCAAACATGTAATGTACGTAAGTAATTATCTGAGACAATATTCTGGTTTTTAAAATACATCAGGCGCGAAAGTTTGTGAGTTTGGATGATTGTTACTCTTTCACGCTAAAAGGGCTGAAAGGATTTGAATGAAATTCGGTAAAGGTATGAGTAGTTTATTATCTAAGAGGCATAGGATACTTTTTTCCTGGAGAAATGTTAGGTTGCTTGGGAATTTAAAAAAAAGACTTATTATAACACAAACGAAGTCGTGGAAGGAAGTTAGTATATAATAAAGAATATATTTTATGAAGTGTGATCTTTTATCAAACCAGACATACAGTCAGTTACTCGAGAACGTACGGGCTATAACTTCAAAATTAGGGGTCAGGGGTGGCGGGGGGTGTCATTTTTGAGATCAGGAGACACAACTCCATCATGCATCGATGTTAACTCCTAACCCGTTATGCTCGACTCATTAGAGTGCAGCAACTGCTGCACAAGCTGCAGCGTGACGTCTATGCCTGCACGTCGGTCCGATGCACATTCAGTGCACATGCAGCTTGCTAGAGCGCCGATCGTGACCTTAGCTCATACGCGAGTTGGGATACCTACTGGACGCGGTGTCGCGTCAGCTTATTCTATGTCAATGAAACCAACAAGTGTACATAATAATTTTTATTTTAAAAAGTAAAACAAAGAAAAAGCATCGCTATAATGAGCGAACCTAAATACCGCACAGGTGACAAAGGACATGTCATGACTATCTCAAACAGTATTAAGGTACTTGTGATAATTAAAATCTTTAGTATTAATTCGGATCTGGTAGGCCACCGAGGAATCCAATTCCTCAGGTCCCCATCAGCCATGGTCTCTTGACGACGTGGGAGTGTCGGGTCGGTATTGTGTCGGCTTTCTGTGCTCTCGTCAAACGGGATCCGGTCGGATCGGTGACCTGAAAACAGATAAATTGTAATTAATTCTGTTGGACCTCACAAGACGTTCCGATGGGTTGGCGCACACGATAACGTTTTTGCTCAGAATAACGTTGATATGAGTTTGTAGAAATGATATACTCACTTCTTAGCATCTTGGGCATTTTGCAGTCTTTGGCAGTCACGATCTAGTAGCTGCGAATGGCGAAAGAAACGGACGTTGACGTCCAGGTCTTCGGTCACAGTGTTGCTCTGGACGAACTAGTTCACGTCGTGGCTGTTTATGAGCTAATGCTTTCCACTAGGAATGATCGCTATTTATAATAGCCTATCGATAACAGTTTCAGGATAATGATCAGAAATATGAAACCACATTGGCGCAATCCGCGGTAATTAAATATAAAATAATCCCCAAATAAAATTAACAACAGCGTCAATTTTTATATCGATTAGATTGGTTTTCCTGTAATTCCGATGTCAAAGTACTTTCCAGTTATGTATAACTGATTAAGATTTATTTAGTCATATACTGTTTGTGTTTAAACCGGAGTAGATAGAGTTTGTACCTAATGTGGACAATAATCGAACACTACAAAGTGCATACGTTTTGACATGCTAAGTTTCATGAAACCCGTCCAAGACCTTACGTGCTAACTAGATGCTTCGTGTCTCAGCCACACCATCGGGCTACCGATACGGTCAGCGCGACACAAGAGCCCACTACGGATTCGGGGGGGGGGGGGGGGGGGGGGGGTATTTTTGAAATCACGAGCCATGCTCTATCATACAACGATGTTAACTCCTAAGCCGTTACGCTGGACCCATTAGAGTGCAGTAACTGTTGCACAAGTTGCAACGTGACGTCTATGCCTGCACGTAAGTCCGATGCACATTCAATGCACATGCAGGCTACGTTCGGGGAGTCGCTATTAGTGCGAAAAATGCTACCTATAGAGGTATATTATTTGCTGGTAGCGTTTGTGTTTACAGCGCAGATAGCGACTCCCTGAACGCGCCTGCAGCCTGCTAACGGACTGATGGTGACCTATCAGGTGTATACGTGAGTTGGGATACCTACTAGACGCATTGTCGCGTCAGCTTATGCTATGTCAATGATACCAACAAGTATTGCACAATATAATCTTTATTTAGAAAAGTACAAAAAAAACAAAGCATTACAATAAGCAAAATTATAAACCGCACGGTTTACAGATCAAACACAACCGACATTTTAAACTGTCCAGCCTATTCATGGAGTTTAAAACTACCAGTATGTGTTCAGGTCCGGGCCACTGAGAAATCCAATTCGGGTCCCCAAGACCCGGGACTTCTTGACGACGTGGTGTTCACCTTCCGGGAGCCCGAATCGGCAGCGGGACCTCGTGGGATCGGTGAACTGTAAATTGAAAAATTGACATTAATTTCGTTGATGCTTTTACAAAACGTTCCGGAGGGTTGGGTCACGCGCTAAACTCTTTGCTCAGAAGTTGCAACACTCTAAAGAAACTTGGATGTGATATCAGTTTGTAGAAATGATATACTCACGTCTTGCGGGCGACAGGGCAACACCGGCATAGGTTCTGGCCTCGCGTCCGCAATCAGGACCAAAGTCATCAAGACCAGCAAACTGTTCATTCTGGAGAGCATTGGGATCCACGATGGCGTAACTGTAAATGAAAAAGAAAAAAATATTAAAGTCAGACGTTAAAAAGGTCCGCCTTCCCTGAAAGGAATGCGCAGGAGTACATAAAAATGCATAAAGTAATTGAAATAAATACTGGATACTTACATAGAAAGTCGACTTTGATATCGGCGGGGGTCACGGTGTTGCTCTGGAAGGACGTGTTTACGGAGCGGCTGTCGATGAGCTTATAAAAATCAGGAGGGACCTAAGGGCGTTATATAGTGGCCCGCTGATACGAATTGCCGTAAGTTTTAGGCACTGTTGATTAAACTCATGACGCAATTTGAGGAAAAATAAAAAGAGAATAATCCTGAAATAAATTTAATCAATAATGGGGAAATTGCGATCGGATAATATATTTTTGCGTCATCTGTTAGAAATAATGGTGTAATTATTATTGGAATGCGCGATTAACTATTTTTGTAAATTCCGCGGTCAACGCGAGTCATACATTTTTACGTCATAATGAAATTAATAACGACATGTTGTTTGTTTGCAAACTGGAGTAGAATTTGTGCCTAAGGTGGCCAATACGTTTGCAGAGTACAAAGTTTTGACATGCTAACTTTTTCAAACTCCGTACAAGCAGAAACTTGCACGCCTATCAGGTGCTCCGTGTCTACTCGGCCGCACCATTGAGCTACCGATAAGACCGTGCCGCACGTGACTCTCCAACGCCGCATAGAGCTCGTGGTCACACAATAGAATGAGGTGCGGCGACTGTGCTATCTTTGAAGAAAAAACCACGTATTTCTGCTCAGGCGTATCAACGGCGGCTTGAGCCCATCAGAGACCACGTCCGCAACATACAAAAAGTTCAGCTAGCAACGGATAGTTCAACTTTTTATAATACAGCCTGAAAGTTCTGCCATGATGGGTTTCGGAGCTGCGTATAACAACGTGGATGTGACGATTCTTTTTAATCAACCACAAATGGCGCACACTGGCGTAAACTCCCTTGAATTCCCAATGACATAATTGTGGTAAAGCAGTAACATTAATAAATGGCGATACATACTGTTTCGTTACCGTTATCCTCATGTGGTAACAGGACTGTTACAATTACGTTATCCAGCTAAGAGGTAATAATTACACTGGAATTCACGTACCAACTAGCCCTGGTAGTTATTGTAAATCCCGAGATAACGTGTTCGGTTGCCATGGTCACAGAATACGAGACGTGACAGAGGTTTCCACCAACGTGTCACTTGCTGCCTTATTCTCGCCGTCCGAACAGGACGGTGACCCGGCCGACAGAGGTTGCATAATGTTTATCCTTCACATAACATTGGTGCGTCTCGGGCATCGCTGCACATTACAGCATACGGAGATCGCGTAAGACCGACGTCACACTCGTGTACGTATGCGACACATGAACACACTCACACATACGCATACAAGGAAAACGACTTATGAGCTGAGTAGAGGTCACAGAGGTTTTAAGATGAAGTAATATTTTTAGCAGAGGTCTGACCGTCTGAGCGCAGGTAAGCCTTGCTCAGGTACGGTAGATTGTTCACCGCATGTTCGGTCATCTTGACCGACGTCACACTCGTGTACGTATGCGACACATGAACACACGCACACATACGCATACAAGGAAAACGTCTTATGAGCTGAGTAGAGGTCACAAAGGTTTTAAGATGAAGTAATATTTTTAGCAGAGGTCTGGCCGTCTGAGCGCAGGTAAGCCTTGCTCAGGTACGGTACATTGTTATTTAGACGCTGACGCTAGCCTTAAGGTCGACGTTACGTTACTAGGTTGCGCGCCAAGGGGCTCGTTAGCTCTGCCGCGTTTATCTTCTTACCTTTCTGCAACACCTGAGAGTCTTTTGTAGAGATTCATGCCTAGAACTTATCTAGAAGCATGCCAGGAGGCTAGCGACCATCGTTTGTGGTGAAAAAATTCAACTGCATTCTGAGGCAAATGCATCCAAATGCATCGGGTTGACATTGCAATTTCGAAATTCCTACTATCACCTGATGGTGCATCTAGGAATCATGGCCCGTACGTTCTCGTGTTCCCTACTGTAACTATTTTATTAATAAGTCATTTGGAGAAATTTAACTGTATCGGGTAACTTGACTTTGCTAACAGTACGCTAAAATATTAGTACTATGTCGCAGTACAAATAAATGACCTCTTCACAATCCGAATTTGAATAGACCATTCGGGATTAAAATGACAAGGTTGCATAGGGACGGACCCATTTAATTGCCGTTTCTTCGCAAAAGCGAAAAATTTGCAAAGAGAAACAACAAACTCATGTAAAATTAGAATGTCCAAATGTTAACATTGGGGACCTCGTCATTTTTATTATTTAATAAAAAAATGTCGTGCCATTTGATAAAGAATCAGATGTTTTTTCGCTTCGAAGCCATGTCGAGTGGACGGCTGTCTCCGAGACGTTTTGTCAACTGACATGAATAGACTTGAATCGTCCTACAACTGGGAGCACCATGTCCGAGCTTCTGGCGAGGACTTGATCAAATTGACCTGGATTTTGTAGGTAATTAGCTAGACTGCACATGAATTACGCTGTCTTTTTGATTTGACGCATCTACCAGGTAGGTTATAAAAAAGTATTGAACATGAATTTTTTACTTTGTCACATAGTCAACACATTAGAGAGATAAATAATACTGATTTGAAATATTGCGTGACGTCACGTTTTTGTGCAATTCTTACTAAAACATGCAATTTTTACTCACTCCCAAATTTCGGCGTGCTTTCTTTGTCCTTTTTATGATTGATTTAGAAAAGAAAAAAATAAGTGTCCCTTATTTTTTGTTAATACAACTGACGATTTTTTATTTATATTTAGAACATCCGTAAAATAAAAATAAAATACATGCCTTTAAACACAAAACTGCTAAAAAAATTGTGTCACAAAACTGCGTCGCGTCGCCCCTTTTGTTGAATTTCTTTCGCTTGGCGAACCACAGTATTGGAATCAGTGAGTTGATGCGGAAAATGGGCTTGTTAAACAATATTATGCACTAGACACTTTCCAGCGAAAGCAGGTTAGCTGGAAAATATAGAATAATCAAGCTGGGACACGGATGCTTACAACTCACTCGTGTTGTATGTAAGATCAAATTTAAGTAATTCAACGTACCAACGGTAGTAAATATTTGTGTTTTTTATGTTTAAAGGGTGGCTAAAAAGCGTATTTCTCGCCCGATTATAACCGGCCACCATAGCCTATAGACGCTTGCGATACCAAAGCTACCTACCCTGACCCATCCCCTACCCCGTGGAGCCCTGAAAACTTACTCACCCATAGACAAACACAACACCGCCCAAAGGTAGTGTTATTTTACTTTATTGTGGTCTTCTGTAAGGGGAAGATTAATTCCCCAGATGGACGCTCGAATTCGAACGCAAAAGTCGCTATGCCATACCTCTCTTTATGCAGTTTACTAAAACAAAATGAATCACAGAATCTGCTCTGCAGTTTATTTAGTTAGGGATTTAATCTTTAACTTGCTCTGCAAAGAGTCGTGTAGTGCCAAAATAGGTAAAAAAAAGGTAAGGAGAAAAAACAGAAATACAGATTACAGAATTATATATATATTTACAAACTTTATGATAAATTATAGATATTAACGGGATTGTTACCATGTACCTTGTTTTTTGTTATTGTGTGCCGGGAACAAATGCGAGTGAATAGTGAGAATGTGACCAATGGTAGTGGTCGCCAGTGGTCGAACGCAGTAAAAGACGACGTCAGAGGGTAGACCGATATGTCTGCCAATAACATCTACCCGCAATTACTTCAGTTACTCCGTGATCATGGCGCTTGCAACAGTGCCGAAATATCGGAGACTCATAAAAAACAAGGTACATGGTAACAATCCCGTTAATATCTATAATGTTAGTGACCATGAAAGTTTAAAACAATTTATGATAAATATTAAAAAACATACAAATAAAATTGAAAAAAAGGGGAAAAGGAGGAGCGTGGGTGTGTGAAGTGTGGGCTGGGTAGTGGTGTAGGGGGCGTGGGTAGTTAGCGATCTTCTCAGAGGCTTGAGGTTGAGGGTCGGGAGGCCGCGCGGCCGTGCCGTAGGCAGTCGAGCGGCGCTCCTGATAGGCGTCAGCGCTCCTGGTCGGCCGTCTCTCTTGGCTCCCGGCCGGAGCTGCTGGGGGTAGGCAGACGCTGCTGGCAGGTCGGCCGGTGCCGAGGAAGGACGGCTGGAGCTTCTGGTAGATGGCAGGCGCTCCTTATTGGCGGGCCGAAGCTACTGGTGCCAGAAAATGCAGCTGGAGACCGGGCGGTGTCACCGGAAAGTATATTACGTAATAACCGTGAACACAATAACCTAAAACTAAGAAGACAGTCATTTTGGGAGCGGTTTTTGTGTGAATGCTATTGATGCGTTTATGCTCAAGCACATTTTAAATCCCCGACGGAAAAAAGAGGGCTTTTAAACGTTAGACGTGTCTGTGGTTCTGCCGTGGCATCTTAATTCCTAAAAGAATGAATCGATTTTTATGCGGTTATTTTTAATTTTGAAAGCTGACATAATTGAGATGGTTTTTCGCTATAAATAAGAAGATCTATTTAGGGGCTTGGACATGATCAGCTCATTTCCCATATGAGAAAAATGTTTAGAAATTTCACAGTTACTATTGATTTAGTATATGGTGCACTTTTACTATAATATTATTATTAGTTAAAGGGCCAATAACAGAGAAACAAACAATATCACAGATATAATAATTACAAAAATAAAAGATATGAAATAAGATTATTAAAAAAAAGCTTATTTTTGATTATTTTCGGATGTCGGGGGTTTTCTCAACTTCCAATTTAATTTTGTCTGTTGGTGGCAGAAAAAACTCAATTTGTAGTATCTATATACTTCGTGCAAATAGTTACATACGAATAGAATTCGTACGAAAACGCTTCCAAAATTGATACTCTTAAGGTTAAATTTATCACTTTGAAGTAGTCGTAGTGAAAATAGTTTAATATTATGGTCACCCTATCCGTATCTACTTACCTTGTAATGACAGCTAGGTCAGGCCAGCTTTTCAACTCAACATAATGTTTGCACTTTTCCACGTTTAGCCTTCAATCCATTTAATGTAGGACGGGATGTCGTTAGACCTTTTCAAGTTCGAATAATAATGTTTTGTATGTCGGCTCGACAAAGCACACATTTTCGTATTATGTCAAATATTTGTGATACACATTTCGTCGCCTTTGTGGCGCGTGCCTATTGTGACATTCACAACATGATTAATTTATGCTTGTAATAATAAAGCGATCTCAGAGATGTACTTAAGTGAGGTATGAGTTGAGTCGTAGTCGATGTTCCCGCGCTATAATAAATTACTGAAAAATATTATACGATTTTATCACTGTCTGTGTTATTTGATTTATACCTTTACCCTTAGAACGAAAACTATCATAGTTTTCGTATTTGTAGATTATGTTTTTATTTTATTTTGGTGAAAAGTAACCAAATATACTTAGAATTTAAGAAGACGCAAATGATTTAATAATAGAATTCAAACACTGTTTATTTGTATTGAAACTGAAACAATAAAATTAGTACCCTTAGTACGAGTGTGAGCTCACAAAAACTATCATAGTTTTCGGAATTGTAAAACTCGTACTAAGGGCACTGGCGATGACAAAAAAACAACTTAGTTTTTCTCATCATTTTGAAAAAAAAACATGATAAAAACGAAGTTTGTTTCTTTGAAAAATAAATGTTTCATTCAGGTATGTTATGTCTGATCACACATATTGCTTTTAATACTAACATTCTTCAAATATCTTCGTTAACTGCGTTCATACTTCAAACAAACATAAACCAAACAGGGATTTCGAGGAACTTCCCGAACATGTCAAGTGTGTTGCAGCTTGATTGGCAAGTTTCAATCAAAAAAGTGTGGAAGCTTTTAAAATAATCACAAAACTTTAATCTTTAACGGAAACATCTAGATAATTATATAATTCTGTACTCGTAAAAAAAAGTTGTTTCTTTTCAACGTTTTTTTATCGATGGTAAAAAACTGTTTTTTTCCTAGAGAATCTTAAAGTTTTAATATGTCGTTTCAACGATATATTTTATTCAAATTACCCCAACCACTTGTTATAAACAATATTTGCATAGTTAACGGTCAAACTTTTGAAATCGGAGATTGGATGGTAAAACAATAAGTTCTCATCCCTAATGAGCTGTAGAATTTTTAAATAAGCGTTCTAAGTATGGGACTGATACTTTGGTTGCACAAGCGCATAAATTAAAGTGGCCGCTGTTATCAAGTGTACAAAGCGTACTTCTTCATAAAGACCGGCATCACATTTGCGATACTCCTGGTGTTGCAGATTTCTATGAGCCACGGTGATAATTTACCATCAGGGGAGCCTTCTGCTCGTATGCCCCCATAAATATGCATCATGACCATATAATTATATATCATATAAAAAAACGGTACCTACTCAAGCAAGTTCGTCTCCAATTCCAAAAATGTTATTTGACTACGTACGAATAAAGTTTTATAATTACGGTATCATAGAAATTCGTTTCTCATCTGTTGCAACATACAAAATAATTAATTCTGAAACTGTATTTAAACTTAAATTTTAAAACACCTCTTTGGTATTACGCTAGTGGAGCGAAAATTTTCTCCGGAGTATATTGAATGTTCCTAAATGGTTCTGCTTCTGAGCAGCACGCTTTATGAAAAATAAAGTGAACCAGTTCAAATAGGGAATATTATCGTGAGCTGTGGAGATGAAATATATCGTTACATGCAACGCTTTGAAGCAAATGTATTATTGGCTTTGAACTCCTGTCATTATCACACGTACTCTAATGATGTTGTAAAGTATTAATTCCTCTCGATTTTAATAGTAAATATGCTACGTTTTTTTTAAATTATTTGGGAATCTACTAATGATGTAGGACTTTAAATTATTCATTAGTAAACTTTGATCGATTTCAGCAGTGTGATGATACTTTTGACTTGATTCAGAATTCTGTTTTGGTTTATTTTGATTCTCAAATGGGTAACAAGGAGCAAGCATAAAAATACAATTCGTGAACGTTTCAATTCTTCTTCAGAAGTTTCTTGGGTTTGATTGTACATAAAATCGCCCGATTTTATAACACATACATTTTTAGAGTTCAATTAGACTATGTATTTTTTTCCACTGTAAGAGTCAATTCACATGCAAAATGTCGTTTTTTTAAACGAGCAGACAACGCGTTAATAGCTTGGCAAATTGTGTATCTCAATCAATAAAACGCGTAGCTATAACAGCTATAAATGTACATCGGTAGTATGTAAAGGTTTTTACTATTCACTAGTGGCCGGCCGCGACTGCATCCGCGTTCGTAGTTTTTTGAGTATCCCTCAAGAACCTTAAAAATCCGGAATAAAAAGAAAAAAAAATCTATGCCTCATTCTTTCAGATCATAAATTTGTGGTATGTTGGGTGATGGCGGCAGGTTATAATAAATACAAAGACGTAGATAGGTTGGTGTCCATTTATTGAAGAAGGCTTAATGGTACAAAACATACTTATTTATAATATTAGTGCACTACGTAGTTACACACACACACACACACACACACACACACACTTATAAAATATAACACACAATATTATTACAAAACATCAGCATTTCACGTGGCCTACTTTCGTGTCATTCTATGTTGCGTTGTATTATTAATACATATTTATTAAATTATTTTCATACTATCACAAATTATACGAGTACCAAATTTCATACAAACCCTTTTAGTACTTCTTGCGTAATTGAGCGACAAACATGCATACTTTCATATTTGTAACTAGCGGCCCGCCCTCGCTTCGCTTCGGTGTAGAGCTGAAGTGTAGACTACAGTTTTTGTTCTCAGGATTGTATTATACACAATGACATTCATCTATGATTCTTCTTATACCTGCATGCAAAGTCTCAGATCGGTTTAAAATTGACAAAGTTTCATACAAACTTTCATTCCCTATTTTATCCCCATGGGGGTAGAATTGATCAAAATCCTTTCTTAGCGGATGCCTACGTCATAACATCTACCTGCATGCCAAATTTCAGCCCGATCCGTCCAGTAGTTCGGGCTGTGCGTTGATAGATCACTATGTCAGTACCTTTGATTTTTATATATGTATATATAGATATTAGTAGTTTATAATTTGGGATTCTATAGTAATGATTAAGTTATTTCTGCTTGGTTTAGTATTATAAAATTGATCCTTATTGTGAAGACTAACTGAAAATTTGAAGTAGTTACACGAACTTGTCATTTGTGATAAATACAAAAAAAAATGTCACGAAGAAAGGTTTTTTCTTCGAAGTAAACAAAATTTAATGAAACACTTTTAAACGGGTAATTAATTATGGTTTGCCATTAACAGTTGGCTTTTCTTAACCACAGAGCGTGGAATGCCCGCAAATGTTATTAATTATGTAAATTTATTGTTTCAATAAATCAAAGGTTAGCACATCTGTGGGTTAGCATTTATCGCGTTCTACGAGTTTTTTGTCTCAGTACGGAGCTTACTAGAGAAAAAAACTATTGTTTTCTAATCGGAATTATTATATTTCAGGTATCAACACAGATCCAATACAGCAAATTGGCGAAAGGTAACTTTTCCATTAATTTATTTCTTAGGTCCATAATTGTTATTGGAATGTTTAAATCTTCAATGGCACAATAATATAACTGCGATCCTAATGTTTTATTTTATAAAGAAAAGTTTTGATAGGAAAAAATCCACGCGGACCAGGCAGCTAACGGGACTCGAACCCGCACCCTTCGCAATCCGGGCGAATGCACAGACGATGGCCTTGTCGAAATTTTCCTATCCTTAAGCTGCAAGGCAGTGCCATCTCTTCGCATTGTAGGCAACCCACAATGCCAAATGAATACTTTTTCAAGTATTAAACATTTGAAAGAAGAAATAGCATTTATAGTTATGTTTTTATTTATTTCTTTAATCATTAAACTGCTACTTGTTTAAATCTAAAGAAAAGTTTTGATAGAAAAAAATCCACGCGGACCAGGCAGCAGACGGTACTTTATTTTATTTCAAAATAATCTTGAATTTTTTTATCAATACTGTGTCTTATTGTCAGCTCTTAAAATATTGATTCAAGAGTTAGTTAAATTAACAGCAAAGAACTTAATCTTTTTAATTTACATACTGCGTGTGTGGCTTCATAAACTTCATCATTTTACTGAAACATATTGGTCTGGATCTAAAATGTGGAATTGTGTCGTAAGTTCAAGTTTAGGATTAAGTTTTATATAAGACTAGACACATCACTTAGTATGCAGACTTAAGCTATGCTGCAACCCAGGGCAATCTACACGACCACCTACAACGTGAAGAATAATGCTAGTAATAAATTATGTTGGAGTGGGCAAATATGGCTTTATTTATTGCCTCCATTTTCCTGTAGCCAATGGAAATCTGAATAGAGAACGCAAACCGTCGACAGTAAATTTGAATATAGACTACGTTTTAGAAAAAATATGTTTATGTTTTTTTTTGTTTTATTCTGTACTAGTGGGTGCCTGTGATTTCTTCTGCGTGGCAAAATTGATTTTAGCTCCAAACTTCCATCTTTTCACTCCCATAACACTCACGATTACAGGGATAAAACTATCCTATGTCCTTTGCAGGGACTGAAACTATTTCTATACTTAATTTCATATAAATCAGTTCAGCGGTTTAAGCGTCAGAGGTAACAGACAGACACAATTTCGCATTTATTATATCCAAAGGCAAAACAAAGTAACAGTCTTAGTCGGAAACGTTAAATTAATTCATTGAAGCATTCTGTTGCTGTCTCAAAAAAATTACAGCATCAACTTTAGTCAAACTTAATAGTTATTTATTATACAAGAGTGGAAAGTTCCTTTTTAACCGCGTGCTCGATTTGGATGACCGAGCAAGCGAAGGATTCTAAAGTTGAATCACGAGCGCAGCGAGTGATTCTAAATTAGAATCCTGAGCGTCAGCGAGGGAAACAAACGAGCACAAGGTGAAAAATCTTTCCACTCGAGTGCAATACGTAACTTTTCATCCCACCTCAGCGAGGAAATGACAAAATGAAAAAGAAAACAATTTATAATGACAAAATATTTTTATTTCAATTAAAACACATTAAGATAATCTATAAATTGAAGAAAATAATAAGAAGTAGAAAATAATTAAGAAATATTAAATGTAACGTTGCTACAGTTACTTATGTTAAGTTTAATATTTTTGTTAGGTAATGTTATGTTGGTGTTTGTGAATTGTGCGCTGTTTTGTGGTAAACTACTCGTATCAGTAATTTTAAATAGTTGTGCCGATTCATTGGATTCTATTGGCGTAAATGTTGGCGAGAGAGGGCTATTGTTTCCAATCTTATGGGGGCTCATTTTAGATGTAGAAGGGCGAGACCAAGAATCTGACAGAGGTTCTTTCAGCGTTATGGCCTCCACGATACTATTACAAATTTTTGATTTACTTTGGATTGAATCCTCTATGTATCCCTCTACAACCGAATTAGACTTCCAGCCTCCATGGCGCTTAAGCGATAGAAGATCAGCCCCTGATTCGGCCAAAAGTGTGGCTGAGGTTCTTCTAAAACAGTGACCGGTGTATAACGGGGGTTCTAAAAGTCCGAGAAAAGTTGCTATTTCTCGTGGAATACTGCCAATTTTATTCTGACCCATAGGTTGTCGGATACACTTTCCGTTGCGATATTGTAGAAAAAATCGTTCAATTGGGGTGTTAGAAGGACGTAAAGCTTGATATTTCTGAACAATGTTTACATATTCCTTGCGAATAACGAAGTTGCGGTCTTTTTTTGTCTTGGTATTTAGTACATTAATTAATAGCAATTCATCAGAATTATGAGAATATTTTGATACGTTATTGACATTAAGTAGTGTAAGTTCATTTGTTCGACATGCTCCGGTTATACCAATAATAAGAACAACCTGTAACAAAAGAAGTATTTATAATCGTAAATAAATTAATCAAATTAAAAATATTGTAAGTACTATGTACAATTTTATCAACAACAAAAAATTACACGTATTGACTTACTTTTGCCGCTAAATATACGGAATCAGGTGCTTCATTAATAAACTTTGCAATTTCAGATGCTGTGAAAACCTTCGATTTTTTTGGTTTATAACCAGATGAGGCTCTTTTTAAAAATGCCACTAATTTATGATAGGTGTCGATATGAACGTCTTTCTTCATCTTAATTGTTAATTTTAGCATTGAATACGTACTCCATAGCGTGCTTGCTTTCTTGGTCTCAGATAATTCTATAAAATATGCCAGCAAAACGTTTTCGGAGAAAGTTTTTGCTCCTTTAGCTAGTCGCCACATGTTAAATATATCGTACTGTTTCAAATACTTCTCTCGTGATTGCTGAGGGAGAAGGCTCATTTGCGCATTATTAACTGTTTCAGTTAACTCAGTTGGCGTTAGATAAACTTCATCGTCGCTAATGTCACTCATTTTAGTTGATTTTTTTGTACAGTTTTTAGGTTATGTTAATTATATTAAGCAATAAAACGTGAAAAACTAGAATGGCGCGAAGCACGCAAATAAAACAAAGAAACCAAGAAGGTTCCAAATTTAAATTTTTTCACAATTTAAAAAGTTCTAATCATAAATTTGGCACCATAGAGGTTACATTAAATAGGTTTAATGACGTTTTGAATTTACAATTATATTGAGTACTCATTATATGTGATGTTCTAAATTCAAATCTACTTTGCCGCTCAAGCGAATAAAATAGAATTTTCCAGCCAGATTTCGAAGCGCAAAATTACACTTTCCGAGGTGGTGGGATGAAAAAGTTATTTGACTTCTCTTAGTGCGGCCGTTAGATCATAATCTTTAGTGAATTCATTTTCATTCATTAGTTATAAGAAATGTATGACCTCTAGAAAGATGGACTACAACAATTTCAGGGCAGCCGCTGCCCTAGAGCCTGCGCTGCGCTAAGCGGGATCACGGAGCAGACGTCCACTTCGCGTGTTGTTTCATGTCTCCCGTCGCACGCGACGCGGGCAGCGGAGTCCGCCCACGGGCGAAGGGGCTCTCTCGATAGACTTTCTTCTGAATTCTTGTCTGCGTCGTCTTTGGGCTAGATAGTATTATTATCAACAGTAATAATCCATTATCGACAGTTCACCCACGCGATCGAAATTATACTGAAGGCGCTGCGAGAGGTAACGAGTCCGTCGTCCGACCTTTTTTAATTAGGCCGCAAAGGAACACGGGGTGGTTATCTGAGACGGACGTCCACTCTCTCGCTGGCAGCGGACGCTCTCAGATTTTTTTTGCCACATTCTATATAATAAAATTAATTATATTTTGATAAAGAATTGATATTTTATATCATAATAATATGATACAAAGGTCGCAAATGTCGTGATTTTATAAAATAAAAATGGCATTTATCTACAACGTCACGCGTACAGTGGCAGCCTTTAAATATGGCAGCACTAATAATAGTATTTTTTCATTCTCATTTTGTATTGTTATTGGTGTTTGAATTTTATTTTTAGTTAATAAAACACAAAGACGGCGCGGTCGGGTCATTTGACCCATATAGCATTTATTTGGAACAAACAATTTTAAATAAAAAAGAGTGCGTGTAGTTATTACATCATTATTTGTCATATTAATATCAAGACATTATGTGTATTTAAATTAATGTCACGACATTTGCGACCTTTGTTTAATATAACAAAGTGCAGCTGTATAGCGCACGCAAAGTTCACTGTAACGTAGTTTCCATTTTAAGTAGGTGAGTGAGGCGCGTTTTCCATTTTAAAGATGTTTATATTTAACGGTTCGCATTCTAATTACTTTTACAATTATTTAGTTTATTATATTTGTTTTAAGCATTTAACTACTAGATTTCAGGATAATAAATACTAGAAGAAATTAGACATTGCTATTAAGGTTGCAGTAGCATAATTGGATATTGCATCCGTTCGGATAGCGAAAGGTGCGGGTTTTGAGTGTTGTCTGCTGCCTGAAACGCGTGGATTTTTTTCTGGTATAAAAATCTTTTAAATATCTCTAGTATTATTTAGTTCTTGAATTCTAAAGATAATAAACTGAAAGTAGTATTTATAAACCAGAACCAAAACTGAATGGACAAGACAATCACACGACAAGAATCCGCGCTGGGTCAGTTATTGTTCATTACCGATGAGTCACCGATGACACTAATCGTAACGCAAAAATCGTAACACATTCGCCAGTTTACCCCCCAAGTCAAGCGTGCCCTAAAGAAGTAAATACATCCCTGAGACGGGTCCAGTATATATAGGCACTAATAGGCGTCCAGATCCTAGGTTTCTTCAGAGGCGTGTGAAATGAAAACTAAGCAGCCCCCCTTCCTACCAAACATAAGAACTAACCGGCTCCTTCCATACGAAATTTGACGATGACGATACAATTACGGAGCTGTCAAAATTCGTGCTTAGGCCTCTGTTAAGGCGTGTATTTATGACTAAGGCCCATATTACTACCGAAGCAATTAATACGTAATATTTTATTAGTTCTGTTATTAACAGAACTAATAAAATGACACGCCAACAACACGCCAAAAATAGAAGCCAATAAGGACATAATGATTAGCGAGGCACACATCTGTACTGCGATACCTTCACAAGTAGACTTCCCAACATCTTCTAGACTTTTCTATTTTCAGTCTCTCTCCGTCTTCTCAATGATTCGGAGGTGTAGTATTTTTGCCTGAGTAAGGTTCCAAAACTTCATAGGGTATAAGATTGGGTCCATGTGACCTAATTAATCGGAGGTTTCCCTCCCTCTTACAACCTGGGATCCTTTAAAAGAGGCGTGAAGAAGCAACATGCAGGCCGGCAGGGTTAGGATGGCTGGTGTGGCAGGTAGAACTGCTGTATCAGCTATCTTCGCGTCTGGACTTCACCGTCACGTAGGGTGGAGACATTTGTCGGACCTATCCATATATAGATAAAAAAAGGTTTTATGAAACAAATACGAAATTCTCGAATAATGTAAAAGCCAGTTTTTTCATGAAATGTTAAAAATTAAATTGAAGAAAATATTTTAGATGTCTCATAACAATATTGCTATAGAAGACCCTTATTTAAGGACGTTTTTGTTAGCACAAAGCCTCTGGCTAGACCGATTACAGAACAAACTTTCTATATTAGAACTGGAGGGAAAAAGTTAATTGAATTAGGTTTAATCAACCGAGACGTCTTAGGATCACAAAAATTGAGTGCGTTGCAAAAAATAAAGAGGGTTACAACAGCCGAACCCTTTGACTCCGTAAGGCAATAAACGGAATAAAATTAAAATTAAAATGTAAATTTAACAAGATTTTTGCTCCGGGTTTTAAACGGTCCAATAGCAAGCAATGCTCGCTACTCGGCTCATTTCAATTTGCAACGTTCGTCTTCTGTAATTTGACTGGCAGACTTAGCATGATAGAATTATAAGATACCGTCGAGAAAACACTGGATGTGTCCATGTAGATTTTTTTATTAAAACTCGTTAATTTATCATTGTCAGTAGTTAAATGCCCTTATTGTTTTCCATATCATAGGAATGACTCGTGAGTTGAAGACTACGGTCCATAATACTAATTAAAGGTTGAGTCTAAGACCATTTGTTTGATATTAGATTGGTAAAACATGATGGCCCAACTCTTTGGCTTAATGTGTACAACAAGCTTATAGGAATAGCAAAAAGGGACATTAAAAATGGATGATGGCATTCTTTCTAATTCTTTATTATACTAACATATTTATAAGTAAATCAAATTTAACTAACACTATGGAACCTAGTTCTGAACTAAATAATTTGAATTGAATTGGTAAAACATGGTGGTCCAATACCTTGGCCCAATATTTACAACAGGCTTACAGGAAAAGCAAAATAGGGACATTAATAAACCGATGATGATAAAAACCAAAGGGCGGTAATTACAGTGAGTTGTTACACTCAATCTTGTAATAAATCGCAGACGCGATGCCTACTTCATTATAACCGAGACAGATGTGATCTATTAATGCCTATAATAATTAAATATAATGAATTGAGATCGAATTGCGGTAATTTGGTGTGGTCAGATAATAATCACGAGCCGACAACGTGATCTTGTTCGGCTAACGATTTATTTGTCGTGTCTATATTATTTTTCCATTAATAAGTACACTGAATGAATAACAAGAAAACATTTTCCTCATTTATTTGTAATGAAGATTTTGTTTTTCTATTGAAATTTGCTTAAAGGAAAAAATCCAATTATACACAGAGAGTATAAATACCGAAAGTATAATTTTTATTTAATAGCTAATTGTAACGAATATTCTGCCGCACTCAGAAATGTCAATAAAATTTAATTTTACGTTGTGTAGTTGCGCCACATGTTATTTAATTAAATTTTGACGCAAATAACTTGACGTCGTTGCTTTTTTTTGTAATGCCATTCTCATAGTCTCTTGTAGTCCATTGCACAATTTGATGATCAGAATCAAATGACTTCACAAAGGATGCGTTGGGTTAAAATAGATTTTTAGATAAATTCGTAAACATTAATGTTGGACAATAGTTTTGAATGTAGTTGATTGAATAGGTTATCTTCTGATTCACATAAATATTCATAATCTGTTGTTACTGAAAAGATTTTATTTGTTGGATAAATGACAACCACATGTCGCCTTATCTACTTTGTGTCGTTAAGATTAAGACCCGTATTATAGAAAGATTCTCAGTGATTGATATAGTCTTGAGCATAGTCAGACAGGGATAATGCTATATAAAGCACATAGCGACATCCCTTTCTAACTGTACTCAAGAAAAGATCAACACTTAGTTGTTATTCTGTAATACGGGCCTAAGTGTTTTGCTTACAGTTAAGTGTTTAACTACAGCTTTCACAAATATGTAGACAATAGAAGAATTAAACAGTGGACGTAAAATAATATCGAAGTCAGTACACCAAAAGAAAAATTTTCAGTAAAATTTTCATGCAAAAGTGAAATAAGAATCGAAAAATTATGCGTTTGAAATGGATCTTATCTCAAAATGAAACGGCGCCAGGTAAAAATATTGTCTCGTCTAGAATTTGCAACACGGCAGATCAGTGTTAAAGATTCGGTTGCCGCTATAAAATTCTTTATGCAGCTAGCGGGGTGGAATTGTCTGGGAATTCAGTTTCATTTCGTTAAAGAAATTATTCAATTACGGCTGGGAGTGTACGCTCGGCGCGTTGCTTAAGATCTCACTTTTATTCAATTTATATTCAACTTGTTACACACTTCTCACTTTGCCACTCGCTGCGGCGAGATTTCATGAGTACAAATGGTGTTATATTAGAATGTTAACTAGTTCTTGCATTGTTTATTTTATTTGCGACAACTAGAGTGTCGTAATTTTACTAAGGATGTTTTATAGTTTGACAGCAGCGCTGGAAAAGATTATTACAATATGGATGATGACCAACTTTATATTCTTTGTCTATCAGGTAGATTATCAAAAAGTATGGGATACGTATTTTTTCTTTATTCACATAATAAAAGCATGACAGAGATATATTGATTAGAAATGTCGCATGACGTCACGTATTGGTAATACAGTAGACGCGCGATAATCCGGACTCCGTCTATCACTGTTTTATTGCACATAAAATCAATTGAATAGATTCGTAATTTTTCGGATTACAAGGTACTCTTATTCAAAAATTCCGGACTATAGAGGGACGTTTTAGACAGTACTCTGTAATCCGGCAAATTCGATAATTCGACATCGCCCTGCAAAATGTTTATCGAATTACCGCGGGTCTACTGTATTTATATTTAGAAGTAGCACAAGCTCCCGCCACTCCCAAACTTTGACGCGCTTTGTCTTTGTAATTTTTTGGTTGATGTCAATCAATCAACAAAAGAAAAAATACGTACAATGGACACGTATTTTTTATTTTTTTTTATGATAATCTAACTGGCTGACTATATAGAAATTTGTTTACGGGTTTATTTCGTCATCATATCTTTTATAATATGCAATTATGCACATTAGAGTTTTTTATCTATTAACACAGTTAAATAGTATCCTGTAAAGGATTTTTTATGGCGGTGAAAATTTTTAGGTTTGCACTGATAAAATTTTGTACCTATTGATTCGACTGGAAATCAAATTCAGTAATGCTGCCTCTGAAGCTACGACGGCCTTGGTTCTCCAATAATTTGATTCTATTATTCAAAGTCAAAGTCAAGTTTTTTTCGTTCAAATTGATTACATAATACAACTCTTTTCCATCCACAAAATTGTTTTTCCCCCCACCAACGCTAAAGACATTTTTAGCTGTGGAGAAAAACGAGCGAGAAAATCTCCACAATATTTAATGAATAGAGACATTTACAAAAATATTCTTTAAATTCAATATACCTCTTTGATTATGCTATTCGTAGAAATCATATTAGAAAATAAACGTAAATATTTTTGAAGTGAAATCTTCTTTAGCGGCGTTGTACACTTTTTTTTGTATGGGTTAAAAAATGTTAAACTCGCGTCAGTTTAGACACGTGGGCTGATCGCATCATGACACAATAAAATTGGAAAGGTTGTTGACTTTCAATATATTGGACGAAACATAGTAATATTTTATTTTACCGTATTATAATAATAAGTCTCTATCTAGGACGTCCACGTGGCAGCTTTATTGTGAAGAAAATGCATTGTTTTTACAATAGATGTCGCTAGGTGCGCTTAAATGTGATTCATGTAAGTTGATTTCTTTACAATAGATGTCGCTAAGTGCGCTTAAACGTGATTCAGTTAAGTTGATTTTTCTGAGAGATAAACTTTTGTAATGTAATATAAATTGTCATGTTTGTGTACGATAGCGCAATAAATAAAAATTGTATTCTACCACATACATGATAGAACTTTTATACTGATAATTAAAGCAATTCGTGCAAAAATTATTCCCTAACCATTCCAAAATATCAAAAATGCACAACGTTAATATTCAAGTTTTCACTTCTGCCGGCACTCCCGGAGAGCAACCCGTCGTTTTTTAGAAATATAGTATTTATATAATAATATAGTAGTAGCGCTCCGGGAGTACCCCGGAGCGCAACCCGTCGTTTTTTTTTTAATTTTCATGAGGTTTGAAGTACCCATACATAAAAAGTTATATGGGACACAAATTACAACACATTCACTTGTTATAAAATAAACATTACTCATAAATAACGTTACGAAAACTATTTTGGTTTCGCAAAAAGTTTCGTATGAGCATTAAATCACCGAATAATCTTTATCACGAAATCGTAACTGAAAAAAAAAGAAATTTATCGTTTTTATCAATCCTTGCGTAGAGCCAACTCTTATTAAATTAGATTAACGCAGTAACATCGCGTAGTTTATGATACATTGCGGGCTGCAAACCACACTGCGTATCTTGACTATCTCAACTAATATTACCATGGACATAATCTTTTATGATCGTTTTCCTTGTCCTATAACTTAGTCGGGTAAACTTGCGCACCATACCCGGTTATGTTCGAAGGACAAAGGGGAAAGATCAGAGGGTAGATTAAATAGGGTTAGCCCATTTCCTAGGTGGGATTACGCCGTAAAAGTGCTGGTTCTAATTTAAGTAATGTTGGTCTCTGGGACTTAATGTTGCATAGAACAAAAACAGTTGGTGTGGATCTTAAACATATATATTGGAAGTCATGCTCAATGATAAATAAAGATGGAGTTTAGTAACTAACGCATGTGTTTATAAACGTCGAATAACTTTTAAGTTTGTTTAGAGATAGTGCTGTCACTTCCTTTGTGATAACAATAAATCACACAAATATTATAAAGGCGAAAGTTTGTGAGTGTGTATGTTTGTTACTTCTTCACGTCTAAACGGCTGGAGTATTTTTAATAAAATTTGGTATGGAGTTAGCTGACGCCCTGTATTAACACACAAGCTACGTTTTACTGCGGGAAAATATCCCTAATAAACTGCGGGTAACACCGTGGGGCACAGCTAGTAAATAAATATTTCCAACACTCACACCAATTAGCCTATTCCCAAAGTAAGTACTGCAAGGCTTGTGTTATGGGATAGTAGGGTAACGGATAGAATACATATACTTATTTTATTATAAGTATATAAGTAGTATATATAAGTAGTATATATTTGTTCATAAATATCCATAACTTACGTGTGTAAAGGATCGTATTCATCAACATTTACCCTGCCGTGATTGGAACCCGGGACCTCACAAGTAGGCGACACCTGGAAACCTAGCGTACTTATTTACCACTTGGCCACGGAGGTCGTTAAATAGACAGACCGTTAAAATTAACGAAGCATTAAATACATTTGATGTATCTGAGTACGGCTGTAAGAGTTAAGTAACTTTGCGTGCATAGATGCTTAAAAGGCACCTAGAAAATAAATTGGTTTGACTGAGGGGAGGCTTCCGAGAAGGTTAACACTATAGTAGTGGTCAGAGAAATATCAAAGTATTCATCATTTAAATAATAAAAATAAATTTCAGTACTTTTGTGAGATCAATTTAACAGCTGTAAAATTTTTGTACCTTATATGTTTTTGGCATACTAAAAAATATTATAAATTTTATTTATTAAGCATGTAACTGCTTGATGTTTAAATCTAAAGAAAATATAACTAGAAAAAAATCAACGTGGACCAGGCAGCAGATTCAGAGGTCAGTGCATTCGCCCTAAAACTACGAGGAACTAGGCATTTAATAATTTAACTCCGCAGTAGGACACAAGGAATAGAGCTTCCCAGTGGTCCCATTAGTAGGACCACGAGGAAACGGTCGGATAGGCAAGGCGAGCAGAGTTGGATTTAAGTATGTTGAAAAAGATAGTACAAAAAAATGAAAAGGATAGTATTTATAAAAAAAATATAGTACACTTTCATTATTTTTTATTTAACATATAATAGTAAATAAAATTAACACCCGTTAAGGCAAAATTTGCTCCTCTTATAAGTTTATGAGTTCTTGAATATTACTATTAGTTCTATCTTCATTCTTGGCATTTCATCTCATCAACATATCCTCAGGAGGAATAAAATCAGTACAACTTGCACTTTTGCTACCAGTTTTGATGCCACTTTCCATTATTAAAACACTGAAAACGTATTATTTTATACAAAAACTCGCAAGCGATTGTTAAAACATTGAGCAAACTTTGATTGAGTTTCGAATGGAATGGAAAGGACGAGATTAGTGGAAAGAGACAGGTGTACTGCGGAGGATAATCAGGGAATCCTCGGCCATCAACACAGCTAACATCGCAAGATCAGAATTCGGTTGGATACACGCACGGTCGAAATATTCATAATATGACGTAAAACTGCATTCGGGAGCAAACTTTAAATTATAGTATTTAAGCGTAATTTCCTGAGATGTGGATACTATATAGTACAAAGGGCAAAATCATAGTATAAATACTATAATTATAGTACAAAATCCAACCCTGAAGGCGAGTGATATTTTTCGTATCGCAAATGTATAGGGTATGGTAGCCGCTTACCATCAGAGGGGCCATCTGCTGGTTTGCCACCCTTTTACCATAGAAAAAAAAATCTTTTTGTAGGACCATTATCTAGTCAACAATCGCTGCTTCGTGATCATTTCAAAGCTATTGATGTGTTTTCGCGGAATATATAGAAATGTTTTTGAGAATATTGATGCACCTTATAGATTATGATCGAACATTAAAAATAAGGTTTTTTATTATCTTAATAATGCCTTTTTGAAAAAAAAAAATACTTTCAAACCCTTACCAGGTTTTCAAAAGAGGACAGTTAGGTAGTGATTGTCAGATTATACTGTCTATTTTTCACCACCACCGTTACGTATTCCTCATGCTCGGCGAAAGAACAAGAAAAAACTTCTGTTATGTTTCTGCTTTGCATAAAGTTAGCGTTCCAGAACAAGCGCAATAAGGCTTACAGACTTTTATACTGTGAATCAACAAGGGCAGTTAAAAGTTAAGCAAAAATATTTGTACTCGTGGCGCCTTTCGAGCTCAAACAATAGTGTGTCTATAAAAAAAAACGCTCGTAAAAACGAATTGTTTCCTATTCTCGGAACTGGTATATCTAGTTTTATTTTGTTTTTGTTGAAGTGAAAGAAAACCTTAGAATGATAGAATGTGCCAGCTTCTAAGTCCTGTGTGTAGTAGTAAAAGTGTTTTAAGAGACAGAGTAGATTTGGAAACTTTTAGCAATTATTTTCCACCTTGACCTAAGCAATGCAATGTGATGAAACTTTGATTTGCGCCCCAATTCCACCCCCACCCGCACGATAACGGCTAACTGGAGCCGAGGTCTCTTGAGCCGACCTTTTCAGTTTTATCAGGGGCTCCAGACGAAGAAGAGACTCCCCCCGAGGGTAGATGCCATTCGCCTGGAATATCTCTAGAAGCACTCGCTAATTCTCGGCTTGAGATCCCCGTAGGATCTCGCCGTCCCCAAATCCTGTGACGCTGTAAAGGTCATCTGTAACCAACAGCATACACACAAAAAAAAATTACAAAAAGAACAGTTTATGCACCATAATACAATGTAAGTATTATATTAAATCCTTGCAAACTTTGACTCCTTTTCGCCGTCGAGTTATTTGCAATTAAGTAACTGCGGAGGAAAGAACTAAATCGATCTTACCGTATAAAATGTTTCGAAACAATTACCGACAAACCAGTATTGATACACATTGATTCTAGCATTTACTCAGAGTTTCAGCTTTCACAGTAGCAACTATTGGAAACACTTCGATTGTTAGAAAGAAAATAAGCTTTGTACAGTTACTCGAAACCTTTGAAAACAATATTGTTTCTACTACTTCTGAGTGTTTAGATCGAATAAACAGCGTAACGACTGAAATTTGAAACTTCGAAAATCACCCTTTATATAAAAAGTTCCTTAATGATTCCATTTCACCCGGGGCCGGGACCTTACTACAAGTGCAATGGATAACATTGTTTTAACATTCTAACAATGAAAATATGCCTTAATTAGTTGACGTGAAGTAGCTTCTTTATCGTAAGAAGTCAGAAGTAAGGGGAAAACGTAATGTGAAGGCGATGCTATACCAGGCATCCTCACCCACCTGCATATTGTTCTTGCTCAAACAAACAATGTATTTGAATATGGAAATGTATATAGGGATGCCACTTTGAAAATATACATGTGTTTGTGGGTGTTGATAGACGTAAACATTCTTTTTTCCAACATGGTGTGTGCTGACATGGTATAACGTAAGTTTATTTCTAATGTCCTTATTTTTTATGTTTAAGTGAAATTGGTAACAAATACGCATCTTAATATTGAGTTTCTGCTATTTAAGGCAACAATGCTATGTAAAATTATCTTAAAAAAGGAGTGCTTTTAATCATGCACATATTTGTTAAAGCTTCGTTTATAACCTAAGATCAAAAGGGGAAGATACGGTACGCTCATACTAGCATCAAATAAAATATGACCTGACTCAACTACATAAGCAACTCTCACACATAACATTCAATCGAGCGAGCGAGACAGAACTGTACGCTTCAACATAGATCGAGCGAAGCGGCGAATCAGCTTCCGAGTGCGGACGGCTGAGCTAGCGATGCGCGACTTCGAATAATACTAATCATTCGACTCCACGAATCATTCGACTAAGTCGACTGCGCATTATTATCATTCGACTGGAGTTGAAGGTATCGGGCGGCGCGCATCGCACGTAGTGACATTTGACATTAGTATTACTAGTTAGTAGTCGTTATTCGAATAATGACATTAGTATACTACTAAATTGCCTTTCGAATAGCCAAATTAGTAGTTATGAATTAGTCGAAAGGTAAATCATTCGTAGTCGCGCATCACTAGGCTGAGCTGTATTGCTGTCCTTTTCTTAATAACAAATTGGCGATTACGTAAATAACATTCACGACAAAATGATTTTACAGTTTTACGAATGAGAAGTGTTGCCGAGGCATTCGTTATTTGATTTTGAACTATTTGTGTTTTTTATAAAAGCATCGAAGGCATTGTTTTATCTTTATAACATAGAATATACGCAATATTATTATATTGAGTGTGCATGCAGCGTGTATTAATGTCCAATTGTGACTACAGCGAATTGTGATCGTGCACCACAATTTAAGCGGATCACTTTTGAGCCGCAAGTGCCGTATCTACCATTTTTGTTTCAATCTAAGTTTATAACCCATCTGAAAAAACATTAGGAAATTTGCAGGCTACGAAATTTCGATGAGTTCGCCACCCCTATATTGAAAAGGGTTGTCGCTCTATAAACAGTTATCGTCATGCAGTCCGCGTTCCGAAATCGGACACGAGAAAAAGTTTCTGTATCTACTTTGCGTCGATTTACATAAAGTTGTTGGTTCACAAAAGAGTTTCTTACTTGTGAGTGTCATTGAGAATAATAATATAACATAATGCACTTAAAATTGCAGATTATGCAATTTATCCTTCCTTTTATGCTAGTAGAGCGGCTCCCTTTGTTTGTGCTCATTTGTAATCCGTGCGGAAACCATTTTAATAAACTTATGTTAATCGAGTAGGTTTTTTGTTGTGGTTGATTTATTTAATAACAGCATTTATATTTTAATAAATAAAACTTAATATTGCAATAGTACACTTAGACATTTTTTCAGATACCATGATCTCTAGAAATTAGAAAAATAAGTCTCTTATTATTTTCACTAAAAATAAATATTATTACTAGCCATGATCAGATTTAAAAGTATTTCGATTTGTATGAATGATTTTCATTTAAATTAAATAAGTTATCTATCAAATTTGTAAACTTATCGTAGTTATTTTTATAATCGTCTCTTGTTTTATTTTTGGGAAATTAATAATAATGAAGTATGGATATAACAATATATACAATAGATAACCCTTATCGAGAGATAGTAGTAGGTACAAAAATATCAAACGGAAGAAAAATAAAAACTCCACTCCGCGTATTTGCATATACTTGGCTCAGCGAAACGGCTTGTAGCTACTACGACATCCCAGACATTTTAGGCCAGCATGCCACAATGTAACTGCGTTCCACTTGCGGTGGTTATTCTCGGGTATTCCTTTACCGTAAATGGTGTAGATTCTGTTTATTATTTTGGTGTAAGTTCTATATTGGATACAATTATGCCCGGACAGTATAAATAGAATGTTTCTAGAGTAGCTTTCCAAGTACATTATGTATTTACCAATGTTATCTCAAACGTTTATGCACTCTTTATTTTGATGAGTCACAATAAAAGAGATATGAAAAATATGAATAAACATATACCGTTAATCTCCAAGCCATTAAGGGATGGTAAAGTCTCAAACGTGGGAGTAGGTTAGCTAACCGATCAAGGGTCCTTTGAAAGAGGCACGAAGAAGTAACTTGCAGGCCGGCAAGGTGAGGATGGCTGTGTGTAGGTAACACTGCTGCACCAGCTATCTTCGCGTCAGGACTTCATCGCCACTTAACATCAGATGGGCTGGTGTCATTTGCACCAACCTATATGAAAATAAAAAACATTGAGTTGTACATATAACGCGATGAAGACTAATAATGTTCTTATAAATATATATAGTTATATATTTTACAAGAGGTGCCCTGCGGATGCCACGGCACGAATTTTAAGTAAAAGGTTATAGTGGGTCACCTTTTAAAGATACACATATACTGGCGTAGTCTTTTTTAGAACTTTTAAATGGGAACAATTCCGTCAGACATGACTTTTGTGTTACTTTTACAGTTTACTTAGCGCACGAAACGGAAGCTCTCAAATGGAATATTTTTTTCCGTTTTTGCAAAAAAAATATATAGGTTCTTCGCTTCTATTAGTCGTATAGTTATATTAGTCTATCCAACACAAAAAGATTTTTTCAAATCGGACCCGTATTTCCTGAGATTAGCGCGTTCAACCAAACAATATAAACTATTAAAAAAAAGCAAACTGACCTTTAATCAAACAAACTATCAGCTTTATAATATTAGTGTAGATAAGGGATATTATCTTAGTAACACTTCAATGAATGCCTCCGTTTGCCATTAATAACGTTAGACTCAACAATGATAGTGGTAAACAATACTGATAAGTACCTATACCCTACGCCTAAAATAACTACTGAAATAACACTGATATATAAAAGTTTATTAATAGGACATTACTCGAAATGTTAGTGACGCTATCCATACACAAGGTAAACATCTATAGTGGAAAAGATTCGAAATAACATATCCCCAACAACGATAAAAGTTATCCCATAGTAGTTGTAACATTATCGATACATTTCTCGCGTCCAATACAAATACACGAAAAAGTTTCACTACGCCGAAGATTTGCATAAACTTTGCGGCTGTTGGTAGGTAGAAAGCCTTCTTGGAAACACATAAGCATGGTGCATATTTGCCGATCGCTCAATAAAATAAAAAATAAATCTTAAATTCACTAATATTTACTGTGTATCTATGTATAGAAAAGGCTACCGTTACTTACTGATCAAACCACTGAAGAACACGTTGCGCTAAAATTTGGCACACATACATATAGCTATTATGATGTAGGCGTGCCTTAGAATGGATTTTCAAAACTCATCCCCTGAAGGGTGAAATGAGGGAATTTTGTACAGGGAATATTTTTATGCATACGAAGTCGCGGACACCCATTAGTTGCTAGTATATTGCCTTTACCTTGTACTGCTTGAGAACTAGTTTGTGTCGAACAGTTGGTAAACAAATGAGACGTTTAAGTTAGTTTAGTATTAGAGGTATAATTTCCAAAAATTACTTTCTCTTACTCGGCATTTAAGTGCTTTGGTTTTGAATACACTTTGTATTTATGTTTTTTAAGCGTTTAACTGCCAGATGTTCTTTTTTCTAGTAAAACTTTTCTTTGGATTTAAACACTTTGTATTTTCATTTATGCATACATGGCATTTTCTATGTATGCACTCACCTTTATAAAACGATCCGGAGTAATAGCTGCTGCTCTCTCAAATATTTCTAGATTGTATCCTCTGATATTTGCTATGCACGTTCAGCAAAAATGCAATAAAACATTTCAATTTCATGGATGTCTGTGAAATATGACGTAAGAATAATTCACAAAAATGCATTGGGGCTAGCTGGCGCAATTGTAGAAACTTAATATGTGTCCTCTTCCTAAATTCGTAGTGCAAGGCTGGTCTTGACTCAAATGCTCTTGTCAGAGATTTTCAGGATTGGTAAAAACCAGTCATCCCTATATTTAGAGTGGTTTAGCGCGCTTGTGATGGCAGTGTTAAGATTTTCGATTGGTCTCTCTTTCTACACAATGTCTATGCTTATAGTGAAATCATACAGTCGTGAAAAATATCAAAATGAGACAACATCACCTGTTAGGTAAAGGGATGAAGTATCAAACCAAGAACCTAATCCTAAGTTCATGCATCAAACAGAAATATACGTTAGTATACAAATAGAACATACTGCAATGACGTCTCATTTTTCCTTAAGATTCCATTACTTCATGGATAATAGTTTGTTTACCATAAACCGTTAAATTCATATTTTGATTAAATGCTAAAATCCTAACGTTTTTTTAGTACGAATGTTATTTTAGATACCACGGATATTGCAAATACTTATGTGTGTACGTACCATCAGATGGCAATTATCAAAATCTTAAAAATTGAACACTGAATTTAATGAAGCAAAATTCTATGACGTGCGTGAATGTGATTAAGATTTAATAATTAAATCTTAGAACTATGCAAGTGAATTACCTAAAGCTTAAATCTTTCTTATAGTAAAATACAGTTGTCAGGATTTAGCATAACCAAGTCTGTAAGCAACTGTACTAACACTACAGATTCAAAGTTTCTCGAAGCATTTCAAACATTGATTGTAAGAAATAATTAATAACACACCTTCAACAAATTAAATTACTAATTACAGTTCCGTAGATTCCAGCTGACTTGATGTAATGGAACTTTTTAAACTATGAATACTTAAGTCTGGTGCTAAATAAAGTTTAACTATCTCCATAATGAGTAATTTTAACTTAGTCGGTTCAACGTTTCCAACACAGTAATAGCAACGGTAATCCAGGCTGAAATTAGGAGACTATTTAAGACTCGAGTCTCGGGAATACTTCGCATCTGAAATTGTTAAATTAAATGTTGGTACATACATATTTCGCTTAAGCGAAAATCTTCAGTGTTTCATTGTAACGAAACAAAATACACATTGTGTACCTCAATTATGCTATTCTTATGCTTATCCCACACGCTGCGTGATGAAGCTTTGGTACTAAAATGCGCTAAAATTAGTGTTCGAGCTTTGAAATAAGTAAGCTCCTTCAGTTGTACCCTTAGCACGAACCAATATCGAATTCGTATCGTTTGCGAGTACGAAATGTCATTGTCAAATGTTTACTGATTTTTAGTTCTCGTTACATACTTTGTTCGGCGCTGCTGTTCCATGTTTTCATACAAAAGACAATGACATTTCGTACTCGCAAACTATGCGAATTCGATATTGGTTCATGCTAAGGGTACTGCACATATAAATTTATTATCTCCCAAATATCGTCTAGCGTATATAAACACGCAGCCCGATAAATAATTCACTAAGGCAGAAGTAATTTAAATTTCGAACGATAATTTTAGCGCATTTAGTACCCGAAGCTTCGTCGCGCAGGTGTGGGAGAAGCATTATGCATATATATATGGCGTTTCCAATTAAGCTAAATACATAATCGTTTAGGCTTTTAATTTTTCAACGGGTAATGCTTTCTTTGTATGAGAATTTGGCTTAACATGGACGGACATTTTAACAAGTAAAACTATACAATGCAAGATGCTTAACTACCCAAAATCTTTGAATCATTATAATTGTATCAGAATCCTTTAAAACAATTTTTAGCACCACCTTGAAAACAGGTAAGATAAGCACACATAAGTCTTTTTCGCAACGATCTTTAATATTCGAAGTCATTTTATTACCAATACGATGGTTTGACACTGGGTAGATACATGGTACACAATAAAATAAAATCGAAAATAAACATCTATTCTTTATATACGTCGCGAAAAATTAATATTGCACAATATGGCATGCGATGTCACTTGCACAATACCGATAGTCTAAACGAAAAAACTCAGTGTTCTTTTCAAAGCTTGGGTGCGTTCCAAACCCACGCTGCAAGTGCAAATTTTCACTCTGATGTTTAAATTTTGACATATAATGAAACTATCTATCGAATTTCACATTTGTTGCACCTGGAGCTTAGGTTTGGAACAGCCCTTGTGTGCAAATGTTATCTTAGACCCGGCCAATCCTAGCCGGTTTTACTGAAATGATGTGATGTTTACTTAAATTGGGCCAATCATAACCGTTTTCGCTGACATGACGTAATGCTAACTTAAATTCGACTAATTACAGTCGTTTTCGATCATGTGATATTTGATGACTAATAGAAGGAAGAAGGAAGTAGTAGTTTAATTAATTTTATTGTATTATTAATGAAACTCTCCGCTATATTACGGTTATAGAAATTGGTTAAAAATTAAATAAAATAATATTGTAAAACTATTGTTTGCCAAGCACCTTGTCCAAGCTGAGCCTATTTTGGGCATTGCCCTTTTCTTTACTTATATATCCATTTTTGTATCTTAATTAAAAATGGATCTCTGCCTGGGGTGGCACAAGGTTAATGCAAAATTCAGAAACAACAAAGCTACCACAACTAATTAAATTCTAATCTGTAGGAAATGTTTATTTTTAAGTGTAGCCGAATCTTGAGCGGAAACGTTCCCTCCCGTCAATTATAGGGTATTATACACATTTGGCTATAATTAATTTGGTTTGATCCCGACAATGGAAGTAAACTTTGTATGGTAATGAAACCAATTGTCGCTCAAAAAATAGCGGAACATCAACTTCTCCCATATTGGTACACATCTACGTATCATTAAAAATAATGTAAAAGTATTGATTCCATCTGCTTTAAAATTATTAATCACAATACTATTAACTAGCTAAATTACTTACAGAAGTAGTGCCATAAAATTACCATTAGTTCGTTCAAAATAACTAGCCAAGTTATTCACTGAACTAGCGGGATAATAATTTCCATTAGTTCAGACAACAGAACTACATAGTGAGACCAAAGGAATTTAATAATCGATATCTTTCATGCACAAAGTCTACTTCCAAATGTGTAGTATTTAGGTGTAGTCATATGCTGGCTCTGTGTAAATGGTGGCTTTCATGTATTGCAATCATTGGAAACCCATCATACTAATGACGAAACTGAATTTGACCGGTGCACCCCTAAATAGACCTGGACCATTGGTGACTGTAAACTCGTTTTGCAACTTGTTTACGAGTTGAGCGATTGGTGGAGACGATATTATCCTTTTACAGCGTCTGAACTTTATCGTCGGTGTTATATTTAATCATAACTTTCTTCAATTTGAGCGAAATTTTGTGATTACAGCCAGTAGCGGGGATCTGTTGGAGTTTCGGCAGTTAGTGGTGTTAAGTAGTTGTTAATTAAATTATTAGGTTGTTTACTACCGGAGAACGCTTAGTTTTATGTTATTATCAGTTATGACAGACTTTCGGAACTGGCATTATTGGAACCTTTAATTGTTTTATTTAACAATGTTTGACACATTTATTCTTCCAACTCAGGATAACTCTACAGCGGTACTTTATCTGCTCTCAATAGAGATGATGACAGGGTTTCTATTCAGTCCGTCAGTTTGATTATGAAAAAAATTAAATTATTTTCTTTTATCAATCAAACAAAAAATGACAAAGATAAAACGCGTCAAAGTTTGGAAATGGGGCTCGTGAAGGCACTTCTAAGTAAAAATTGTACGAAGACGTGGCGTCATGCAACATTTTAAATCAATATATCTCTATAATTTTTTTATAATGTATCTATACAAAGATAAAGTCCGTGTCGTATACTTTTTGATAATCTACCTGTTAGACAAAAATAAAAAAAAGTTGGTCATCATTCCTATTGACTTCAGGTAGGTTGGAGATATTTTTGATTTTTTTATCAAATGCTCTTGAACGATTTATAAAGCGTGCACAATTTAATATAACGTTTTTTTTTCAAATTTCCATAATGTTTGACTACGAATGTTTTATATCCAACGCTTCTTGTCTTCTTCATCATTATTTAATAAATTTGAGAGAAATATGTTTTAAATGATTCTATTAAATTATAATTATTATTAAATAATTAAGAGCGAGGGGAGCTTTGTCCCCACTTTCATGATTAAACAAGCGTTCGCGCTTAATTTCCCAATGGCGCAATTTTGTATGTAGCCGAAAAAAGATTAATGTCAGACACAGAGAGAGACTCGTTTAAAATATGAATTTTGAGACCAATTATGAATATGAGAGATTCGAGAGATCTTTTTGTGTGGCGTAACGAGTTGACGGCGTCATAAAAGCACATTAAAAGCGGGAAGCTATTAAAAGGAATTCTGAAATATCTAGTAAAATAAGGTTCGTGGGTGAAATTAATTTTTGCAGCTAGACCTGCCCAACTATAAAAGAGACAGATGATTCATAACGCCTATAATGTTGGAATAATTTGGCGCGCGGGACATAATTATAATATTTTTTACGGTCTAAAAAATGATTGTATTTTTACAATAAATTTCTTTGTGTTTTTCATATGTATTGAAATAAGCAAATAATGAATTGAGAAAATAATAAATAATAATTTAATATATTTTCTCACAGCCTATTTATTCAATCAAATAATCTTATCCAGTTTTAACAACACTTTCGGTTATTTTTACATGCGTTTGTCGATTTTCAGGTTCTTAGGTCGTATAACCACATTTATTTATTTATATTATGGTATTTGATGAAGTTATAAATACAATATAGTCTAAGAGACACCGAACCATCTTATTAACCAGTTTACAAACCACAAATCTAGAATTGTACTATATGATGTTTTATTATCTGTTAATAAAGAAATTACCATTCTGGCAGGCATCACGCAGTTGCGTCATCATTACTATAATAAAATAACTAGCATCCACAAGGCTACAATTTTAATATGTCGTAATTTTCATATGATTAGGCGTAAAAATTGTCAACCTATTTTGAGGGTTATAGGTAAGTACTAGACGATAGCAAAGTTGTCATCGGGACAGTAATTCATAACCCGCTCGCACAAGTCTGAAATTTATAGGGAACATTCCTTTAATTGTTTAAAAAATACATGTAAACGGCCAGAACATTCTAGTGGTTGTAGACATCAGTCAGTCAATAGTATACAGGACGTCCCACCGTGAGTGAGGGGAAAATAAATTTAATAGTGAAGATGTTATTATGATATTTTACTGAAAGGAGACATCATTTTATTTTTAATAATAATTATAACTGCATTCACTACTTAATTTTTTTCTATAATCGTCCGATAATTTAAAAATCGTCTGCTACAACCGGGCATCAAACTCGTGAAATGTGAAAGTAAAACCACATGTATTTTATAATGAACGTCAAAAGGGTTAAAACTGTAGCCTTGTGCAGCTAGTTAAAAAAACATATTCAGAATTTTTAGAAATGATGACACAACGAATGCCTGCCAGAGCGGCTATTAACAGATAATAAAACATCATTTAAAACCATTCTAAATCTGTGGGAAACTGGTCAGTAAAATGGTCAGTAGCTCTCATACTAATAATAATATGCCCCATTTAAAAATGTTTTCTTAAATCACACTTACGTCCTTATCTTGAATATTTAGATTCTAAATGAATTTATACAATATTGAAACATTAACACTGCTGTATAACGGAAAATTCTAAAATTAAAAGAACCCTGCCCTGTCCCTAAAACTGAGTGCGTAGACATTTTAAATGTCGCCAACCGAAGTTTATAACGATTACGCAACGCCAAAGAAAACAAAATTATTTCCTAAATTCTCATTACATTCAATGTAACGGATATTCAAAAAGGATCTGACAGTGTTTGTTGTTGACGAAACGTAAATAAAGTGACTTAATATATTTTCTGCGTTCTCGTATTATTATATTTCTACGGATATTTATTTATGTTACTTCTTTGATAAAAAAGCGAAGAAAAACATCAACATCTATTGAACGCGAGCTGATGTCTAAAACAGTGACATTTTCATGATGTTTCATAAAAATGTCGCTGGTTTAAGACACCAGCACCTTAAATGAAAAATCATATGTTAGATATTTCTTACATATGATTTTTCATTTTAGGCTAGCTTAAGTTGTACCACCGCCGGCGAGGAAGCGACTAATTATCGGCTATTTTCTCGCTTAAGAAACGTACAAAAAATATACATTCCGTGTAAACAAAACAGATACCTAAATAGGTAATCGCTGACTGCCAGAGGAAAAAATTTGGAGGCAAATTTGAAAATCGAACAGCGGTACTTTTACTTTTAAATAATCGAAGTTTTCAAAATAATTACAAGTGGCCAGTGTCTTACAAATAAAAACTTTTTTTCGCAAAAGTTTCTGAGTACCCCGGTTATATATATACACAGTCAGGTTATAAGTATTGTCACACAGTAAAAACTTTTCTTTTAGAATGTTGACCACAAAAAAGTTTATTGAATTCGAATTTCGAATTGTTCATGAAAATAAAAATGTGTACTTTTTAGAATTTTACTCATTTTTAAATATGGAGTGGACGCTTAAAGAAGACCGTGTTGCAGTTATTGCGTTGCATCGTTGCGGTTACGCGCCAATTCAAATTTTTGACATACTTAAAAATTTGAATATAATCAAAAGATTCGTTTATCGTACCATCAAACGATACAATGAAGACTGTAGTGTAGATGACAGGTCAAAAAGTGGTCGCCCTCGGTCTGTTAGGACTCCAGCAGTGATAAAAGCTGTGAAGGCGCGAATTCAAAGAAATCCCAAACGTAAGCAGAAACTGTTGGCCCTTTAGATGGGGTTAAGCAGAATCATGGTGAAAAGGGTGTTAAATGAAGACTTAGGGCTTCGGGCATATCGAAGAAAAACAAGACATCGTTTGAATGCTCGTCTAATGGACCTGAGACTGAAGAGATGCCGCGCTTTGTTGAAGCGGTACGCGGGAAAAAAATATCGAGATATTCTTTTTTCGGATGAAAAAATTTTTACCGTAGAAGAGAGCTACAACAAACAAAATAATAAGGTTCACGCAAACAGTGGTGAAGAAGCGAGCAACCATATTCCGCGTGTCCAACGAGGTCATTTTCCCTCCTCGCTCATGGTTGGTAGTTTCTTATTGGGGCTTAACAGAGGTACATTTTTGTGAGAAAGGTATAAAAACGAATGCAGTTGTGTATCAAAATCCAGTCCTGACGAACCTTGTGGAACCTGTTTCTGATACCATGTTTAATAACAGGCACTGGGTATTCCAACAAGATTCGGCGCCAGCTCATAGAGCGAAGAGCACACAAGACTGAGAAAATCTGAGAGAAATCGACTTCATCCGGCACGAAGACTGGCCCTCCTCCAGTCCAGATTACAAGATATAGCAACACTTGGAGGAAAAGGTGTGTTCAAAGCCTCATCCCAATTTGGAATCACTCAAGACATTCTTGAAGGCAGCCGCCGATATTGACATGGACTTCATTCGTGCTACGATAGACGACTGGCCGCGCAGATTGAAGGCCTGTATTCAAAATCACGGAGGTTATTTTGAATTAACTTTATTGTCGTAAGAATCTATGTTTTGTTAAGTTCATTTTGGTATATGAATGCTTACATAATGAATAAACTTGTTTCAATTATTTTATATTGAACATGTGACAGAATTTATGCCCTGACTAGGTATATACCCGTAGGTTGTTTCATATGGAGGATTATATTGAAGGATTGTATATGTATATCTTAATTATATGTCTAAATTCCATTCACAGCGTCGGAACCTCCTAACGAGGCCACATTTGGCAACTTAATACCTGTAAATACCTCAAAATTTATGGCATTCTGAAATATGAGCATTACGAAGCATTGAACAAGTGTAAGCTACGAGTATGTAGTACGGGATTATGCAACACGCGATAAATATTTTTTGATTTTAAATAATTTAAAAGCGGTAAGGCGACATATAATTTTCTGCTCGAATTGGAGCGGACGTTTGGGGAAGCAACCTCCACCTTACAGAGACTACAGTAAAATAACTTACCATTTTGGTGGTGTTGTGGTTTCTGATGGTGAGTTCCGGGGCTCCAAGGTAAGGGGATTGGGTTCAGGCCGGTAAGGTGAGGATGGCTGGAGCGGTACCGCCGCTGATCCGATGGGAGTGGGTTATTTGTTAAGCCTCGCATAAAAAAAAAACATAAAATATGATTATAATTATATTTTTTTGCTTTACTGCTTGATGTTTAAATGTAAAGAAAATAAAACTAGAAAAAAATCCACGCGGACCAGGCAGCAGACGGGACTGGGTTACCTACAATGCTAAGAATTGGCGCTGCCTTGCAGCTTAAGAATGGCTAGAGGAATTTCGATGCGGTCATCAGGGCCGCGGTAGCATAATTGGTCAGTGCATTTACCCGGCTTGTGGAGGGTGCGGGTTGAGTCCCGTCTGCTGCCCGGTCCGCGTGGATTTGTTTCTAGTTATATTTTCTTTAGTTTTAAACATCAAGCAGTTACATGTATAAAAATAAAAATAATAACATAAAATATGATTTTAAAATGTTGAAGACAGTAAATTGTATGAAAAAAAGTGAAGTGGAAATAAACGCCGAAAAATAAGAAACAAACAATTCATAAAGTAGTAAGCAAAAGTTAGTCGTAAAATATTTACTAATTTCATTTGTTTTACGAAAACACCACAAAACTTTATTTTTTGGTCCCAACAACGTTCCTTCCTAATACGAAAAGGATCCATCCACCAAAGTAGAAAATGACCACAATGACTGGACCGAAAAAATTTGGTCAACTGGCAAAGCGACAAGTTTGTTTAAAATTCCCACGAGTCATCCGACCCAGGGCGGCGGCGGAGGGCGGGCGGGCGGAGGTTTCACGGGAGTTACTTAATGTCGTAAAAGGGTTCCCTGCTACGGACGTAGTGTCGACAAGTATTGTCAGAAACGCGGTGTCTCCTTGTTATCTGATTTTGGATGTATTCGTACGTTGTTTTTAGGTATATATGTATATATGGTAACCACTTTTGGTCTGCGGTTTGGGGTAGTTGAGCAATTCTTCCGTGGGACAATTATTGGATGGGAACAGAGAAAAGAAACAAAATGTTAATAAAAAAGGAACTTTAACAAATGCACTTCACATTTTTTTAAATTCGGTTAATAAGAAGTTAAGAAATAAGGAATTGGTGCGATTTTTTTTTCTATACCGAGTATTATTTATTGCAGTACACGACGTAATGCAGTTTAAATATCTACTTGGCTAAGTTCTATTCTGTGTTGTGGATGACACGCTTGAAAGTTTTGCTCTGTAGCGGCGTGACTTGCACAATGGATTCGATTCTCGGCCTGGTCAAAGCACAATTAAAATTTTCATAATACCATGAGACTTGGTAGTTACGCGTTGTGTTCATGACATATATTTTGAAAAGTATTTCTTGCTTGTATATATCTTTACTGTATATCTTTTTCCTTCGCCTATTGATTGTCAACATGATTATGATTGCAATGTAGTACGTAAACTTAAAAAAATTAAACCGACTTCAAAATTAAAAATGGAACTAAAACAAAAAAAAAATATCTGGTTCATGATTTGGAAGTCAGGCTGGTCAAGATTGAAAGACGTATTATTACCGATCATAAACGAAAATCTATTTAATGTTTCAATCTTGACCCCGCAAAATTACATCGTCCAAGTAAACAATAACACAATGGACAGAGATATCGGTAAACATGCATAAAAAATATCGTGTGTGCCTTTGAAAGGTTTCCATCGATTTCCCCGGATTCCACCATCAGATCCTGACTTGGGTCCAATGGGACCACCTCGGAAGTGCACTCTTTCGAATAAAAAAAATATTTTGGAAATCGGTTCACAATTGACGGAGATATCGAAATACATAAAAAAGCAAATATATAATCGAACACAGAACCTCCTTCTTTTTTGAAGTCGGTTAAAAAAAGAGTTTGTCTTTGATTTATTTCTGTTTTGTTGTCCGTATGTATAGTAAATTGTTTATTATTTTTCTTATAGATAATAGACGAAATTCATATTTTATGTTCACCTATCGGAATTAAAGGAACAGTTAGTTATATTACAAGGATATTCTTTACTACTTTCTTCCAATATTCAACAAAACTACATAAACCAGGCCATATATATTTTTCCAGATAGCCAAGTAGTGCTTAACGCCACTAACTAGAACACGATATGCTAGAAATTAAATACAACGTTGACAAATTCAGTTTAACCTGGATAAAAAGAATAAAAGTATTCTTAAATGTGTACCAGGTCATTCAGGGTAAATCGGCAACGAGAAAGCTGATGAACTAGCAAGAGCAGGGGCAAACAGGGGCAAAAGATGGAACCAGAACCTTTCTGCGGCAGCCCTAGAAACTTTAAGGACGACCTTCTAGGCGAATCGAGAAAATACTGGTTAACCAACCAGGATTAGAGCACGCTAAATCACTAATAGAAGGTTACTCGAAAAAAACGGGCTACTGAGTTAATAGAACTTAGTAGGACGAACACCAGTGCTATCCTAACAGCCCTAACTGGACACTGCAAACTCAACAGACTCCAATTTCATATGAATATTAAGTGACACTGGTATTTGCAGATACTGCATTCAGGGGCGTGAAACACCAAATCACCTTCAATGTGAATGTGGGCCTCTTATCCACAAGCATGGTAATCATCACATATAAAATACCCAGAAGAAATAAAAACTCTAAAAGCAAGAAATGTTCTGAGCTTCTTGGAAGCAGTTGGGATATACTTTAACTTAGTATTGAGTCACAATAGACCTTCTAAGTCGCAATGACTACAGTTCCATTAGGGCTGCATAGCCCCGATAATCTATAATAATGACAATACTCCTTTCTTTCATATCTTTATATTTTTCATATTCGTAGTCTATCGTGCTTAGCGAAAATTGAGTGATATGTGAAAACAAATAAACCTCGTCGTTAGACATAATCAATCAAGTTATATGTACAACATATCCAGCATGTATTTATTTAGTGATATTTATAATACGAACTTGTACTTACTGTTTTGATTTTTCTTTTTTTGTATGTATTGTAACTTTTTTTTAATTATATTATTTAAACACTCTTTGGCATACACAGCTTACCTCTCTGTCGATTTGGCGGTGACACAATGTGTCAGCGTCTATGTGTGAATAAAAAAAAAACAGGTTTTATTTTTTCCGCAACTATGTTAAACTGCATTTGTGCACCCTACTGCAAAAAAAGTCAGGGTGAATTGAAATAGTATTATGTCGCCTTTCCGTGTTGCTCTTTGCTCATAATAAATCCCGAATTTTCTCAATGGTGTCGTTACCCTAACTTCCTCGTTCTTTTGGCAGTTCCATTTTCTTAACAAAATGATTCAATTAGATACTTGGGCTTTCCCTATTTAATATTAAGCTCGCCCCTTTTTTTCATTTGCATTATCGCTCTGGTCAGAATTTATAACGCGCCATCTTGCACGATTAGGTTCAGAGGCGTAGATTGACTTTGGACTTAATGGGGTAAAGTATTGAGAACGATCGAGCAAATTTAGATCTTATTTTTAGCAGGCCAAAATTCGTTTCGTTCATGAGCTGAGCTAAATTGAAATGCAACGGAACATGAGATAAAAATGACTTTAGGAAAGTTGTTTACGAATCGATGAATCCTATATTTACTAGCGGACGAAGAATTTATGTTTCCGACTTTAACTCTCTGATTATAACGAATGTATTTAATCAAATTGTTATATTTAATAGATACATTTTTTTACACTCACACCCATTATAGCCTTGCCCCAAAAGTAAGCAATGTAAGTCTTGTGTTATGGGATACTGGGTAACGGACCGAATACAAACACTGACTCATATATCTATCTAAAAATATATATATACGTATATTTATCTAAAAATACATATTATACATCTATGCTTAAGGCACAAATGCTCAAATTCATCATACAAACATTTGTCTCACCGGGAGTCGAACCCTGAGTACGCGACATCTTGAAACCCGGCGAATATACCACTCGCGCCACGAAGCTCGTCATGTATTGTCCGGACATCCTATTATATTTTATATTTTTAAAATATAAACTGGCGTATAGGTAAATGGACTAAACGTTTTAACCTTTAAATAATGAACCTGGTTTCTATTTAATTGGACTCACGTTGTCTGTTGTTGAAGATCAAAGGATGTTCCTTTGAGGAATTTCTAAGTGAATTTTCTTTAGTTTTTAAGAAAACTAACGGGCGATAGCGTTTAACAAGGAGGTCAAATGTCAAATAATGAAAACCACTCTCTTTTACTGTAAGGTTTAAATGGCATATTACGAAAAAATAAATATAAAATACACCAGAGAAGACACCAAAGGAAAAATAACGAATATCACCTTCTTAGTGAAAATTATTGTGACCGTTTAGTGTGTCATCTGTTAGTTTTTTGATGAAATAATTTTGCACAACAATCAAAATTTATCAATACCAAGTTTCCCAAAGTACCCATGGACCAACCGCATTGCACAATACGTTGTGCCACGGGAACATGCTTGGAATATTTTGTCCCCGTGACACGTCTATATAGTTGGTTCTTGGTTTTTTTGACAAAACACTGATTCTCGTAGTACCCATGTACCATATTAACAGTATAGATGGCGTTTATTTTTATACCAAATACTTAGAATCGGTGTCTCTGTAGTAAAAAACTTTGAACGACAGCATTTACATAATCAGGAAGTACAACCCGTTCAATTTCACGTTATTTCGCAATACTTGTATATTCATTAAAAGATTTGGTAAACTCATAATTGTGAGATTTGGTGACTCATTTCTTTGTTCTCTCCTATATCCCGGGGCCCTTAAGCGTAAAGAAGCAACTTGCAGGCCAACAAGGTGAGGATGGCTGGGAACATCAGAGGAAGCCATTATTTGGTTCTTTAAGTATATAAGTACTATATCATTTTTATTGTAGCCAATGATATTTAACATCGTTGATTTGTGCCTGATAGACATATTATTATATTCAACTTAGATTGTGTCATTCCACAGGCTTATGATGCCTAATCCAGCCTTCTAAATGCTGTTCCCGGCAAGGGGTGCCCGCAAACACATTTCCATTAAATTCTCTGTTGGAATATCATTATGTAATGGAATTTACGTGGGCCCCGACTGGCCAACGGAGCAAGGATTTTAGCATGAATAAGTTATGTTTCCACAATGTTGACTGTTTGATCATCATTTTACTGTATTTATGAAAACATGACATGTTCTATCACTTAAAGTCACCATTATTTTGACAGTTAAAGGACACGCAAGAAAATGGCCTCCTTGGAATATTTCTTTTTGAATGTCTTGAATTCCTTTGTTCGCTAACTTTATATTAAAATGTTCAGACTAATGTATTTGGTTGTCAGTCACTTTAGATAGTAAAAATGAGTTTGTGAAATGCTATTTGCTAACTTTTTAGTTTAACGAGTTGAAAAGTATTAATGGTCAGGACACAATGTCACACCTGGTAACGGTGCGCGGTGTGGCATAGCCATAAACGTTCTCCTTGATTATTTCCTCCATATTCGACCTTCGTGATCACTACTTTTATTTAAAAAAGGGTTCGCTTATGATTTTATCAAGTTTAAATTCGATTCCGTCAAGGTTGTCAAAAATAATTTTGTTGTCAGTCCTGCTGAAACCTAGTAAGATAAACAACAATATTTGTGTTTGAATATGTGAAAATAATTAAATTACCTATAACTAACCCAAAACGGTTTTTTTTTTAATTTTTACTATAAATAAGTCAAGCTTATCGGCGAGCTATTTATTCTAACCCCTTCTATCGTCAGCTTCAGTCACAACCTGTCATAAGACAAAAATATGTTATCTTGGCATTGCGTAATGGTAAGGTAACGCCTTACGTATCTTTGTCACACTCGATATTCATGTCAGAACTATTTACTAAAAAGTAATTCGAAGTAACCAATATCAGAACTCTTTTTTTTAGTTAGGTATTTAGATGTATTCTTGCCAGTAATGTTTGATTTGAATCAAATTCGCAGTCAGTTAATTGAAAAATGGAGGCTTAAAGATTGTGTTTGTAAAGTAGAGGAAAATCGCCCGTACAATGAAACAGCGAAATTTCGACTATTTTTGTTCTTCTTATATCTATTGTTTTCTCGTTCGGAACAGAATTAATTATCGTTTTTGATTCGAATCGCTTAGTGAGTAAACGCGCTTAAGGAATTTGTAAGGAAATCCCTTATTTTCAATTTGTCAACTAATGGCCAGTTTCAATATAATGAACCTTCTAGTAAAAAGTAAGCTTTGCCAGGTTTTCTTCCTTAGCAACAAGATGGACCAATATTATTGGCCGTATACTACGCTCAACATAATGAGGTTTAATATTTTCATATAAGAGAGTAATAGAAAAGATTACAAATGAACGTTGTAATATTTTTGACGCAAAGTCAACGCTCTTTTGAGCTTGCTTACTCCTTATTGGATGACAACATTGTAAGCCTATTGAGCGGCATTGAAAAATGGCAGCACAAAAGATGTCTTTGTATAAGTGGCGCAATAGGCTGGGACACAATAAACAAGCCTTCCTCGTTGGCTTTACGGGAGAATGTCACAAAATTTGTTGCCTACTGCGCTGTACCTAGGTGCATCATTTTGAGAACATACCATAAATATTAGAATGAAAAATGTGAAATATTAATTAATATTTTAAGCATATTAATCATTTTGTTGAACAAGTGTTTTATTCTCAAATATTTTTGTGTATCATGATTTTTTAATTTACTGGCTTGCCTGTGGATTTTCCACAATGTTTCCTTCAATTTCTAATAAGTATAGAACTAATCTCTTAATTTCTAATAAGTATAACCTTTAATATCACAAATATTTTATGTAGAAACAATCAAACCTAATATTTAATTACATATCTTTTCGACGCTTAATTAGAAATCGGAATAAAGCATTTTCCTTAGACATTTTAATAAAAATAATAAATAAACGGTGGACAAAAATTATTTGGAAACAGATTGCTATATTCCAAGACTGTCAATTGACGAGGATTAAACAACTAAACAATGGAGCCCGCGACCCCCTAGTAGGCATCCGGCATTGTTTGTGCCGTTAATAGAATTCGAGTCTCTGAAAGCTGGATAGATGAAAACTGACAGTCGCACACTTACGCGGAACTCTTTAGGAGCGTAGAATAGATTTGTTTAAACGCAAAGAGAGGGAGAAGTAATCGTGGAGGATTTTCAGAAAATATTTGGATGGTATACCTAACTCGTGTCACCACAGTAAGGAATAGAGGACGCCTGTCTTTCTTGCACGCTACTTAGCATAGTACGAGTATGTACATGAGGGACAGAATGTCTTTCTTAAACGACACAAGTTTTAATACATAAACATAGCGACTCTGTTTATAGTAATAAAAAAAATAATCAAAATAAATTTAATATTATAAATTCGCGAATGTGCCTGTTACCTCTTCACGCTTAAACCGCTGAATCAATTTGAATGAAATTGGGTCCCGGGAAGGAAAGGGATCTTTAATCAATCTTAAAAGTTATTTGTTATCTCTAAGCATAGGCTTACGCCTGAGGCGTTTCAAACTACTGCAAACGACCGCATAGTTGAAACAACATAGAAAACAAAAGCAGGTTGCAAGTTTATCTTTATATACATGAAACAAAATAATGATTATTATACTTATACTAATATCATAAATGTGAAAGTTTGTTACTTAATTACGCAAAATCAGCAGAACGGATTTGAATTAAATTTTGGCACACGTGCACAATCATGTAAAAACAACTGAACAGATTGTGGTGAAATTTGGTACGCATATAGTCTATTACCAAGAAAACTCAGGATGGCGCTTTCACGGCAAAAACATCGCCATTCCTTCCCCTTCCCTCTCTTCAGGGCACAACACTACCGCTACAGAGCAACATTTCCATGCTTGGTATGGAAGTTCGCTCAGACCTGAATCCAAAGGTCTACATCGAAACCGTGATCAAAACAGCTTCACGCAAACTCGGAGTCCTGAACAAGGTGCGGCGTTTTTTCACGCCCGATCAACTGTGCTTGTTGTACAAAACCCAAGTGCGGTCCTGCGTGGAATATTACTCGCACCTCTGGGATGACTCCGCCAAGTACTTGCTCGATGCTTTGGATAGGTTACAGCGGCGCGCGATCCGCATCATAGGCGATGAGGAGGTGACTAAACACCTTGAGCCTCTTCAATTACGCCGTGACGTGGCGTCACTAAGCGCGTTCTATCGTCTGTACCACGGCGAGTGTTCTGAGGGGTTATTGCCTAGCTGGCCTACGTCGTCAACGTCTTACTGTGGCCACAATTACAACGCGTACAAAGAAATTTGGTGACTCATTTCTTTGTCGCACTATCCGTAAATGGAATGCTCTGCCCGCTCACGTGTTCCCTCCCTCTTACAACCTGGGATCCTTTAAAAGAGGCGTGAAGAAGCAACATGCAGACCGGCAGGGTGAAGATGGCTGGTGTGGCAGGTAGAACTGCTGTATTAGCTATCTTCGCGTCTGCACTTCACCTTCACTTAACATCAGGTGGGGTGGAGTCATTTGTCAGACCTTTCTATAAAAAAAAGAGAACCTGGATTGAGACAGAGTATACTTTTATCCCGAAAAATGTTGGGTACCTGAGGGATTCTGCAAAAACTTAAGTCAACGCGTTGAAAGTTGCGGGCGGCCGGGAGTCTTTGATAATAAACGAGAAATAAGGTTAGACTAGTTACAACGTGTTCTGTTCCTATCACTAAAATACCATTTGTCATTCAAAGAACAGAGACAAAACATGGAGTAACTAATCCAAGCTTATTTTTGTTTATCGTCGTTCGTTCGTTACCGTCTGCGACTTCGCGTTAACTTTAGTTTAATGAGGATCCTACAGGAGCCTAACATTGTGCTTTTCCGAGAAAAAAATCTTTAATAGTAGTTTTGGGGTGATTAAGTAACAAACATACAAATTTTCACATTTATTATATTGTTCGGATATTAAGTTGGATAACATAAAATGAGAAACATTAAAGGAACCGCGTCTCATATGTTTCAATTAATATTTATTTGGCTACAGAACAGCAGGGCCGCGCAGCAGTCTAACAATTTTCCTTTCTAAGCTCACGACACGTGTCATTTGATAGGCGTGTGTCTGTGCGCGACTGTGAACACAAATGATGTATAGTCTGCACCAAACGAATGTGGACCAAAAATAAACAATACAACATACACATTTACGTCTCAATTTCCACGCAATGACTCACTAAATGGATCCCTATCTTTTATAGCACTAACTTATTTAATAATATATCAAAACTTGAAAATAAAAACTCGAGTCGAAGAGTAAGGTTACTTTACAGGTGGGAATATGGTTGAACAGGGTTGCACCGAAAAATCTATTCAAAATGATTTCAATTGACGTTAGTAATCGAATAGTGAATCGATTATATATTTGAACTGATAAGTAACATAATGAATAATACAGTTTGAGGAACTTAATTTTTATGATATTGCAAATATGAGCAATTCAGTTGATATTTTGTTATTTTTTCTTAGGTTTTATTATTATTATCTTAATTTCGCCGATTACGGATGGTGTGGTGTTTTGCTGTATAAAGTATGTATGTATTTTTTTTAAGTGAAAACTTCTTTAGCGGCGTTGTACACTTTTTTTGTAATTGTTAAAAACTGTTCAATCTGCGTCAGGTCACGTGGCCTGATCGCGTCAGTCCTGACGTCCTGATTCACGTGTCCACTTGACCTAATCGTAAATTCGTAAGACGAAAACAATAAAATTGGAAAGGTTGTTGACTCTCAATATATTAAGTCTCTAATTAGGACGTTCAGGTGGTAGCTTTACTGCGAAGAATATGCATTTTTTACAATAAATGTAGCTAGGTGCGCTTAAATGTGATTCATGTAAGTTGATTTTTCTGAGAGATAAACTTTTTAATGTAATATAAATTGTTATGTTTGTGTACGATAGCGCAATAAAAAATATTGTATTCTATCACATAAATTATAGTACTTTTATACTGATAATTAAAGCAATTCGTGCAAAATTATTCCCTAACCATTCCAAAATATCAAAAATGTACAACGTTAATATTTAAGTTTTCACTTCTGCCGGCACTAACGGAGTGCAACCCGTCGTTTTTTAAAATATACAATTTAAACGCCGGGACACAACTGCGATCCCATATTATAATAAATGTTGTGTAGTTGAAACTAACCTAGCTAAGTTGTTAAAGTCAATTCTAGCTGTAATTAGAAATATTTAAAATTTGTTAAAACCAACCACTATTGGCCGTTAAAGTACCTTATAGATTGACATTTGAAAATTTACACCCAGTTACTTATCAAGCGATTGTATTCGCAATGTTTTTAAATTAAATAGATTTTGACGTTCTTTATTAGATAGATTATAAACATACCTATTTTGACAATATTACGATTGCAGTTTTTTACGTTAATGAAAATTTAACTCTCCTAAACACGTATACTTTTGTTATATTGCATTAGTTAACAGTCGCAGGTGTTCAAGTATTATCTTTGTATTATGCATTCACTATACATAATCCAGGACCGACATCTTTCTCCTCGTTGTTGTCATCTTCAATGAAGTATAGGAAACGCCTAACTATGAATGGAAAGCTTGCTTTAAATGTCTACAAGAATATAACTAAATCAATGGCCACCTATCCATACAAGAAAGATGTCGTTAAAACTATGTACTTCCGAAATAATGGTAACTACCATAAGGAAATAAATAGTTATGGGTTAAAAAACCGTCTTATTTTTTATCCGTAGTCCAACATATGCATAATTTATTTCTTTGATATACAAAGGTGATATTTTCTATAAAATTAAATAGAATAATTATATACTATATAATTATTAACGTTTATATAATAAAGGTATTAGTTGACTTCTGTTGAACGAATTAACTAAAGCAAATGCAGGACGTTCAATAGGATGATACTGCGAGCTTGTTGGCCTACGAACAATAACATATAATTAATTAATATTTAATAAATCACGAAAACCAATTATTAAAAAAGAGTTTTATTAAGTAACGCAAATATAGTAAACTGTATTGCCAAATATAGTTAACAGCTAAAGCTCTTTTTTGAATAATGACGATAAAAAAATATTAATGCTACAAATTAAGCCCTATAAGGGAAGGCCTGTGCCACAGCAGTGGGGACATTGATAGGCTGACGACGAAGCTTTATCAGATCTTTAAAAAAATCTAAGAATATGATTATTCAATTGATTTTGATAAAGCTCTATGAATCTCCATCACTAAATTGTCAATGTGACGATAGACTTACCTACCTTTTTGTTTGGGTTTGGTCTAAATTCGTTTGACTTATATTTTTATATTCTTCTCTGCCGTTCAATTCAGTTCATTATTCATTCATTAGTATAATGGGGATCGTTTAGTTTTCGAGTAAGCAAACCTAGAGGAAGGTTTTTTTTGTAACAATAACACCAATTAGCCAAGCCGCAAAGTAAGCACTATAAGGCTTGTTTTACGGGATACTAGGGTAACGGATAGAATACACATACTGTACATATATACGTATATTTATAAAGAAATACATATTAAACATACATGACTGGAGTATTATAAATGCTCGTATTCATCACACAAACATCTGCCCCCACCGGGATTCGAACCCGGGACCTCTCGAGTCGGCGACACCATGAAACCCCGCGTATAAACCACTGGGCCACGAAGGTCGTCTAATTTTGTTTGTAGGTTATTAAATTGTCCCGGAATAACTGAATTGCTTTGTATTTGGTGTTGATATGATTTCATAGTAAAGGTATCGTACGATTGAAATTTGAAAAGACATCGAAGATCCTCATGATTTATTGTAAGATAGATAAGTTCATATTAAACATTACTTTCATGGAAATACATTTCAATTAAACTGTCAGTTTTTATATTTTTCTGAACTGATAGTACAGTCGTTTAGTAGTTTTACCTGGAAAGTTTTCCGGGAGTTTTGAAAATTTTTAATTTTATAGATTTTTAGGCGCCTTTCCGAATTTCGACTTTGCCACCTCGTATTATGCCGCTCGCGCCGCCATATTGGAAAAATGGTGCCGACAAGCAGTTTTTTAAGCACAATATCTCCTTACCCGTTGAAACTTGTTTTATGTACTCCATAGTCATTAATCTACCTAATTATATAAATAAAAAACCCCAAAAACAGCTTCTTTATACTGCATCGTCGTCTAATAATATTTAAAACAATACCGAATCACAATGCAACGTTTTCCCATCGGCTAACGAAGAAAATAGCACGGGTTAATATTTGCCCCTCATTTGGAGGTAAGGTTGCCACCTCTTTTAGGGCGAATAATTTATTTTTTCCTTTGGTAGAACAAAATAAAGTGCATACCATAAAAAGAGTATTTAATATTATATTTAATTATTTGTCTTTTTGTTGTCTTAAACACGTATTTTTGTTGCTCTTTGTAAATAGAGTATTTTATAGTACTTCATTGGTGTCGTAGATTATAAAGTACGCCTACATGAAGAAGAGGACAATACTCTATTTCAGAGTACGGGTGGTGTCGGAGTTTTCCAACAATACACCCGTTTGGGTGTATTTTTACGAATGAATCACACTTGAATATGTACAATAATTACAATTTATTATAAAAAAATAATAATTTATTAACGTTTCGACATTGACAAATGAGTTTATGAAAAAGAGTATAATAAAATGAACAAACTTATACTAACATAATTAAAGTCTCTTTTAACAGGTGGCATCCCTATTCGGAGGCTTCTATTTTGCGAAAAAATAATAGGTCGCTCGCTTATTCGACTGCTTATATTAAATTGATGATCTCTGAGCTCTTTTTTGTGTCGACATTTTCGTTTCTCTCCTCACTTTTTTATCTTTATTAATTATAATGCTTCGATGCTTTGTGAACGTTCGGAACAATGCGAAGTCACTTGGAAACGGTTCATATTATTTCCATCAGTGCTTAATATGTCTATAACTTTGATTATAACTCGCCTAGTTATTGTATTAACTGCAGCAAAGCGCTCAAAAATATCTACTTCATATGGTAGATACGCTCTTCGCTACACACGCACACATTGCGCGTTACTTGAACCGTTTTCTTTGCGTGATTTATTTGGATTGCTCCATCTAGGCGTGCATAATAAAATCAAAGGTATACAATGAACATTGATGCTTGTCTACGTAACATGTTGTCATAATATAATGCTATTGCAAGGAAAGTATGACCATCTACATCTGCTGGGGCACAGGTCTTCTCTGTGGATGGAATAGGGATATAGGGGCGTATCCCCAGTGCGGCTTGGTGGGTGCTAACGACAGTAGGTGCATCCGAGACCAACGGCTTGACGTGCCTTCCGTAGCACGGAAGAGCTCGAGATAAACGACTTAACGTGCCTTCCGTAGCACATAGGAGCTTGAAATAAACGGATTAACGTGTCTTTCGTAGCACGGAGGAGCTAGATGACCGACATAATAATATGACCAACCGTTACGAAAGTGGTTTCTTCAAAAACTTCCGCGACCGCAGGCCAAAACGGCTGAATTCCTGCGCCATCGAACTTCTATATGACAATTAATTGACTCTAGTTAAGTTCTGATTTTACGTCAAAGTATTAAGTTTTTGTATAGAAACCAGACTTTGTATAGAAAAAATACCTATAATAATAGAGAAATATTTTTATAACTCACACCAATTAGCCTAGCTCCAAAGTAAGTGTTATGGGATACTAGGGTAACGAAAGTATATTTATCTCGAAATATATATATATATATATATATATATATATATAGGTCCTACTCAGTGGGGCAAATATTTGTGTGGTGACAACGAGCATTTGTACCCTAATGACATACTCCACTTCCATGGGGAGTCATGGATGTTAATATTTAGATATAGATACAAATGTTCGTTGTCACCACACAAACATTTGCCCCACTGAGTAGGACCTATCTCCGTACACAAACAAAAGATGTATATTTTTTTTACATAAATGTCAAATCAAAAACCTAATCTAAAAACGTGTATTATATGCGTTGAAAATCGTTTAAGCACCATTACCGCTACAACAAAGCTTGTAGTCCAGCTTCAATTTTCATTTACCTCCCTTGTCCAACGTTTTTATATTGCGCAGTATTATTTTTTTTTCATTATCGGCTCAACGGCAACGAAGGCGGCTCGTTATCGAACAGAGAATGCGACGACTACGCTGTGTTAAAAGACTTTTACCTCTAAATATCAAAGACGACGTTCTCTTTTTAAATAATAAAAAAGAAAAAGACGCTCAATCACCTCTTTACATAAATGTTATTATCGATAAAAATATTGTTTAAAAACATAATACCTTTGTTTTAGCAGGATTGTATTTTTTATCTGATAGTCGTCACAAAAGGCACGCCCTTTTTTTTTTGTTAGAAGTGACGACGGCCTGCCCTTAGCACGAACCAATATCGAATTCGAATAGTTTGCGAATGCGAAATGTCATTATAAAATTTTGTATGGAAACTTGAACAGCTTGGACGTAACGAGAACTAAAAATCAGTACACATTTGACGTATAAAATAGATCGAATTTAATTATTCGAATTCAATAATGGTTCGTGCTATGGGTACATACAGTTCGTTAATTCGATTACGGTCTCAATTTTAAACGCAATTTCATTTGCAGATAAACATCGGGGGAATATACCTTTGGTTTATTTTTCTTTTAGGGTTTAATTCAATAATGATCTTTCATTTGTTAGATAAGCAATTGGGCGTTGGTTTTTTCATAAAAATAGACGCATTGAATTCAATGTATCACGTTTCTCAAATAAATATCTGATCTTTTCGCGATTGTGCTATATTTATCCAGATTAAATTTTCGCGTCGTAAATACCTTTGGGTTATTTTTCTTTTAGGGTTTAATTCAATAATGATCTTTCATTTGTTAGATAAGCAATTGGGCGTTGGTTTTTTCATAAAAATAGACGCATTGAATTCAATGTATCACGTTTCTCAAATAAATATCTGATCTTTTCGCGATTGTGCTATATTTATCCAGATTAAATTTTCGCGTCGTAAACAAATTAAATATCGGTACTATTAGGGAAATTTTCGAAAAGCCCTCGAAATCTTTAATATCTCTCCCTTCGAATGATCCAAAGGCTAGGATTCAATTAAAACTGATCATCACAAAAGTTCACTGTTTGCTTTCATTTGATATTCAATCAATGTTATTATGAAATTTTAATACTATCGATCTATTTTAGGTTTTACTTCTGTGAGTAGCGTCGTTTACCGAGAGCAGTGTGTTTTTTATTTATCGATTTACTTTATAATAATTATTATATAATGCGTACAACGAAGGAGTGAAATTGTTTGCCTACATCTGTGTTTCAGAGGGATGTACGCACTCCGACTCATTTTAAAGCCAGAGTGGGTAAACTCGCTTCTTACGTCTTAAATGCCATCCCTACTCTCGAGCTGAAAAAGCAAAACCATAAAACAATAAAAATGTACTTATTAATATCAATATAATAAATAACTTTGGAATTGTGTATCACCTCGAACAGCTTAGGATGGTAAGGAGTTCAGGCTGCTAGAATCTTCATACAGGATTGAAATATCACAGAATACGACTCAACAAATATGCAGTAAATAATGCTTAGGGATTAACCTTTGCTTTTTTATATAAACCAATTCTAATTGATACTTAACCTCTTTCGATCACCGGAACATAATCAAAATCCCGACCCTTTTTCATTTTGAGACTTTATTACTACGTGGATAAGGTACATATTTACCTTTGTTACAAAATTATTCAATTACGTCGCAAACCTGTCGCGAGATAGGTCGCCATTATTTGGGACTGACTTTAATTATTATGAAATACAACAGCATAAGCTGTTAAGTGGATCTTGGGCAAGATTTAGCCGAAAAATACAAGACGATTAAAACGTCAAGCGGTTTATTTTTTTGTCCAATTATGTTTAAGTGAGGAAAGGCACAAGGGATTTTGTGCTTGGTTTGGAGTGCATGCTTGGGGACGTATATATATATATTTTAAATATTTAGATGTCGTGGTTTTACTTCTAAACACTATTTTACACGGTCCTCCTGAGGGTAAGTGTCCTCCATGGCATATGAACTCCTGCGACACCAAGACTTTATTTCACCAAGTCGACATTATATCACTTACATAATATGTAAACCGATGACAGTTTCTTGTTAGGTGATCAATTTACTGCACCGATTTCATTAATTAAATGTTTGATACTGGTTTTTCTTATGCGGAATTTTACTTTGAACGCAAAATTAGTGATATCAGAGAGGGACTTTATAAGTTTTTTATAAATTCTCCTGTATCCCTAGATCACTAACCTTATTTTTAAGACGCTTAAAACTAGCCTTCGTCGTTTCGACTACGTTTATAAATCAAGGGGGTAAAAGGGTATTATTTAAATAAATAGTATACACAATTCGTTTTTATTAATAATTTCAAGTATATATTTGTTTAATTACATATATTTCAATTAATGACATGGCTTATTTATTATTCAAACAATCTTTCGAAAGGGGTCGTAATTTTCATGCAGAATCAACAATTGCTACATTTTGAAATCTCTTACTTAATACTAATTTTAAAGAAATTGTAACAAACAAACTTTAACTTTTAGAAATAAAGAATCTTTTAACCTAATCAAATAAAGACTTTGATGAAAATCAAAATAATTAAACATTTGTGACGTATGTAAAGTTTGTGCTCCGTATAGCGATTTATTACACTTGCTCCAACCACTTTTAGTAATCCTTCGCTTTACGGATGGACATGAGGCACATATTTTTATTCAAAAAGTCCTTTTAAGGTATTTTTATTCGTCAATTCGACGAGACATGATCGCTGTAATGGCACACACAGGCACACTACATTTAAGACAGTACTGTCTATCGCAGAGGCAACAGGTACATTAAAATTAGACAAAGTATTAAAAGGATGTAATCGCGCGCGTGGAAATTTACGCGATTTTTTTATATGTGCGTCGTCGAATCGACGAAGGTTAGTAATTTAGAGGTAAGAGAAATCATCTTTTAAAAATAATTCTCAAAATTGTCACTAATCATCTTTCAATCGACACTTGTCAGATTACAAATGTCGAGTTGGTGAAATAGGGCCCAGGAGTATCAAACGCGCGTTCCCTACCCTTTAAGAACTTCTTCACGCCACTTTTGAAGGAACCCATGCTGTATTCCTACGGGAAAACTTTGCAACGGTAGTGAGCGGTGAGATAGGTTCGATAAATAATAGTCAACAACGGTTAAGCTAGAAAATGTTTATTTTATGGTAGAATAATAAACCCAATGCCCCTATTAATAAACGAAGAATAAGCTTTGATTGATTGAGGAGCTTAATGGCGCAAGTGGTTAGCGCGTTCGGCTGCGATCGTTGAAATTAAGCAAATTTCGCAGTGGTCGGTCATTGGATGGGGGACCAAAAATTATTACCTCGAGCTCCTCCGTGCTCCGGAAGGCACATTAAGCCGTTGGTCCCGGCTGCAACTGCACTTGTTAGCACCCACCAATCCGCACTGGGCCCGAGTGGTGGGTCATGGCCCAATCTCCCTAATCCATCCATAGGGAAGGCCTGTGCCCCAGCAGTGGGGACATTAATAGGCTGATGATGATGATGATGATGAAGCTTTGATTAGTTACTCCATGTTTTGTCTTTGTTCGTCAAATGACAAATGGCATTATAGTAGTGACATGAACAAAACACGGCTTTTGATGGGTTTAGTAAGTATTTATTTGAACATTAATTGATTTTCAATATAAAAACTCAAAGCATGACGATACTTAGGTATTTTTTTATTAAAAACGATTTAACCTTAAGTTGAAGTTTTTAATAAGAAAGTGATTTGCTGTCGTTTGACTTAAATGAAGTTTAAAAAGTAATCAACATTTCTCTGGAAATTACAAACCTCCGAAGGATCGTTAAAGAACTAAACCGTTGTAGACTCTCAATGAATATTATTAGAAAGATGCTGAAATTTAAAAACAGTAAATTTTATATTCAATTTATATTCATGACGTTATGTCCGTTAAAGTTTAATAGAAGCATATAAAATAGATTGGTTTTCTATACCAAATACATTTTCTAATATTCGCCGTCTTAAGGCAAAGCTTTAAAGAATAGTTCAATCCGATGATAGTATGAATAAGCTGTTTGCTGATCTGGGAGCAAAAAAAATTAATGCGTCGGCTGCTAAATTACTCGAACAAATAGTTGTTTCATCATCTTCATCTTCAGCCGGTGGACGTCAATTGCTGGACATCTCCCCTAGGTATTTCCATCCACAGTGGTTCTGTGCATTCAACAACCAGTGGGTGCAAAATAACATAGTAAAAGACATAATTATTCCACTAAAAATAGATACAAACTTGTGTTCTCGTACTGGCTAGAGAAGGATCATAGATTATTATTTAATGGGTTAAAGTATACATTTCTATTTAACATTTGGAATGATATTCGCGAGTTACCCCTAAATTGATATAAAAGTCACAATTAATTTTTATCATAAGAAAGAATACTATTACGCTTTTCAAGAATATCTGAAGGACAAAACAGACAAGAGACAGATGTTCATAACAACTCCGTTATCTATTTTGTTTTGTAATTGTCTGCAGTCATACCATCCCATATCCCATCCCATATAATTTAATAGCTAATAAATATATTTGTTTCTTAGGTTTTCACGCACATCACTCATTAAATAAAACTAGTCTTTTTACGGGTTAATGCACGAAACTTTATTTATTTATTGACGTTTCGTAGCCTTTACAGGCTACGTCGTCGGAATCAAATTTTTATATAATTTTGTCGAGCTACCTTCGAAAGACTTTTATTGAGCGTTCGGTTATTTCATTGTTCGATTTTTAAAGTTTTATTGTCTGTGTATGAATTTATTACTTAATTTAGTTAATAAAATATTTTATTAAAAATCTTTTTTGTAATTTTAAGTTTATTTATTTGACCTTAACTACCGTAAACTACCACCGGTTCCAAAATTGGGAGACCTTTTTGAGAAGAACCGGCGAAACAAACTCAAGAGAGGCTTTCTATTTTATTTGAGCGCTCAATAAAAGTCTTTCGAAGGTAGCTCGACAAAATTATATAAAAATTTGATTCCGACGACGTAGCCTGTAAAGGCTACGAAACGTCAATAAATAAATAAAGTTTCGTGCATTAACCCGTAAAAAACTAGTTTGATTTAGGTAATAAATATGTTGCCGATAGTGACTTTGATTAGTCTTAGTATCATTAATAATTGAATCTTAGTCGACCTCCGTGGTCGAGTGGTTTGTGCACCAGGTTTCATGGTGTCGCCGACTCGAGAGGTCCCGGGTTCGAATCCCAGTGGGGGCAGATGTTTGTGTGATAAATACGAGCATTTGTTTAAGCATTTGTACTCCAGTCATGGATTTTTAATACGTATTTCTACATAAATATACTTATATATGTTTAGTATACGTATTCTATTCGTTACCCTAGCCACATCACATCACATAAGCCTTACAGTGCTTACTCTGGGGAGAGAGAATATAAAAATCTTGGTGTCATTTAACGTGGGTCATCGTAGATTTTAAGCAATTAAAATATTTAGATATTAATAAAATTAAGCAAATAACAGGTAGTGAAAAAAGATACAAATAACTTGTTGAATCACAAAAAATGCAGAAAACGTTTTATAAATCAACAATTCCTGATAAAATAACATAAGAACGAAACGCTCTGGTTTCAAAATTTAGGGAAGACGCAATATTTTTATTTTTGTTTTCATTTTAAAGAATTCCATGTAGAATAAACTACATATACGAGTATATTAAAAAATTAAAACATTGCAATTTATCGGAAATAATGCGGTTTTAAATTGACAGTTTAAATTTTCGCGCGAAAACGGACCTATGGTTCCGATGACGTCACTCCTGTCTGTCACTGGTCGTACTTGTTCGTCGCTAGCATAATTTTGTATATTTTTTCGACTTTCGAGATATTTTTTGTAAAATTTTAAAATGGACTATCCCTCAACATCAGGTGATTATAACAATACCTCTAATATTCCGAAAAAAAGCCGTGTTGACTTATGTTTTGTGCCAATGTGTCCATCTACTTCAACAAAGTTTCCAAATAAATTGTTTTTGATTTTCGGTTGAATTCATTTAATTGACCCAAAACTGAGAAAAAGTGGTTTTAAGCTGCGAAGAGAAATGACAATTATTCTCCAAAGACCATTATTCGATGCTGTGAAGATCACTTTGACGTAAGTCGGCGAATATAATTGTTATATGCTTAATTAATCTGCTTGTACGTAAAAACGCGTTAGTACCTAATACACACATCAAAAGTGTCTAGGGATCAACATATATTTTTGCAATAACTTTTCTCCTGATTGATATTAATTAAAATTTTCTTTAAGGATTCATCAAATAAAGTGTTTTCGTTTGTCACAGTGACGATAAACCAAGTCACCTTTGCATTAATAAAGAAATTTGCCATTTTCCTAATAAAGGGATTTTTGACATTTGAACCACTAACACAAAAGTTCGAAAAAAAGACTGAAATAACAGTTTTCTCTAAAATTTTATTGGGTAACTTAAACAATTAATAATCCGTATTTCTACCGCGAACACTAACAACACAAGAACATCGGTTTGGCATACTCAAAATGAGTTCATCCAAATCACGCTGTGGAATGGCCGCCCATGTTCGTTGCAACAACAAAAAAAGGTCTTCTTGCGACTGGATACCCTCCATATTCGGCAGAGCTCTTCTCTGTAGCATATCCCATGCATGCTCAATCGGGTTCAAGTCTGGCGACTGAGCAGGCCAGGGCAGGACATTGATGTTAGCTGCGGCGAGAGTCTGTCTTACAACTCTTGCGGTGTGCGGTCGTGCATTATCATGCATTAACTGAAATAAGGGACCGATTTGCACTTGTAGAGGAACGATGACGTCTGATACAATCGTCTCAGCATAAATTTGAGCGTTGAGGTTGCCTCTGATCCAAATCAACTCAGTTCTTCCGCCGATCCAAATACCCGCCCATACCATGATGGTTCCACCACTATAAGGATGGACTTCCTGGCAGGATTTTAATCGCTGTTGGCGTCCAGGTGTTCTCCAGTGTCGTATACGTCTTGTATCCGGTCTCATACCAAAACGAGACTCATCAGAAAAGCACACGAAACGCCATTGTTCTTCTGCCCAATTTCTGTGTTCAAGAGCCCATTGATATCGAATCCTACGATTGTGCATTGCTATAGGTGGTACCCGTAGCGGTCTTCGGGAATGAAGGTTCACTTCATGCAAGCGGTTTCTGACTGTTTGGTCGCTAATTAAGTTCCCTGAAGAGTGATGAAGCCTCACGGCTAACATCATGGCGGTTATTGTTGGAGCTCTTCGAGTTAAGATTTGAATGTATCGGTCTTGTCTCCGTGTGGTGCAGCGATACCGTCCTCCATGGCGCTCAGCCACGGTACCAGTGCTTCGGTATCGTGTCCAAAGTCGACTGATAACACTCTGACTTGTATTCAGAGCTAAAGCCACAGTACGTTGCCGGGAACCAGCTTCTATCATTCCCACGGCTCTGAGCATTTCTTCCCTGCTTAAATGACGTCGCCGCTCCATAATAACGTTGGTTTTAATCAGTAGTAGGGAAACAGTAGCACTAATAATGTCTTCAATGCGTTGTATGTTTTTATAGGGAAAATATTGACAGCTGATTTTCATCTTTTACTCGAATTTGATTCACAGTTCCTGATTCAAATTATGAAATGCACCAAAAAGGATCCATATAAATTTATAAAATCATAAATTTATTACAAAGCCACATCTCAATCTCAAGAAATCCGCATAAAAATGCTTGATCCCTAGACACTTTTGATGTGTGTACTTACAAAACCTGTCTATGACATATTTTTAATTTTACAGTTGGAGAATGACGTTGAAATTTGGATAAATTTTAAAATGTGTGGCACAATCTTCACATTGGCAGAACTGAACCAAGCTTTGCGTTTCATTGAAAATAACTGTAACACTATAACATTCTTTACTTACCTACTTTATGGTCCGGAGTAACTCGGCTCTTTACTGTATATAATTCTCCATCTCTTTTAATTTGGACATAGCCGATTGCGTTATCGCCGTAAGATTCTCTTGTTGAGTTGGAATAACTGCTATGTGCAGAAGCCGCTGAATAATATACAAAGTTTAACAACTATGATTTATACATACCGTAGTAATTTAGTCCCTTTCATATCTTGAAAACTAACTCACTTTGGACAAAAAAAGTTACATCCATGTCAACACTAACTCTTGGTAAATTCCTGGAGTCTGCTTTGATAAACCCAACTTCCATTTTTATTAAAAAACGCAATTAATATTCCCATAGAATATTATTCACTTTTACAACCATAACCTTAAATAAGTTGTCATAACAGGAGTGACGTCACTAAACGCTGCTTGGTGTTTTAAATTTTTTTTTTTCAATTCATTTTTAATTCGTAATTATTGTTAAAAAACAACATTATGTATAACAAAATCGTTGCAGTGGCCTTTCTTTTATATTTTTTTAACATTTAAATCATAAAATTTTCATAAATTTTATATTTGCATCTTCCCTACTGAGATACAAATAGGGCCCCAGTTTATCCCATTGTTTAAGAAACCAGTAACCATTGTATATAAATTTATTAGTCATTCAAAACCGAAAGCGTTCAGCACAAAACTTTCGGGTCTGCAGTAATAATTCCAATTTTCGCTGTAGTCGATCGAATTCCGAAGAGTGTTTATCGTGAATATTCATGGAGTTATTACGATAATCTTCTAAGCTTTTGTTTTCCTATTATTTCTCAAATCATGGGAATTATAAAGGAGAATATATATTACTTATTTTTTAAGTTCGAGTTGTTAAATAGTTTTATGTAGTGGTTTTGTTACCGTGTTTTAATACTACTCATAATTGTACACTAGTTGCATAAATAACTATTATTATAAGTAAATTTGAATGCAATAGCACTTTTCATGTAATAGTAAGGTATATTGTTTTAAACTTTCATGGTCACTAACATTATAGCTATTAACGGGATTGTTGCCATGTACCTTGTTTCTTATGAGTCTCCGATATTGCGGCACTGTTGCAAGCGCCATGATCACGCAGATCAGTTACTCCGTGATCATGGCGCTTACAATAGTGCAGATAATAGTAAGGTAGCTTAATATTAAGTACATTCACTAGGTAGGAACGCTGAGAAGACCATAACTCACACCTAACTTACACAGACGTTCCTCTATGAGCCAATCGTACTAAGCACAGTTAAACTGCATATCCCGGGAACTAACTTGCGTCGTCAACTTAGATCTACAACTTGCGACAACTTCCATAATGAACGAATCCTATAAGTCGTAGGCAGCGTATTCCTCTGTGCACGTATTACGAACTATATACTCGCAAGTATTCCACACTGACGAGTTATTAATTAATCTATTTTGTGGAGTTAAACCAAAGAAAGTATAGTTTGATTCTTAAGTTTTCAAGCATACCACTTATTAAATAAAACAAATTTTCAAACGGGTTTGAAAAGCGTTTTTTGATGCTTTATGTAACGTTGAAGTTTGTCAAATACGTATTAAAAACGCATTTCAAACCAGTTGGAAAAAAAAATTAAAGAAACTTCCATATTTTAAAAGAAAAAATGCTGTTTTTTTAAACAGTTAACTGCGAGATGTTTAAATTTAAAGAAAATTTTACTAAAAATATCCACGCGGACCAGACAGCAGACGGGACTCGAACCCTCCGAACCCTTCGAATCGAACTCGAGTAAAATTTTCTTTAGATTTAAACAATGCTGTTGTTTATAAAGTTATGCCTTTTGTGAAAGCAATGGAATTTCGGTGCATATAACTATTGTTTATTCATCCGTCACAAATCTTCGAAGAAAAGAAATTTCAGAGATATATGAACTACAGAATGTTCTCATGTCTACCAGAAATATGACCAACTGTTACAAAAATATAATCTAATAAAATTAAGCGATAGATGAGCAATGTTGGATATGATGGTACTATACGACTTATGTCACAATAAATATGATAGTATGTATTGAACTTACAAATAGATTGCGGTTTGCAGTACCGCGTAAAGTTTCACAAAGATTATGCCGTACCAAAGCGGGCGAAAGATTGCCAATTAATAGATTATTTAAGACTTATAATATTAAATTTAATGATGTTGATATTTTCAACTTGAATACCAGTAAATATAAAATGGCTGTTTTCTTGGCACTTGGTGGTGATTAGATTGGGCATATATGATTTTTTTTTATCAATTTAGAAACTGAGATAGTCCTAGCCTGTTTTGTTACCAAATGGTAGTGTAGACTTGTTGATAGTAACTTGATGTACAACCAACATTACATGTTTTTACTTTAAATGTGATGTCAGACTACATGGACTAGATTTATGTGTTATAATTTTTATTTTTTAAGCTTGTAACTGTTCGATGTTTAAATCTTAAATCTAAAGAAAATATTACTAGAAAAAAATTATGTGATTAATATCTAATAGTAAAGTATAAATTAACTATGTACAAGTAACTATTTTTGTAGTATAGCCTAACAACTAAGCGCAAATTCTTATGTAATGCTTTTTAAACTAAAAGAGAATGTCAGCTCTCATTAAGGACTTTTTTATGCTTAATTATGTAGACATTGTTGTTGGTGTCACAATGAGTAATGTATTTATAGTAAGTATCTAAAAGTAACAGCTACTGTGAGACTGTTTTTTGTCCTAAATAAATGAAAAAAAAACTTCCAAACCTACAGAGGCAGATACGTACTGGGCCGAATCCACACTGGATTGGAGTTGGATTGTTGGGAAGGATATTTTTTTTATGAAACAGGGATATATGACCATGAATCGCCACGCGGGCACTGTTCGCATTGGTGGTAGGTATATAAATATTTGTAACTTCGGTCCAACCGAATGTTCCATGACACTCCCGTAATTTTATTGCGTGAGAGTCGCGTGCGCAATGTTGCAAGCGCCATGATCACGGAATTGCTGGAGTAATTGCGGGTAGGGTATTATTGGCAGATGTTTCGGTCTACCCTCTGATGAAGTTTTTATTGCGTTCGATACCCGTACCACTGTTCACGTCTTCTGTATTTACTTGCATGTGGAAAAACCGATAAGAATCAAAAGAGTGTTGTTTCTCAATCAGATATTGTGAGCGTTGCATGTCGAGAACAGGTGCGAGTAAATTAGTGACCATGAAAGTTAAAACTATATTTTAAATGATATGAAAGTCTTTTCCTATTGCATCCGCTGAAGCTAATAAGTTATAATTCACTGTATTATATTTCAGGATTTGTATAGTTTTAAATAATTTAATATAGCTACTGTGAATATGATGACTGCTACCAATTGATGGACACGTCATCTTTCCTGTATCGAATTATCTGCTGTCAGATTATTGTATCTTGCATGTTATATTACAGTGTTAATGGTTCGCGAAATAATTAATTTGCTCTAATAGACCGTAACAAGATACGTTTCTCTAAATATGGCAAGGAAATCTGTGGACGTATAGGCAAAATGTTAGATCATTGAATAATTACACATGTATAATTGTGTTTAAAATTAGTAAGTCACCCTGGCTTTCCTATTCACATGCTTCCTTGCTCCACCTCTTCGGTCAGCAGTAATAAATGTTCGATTGTGGATTTTACAAATGTCAATGTTGATATTACTATTTACAAGTCCTTTTTCGCTTGTGAATTTCAAAGTCCAATCTAACGATTTTTAAATCTAAAGAAAATATTACTAGCAAAAAATCTACGCGGACCAGACAGCAGACGGGACTCGAACCCGCACCCTTCTCTATCTGAGTGAATGCACTGACCAATTATGCTACCGCGGCCCTGATGGCCGAGTCGAATTCTTTTTAGTATTTCTTAAGCTGCAAGGCAGCGCCATCTCTTCTCATTGTAGTAACAATGACCCACAATGTCAAATGAACACCTTTACAAGTATTAAACATTTGAATGAAGAAATAGCAATTATGGTTATAATTTTAATTTTTAAGCAGCAAGAAAGCAGGTGTTACAGCTTGATTATTTAAATCTAAAGAAAATATTACTAGAAAAAATTCCACGCGGACCAGGCAGCAGACGGAACTCGAAACTGCACCCTTCGCTATTCGGGCGAATGCACTGACCAAATATTTAGATTTAAACATCGAGCAGTTACATGCTTAAAAAAATATATCCAATTTAACGAACTATTAAGTAAATCTATATCCATCTATATATTTATATAAATAAATCGTCGAAAAGTATGCGCATCACTTCCGAACGACTGAAAAAAATGGATAGTTTTTTTACTGTGTTAGCTATTGTCAGGATAAGGTTTGTTAAAAAAAAAAACAAAAAAAGAGAAAAAATATTTTTTTCATCACTTTTAATGAAAAATGGCTGGCTAATTAAAAAAATCCATACGATATTTTAATATAATAATATGAAAAGAGGCTTACTGTCAACATTGACAGAATTCAATTTGATAAGGTACTTTCTAACAGTTAATTCTTCTTTTGTATAATAGATGACGCTTTTATATATGTCATTTTCTACTTGGCGATGTGGAGATTTTTATGCAGATATAGACTATCTTGATAGACAAATTGTCCGAAGTAACATTCATAAAGTAATAACCAATTATACCTAGTATACGGTGATTCATTCACACTTTTGACAGTTGTATCATTTTGGGGGCCGTTTTATAGGCGATATGGTGTCAAACACAACCACAGCTTCTTCTGCAATAGCAAAACGGTATAACGTGTGTTTGATATGTTTTTTCATATCAAACTTATTGATAAGTATATGCCACTAAGCTAGTTCGTTCTAACGTCCGATAGGGGAGCTGCTTAGTTTTCATTGAATCTTCGACGATTCGATATGTTACGGAGCTGTCAAAAATTCGTATTTGGGCATCAGGTTTGCACGTTGTGTCAATGCACCGTACAACGTTGCCACACCGTTCTATGTTGACTACATTGTGACGTGCCTGCTCACGTGTTCCCTCCTTCTTACAACCTGGGATCCTTTAAAAGAGGCGTGAAGAAGCAACATGCCGGCCGGTAAGGTGAGGATGGTTGGTACGCCAGGAACTGCTGTATCAGGTCTTACAGTCTTACTCATATTCACGTCTGGACTTCACCGTCACTTAACATCAGATGTGGTGGAGCTTGATTTGTCGGACCTATCTATATAAAAAAGTGAAGATGTGGCCACGCAGTAACGCAATTAGAACTCACAGTTTTCGAAACAATGAGACTGAAGAGCGTGGCGAGCACTGGCCAGCATTTGGAGGTAAACAGAATGAGAAGTTCTCAAGCGAGATCTACAAAGACTTCGGAAGAACTCATAACATTGACTTCAAGCAAGAAAATAGACAGTTGAACGTTTAGCAATTAACTAAGAATCTCTATGAAAACATTTCTTGCAGAATAATCAAAATCAAAACAGTGTATTACAAATGACATCATTTGGTGCAAATATAATTGAAGTGGTTGAAATCCAACTTTCAAGCTATTTTTTTTCTATGACTCAAATTATACCTACACAGTTATTGTAACTTAAACCTATATATAACAAAATTCTATTGAAGCCCATACATATATTTTATTATAAATGGAAGATATTTTGATTAAGCCCGTAACGTGTAACAGTTCTAGTACTTTTTAAGGCAGCTAGTAATTATATAAAAGGTAACCGTTATTGACTGATCTATCAATGCACAGCTCAACAACTGAACGGACTGCGCTTAAATTTGGCATATAGGTAATATGATGTACGCGTGCGCCAAGAAAGGATTATCCAAAACTCACCCCCTAAAGGGGGTTCAAAGTTAGTATGGGAACCAATTTTTCCAAGCAGACGAAGTCGTGGGCTACCACTGGTAGGAACATATCTGTAATTACCAAAAGTTTTTCAGCATCGTTATTGACTTTATTGTATAATGCTTTGGTAAATAATATATTATAGACACATAATACACTTCCAGACCCATCTGTCGGCCACCTAACATTTTAAGTTTTGACGGTCCCTAGCTAAAAAATAAATATAACATAGAGCAAATTTTTTTTTTGTTTTTTAGGTTCCAGTCTGTAGTCTGTCCTACCACAGATAAATCATTCTTTTAAATTTTTGTACTTTTTCTGTAAGGCTAAGGATGGTAAAAACATTCAGCCTACGTTGTTATTATCTTTTTTTTAAGTGTACATTGGTATGGTTGCATAATAATAATCTGTGTCATCAACCTTAGGCCCTGCCAGAATCACCAGCGCTGCAGCAGCCCTGGTGTTGCTGCAGTATCAAGCTGAGGCAGGGACCTAGTTGGCCAAAAAAATTTTTTTATTGTTTTTATTTAGGTTAACAATACTGTTAATATTAGTTAGTCATGGTCAATAAAATTTATTTTCTTCATTATTTCTTTCAAAAAGTTTTTTATGCAGTTTTTTTGCTGAACCATCTTTTCGTGTGGATTTAAAATTATTGCTTAAACATTAAAATGAATTTTTGCTATAGACTGTTGAAGCTTATAACACTCAGTGGGCTGATAGATGTGTTTGAAAGTATATTTGAAGTTTGTTTTTGTTGCTGACCCTTTTTTCTTAGTAAATATGTAGTTGTTTTTACAGCAGCAAGATAATGCTATTCAAATCGAAAGCTTGTCTCATGTATTGTATATATACATATTATGTACACCCACGTCCCTATCGACGATGATATAGCAAATTATATTCAACATATGGAAGTCGTTCTGTAGCTCTGAAGATTAATGATATTCGAAACTCTGTGGAGTTGAATAAATCTAATGAAAACGTAACGTTAGAAAAACAATATAACGAAATATTAAATCCTCTTCGGTGGTGTCGTGTGATTGGGCCACTTTTGATGGTTATAAAAACTACCCACAAAATACCTAATAATGTAATGAAAGATGAACAGAATGATTATCCCTGCTTTAGTTGCTGATTGAAGATATTATAATTATTATTTTATAAAAAACGTGGATAGAATATATTTTAGTTTTTTGTTAAACGACTTCGACACAATACGACGATACAATAATGGCGCAACAATAATGTTGCGCTACATGTCGAAACATTAATCCCCTTGTTAATAAACGAAGAATAAGCTTGGATTAGTTACTCCATGTTTTGTCTCTATTCAATAAATGACAAATGACATTTGTGTGATATGAACAAAACATGGTGTAACTAGTCTAAGCTTATTCCTCGATTATTAATAAGGGGGTTGGAGTCTACCGAATACTACAAGTAACTACCATCCTCTAAAAATTTTAAACGTGTCCTTTGCGTATAAAAAAATATCCCTACCGAATTGAGAACCTCCTCCTTTTTTAAGTGGGTTAAAGAGGTATAAATCTCATGAGTTAAGACACAATTCGCGTCTGTTGGATGTCCCTTGTTGTCCGAATATAACAAAAAAAAAACTTAAATGCAAAGGAAAATCAAACTCTGAATTGTGTAAGCTTACGTCTTCTTTAACAAAAAGACAAGGGTCGATCTAAGATGTCTGTTAGTATACGACCGCTGATGTGATCGGACGTCTTTTGGTTATTGTTTCGTGTTATTTTAAAAATCGTTTTGTGAAATGATCAATCGCATAATCGTGACCTAGCTAGCCATTGCGGAAGCGCTTAAATCTGTGTCAATCAGTACATAATGAATTAGATTTTTGTTTTTAGTGTGTTTATTAAGACGAATGGTTTTTAATAAGAGCAAATAAAATGGACAGCCCCTTTAACCGGAGTGCACTAACGCGCTGCAGCCCGCTACCCACTCCCACACGTGAGACCGCACCGCACGCGCCAGCCCTACAGGCAGCAGAGTCTTTCTGAGAAGAGAAGTCATCTCGACCGCCGAAATTCAAACCTGGATGAAAATCATTGAGCTATGCCTCACTGAGGTATGCACTATTGCAACAGAAGGGAAGCTTAATTCGGACCAGAAGTTGAGAATTAATGATTTATACTGTAAAGTGTCCCATGGGACGTCTCAAATGGCCGTGCAGTATCAATCCCTGAAGCAAAAAACGATGCAGATCCATATAACACTCCAAGCCCTTAAAGAAAAACATGATTTCTCTCAGGACGAATGCCTCCAGGATCTGAAAGAGAGCATTGAGGCCTCAAGACCAGTAGCAAGAACTGTCTCCTTTGAAATGAAATGTAATGAAAAGTCAATTATTCAGTCTAGGCTGTTACAAGCACTTGTGAAGGTCAAGAAGCTTCGCCATTTACTGATATGCTTAAGAAAAATGTAGTCCAGCTCAAAACTATAAGCTCTGTTACTATCTATCCCACGGATAAGTTAAAGTCAAGCGAAGAAACCAAGTCCCTTGCCCAGAAAATCATCAAACTTGAACAGATGAAACTGCACATCAAGGGTCTACGCAAGACGTTAAACGGTGGTGTCATCATCAGCACTGAGACAAAGGATGATATCGAGAAGCTTAAGCAGTCGACACAACTTACATCTTTTGGCCTCACTGTGGGCGACACATTTAAACGGAAGCCCAGAATAGTTCTTATTGGAGTACCAGCAGCTATGCCCGAACCAGAAGTATTCAAGTGCTTATATTAAATGTAGCCGATATACTTAAAGACATAACACTTGACTCATTTGTGTCCAACTTCTGCCATCCCTCTTTGCCACCTGTGTGATGTCCATAGGTCCACTAGCTCATGAGCCGCAAGAGAAAGCCGATTTGTTCGCAAGGCTCTTTGCGGCTAACTCCTGAATCAGTGATTGCAATGCACTGACACTCATATTACTGACGCACGTAGGACAGCTGTTTTGTCTATGATAGCGAACCGCTTACGTCAACGTAGCTGTCAAACTTCATTGATTGTTTTTTTTTTCATTCGACTCAAAAAATCGACTTGACACTTATAAAAAAAAGAGAGAAAAGAAGGCAGTGGGTCTCTGTTGGTGCGTGTGGATGAGTGGATGGAGTTTGACAGTTGTTGAATTTTGAATTATTTTTTCCCATATCGATTTGAGTTCTCAATCGGGCATTTTTTTACTCGATTTTGAATTTTACTCGAAATTGAATTTCCTCACTGATTTAGGTAGGTATTCTCTTTTCCTCCGCTTACGGCGAGCATAGTTATATGGGTTTCAGTTTATTCGTTATCTCGTCTCGAATGCAGCGGCTGTCTGTTTGACTGTGGCCTTTGCCTTCAGTTGGAGAGAGAAAAAAATTATAGACACATATTTGGGAGTTGGTGGTCTTTTCGCTATGCTGAGTTGTCAGAACAAAATTTAAAAATTTCGACAATAATTTGTGCCACCGTTTTGTATTCTGCCCAAAGTATATTAAAAGAAGGACCCTCCGGGCTCCGGAGTCGGTGAAGTAGATCCGAAAAGTTTATATCTTGGAGGATATTGGCGGACATAGCGCGGGGACGCTAACCGAACTGTGTTTCAGGGTGATAAAATCTCGCAAGGTAACTTGTCTTAGCTTACTTCCCTACTTATTTTGCAAGTTGTGGCTATGAAAAATAACCTTTCTGTTGATCTTCCGTATCGTAGGTAGATGGTCCTGGAACCTTGCAAGGCAGGGCAGCATCTTGTGATAGGGGGAACAAAGTAACGGAAAGTTTTACATCTGGAACGGTAAGCCCATCATCTGACAACATATTTATTATCCTAGCACTAATTGAATTGCAGCCCTTTCATTATGCATGATATGGTGATTATTGTCATCAGATATACCTAATCATTCTTGTCAAGTTAGTGAAAATGAAATTGATTTCCTTCAACTCAATAAGATGGACCTCCCAGTCAGGTAGTGATTCAAAAAATGTAAACATTAACCGGGAATATCTCTCACTCTACCAGCGAGTGATGCAGATGTAGTAATCTATGTATTTTCCCAATATCTGACCAATTTTTTTCAATGTGAACTTCAGGCTTATACATTCTCCTCAAGAAGTACTGGAGGAAGAACAAGCTAATAACAAGGAGATTCTCTCTCTATACACGGACCAGAGGGGACGCGTGAGATTATTACAATAAAGGTTGCAAGCCACTCTTCAGTCATATGTAACCCGGCCGTAACTACGGACAGATCACACACTACTAAACCTATCCTAAACAAGGTATTTCTCTAACTAACCCTGGGTGAGCGTGGCGGAGGTACCGCGAGGCGAGGTTGGACTCCGACCTTCCCATTTCTATATATATATATATATGTATATATATAACTGGTTGTCTCATTGAGAACTAGAATTAACCTAGTATACAGCATCACCAATATCGATCAAACGAGCCGTAGAACCTCTAAAATCCACTGAATAGTTTATTATCTGGAAAAGTCTAGTTTTGTGGTCTCTCAATTGACAGTCCATTGCAGAGTAGGTAAAATATATTAGATATAGTTTAAGAACTCATGTAATTACATTGTAGTTTATTATGAATTTCTGATATTTATATAAATTAGAATTATAGATATTAATGTCAACTTAAGGTTTTGCTCACTGAAAAGGAAGTGATTTATATAAACTATAACTTTAAAACTACTGTATTCAGCTTCCTTATGATATTTATAGTTAGTAAAATATAATTATAACATTTAATGTCAACTTGGTGATTTACATAAACTGTAACTTTAAAACTACTGTATTCATCTTCTTTAGGATCTATAGTTAGTAAAATATAATTATAACATTATCTTAATTCTTTTGTTTTCTTTCATTGTTTCCCCTGTGCTCTGAGGTAGATTGGAGGGGCAGTGGAGTAAAATATAACATCACACTACACTACCTCAATGTGGCACTACGATGCCTGACATTGATGTTCGTCCGGAGTTGCAATCACTCGACGTCCGGAAAGCTAGTGGACCCGATGGCATCCCAGCAGTTGTTCTAAAACATTGTGCAGCCGGAGTTTTCTCCCGAGCTTCCGCGCTTTTACCAACTCTCTTACTCTTTGGTGCGTGTGCTGGCTGGAGGCTTGGAGAGATGCCAATATGCAACCGGTACCCAAAAAAAGGAACCGCTCAGACCCGGCCAACTATCGGCCGATAGCTGTCACCTCAGTGGTGTGTAAAGTCTTAGAAAGGGTCCTTAACAACCATCTGACCCGCTACCTAGAATATTACTCTCTGATTCACGATCGTCAATACGGAATTCTGTACCCGCGCATGTGTTCCCTCCTTTCTATAATCTGGGTTCCTTTAAGAGAGGCGTGAAGAAGCCTTTTTGCAGGCCGGCAAGGTGAGGATGGTTGGTGTAGCAGTTTATAACTGCTGTACCAGCTATCTTCGCGTTTGGACTTTATCACCACTTAACATCAGGTGGGGTAGAGTCATTTGCCTACTTCGCTAAAAAAAAAGAAAAAAAAATCGTTTGGGTCTACATAAGAAAGAAATACACTTATCAAGAAAGTATTTTTTCAGCGGCGAAATAGCGAAGAACATCTCAATGTAGGTAGGTGACCCTAAAGCTTTCAATAACTAAATGGCAAATAACCCTACTTCTCGTTACCAATATTAGTGGGAATATCATTGTGAGCTTATTCAATATAAGTTGAACCGGCTTTTCGTGTATCGAATAAAATATTATTTTCAATGCTGAAGAATATCAGGCGAACAATGTGGCATTTTTTTTGTGTCATATAATATTATAGCAATAAATCATACGAGTTTTTGTTTTCTTCGTCTAGGGTAAATATGTATTAGTATAATATCCACATACAAAACCAAAATATTTTAATGTATAATTTAGGAGACTTGATAATTTTAACAATTTGATTTTTCGACGGCCGTTTGGTACAACCATAAGGACATTGTATTTTGCCCCGTAGGTCCTTAGGCTCCCGCTTATGCGTCCTTAGTCCGTAGGCTTGGATTCTAGTAGGAATAAATATTCCCGAGTTTTGGCTGTCTTAAAATATAATACATAAAAAATAAAGGACACAAAAGTTCTGCTCAATTTGGGACTAAAGCAGTGTTGTGAGTTGTCCGGAATTTATTATCATGATTCCACAAAGCAATCAAATTTAGTTGCCATTTACTAATGTTGTATTGATAATTAGGAGATTAGTAGAAGCTTTAATTTAAATACTATAACAGACTATGAGGTTTTTAAATACTTTCTTTCAACACATTTTAAATAGGTATACATTTTATATAGATAACTGGTAAATTGGTGCATAAAAATATTTTTTTCTACAAAGTAAAGCAACCTATTTCACGTAACGTAAATGTATGTCATTGTACAACAGCACTATCGCACAGAATATGAATTAACTATCCGCGCCGTTTATGGATACGGGTCCAGGATTAACCGAAATGGGTCATCTTTCCCAACTCTATATTTTCTGTACACGACCGGGTGTAGTATAAAATAATGTAGGTTACTAAAGTTTTTTGCGCGAAATAAAACTCCGAGCTTAAAAGATAAACCTTGGCATAGGAAGTTTTTTGATAAACTTATTTTCCGCCTGATTAGGCATGGGTAGTCTAATAGGATCTATTCAATCAGATACTGTAAGGCGTAAGAACTATTTGTAAGGACAATGTAAAGAATTTTCTTCTTCACTGTGTACACCGAGACTGCTGAGATTTCAGTGCTGAATTTTGTCTTACATATATATTAAGCAACATTTGATTTCGTAACTAACATAGTAGACATTAAATGATACTCTTGGTTGTTAACAAAAGCCAAGAGAAGCGAAGCAAATGCTTAATTGGAAATAGCATTAATTAATTAATTAATGCTCATTATTATTATTGTCATTAATTATGACCACGGTCACTGACAATATTTTTCAAAACAATATTTGATATTAACAAGGCATACTCACTATATTAATAATAATAATCATTAATTTCAGATAATTATAATAGAATTATAATCCATAGTAATTAGTACAAGTTAGTAACAATGTCGGGCTTATCCTATGTTAGTAGTATTAGTATATTAATTAATCATTAATTACTAAATTATCCGCCATATTAATTATATTCACAATTATAATCTATTGTACATATCAATTAAATTCAATTAACAATTAATAGATATAGGTACGACATTATTCATGGGTGTAAAGTATGTAGGTGCACCCTGCGCTTCAATATTGAACTGATATAATATACAGAGAGTTATTTTATTTAAATTTTGTGTTATAAGATATGGCCACCTGTATTAACAATGGTGCAACAAAAATACTTATTTCACGCAGATTGAAGACCAAATCCGAAGACCCCAAGGTTGCTTTGCAAACCACTTTTTCCCCTTAGGTGCATTCATAATTAAACAAGTTGAAAAATTCAGATTCAAAATGCCATTTAACTTATCAGTGCACATAACTTTTTGTATAAGGTGAGAGCAAATAACCATAGATTATTTAAGAGAAATAGAGCATAGCCTATTTTCATAGTCTACGGAAGTAAGCTCAACCTTACAGAAGATCACAGTAAAATAACACTACCTTTTGATAGTGTTGTGTTTCTGTTGATGTCGGTGAGTAAGGTTCCAGTACTCCACAGAGTAGGGAATTGGGTCGTATTTGTTTTTTTTTTAGTTCTATTCTTCTCTATTGAGAAAGGCAAAGGCAAAGCCATGCAGCCATCGTCTTATTTTTGTATTAATCTTCCTTTTTTTACTCCAAGAAACATTAGGATGCGTCACACCCACATTCTAATGTTTCTTGGAGGGTTTGGCACGAAATATATCGAGTTGGCTTTTTCGATAAGCTTTTGTGAGGTAGTCATTACTACAATAAAGTTCTCACGTCCACTGGACCAGAATAGCGTATATTTTAAAGAATCCACTAATTCTTCAGTTGCGCAGACGGTTGTAACACAAAATCACACTAATTTTATTTCACAATATCTACTATGAACAAATTTAAGAATAATTAAAATAAGACGCCAACCGCACTCGATGAAATCCCGCCAAAAACTCTGGGTCGCATTAGATAACGGTGCGAGTGATATTTTTGGTATCGCAAGCGTCTATAGCCTATGGTGACCGCTTACCAACAGGCGGGCTATATGTTGACCACCCTTTAAGAAAAAAACTTCTATGATATAGAAGTCATTTCCTCAAACAGGCGATTCGGTTGAAGCGGTAAACCCGATAAGCCTTTCCAACCTAGTATAGTTATTGTTATGTTTGGATAATTATAAACAACGGAAAGAATTTTTTTAACAAAACCTCACAGCTAATGAGAGTACGGACTCTCATTACAGTCTGGTACAATGAGTTACTAATAATATACGTGAGTACCTCATATTATGGCATGTATTCCCATCCCAACTTACGAGAAATTACAAAGGTGACATTCTTAGGTCTAACTAAGAAGGTGTAAATAACAGCAGGCAGCTTAAGCATACATCTGGCTACCAAAGCCACTATTATGTTTCAATGTGAAACAAACATCAGGCCTCCCCCCATTGGCGCGTTAATGTCGGTCGATAATATCGGATGCGTAATAATTAGACGGAAGTATTTATAGAACTAGCGCGTTTACTATAGTTTTCTGAACATCCCACAGAAACCTTACATTTTCCGGGATAGAAAGTATCCTATAACTCAATCCAAGTCATAAACTATATATGTTTCATGTCATCCAAATCTGTTCAGTAGTTTTTGCTTGATTGAGTAACAAACATACAAACTTTCACATTTATGATATTAGTAGAATCGTCCTATTTCAGAGCAAGAAAGCGTCAGACTACGGTTAGCAGAGCGACCCGGATGTCGACTATCTATCTCCAATATCCATACACATATTTCAACATCATGCTAACAGATCGACATTCCAATGTGATGTAAACTATGATTGTCTATGAAAACGCCGACTAACGATCGTAGACGACTAAGCTTTCTGAGAATCATCGATATTAAGCTTGATGTCGTAATCTCATTCAAACAATTGCTCAATCAAACATAAATACTGATACCTACTTTACCTACATACCTAATATGTCTCTTATATTGATGTCTAACGATATTATTGTAACTTTTATTTATTTTATCATCCACGAGATGTTCAGTTGTATTGTAGCTAAGTAATGTTGTCTGCAGCTTAAGCCACCAATACATGTTAGCCGAGCTTAACTCGACGGGAACATCGGCAAACTGATGCAATTCAAGTGGTACCCTTTAGACTTTGGGCAAGTTTGAAGCAGACCAACGCTGGTAGCCAATATAGTCTTGCTTTGTGCAGCTGTCCATACATTGGAGCGCTATCCGTTATTATGGACGACGTGAGACAATTCCCCAACGTCAAAGGCTAACTAGTGCCGAGGTTTGAGTCTCAGAGCCGCACTCTAGTTGAGCCGACCTCCTCAGGTTCGAGTGGTCTTGAGGCTCCAGGCGGTGAGGAGACTCCCCCCGTGGGGAGATGCCATCCGCCTAGAATACCTCTAGAGGCATTCGCCAATTCTCGGTTTGAGGTCCCCTTAGGATCTTGCCGTCCCAAAACCCGGTGACGCCGTAAAGGACGTCGGCGTCAAACAGCATACACACTCAAAAAAAAACACGTGAGACAAATGTTGGCGAGTGCCGACAAGCGACGCCACATGAGGTCTATAGATGATGGCGCTTCCCTTTACTCGGCGAATTAGGTAAAGCGACACCGAGCAATGAAAAGGCAAGACAAATATGCTGTCTGTACGTGCGTTGGTATTGTCCACCGCCTGTCCAAAATGTATAGGTGATTTTATAGCGGAATATAAGCATGGGTGTAATAATAAAGTGTTTGCATTTTTCCAGTAATCATGAAAAAGTAAAAAATATTCTGGATAAAAAGCTAAACCCGGGTTCGATCCCAAGTCGGATCAGTGTATAAAATCTGTCTTGTTTATTGTCTTGGGTTTAGGCGTTAATCCTATTAGTAACTAACTAAGCTTTGGGCCAAAAAAGGTGTAACAATTTTGGCAAACGTAATAAATAAATCAGCCGGTCGCTGTCGTATGTCACATGTAATGTTGCCCTAAAATATATTTCTGCTGTGTCACCGTTCCTTAATTTATCATAGTGATTATAAGCGGACCGTCGCGTCGTCATCATTCAAATAAGCCCTTTCATTTGTAGGGCTATATTTGTTTACAATCTATTTTTTTTTCTATTTGAATGTGATACGATTTCTTAGGCTCATAGTATTCGGGCCATTCGCACCAAAATTCTTAATTCAAATAAGACAATCCTGTTTAACAAATTATTCCATCTTTGTTGAATTCAATTGTTAAAAGTCTAATAAAAGAACGAGGTTTAAATATGATTAGCTTTTGAATTTGAATTAAGAACTTTGGTGCAAGTGGGTCTTAGAATACATTTTCTTTTTTGTGTTTTCGAGCTAAATAGGCTAAGAGCCAGCGTTCCGCAGACTAACGGTATAATAGAAAAGTCCTTATTAATGCTAGGTATACTATTTCAACTGCCGTAGGTGAAATGGGGATTCATTATTCCCATTAAGGGTTCCATTGGGCGTGCCCAGAAGTCGAAAAGCATCAAAATTGACTCTGAAAACTTGTGAATCCCCACTTCACCGACGGCAGTTGAAATAGTATAGGTATCTAGCATTAATAAGGACTTTGCTTTTATACCGTAAGTCGCGGAAAACTGACCCTCAGTCAATAACAAATGCATTCGAGATGTAATGCTGGAGGAGGATGTTAAAGATCTCGTGGACAGCGAGTCGCACGTTTCGGTTCTGAATTATCTGGACATTAAGACCAGTTACGCAACTGTCTATATACAGCGTGTCCTTTAGTAGTTCGGACAGGTGGCCAAATGAAAACCGGACAATTTGGAGCTTTAGTAGGGCATGTGGCAGGAAAAAGGAACCGTTGAAAATCACTGACGCAGTGGATGGATGTTGTCAAAGAGACCTGCCAGACAAACATGCAGACGTCTCCCCAGATGAATTTTGATATGTCAAATAGCCTCATGCTGTTACCTTAGTCATGAGGAAACGAGAAGGACAAAATAAAGTTTTTTTGTGTTACAAAGGTGGCAAACAAGCTTAAAGCCCGCCTGATGGTAAGCAGCCAAGATTGCTATAAACGCTGGCGATACCAAAAATATCATTCACACCGTTGCTTACCCTGACCCAATCCCCTACACCGTGGAGCCCTGGAACCCTACTCACTGACAGAAATACAACACCACCAAGTTAGTATTGTTTTACTGTGATCTTCTGTAAGGTGGAGGTTACTTCCCCAGACAGGCGCTCCAATTCGAGTGGGAACTCTGCTATAGGCCCTACAAACTAATAGAGCAGAATATTTCTCTAGAAGGGTGCAGACGTCAGACGCCTTTGTATCTATCTTCATACCTTTCTTTAAGTTTTCGAGTTAAGTCAATTAGTTATAGTCACAATACATTCCATTAGAGTTGGCAAGTTTGATGGCACTCGTTACGTACACAACATAACGAAATATGTCACAGAGAGAATTCCAGCCGAATTCACGAAAATAAATCGTCTACTTAGATATTTTGTTAGGTATGTTTTATTCAACACCTTTTTCCCGTCTGAACTTCCTCTAATAGATTGATATAATTTATTATTCTTAAAGTTTATTCGTTGGATAAGTTTTGAACAACTCCGAGCGAAGTTCGACGGAGTTTTCTAATGTAATTAGATGCAATATTTTTGGTACACAAATAAAATTTCATTAAGATTTTCTTGAGGGTTGATTGTACACTTTTATGGCACCTTGTGTTGTGTTTTCTTAGAATTTTAACTTTTGTTGAAAAATTGCTGTGACTTCTTACATATCTTATTAAATTTTTATTTTCTGTTGTTAAAGTGAATAAAGTTCTCCAATACTGTGAACTTCATGCTTTTTAAGTTAGTCAACTAAAACTACCAAACTAGCATCCTAAGTAGTTTTAGTTATTGAAGCATCCTCCAATCAATTTTCAATCTTACTTCGTTACATATATGTACGAGATTCCAATAAAAATGTAAATGCGGCCGGTGTCACGGACGAAGGGAATGCTTGGACATGTCATCGCTCACCGTTCCGTATTCTGAAGCAAGCAGTATCGTATCGTCTTCAAGAAAAGGGTCACTAACACTCAATCACAAGGTCGTCATTTACATATCAACGCTTGATAAAAATCTTAGCAAGCGTACATACTTGACTCCTGAATTTGGATTCGAAGAACTATTTGAATAAGGTAAGAGAAGCTTGCAAAGTTTCCTAATATTAATTTTGCATTTTAACCTATAAAATGAGTAGGCATTCCATTTTTTTAAAGTAAATAGGTGGCATATGAGCCCACGAACTATCGATTTGTTTCATCATTACGACTTTGAAATTTTGTCAAGCCAACCTTTAGAAGAACGTTTATAAAACGAAGCGACTCTAATTCACATCCGTAAACAAAAGATTCTAATGACGCAACTGAATAATTAGTGTGATTTTATCTGAAGCATTATCAATAACTTGGCATGCGTAGCAACATAATTCATCATCATCATCAGCCTATTAATGTCCCCACTGCTGGGGCCCAGGCCTTCCCTATGGATGGAATAGGGAGATTGGGCCATGACCCACCACGCGGGCCCAGTGCGGATTGGTGGGTGCTAACGATTTGATTTGATTTGAAAATTTATTCCTGGAACGGAATTTAAGCATTTTTGATTATATTATCCAAAGTAAGCCCAATTCATTATGTTCAAAAAGCTTTCGTTGTTCGTTGCTCGCCAGCTGCGAAACAAAGTTTATAATATCCTTTTTTAACTGAATAGTTCGAAATACCTTGTTAAAGATTAGTGGATTAATTCGGGGAAGAAAAATCAAACAAACAGCTACTAATAATACTCCAATCGCTTGCTTTTGAAAGTTATCTTTGTCGTAGATAACTTGACAAATCGAGTTTTTTGCGAAAACTCTAGGGATTTTGCGAAAAGGCGTATAATCAGACAATGGCGATGACATTCCTCAAGCTTATTGAAAAAAAGATAGGCATTTTGCGAAAACGCGAGTCGCCTCAGTAAGGTTGCGAAAGAGTCGTTGGCTTATTTTAATTATTCTTGAGTGCTTGAGTTCACACTAGGTTAGGTTAGTGTGGTGACTACGATGCGCGAGCCGAGCGAGCATAGCGAGCGTGCTGCGGCAGCGGCCAGTGTAGCGCCAGAAAAAAAATGTTTACATTAAGATTGAGCTGTGTCATCACCATTTCTAATTATACGCGTTTTCCCAAAATCTCTAGGAATTTCGCGAAGATTCGATTTATCAAATGATTTTGACATCGAACAAAAAAAAAAAACTAGAAAAAACCACGCGGGCCAGGCAGAAGACGGAACTCGAACCGGACGGGTCCGGGTGGAATTTTCAATAATTATCTGTTATTTTTTAATCTGTTTTTTAATGTTTGGTGAAACTATTGGTTATACTGCGACTATAGTGACTAATAGGAAAATAAAAAAAAGGTCCATATTATTTCCATTTCAGTTTCAAAAGTTCTGATGGCTTTTTAGTTCTTAGAACCAAATTACAGAACTAAATTAAAGTAACATTTGGAATGGTAATATGTACTTCTAAGTCGGCTAGAAGAAATTACTTTCGTTTCTCATTTAACTTAGCTTAAATTTATTTTTAAACCAACATTATATCATTTTATATACGTCCACAAGGTAACCATCGCGAAATTCATAAAATAAATTGTTTGCTGTTTTTTTTAATTCACTACTTATTTGTTTCAAGTTCTGTTATTTTTTTATTCACGATCTATTTTCAGTAATAAGATACATTCTATAAAACTGTTATAAACCACTTAAACAATGAATTACCAAAACATTGAAGGAAATCTTTACTATACAAAACACTAATCCGCTTATTAATAAACGATGACTCCGCTTGCATTAGTTACTCCATGTGTTGTCTCTTTTTATTTAATGACAAATGGCATTTCTGCGGGATTTGAAAATTTGAATGTTAAAGTTGTGCATTTTTGATATTTTGGAATGGTTAGGAAATAATTTAAATTATCAGTATAAAAGTACTATCATTTATGTGGTAGAATACAATATTTATTTATTGCGCTATCGTACAGAAACATGACAATTTATATTACATTAAAAAGTTTATCTCTCAGAATTTCTCATTTAAGCTCACCTAGCGACATCAATTGTAAAAAAAATGCAGTAAAGCTGCCACCTAGTCCTAGATACATACTTATTATTATAAAACGATAAAACAAAATGTTACTATGATTCGTCCAATATATTGAAAGTCAACAACCTTTCCAATTTTATTGTTTTCGTCTTACGAATTTTCGATTGTCAGGTGCCCGGATGCGATCAGGCCACGTGTCATGACGCGAGTTTAACAGTTTTTACTCATTACAAAAAAAGTGTACAACGCCGCTAAAGAAGTATTCACTTCAAAAAACACACTTTTATTCGAAAACATTTATTGAATCATATTCTTTTAAGAAGACTTTGAATCTAGATGATACAGTCTCTGAACGCCATAAGGATGACATGACAGCAAATTTTGTAGTAGTTACAGAGCTTTTATTTTTTACCACAGAATTTCCGTTTACTATGATTGATTGCTAATAAAATAAAAAAAATAATAGAAAAATTAAAGTGAAGGACATTCGTTTGTGCATGCTGGTGCAGATTTCGTCGATGTCCTTTCGAACGCTAATTTCAACGCATTTAGTACGAAAGCCACCCAAAGGCTTCGTCCCGCAGGTGTGGGGGAAGTATTAAACTGATAAGTTATGACAATGAGTTTAAAACATTTACCAAAGTTGCGCCTTTAAAAATGAAATCTACGATGCAACTTGTGTAAATAGTGAATCGTCCGATAATAGCGAGTACATCTGTTGTCGTTCCCTATTTCAGCAAGTTTTATTGCTCTCGCTTTGCACCAGATATGAAGACAGCTCAGGTGCATCGTTATCTGAACAAATATAGCGGAAAAATTGTGTACGAGGATACACCCACGTATACTTTCAAGCAGGGTACCGATGTTGCAGACATAAAAAAAAACTAAAGATACTAGAATGATTTATCGAGACGTCTTTGAAAGTTACTTAAAATTATAAAGAAAATTCGAATGTCTCTTGGATGATAAAATACACAAAAATTACAATATATCGTTTGCCAGCAGACTTTTAGATACATATTAGTATAAATAATAAATAATAACAAGTAAGTATAGTAACAGTATTTGTGTTCGATTGAGCAATTGTTTATATGAGCATACGATATTAAGCTCAATATGATTATTGATGATTCTTAGAAAACTAAGTCGTCTGCGATCGTTTGTCGGCGTTTTCAGACAATTTATCAGTTTACATCTCGTTGGATCGTCGATCTGTTAGAATGATGTTGAAATATGTGTATGGAGATCGGAGACATATAGTTGAAATCCGGTTCGCTCTGTTCTGAAATAGGATGATCCCACTTAATATTATAAACGAGTAAGTATAGGTATGTTTGTTACTCAACACGCAAAAACTACTAAACGGATTTAGATGAAATTTAGTACCCATATAGATTATGACCTGAATTGAGGCATAGAATAATATATGTGCTTAAAAAAATTGAGGTTCCTGTGGGGTTCTCGAAAATCTAAAGTTAACGCGGGTCCAGTCGTGGGCGCCCGCTTGTAGAAAATATATTTCGATTTGTCTAAAAAATTCCTGGCTAGATTATGATTAATCAAATATTTCAAAAATTACTCTTTATTATTTATTATGACTCTAACGAATTAATTTATTATTTTACTTAGTTTATTTTGTTCATGGTGTTACTTCTGGCTTGGCAGGTAAATAAGTAATACAAACGTTTTGTTTTAAATTTATGCGTTAAACTCATGAGTACATTATTTTAATAAAAAGGTTTTTTTTAATTCACTATGTCAGATATATTTTCTATACATTAAACTTGATATAAAACACTTTTTATCCATTAAACAGATGGCTGATTGTCGTTTCTAGTGCGGATAGTCTACTAATAGTCGACATCCGGGTCGCTCTATTAATCATGGTCCGACGCTTTCTTGCTCTGAAAAAAGATGATTATAAACTAGTCATTCCGGTAAGAGAGTGCAAATCGACCTTTGACTTTGACATATATAATTAAAGATCTGGTTTAATTTAAAATGGCTTACTAGAGTCGAGGTCCGAGTCTCGAGACGCCCTCTAGTTGAGCCGTGACACCACCAAAAGATAGTGTTATTTTGCTGTGATATTCTGTTAGGTGGAGGTTGCTTCCCCAAAAAGGCGCTCCAATTCGAGCGGGAAATCCGCTTTGCCCCTTCTCTCTTAAAAGTATCATCCAATGTCTTTATCTTGTATATGTAACGAAGTTAACTGTTAAAATACAGCACTTAGGATAAGTTTGACTTCATAGCCTCTAAATCTCATCAGTCTTGGTATTCATATTAAAAAAGGAAGCTCTTACATTTCCTTATGAAATAGTTCTTACGCCTTACACTATCTGATTGAAAGGCGCCTATTAGACTACCCATGTCTAATCAGGCGGAAAATAAGATTATCGAAAAAAACTTCCTATGCGAAGGTTTATCTTATAAGCTCTGAGTTTTATTCTCACAAGAAACTTTATCACAGCTCTGATCGTAAAATGTGTAACCTACATTATTTTATATGACGCCCGGTCGTGTATAGAAAATATAGGGTTGGGAAAGATGACCCATTTCGGTTAATCCCGGATCCGTATCCGTAAACGGCGGATAGTTAATTCATATTCTGTGCGATAGTGTTGTTGTACAATGATAAGCTTACGTGAAATAGGTTGTTATACTTTGTAGAAAAAATGTTTTTGTGCACCAATATACCAGTTTGTGGGTGTAGATACCTATTTAAAATGTGTTTAAAGAAAATATTTAAAAACCTCATAGTCAGTTATTTTATTTGAATAAAAGCTTTAAGTAATCTCCTAATTATCCATTTAAGTCCGTACAGAGCGAAACTTTATACAACTGCGCTGCAATCGTTTCACTACTACTAGCAAGACGCACGTTTGTGAGTGAGCACTGGCTACCTGTCGTACCTGTCGTACGCAGTCACACGACAGTGACAGTGCTCAAGTGCAGGGCTCGCGGAACACTCGCGGCGTATTTATTTGTGTTTCACTTTTTGAAATAATAAATATTGTAGTAATATAAGTTATTTACGGGATTGTTATCATGTACCTCGTTTTAGCGAGTTTCCGATATTTCGGCACTGTTGCAAGCGCCATGATCACGGAGTAACTCATATCTAATAACTAACATACTATAATGTTAGTGACCATCAAAGTTTAAAACAATATAATAAATATTGTTTTAAAAAATATAAATTAAATATGGTTTATTGTAATTTGCATAGGAAAAATTAAAGAACGAATTATAACATAGTGGTATATAAAAAAATCTAGTAAAATTTTCTTTCGGTTTAAACATCTAGCTATCAATCAATCAGCTAGTTAAATGCTGATGTCCCGGATGTAGATATTTAAAATACGTTTAATAAAAGCTAACAAATTTCCTAACTATCAATTTAACATTAATACCAAAATGGAGACTAAATTGGATGGTTTTGTGGAATCAATATAATATGTGTAAATTCCGAACAACTCACAACAATTCTTTAGTCCCAAATTTGGCTGGCTTTGTACTAATATATTTTATAATTTTAGACTCGCGAGTATTTATTTTTGACGTTTGTACGCCGGGTTTCATGGTGTCGCCGACTCGAGAGGTCCCGCGTTCGAATCCCGGTGGGGGCAGATGTTTGTGTGATAAATACGAGCATTTGTACTCCACTCATGAATGTTTAATATGTATTTCTATATAAATATACTTATATTTGTACTGTATATGTATTCTATCCGTTACCCTAGTATACCATAACAAAAGCCTTGCTTACTTTGGACCTAGGCTAATTGGTGTGTGTTTTGGAATATTTATTTATTATTTATTTATTCCTACCAGGATAAAACTCAAGACCTTCGGGGAAAAAGACAGGGTTATTATTGTTCCACCAAACGGGCGTCGAAGAGTTGGTAGAATTATCAATTATCTTAATTGGTAAAATTGTCATGCCTCATAAAATATTAATAATGTATTTTGCTTTTGTATGCGGGTATATATTAATGTATCTTTACCCTTACTGAAGAAAACAAATTGTATGATTTATTGCAATAACATAATATGACGCAATAAAAAATGCCACATTGTTCGCCTAATATTCGTCAGCATTGAAAATAATATTTTATTCGATACACGGAAAGCCGGTTGAACTCATATTGAATAAGTCCACAATGATACTCCTACTAATATTGGTAACGAGAAAGTAGGGTTGTTTCTCATTTAATGCCATTTAGTTAAAAGCTTTAGGGTGACCAACCCCCATTGAGCTGTGCTGTGCTGCGCTGTGTTGCCGCTGAAAAAATACTTTCTTGACAGGTCGTATTAGTTTGTTATGAAGACATAACAGAATTCATGTTCGGACATCTTTTTTATTAGTCGAAGGTGTAAAGTACTGTTAATTTTAACTTAAACAGGCACAACCTGTCACGAACAAACTCTTGGTAAAGCTGTAGGTAATTTCTGTGGTCGGGAGTTGATACTTCACAATTTTTTGTTGAAAAGGTCTCTATAAACGAAGTATTTCCTGGCGCTTCGAAGGCCGCTCCCACGGCACGCTCGCTGCGCTCGCTTGATCGCACGTTATGGTCACAGTCACAGCACTAACCAAACCAAACTCAGTGTGAGTCGAGTACAGTTTAGCCGCACTCTCAGCGGTCAATGATTATTTCTTTATTACGATCTAAAAGGAGCGACTTCAGTAAGTAGAGCATAACACAGCGCAGCATAGCTTGATGTGGATTAGTGACCCTTAGGCTGGGTTCAGGCAAAGCTAGTGATTTCTGTCATCAAAAATAATTGAGGATTGTGTGACATAAAAATGATAGAGTACGACTTAGGCGCAGCGCACATCGGCAGATGTGCGGCGAAGATACTTCGCGTTGCGACTCCGAGGGCGGTCAAGAGTCACGGAGCGGAGTAGTCACGCTTTGTGCGCCTCTTGTGTTTTGTTCCATGTTTGTCATGAAAATTTTAAACTCATGCTACTTATGGCATTTTAGGTTTAACTTAATTTGTTAACTTTTCAGTATCTTCGCCGCGCCTGTCTCCCGGTGTGCGCTATTCCTTATACTCCACCTATACTTAACATTAAAGTAAAGTAAAAACCTTTGTTTAGTATTAGAAATCGAAAATATTTTCAACGAGATAGATCGAAATCATCTAAGATCGACCCTTCTTTTCTTTGTTAAAGAATACCTACGTAAGCTTACACGATTCAGTGTTAGATTTTCCTTTGCAGAAAGAAATATTTTGTGTTATTTTTGACCAACAAGAGACATCTTACCGATGGCAATTGTGACTTAATATGAGATTTATACCTTTTTAACCGACTTCAAAAAGGAGGAAGTCCTCAATCCGATTAGTATATCTTTTATACACAAATTTCTTTTATGCCTTGCCGACATCATTAGTATAGGGTGATGTGCTATTCATTTATTGTTAAACACATACATATACATCAAAACACATAAATCAAGATTCTCTTCTTTGTTAAGTATTAGAAAGTTTAAAAAATAAAATAATAATTATTCCAATGGGCAATATGCCGTTTTCTACAACTTTACAAATAAAATCATGTTGAGTACGCGTTTCCTTTCTTAACTTTTTTATTTGTTACGAGATACACCTTTATGTTAAATATTTAAGATATTGCTTTTCGTTTTAAAAGCGATGTCCCTTATTAAATGAAGGGATTATTTTCAATAAAGTATTTGTGAATTGGCTCCTTTGTATTGGGATCAATGGCCGATCGACAAGAGTAAAAATGAATCATAAGATCTGAGGCGTAAAGTAAATTTTAAGAAGTCCCACTCATTTCACAATTATCCTTTTAAATTTACCTCGGTTGGTTTACTTAAAAGGTTGTCATAGCATTTAAGGGTTTTTCAGTTACTTAGTATAATGTTACAGGCGCGCTTTTTTACCATTAATAAATGCATGCTTGATTTCATAAAATACTTGCTTAACTACCTTTAATTACTTTTTCAGGGTCCTATTAGTCAAATAGCAACACGGAAGGGAGTGGCTATAGTGACTTAATACTATTGAAATTATATATACTGCCGCTTTTGTAGGGGAGATATGTACACAAATGCTGTTTAACCACAAGTTTAATTACTGTGGTACTCTTTTCAGCCACAGGTCCATGGGGACCCGGTCCTTTGAGGCATTTATGGGGCCAAAGCCAACATGAAGAGGTCTTTTATTCTATGGAGGTCTATCCCTTAGTGTACCATTGAGATGCACTAACGGACAGTCCATTATATCTACCGAACACATAAATCAAGAATTTCATCTTTGTTAAATATTAAAAAGTATAAAAACAAAATAAAAAATATTCCAATTTACCGTTTTCTACAACTTTACAATATGGTTATTGGCAGGGAGGGATTTACTTGGATTGGGCTATGTGGATGGGATGTTAGTGGACCGGATATCTGGTTTATTGAGATACGGTCATCTACCTGAAAATCTCTGACAAAAATTTTAACCGGGTAGATGGTGACTTGAATAACTATACCTTCACATTTATTTTTCTGTCTAATTTGATCGGATAGCTTATAAAAACGAGTGAAGCTTTCCTTTCGACTCAGTTAATGATTTTTAACTCGCTATCCATATTACGTTATACTGCGTGGCGTAACGACCGTTCTTGCCTTATAGACTTAATCAGGATTGCCGTGTCGAAAAATCGGAGAACACTTCTCGGACCTCACGAATTCCACACACAAATTCCGGAACACTGCAGGGCTGCGGCAGCCCCAACAATAATTGGAATTCCGACGAGTACCCGAGGAACTTTCAGATTGCGAATATTTCGATTAACAAAGCCAGCACTCGTTTAGCAAATACAAAAAAATTATATTCGACGTATTGTGGAGTAGGTCCTGTTCCGATGCTTTAATAACTCTCTGAATAGATTTTGGTGGACAGGGTGGGGGTTGCTTTTGATTAATGAAAATATGGCATAAAAGTTTAAATGTAGGTACAGTGCGCGTCGCCCTGTGCGACCAAGAAATTAATAAATGAGGCAAAAATTGGAAATAACGCTGCTGTTTGTAAACGTCATATTTTTAATGTCATTTACGGTCATTTACGTAGACAGTTGCGCGCTTCCTGAACTGTCACTCACATTCATAAAGAAACCTTTGCCAAATATTGTTACTGGGAGAGAGCTCCACATTGTTCTACGTGATGACCGAAAGACAGCTAAGGGAGTGAGCTCGCATGAAGTCGCCTTTAATAATCTCAAGTGGGGTTAAACGTCAAAAGGGCGCCCAACGTCCAACCTTACCAACTTTTCAACTACCCTCTGGTAATATTTACAAAAATAATAATTTTACTGTTATCGCACCTGTTGAGAAATTCCATTTATCTGAATCATTAAGAAAAAGGCAATGTTTAATGGATTATAGCTAACAGATTCGGCTATCCGACTAACAACACATAAAATAACCATTCTAATAAGACAGATTCACACTTTTTCTTTGTAAATATTAGAATAACAAACAATGTAATGTATAAGATTTTCTAAAAGATTTTTTTTGTGGTCATGTGAAATAATTTTGAAAAATACTTTACTTATCCAGCCATTTTTTGCGTATTTTTAAAGAAATGTTACACTGTGAGGTAATTAATCTTTTCTTTAAATGGGGTAACACGCCATACAGATTCTAGTATCAAATTAGTGATGATGAAAGTAGCTTCGTCTATATCTTCTCAGACTTTTCTTTTCTCAGATGTGTCTGTCATGTCTATAATTTCTTTTGTCCTACTATTTGCTGTCACCTTTCCAATATCCGGCATTGCCGGTACCCTCCTGGGGTAGTATTATTTTAATTCCCGCTACTGAAACAGTGCAAAACTAACTATAAGTTTTGCACTGTTTCAGTACTCTGTAGCCACTCTTTTTGGAGATTTTTAATCTCCAAGGTTTATGGTAGCCCAATTGAAGTTGATATACCGTCGCTGACTTCTCCTCCGCGGCATGGTTTACACCATGCCGCCGCCTTGCAGAGCGTGCAGGTGAGGTTGACATTAAGGCCGGATAAGATGGTGATGCCGATATCCCCCTTTCCCCCACCGATTAAAAATGCAGTTTATTTATTCATTATCTAATATACCATTAAATACCATTTTAGCGGATTTTATATTGCGTTGCTACGTAAGTACAAAGGACTAAACTGTTCTAAACAATTAATATTTTACGATTTCTAGTAGAATTGAAGCATCAGCTTGGAAATAGCAGATAGTTTGAAGGCGGATGCTTAGAAATAGAGGTTTTCTTTACGTCATCCTTCGGGTACGGAACCTTACGGAGCTTCGAAAGCAAATTCTCATTTCATTCCACAACTGTTACTTATATTTCAGGTTTTGTAAAGGTATTTCTTGGCTGTATACTACCGACGTGAACACCTAAGCGAAAGCTACACAGTCGTTAAAAACTTCACACCATTAAGCACATCGCGCACCTAAATTGAGTTGTTTACTGTAAGGTCGGCACAGCTCTATCTGTAGGTACTCTCACGCGAACGAGCCAAAAACAAAAAGACGACGAATAAGTAAGAAAACAATTTGTATCACTGGTTTCTTTAAGAAAGATTTATATTCAAATCCATTTATTCTTTTGAGTACGTTGAAGCAATTTCTTAGAAAACAACGTACGTATCTTACTAGTAATTTTATAAATGTGTAAGGATTTCGACGACATCGAGACATGGATTAAGTTTGAAAACACGGATTTCAATAGCTGGATTGAGACAAGTTAATCTTATTCTTAAAAAAAATATAGTGAAGACTTTAGGTACCTTAGGCACTTGTGTGTTGGGATGAGGAGAAAGCACTAAACTCGCGGAAGCCGCCAATACATATTGGCCGAACTTAATCCAAAGCGAGCGTAGTCAAACAGGTATAAGGCAAGTGCCTTTCTACCGTCCGGTACCGTCTATACGTTGGACAAGTTTGAAAAAGAACAATGCAAGTGGCCAATATAAACGAGCTTTGTGAGGCTGCGTATACGCTGGTGACGTGAGACAAATATTGGCAAGCGATACCGAGTAATGACATGGGAAGACAAATGCTGCTGTCTATTAATAATTGGTATTGGCTTACTTCGCTTTGTCAACATGTATAGGTATAGCGTTGCCAGACGTCCGGATAAAGCTAGACATAGGCTTTTTGATTGCGTGCCCGGCTAAAATATACGGTGACCTACTTGGCCGGCTATTTTTAAGGCTTTTTACATTGTTACCTGGCGGGTGTGCGGCCATTCGGAGACGGGTTCCGCGACCACACGCACTAGGGGGACAGTGGTCCTCATAGTGCGTGTCGGGTGACGGTGCAGGAGTATTGTCTGGTTTTTAGTGGCCCTGTTCAGGGCGTAGGTAGGGCCCTGTTCACATCAGCGAGCTCCAGGGCTGGCTGAAGGGGACAGGGAGGAGTCCCACATACCTTTTTCTCGCTCCCCCAGTAGTTGAAGGATGCGTAAGGCATTTTCCAGACACAAAAAAAGGCTTTTTACATTGCGCAAACGAGCGAGCGCCGAGCGAATTGACTGTCGGTCACTTCTACATACAATTTTATGTCGTTCCTAATTTTACTCAGCCACAAATCCTCAATAATGTAGGGTGTCCGGCCTTTTTACCCAAATGTCAGGCCAAACTGGCTGTGCTATTCGGCTATTAGGTTTTGGCGACCTGGTAACTCTATATATAGGTAACTTCACAGTCACCTCAGAGAATATTAAAAGTATTCAGATGTTTGTGTGTGTATGTGTATGCCGCATATGCGAATGTAATTGATTATATTTAATGCTATGCTAATAATGAATGCTATTTGTGTACCATATATAATATAATCCCTTTTCAATAAATTAAATTTTAAATTTAATATATAAAATTCACGGTGTGCGTAATTGAACTACTCCGAAACGGCTCGACCGATTTTCGTGACATTTTATATGCATATTCAGTCGGTCTGGGAATCGGACAACATCTGTTTCTCATCTCTAATGTTAAGGGTGGTCCACCCTAAAGTTTTTTTTTGGACAGAATATTTTGTTTTTTTTTTTATGATACATCATACAAAAATATATACAACCCTAAAGTTTTACCCTTCTACCACCAAACCCTATTTTTTTAACGAAGTTCGCTGGGGCAGCTAGTATAATATGTATAATAATTATGTTATCACTTTTGATTTGAAGTCCTGCACTGCAGACCCTTTTTTTACGATTTCTTAACATGCTGAAATTATCAGCAAAGATTTTACCCAACGTAAATCTATACCGGAAATTCCTGTCAGACATTTGTTTTCATTAATTTAATCTTAAATAAAACTAGTTTTACGGGTTAATGCACGAAACTTTATTTATTTAGACGTTTCGAAAACCTAAGAAACAAATATTATTTAATCTTTATTGCCTTTACAATGCAAATGCCGGACTTACTGCCAGTATGGCATTCTCTACCAGTCAATCGGAAAGAAGGTGCAGAGAAAATGAAACGGCAGACAACGAACAGAGTAAACATCAAACAACGATAAAAATGAAATTAAATTGCATTAATTACTTGTACCTTCACATACATACATATATAAATATACCTTATAGCAACATATATAATACACAAAAATATATACATATCTATCTAAAATATACAGTGTCTGATTATAGTATCCTAATTCAGTTTAAGCATTTTGCGATAAATTTAAATAATGTTCTCGCGCCAAAGATCTAAACGCAATCCTGTTTGGGGCGTTACGTACGTGTAAAGGAAGTGCATTCCAGAGTCGAATGGCAGAAAGGGTGTGCGAACTGGAGACAAACTCAGTATAGTGAATGGGTAGTTCAAGTATTAAATTATCATTGGAACGGAGATTTAATTGATGGGAAGACCCCAGGCACTGAAACCGAGATTTCAGATATCCAGGGGTGCGTGAATCGTATAGTAAATTGTTAAGGGTAAGAACTGTCCTTAAGTACCTACGCTCCCGAATAGGTAGCCACTTAAGTCTATTGCGGAACTCAGAAATGTGGTCATATTTACGTAATCCAAAGGCATTAAATACTACCTCATTACAACTTTCCATCTTTGTTTCCCTTAAAAGATCCAAGTACGTATACCGCTTCGTGGGATCGTTAAAAACTTCATGCCATTAAGCACTGGCAGCGCACAGCCAAATTGAGTTATATACAAATTTATAGGTTGGTTAGTGCTAAGCTAACAAGTTAAGTGGTGTTGCGTGGTGCTCGGCAACGGCCAAGTTGCAGATCAAACGTGAGAACCTCTTTCATTAAGTTGGGTTATACATTTTAAGCAGGGTGCATAACGATGGAGGTGGAGCTTACTCATATTTGCTACAAACAAATAATTTATTGAAACTCTCCACATAACATTTGTAACTTTTCTGAAGTATATTTTAATATCTAAATGTATCATATTTTCTGTTGCAGGTACTTGGGACTATTATTACAGGTGAATATGACGATAGGGAATTTTGGAACCTCCACGCGGTACTTAAAAATTATTTACATTATTTATAAGTTATTTACATTTCAATAATTTTGGAGTAAATAAATAATAATTACTTACGCTAGAAAACTCTTTCAAATCGATAGCTCAATTTACTACTGATTGAGCTGGGTATACAAAATTTATAAATAGCTTTCCTAAAGTCTAAGCCAACGTGAAGAACGAATAAATATCGGTCGGGACCCATTAAATATTCAAGAATGTATAAGTTTTATTCAATAATGGGTCTCGATACTTAAAGTAACTTTGTTCCTTACTTAACAGAATTATATACTACTTGATTTGTTTTTTCTTTTCAGTTTTAATTTGAAGTAATATTATTTTAAGCAGTCGGATTTTTTCAATTTACCTTTCTTATTTCACACTTTTTAGTTAGGATAATAAGACGATATACACCGCAGTGTTGTCACTTCAGTAAGGGAGGTAATATCGGGGGGATTATTAAATACCTTGCGTTGGTCTTAACGAATGTTTTATTATTAATGTAACGGCCAAAATTACGAAATTAAGTTATATATACAGTTCGCCTGCAGATTGGATGTTCTATCGATTGCTGTATTTAAAATTTCGATATCTTTAAAAAAATACGTTAACTAAAACCTGACCATTTTTTTATTCTTTCCACTAATTCGCACTCGAGTTATTCAAAAATGAATAACTCTCCCACGGTATTTTTTTTTATAATCCAAAAAATTCATTGTCAATATATTTTCTATATAATATAGTGTATATATTTATATTTATCCATTCATTCTCTAATCTATCTATGAAAGACCTTCATTTACTTGGGGGACATTCCGGCATTCTGCCAAAGCCATAATAATTTAAACCTCTTTGGTGTTATAATGAAACTCGACTGAATGCGGCACCCAACAATTATTGTACGAGTCACATTACCTAGAGGCTTTCATTTACGCCTTCAAATGTCTTATTATATGCCCTGCCCCTCGAGGTCCAACCGTAAATCTTCATAAGGCTTCACGCAATTACATGACACTGGCTACAACACGATTAGAGTGCTATTGTAAATGAAATATTTGGGGTGGAATAATAAATGCACAACGCATTTATAATACAGGTGGCGTCCCTAATACGACACGTTCTTTCACTCGCGATCGGTTAGTGTAAGACGCTGTTTACAAATAAGAGTGTTCGGGTGTACTAACATAAATCCAATCGTTTAAATTCAGCGTCAAGTTCTTGTAAATAATTAATTATCAATGCTATTGACTTGCGAAGTAGCTTAGTACTGAGAAAAGCTTGGTTAAGAACTGGTTTATATACCTTTAAATATAAAAAAGGGAACTACTTAACTCACATAAATAACAATAGCAAGACTATGTTTTTAAGACCAACAACAGTTGATGAAGTTTTAAAAGTTATAGTATCATTGAAAAATACAATGTTGGATTTGATGGTGTTTGTACTAAAGTTGTAAAGTGTGTAGCAAATATAATAGCGCAGCCATTATGTTATATTGTAAATGCATATTTTTCAACAGGAATATTCCCTTCTAATCTAAAAATAGCTGCTACGAAGCCTATTTATAAAAATGGTGACAAGGAAAATATCATTACAATCATCCAATAGCTTTGCTGTCAATTTTCTCAAAAATATTTGAAAAAATAATTCATAGTCAACTATATACATTATTTTGAAGCACAATATTCATATGTATAAAATAAATAATATAACATATGAGCAAAAAGGATTTCATTAGAATACTACAGTAAATTTGGCAATCTACGTCTTAGTGAAAAAGTCAATTAAAAGTCTGGATAGTGGTATATCATCAGTGATGATAAAGTTAAGATTAGTCAGCATCCAATGATTCTATTTGCAGATGATAGTATATTTTTTATGAAATGTGAAAATTTTGTAAACTACGAAAAAAATGATAATATTTAGTATTATCATTTTTTTCGTAGTTTACAAAATTTTACTTCAAAATCGAAAAAATCAAAAGTAATCCAATGGCTTGAAATGAATAATTTAATAATTTATTTAAATAAAACAATGCAATTTACCCAACGGAAACTTTTTCCTAAATTAACTGTTAGCTATAATAATAAAGTAATTATTGAAACTGAAATTGTTCACTTCTTAGGGTTTATATAGACAGCAATATATCTTGGGAATCTCATTCCATAGAGGTTTGCAAAAAGCTACATAATTTTTCATATGCCCTTTACAAATTGTCAAAAGAAGCTGATAGAAAGACTGTTGTTGCGGCTTATCATGGTTTTGTACCTTCAACTCTGCGATACGGTGTAATATTCAGGGAATTTACAACTTATAGAGAAATATTGTCGAGAGCTCAAAAACAACGTGTCAGAGCTATTTGTGGATTAAAGCCCTCAGATAGCTGTGTTCCATATTTAAGATCCCTAAAGTTGTTGACATTGCCATGACTCTATATATTTGATTGCTGCGTTTTTGTGCAAAGTAATTCAGATCTTTTTAAAGTAAGAGAATAGACTCATATGCTCGGTCTTCGCCCTCGGAAACCTGAAATTTGTACAAACATGTGCAAAACAGCTCTTATGAAATAAAAGTGTTGTAGAAATGGCTCCTAAAGTATATAATAAGTTACCTGACAGCATTAAATATTATAATACAAATAGACTTAAAAGACTAGGTACTCACGAAATTTTTAGTAGATAAATTTGATAGATTAATGTATAGATTCTTTTGTGATTATGATTTTATTGTATTTAAAATGATATTAATATCAGTAATAAAAACAAAGTTTCATATGCTGTTAAGAATGTCTTGGAGGCACGTTTATGTAAATTTTAACCACTTATTGTTACCGATGACAACGAATTAATGATTTGGTTTGATAAAACAACAATATAATCAAAATAATAAAACAAAATTGTTTTTTTTTATCGAGTATATTCAAGTGATACATTATAAGATGCTAGCACTACATACTAACATGTAACGCAGACAACTTTCATGACATTAATAAAGGACAATCGGCAAAACGCACCCAGCTCCGCCAAAAATGTAATTAGTATGAATCGATAGATCTATGAATAACTAGCCTTTTTTATTATGACACCGAAAAAAAAATCCTGGGAGTCAAAAGATATGACACCGTAAAAAATATCCTGGTAGTCAAATGATATGACACATGGGCATATTTAAGTAGGTAAATAAATTCATTTATAGTACCTTCATTTTATATATATATTTTTTATATTATTAGTAACCATAATAATATGCCGGTTTACGGGGGTTGAAGGACTTGCATTTGCAAATAGTCGACTCGCCTTACTTAGTTGTAATTGTGCGCTCCCTGTCACTTTATTGGTTTTTATCTAACACGCTGTGGACATTAGAACACGGTTATCGGTTTTCTCAATTAGTATGGATGAACTGGAATCATGTTTTCTCCGAAGCGTGGACAAGGTTGGGTGATTTGTGGACGCTCCGTTTTACAATGAAGACAATTTACCATAACGAACAGAATATTTGAAAAAACCCCAACCTATGGGGGGATTTTGGGTTTACTCTAGTACTGCAGAGTAACATAAGGGGGCACCCTTGAACCTTGTGAAGTACTCCCATAATATCTGAGCCCCTATGTAGTGTCGAATTAACTAACGAAATTAATTCCCTTGTTTCATTAATGTTCGTTCGTTATAGTACTTGTACCTATTTAACTTAAAATAACTTAAGACTCCCGGGATAGAATTTGATGCGCTTTGGCACAGATGATCATGACTGTAATATCTTTCAAACAAATGTAGTTTAAGCCGTGGCGGACGTGGGTGCAGCGTCCATACATTTTTGCCCAATGTTCTTTATTAGAGGAGATCAGCCCAAATTACGAGTAAACTTGATTATGAAAAGTACATCGTACTCAGGCTCAAGGTTAATTAAGTTGTCTTCTGCAGTATAACCTTCTCAAAGAGATAAATAATGCAGCACTGGATCTAACCTTGATTGCTAGACGATAACTTGGATTACGACAGCGATTTATTTATGAGGATTATTTACTACTATAAAAATTGCATGAGTTTCATGAATACTCACTTGGAATGAAGTCAAAAATATTTATATAACACTCACCAATCCGCACTGGGCCCCCGTGGTGAGACTTGGCCCAATCTCTCTTTAAAAGCAGTTTCGCAACCATCTTCACTGGGCGCAGTGCGGATTGGACCCAGTGGGAGTTAGACCCAGTGCGGATTTGGTCCACTGCAGATTAGGACCAGTGCGTATCCGGCCCAGTGCGGATTGAGCCCAGTCCGGATTGAGCCCAGTGCGGATTGAGCCCAGTGCGGATTGACCCCAGTGCGGATTTTGCCCAGTGCGGATTGAGCCCAATGCGGATTGAGCCCAGTGCGGATTGGGTCCAGTGAAGTCGTAAGGCATGCGAAGCCGTGTGGTCTGGCTGCATCTTCAGTCGTTAGCATCCACCAATCCACACCGTGTCTGCGTGGTGAGTCACCCAATCTCCCTATACCATCTATCGGGACGGCATTAATAGGCAGTGATGATGATGACGATTTTGCTTTTAGGGTGGATGTAGTGAAAATAGTTCCACCACTTGAAATGTATACAGTTTACTACGGACTTAGTTGACAAGCAAGTACAATGTCAAAAAAGTTTTTTTGCAAGTTGTTAAATTAAACATTTGAAAGAAGAATTAGCATTGCAGTCTTCTAAAATCCTACTAATATTATAAATGTGAAAGTTTGTATGTTTGTTACTCAATCACGCTAAAACTACTGAACGGATCTGAATGGAATTAGGTACGCATATAGTTTATAATCTGAATTGAAACATAAGATATTTTTTGTCTAGCAAAAATGTTAGTTTCCTATGGCTTTCTAAAAAAACTAAAATAACGCGGGCGAAGTCGCGGGCGGCCGCTAATAGTTACTAAAACAGTAAACTGGCTAGATTTAAAAATGTATCCAAATTTTTACAAGTAAAAATATCCACTCATCCCTGGTTTTATTCTAACTTACAAAACCTGTAGAACAGCTTTGCTGAAGTTTGGCAGGTTTCGTATGGGTGCGTGGAAGTGATTGATTTTTGCTCACGATTAAGCACTCGTGTTGTTAATTCAAAGGCCAAAGAGCATTTTGTAAGAGCTAATCATGCGTAATTTTGTATAGGAAAGTTTTGCGTCTTGAGAGAATGAAAAGTGGGTAACGTAATGTCGTTACGTCATACCCATTAGGAGTTCAGTGGAGTGGCAAAGACAATCAACAGAATAAACATGTTTTACTATTAGTTCGCGGCCATGACTTCGTGTATATAATTATAGTAAAAATACCTGTTTCTCCCTACAAGTTGTATGAATAATGAAGTATTCATGGAAAGTGGAACTCCTTGCCGAGGTCTGTTTTCCCGGACTAATATAATGTGCACATCATCAAGGCCAGAGTGAACAGGCATCTTCTAGGCAGACGTATACCTAGGCCTCCTTGGCCTCATCATCGCTTTCCATCAGGCGAGATTGTGGTCAAACGCCTTGCCTATTAAAAAAAAACATTTCCAATTTTACGTCTTTTTAAGTTTTATATTCTTAACGAATTTACTGTGTTTTTCGTCATATTTGTCTTTGAAAACTAACAAACTAAAAAAAACAATTTAGTTGACCTCATCACCCACTTACTGAATAAAATTGTATTAATAAATAATCCTATATCCGTCCGTTTATACATCCTTACTTCTGATTTTCACTATTTTTGCGACGAAGTTGGTAGTTGCTAAGTATTTAACATATTTTCCTTTACATTCCGACCCCAGGATAGGAGACACAATATAAAAAAACAAATATGAATATCTTAACACGGGGTACAAGTATCCTCTGTCTGCTTGACTATCTTTAGGGCAGAAACACATAACCGCGTTGCGGCAACGCCGTACTGAAATTTAGAATCGGTAGTGCCACCTGCCGCTACGCAGAATTATGCGGTGTACACCGCGCCGTTTACAGTCAATGCATTTGTTTCTAACTCGCGTAAACAAAAACTGCCTTATTACAAAGCGTTGACTAAAGTTAAACTTTGATTCAAATTGATATTGTCACTTTTATTTGCTAAGAAGAAGACAGAGACAGCAGTAGGTTTAAACCAAACTAGCTTTGGACGCGCTTTTGAATAAGACAGTTGATATGGGTTAACGTAGTAGAAAGCAGTTTAGTTTAAAAATTAAAACGTCTGACGTTAATGTAGATTCATTGATGATTTTGATTCAGGAAAAAGAACAGAAACAAGGCCTTCTTTGTGGGATATATGTAACGAGTGTTATAAAAAAAAGTGTGTGCTTATGACCACACGACTGAAGTGAAACTTCTTTAGCTCCATCTGCATGTATATATATGTATGTGTGTGTGTATACAATATATACATGTATGTGCATATACATATTTCATTTACTAGCTATAAGACAAAGAGAGAAAGAAAATGTGCGCGCGCACTGCTTTCTCTTGCTTATACCCCACTCAACTCCCGTTCGCTTCGCCCGAACACACTTTTCGTAACGCGTAACGCATTCGCCAGATTACCGCCAAGTCAAGCGTGCGTAAAAAAAATCACTAGAAAAGCTTGTTTCTAACGCTGCATCGCAACGGTGCCGCGTCGCGGTTGTATGTTTCGGCCCTTACAACGCGCGCACTCTCCCGCTCAAAAGCCGAATCAAGCGTAAAGGTAGCTAAGCTGCCTTCCTTCACGCTCAAGGTTCTTTCATTCGGGATCAAAAGTTGCCACGAGACACGAGTTGCCATAACAGAACCATTTATATCATTCCTTTTAAGCGTACTGTGATTCGATATTCAAAGTAAATTCTTATCTTTAGATTTACTACCTTGATACTCTTATGTATAATATAATGTTTTGCTAAAGGTAATCGTTTATCACCAATTTGAGCACGTGTAACGAGTTGGAGATAAATTTCTTCTGGATATTATGGCATACTGTTTAAGAATCCTACCTAACAATGGGTCTCGACAATATTCGTATTTTAATATGGAAATAGGAATAAATTTTCATGTAAAGCAAATTAATTTGCACCATAATTTGTTAGGTTTGAATTCAAAACGGAATTGAAAAGGGCAAATGTCGGAGACTTTGACAGCCGAAGATTGCCAGAGGCCATATCAAAATGAAACATTTATGTTTGTATTAGGCTGTAACGTAAAATTATGTACAACAAATTTTGTCTGTATAGGTATTTATATCTCTACTGATACTTAATTTAGTCGTTGTTTAATAACTTAAGTTGCTGTTATATAAATTCGTTTAGACTTTGCATGCGAGTTCTTCCACATGATGTTTAGAATTCCAAATATGCCTAGAGAATCTCTTATTTTGTCGCCACAATCTTATGTTTTTATCAAGGTAATAAACCATCTGATATCAAATTTCATCTAAATACATTAAGTCATATTTGAAATGATGCAGCGGGCAATGGAGAGAGCTATGCTTGGTGTTTCCCTGCGTGATCCAGTCAGAAATGACGAGATCCGTAGGAGAACTAAAGTCACCGACTTAGCTCGAAGAATAGCCCAGCTGAAGTGGCAGTGGACGGGACACATAGCGAGGAGAACCGATGGCCGTTGGGGCGGAAAGGTTCTCGAATGGCGACCGCGTGCCGGACGACGCTCAGTGGGAAGACCCGCTACAAGGTGGACCGACGATCTGGTGAAGGTCGCGGGAAAACGCTGGATGCGGGCAGCGCAGGACCGATCGTTGTGGAGATCCTTGGCGGAGGCCTATGTCCAGCAGTGGGCGTCATAAGGCTGATATGATGATGATGATGATGATATTTGAAATGAATACTTTAAAGGAGTTTAGCTAACATTCACTTTTTAACATTCTCCTTCCTACTAATATTATAAATGTGCAAGTTTTTTACTCAATCACGCAAAAATGGCTGAACAAATTTGGTTTAAATTTGGCACACATGTTGCTTATTACGTGGATTGTGACTTTTAATTCGATATAAACAGGTTAGATTCCTGATGGATTCTCAAAAAAACTAAAGTTAACGCGGACGGAGTCGCGGACGTCCAATAGCTTATAATATTCTTAAAAATCTATTAATGTTCTCACTGCTGGGGCACAGGCCTTCCTAGTGGATGGGATAAGGAGATCGAAACTATTTCGTTGAGATTATGGACCAGGACTCCACGCGGGCCTAGTGCGGATGGGTCAGGGCCAACGACTTCGAATGCAGCGTGGACTAACAGATTAATGTACTACCTAAAGCACAGAAGACGTGTCTGATTTTATATAGTAATCCGGTATCGTAAAGTCTATAAGCAATATTATCCACTTACCATCCTACCTGCAGTTGGGTTTGAACTACGTTATACTTTGATAAAGTACAATATTGCGCACCATACATACATTTACATACAACACGATCATATCGTGATATGCTACATATATTGTGTGGGTATACGAGCTATTCTATAGCGTTGTCTGAACGCACCTTGATGGTATGTACGTACCACAAAATATATAGCATCTACAGAAGGTAATCTACATACAAAGTGCGCTCGAATAACGCCACTAATATATATCGCTCACGGACACGATATCTCGGACTGCTTGGAACCAATGTGAGCGCAAGTTCCATCCGCTTGAGATGCGCGCCCTGTGTTTTTTTTTGTGCAAAAATGGAGCAGCAAAAAAGTTATTATAACTCTTCAGTGGACGGTTGTTTGAATTCAACATTAAACGGTGTATTGTCGTTTTTTTTATATAATATTAACATTAAAATTGAAGTACTCTAGTTATTATTTGTTTATATTTCCATTATTCCTAATTAATTCTTAACAATAAATCCAACAACTCGATCGCTTTGAGTGCCACTACCACGACCGCCGATTGCAGGTATAAAAAATGAAGTACATGAAAATAAATAAATATTTCTAACACACACCAATTAATTAGCCTAGCCCCCAAGTAAAAGCACTGAAAGGCTTGTGTTATGGAATACCAGGGTATTGAATAGAATACATATACTGATACATATATAAGTATATTTTATGTAGAAGTACATATAATCCATGACATAAGTTCAAATGCTTGTATTCATCATACTAATATTTGCCCCACCGGGATACAAACCCAAGAACTCACGTGTAGGCGACACACCTTGAAACCCGGCGTATAAACCACTCGGCCATGGGGGTCGTCATACATGAGATTACCTTCTGTACTAATTATTTTGTGTACGTATGTTATATATATATATATATATATATATATTATTGATTCTCACCCTCTTTCCGACTCTCCGACTCTCAGAGACGCACTCTAGTTGAGCCGACCCCTCAGGTTCGATTGGTCTGGACTAGAGGCTTCAGACGGAGAGTAGACTCCCCCCGTGGGGAGATACCTTCCGCCAACATCAAGAGGCACTCGCCAATTCTTGGCTTGAGGCCCCCTTAGGATCTCGCCGTCCTCAAACCCGGTGACGCTGTAAAGGTGAACTACGATCAACAGCATACACACAAATAAAAAACATACTGACAAGGTCCACCTCATGAAATATAAAGGTTATTACGATTTTGTTAGACCGCACCGCAGCGGATGCTCCGATCGATCAACTATGAAACCGACAAATGAGGCGCTTGCGTTTGAGACCGATTTATCAAAAGGATTAATAGGAACCTTCCGGACTGCTGTGACTGCCGTGTGTGTGGAGTACCCATTTTTTTTGCGTTTTTTTGTGGTAGTTACTACTGCTATTATTTACTGTCACATTGGGCACTTCAGTAATATTTAATATTTCATTTGACTTATTGTCCTAGAGGTTCTCTCTCATCTCATTAAATAAAACAGTTTTAACGGGTTATATGCACTGAATTAATTTACTTATTGACATTTCGCATCCTTTTCAGGAAAGCGTCGTCTCATTATTCATCCAATTTCGAAATGACACAACGAGTGAGAATGAATAAAATTTTGCATAACTTTCACGATCGCAGACCGAGCGCGCTAACCACTTGCGACATCGAGCTCCTCATATTGTATGGATATTTTTTTGATGTTTCACTACCGCCTTTGGACAGTTGCAGCTCCAAGGGTGCAGCGTGACCCGCTCTGAAGGAAAGGGCTTACCCGCCTATTTAAGACCGTCATTTCGTAGCTTATAAGGACAACCGCTGAGGGAATCCAGATCTTGTTAGTACGAAAGAAAAAGGAACGCGCGTAACGCATGGTATTTATTAAATTGGAAAAAAAATTTTGAACCTTCGTGGGTCACACTGGTATAGAACCAGCGTCCTTCTCTTTCTGGGTGGATTTACACTGACTATTATGCAACTACGGTTCCTGTTAACATTTTCTTTATATGTATATTTATTATAACAACAAATATTCATGTGTCTGTAGACAAACATCGAAAGATACCCTACAGTTGTTTTTGAACCTTAAACGTCCTATCCCTTTGGGAGAACGTCGTATGGTAACACCGTTCCCAATTTACGTTAGGGAAATATATGTGAATAGATACGGTTATGGTTCTTGTTAGGAAGGTAAATTTCTCACACGGACACAACATTTTCTCGAAAAAATATTGTGCTCCAAACATGGTTTCATTGAGGGTAGATGGTACTATATATATTTTAAAAATGCTTCTTAAAAAACACGACGGTAATTTTGAATGTATTACACGAACATTATACAAGACTCAAGTCACTTATGGGCAACCTATACGTACATAGGTATTTTGACCAAAACACACAATTTGTTGTTTCAAATTATATTTTTTTTGGTTTTAATATCTCTAATAGACGCCAAAAAATCATGCTCTAATATTATTAGTTTTGTTGATTACATTAATGATAAAATATATTTGTCTTTAAACGATCCAGTTTTTTTTCAATTTAGAAAAGAGTATTTCATGAAACTTTTCCGTATAGATATTTTATGATATGGTGTATTTTCCTATTGCATTAATAAAAAAGGAGTGAATAGATATATAGTGAGGATAAAAATAACGAGAATCGAAATCGAAATTTGTGTTTCCAGTCGCAAAAATAATAATACATATCGCAGAAATTTAAACAGAAAAAAAACTTTTTAACATCTAATAAGAAACTGAAAATTTGGATTTTATTTGTCACCTAATTCTGGACACGATATATTTAAAGTAGAATTAATGTTTTATATTAATAGTAAATAATACAAAGACTGTACTTAATTTCAATCAAAAACATAAAGTTAGATGTATTAAAATAACATCTATCTCCTTGCTTACATAGTATAAATAAATTATTTCTATACGAGGCGCAGCAAATTAACCCACCCCACCTGATGCTAAGTGTATGTGAAGTCCAGTAGCGAAGATAGATGATGCGACAGAAAGCGTGCCGCCCTAACCATACTCATTTTGCCGGCCTGAACCCAATCCCTTACCCCACGGAGTCCTGGAAACCTACTCACCAGCAGAAACACAATACCACCAAAAGGTACACTATCATTCAACTGTGTTCTTTTGTATGGTGGAGGTTGCTTCCCTAGATGGGCACTCCAATTTGAGCGGAAAATTCGCTATGCCCTTCCTTTCTTAAATATTACCTTACTTGTTTGAATGAAAAACCCACTTGTTTTAGAAATTCACTCAAAATTACTTACAATAACGTCCCAGTGTTTTATCGCAGGCACAAACGAGTACCTATCTTATACACTTATATATGGCTCTCTTGAATATTTAATTTATCGGAAATTGGTTTTCGTTGAGATGAAGTTTTCTCTCTTTTTACGAGTTTTTGGACTCTGTCCATTACCTGTATTGGGTCTTCTATTATTCACTGTGTGCCAGGTATGTCCGCAACTGTTTAAACAAAATAATTTATTCAGTATTGACGTAGGTACTCCTTTCCAGTAATACATTCTAGCTAAAGTTCTACGGCATATGAAGATGTGAAAGGTAGGACGAATGGAGGAATTTCTTAACACCAGCTTGATGGAGATCCATTGACACTTAAAAGAATGTTTTTGAATAATCAAATACATCTGGATGAATTGAAATGATCTAGTAAATTAATGTTGACTAGCGGCCCGCCCTCGCTTCGCTTCGGTAGAGCTGAAGTGTAGACTACAGTTTTTGTTCTCAGGCTTGTATTATACCAATGACATTCATCTATGATTCTTCTTATAACTGCATGCAAAGTCTCAGCTCGATCGTTTTAAAATTGACAAAGTTTCATACAAACTTTCATTCCCTATTTTATCCCCTTGGGGGTAGAATTGATCAAAATCCTTTCTTAGCGGATGCCTACGTCATAACATCTACCTGCATGCCAAATTTCAGCCCGATCCGTCCAGTGGTTTGGGCTGTGCGTTGATAGATCACTATGTCAGTCAGTCAGTCATTTTTGAGTTTTATATATATACTAGCGGCCCGCCCTCGCTTCGCTTCGGTGTAGAGCTGAAGTATAGACTACATTTTTTGTTCTCAGGCTTGTATTATACACAATGACATTCATCTATGATTCTTCTTATACCTGCATGCAAAGTCTCAGCCCGATCGGTTTAAAATCGACAAAGTATCATACAAACTTTCATTCCCTATTTTATCCCCTTGGGGGTAGAATCGATCAAAATCCTTTCTTAGCGGATGCCTACGTCATAACATCTACCTGCATGCCAAATTTCAGCCCAATCCGTCCAGTGGTTTGAGCTGTGCGTTGATAGATCACTATGCCAGTCAGTCAGTCACATTTGAGTTTTATATGTATTATTAGACTAGACTTAAACTCCATATGGAGAGACGCAGGGCACAGCGGGTTTCCCGCTCGATTGTGAGAAAAAGAAAATGAGACGAAGGAGCGACAGGATGGCGATGTGGATGTCTTCATCGTGGTGTTGTAATTCAGTCGGTGAGAAAGGTTCCAAGGCTTCACCGGATAACGGGGATCCCGCGGCTTCGCGCTAAGCAGCTTAGAGGGTGTTCGCAGGGTTTTTAGCGGATATTATGCCGTAAAGTGCCCGTAAGGGTTACGGGGTCCTCAGTGGGCAGCCACTGCTGGGGCTCGTAAGGCTTGCGGGAGCCAGGTGTGAGGTCCGTTCGGCGGTGTGCCTCTTAAAGGCGCCGTCGTCTGTAAATAGTATTTTTTGCCTGCGTACAAAAAAAAAAGGCTCCGCCGGATAAGGGTTTGGGTCAGAGTAGGCAACGGTGCAGTAATAATATTTTTGGAATGCCCCTAGGCCATACGCTTTTCTGCCACCTTTTTAATATAAAAAAGACAGTATCAATAGTAAGAAACTCGTTGGCGTAATGGTCAGTCACCGTGGCGTAGTCGCAGAGACATGAACATACCAATTAACAAAAGTTATGTAAAATAAAGGAAAAAGAAGTATTAACGAACGAACTGTTTTTTATTTTATTTCTTTTTTTATATACCTACGAAGCGAAACAGATACCCCATTATCACATCTGATGTTAAGTGTCCAGTCCAGTCGCGAAGATAGATGATGCTAATTTATAAGTAAAGCTACATATTAAAAGTTGACTAACACAATTTTATTACAATCACAGACATATTAGTCAACTAACAAATAACCAACATACGCTATAGCCCATACTAGATGCGTGGACAAATATTATATGTCCCAAGCCCTTGTAAGTTTTGGAAGGCACGTAAAATCTTAATGGGTATGTATGCATGCTCATGTATGGATGCTGCTACATGAAGGAGCTCGATAGCGCAAGTGGTTAGCGCGTTCGGCTGCGATCTTTGAATTTAAGCAACTTTCGCAGTGGTCGGTCATTGGATGAGTGACCAAAAATCTTCTATCTCGAGTTCCTCCGTGCTTCGGGAGGCACGTTAAGCCGTTGGTCCTGGCTGCATCTGCAGTCGTTAACCCCCCCAATCCGCACTGGGCTCGCGTGGTGGGTCATGCATGGCCCAATCTCCCTATTCCATTCACAGGGCAGGTCTGTGCCCCAGCAGTGGGGACATTAATATGCTGATGATGGCAATGTATGCATACTTTCCCTTCATCAAGCTTACCGATCGTGCAAGAAAACCGGAATAACTTTTAACCACTCTTGTGGGATATTAAACCTAATAACAAGACATAATTTTTAACGTTTCAATAAACACTTTCATATTCCTATTTCATCGAAACAAACTAAAATCGCTTTTCATTCGATACACTTAAAAATGATGAGGTCGCTCAATTGGAAGTTTTGTACAAATGAACCTTTTGTAGCGTGGAAAAAATAAACTTTTCTGAAATCCCCTTTTTAAAGTATTGAATAAATGAAGCGAAAGATTCATTCGGTGTTAATTTGCTTTCTCAGCAGGCCGCGGGCAGAACCAACAAAAACTTTTGAGCGTACAAATTGAATATAACAGATAAACATTGGAGTTTGTGAGCGGTTCTACAGTTGGGCGGACCTAAAACGAATTTGGCCACGGAGATTTATGTGATGAGAAAGATATGTAAAGCGTTCAAACTAACATGATAATCGATAAATTGTAAGCATCGTGATGATTCTGTTCGTGTAGTATTGTTTAGCCATATTCCTAGAAAATACATAAGGACAATTCAAAACGTGAGATCTCATATCTTATGACCAATTACCACCAGAGGGATGATGACTATTTTTTTTTTCGTTTATCAGGTAATTATCAAATAGTATCGGACACGTATTTTTTCTTTTTTCACATAATATGAACATTGCAGGGATATATTGATTTGAAAAGTAGCATGACGTGACGTTTTGATACAATTTTCACTTAAAAGTGACGTCACGAGCCCCTACTCCCAAACTTTGACGCGCTATAACTTTGTCATTTTTTGGTTGATTGCCCAAAGAAAAAATAAGTGTCCATTATATTTTGATCATGTAACTGACGGACTAAATATAATTTCGTTTACTGTACCCCGTCATCACCCCTACGGATATTCCACTTAGAAATTAGGACACATTTTACTCAGTCATGGCAGAAGCCAATAAAAAAAAACACTGTATTGGTAGGTTCAAGCCAGGAGTTTCAAGATTTTATTATTTCAAAGCATTGATAAAACAACTTTTATCAGACAGACAGAGTAAGAGCCCTAACTTGCGTCTTTCCTTTTTCGGGCAAAAGCTTTGACCAGTACCTAATATTATTACGACAACGCTTCGAAAATTTCTTTGTGTAACCAAAGTACGTGTTTGCAAAAACTTTTGAAGGGCAGACAGTAATAAAAAATATTAACAGATTAAAGCCAGCCGAATATTAAAAAGTGTACCACCTAAAAATATCTATTAAAAAGCGGCCAAGTGCGAGTCGGATTCACCCATGAAGGGTTCCGTAGCAGCAAGTAACATAATATAAAAGTTCTTGTAGTTCGTTGTAGCTTTTATCGATGTTTTAATAACAGTGATTTTTTTAAGTAAATTACGGTTTACGATTTATTACGTATTAAAAAGAAACTACTTGCTAAATCTCGCTCAAATCAATTTTCGGTGGAAGTTTTCATGGTAATGTACATCATTTTTTTTTTAGTTTTATCATTCTCTTATTTCAAGGGGCACACAATTTACCACTTTGGAAGTGTCTCTCGCGCAAACTGTTCAGTTTAAAAAATATATATTAAAAACCTCAATATAATTTTTTAAGACCTATCTATAGATACCCCACACGTATGGGTTTATTGTAATTGTTATTTTTGAGTTTCAATGCTAGGTATGGAGAGGGGAACCCACAAAAATTATTGTTTTTTTCATTTTTTGTGTGAAAATCTTAATACGGTTCACAGAATACATCTACTTACCAATTTCCAACACTATAGTTCTTATAGTTTCGGAAAAAAGTGGCTGTGACATATGGACGGACAGACAGACAGTCATGATGAATCCCTAAGGGTTCCGTTTTTTGCCATTTGGCTAAGGAACCCTAAAAAGAGGAACTCAAAAGTCCGCTATAACGTAGACAAACGAGGGCTCGTTAGTGAAGGCAGATTTTTTGAAATCATATCGGATGGCGCAAAATTGAGCATTGAATAGTTTTTTAACACTTTCAAGAATATGGTAGAAGTCTATTATTATACGAGCGGTCGCCCGCGACTTCGTCCACGTTAACTTTCGTATTTTGAGAATCCTTCAGGTAACTAAATTTTTTTCATGATATAAATTATCCTTTGTTTTAAGTCAGGTAATAAACTATATGACTTGTGTGCAAAATCAATATCATATCTTAATTCGTTCAGCCGTTTTCCGATTTAATGAAGCCCCTGAATACTCCCTGGTAAAATATATCAACTCTTTTCACCCCATTAAGGATAGAATATCAAAGAACCCTGATACACTGTTATTCTTTGTTGCAGGTCTCAAGTATAAATACTGACTTTAGAGTTAAGCGAAATGTGCGTTTAATTCATCTATATAAAAACGAAAGCACTCTCCAATTCTTCCTTTAGCGGTAATTTAGGCAAAGCAAAAATGGAAAGCTTTTTAATTTTTCCAGTTAAGTATTTGTACTGAATTTTAAGACCATTAACTTAAATTATAAGATTTTTTATATAAACTTTCATCTCCTATGTAGATTTTTGAAAAGCCTGCTACACGCTATTATTTATTTCTGGTCTTTAGTAAAAATACCAAGTTTCGAGTTAACAGAAGTGCGCGTAAAATTCATCCATATAAAAACTTTGACATCCTCCCAATTCGCTTTTGGGAGGGGGTACTTTAGGAAAACTAAAAGTGACAAACTTTATCATTAAATTTATTTAGATAAGTACAAACAAATGTAAATTTTCATTCCCTAATTAACACCCTACGGGGGTGAATTTAAACAATCCTTTCTTACTACACCCCTAGACCGCATAAGCATTTGGAATTTCTAGATCCAGCGGTTTGAGCTGTACGTTGATATGTCAGTCAGTCAGTCAATTAGTCAGATTCTTTTTATATATATTTAGATTTAGTAAAGTTGTAGTAGTCGTATGAGTATCCATTTAAAAAAATAGTTATTTTGATGTTATAAAATTTAAATGTTAAAAAGTTAATGTTAATGTTGTTTAACAACAGAAATTATTACGGAGTACTCCAAAAACGCGTATAACATCGCATACAGTTGATCGTTGCGCTCTCTCCGCGCTATATCTCAAGAACGGTTAGTCATATGAAAAAAAAAACAAAAAACATTTAAAATCGCATGCTTAACAACTTTCGTTAAAGATCCCAATGCGGAGCATTCAAAAGCGCGATATGTGGGAAAACGCAATTTTTTGACGTTTGATAGCTGCCTTAGACGCCTTACATTACAGCCCACACATTGTGACACTACTTATGTCAAAAGGAACCTACCTCACATTCCGAGGTCAAATTCAAATTTGACTGACCTATAATAGACAATCATCATATCTTCCACATCGACAGTCAATTAAAGTCCCTGCTGCTGGGGAACAAACGTTCTCTATGGAGGGAAAAGGGAGATTTAGCCATGACTCACTACATGGGCTCAGAGCGTATTGATGGGTGCTTAAGACTGCAGATGCAGCGTTGGTAAAACCAACGAAGCACGAAGTAACTCAATACTTAATTTTTTTTGGTCGCCTATCCTGAGACCAGCCATTGCAAAAGTTGCTTAACGTGCATGATTGCAGGCCGAATGCTCCGAATAGAGCTCCTCATTAGTATCATCAGTAAATGAAGAATTTTAAAATATATTAATACTAGCTAACTCGACGAACTTCGTACCAATAGCAAAAATTTGCAATAAAAAAATATAGCGACTATAAATTGAGATGTAAGCTATCCTATCTTTTGAGTTGGATCAAACTGCAAACGGTGTGCAAATTTGATTAAAATCGGTTTAGTAGTTTAGCAGTCCATCCCGGACAAACAATGTGACGCGTAATTTATATATATTAAAATATACGTGTCAATACCGTCGTCACTGATAAAAGATTTTATCTCTTAAAAACAAAGGAATGAATTCCCATTGCAAATAATTCTAATGAAAAAAAATTGTAACCAAAAGAGATTATTTAGAAATGGGTACGTAAAATGAATTTCACTGCGCGAAAATACTCTCGCTAATTTTGTTAGCGTGTCGTTCGCGGATTATCTCTGATCCGAGCCCTTGAAGGCTTCTATGGGATTGCGTTACATCAGTTATACTAGCGATTTTAGAGTGCAGGTGAAGTAGGCATATAATATATTATATGTGTACTCCACGCCACCTGGTTCAAACTCTGAGGAATCAACTTCCAAAGTCAGCTGATGTAGCAGAAAATGAACCTAATACCCGAGGAGCTTGGAAATTTATGGTTGTAGCAGACATATCACCTCAGAAAAGAATTGTCACCGTGTCAACCCGAGCCGTTCAGTATCCCTTGTATAAAACTCTCTACTGCAACGCACACTAATCGGTATCGTAACATAATCACCTCGCCTCGGGACAAGCTCCCGAACGTGCGTGGTCAACTCTCCGTACTCTAGCTTACGTCCCTTAGCAGCCTTTTTTTTCGATGAAGGGGAGAAAAAATGCATTATATCCATGAACAATTACCAACGCCGTGTTTGTTTCCTGTAAAGAAACTGCCGCGACGCATGTAATTGCGGGGAAGGGCTCTTCGGTGCAGGTATACTTTGACGTGCGCTCACACAAGCGTGGCAGACGTCAAACCACCCCATATCCGACCAGCAGCCATGCCCACACACGCTTCAGCCGATACTGGGCTTCTCCGATCACAGCGTCACCTGATTAGTTCCATAGACCGTGGTCCGAGCGTCTAGCCAGACGATCTGCTCCCGTACCTACCAGGTAAAGCAACTCCCCGATCTACCCCTCACCCTCCAGTCGTAACTGTGGGATACATCACGCCGTAGTCTAACAATTCTACACTAGATAACATACTTACCCATTTAAGGTGCTGGGGATGTTTGTATATTTAACACCTCTTGTCTGAAGAATCTACTTCCAAAGTTAACTAAACGCTGTTGCTCCCGTTCCGCTCGTCGCTAGAATCGCTACCATGGACAGGAAAGCAGTCATAAGAGGATTACGACGGTGTCGCACGTCTAGCTTTACTTACACAGAGTTTTTCGAATAAATCGGAAGGTACACAATGAAAAGAAGAACAACCTTCTATGTTAATGATGAAATACGATGTGAATCAGATTTACACACTAATTTTATAGACAACATATTAAGGTCGATATTAAAACATTGAAAAGTGTTTTTTTTTTGCCTGTAATGAAAATGCAAATTCTGTAAAAAAATTAACTGCCTACCAAGTACGGTTGATGATTGATATATTTTATTAAAAGCATTAATCTGCACGACTAGATAAATCATAAGATCTATTTATATCATTTTTATATATTTTTTTTTCTTTTGATGAAAGATATTTCATACTGACAGAGAGACGGGCAGCGTTAGCTTAATATTATTAATTATCCTGTTGTTTCAAGCAAAAGCTCGGAAGACTGTTGTTACGTTTACGGAAACCTAAGGTTGCTGCTAAATTCAGTTGTCATACAAGTATTAATGTTATGACTAGCGGCCGCAAACTACAATTTTCGGGATTAAAAGTATCCTATATGTTTATCCAGATCATAATATTTATGCGTACCAAATTTCATCCCAATCCGTTCATTATTTTTTGCGTAATTGAGTAACAAACATTCACACTTTCACATTTATAATATGAGTAAGAAAGTAAGATAGGGTTCGCCTAGTTGCTGCACGAGCTATTTTTGCAACTAGAATCTACTTAATCCAACTTACTCGTAAAATTAGTAGCAGTCATTTGTTCGAATTTTTATTTATAATGCCAAGTAACCGAAAATGCCGTCGTCTACTCCGCCGATGTCTGAAAAACTTACAGATACTTACAGAGAGAAACACAAAACCACCAAAAGGTACTGTTATTTTACCATGGACCAACATGTATAATAGGGATGATGACTATTTTTTTTTCTTCATCTATCAGGTATATTATCAAAAAGTACGCCTTCCAGTATTTTACGAATACAATAAAAAAGCAAAACACATGTTGCTAGACGAGGTAACTAAAAGCTCATCAGCTAGGACACGTATTTTTTTACTTTATTTAAATAATTAAAACATAACAGAGATATATTGATTTGCAACGTCGCAAGACGTCACGTCTTGCTACAGTTTTTACTTCGAAGTGACGTGACGACCCACAACTCGGAAACTTTATCTTTATCTTTATATTTTTTTTGGTTGATTGACCAAAGAAAAAATAAGTCTCAAATATTTTTTGATAATCCTACTAACAGAATAAATAGAATTTCGTTTACCTAACCCCATTTCACCCCAATTTCCTATCATCACCCATGTTTTTATTATCAAAAAAAAAAAATTTTTTTTTACATGAATGCTTAGATACCCACGTGATCCGGATTAGTATAAAATAATGAGAGAGGGAATTCCACGAAATATATTTCAAATTAATTTCGTAAATCCTACCGTACTCAAACATGGCAGACGGGGTGAAATCTTGTGTGCATTAGCCGATATAAGTGTTTATCTTTTTAAAATCTATTAAATATTAATTATTTAATTTATTGTGGTGTAATTGCCAAATTCATCTTTTATTCAAATTAATAGATATAAATAAATGATTAATCAATGATGATGATTAGATTTCACATGTATAAAATTTTTATTATTATTTAATATTATGAATGCTAAAGTGTATCTGTCTGTCTGTTACGTTTAATATTATGAATGCTAAAGTGTATCTGTCTGTCTGTTACGTTTTCACGCTTAAACTACTGAACCGATTTAGATGAAATTTCGTATAAAGATAATTTGAGTCCCGGGAAAGGACATAGGATAGTTTTTATACTGGTATTCACCCTTTAAGGGGGTTAAAAGGGGGGGTGGAAGTTTGTATGGACAACCATTTTTTGCACGCAGACGAAGTCACGGGCACACCCACTAGTAGGTACATTAAAAACGTTACAAAAAGTTTTTTGTGGTGTTACCATCATCAGCTTATTAATATCCCTACTGCTGGGGCACAGACCTTCCCTATGGATGAGATTGGGCCATGACCCACTTCGCGGGCCTACTGGGATTGGCGGTTGCTAACGACTGCAGATGCAGCCGGGACCAATGGCTTAATGTACCTTCCGAAGCACGGAGAAACTCGAGATAGAAGATTTTTGGTCACCCATCCAATGGCCGACTACTGCGAAAGTTGCTTAACTTCAACTATCGCAGCCAAACGCACTAACCACCGGCGCCATCAAGCTCCTCTAGATCTAGAGTTCTTTTATAGGGGCCTCTAAGCGAGACGACATTATCTGGCCTTACATCTCACCTCATACGTAAATGATTTTTATCCATAGAACTCTCACCACCATCCAGTCATAGAGCTTCTCTAGATCTATAACAGAATAATATATGATTTTTTTTTGACGTTTTCATAGTTTTAAGGGTGTCGTACCTCAATAGGCAAAACCGAACCTTTGTAGGATCACTCGGTTGTCTGTTTCTCATAGTCGATTTGCTCGGAATCTATTGGACCGATCAAGTTGAAATCTGGTACATACATGTATGTCTGTGACCAAAATACGGACAAATAAATAAATTCCGTAAATGGGAGTTACTTTCATTCGTCATTTTAAAATTAACAATTATCTAAGTATATCATGTTCCAAACAAATTTTTTGTTTACAAATGTAAAATGAACAGTTTATAAATTATTTGAGAAAATAGATGAAAAGGACATGGCTAAGAAACTGCCCTTAACGTGTATAAATATTTCGCACTAGCCAGTAACTTTACAATATTTTTTATTAATAATTACGTTTTTATTATTCTCATACAACTTTTGTGAAATAATCAAATATTTAAAAGTATAAAAATTGACTTCATGTCTGTTTAAAAGGCAAAATGTTCCGTTTTAGAAAATAAATGAACAATAAATGTACACAAAAAATATTTGTGTAAGTATATCCAAATAAACAATATTATTTCTAAACTCCTTCAAACTATGACATATTTAGCCCTAATTTATATCAAAACAATTTTTTATTATTCTGATCAGGCTTGAGACAAGGCTGTATGATAATTAATCCTTTAATTTTTGCAAATGAACAAAATAAAACTTCACAGATTTGCTGTCAGGCCGACGATAACAAACTATTTGTATTTATTTTTGCTTTAAAAACACTTTTTGTGAAGAGTTAATCAGAGAAATGGGAAGAAAGATTCTAAGAAAATTCAAAATTGATGACTCTGTAATCTTTTATCAACTGTAGTAAGGTAATGACATAGTAGGAGTTCTTATAATTTTCAAGATTGTGACTTTATCAAAAGTTCCTGAGCCTTTTTTCATAGAAATTATGAATATTCAGTCATTTACCATTAAATATTACTAAGTACAGTATTTATTTATTATTATACAGTACATTGCCAGGGCAGTCGCTCATACAAAACTTTACCACGTCCTTTACATTTCCCCCAACTTTATCTCCAAAACTACTGAGTCTTAAAATTTGGAATAAATATGTAATGTAGATCTTTGCATGTCTACATGTAACAGATATAATAAGTTTATAGTATAATGTTACGGAACCCTGCGTGCACGAATCCAACACGCACTTGGTTTTTTTTCTATTATGGTTTTGTAAAAAATAATCCTGATTGATAACCATTACATAAACTATACCATTCTTGGTTCGTTCCGAATACTACTTCCATTAAAGCCAAGCTTCAAAGCCTCGAGTGTAGCGGATACATTTCAAAGAGTGCGTTTCGGAATTGCATACTCAAATTACAAAGGCTAAGCGCCACCGATATATGGTATATATTCAACGGGCCCGTACCAAGTGATTCGGTTTTAACCTTTTAATTACTAACAGACCAGCTAAGAAATAAGCGGTTGCTTCTTCGTTCCTTGACAAACAAAATCTCGGTACATTAAAATTGTGAACAAGTAGGTTCCTCCTAGGAAAGCATGCTCCATCCGTAGAGCAATACGGCCGATGTGGCTAGGAGGGGAGTAGTCAGGGTAATATTCAGCTTTTCCAGTCCAATTGTAGGCATACAAAAGACATATGTGTTCAGGATTTGGCGGTGGATTGTGTCATTGTCTATGCGTGAGTATCGTTAATACAGTTTTGTTATTTACGCACCTGCATTTGTGTGCTTAACCCCCCTCCCCCGCAACAATGGCAGAATGGTTTGAATAGTATTATGTCGCTATGGCTTCTCCTTTCCGTGTTGCTCTGTAGTGCGGTGCCTAGTTAGTATTCAAAACAAAAACCCACATTATTTCATTATTTTCGGTTCCCGTTAGGATAGTACTATGCAAGCCGTTTCTCGTTTATTCCGGGCCTTACTTAAACACGGTGGGACCCACGTAAGCTAACGATTCCCAAGTTTCTAACCAAGCAATAAGGTCCCGCTTTACCTACAATTACGTGCAGTCCGAAGCCCCGTGGCTAACTTCAGGGCGGGGAACTTAAACTGCGAGTATTGTATTAACTTCGGTCTGTAACCGCACGTACGCAGATCACGACCCGACCTCCAGCCGTATCGGGTCGAGCACTCGTTAAAACTGAGACCGTACGAGACATGACTCCTGTGTCCGTGCAGTGTCTCCGCAAACCTTCTACCCAATACGAAACAACTCGGTAATATTTGAAGTAAATTTTATCAGAAGATCAATTCTATCATACACAGCTTTTTTGCTTCCTACACTTGATAACGTCGACTCCTCTAATTGAGGTCTAACGTGGAATCAATTAAACAAACTTGAGCTACTCCAAAGTTTCTGTATCAAATTTATATTTCCGCAAATATTGTTGTGTTGATCATGTTTCTAATTTTCTCTAAGTGGCTCCTCATCAGACTTTGCCATATTCTCATACTGTCATCCTTCTACAGTATCTTGTTTCATTCTGTCGATATATGAGCTATCTCAATGAACTTTTAAAGTTTCGATAAAAGGCATTATCGCTGTCTCTTAGGTAATTAGAAAATCTGACTACCTCAATACCCATATGATGCTTATTGGTGGCAAGTTATTTATTTGAACCCAATACCGATGGTTTCTGTCGCAAGCTTGCCAGCTTAATGCCTATTACAGCTTTTTTAAACCGTTCCGACCGTCGAAATACCCGAAAAGATTAAGAATGCGCGCATTTCCCAGACCAGTGTTCGCGATTAATAAATATCCTACCTTTTTTTTTTTTGAGGAGAAAAAATGTATTATATCCACAACAATGACCAACGCCAGGTTGGTTTGCTGTTAACAAACCCTCGCGACGCCGGTAATTGCGTGGTGCATTCGGCAAGCGGCGAGCCGCCCGAGACACTCACGCAAGCGTGGCATACGTCAAACCACCCCGCCCCCGAACAGCAGCTCGGTCCGCACCCGCTTTAGCCGATCCTGGGCTTCTCCGTTCACAGCGTCGCCTGGCTAGTCTCACGGACCGCAGTCCGAGCGGCTAGCCAGCCGACCAGCTCCCGTACCTACCAGGTAAACCAACTCCCCGATCTACCCCTCACCCTCCAGGCGTAACTGCGGGGTCCAGTTATGAGTCGCCGCTTGTTACGCCTGGGATTCCTACCCCCTCGCGATGGTGCTGCGGAGCACCCCCTCCCTGGCAGTCACAGAAGGTACCGCTAGAAGACTAGCAGGCGGGCTCGGCGCCGCCGACCAGTCCTCCCCCTCCTGCGTCGAAGAGAGTTCGCGTGGGCTTGTTCCTCGCGAGCTCTCTCCGCCGCCTCCTTTCGTGAGATGACCTCCTCACAGAAGGAGACCACCACCTGCCAGGATCTGTCACTTCCCAGCATGGCCCGTACCACGCTGGGGAGCGAGAGATCCATCCCCACTGCCGCTGTCAGAGTACCGCGCTGCTGCACACACGACGGGCACTCCTCTAGGGTGTGCTGCGCCGTGTCCACCGCAGCGCCGCACTCATGACAAGACGGGGTTGCCTCCCTCCGGATCCGGTGCAGGAACTTACCGAAGCATCCATCCCCGGTAAGAACCTGCACCAGACGGAAGGTCAGTGACCCGAACTTGCGGGACGCCCAGTCCCTGAGGAGCGGGCGCAGAGCGTCTAGGGTTCGGAGTCCGGATGTGGGTGACTGCAGCATCAGCTGCCATCTCCCCATCAGGTCCTCCTCCGCCTCACGATGGATCTGCGCCAGCTCCCCAGGGGCCAGCCGTTCCCCACGTGCTATCGCGAGTGTCCGTGCCTCGTATGCCTCCGCGAGAACTTTAGCATAAAGTTCCCACGGAGGCATACCGGCCAGCGCGCAGGCAGCTGCCCAAGAGACAGTTCGGTACGCCCGAACCGCTCTGTTAGCCACCACTCTTTGTGGTCTGCTCAGGAGCGCCTTATTTCGATCTCCCCCAGAGCAGACACCCACACCGGCGCCCCATATAGGGCCATGCTTCTAATGACTCCGGCATAAAGTCGGCGGCATTCATTATTTGGGCCGCCGATGTTAGGCAGGAGTCTTCCCAGCGCCGTTGCAGCGCCCACCAGCCTCAAGGACTGCCGCTCAAAGTGCCCTTTGAAATTCCAGCGCTCGTCCAGCAGCAGCCCCAGGTGCTTAAGGTGGCGCCCCAGCGTGACCCTTACCCCGTCCACAATAATGACCGCATCCGCCGGCGGCCCCCCCCTCGGACCGTGGAAAAGTATCACCTCTGTCTTTTCCACGGCCACGTTCAGGCCCAGCTGCCGTATGCGCCCGATTACCATAGAGGCCCCCACTTCGGCTAGGAGCTTCGCACCGCCAAAACTGTCGCCTGATGCTGTGATGAGGGTATCGTCTGCATAACAGACGATCCCCAGCTCGGGCGGCAGGACGACGCGAAGCACCCAGTCGTATCCCATGTTCCACAAGAGTGGTCCTAGGACCGACTTCTGTGGAACACCACGCCTCATACACCTGGACCTCAGTTCTCCCCTCGAGTTGATATAGAGCACTTCCCGATCATTCAGGTAGTGCTCCACAACCGCCCGAATTCGCATCGGGATCCTGTGATAGGCCATCGCCTGCCTGATACATTCGAAAGATTGCCATCAACACTCCCCCTCCCCGCGTTCTCCTTTCCGATTCCCTTTTCAGGGCCATCACCGCGTCAACCGTGGATCTCCGCCGCCTGAAGCCATACTGGCACTCCGCCAGCCCCGGCCCTGCAGTCTCTAGGTGCCGGACGATTCGGTCAGCAAGTATTCTTTCGAATAGCTTGCCGGCCTCGTCCAGCAGCACCACCGGGCGGTAGGCTGATGGAGTGTCAGCGGGCCTGCTCTCCTTTTGCAGCAGGCAGAGACGTCCCTTCTTCCACCTCTTGGGGAAGGCACCCGTCTCCAGGCAGACGTTGACCAAGGCAAGGTACCGATCCCCCAGGTGCTTCAGCGCGATACCTAAAACCTTTCCTGGGATCCCATCTGGTCCCGGCGCCTTCTTTTTGGTGCCGAGTCCCTCCATCGCAGCCTCGAGCTCCTCTATCGTCACCGGGGGTACCTGCTCTGGTTCCTCCATCCGCTGGGGCCCTACCATCGGCGGGATCACCGGCACTTCCTCTGGAAATAGCGAGGTCACCACCCGGTCCAGCAGCTCTGGATCCATCGTTTCCGTGGCTGGAGCCTGATGACGGAGACGGCTGCGCACCATCCGGCAGGGCCGGCCCCACGGGTATGACCGCGAGTGACGCCCCGAATCCATCCGCTAGTTGGTCCACAGTATCCTCCCAGGCCCGGTTCTGAGACCCCCACGCTTGCACCATGGCTGTCTCTTCAGCCAATTCACGATTCAATCTGGTAAGCGCCCACTTGGGGAAGACCACGTCATCCACAACCGCCCGACTCGAGGACATCCCCCGGGGGGCGGTCCTGAATCTAATGTAGTTGTGGTCGGACATGGTCTCTTCCCATTCCACCACTCTCCAGACTTGAACCCGATCCGCCAAGGCTGGAGTGGCGAAAGTGAGGTCAACCACAGACTCTACTGTGCGACCACGCCATCTCCGGACACAGGTGAATGACGTGCCCCTATTTAGTGTCACTAGCCCTAGTGCAGCCTCCCATTCGTATATCGCCACTCCTCTGTTCGTGGTTATGGGGGAACCCCACGCCGAGTGTTTTGCGTTGAAATCTCCCATAACCACGACTTCCCTGGGGAGAAGCCTTCTGACCACCCCAGTTAGATGATCCGCCCATGCCTCTAGCTCCCTAATTGGTCTGTTTGGAGAGAAATACGTCCCCACCACCGCTATCTCCCCCCCACGTTGCAGCTACGAAGCCATCTCCTCTCTCCTTGAGAGAGAGGGGGGGGGGGGTGCTCGAGCATTTGTTAGGGACTTTTTTTGAGAAGCGACTACTATAGCCACCCTACCACTCGTGTCCCCTAGCCAATTTGGGTAGTCTGGAACCTGATATCTCAGCTACCACCAACAAATCAACTCTCCACTGCGTGGCGCTCTGTAAGATCAAGTCTTGAGCCCCTGCACAGTGGTTGATGTTCCCCTATAGGAAGCTGCAGTAGAACCTATCCATTGGGGGATATTATACAGACTCCCTCCATGGCCCCACCTTGGTTCCCTTCCCCTATACTTTGGCTATTTTGCCACCTATTCGCCTTCACAGGCGGGGGGCGACACTTCTTCCCTCCCATTACGTGGTCGTGGGCCAGTTTGGCTTCCGCACAGACCACGCATTTCAGGGTGGATACGCACTCTTTCGCCAGGTGGCCTGTCTCCCCGCATCTGTAACAAAGCCTGCTCCTGTCTGCGCTACAGGAGCATAACTGTCTCGTGTGGCCGATGTTCATGCACTTGTAGCACCTCATCGGGAGGGGCTCAAGCGCACGGACACGGGCCACAATCCACCCTTTCCACACTTTCACTCTGCCCACATGTGCGATCTTTTTGGCCGCAGCCACCGGGCAGCGGACCAATGACATGCCCATACCACCAGGCCCTCTTCTAATGCCGCCCACCTTAACCTAATCGACGGAGCAGCCTCCCTCCGTTGCAATGGCTTGTGCCAACTCCGTCCCCTCTATCGACTCGTCCAGGTCAAGTATCCTAAGATCGGCACAGCGACTCGATCTGGTAACCCTTGCCAATCCCGCTAGTGTCTCCCCAAGCTTGGCAATAAATATCCTACCTAACTCTGACTGATTACTAATGTATTTATAACCCACCTACCGTACAGGATCACGTTATTCAAATCCATGATAAATTCCATGAATAGGACGTGTATATAAATACATAAATTACGTTATTGTTTTCACATCCGTCCCGCGAGACAAAGGCAAATCCATTATAACTCAAGCATTACGGAGAATCGAAGGTTATTTTACGCTGTAGGGGTGCTAGCCTACCTGCCAACATTATTTATTCGGCTGTTCTAATATAAATTATACGCCAGTGTTGTTACATATTGGGATCTTTTCAATTTATTTAATTTTATTATATTTAATTTACGTTTCACTAAATTTATTTTTGTACAAGTTACATTTCATCGGTCCGAACCTCAAAAGGAAATTCAATTTTCAATTTATCCATTTCTATAATTTTTAATTAACGTTTCACTAAATTTGTTTTTGTACAAGTAACATTTCGTCAGTCCAAAACTCAAAAGGAAAAACGGAACTTTTATACGTAACTTTATTTTCCGTCTGTCTGTTTGTCTGTCAAGACTCTCTACCTCAGGAACGCGAGGAAGTATCGAGTTGAAATTGAAACCATATTTAAGTCTACGGTCTCTTGAAGCTGTAAAAAAAGTGTGTGCTTATGACCACACCACTGATGAAGTGAAACTTATTATGTGTTACAATATATACATGTATGTACATAAACATATTTCATTTACTAGCTTTAAAAAAAAAGAGGGAAAGAAAATGTGCGCGCGCACTGCTTTCTCTGGCTTATACCCCCCACTCAACTCCCGTTCACCTCGCCCGAACACACTTTTCGTAACGCGTAACGCATTCCCCAGATTACCCCTCAAGTTAAGCATGCGTAAAGAAGTTTCACTTAAAAAAAAACTTAGTTAACATGAAAAAATTAATAATAAATGTATGTGTCGCTACTTCGACGCCGTTATCTCGAGGGTGGTGAACAAACGGCCTAAAGCCCTAAAAACCGATCATGTATTAGTTGGACTCGGAAACGTGGGGTTGCGAAAGTTACCTACGTACAATTTATAACATAATCAAGCAAAAATAAAATCCAACTTCGATCGAGCTCAATATGGAGCCTTTATTATACTGCAAATATTTAAAAAATCCACAATCACGCTTTAGCGTTTACGACGAGGTTTACCTCGTCAACAGATTTAAATATAGTTAGGCCAAGAGAAAGGTGGCCATAGAAATCATTCCGATCAATTTTTCTCCAGAGGATAATATTGAAATCCATCAAGATGAAAACACATCATGTTCATAATAATTGATAAATTTTAAGAGGTATTGAATTTAATCTCCAATCTCCTCTGGGATCTACTTTGTTATCTCCACTCTCATTAGATTCCGGGTTAATAAATTTCAGTAGAAAGCAGTTAGTATCGAAATAAAAACACATTTTATTAATTTTATTCACACCCATGCTCTAAAACCTCTATTAAAGGTTCTGAAACAGTTAGCTTATTGCCAATATTAAAACATTCTCCCATTTCGTCCCCTTTACTAATAAACGAAGAATAAGCTCTGATTAGTTACACCATGTTTTGTCTCTGTACCCTTATTACGAGTTTTGATAGTTTTAGGCTCGTATTACAAAATGACAAATAAATACTGATCTTTACTTGTGTACAGTTAGAAAGGGCTGTCGATATATACACATCCTTTTCTAATTGTTCTTAAGTAAAGATCAACACTTAGTTGTCATTCTGTAATACGAGCCTTAGAAAACATACAAACTTTCACATTAATAATATTAGTAGGAAAGATTAACGTTATTAAAAGTATTCTAGTAATTTCATTTAATTTCATTATTAAGAAGGTTTCTCCTATAATTCTACTCCATTCCGTCAACCCTGTAATAAGGGTTAAGGCTTCGCCCTTGCCTTTTATTGGGATTCCTTGTACATACTTGTAATGAGAAAAAATTCGGCAAGTTTCTCTTCTCGCAAGTAAAACGTGAACTATGTTTACGTTCTTATAACTTTGAGTTGGTTTTATTCTGCTTCAAGTTTATAAACACGAAATTGCTCTTTTTACTTTGTAAAGTCGCCTTTTAATGCTAATAAACTTGTTTGTCGTTGGACGCGCTAAACATAACTTTGGCAATTCATTAAGTCCAAAGGATTTTTGCACGGCCGATATACATATTTTTATTAACAAAATTTTTTAACTGAAATCCTAATCTCACTCTTCGAAATCGAAATTGGAACTAATAATTAGAAAATAATATCCGGTTCACACGAAAGCGAGCAAATCCTAGTATTATCTCTGAGTTCGGGCGGGGCTGAGATTGAACCATGGAATAGATTTTCATTCACGTCGGTATAAGTACATTTTTAAATCTTAACTCTGGATCAAGTGGATTTTTTTTTCTATTAATATTTTCTTTAGATTTACAGGTGCTGTTCTTAATACTTACAAATCGAATGAACCAGAATAATTTTGATAGAAACAAACGATAAAAATGCAGTCACCAATTGGTGAAAAAAATTGTGTAGAGTCTGTGCGGAATGTGAATGGGCGTGACGAAAAACGGAACAAACATTAAGATTTTTATTTGGCACCCAGCAATCTGTAAAACGTCAAAGTTTTGTATTGATACGGATTTCTTTGTTGTTGTGATTTCTTGCGGTTTTTTTGTATTTACTCATGTCTAAAAGGGGTAAAACCTTACAAATACGGTAGAAAAGCACTACAGCGCCCTCCAATCTAAATCCCATTCTCTTTCCGCACAGACTACACGTGTGTGGTCCGGGTACACAAAGGACATTGGGCAAAAATGTATGGACGCTGCACCCACGCCCGCCACGGCTTAAACTACACTTGTTTGAAAGGTATTATAGTCATGATCATTTGTGCCAAAGCGCATCAAATTTCATCCCGGTTGTCTTTAGTTATTTTAAGATAAAAAAAGGCAGAAGTACTATAACAAACGAACATTAATGAAACAAGGTAATTAATTTAATTAGTTAGTTCGACACTACATAAGGGGACTCAGGTATTATGGGAGTACTTCACAAGGTTCAAGGGTGCCCCTTATGTTATTCTGCCGCGCTAGAGTAAATCCATAAATCCCCGCATGGGTTGGGGGTTTTCAAACATTCTGTTCGTTACGGTAAATTGTCTTCTTTGTAAAACGGATCGACGCGAATCACCCAAACTTGTGGACGCTTCGGAGAAAACATAATTCCAGTTCATCCATACTAATTGACAAAACCGATAATCGTGTTCCAAAGTCCAAAGCGTGTTAGATAAAAATCAATCAAGTGACAGGAAGTGCACAATCATAAAGAAGCGAAGTACCAACCCCCTTAACCGTTTTGAGGTATCTCAGAAAGAGCAAGCGCAGGATGGTCGGCAGGTTTTGTCGTATATCTGGTTGTATAGTACGATATGACATATTAATATGGTTACTAATAATATAAAATAAAGGTAATGAATGAATTTAAAGGTAAAAAATGAATTTATTTAGCTACTTAAATATGCCCATGTGTCATATCTTTGGACTACCAGGATATTTTTTAAGGTGTCATAGTTTTTGACTTCCAGGATATTTTTTTACGGTATTATAATAAAAAAGGGTAGTTTTTCATAGATCTATCGATTCATACTAATTACATTGTTAGCGATGCTGGGTGTGTTTTGCCCATTGTCCTTTAAAGTGAAATTTCGAAATTTTAGAGCTGCGCATGCATCCCACACACACGCGCATATATGTATATATATAAACATAGTCGTGTGACGCTCGTAACGCATTTCCGTTTCATGTTTTCCATAGGATTTTTACATCCCGACATTAGCATAAAATTAAATACCATAACTGCTATTTGTGTCTTCTTTAATTCATGAGTTGAATTTATAAAATTATGGGGCCTGTTTTCTAATTGTAAATTGAATAATAATCGATGGATTACCGGTTGTCTCATTTATTTATATTGTTGTTTTCCCATTCCAGGTATTGAACGTGACGACGAAACAAGTAACAAATCAGTAAGGATTCTAAGTAAGACATTCTATTATAGTAATACTAGCTGACCCAGCGAACTTCGTACCACCATAAAAATAGGGACTGGTGGTAGAAAGGTGAAAATTTAGGATTGTATGTATTTTTTCATGCCACGTTATAAACAAATAAAATATAAAAAATTGTCCAATAAACAAAAATAAAATGTTAGGGGTGAACAACCCTTATCACTTAGGGGTATGTAAAATAGATAGTAGCCGTTTCTTAGACATACTGAATATGTATATAAAATTTCATAAAAATCGGTCAAGCCGTTTCGGAGGAGTATGGTAACTAACATTGTGACACGAGGATTTTATATATAAGATAAGTTAGGGAACTAATTTTTTGAGCTGTTATTTAAATATTCCATATGTTATTATGATCAGTTGAAAAACATATTGAGCATTTCTTAAATTTAATGGCGGTTGATTAATTATTGTGGCAGTTAAACATCGACAGTAAAAAAAATCAATTAGTCGGTTATTTTATCATAAAATGTCTATTCTAAAAATAACTGAGTAGTCCATAACTGAATGAGCGGTAGACATGATGGAATGAGCGGTTCAATAAATAGTTCGGCAGATCATAGCGAGCGGTGACACCCGAACTCAAATTAATTGAAAAGAGAGGTAAATGTTCGTTAGTTAGGTGGAGCTTATTAGCGCGGGTGGCCTGCTCTTATTATGCAATAAGTTTATTTTAGCTGCTACTAAGCAAATTCTAGTCCATTTTAATTACTTATGTTTCGAATTACAAATAAAAGTTCCTATTATTATTATACGATTTGTTTTATTTAATCCCTTCAGTCGAAGCAAAAGTAATTTAATTTTTCATTGCTATTTAAGTACTGTATCATTACTATTTGTTTTTTTATTTTATTTTGCCACCTCATTGTTGCTCATTGTAAGTAATAGAATAAAGAGATTTCTTATCGACAAATTCCGATTTAATTACTGTCCACACGAACCGCTGGTTCAATATTTTTTACCGCTCATTTAATTATTTTCCTACTCAATTATATATTCACTGATCCATTTCATTATTTCTTATTACTCATTTTTGTTTACTTTACTGCTTAGTTTTAACTGCCGAACTAGTTATTAAACGTGCCATTTATAATTTTTAACTTACCAAAACTGCTATTTACAACTGCCTCTTCAAATCAGTGCCTATAAGTTATTTACGGGATTGTCACCATGTACATACTTTATTTTTAGCAAGTTTCCGGTATTTGATCCAAGCTCCATGATCACGGAGTTACTCTCTCTAAAAACAAGGTATATCATAATAATCCCGTAAATAACTCAGAAATCAGAAATCAATATATCTTTACTCAAATTGGATGTACAGTATAACTCTTTTGAATCGTCCAAATTTTTTTTATACTACTCGTTATGGACGAAACGAGACGAATATTAAAAGTCTAATGTAACAACATTAAAAGTCTAATGTAACAAATCATTATGTGTATCCAACAGACTCAAATGACTTGTATTACTATAATGTTAGTGACCAAGAAAGTTTAAACCAATATAAGACATTTCATGCACCGTAAACTTTGTCGTATCGTGTACAGGGGCCCAATTCTCGCGGCATAGATATTATATCACCTTCGATATATATCGAATGATCTGGCTTTTATCGAAGGAAAACCTTTTTGCCCTATTCTCACCATGTCGCAATAGATATTTATCTACGGATGATCAGTAGACATACATCGACTGGTAAAGAGCCTTCGATATATAAATATCTATAGATCTTGGCATGTCAATCTTGTTATTTCCACTTTTTTTACCTATTATTTGTTGTGTTGTCGTGTGTCATTGCCAATTATTGTTACCTCAAGATGTTGTTAACTGCCTTCATAAATAATTAGGAAATAAAGAAGTAGGTAAACAATGGTGCCGATTCTGGCGTGATTCTCTAAACTTCTTCTTTTTCTTTTTTTTATGGCATGCACGGTTTGTGAGTTCAGCTTCTCTAAACTTAATCCTAAATTTAATATCAGTCTCTCTTTTTCATTCTGTATAGAGAATGACAAGGAAACACTGTTGTCAAGTTTAAGTTTAGATTTAGAGAATCGTGCCAGAATCGACACCAGTTTATATTAACGATGGATGAGTTGATTCAGGTTTTCGTCAATGATTTAGTAAATGACGTGATTGCTGCTGCTGTGCTAAGGCGCCGCCGTTGTGAGAGCAAGAGGGCCCATTTGAAATGAGGGACGCCTACTTCATAAAAAAATTACGTTTAAACAAAAATTTGGTTAGAAATCTATAAAGTTATGAATGACATTGGTATCGATTCTGACACGATTCTCTAAACTTAAAACTAAATTTAACATCAGTCTCACCTTTTCATTCTGTATGGAGAATGACAAGGATATACTGTTGTCAAATTTACGTTTAGGTTTAGAGAATCATGCCAGAATCGACACCATTTTCTTATTGACGATACGGAGTTTTTGGCGGGATTTCTGCGAGTGCGGTTGGCGTATTTTAATTATTCTAAAATTCGTTCATAGTGGATATTGTGAAATAAAGTTGTTGTGATTTGGTGTTACAACCGTCTGCGCAACTGAAGAATTAGTGGAATCTTTAATATCTACGCTATTCCGGTCAAGTGGACGCGAGAATTTTATTGTAGTGTTGACTACCTCACAGAAGCTTAGAGAAAAAGCCAACTCCATAAATTTCGTGCCAAACACTCCAAGAAACATTAGAATGCGTCACACCGACATTCTAATGTAAAAAAAGAAGATTAATATAACTAATGACTGGGCTGTATGGACATTGTTCCCTTTGCCTTCCCTAAAAAGGGAGAATCTTTAATAATATTGACGTTTCATTATACATAACGTTGAAATTATACACGCATACAATTTAGGTAAAGTTGAGATTTCTTATACTCAAAAAATGTATACTCATATTTAATATGAATGGAATTCATAAAATATCATTTTGTTGCTTGTAAAATTCTGCTCTAATTTATTATTATTTTATATAGACTATGATGTTAACTTAATCGAGAAAAACGGAACGCATTCGTCAGTGACAGAATATCTACGATAGATATAATATCATTGGAATATCGAAAATCCACGAGAATAGCATTTTTTACCATCAGTAGATATTTTCAATAGATATCCCTCCTTTCGATATTATCTCGAAGCCGATATAATATCTACGCCGCGAGAATTGGGCCCCTGGTATGAAATAATATTCGTGTTCAAATTCACGTATTATTTACCCACAACAGTAGTAGCGTTGCAAGTTAAAACAACAAAAAAACATATTTTTTTTTCCCGCTCACGTGTTCCGTTCCCTCGTACAACCTGGGATTCATTAAAAGAGGCGTGAAGAAGCAACATGCAGGCCGGCAGGGTGTGGATGGCTGGTGTGGCAGGTAGAACTGATGTATCAGCTACCTTCGCGACTGGACTTCACCGTCATTTAACATCAGGTGGGGTGGAGTCATTTGTCGCATCTATTTATAATATATATATTTAAATATATATTTAAAGTTAACATTCTATTTCGGATGTGATTAATCTATCTCATCCATTAATACCAAATGTTTTTGCTATGATAAAATCTTTTAAAACTTATTTTCGAAGAAAGCCTAGTGTTGTCGACTTTTATACGTTTACTATACGCCATTTTACCTACATTTTGTTTGAATTTGAATAACTATTGTTTTTCTAACACAAATATTGGAAGTTTATTATTAAAAAGTTAATGAACGTGAATAAATGAATGATAAGTGTACCCGAGGGTTTTCTTTTTGTTTGGTATAAGCAAGTGTCAAGACTTGCCAAAAAATCCGCTGCTAAACTAGCTAGGGTACTCGATCTAATTGATTTTTAAATCTAAAGAAAATTTCGACTTTCAGAACCGGGCGAATTGCGGAATGTGCGAAGTGGGAAATTTGAAATTTGATTTTACTTTATTCTATCTTAAATACTTTGAAGGGATTGACAAAAGCATTGAAATTCCCTAAGGTAAGAAGTTAAGTTAGCAATGTCTATCTAATAATGATCAATCTTAACGAACTTTATAAGACCAATTTAATGTAGGTATTCCTAGAATTTCGGACGCCACTTAATATTAAGGGAAACGTTTGAAACATTATAATTGTTATAACTCGACAGAATTAATTTTGAAATTCAATAGAACTTTAGCTAAATATTCTCTATAATTAATGAACTTAAACATAAATGTTTCTTCAGAAGTGTCCTGATACAGCTCGTAAGCTGTCGCACGTGTACAGGTACATTATTTTACAGAGAGATATTATTGCACAGTTAGATCGTATCGCGTCTTCGTACGATCGTTGGTAATCAGGATAAACACTTCAATAATAAAGTAAAGTTTATTTCTTCCGATAGAGACACCGACTCCAGTAAACTAACATAGCGGTTGCTATGGTCAACTCTCTTAATTTAATGTCCGTCCGTATGCCACAGCTACTTTTTCCGAAACTATAAGAACTATACTGTTGAAATTTGGTAAGTAGATGTATTCTGTCAACCGCATTAAGATTTTCACCCAAAAATAGAAAAAAAAACAATAAAATTGGGGAGTAACAATACAATAAATACTTAGAAATGAAACTCAAAAAAATTATGAATGATGAAAAAATATTTTTTACAATCATAAACATCATACGTGTGGGGATATCTATGAATAGGTCTTCAAAAATGATATTGAGGTTTTTTAATATTAAATTTTTTTCTAAAATAAATAGTTTACGCGAGATACACTTCCAAAGTGGTAAAATGTGTGTCTCCCGCCCCCTGTTACTTCTAACATAAGAGAATGATAAAATTAAAAAATATATATGATGTACATTACCTTGCAAACTTTCACCGAAAATCGGTTTGTACGAGATCTAGTAAGTAGTGTTTTTTATATGTCATCTTGATCAGGGCAGGCAGAATTTATATGATGTTACTTGTTGCTCCGGAACCCTTCATGGGCGAGTCCGACTCGCACTTTGCCGCTTTTTTCCCTGAATGCACCAGAAGACGGGTTATACTTTTAGCCTAAAAAGCTTGATTGATGTTGAAAGAGTGAGGTATCGCATCGAATCGTAATTCTCACAGTATCACTGACTATTTAGTTTAAAAAGAACATGATTGGCGGAATAGGCCGGTTTATTTTCCTATTTAAAATTTCGAATGCTTGTCAGAAGCATGATTGTTGTCATTGCTTTGCTCACAGGAGGTATAGCTCCAGTACTCACTTCAGAATCACTACACATTCCTTGGAATTTGATCCATCCTGAAGAGTTGAAGTAACCAATGCGCTACAAAATTTTCTTGCTCACCATATTACACGAAAATAAAGTACCTACTCACTAGCAATTCACAACGAAGCGAAACCAATGGAAATAATTGAAGATTATCCCCTCTCGGGGTTTGAAATACGGCCGTAGGAGTAATAAATTTTTGTCGTTAACGTAGGTGCGACAGGCCACAGCACCGGGAATGTGATGCGTGAAATGGACTATAATATAAATGATGGTGTATGCTCCTTATGGTGTGTGTTAGAGCTATAGAGGTTCATTAGTCTGACAAGGTAAATTTAGTTCTTCATGTCACTCCTTCAACACCACATTTAAAATTTGTATAATATACATATATTTACTAGCTGTCCCAGTGAACTTTTGTAATTAAGGGTTGTATGTATTTTTGTATGATGTATCATAAAAAAATAAAAACAAAAAAAAAATTGCCAATAAACAAAATTAATGGTGGACCACCCTTAACATTAAGGGGGATGAAAAATAGATTTTGTCCGATTCTCAGAGCTACCGCATATGCATATAAAATTTCACGAAAATCGGTCGACCCGTTACGGAGTAGTTCAATTACGCACACCGTGACACGAGAATTTTATATATTAGATTTCTTACTAGTGGCCGCCCGCGACTTCTTTCGCGTTAAATTTAGTTTTTTGGGAATCCCTCTGAAACCTTACACTTTTCCGGGATAAAAAGTATCGTATGTCTTAATCCATGTCATACTAAATACGTACCAAATTTCATTCAAATCCGTTCAGTAGTTTAGGCGTGAAAACGTAACAAACAAATAAACACACAAACACACTTTTACACGCATTTATAATATTAGTAAGGATGTCATTCCTACAACACTGACTTTAAAATTGGTCGGATAAATATTAATTTTTTATGTTGTCACGTAAAACAGTAATTTAATAAATTTCATTCAAATCCGTTCAGTAGTTTAGGCGTGAAAGCGTAACAAACAAATAAACACAAACTCACTTTTACACGAATTTATAATATTAGTAAGGATGTCATTCCTTCAACATTCTCTTTAAAATTGGTCGAATAAATATTTATTTTTTATGTTGGCACGTAAAACAGTAATTTAATAATACACTTTTTACAGTCACAGAGATTGTACAGAATCCATAATGTCATGAACAATAATTAAGTTAGTAAATCGCGTTTTAAAAGCACCCATTCAGAATATGTTTTGTTAAATGATTGTTTAGATATTATTTGGTGAAACAATGATGTTTAGTTGTTTTAAAGCGTTTTGAAAATACAAAAGGTTTTTTCTTGATTTTTAAGGTGGCAAGTAATCATAAGGCCTCCTTGATTGTAAACGGTCGCCATAGCTTATAGACCGGTTTACAAGTAAGCGTTGTCGTAGTTTTGATTGAATCTTCTGTTATGTTCCTTCATAAAAGGATAACAAACTCATTCCACAAGTTAATCGATCACTGTTTCAAAACCAATTTATCTAGCCTTATCCTGTTTAGACTTTCACATTTTGCGCGGTTATATATTTACATGTTGAGGTTATTCAAGGCTTCGTACTTTGATTATATACTCGCCTAGCTACCATATTAACGGCACTGTAGCGGCTTAAAAATATTTACTAGATATGGTAGATACACACGCATACAATGACTGCTTTCATATAATCTGCATTAGAGTCACGCATACACTGCGCGCAAAATGAGCTGTTTTCTGCGCATGGTATATTTGAATTGCTCTACCTGGGCGTGTTTTTAATCAAAGGTTTCGTGGTGGAAAAAAGGTGAAAAGTGGGATAAAATACATAGTATGCAATGTTTTAAATAACAATAAATAACGGTAGCATCTAACGATTTTAAAGTTTTTTCTGTCGCTACGAACAACAAACCAGCACCGTTTTTCGGTCAATGAAAAAACATACTGGGATAAGATCAGCTTATTAATTTTCGAATAGCCTAGACCAATCAAATCAAAACAACCAAATCAAAATTCATTTATTCAACATTCCACTCTTAAATATAATATAAATTCTCAGCACATGTTGCAGTCAACAATACAACGCTGATCTTCCGTAGAGCTAATGAGTGAGTGTGTGTATGTGTAATAGTATAAAAGAAGTTGCCTAAACATGTTTTTGAAACCATAAACATTTGAGATTTTCCTCAAAGCCGTCCATTTTATGCTATTCGTTTGCGTCTGAGCTATTGAAATCTATCCTAGGGTTTACTTATTGGCGCTCGGTTTACCAGCAAAGAGATTCAATTAACATCTCTCTACCGCGTCGAAACGAAAGGCTTAGGTTCCTTTGGATAAGGCTTGGAATCTCTTTCAACGAGACTGGAAAGGAAAACTGACACTTGCGTACTTTTTATTAAAGAAAACGAAAAGTTGCCTATGTGATTCAAATTATAATTTTGCCGTGTCGTGACGAAGTGGGATAAAAAAATATTAAGTCCTATTTCTTTAGTAATTAAAGTCCTATATTAAAGTCCTGGGGACGCAGGGGGCCCCTGCTGTATAACGACACCCTGGCGAAACCACCCACCAACCCGCACTGGACCAGCGTGGTGGGTTATGGTCCAAACCCTCCTAGATGTTAAGCACAACATTGTCCCAGCCCCCAATTCCCGGTAGCCCTACTATTCCAGACCAAGGCGGTGGTCTCAGTTACGGCAGGGCAGGGGGTGCTAAGAATCTCCGGGCTACGGTAGGCTACCAAAAAACACTAAACTTGGCGACATATAACGGTTGCACGCTACGGGTCGACTCTCATCTTGCTCAACTGGAGGAGGAGCTGAGGCACATAAGATGGCACGTGCTCGGGCTGAGCGAAGTCGAAGAGCGAGGACACGCTGAACTTTGAGTCTGGCCATCTTCTTCAGAGAAGGAGAAACAGTCACAGGGCGGCGTCGCGTTCCTGGTCAACAAAGTCCTCACTGACAACGTTATTGAAGTCTCCAGTGTGTCGGCGAAGGTTGCGTACCTCATTATAAAATTAACCAGAAGGTATAGCCTAAAGGTTTATACTGGTGTACGCCCCAACTTCGACATACTCGGATGATGTCGTGGAAGAGATATACGGGGACATCTCTCGAACCTTGCATACCACCACCAAGGCTCACTTTAGCGTTGTCATGGGGGATTTCAACGCTAAAGTGGGAGTACAGACCTGCAGCGAATTCATGTCCTCATACGGTTATGGGACTAGGAATCATAGGGGGCAAATGTCGTCAATTTCTTAGAACGCGAGGGGCTTTTCTTAATGGATTAGTTCTTTAAGAAACAGCCCCAGACGAAATGGACGTGGCGGAGCCCCGATACTATGACCAAGAATGAGATTGACTTCATCACATTGGACAAGAAGCGCATATTTAGAGATGTCTCAGTGGACAATAGGTTTAAAACTGGAAGTGATCTAAGAGGTACTCTGAATATCGATTTTAAGCTCGAACGTTCTCCATTGATGAAGTCTACGCTCCGGCCAAATCTGCTCCAATCGGCCGTAGGTTCTGACGCATTCCAACTGAAACTGGAAAATCGATTCGCTGCCTTGGAAACCACAATTGACGTTGACATCGTCGAGGAATTCGACCAAGTGGTAGAAATCTTTTGGGACGAGGGTGTGAAATTCTGTAGGCTGCACGTACGGGCAAGCGGTCTAAGCTTTCGAAAGAGACTCTGGATCTAATGGACAAGCGGCGAAACTAGTCACTTCGTCAGAACAACGGACTCTGAATAAGTCCATCTCCAAGCTGATAAGGCGTGACCTCCGACGCTCCAATACACTCTTGATACAGAGCAATTGAGTAGAAACGGGGGTCCAAAGTCTTCGTACAATAGCTTAGAAGGAGCCACCTGACGAAGTTGACCAAAACAAATGGAGAAGTTGTCACATCGAAACCGGAGATTCCTTCAGAAGTTTATACCTACATACGCGTCGCACTCGCCTCACCCTACGTCGGATGAGAGAGATTCAAGAGCCACTTTACCCGCCACGTGACGGAGGATCTCCCCGACATCAACCTAGAGGAGATCGAGGCGACTCTTGGGCAACTTAAAAATGAAAAAGCCCCGGGGGAGGACGGAATTACAACCGAGCTTCTGAAAGCAGCCGGCGTATATTTCAATCTGTTCTCTTCTCCGGGAGAACTCCAAGGGCGTGGCACCGGAGCTTGGTCGTATTGTTCTTCAAGAAAAGCGACAAGACCTAACTGAAGAACTATCGATTAATTTCACTCCTGAGCCATGTCTATAAGTTGTTTTTAGGAGTCATCTCGAATCGCCTTGCACGAAGACTTGACGAAGCTCAGCCTGCAGAGCAGGCCGGGTTCCGACGGGGCTATGGCAAATAGACCACATCACATATTGAGGCAGATTATACAGAAGACCAAAGAGTATAGCCAGCCCCTGTGCATGGCGTTTGTGGACTATGAGAAAGCTTTTCACTCCGTCGAGACCTGGTCTGTTCTTGAGGCCTTACAGAGATGCCAAGTTGATTGGCGATATATCGAGGTGCTGAGATGTCTGTATGACGCCGCTAATATGTCCATCGTGCTACAAAATGGCCAGATCAAGCCTGTGCTGCTGTGCCGTGGTGTGAGACAAGGGGATGTAATATCCCCGCAACTCTTCACCGCTGCGCTGCATGACATGTTCGGAACGCTTAACTGAAAAAGAGGTAGAATAAATATTAATGGCGAATACATCTCACACCTTCGATTCGTGGACGACATCATTATCCTGGCTGAAACTCTACAAGACCTACAGGAGATGGTGAGCAGCCTGACTGAATCTAAGCAGAAATGATGTAATCCGACAGAGAACCAAAGTCACCGACATAGCCCACCGTATTAGCCGACTGAAGTCGCAGTGGGCTGGTCACATTAGCCGCGGACTGACGGCCGTTGGAGCCGGAAAGTTCTTGAGATCACGACTCGGTAAACGTAGTGTAGGACGCCTTGAGACAAGTTGGGATGATGACATTCGTAGGCTGGCTGGAGTGGGCTGGATGAGTGGCAGAAAATCGGGAGTAGTGGTGTGCATTAGGGGAGACCTATGTTCAGCAGTGGACGAGTGAAGATGAAAGTCCTGAGCTTTTGTGGTTAAAGTTTCAGATGAGAGAAGACTGGGGGTAACAAGTACACACTTGTAGTACGAGTATCTATCAATAGCTCCATCGTGAAGTTTGTTTTTTGATTATTATTCAGAAATCGAAATCCTTGTAGCCATAAAAAGTATACTTTACATTAATGCCGTTATTAACCTACTTAAGGGCCAAAAACGTTTGGATGAAATATTTTAATGGTTTATCACTTAAGTGATTGATTCCATTTATTGTATACACTTTAATGTAATGCTTTATAAAAAAATATCTCTTGAGTATTAAACGGCATATTAAGTTTACTCGCTTCTTTGTTTTCCTTTTTTCCTAAAACCTTAAGACTATGCAAGCAAATTTATTGGCTCAGTTGTTTTCGATTTTCTGAAAAATTTCCACGGAAATCGTGTCTACGGTGTGATCAGGTGGCTTACTTGTACCCCCGGGACGTTTTAAGCGATTGGCAATTATAGCGTGCCCTTGAGCGGCCGGCCGGGCGGACGCAGTTATTCAAAGCATTATTAGATTTGCCGAATTCACCGGTGGCGTAGTTTTCGACTTTCCCGAGTGGTTGTGAAACTCCTGACCTTTGCGTCTGCGATTCTGTGGGTATATTTTGATTTCTATCTGTGTGACTTAACAGAAACTATACACCTATATAAATAATAGAGGTCAAACTTAATATCCCTTGCGAGGTGAAGATTTAGCAGCTCCGTAATTCGAAGTTTGGAGTCCTTTGAGACGCTACTGGTAGATCATTCACACAGATAAAAATAGAAACGTAATACGTTGAGACTGATATAACGTTATAACTTATATTATTTTTTAGCTTCTCTTTCTTTATATTTGGGGACAACTTGTTAACTTAACGTGGCGCGGCAAATTACCTAACCAACTGTTAAGTGTAAGTAGAGTCCAGGTGGAAAGAGAGTAGATGCGGAAGAAAAAAGTGCGGCGCAGATGAATGCTCCATGTCGAGAGTCAAATCTACTGTGCCTTGCCTCTTAAAAGTTTTAAGTTATTGTACTGGATCAATAGTATCAAGTCAACACTCGAATCACTAAAAAGGATTTGGAACATTTTTTCTGTTGTCCTGTCCGTAACTTGATAGTCGCTAAAACTTTTTAAATGAATGTACCCAATTCATGTTTTTTCTCCTAAACTAGAACAAGTCACAAGATTCTTCACGCATAAATCGATGAGACCGTAAAATAATAAATGCCAGCCATACATAAAAAGTAGTTTTATACGATATCATAAAATGTTAATCTATCACGAGATAAAGCCGGATTTTCTTGTGGAGGTTGCATATGTGTCCGACATTAATATAGAATGACGTTAGCTTTCGAGTAAGGGCTTGGACACATGTGTTGTCTTAGCTTCTGCGATTTGATGAGACACTACAAAAGCTATGAATAGACACAGATTTGATATTTAAGTGTTTAATTTCCAAGATAGATTTAAATGCAAGCTGAATACAGTGGGACTGACATTAAATTACACAGAACAACTTGTTAATAAAGTTGCTTATGTTTATTCCGTTAACTGTTTTTATTTAAAAATATAAATATAATGGATGTAAATGTAAGTCTCTTACGGATAAAGGACAAATTATTTGAATAAAAAATATAGTTGGTTTTTGTATTTATTTATTTATTTAATGTTTGGGAAACAGCTCATTAAAACAGACATAGTTGAAAAAAAAAAATAGTTACAGAAGGCCAATTAGCGGTCTCTACGTTTAAAAAATAGAAATCTTTATACTTTAACATAAAAAAATAAATAAAATTAAAAACGTGTGGACAAAATGATAGAATTGGTCTACATAGTAAAGACAGTTGGCCCTCTTAACAATGAATGTTAAACAATGTTCTTTTATTAATAGCAAATTATTGTTATCATTTAGTTTTAGTTCTAAATTGGTAGAATAGATACTATCACATCACTTCAAAAAAATCACTGCATAGAAGACGCCTTGCAGTTGCTACACTAGAATTGAATATATCAGTCTTTTCTGGACTTGCAAAATTCGTTCAGTGCAATGCTCGCTCGCAATAAAAATGTATTTTGTCGATAATTTGTGGAAACTAATGGTATACTAATTGGGATATAGTGCCTTGCTGATTTCTATGGGACTTTGAAGTTTAGTTTAGAAATAAGTTCAGGGGAGTTAAAAACGGTAGATCGACCATGAAGAAACCCGTGCTGAGAGTCGATGAAAGATTTTTCCAACGCTGCATAAATATGATTGTGAATATTTTTTCAAATACTTTGGCATCAATGCACAACTTAGAAACTGGTCTGCAATTAGTGACCTCAGATTTAATAACCTTTTTATGTACTGGCGTCATAAATGCAGTCTTCCACAATAACGGCATATTATATTCAGAGATAGATTTTACAAATAATAAATAGACAGGCACAGAAATATATTTAGCGCACTTAACAAAAAATATAGGTGGTTAGTTATCAGGTCCTGCCGACTGGTGAATAAATTATTAATATCTAAGGACAATAGCAATTTATGCACCAATTCAATATCAATGTGGATATTAGAAATATTCGTCAGCGCCGATGCACCAAAATCATAATTCAAGCCGGACTTTTCAGGTGTGGACTGTTAAAAGGTGGAATAAAAGAAGTAAGAAAATAGATTTGCGATAGAAACACCATCGCTAACGAGAGCATCGCCATAAGTCATAGTCATTATAGTATTAGGTATTCCAGATGTTTTGTATCGCGATTTAACAAAAAACCAAAAAAAAAGAATAGGATTATCTTAAATTGAATTTTCGACATATAAAATATAATTTTGATAGCACTCAGATTCTAACCGTTTAACCCTTTCTCTTAATAATTTGTCGGTACTTATACAAATCAGAATATTTTTTACGTATCTTAAATCTTGCATAAATTATGTTTTTCTTTAATAGCTTTTTTTAATGATGCTGAAAACCAAGAGGGATAGTTGCTATCGCGACATTTTTTTATGGGTGCATACTCAGCGATTAGATTATTAACAGTTGAATAGAAAAAAGTAACAGCTTCATTCATGTCCTTGGTCATGAATTCTGCTTGCCATTCAATATGCTCAATTTGCAAGTTAATTTAATTATAATCACCCTTATTAAAAATACGTTTACGTCTCGTTGCCCTTTGTAAATATGAGCAATTATGAATCTCGAAATTTATTAAAAGAGCTTTGTGGTGAGGATCCAGGGGAACTAACGGGTCACAACAATCCATTATCAAAACAGTCGTATTCGATATAACGAGATATAAAATCCTACCAAAATTATTCAATATTCCATTGTACTGGTATAAGTCGTAAGTACGCAAACTAATGACTGCTCGTCAATACTAGTTACATTGTTCGCAGAATAGAAAACATCTTTGTTATAAAACCAGGATATAGCACTCATCTTAAAATCACCTACAATAAGAAATAAATCAAATATTTTTTTAACTGCTCAGGGAATGAATACCCCATGTTTTGTTTGCATAAATAAACTACACACAATTACAAATTTATAAACCTATTTAAGTTACTTCGTTTAATCGACAATGATACCCAAAGATCCTCAACAGAAGAATAAAATCGAAATTGTGGGGTAACAGTGTGTATTTTGGGTATTGCAATGAGCACACCGCCTCAACGGATTTGATTTGTTAGCTCTTAAAATTTATCCCATTATTAGTAATCTATAAAAAATTATCAAGTTACTTAATTATTACTAGAGCCAAACATGGTACGCACATATCATATTATCATCATATAGCTAAGTGAAATGATACATTGAATATACACAAATAAATATCCCTATGATAACTTTATCCTTACTTTGTAGGTGATTTATGGCTTGTTGATAATAAAAAACTGTGTATGTTCGGCTATATTTAGAACTAATGAAAAATAAAGTAAACACACATCTAAAAAATAAACCAAGTACTCAAAATTCCAAAGTATCCAAACAGTTATATCAGCCGTGTTGATTAATCTGTTAAACATAAATCCAATTTAGAAGTATGTTATTTTTGTTATTTTGGAAGAGCGATCAGTTACAATTTTACTGATGTGGAACATTTGCTTCCAATTTTGTTCTCATAATTTATAATAACATTTACACGATCCAAGTGAAACTTTTAAAGTGTTTTACAATGCCTCAAATTTCAAGATATACAAAAAAGAGCATGTCTAGTACCAACTCAATTAGTTGATATTATACTGACTTAAACAAAGTGGACAATAAATAAAAGTACTTATTTCGTCGGCTGAGAATCGAATCCGCCTGCGTGGCAGGCGTGCTTTCTACCACTGAACCACCTATGCCTGTGCCCATGCTTGATGAAATGGTCTGAATTTTTAAAAATATAATTATAAATGTAAAACATTGTGGTGATGTAATAAAAGTTTCACTTTAATAAGATAGCACGTGACTTGAAGAAGTATTCAATTTAATCGGCATCTCTTAGTGCGGCAGTCAGATCCAAAAATATGATACTCAGTTAAGAACGGACTATTTGAAATGCGTTCCTTAATAAATCAGTTACTTAATCGCGTATGCTAAAACTACAGTGTGCGCTTTGCCCTAAGCGGCGTGAAGAAAGATAGATGCCAGCAAAAATATGTGACCATTACATTGGCAGAGATTCGGAGAGATTTTTGGGGTTTGACCCAGATTTCATTTGGATCTCACAGTTCAGGATAAGATGTTTCGTCTATGCTTAGTAGTTGTTATTATCTTTTTTTTACGAAACTACGTAATTGTCCGTCAGTAGCCTGAACATTACCTAATTTAAATTATTAGTTGCTTGTGAACTACTGTTAATTATTATACAAAAACTAAAACGAAAGTTATGTCCAAGGTATATTAAAAAAACACGTCATCTGCCGTAGGTAATCGAAGTCCATATGTCTTTAACCCACGGTACATGTATAATTTAAAAACACATTTTAATATTTATTTGATTATCTATTTTAGAGTATTAATAATATGATTTCTATTGTTTTATTTATATGTATCAAATCTATCGTAATAAACGTGCATAGTCGATCCCAAATGGCGACAATTAGAATGTTTAAAATCATAGCCTAACCGCAATCATAAACTTGTTCTGGCGACTTGACAAACAGGTAAGAACCAAATCCATTCAGAGATGTTACAGCAATACAATTTGTGTTATCGGCAAAACCAAAACAAATACATTGTGTTCCAAATACTAACTACGTGCAATTATCACCGTCAAGGTCTTGGCCTATTCTCTGGCCAATATTCAAACTCAAACTCATTTATTCAGTATAGGCTATTACAAGCTTTTGTGAAAGTTAAACTCTACGCCATCGGTTCGTAAATCTACGGCGGGAGACCTTGTACTGAGAAGAACCGGCAAGAAACTCAGCAAGGGCTATTTTTTTGTCCCTGTTTTGTTTCATATAGTGTCGTCAATTGAAAGATGACATCAAAAACTGAAAACATGTGTTGATATGGACTTTCACCACATTAATATTATTAATTAACAACAAGTTAAGTATAACTAGTTTAGTACTAGTTTTAAATTTAAAAGGGCCGATAAATTTTCAACCAAATTAGCAAAATGAAACTACTTAGTCTATTATATTAAGCCCAAGGTGCATTATCATTTAAGAAATCTTTAACAGTATAGTAACTCTTCCTAAGGTGAAACGTTTTTATACACACTTTAAACTTATTCAAACCTAAATTAATTATTTCTTTTGGTATTTTATCATAGTAACATAACCTACCCACAAATGACACAAGAACCTTTTGGAGTCTCAACGGTGGCAATTTAAGTTTATCTTCATTTCTGGTATAAAAATTATGTGCATCATCGCGCCTCGTATATAAATTTATATTCTGACGTACAAACAATATACCATGGTAAATGTATCGAGAGGCAAGAGTCATTATACCTACTTCTTTAAATTTATCCCTAAGAGAAGTTCGAGATTCCAAGCGATAAATAGCTCATAAAGATCGTTTTTTGAAGAATAATAACTGTTTAATGTCAGCGGCCCTACCCCACAATAGAATGACATACGACATAATGCTATGAAAGTAGTTGTAGTAGTAGTAGTATGTTGTCCTAGCAGTGTCGTCATTTGTTAGCCGTATTATTTTGTAAATTGCATAAGCAGCAGAACTAAGTTTACCCGCTAGTGTCGCAATGTGAGGGTTCTATTGAAGTTTGTGCGGCACCTTTTATACTGTAATGGTTAAATTTCCGTAACAAAATTTAATGTTCAACGCAATCAAAGGTATAGGATAAATCGCAAAATACCCCAAGAACATTCTATGACTTTTCCCAAGCATAAAATATATATTTTAGCATAGTGGCACGAGCATCAGTTATGTTACGGTTTTTAGTGAAACCGTACTGCGCTCTGTGTAAAAGTTTACTAATATTAAAATGAGTCAACAATTGTTCTACATTATTTTTTCAAACATTTTACTCAATGCTGGTAATATAGATATTTTCCTATAGTTGCCAGGATCTTTACAATTTCCAGACTTAAATAAAGGTATAATTTTACTGAATTTCATAAGATCAGGAATAATTCCTGATCTATAAATGAACCAAAAATATCAGCAAGATAAGGGGCTATAGAATAATCAATCATCATTATTTTTAAAGAGTTGACGTGCTTAAAATTAAATAATAAACCACACTTAATTCCTCTTGGGAACATTCATTGCTATGCAGACGATAGTACAGTGCATGCGGGGTATCTCGGACAAGCAGCGGCTGGACAGGCGGTAACCAAGGATAAACGGGTGAATCTTGTCATTGAACTCAATCAGGCTTTGGGCCACATTTTGGAATGGGGTACGAAGAACTTGGTTGAGTTCAATGCTAAGAAAAGCCAGGTCTGCGCTTCCACGGCAAAAACATCGCCATTCCAATCATGTCCTGCTCTTCAGGGCACAACACTGGAGCTAGAGAGCAGTATCACCATGCTCGGTATGGAAATTCGCTGCGACTTAACGGCCTCACGCAACCTCGGAGTCCTGAACAAGGTGCGGCGCTTTTTCACGCCCGAGCAACTGTGCTTAAAGTATAAGACGCAGGTGCCGTCTGGCATGGAATATTGCTCGCACCTTTGGGATCGCTCCGCCAAGTACTTGCTCGATGCGATGAGGAGGTGACTGTTTAGTCAATGCCTCTTCAATTACGCCGTAACGTGGCGTCACTAAGCGCGTTCTATCGTCTGTACCACTGCGAGTATTTTTAAGAGTTATTCTCTCTTATTTCACCTTCCCCTTTCCTTCAGAGGACCACGCGCGCTGGCCTTCGGTGTCACCGTCTAATTGTGCCCACAATTCCAACGCGCACAAAGAAATTTGGTGACCCATTTCCTTGTCGCACTATCCGTAAATGGAATGCTCTGCCTGCTCACGTGTTCCCTCCTTCTTACAACCTGGGATCCTTTAAAAGAGGCGTGAAAAAGCAACATGCAAGCCGGCAAGGTAAGGATGGCTAGTGTGGCAGGTAGAACTGCTGTACCAGCTATCTTTATGTCTGGACTTCACCATCACTTAACATCAGGTGGGGTGGAGTCATTATTACAAGCAAGCAGTATCTGAGGATAAGTCCAAGTTGGAAGTAGTTTCTGGTATGTTCATAATTTCAGTTCAGAATTATCAATAATACCTGCGACTTCATGTTTCGATTTGACGAGATTATTATTGATTTTAAGAACCATGCTATTTTCACTAGGCTTACACTTGCCACTTTCGCGCTTTATGACATCCCAAGCGGTCTTTGTTTTATTATTGAGGTATTTATTGTTCATTCACCATAATATCTCTTTATGTAGGCCATACACGACAAAGGCAAACTCTCGGAATGTGTCAGTGACACACTCGCGTGTCGAGAGTTCGGAACAATTAACTTTGTCCAAACAATACCAAGACATTTCCTGCTTACAATTAGATACTTATTCAGACAGCTCACTACATTTTCTTCGAAAGGAATTATTTGCGATATATTTATCCCGCAAAGGATAAGGGGCGTGATAACATAATGTACTGTTCTGCTCTTTGTCATTATTTCTTGATGGTAGACTAGGGAGTGATAGAAAACATGCTAAATGCGTACGCAGTTGCTACCAACCTCACTTGTAGCTTCTAAATACTGAAACTTATACGTCCTATTCTGAAAAACATAGGCAAGATTGTATGTTCCATGTAAGTTCTGAATTATTTATATAAGGACTTGATATAACATTCCACATAGGTACCTCTAACACTGATATTCTTGATTTTAGTTTTGAGAATGTTGAGATGAGACTGATATACTTCTTTAAATATAACAACAATTCCCAAATTCACACTAAGAAGCTGTCGTAATTAATTGAAATTTTGTATTGTTATTGCTGGTTTTATAAATCTAAACAAAAGTTTACTAGAAAAAAAATTACTTCGTCCAAGTCCAAAGGATTTTTGAAATTATAAATACGATAATTTTGAAATCGTAACCAAACTAAAACGTATGCTAAAGTGAGATTATCTTCATTCGGTATAATAATGATGGTTTGACAGCGCGTCACTGAAGAAATGACCAGGGATTGCAATATTTGAATTTCGTTTGCCCCTAGCCCGTCACGGTGCCGAAAAGGGTTGACACATTGGCGATTGTGATCGTTCAACGTTCGCTTATTGGATATTCTTTATCCAAGGATTTAGATTAAATGTTCAGTGTACATAGTTTTGTTTTTGATGGATCGTGATTTATTGCGACGTAAACTAGGAGTAATATTACAAAGAGTTATTTGTGGAGAATTGTATGAATACTGATCATTCATCTATAATTATGAATACAAATGAAAGAATTTCATTGTTTTTTTTTATCTTTAAGCAGATAAAAAAGCAGGCAGTCCATCTGATAGAAAGTGGTTATGGTTACTGCTATCCATGGACACTTGGAGCACTAACGATACCACTTATGCGTTGCCGGCTTTGGCATATGGAGATTTCGTGAGATTTAGGATATGGTTTATCGATCTTCTGAAGCTCGTCATAATCGTAGCTAAATGGGTAAACCGCTGAGGGAAGTTCTATCCAGATCTAACTGTTACGCAAGTAACGCAAGGTGATAAAACGCCAAGCGTCCAAATAGTGGACTTGGATTTTTTTTCTGCAGCATGTGGTGCGTTGAAGGAATTTAGCCGCTGGCACCAGATTAAATGATTTTGCATTGTATAGATAGAACATCTTTTTTGTTATCTCTATTTGTATGAAACTTCTTTACTTGGGGGGTAAGTTGGCGAATGCGTTACGCGTTTCGAACAGTGTGTTCGTGCGAGGCGAACGGACGTTGAGTGGGGGATATAAGCAAGAGAAAGCAGTGCGCGCGCACATTTTCTTTCTCTTTCTCTTATAGCTAGTAAATGAAATATGTATATGTACATACATGTATATATTGTACACATGCATAATACATACATAAATACAGATGGATCTAAAGAAGTTTCACTTCAGTCGTAAGCACACTCTATTTTTTTATTTAAAAATTTCATAGTGTTTTCTTGTTCTTATGTCTTAAAAATGTTTCACTAGTTTTTATTCGAAAACTATTGTAAATAATTCTAATTGCATCAGTTTTTATAAGTCGCTCCGGTATAAACGTCGTAAAACCTTTAATGGGATGCTCGTTTACAAGCCCAAAAACAATATTGTGTTATAAAATCTGCTGATCTAGGGCGATTTAATCTCTTGTGCAACAACACAACCGACACGTCGATTCATTAATATCTGTGATGGGGTCATGCGACGTATCGTACCCCGAGGCGTGCCTCGCTGCCCTGACGCGTGTTACAACAAATTACCCTTAAAACATTTGTAATAAATCGATGTCTAACAAATTATCGAGTATTAAAAATGTGGTTTGGCAAGCGCTATCTGGGGGCCTTAGTTAATTTAGATAGGTATATCAAACGTATTTTTATTGTTTGTTCATACCTGGTGACTAGCTTAAGTTCTTACGTATGAGTATAAGTAAGTTATGCGGTCATAATAATGCGTTTGGAATGTCAAAATTTCATTTTTTATGGCTAAGTAAGCAAATGAGTCTACCCCACGATGTAGGTTATGTATACCTGATGTTAAGTGGAGGCAAAGTTATAAACTGCCACACCAACCATCCTTACGTTGCCGGTCTGAAGAAATATTTCTTCTATTGTCTATTAAAGGACTCCAGATTGTGGAGGCACACGTGCGCGGGAAAAGAAATCGAGATAATGTAAACAATCGACTTTCTTTATAATTTCTTTTGATCTTTCTACGTGTTTTAAAATATCCCGGTTGATGCAATGGCAGCGATTCATCCTTCTGGTAAGGACATACTGACAAAGTGCTAGGTTTTTTAAACTAGTTTTTTTATATTTTGAAGAAAATAGAAAAAAAACGATAAAATCTTGGGAGAAGTCCCGCTGCCAGCATAGCATGTGTGAAGTATAGTATGTAATACATTACAAAAAAAACGAGGATTGAGTCTCTAAATGAAGGTTTTTCTACCTTTTTTTTATCTCGACATTTCGATCAAGTAACACCGGCACTAAGAAAAATGGAAATCGAGTGATTGAACGTTGAAACAGCGAGAAAAAGGTATAAACATTCAGGCAACCGGCCTACCTAACCTTACGTCAAAGGAGTAACAGATAAGATCGGGCACGTACTGCAGGGATACTACATACTAACAAATTATACTTTTAGCATAAAAGTCAGCAACATCGTGGGCGCTCCAAAGGATATCTCGCCCTTACAAACATCAGCAGTTTACGAAAGAGACTGAAGCTGTTGTTCTTAAATATACCTAACAAAAAAAAATTAGATCAATGATAAAACACTTTTAAAATTGGTTCAAACTGTGTTTTTTTAAATATTTTTACATATACGCGATGTTCCGGATTGTTTGCAGGTCCGTGTTCTCGAGAATGCAGTAGTAGAAAAAGATCTCGTGAATACAGAACATGTAAGGATGCATTAAAGAGTTAGGAGAACAACGCACGAGCCACGAAACGCTGAGGAGCAGCGGTGCCGCGTGGAACACTACCAAGTCAAGCAATTTCGAAAACAAAAACTTGCAAATAACAACGTGAACGCGAAATTGCGGTGTCGTGCATGGTCTATCTACAAGTCTAAACAAATTGACAACTAAAATATTTGACGATTAATGTATGGCCTGGCTGATATTAAATCCTGGTTGTATTGACCTGGTTGGAATACAAGCGTGTGGCCCGCCTGACGGTATGCGGCCACCATAGCCTCTAGATGCTTGCGATAGCAAAAACATCACTTGCACTGTTACCCTGACCTAATCACCTACCCCGTGGAGCCGTGGAATCTTACTCACCTCCAAAAATACAACACTACCAAAAGACAGTGTTATCTTACTTCTTCTGTAAGGTATAGGTTAAAAATGATATGATGACGATTACTAAAATAAATAGAAAATTCAATCAAATAAAAATATTAATTGACATAAAAGGAATGATGTGATTCACAAATAATGATTAAGGCTTAATTTGAATTAAAAAAACATGTTTATTTAAATTTAAACGTGAAAACACAACAAATGAATATATACAACTAGCTGTGTCCCGCGGTGTTACCCGCTGTTTATTAGGGATATTTTTTCGCAGTCCACAGTAAAACGTAGCCTATATGTTAATCCAGGATTTCAGCTAACTCCATACCAAGTTTTATTAAAATCGCTCCAGCCGTTTAGACGTGAAGAAGTAACAAACATACACACTCACCCACTCACAAACTTTTGCCTTTATTATATTATATTTAATAAGTCATCGGCTTGTTGCTAACAAGATTCTCGTTACTAATTACGAACGCGATATATGAGGCCTAAATAAGTTTTCCCAGTAGGAAGGTATACAGCAAAACTCCGTGAACTCATTATAAATGATACAGATAAGTAATATACTAAATTCATTCGAGATTGCTTTACAGACGTTAATACTGTTCGACACACAAGAAGATTCGGGTATAATTAGGTGACGGCGGCGGTGCTGCCGAGAAATATGGGCCCGCCAAGGCGGCTAAATTAAAATATTTAAAAGGATTTAGGCTTGTGCGAAGTGATGGAGATAAAGGGCATGTCCTTAGTGCATAAGAATGGCAATTTCTGGAGTTTATCTTAACAGGGGATCTGTTTAACTTAAGAAATGTGACTATTCAGCTAATAGCAAGCCAACTCGTCTTCAATTTTAAAAATCCTTAACAAGCTTTTAGTTTTAAGTTGTTTTTTTATAAGATCCGTAGTTGCCTCACTTATCTGTTGTTACATAACTAATGAGTTTAGGTCTACACTTCCCTCGTTAAAAAATATTCACAACACCTAATCATGAAGTTCAAGTCTATGGAATATAAATAGAATATCATAATATCATTGGGGCTGTACATGTAAATTATAATATCTTAATACCACCTACAATAGTGGATTGCGATATTGGTTTACATAGTAGAGTTGATAGGTTAGTGACTTTACAGATTGGACCAGGTGATCTAGAAGGAGCAGTGACTAATGATAGCTAAGACCCAATTTAATTGGGACGTCCACGCCTTGCCGAGCACACTAAATGACATTGGCTATATGCCAATTAAGCGAAATATCATTTGTCTTGGGAACGGTATGCAATACTGACACTTGGACGAAAGCCATTACTCCCATATCTAAACATGGATATTCGAAACGATACTATGTATAAACAATAGTGATTTTTCTTATTCGCTTTAATTGAAAGAATGTGAAATTGTATAAAGCATAAACATAAATTATACATACTCACTTTTAATTTTACACCTGTGCCTATTTATCATAAGAAGTGCCATCATTCCAGCCATTCCAGCTTTTCCAGAGAGCCTAGCAGTCATGGGTGTTGCTGCAATCTGCTAATACTGTTCGTGGACTTCTCATGCGTGAAGAAGTCCTTTTAATGTCTTACAATACTTTTGCACTCCAAAAGAACGTGATTGCTCATCTTTTCTTCCTCTAGGCAATTTCTATACCAAGGATTTCTATATCATTGTTACTTATATTATTTTAATAAATACAAATTGTTTAGTTTTGAGCTAGCTTTTCCTAATATTTTTCAGGCTCAGTGGTTCTAAGACGAACAAATTGTCAAGTATTATCTTAATATCCTATGAAAAATGCTTTATAAGTACTTAGAAGATTTAAAAACCTATTAGTTAAATGCTTAAACAAAAAGGAATACGCTTAGAAGTTTTTTTAAACAATCGGACTACATACTCGGTAAATACTGCAGTAACTCGCAGCTGGTACTCCTGTTGTCGGAAGTGTTTCCAGACAATTAGTTATCATTAAGCTAGTAATGTGCATTTTGAACTTCGTTACTTTTCTACCCCGTTTCCAATTTATTTAGTAAATTGAGATTGCAGTCGATGTCGATTATGTTGTTGTCCCATTAGTTCATAGCAGTCTCCAGTATAATAATTTATTAAACCTTCTTCTGTATATAGTTCTTTCCTGAATAAAATATCTCTCTCTCTCACGTTTATTGAATTCGTTTATTTTGAATCAATATACGAAATCCCCACTACATGTTTAGTACAGACTATTTTTTGCTCACTGTGTTCGTGCATAATGCCGCTGCTACGGGTCGTAATGAATAAATCATCAAGAGTTTGCGACGTGACGTCATCATACGGTGCATCGCAGCTTTGCACACTGCCCCTTATTCCAGCTGTAAACGCTATGCAAATCAAGCCGGCTTGTTGAAGTGCAGCATCGATACGTATTCAGAATCCCCTTTACCGCGGAATGGTTTAAATTTAAAAATTGTTTTTTCAAAGGGAAATAGTCTCTGTTATAGTTAAAGTCATGAGCGTTGGTAATACAATTCTTGGAAAGCAGAAAACACTCAAAATCTCATCCTAACTTTTAAGATGTGACACGGAAAAATATGACATTGCTTCCATATTCTTATAATTTCTGTGAGTAAACTTCGCTATGCTTTATGGGATAGGGGATGTGGTCGGGGCTTGAGGTAGACATAATTAAGGATTGATAAAGTCGGAGCTTGTATGAATTCAAATAAAAAAAACCCTCAACACACTATTTTCTACAGTCCATTGAATTCATTTCATTCAGTTCATGCCCTTTTGCTCAATTCACTTGTTCAAATCTGTCGATAAAATATATCAATACCAAATCATATGATTTATTTCTTGCTAAGAGCTTTATATTCAAGTGTGTGTAGATTACGTGTCAATAATGTTTTTCTAGGAAACCATAATGCTCACGTGTTACTGCCTTTGTTACAGCAAGTAGGAGCGGGTGAAAAATTACCGTCTGAAAATTCTCGAAGTATTCTGGCGTGAGCGAAAGGCAACGTCTGCGAATTAACTTAATCTGTAACTAAGCATTACTCGAACGATTCAGTGTAATAATGCACCATTACAGTAATCGTAATGGCGTCGTGTGATGCTATCCTTTCCTTTTATCTCCAATTTCGTCTATGCGAGTGGGACGAAAAACCTAATGCGCTTAGAGATGTAATCATGTTACCTTTTTTTATCTCGAAGACTGGTACGGTGCGGTGGTGAAAAAACGCTTACGCGAGTAATAAGGTTGTAGCCTAACGTTCCTCCCAGTCCCATCTCACCGGGTCAAATTAAAATACAAATTTACTCATTGAAAACGTTTTATGGGCAGATTAAGTCGTATTTATTCCCTACCTGTGTATTCATGACATCTTTAGCATTATTAAATAGGGTTTTACGCGAAGTGAAATCAAAATCGGTTGATTTAGATATTTTGCTGAGGAATATTTGTGATGGAATAGTTACGATGTTATGGTATTGGAATTTCAAATTTCAATTAGTTTTTATTTGGAGAACTAGATCAATTCGTATTTAGTGTTCCGTACATAAAGCCTAAACACGGGACGCTATTGCTAAGACTCCTGTCCGTCTGCCTGTCTGTCACCAGGGTGTATCTCATGAACTGTTATAGATAGGCAGTTGCAATTTTCACAAATGATATTGGTTGCTGTTTGTTGCCATTTTATCAATAAATACTAATATTGTAATAAAATCATTTATTATTTTTAATATTTGAAGGGGGCTCCCATACAACAGACGTGAATTTTGTTGTGTGACACAACAACAACAATATGTGAACCGTTTTTTATCAATATTATAATGTAGTGTCTAATGTTGTATTGATACGGTAAGGAACCCTTCGAGCGCGAGTCCGAATCGGACTTGGCCTTTTTTTCAATTATGGCAAGGTCAACATAGGACAATTAGTTGCCCATTCTTGTTTAATGATGAATGCTAAGTGAAATTTAAGGTGGCGTAAATTTTATACTGTAGGATAAGTTTCGCGAGGTTCCTAAGTTCACTCAGTTCATTGAAATTTTGATTTAACTAATTAACAACTTCTGTAGCTGGAAGGCGAGCGTTTCAGACTTGACTTATTATCGCGAAGGTCTCTAAAGAGGTTACTTATGCTCAGTACTTATTTATGGCTTTTATTAGAACATTCATATAAGTGAGATAATTAAAGGCGTGGCGTGGGTGTGAGTATTGTTGATGACAATTCTATATTTTACCCAGATTTATAGAAATTTTGTCATGAAAACGAAATTAAAAATGGCAATAAGAAAAGAAATAAGCTCAATTCTAATAATGTCTTTGTACATTACATATGTACTTACTTCTTAAAAATGGATGCGTGTAACTTATGTACGCGTGTGAGAAGTTATACTTCTTTAGCATCATTAAAAATATTTTTAATTGCATGCAAATAATTAATAATTACAATAAAATTTAATAATAAAAGGACTGGAAAAGGATAGTTAACACAGTCAATTAAGTTCAGTTTTAATTTGAAAAATTAAATAAATATTCAAAATATTAAATTAAAATCACTACTGAATTTAAGTTATTAGTCCAAATGTAATTAGCACTTGTAAGTAACTAAAACCCTTTATGTCTATATAGAAACTAGAAACATGTGGATAAATATTATAAATATGAAAACAGTGATCAGAGGTGACGAGCGTGCCGACATTGTTTTTGTCAACACGATCATCTTATGGAGCTCCGTGGATCGTTCAAAGTACCTTTCGAACAGATGTCTAATAATGGTGGATTATTAACCACTAAGTGGTTAATAATCCACCATTATTAGACACTAACATTCATAACGCGCCCGCGGCCAACTTCATGGTGTTACTATTGTGTTACAATGATGCGCGCGCATCTCGAAATTTCACTCACATGATTTTTTCATAACACGCCCGCGGCCAACTTCATGCTGTTACTTTTGGGTTACAGTGATGCGCGCGCATCTAAAAATTTCACTCTCATCATTTTTTCATAACGCGCCTAAAGAAGTATAACTTCAAAAAAAATATGCTTTGTTGTAATTATGATATAAAAGTTGTATACGGATTATTGTGTGATCAAAATACTGTTTTGTTTATGCTACGTATAAATAAACTTCTTAACTGATTTTTATATATTGTTTTGACTATAAATTGCTTAAATCTAAAGAAAATATAACTAGAAAAAATTCCACGCGGACCAGGCAGCAGACGGGACTCGAACCCGCACCCTTCGCAATCCGGGCGAATGCACTGACCAATTATGCTACCGCGGCCCTCACGGACCGCGTCGAAATTCTTTCTAGCTATTCTTAAGCTGCAAGGCAAAAAAAAAAAAAAAAAAATTATAACTATAAATTGCTTGTTTTGTTGCTGGTTTTGCATCTTTTGATTCAAGCTGCTTTTTAAACCCTCGGCTACTATTCTCCAGATTAGTTTAATATCAAAGTATACCTAACATCATAAATACCCACATAATGTAGGTATATATTCTTTACAGAGAAGTTGAAATAAATAAATAAACGTTCCTGTTCAGAAATCAAACCTCGGAATTCCAGCCCGTTTAAGACAAATAGCAAACAAAGATCAACATCGGAACTCTACACCATAAATTTCAGCGACTTTGAACTACTCAGGTAGTCAATAGATATATTAATTGTATGTTTATAATAAGCAACGATATTTAATATCGTTGATAATAAAGGATTCCAAGTCCATTCTATGGCGGTAAATCTATTTCCAAATACAATAAGACGTTGATAAATCACGTTTCACTTCCCTAAATTAGAATTCACGAGGAATTAAGCCATGCAAGCAATTTCATCGCATCGGCTTAAATATTTCGGCTACGTCTATTAACAGGAACATTGTCTAAATCACATACTCGTACTTGTAAGCTGGAATATTCATACATTTTGATGAGCTCTTGATCGAGTAAATGATAATTATGTTAATGAACAGTTCTGAAACTGTTCCTTAAGAGTTTGAATTATGGTTACTCCATATTTATTTGGCGTATTGTCTGCTGGAAATACTGCTGGGCAATGTTATCCGAACATTGCCTGCTTTTAAAACAGAATTTCGTACCATATGATGTCTGAGCTTTGTGGAATTTTGTACACTAAAATTATTTTACCTTTTAGTAGTGTAATGTTTCTTATCGGAGTAAGGTTAACTGGAGGTTGGTTTCAGTATGGCAAGGAAAGGATAGCTGGAGCTCCATATATCTACCGCTACAACTTATTTGCACAATTGTATTCCACTTACAGTTAACATCAAAACCCACACTTTTTGATATTTTACATAGATATACAGTACACATCTTAGCTATTATTACCTGAGGTACAGAAATATGAAATCGATATAGTGCTGTAACTATTTTGAATGGACACAATGTTACATGAAGAAAGTTTCTCAACAAACTTAATGAACACCTCAGAGGTAACGAACCAAGTTTAGCGTTCTCGCCTCTCAGCTACAAAGGTTATAAAATGGACGAATTCAAATTTAATTATGTCAAATAAAATTACCCACCACCTGGGACATGGCCCATTCCTATTCCATCTATAGGGAAGGCTGCAGTAGGGACATTAATAGGCTGATGATGAAATAAAATTAAACAGAAACTTCTTGAAATTTAAAAGTGCTTTTGTGTGCTTTTCATCAACTACTGCAATCAACTACAGCTGTTATACCAGGTTTTATGAAACCGAATAATCTTGCAGACCTACTGACGCAGCGACGTCAAGAGTTCAGTATCCTAAGCACAAACCAATATCGAATTCGAATATCAAGTTATGCTTCAAATATCAAGAAATTTTGTATGGTAATTTGAACACTATCACAACGGAAAAACGAGATTTAAAAATATACCATACAAAACTTTTTAAAATTTGACGCGTATCGAGATCGAATGCTCCTGTTTTTGAAATAAGCCAACTATATTTTCGAGAACGAAAAAGATTGTATACCAAACTAATTTGCTAAGGAAAAATTTGTTTCAATTAAAGAAACACACAGTTTCTGTAAACGTTGCATGTTGATAATACTTTTTAATGTATTTACTTCTCATGCCAAAACAAAACAATTGAATGACAGTTTTGACTTCAGTAAAACAACAAATTAGCGGGAGTTGAGCGAAAGCATTCGGGACGCTTTTTCGTTACAATCAATAGAAGCCATTTGTTTTGCGCCGTTCCGGTGGATACAGCGTAATTTCCCATATGGAACGAGGCAGGCTCAGTTGTTTTCATGGATGTTTAAATAAGTCAATGGAAGTCCATAAAAGAAGAATTGTAAATGCATACAATACAAAATAGACAATTTTTAAAGCCTACAGGCTGGATAGAGACAATCAGATTGGTCTTAAATGGCTCCAATACAAATTTGAGGTAACTGTTGGAGTGACGCAAAGATACAATATCGTTGGAGTTCTGTTAATAATTTATGAATAGTTTAAATAGCTTGGTTTTATCACGACGGAGTTTATCGCATTCTGAAGGTAAATAATGCCAGAAGCTCCTAAAACCACCAGACAAAATCCAAGAACGTGAAAAAAGTTGCAAATGCACAACCAGCGAAAGATGAGTGTAATTAGATGGACCATGTTTTTAAGGCGCAATGATTTTATGCATACCCACCCGAGATACGGCGTGAAGAATCGATTGTCTGTGTGTGTCTAAAGTCTCAAATTTTACCCAAATATATTAATATTGCAAGAAACAATTTATGAGTTCAGCTAATTAATAACTTTGGACAAGTTCGTCCTTTGATCAAAACCGCCCTTGAAGGTTGCGAACAGTAAAGTGAAGACCATTTTGTCCACAAACGGCGCAGACATCTTAACAGAATCCTTAAAACAACATTAGTTAAGTGGACCACTGAAAGCCTGGTAGGTGAGCCCTAACTAATTAGGTTTGCGGACCCTTTTAGGACTCATTAAAATGAAATGCTTGTATGTGGGAAAGTGCTATATAACGCTCTTACAAGTGGCCACACTTCATGGAGCGGTCGTATTGTAATAGCATTAATACGATATTGTTAAATTGTAATACGAGTAACCGTTCATTCAAGCACGAAATTCGATTTGGAAATTTAAATTTGATAATAATAAGTTAGCCTGGAATTTATCGAAATCGAATATTTATGACATTCATAATAATGAAATTACGCATAATAATTTGCGATTGTCTGGCTCTTTAACTTTTATAAATATTTTGTAATCCTTACCTTTTACTTTAATCCTGAAACAGTAACTACAGAAATAAGTTCTCAAACCCTCCTATCACGACACCTTTCGATTTACGAAATATTTGTAAACTGCAATCGCTGTTCATTCAGGGTCTAGTGGGGGACAGTGTAACAAGGGGTATAGTGTAACATAAGGAATGTCTCTGACCTTTTCTTAATTTTCTTAGATATGTCTTGACGTTTTTTATTAGTTCCATGTTCCGCCATCTTAAGCAGCTGTCATCAGTACTCCACGGGGTAGAGGATTGGGTCCTGACCCAATCCTCTACAAAGCCCTGGAACCTCACCGACAGAAACACAATACCACCAAAAGGTAGTGTTATTTTCTGTAGTCTTCTGTAAGGTCGAGCTTCCGTCCCCGGGCGGGTGCTTCAAGCAGAAAAGCGGCCATGCATACCTCTCTTATAAACTCTTAAAACCTTCGTTTTGTGTTTGTCGAGATAAGTCCCTATTGTTCTGTGTAGTTAAAATAAGCCAAAGTAATTGTAACGTGTGTTTTCCGTATGCATTGCTTATTGTTCTTTGATGATAGCTGAACTGAACAATGTGTGTGATACCATGCACACCATAACATTAGAAATTAACCTCGTCTTTAAACATTTGAAAGCGGGTCGGACTTTTCATTATGGAAAGCGGTTTTGTATGTTTGTGTTACATAACACGAGCAAAGGGAAATGAATTCCCTTTGGGATCAACGACGGAACTTTATAATTTTAGTTTTATTTATATCTGTACAAACATTATAAATATCAAAGTGAAACTGAGTGTAACACTTTTCCCCTAAGCCGCTGAAATGATGTCGATGAATTCGCAGATAAGCTTATGAAGTTAGGGGGATCTTTGTTACCAAAGTACAAATGCTATTTTATTTTGCGAAAATATAAGTTTAAGGGATTGCGAAAGTTGTTTTTTTATTATTTTATAGGGAACTAATTGTAAGAAGTCAATTCGGGAGCTAGCTAGTAAGATAAAAATACATTCATGACGTAATAATATTTTAATGTAGGCAAATTTAGGTGTAAGTTTTTTTCAACATCTAATTACTTAATTTTCTGCTGCAATATAAAGAGGGGGTAATTTCGAATATTATAATATTGTGAGTAGAAAAAAAAAACAAATTATCTTATTACTAACTAGCATCCCGTCCCGGCTTCACGCGGGTGTAATAAATACTATGGAAATATAATGAATCAGCAATCACCTGATTTTTCAGCTTAGCAAAAGGTTTCTAAGTAGGTTGGCCATGGGCATGGCCATCCAGTTTTTTTTTATTTAGCAAAGAGTTTTTTTTAGGCACAAAAGGTAGGTTGAATATATTTTAATCCCGGAATCCCCAAGGGAACGGGAACTTTGCGGGTTAAATCGCGGGGCGCAGCTAGTAATCACATATTAGAGCAAATTTGCTAAAACCCGTTTGGGTGTTATAATGTTTTATTTTAACTATTACATTGGATATTTTAGAATCGGCAATAAGCTAACTATCATTATGATATAAGTGCGGTAAGTTGAGAATTACAGCCGAGGCGATATTGTTAGCCCGAGCCGTAGGTGAGGGCTATAAGAAGGCAGAGGCTGTAATTATCAAACCGTACGTATGTCATAAGACGTTTTTATAACACATTTGTGAGGAAATAATACTACTTACGTACGTACTTTCTGAAAATGAATTTACACCTTTGTTTGTTTTCCGTGGATTTTTCGGGCAAAAGGCTTAGCGTAGCTCTTTTTCGACATCTGGTGGTGTCAAATTAATAAATTCGTTACTATTTGATAATATTTTCTAATAAAAACAATACAGCGAAAAGAAAAAGAAAAGACTTTTTCACAGATTAGCGATGCGCGCGCATCAACGTTTTTTTAGGCTAAGGAACGAAAAACAGCCAGTGTTACTAATAAAGTATTTTTTGTGTGTATTTGTTACCGATACGTGGTTGTAATTTATTGTCAAAATTAAACAAATTAAAGAATTAAATGTTTATATATTATATTTTATCTCCCAAAGTTAATTTTATTAAGAAAATGTTTACTACCTCTCTGACATAAAACTCTTTGCTAAGATTTAAAAAAGTATCGTTCGTTTTTAAAAGCCACATAATAAGCCGTGCGTTTTACTTTACATTACCGCACGCGTGTGTAATGTGATAGATTATTATGATATTGAAATTGGTGCAATAAGAGACGCTTTACGAGCAAATGTGTTATAAACTAATTTAAAAGATAAGATAAAAACTCTTTATTGCGCAACACAGTAACAAAACAAGCAGATACAAAACAAGTAGAAAAATACAACATTGCACAAAGGGCGGTCTTATCGGTGATAAGCGATTTCTTCCAGACAACCCAATGAGCTGGAAATAAAATAAGCTAAGCGAGTAAGGGAGGTGGTGCGGAACACAAGGCAAAAGTTTTCCTGATAATTAGATAAGAAGAAGACGAGAGGAAAAAACATACAAAATAAAAGAAAAAACAATACAATAAGAGAAATTTTAATATATAGGCAAACATAAATACCCAAATACTTCACAACGCTACCGAAACCGGATTATATTATCTCCTTCGTTTGACGTGCCTGCTATTCAATCACCCATTGACTGTATACAAACGAACACGTGTGCCATTTCAGGTACCTCTACATTGGATTAGAATATACAAAGATTCAACCAACCATAAAAATAAACTACGAACTGAGTACGCTACCCGCTAGGTGTAATTTTGAAGGCGAAATTACTTTGTGACGACACCCGACCGCATTGCATCCCGTTGTTATTACACGGCATACACGTAGCGTGTACAACATTACACATGAATTTATCTACAGCGATTTAATTAAAGGTGAGCGGAATAATTAGACGAAGCGTTTAGGAGCTCGCTATGCGAAAATTAAACTGCCAACAATCCATAGGCTTGCTTGGATGTAAGAGGCGCTCTAGGAGATGCGCGATCTTCTGAGGTAGTGTTGCAATTTCCCGACAATATTTACCCCTAAACTTGGAGTGAAAAGTCTGAAAAAAATATTTAGAAAAAAAAAAACAACTCGGCCCGTGTTTTAGACAGGATCCTGTCTGAAACCGGGATTGAGTGTATTTTTTTCTAGTATTTTTTTTCTTTAGATTTATAGATCTAGAAGTTAAGATTATAAACATAGATAATAACCAGAGTGAATAATCTCAAAAGTATTTGAGATTATTCACTCTGGTTTCTTTTATTAGATTAAACTAGGAATTAGGATTTCTCTAAGTTTTATCTAATAGAAGCAGCTCGAATTGTAGCGAATGTGGTATTTATATCGTAAAATGTGTTATATAATTAGAATAAGGTTAGATACTTTTAACATAAAAAAAGAGGTGTGCTTATGACCACACGACTGAAGTGAAACTTCTTTAGCTCCCATGATCTGAAAATCACAATCTTAACCTGAAGATTTGTTCATTTGACACTAATCCACGCTGGGTCCGTTATCACCCACAATCCTCACTGGGTCCGTTATCATCCATTATCTAATCCGCACTGGGTCCGTTATCACCCACCAATCCGCGCTGGGTCCGTTATCATCCACCAATCCGCACAGGTTCCGCTATCACCCACCAAACCGCTCTGGGTCCGTTATCACCCACCAAGGACTAGATTCATGTATTTTGTGACGGGTATGTTCTTTGTTTACCGATGGGACAGCGTTGAGAATAATCATAACGCGAAACCGTAACACATTCGCCAGTTTACCCCCCAAGTCAAGCATGCCTCAAGAAGTTTCACTTCAAAAATGCTCTTAACACCAAACCAGGGTATCGATTCTGCTACCTTCGTTAAAGTAATAATCGTGTATTAATGGTGTTTCAGTAGTTTTGATTTTTGACACAGTTGTTGTTACTAAAACACAAAATCACAAATACGACTGCTTCCCGTTTGTAATTGTTATGTAAGTATATACATTAAAAATACAGATGTATTTGTTATTTCATATTTATTAACAAGAACTGTGTAAAAAAATTTCGTAAGCATAGCAGACACCCTGACCCTGGTAGTGTGCCCATTTCATCACAAGCAGCATAAGATGGTAGGAAAAAGTAAGCTAACAAACTAGGTAGTCTTATAATTTTTTTAATATGTGAGAAAATATAAAAAAGTTACTTTATATAGAAACAAATGCAAAATTTCTAAAAAAAAATGTGGCTATCAGTATGAATCTTCAGGTCTCCCCAAAGGCGCGTTATCATTGGTCAATTATATCGGATGCTTTTTTTGCGATATCAGTTTTTAGTACATTATGTAAGAGAACAGCTACGAAATTACACAATATTGCGATAATAATGAAGTATGAACAAATAAAGCAATAATGCATCCGATAATATCGACCGATAATAACGCGCCTATGGGCGCCGGCTTTAATATCATATCAGTTTGATAAATGTTCTAAATTCAACGAATGGTAGAATGTGAACTTCGAATAACGTACAAACGTAACCTTACCTTATTTCAATTATTTCTGAATATCGTATTGCGTAATCATTACAACAAAATTAGTCGGGAAAAATCCTCCTTCAAAAATAATCCAAGTAGGTAGGTTTTTGGTCTATAAACTGCATATTCACATGATGTTACATGACACTTACGTGTTAATCATATTATGGTAAAACCTTCCCTTACTTTAACTATGATATTAATACAACTTTTTTTTCTGTAAAATGACTTAATTTAGGCAAAAGCAAAGATACTCAAATAAATTTAAGCCTTTGTCACACTAATATCGCGGGCTGAGTGCAAGCTAAAGCGATTTTATTTTGTAGTATAAGACGGATCGATTTAATACTTGCAAATAAACGAAAGGTGAATCCAAGCGAAGTATCAGCGAGAGGGTTGTATTAGCTCACTTTGTATGAACTATAAAATAAATGAACTGCGTTTTTTAAACAAAAATATCTCTTTAAGTCTATCACAGACAGTAGATTTTTTTCCTGAGATCTTGTCTGCGGAATCATTTATATCCTAAAAGATATAAACAAATTAAAAATATAAACAGACTTACGTGATTATATTTAACGGGATACAAATTATACGAGATTTCACGGAAAACTCTATTTGAATATAAATTTCAAAGTGCTCGGTGGTGCAGTGACTGGCCCATTCGATCTTCGATCTTGGAAGTTAAGCAAGTTTTACACTGTCTGATCATCGGCAGGGTGACCAAATATTTATTATCTCGAGCTATGCTTCGAAAGGCTTTTTAAGCCATAGGTCACGGTATTTTATCTGAGACTCAAGCATGAACTTTGACAGCTCCGTAAGAGTCGCAGCGCATCGTCAAAGTTTCTATGAAAACTAAGCATACATACAACATTTGATGAGACTATTACGGATGCTCCGTGCTTGGGCCGCTCCATTCGTAAGCACCATACTGTACAGCTCCGTAAGAGTCGCAGCGCATCGTCAAAGTTTCTATGAAAACTAAGCATACATACAACATTTGATGAGACTATTACGGATGCTCCGTGCTTGGGCCGCTCCATTCGTAAGCACCATACTGTATGCTCCCGCAGTGCGGACAAAAGCGATGAAAACTTTGTATTCCTTACTCAATAAAAATATAAGCCAGTTCTTTTTCAGGATTAGTCTCGTTGCCGTACACCCACATTTGTTTACTGAGAGTGATGGATACAGCAATCAGTAACCGCCTTAAGTAATCAATACTGCCACTATCAGGAATATCGAGAGACCAACATAGCAGGATCTCCGATTTTCACGTTAGCATTAAGAACTGCTTTGAGTGCAGGGAAAAATGCGAGTCATGAAAATGGTGGTCGTTTGACTCAAATGGAGTCTGAGATTGTTTTTCGCGTCCCTAATCCTGATTGGCTTTAGTTCTATTCTCAAAATCACTGTCGCTTATTTATTGTAGCCTAACATTTGTATTTTATTTAAGTAATTAGCTATTTGATTGATAAGTCTCGTACCTTGAATTGGGGACGGGGATAAAGTAAGTACATTTACACACAATAAGGTTGTAGTTACCAGCATGAAAATATGCCTTGAAACATAAAGTAAAAAAAAAGGATGATTTCAAAGTTTTCGTTTCTTATTATAAGTAATAACCTCTTCGCAAGTTTATTATTTAGTATTTGTTTAGATTCAGAATTATATTTTATTTGTTTGTGGAACATTTCTGCAGTTTAAGTGTTGAACTAATAAAATTATGTTTTGAATGCGATCCAAGCATTGTTTTTAACCTTATATAAATTTTAATGAAACTATAACTAGAAAAAAACCCACGTGGACCAGGCAGCAGACGGGGCTCGAACCCGCACCCTTCGCTATCCGGGCGAACGCACTGACCAATTATGCTACCACGGCCCTAATTATTATATAATAATAATTTATATATAATAAATGAAAATATATAATTATTGTTATAGCGTAATTGGTCAGTGCATTCGCCCGGATAGCGAAGGGTGCGGGTTCGAGTCCCGTCTGCTGCCTGGTCCGCGTGGAATTTTTTCTAGTTATATTTTCTTTAGTTAAATCTACATCAAGCAGTTAAATGCTTAAAAACTAAAAATTATAACTTATATAAATTTGTACAAATATTTGAGAAATGTAATATCTTTTATTATTATTTTTATAGACAATACTAAAGTTACACCTAAAAGAAAAAAAAACTTTGTTTTACATTTCATTTTTGCGAAAAAAAAACATAAAGTAACCTGTTCTTCTTCTCCAGGGCCACTTTCATCACTATTACTGTAAATATATTAAAATAAATCCAGCGGTTTAAACGGGAAAGCTTAACGGACACATATAAGAGACAGAAATAAGTTCATATTTGTAATATTTCAGTGGCTTTTAGTGCTTAGTAAAACATCTTTGCTTAAAACTTTCCAGACGAAATTAATTAATTTTGAAATTCCGCTAGGTGTCTTTTGCATAGATAAACAAAATCAGTGCAAACGTCAGTCTTGACTAGTGGAGTAGAAGAAAAACTTTCCTGAGGATAGGTACCTGTTTGCAGAATTCTATTGTATTATCTGTTGGCTGCCAGCAAATCAAGTCTATTATGAACACATTAAATAAAGCAAGTTTCAACGGGTTTGATGCACTGATTTTATTTATTTATTGACGTTTCGCAGCCTTTACAGGACTGCGTCGTCACAATAGTTAATATAACCCGTTGAAACTTGTTTTATTTAATGAGTGATGTGCGTGAAAATCTAAGAAACAAATATGAACACATTGCTAAAGTACCTATCTATAGTGGAGTTAATTTTATAAAACTACTTCGATAGGCACTAATTCGCCGATACCTCGTTTGTGCAAACTTCTCATCAAATATAGTCGGACCTTAGATGTCAATAACGACTCGCTGGCGAAGTCTAAACAAGGGCTTCTGGAGGCTTATGTGACATGACATACATCTAAATGTTACGCATTTTGCCAAAGATGGTACAAACGTAAGACACAAAACTTAATTGGTAACAACAATTTTGAAATAGTATGTTGATCTGTAGCTTTTCGATGTCTTCCTCGTGATGTATTCATTAGTAAGTAAATAATATATAAGTAAAAGTTTTGTAAGAATTTGTTAATAAGTTTGACAGTATGATGTATTGGTTAGCATTTTAGCACTATATTCTATATTAAGTAAGTTTTATGTATGTTCTTATGTAGCAACCGTTGGCTAACCTAAAGAAGGAAAAAAATAAAAAAAAAATCATAAAGTATCAAGATTGTCTGATCAACCTTTAGTAGTAGCTACCTAAGTACTCAGATGTCAATGCCAAAAATTTGCGTGAATAATGACAGTTACCAAAGTTTTCGCAACAAAAATGTGCACAGAAAAAGCTTTCTTTTCGAGACGCGACCTTGTGAATTAAAAACAGCTATGTCATGTTGTTGTAAGTTGTAAGGCGACGCCCGTTTTTGTAACAGAAAACAGCAATTTATCTACTCATATCGAAGCGTCGGCTGGGGAAGCAACCTCCACCTTATTGAAGACTGCAGCTAATCGTATAAATTCCACGGGTTAGGGGATTTTAGTTCAGGGAGTCTACCACGTAACTGTATTGATATAAATTAATTGTCAATTCAAACAATCGTAAACCATTTTCATTGGAAGAAATGGTCGTGTTACTAGCTTAAATTTATACTTTTTTATACCGAATATTCATAAAATATGATATCTTTAGCTAACTGTCGGCTACGGGAAATCAACGAAAATAGGTTGGAAATGTCAATATTATGATACTTGATAACTTATAATATGTTTCAGCCTGTAAACACGTAATTAGTAAACCGCACCGAATTAAGTATCTTTAAAAATGAATTTACGCTCATACATGTTATATTGATGTATGGGATGGGGTAAAAGCACACGAGTAAAGAAAAGTTGCTAAAAAGCCAGGTTTTGTAAAAAAATAATTACTGTCCAAATTTTTAAATTCCATGCTTATGCAATGGTACTTATTTGGATGTATGGGTTAGGGTAAAGTAAAAAGTCTGGTTTATAAAAGAAAAATATTACTGTTCCAATTTTAAAATACATGTTCGCGCCATGTTGAAATTTGCAGAGCACACGTACGACGGACGCCATCCTTTCTAATTGTCGCGACGCCCGGTACTACGTTTCACGTCACGTAGGTACCGAAATTCACGTCACCCGTGCTCCGTAGTGCCGTTTTTTCGTCCCTTCCGCACTTGGCGTATCTCGTACGCACTTCCATTATCTTTACAACATCTGCCGGGTTTGCGCATTTTCCATTATTGCCCTGATAGGTACCTACTGTATTTTTTGCAGCTTCGACCTAGTGAACGTTGATATGAATAAAAAAGACTTCATTGTTTTTAACTCAAAAGAGTCAGGTCACGTCATTATATGGTAGGAAGGAGATTGCGTTCTAGTGTTTTGGTGTCTTAATACACTGTTATTGTTCTATTTATTCACCTCAGCACCAAATTGAATAAGATTTTAAAGAAGGTGTAAGGCTAACACGGAGCTATAGACGCTCGGTATTACCATATTTAGCGATCGGTTATCTACTATCTATTCATTGTATTCATGTCGAACATTAGCGCCACTACCTTAGTATTTCTCTCAACGTGATTTTGGAGTACATTTTTAAAGATAGCTATTTTGGACTGAATGAAAATGTAGTAGGTAGGCATAAATTTAAATATTCTCCCTCTACCCGTGTCAATAAAAGGTAGTGTGGTTTTATTGTACGGATGCTCCAATAAAATTGCATCCGCCCTTCCAAGTGCTAAGCGCGATAGATAGGGATATAAGAACGGCTACAATAGGGATGATGACTAATTTTTTTTTCTTCGTTTATCAGGTAGATTATCAAAAAGTATTGGACACGTATTTTTTCTTTTTTCACATAATATAAACATTGCAGAGATATATTGATCTTGTGTGTGATATTGTCACGTTTGAGTACACTTATAAGGGAAAATTCACTCAAAAGTGACGTCACGAGCCCCTACTCCCAAAGTTTGACGCGCTATAACTTTGTTATTTTTTGGTTGATTGACAAATAAAAAATACGTGTCCATTATTTTTTGATCATCTAACTGACGGACTAAATAGAATTTCGTTTACTGTACCCCGTCATCACCCCTATTGAACGAGTAGGTTAAAAAAAATTGGTTAACACAGGTAGGGCTTAGGGGATTTTCTGCTCGAAATAGAGCGCCTTCCACCTTACAAAAGATTAAGAAGACACAGTAAGTAAGTAAGTAACACTACCTTTTGGTAGTGTTGTGTTTCTGTCGGTGAGTTAGGTTCTAGGGTAGAGTCCTAGGGGCAGGGGATTGGGTCAGGGTAGGCAATGGCGCGTTACTACTTGTATCGCCACCACCAATTGCTATGGTGGCTGCTTGCCATCAAGCAGCCAAAGACTTGTTTGCCATCCTATTAACATAAAAAATCTAAGCTTAATTATTGCAAAAAAATATGGCGTTAGGTTTATATTAATTTTGATAGACGACCGGTGAGGGTTGGTGGTCAAATCGAAATCTAAAATTATGTGCGGACTTATATTAATTTCATTGTTATCCATTCAATAGTTTTTGTGTGACCGAGTAACAAACACACAAACTTTCACATTTATAAATAGGATATAATAGGATAGAATTTTCAAAGAGAGATTTCTAGCAAAGCGTCTGTACTTATTAGTGTTGTGATGAGGCTTAGATAAATTTACATGACAGACGGAAAAACTAAATTCGCTAATCACGTACCCACTCCTAATTACTAATTTGAAATCCAATGCTAAGATATTTTGTCTTACTCATCAAGGATGTTCTGTTATTCGCTCCAATAAATCATTTACACTACGACAGTAGAAAGGCAAAATCGCTTATACGCTATTTGGGTCGAGAATGAGTAATATATATCACCGTCTGCTGCCTCATCCACGTGGATTTTTTTTATTAAACTTTTCTTTAGATTTAAACATCTAACAGTTAAATACTTAAAAAAATAAAAAATATATAATCCATAAAAATATATATCATTTGAATCAGATTTTTCTGCGTCGAACTCTTTATATTTCGTAAAGATTATAGTATGTTTTTGGCGCTTAAGCAACTAAATATGAAGATTTTATTTGTTCAGAACGCTGAAGTGACATAAATTTTGGTGTTTTTCGAACCAATGGCGATGGCGAACTCAAGGAGGGCATACTACTATGTAGCGTATGATTTGATGTTTGCTTAACAAAACCTTTAAGCGACATCTAATTCGTAAAGGCACAATGCAACTTTTTCATAGAAGGATATTTAGAAAATATCATTTTACAAATGTGCTTTATTTTTATGGTGCTTCTTCTCATTTATTTAAATTATGATTATTTTGTGAAAAAAAAAAACACTAATGCTCGTTTCTATAAAGTTATAAAGTGGCGTTTATGCAATTTTGCTTTTCCATTGTCGATTTTTATGTTTTTGTCATTTCGCGGTTCATTTATTACAGACAAACTTTCTTATTTATAATATTAGTTGGATATTTTTATAGAAATACTAGAAATTTAAACATACATAAACATACAAGTTAATCCCATCTCCTCGAATATTAATTTACACAGATGGCCACTACTATGTTTATTTACTACCCGGCCATAACTCTATTATGTCATAGAAAAGTAAGCAAGAGCATACAGTACTGATTTACCTAAAGAACGTACACCGCATTAAAAATATAGTTTTAAACTATTCAACATCCAGGAGCTCTATTTTTGAATCACTCGCCTTGCGTGGAACGCTGGATTTATACTATTATTGATTCAACATAATAAATTCCGTATTTTTGAAATGCTCGACGTCAACGAGCGGTCTCGACCACTCGTTGCGCGTTGGCGAATGGTAGAATAATTGCCAAATTAATGTCAGATATTTTCAAGATTATTTCTTATTTTTTTTTAATACAGGTAAGATGACGATAACAAAAAAGGCATAAGATTAAATAACCAGTTATTGTTAATTAAACATTTATTTTTCACATCGGGGTAATGGCTTTTTATCATTTTCCGTGTAATTAATAAAAATAAATATTTTGTATTAAACTGGGAACACTGTAAATGAACGATTCAAAAATACGGAAAATCAATATCATGCGATTTAAGTCGCATTCGTCGCTATTATGTCAGGCGAGCGAATCAAAAATAGAGCTCCAAAACAGCTACGTTACCTACTCAAAATAGAGGGAGCATTTAGAAACTGTTGCGTTCAAAATTTCCAAGTTACTACTAAATGTGGAGCATGCAAGTGCCCCATGGACGGCGAGTGCGAGCCCTGGACAACCGGGTCGAGAGTGGCTCGTTAGCCAAGGGCCGAGTTCCGGGGACAATAATGACGCAGTAGGAATGCGGATTAAACAGTAACTCGAATGCGCACAGTACGCAGATTAAACAGTAGCTTGAATGCGCATTCTGTATATGTTTACGAGTGTGTTCTTGATGTTTGCTTTATTTTAATAAGGTTTGCTAGCGGGTTCACATGACTTTATCTGTTTAGTATAATTTAGATTTTTCATACAAACTTACATTATATTCAAGTTTAGTTTCCTTGATAGAATCGAGAGTTTATATCCATAATAAAATTTATCAAAATTGATTCGGAGGCTTAAGTGTAATACGTGACAGATAGACTGCCCTATAATGAACTTAGAGACTTTCGCAAGACACTTCCTTTTAGGGAGAAACCTTAATTATTTAAAACTTAAACCTTTCTTTACTAATGTCTCGTATATATCCTACTCATATTATAACACACACAAATACTATTAGACGACCGATTACTAATTTGACAATGTACGCCGGGTTTCATGGTGCCGCCAACTCAAGAGGTCCCGGGTTCGAATCCCAGTACCTAAACCATAAATTGTATCATATTTCATTGTCAGTTAGTTTTCCAGATATAGATTCCTTGTGCTTACTTAATACTTAGATAGTTAATGTTATCATCCGCTTTATTATGTAATTGAGTTTGTTCCTCCGAAGTTTCTACATGATCGTAATGCCTCTCAAAGTTTCTGTTTGCTTAACGTACACTGTGTTATAATATGCCCAGTTTGTGGTATTAAAGTTTGACATCTATCTTAAGCCGCAGTTTTGAAGTTCAAACGACTGTGAAATCGACGTTTGCTGAAACTTTCGATTAACAACTATGTTTGAGTGATTATGCGATTCAGCCTTTTATAAGTAAATAGAAACTTCATAGTTTTATGAAATATTCTACAGTGAATTTTACTTGTCTGTTGAGGTTCTTATTGATTAAAATGGTGGCGCTGGATAGTGAAGTACATGGTGTTGGTTCGATTTCAGCCTGATACATAACGATGGGAGAAAAAAACCGGCCGAGTTGTTGTTGGACTCGCGCACGAAGGGTTCCGTACTATTATTATCTTTATAACATTAGACACTATTATGTTTTTATTTATTTTTAAGCATTTAACTGCTAGATGTTTAAATCTAAAGAAAAGTTTACTAGAAAAGTCCGCGTGGATTTTTTTCTATTAAACTTTTCTTTAGATTTAAACATCTAGCACTTAAATACTTAAAAATAAATAAAAACATAACTATAATTGCTATTTCTTCTTTCAAATGTTTAATACTTGAAAAAGTATTCATTTGACATTGTGGGTTACCTACAATGCGAAGAGATGCCTTGCAGCTTAAGGCTAGGAAAATTTCGACGCGGCGAATAGAGCCGTGGTAGCATAATGGTCAGTGCATTCGCCCGGATTGCGAAGGGTGCGGGTTCGAGTCCCGTCCGCTGCCTGGTCTGCGTGGATTTTTTTCTAGTAAACTTTTCTTTAGATTAGACACTATTTATAATATCGAGCATAAACAGAAAAAAATCTCGACTGTTGTATGTAGGGTTACCATCCGTCCGAATTAGTCCGGACTTAGTCCGAATCTACAAATTGTCCGTATATTTTAAATTAGATTGAATATGAATAATGAAAGTACATATTGATTTAAAAACCGTAACTAAGTGAGTAATGGTACCGTTTTGGGACTTAAAAGCTCGGAGTTTTTCGAAATATCAGGATTTTTGTTAGGACTTTTGAAATTCCTAAATGGTAACCTACTTGTATGGGAACCCCCCTTAAATACTTATTATATATTATTTAAATGTTTTATTCTTTAAGTGGCTATACAAGTAAATTATATGTGAAAATTTTAAGCGTCTTAATGTTGCCGTTATTATTATTATAGAGCAAAAACCGCCTAAACCATCACGTGTGTTGTATTGGAGCCCCCCTAAAATATTTATGTTATTCTGTTTTAGTATGTCTAACTATCACAGTTCATGAGATTCAGCCTGGTAGCAGACAGATGGACAGACCAGATGGACAGACAGACATATGGACAGCGGAGTCTTAGTAATAGGGTCCCGTTTTTACCTTTTGGGTACGGAACCTTAAAAATAGCCTTTGCTGAGTTTCTTACCGGTTTTTCTCAGTCTCCTACTGTATATTGATGAACCGGTTGCAGAGCTTCTAGACAGTCATGACTGCTTGCAACAGGCTAAGCTGAATAAATAATTCTTCAGTTTAGGCTGTTAGTTCGAGTTTGATATATCACGAATTACGTCGTATTCTACTCCAGTTAAAATCAATAAAAGTTAGAGTAGTATGTCGATCATTATACATCGATAGTGTTTTAAAGTTTTCATTTTTGGGAAACAGGTCCCATTAAGAAATAATTATTCAATCAGAAAAACCCTATGATAGATTCAGACGAACGAAACAACATTCACACTTTACCCACGTGACTTCTTCACGTGGGCAATGTTGCTTACACAAGGTACATTTTTTTTAAAGATTTTAATTTATTTCTTTGTCAGTTGTATAATGATTATGTATGCAAACAGCTTTATAGCATTATCAGGGTCCAGAGTTTCAGTTGCGTGCTCTGCGTAAGCGATGAAAGTTACGCAAAAACCATGTTTGACGAAATTGTTCCACTGTTCCACTTTGAAAGTTTCACAAAAAGACCGCGATAGAATATTGTCTTTCTTTTGCAGTTGACGTATAACCTATTTATGTTAATGAAATTTGTTTTTGGAGAGGTATGTGATATTCAGTAGGTTTTTTGGTTTCCTCAAATTATTGCGGAAAAAACCACGGGGAACTGTTAGTAGCGTATAATCACCACAACTGCTGCGTATCTCTGGTTGCCAGCACAATGTTTATATAGTAAGTAGTTCTCAAAACTATTCTACCCCCCGGTGAACTTTCACAACGGGAAATTAAACAGCTGGGCGTATCTTACTTTGTGTGTTATTTGTTCGCCCTCAACAATTTAATTGAAAACTACTCTCATTTGATTCGTGGTATTTGATTTAAAATTGATGGGCTCTTTTAGGCAAATAGCGAGATTTTATTTGTTTTTGTTAATAGGGAGGCAAACAGGCATAAGTATGCCTGAGGGGTCAAGTATCCACAGTACCTTCATAATTGGACCTTCAAAAAAGTACCCACTCGACCTCCTATCAATAACATGATGCCCACTGGACCTTCGTAATGGTACTTACTAACATGATAGTACCCATTCGACCTCCTATCAAGAACATGGTGCCTTCTGGACCGTCTTAATTGATATTTATTTATTTATTTAAACTTTATTGACCAAAATATAAACAATGGTACAAAAGGCGGACTTAATGCTAAAAGCATTCTCTCCCAGTCAACCTTTGGGAAAAATGAGAAACACGAACAGCGGTATAAAGCTAAATACGAATAAATGATAGTTGGTAGATTGGTAGTTAAATATTTCATTGGACCATTTGGCTTATTATATGGTGAGCGACGACCGTAATGTTATCTTTTTTTTTGAAGTGTGTATGCTGTTGGTCGCAGATGACCATTAAAATGACATTGGGCTTGGGATAGGCCGTTTGTCTACCGCGACCGTTACCGTGACGTCAATGAGAACGAGATAACGAAGCGCCGAGGTAGCAACACATACATTTGCTATAGCCTAGCCATAGCTAATTCACCGCAAGACCGTCACGTCAATTGTTCTCATACAAAGGCTGATGGGTTCTCCCCTGCGACGGAATGTCCTCTCGTTGCGCTTCTAGGTCACTCACACGGTGCGGGTGCGCAGCTAGTTGTAAATCGGGTGCTGCAACTACACTCTCGACGCGCATTAGGTTAACCATGATCATAATGCATGTCGGTGCAGGAGTATTTTTTGATTTTTACTGTGTAGGACCCTGCTCATTTCATCAAGCTCTAGAACTGGATGAAATGGGCAAAGAGGAGTCCGCAGACACCTTCTTGCTCCGTGTTCTTTAAGTTTATACGAGATGCAATAAATAAATAAATAATTAAATAAATATTTCCAACACTCACACCAATTAGCCTAGCCCCAAAGTAAGCACTATAAGACTTGTGTTTGGGATGCTAGGGTAACGGATACAATACATAAACTGTACATATATAAGTATATTTATATAGAAATAGATATTAAACATCCATGAGTGGAGTACAATTGCTCGTATTCATCACACAAACATCTGCCCCCACCGGGATTCGAACCTGGCACTTCTCGAGTCGGCGACATCATGAAACCCGGCGTACAAACCACTCGGCCACGGAGGACGTCGTCGTGGGGCAATAAATTACCCCACTCCACCGGATGTTGATACTGGAGTCCAGTCTTGTAGATGATGTGGCAGAAAGTTTGTCACCCTACCCACCGTACTTGCCGGCAAAAACAGAACACCACCAAAAGCAAGTGTTGCATGTTGTGTTACTTTGATTCAGAAGGAAAATCCGCTGAGCCTTACCTCACTTCAAAGTTGTGTTATTTAACCAGACGGGTGATCTAATTTATGCAGAGAAGCAGTTATGCACGCTAGTCTAGTGTATATGCATAGTTTTTTTTACGCACGATCACGAGATCTTAAATCGAGTAAGTAATAAATTGAGCTAACAATGAATTTAGCGCCATTAATTTAATTGCTGCATCAATGGCTGATCACAATATCCCGTGTTAAAGATATGAATTAAGTTTTTTTTATAAAAACAAGCTTTGATTGAATGCTCTAAATATAACAAAAGCCCGCTGCAGAGAGGGCCATTCGTCCGCATTGGATTTGAATGAAGGCGTCAAATATCTGACTGTGCATTGTCATTGTCATTAACTTACGTGTATGGAAAATTTTATTTTAATCTGTTGAACAGGCATTGCTAGTAACGTATTTACTAAGAATAAATATGATAAATCGCGATCATTACCTAATGATTAAAAAAATACACTGTTCAAGGGGATTGATTTGATAACAAGTTAATAGCAGTTAGTTAGTGTACCTTCCTGATAATAAAAGAAGCCAATGATAGCATTTTTGCGTGTCGACATCACATGAAAAAAGGAACCTATAGATTTTGCCCTGTGATTTAAGAGTAGGCTTTGTTTTATATCAGGGAACACCTGTTTTTCTTGTACGATCGCACGGGGATAGGAAATTTGTAGTCATGAAAGAAATAACTACGTCAACATTATTTTTATGATATCTTGTTTGGGATTATGCTCTTTTGGTGGTTTTCCAAGCAAGTGTTTAAAAAAAAATCGGTAAATCTGATGAGTGCCTGTTCTTTGTCGAGTAAGTAGTATGGTAATTTTTAACAGACAGTAAGGCTTGCGTTATGGGATAGTAGGGTAACGGATAGAATAAGTATATTTTTTACATAGATAAATGATTGGTCTCGCTTCAGTCGAGTGGAGCGAAACCAATCATTTATCTATGATTTTTTATTTAGAAATACATATTAACATTCATGACTTAGGTACAAATGCTCAAATTCAACATACAAATATGTGCTCCAACGGGATTCAAATAAACAGATCGACGCAGAAAAAAAAATCTGATTCAAATGACATTTTCGACCAAAGTGGCTTATTAGCGATTTTGCCTTTCCACTCTCGATATGTACTAGGAAACAGACGCAGGCAGGCAATTCCACTCCCTAGCTGATTTCAATATAAATATTCAAGAAATTATAATGAAATTGGTAAAGCTCCGCGCATACTCCGTCCATTGGACATAGATTTAACCAGGTATCAATCATTCGATTTATTTTTCCACGGAGGTTATATACTCACATCCATCATTGCTTATATCCATATCGCGTAAATTTTATTAGGAGCCCAAGCGAAGGAAGTCAAGCGATTTAAAAAATGAATTAGGCAATAGTAGGTTTTTGTATTTGATAAAAAAGGGACGTATTTTTTTATTCCTTAATTCTTAAGAAACATAATTCCCTTTACGATTTTTGTCATTACCATCAAGTGGAAAACGAAAGTTTATCTATTTATTTAAACTTAATTGACCAAAATTATAAAAAATAATTCAAAAAGCGGACTTAATGCTAATAGCAATCTCTACCTGTCAATATTTAGAAAAAACGATTAACACTAACGGCGATAGCTAAAAATATAACATAAAGAAAATTCATAAGTTTGTAGGTTTTTCTTCGGTTATTCATAATTATAACTAGCAGGATATATAATCTTAAAAAGTCATTGATATTCTACCAGATCCTTCAGTTTTAAATAAACGGAAAAAATAACGTGTAAACAAAAATACTTAAATACAACAAACAATATTTACCTATAATAACTTATACTTGTACCATACATATTCTGGTATTTATAAAAACGTTTGTGTTCATTTTGTCAGGCAATAAATTTCTTTCTGTACACAATTTTGAACAGAGTATTAAATATTCGGATCAGTTGATGGGATTCTGATATTAAATTTGTTTCAAAATGCTTTAGTACTTTATGATGAAATTGTTAGAGAGTATTAGGACTAATAATTTCGCAAAGTTGGAGTTCAATCATGTTTTGATTGACACTTTGTTATAAAATCCTCATATAGTCATACTAAAATCAGATAAATAATCAAAGATATATATATATATTTTTAGGTAAAATGTTTTACTTCAGAAATCAATTTTATTCAATAGACACAACCTCATCACAAGGATACACGAATTGCGACGCACTCGATCATACGCGGGGAAGCTCCTATCACATCTTCCAGATCATTTTTAAAACTAGTGCGGCCGAACTTAGAGCTAAACAATAGGGACGTTGCTAATCGATTAAAGCTCGGTTATTTCGTCTAACAATATGAAGATAATAATAATTAAAGAACACTGACATTTTATTAAATCTCTTCTTTGAATCCAATCAATACCTAATTTGTTGAGTTTGATATTTCCCTTAATGTGTATTGTTTAAGAAGTTTGAAGCATTAGACGTACATTTGCAGAAACTCTTCCCACGCATAAGAAACTTTGTAATCATCGCAAACGTGAAGTGTTCAGATTCTAAGGCTAAGGCTATGCTAAAAACAGTGATGGTCCTTTCACATAAACCGAAAAAACTGGCCCTACGAAAATCGCAAATCCACTACTGCACATTGAAATCTATACTAATATTATTAAGGTGAACACTTCGTTTCTATTCTCTTGTTAATCTCGATAGCTTAGCGCGATTTGTTTATTTTGTGTTGGATAGTACATTTTTCGATGTAGGCTTAATGCATGACGCTGCAAAAATATTACTTAAAAATTGTCCCCCTTTAAATGTTTAAAACCCCGTTTAAAAAAGTCTACGACAGCATAATATCATCTTTTACTATTACTACAACCTTTTTCCTCAAATTAACGCGGGTGAAACGTATAGAGGGACGTCTCGTTGATTATTATTGTAATAAAACACAAAATAAAATTAATTTTATCTTACACAAATTGGCAATTTGTTAAGCTCGCCAAGTCAATAAAGTATGGCATAAAAATTTTGGAATCTTGGGCACGTCAGTGGCAACAAAGAGTATAGTTTTGTGACAAAAGCTAAGCTATGCGCCTAATTTGTGGTCATGAAATTCTGTTGTTGACCCGTTCTAAATATTACTTGATTTCAAGATGTGTATAGTCAATTAGTTCGTGTTTATTATTCTTCTTACTGGGAATCAAACCAAGGCACTGAGTAAAAAAAAATTAATTTTGCTGAAGTTTTTAAACTTCTATGTTTTTAAATGTCCCAGAGATCTTTCATTCCACGGACAATAAAATTATGCAATGAGCTTACTTCCGCGGTGTTCCCTCAGTACTATCTTCAAGAGATGCTTAAATAAAGAGGCAGCGGCATAGCTGTGTCACTGGCATTGCTGATTTCGATGGGCGAATGTAACCACGTAACATCAGGTAGCCCGTCCGCTGCCCCCCCTTGTAGTTCTGTCCTGCAAAGAGTGGGGCGGTGGAGGGAGCTACACGGGCACGCCCAAGTAGCCCTCCGCAGCGGACGGGGGGTGGTACGGTGGCCACTAGGCCGCGTACTCAGCCACCATGAGAGGGCCATCCTGCGCACGTCTGCGGGTCCCCGCGATACCTCGGGAGACCCCTGCCATGGAGCCCCGGCTAGGCCGGGAGGCTGCTAGGTGCAAAGACGCGGAAGAAGCGGCTTCGCGCTAAGCAGCTTAGAGGGTATTCACAGGATTTTTTAGCGTATATAAAAAAAAGTTAGCCCGTCCGCTCGTCTGCTTTCGAAGGCAATAAAAAAAATGCATTAAAAGCAACACCGACGACGCAATTAGTACTTAATAGGAAACGACACCGTGTAAACAAACCTTTCTTCTACAGACAAATTATTTTAAATATGCTAATTTAACCATTATCCAATTCTTGCACACGACATCGTGCAAGTTTTACATTGTTGTGTGTACGTTTACTTCATATTTTACAACAATATTTGTCCAAAGTGCCAACAAAGTAGCGCGCCTGCTCAGTTTACGGAATGGCCTTAGGCGGGTGACACACAACACAAGTTATCACCGCAACGTGAACGCCTTGTCTCCCGTGCATAATACAACAATGAGTACATTGTTGCTTCACTGTTTGAAGAGAACGCGTGAGTGAAAGCAACCTCACCTAGCAAACTTTTGAAATTTTATAAACAAGTTGCGCCGAGCACGGAACGAAATAGGGTTAAGTCTAAAATAAATAAATTGAGTCAATGAACGTGGATTAAATCCCCCCTCCCTCCCACGACAACGGCTAACTAGAGCCGAGGTTAGAGTCTCAGAGATGCCCTCTAGTTGAGCCGACTCCCTCAGGTTCGAGTGGTCTAGAGACTCCAGACGGAGAAGAGACTCCCCCCGTGGGGAGATGCCATCTGCCTGGAAAACCTCTAAAGGCACTCGCCAATTCTCGGTTTGAGGTCCCCTTAGGATCTCGCCATCTCCAAACCCGGTAATGCTGTAAAGGTCATCTGCGACCATCAGCATACACACTCAAAAAATAAAGGATTAAATCCTTCTAGCGCTGTTTATATCACGAAATCCTTGTTTGGATTTAGGATTAGCTCGGATTACTTAAAGTCATTAAGAAGTTAGAGTTGACTACTTATTTACATTTATTTTATGTGCTAAAGCCTTTTTCGCCATATCAAAGAAAACTAAAAATCTAATCTTCATGCATTTTTCCTTGTAACATTGACAAATTATTCTCATGGCAACATTGGGAGGTTTATTTTATCACTACAGTGTTAATTTTTACTGTCATAAATCAAGCTGAAGTTTATAGCAAAAAATTGTACTCGAACACAAAACTGTTTTATTACAACACCAATTGAATAGGCATTTCAAATTTAAAACACAGGGCAGTTTGTAATTTTTCCCAGTGAAGTAATTGACAGGAAAGTAATAAAGGGCCCAAATGAAAAATGCTTTAATACAGTCCGTTATGAATGGAGAAAGATAAAAATGTAAAAGAATAAATAACAAAGGGCCACATTCATCGAGCAAAATTCCATTTTAAAACAATCGAGAGCTTTCGGGCTGACTTAAGACATCATTGATCTGCTCTGCCGGATACTAATTTAACGCATCCGACTCTGAAAGAGTCCCTTAGCTGGGGTGACATCAATCAAACTTCGACAAAGTAGAACGCCCATCCATCAGCGCGGATCGTGTGATGCGGGACTAATGACCTATGCAGTACTGACCGATGGTAAGCTTGATCGTTTTTTTAGGCTTTGTTATAACAATAGTACAGCTATATAATTAACTAAGGGATACGATATCGAAACAAAAATTACCGATACCTAGTCCCTTGTTTAGCCCAGATAAACCTAGTGTCCTATATTTACGACGGTTAAATTTAAAAAATATAACTAAATACCCACAAAACTTTCGCATAGGAAATATTATAAATATTATAGAAGATGCTTTGTGTCATTTTTTTGTAACACTTTGTGACAAGAAGCAGGAAATGAGGATAGTGATACTCTGATTACTTTGCAAAGAAAAATATTATCTACTTCAATCCCTCCAAAGGATACAGAGGATAAGGACCTTCTACAAATTGAGGATAGATAAAGAAAAACTGATGCTTGGTAAACAAAATAGTCTAAACTAAAGGGATTAGCCTGAACTTCACAATGATTTTCAAGAAAAAACGTCACTTTGTGTGGTTTGAAATTTTGCATAAACGAGCATAATTTTAGTGGTGGTTAGTATCTCTGAGTAATATTATGTACCTCGTTAAGAAATAATCGTCATCGTTCAATCTAACGATGCCCACTGCATAGCATAGATCACCTCCAAAGATTTCTATGTTGATCAGTCTTGAGCTGTCTGCATCCAGCGTTCTCCGTGACCTTCAATAGATCGTCGATCCACCTAATGAGCACCTGCCCACTGAGAATTATCCAGTGAGTGATTGTTGCTCGAGAAACTTTCCGCCCTAATGGACATTGGTTCTCCTCGCTATGCGTACCACCAACTGCCGCTTCAGCTGAGCAATTTTCCAGCGACGTCTATGACTTTAGTCTTCCTGCAGATTTCCTAACTTCTGATCCTACCTAGGTATCACGTAGGGAAAGACGATTTGTTATGGATTTAAGCCCTGGATCTTAGATATGTTCCGTGGACGAAGACACAACAAAGCACCACATCTTAACAAAATAACTGTGTGATCTGAAGTATAAGGGCTATTAGATCTTGTTGAAACTTTGTCGAGTCTTTTTGTGATATTAACGGAAAAATGGCAATAGCTTTGATGTAATACATTATAGAAACGCTGACAGGCAGAGAAGATAAACTTGGCACACCCAACAAGAGCAAACGGAAAGTTGAAAAAAATGTTGTTCCACGTTCAAATAAAATCCAACGCCACCAAAGTTATAAAGGACAAACTACAAAAATTGTGGTCAGGAAGTATGTGTTACGTATTTCCCAATTCATCACTTATTATCAAATAAAACTATTATTATATATAGTAACAATGATTATAATGCATATACAGTTTTTTTATAGATAGGTCCGACAAATGACTCCACCCCACCTGATGTTAAATGAAGGTGAAGTCCAGACGGGAAGATAGCTGCAGTTCTACCTGCCACACCAGCCATCCTCACCCTGCCGGCCTGCATGTTGCTTCTTCACACCTCTTTTAACTTTTAAAGGATCCCAGGTTATCGTGGGAGAGCCACGCAGTAGCTTAGGCTACTGCATGAATGGGCCGGCTCGACCGGAGGAATACCACGACCTCACAGAATACCGGCGTGAAGCAGTACATTGTACTGTGTTTCGCCGAGTGAGTGAGGCTACCGGAGGCCCAAACCCCCCCCCCCCCCTTTTCCTCATGATGGCGCAGTTAAATAGGATAATACCCCAGAGGGGTACCAGCTGTTTTTACGCTGGAGAATCCCCCTCTGGACGTCCATGCCCAGAACTGTCTCCTTCTGGACGTGGACGTCGAGGCTGCCCTTCGTATTCTGGGGAGGGCAAAACCGCGCTCATTACTGAAACTGCTCGAGGCCAGAGCAAGCGTCATACGTCACCCCCTGCCATGTTTAACGTGGATTTCTGCAATATCAGGAGCTTACACTCCAACCTTAATGCTGTTCACTACCACCTTCAGACAGTGCAGCCGGTCTTGCTTTTTTTGACTGAGACGCAGATATCCTCTCCAGCCGACACCTCCTACCTCCAGTACCCTGGGTATAATTTGGAACATTCCTTTGTACCACGGGCTGGGGTATATGTGTACGTTAAAGAGTGTATCAGTTTCCGTCGCCTCAGCAGGACCTCTCCATCTTATGGTTGCGTGTAGACGTCGATGACCATCCCCGCGTCTACGCCTGCCTCTACAGGTCCCATAGCGGAAATGCCGAAACTGACTGACTCTTTGATCACGTCCAGGTGGCTACAGACTCCGTGCTTCAGCAGATCCCATCATCTGAAATTGTGATCCTTGGCGATTTCAATGCCCACCACTCCGAATGGCTTGGATCGCCCACTACCGATCATTCAGGCAGATTTGCTCATGACTTCCCCTTGGCCTATGGTCTGACACAACTGGTCACCTCGCCTACGCGAATCCCAGATGTCGAAGACCATACACCTTCACTGTTGGACCTTCTGCTGACTTCACATCCGGATAACTACAAAGTGTCCATTGATGCCCCTCTTGGCTCCTCGGACCATTGTCTAATCCGGAGTATGGTAACACTCACTTACTCACCGCGGCCGCAATTTGCTGGTTGTCGTCGTGTGTGGCACTATAAGTGAGCAGACTGGGATGGGATGCGCACTTTTCTTTCATCCTACCCTTGGGGCCAGGTTTGCTTCTCGCAGAATGATCCCAACGTCGCTGTCGATTCTGTCGCCGATGTTGTCCTTCAGGGTTTGGAACTTTTTGTTCCTTCCTCTGTGGTTCCCATTGGTGGCAAATCCCAGCCTTGGTTTGGTCACTACTGTAAACTGGCATCTCGCCAAAAACAGATGTGTTATCAGGCCTGGGCAAACGCAGCGGCGGTCGGGGATAACAACACTAGCGATCTCAAAAAGAAGTATAACTTGGCCTCCAGGTCCTGCAAAAGAGTAATTGCCAGAGCGAAGTCAGAGCACATTAGCAGCATTGGCGAGAGATTAATAAAACTTCCCTCTGGAACACGCGCGTTTTGGTCTCTTGCCAAGGCTGTTGAAGGAAATTTTTGTAAGCCATCCCTTCCACCCCTACACAATGGCGACGAATCGATGGCCCATACTGCAAAAGAGAAAGCGGATCTTTTATGCTCACTCTTTGCGTCTAACTCGACTTTAAAAGACAGGGGATACATACCGCCGACCATCCCGCGGTATGAGAGCTCTATGCCGGAGATCCGGTTCACACAAAGCTTAGTGCGTAAAGCACTCTTTTCCCTTGTCATCCATAAGTCGAGCGGGCCTGATGGAATCTCACCAATTGTGCTGAAGACGTGTGCTCCTGAGGTGGCTCCGGTACTAACGCGTCTTTTCCGGCTCTCCTACTCTTTAGGTGTCGTTCCGAACTCAAGGAAGACAGCTTTAGTGCACCCGATTCCTAAAAAAGGCGACCGCTCACTCCCTACTAATTATAGGCCTATAGCCATCACCTCCTTGTTCTCCAAGATAATAGAGTCTATTATAAATTACCAGCTCCTGCGGTACCTAAAGGACCACCAGCTGATCAGTGACCACCAGTACGGTTTCCGTCAGAGTCGCTCGGCTGGTGATCTACTAGTATACCTGACTCATCGTTGGGCAAAGGCGATCGAGACCAAGGGGGAAGCATTGGCGGTCGGTCTGGATATCGCGTAGGCCTTCGATCGGGTTTAGCACAAAGCGCTTCTTTCGAAGCTTCCTGAAAAGCTGTGCGTTTGGATCACTAGCTTTCTTGCGGACAGGAGCATCAAGGTTGCAGTCGACGGTGCATGCTCGGACTCCAAATCCGTAAACGCTGGTGTTCCACAAGGCTGTGTGCTACCGCCTACACTGTTTCTTCTTCATATCAATGATATGCTTCAAATTGATGGCATTCATTGTTATGCAGACGACAGCACGGGTGATGCCATATATGCCGGCCGCGCCAACATTTCACGGGAAAACGTCATCGAGTGCCGGAACAAACTTGTGTCTGAAGTTGAAACTTTGTTAAACCGAGTAACGAATTAGGGCCGTCTTAATCTAGTCCAATTTAACCCTACGAAGACACAAATATGCGCGTTCACCGCAAAAAAAAAATACCATTTGTCGTATCTCCTCTTTTTGAGAACACTCCTCTAACTGCCTCAGCTAGTATTGGAATTCTTGGCGTTGACATATGGAGCGACGTCCAGTTTCGGGATCATTTAGAGGGCAAGGCCAAATTAGCCGCTAAGAAGCTTGGTGTGCTCAATAGATCGAGAATATACTTCGGCCCACCGACTGCAGCTTTATAAGGCACAGGTTCGGCCTCACATGGAGTACTGCTCTCATCTTTGGGCGGGGGCACCCCAGTACCAGCCTTTGGATCGCATCCAGCGCCAAGCGGCTCGAATAGTCGACGACCAGGACCTTTCCGATCAGCTTGATCCTTTGGCTTTGCGTAGGGATGTAGCTTCGCTCTGCATCTTCTATCGCATTTATCACGGGGAGTGTTCTGAGGAATTGTTCGGATTAATTCCAGCTGCTGCATTTCGCCATCGTACATCGCGACAAAAATTTCATCCTCATCATCTTGATACGTGGCTATCCACAACCGTGCGTTTTTGTCGAAATTTTTTACCACGTACGACAAAACTGTGGAATATGTTGTCGCCAGCAGTGTTTCCGGACCGATACGACCCAAAAACCTTCAAAAAAAGAGCGTACTCCTTCCTTAAAGGCCGGCATCGCATTTGTGATACTCCTGGTGTTGCAAGTGTCCTTGGGCGACGGTGATCACTTACCATCAGGTGAGCCGTCTGCTCGTATGCCCCATATAACATGAAAAAAAGGTTGTAAGAGGGAGGGAACACGTGAGCGGGCAGAGCATTCCATTTACGAATAGTGCGACAAAGAAATAAGTCACCAAATTTCTTTGTACGCGTTGGAATTGTAGCCACAGTAAGACGGTGACAACGTAGGCCAGCGCGCGTGGTCCTCGGAAGGAAAGGGGAAGGTGAGATAAGAGAGAATAACTCCTCAGAACACTCGCCGTGGTACAGACGATAGAACGCGCTTAGTGACGCCACGTCACGACGTAATTGAGGAGGCTCAAGGTGTTTAGTCACCTCCTCATCGCCTATGATTCGGATCGCGCGCCGCTGTAACCTATCCAAAGCATCGAGCAAGTACTTGGCGGAGCAATCCCAGAGGTGCGAGCAATATTCCACGCAGGACCGCACTTGCGTTTTGTACAACAAGCGCAGTTGATCGGGCGTGAAAAAACGCCGCACCTTGTTCAGGGAGTTTGCGTGAAGCTGTTTTGATCACGGTTTCGATGTAGTCCTTTGGATTCAGGTCTGAGCGAACTTCCATACCGAGCATGGAAATGTTGCTCTGTAGCGGTAGTGTTGTGCCCTGAAGAGAGGGAAGGGGAAGGAATGGCGATGTTTTTGCCGTGAAAGCGCAAGCCTGCGTTTTCTTGGCATTGAACTCATCCAAGTTCTTGGTACCCCATTCGGAAATGTGGTCCAAAGCCTGATTGAGTTCAATGACAAGATTCTCCCGTTTCTCCTTGGTTACCGTCTGCCCAGCCGCTGCTTGTCCGAGATACTCCGCATGCACTGTACTATCATCTGCATAGCAATGAATATTCCCAAGAGGAATCAAGTCATTGATATGCAGCAGAAAGAGAGTGGAGGATAGGATGGAGCCCTGGGGAACGCCGGCATTCACTGACATGAACCGCGAACTGCTGCCATCCGTAAGGACACGAATTCTACGCTCATGCAGGAACACTAGCTCAGCTCTAGACACCCAAGAACAGAACTGGGCTGGCAGACCGTATGCCGGAAGCTTGGAGAGAAGGCTTTTGTGCCAGACCCTGTCGAACGCCTTGGCAATGTCAAGGCTGATAGCCAACGACTCGCCACGCTTGTCGATAGCCTCACCCCAGATATGAGTAAAGTACGCTAGAAGATCACCCGTCGATCGTTTCGGTCTAAAACCATATTGACGATCATTAATCAGAGAGTGATCCTCTAGGTAGCGGGTCAGATGGTTATTAAGGAACTTTTCTAGAACTTTGCATAAAACTGAGGTGACTGCTATTGGCCGGTAGTTTGCCGGGTCTGAGCGATCACCTTTTTTGGGCACCGGTTGCACGTTAGCATCTCTCCAAGTCTCCGGCACACGCCCCAAAGAATACGAATTGGTACAAGCGCGTGAGCACGGGAGACAACTCCGCTGCACATTTTTTCAGTACTACCGCTGGGATGCCATTAGGTCCACTAGCTTTCCGGACGTCGAGTGATTGCAATTCGGCACGAACCTCACGCTACCTGATTTTAATATCAGGCATCGTTGTGCCACAGTGAGGTAATGATGGTGGCAGTGCATTGAAAGTGCATAGTTTATATATATGCAATAAATTCAATGTAAATTTTGGGCTCTATTGGCTACATATTATCCTACTGTCCTATATATAGGTCGGCTATTTTCCTGAAAGTCGCGTAATCAATATTTTTTTCATATTTTTTTTACATGCTTATCGATATATATCTAACTGCAAAATTAAGGTTAATACAAAAATTTTCAGAAAAAAATGCTTCAGTCTTATCTGGGTTAGTTTGCATGTTTGAATCGATTCGATATCTGTATAATAAGAGTACAAAGTACTCTTATTATATCTGTATAATAAGAGTACAAAGTACTCTTATTATACAGATTATCGATCAATGTTTTCAGTACTAGTATCGAATCAAAAGTAATAAATTATTTGGGTTTCGATATCATGTCCCTATAATTAAATGACTGAGTGCTAACTTTGTATAAAAATACACATCAGATTCTGTCGATGAGTAAGGTTCCAGGGCTTCACGGTATAACGATACTACCCTTTGGTGTTGTTGTGTTTGTTTTTGGTGTTGTAGAGGATAGGATCAGGGTAGGTAACATATTAGGTGCGAATGATATTTTTGGTAACGTTTATAAGTTTTTGCAACCGTTTACTTAGCATCAGGAGGCCTATAAGTTCGTTTGGCATAAAAACACACATACACATTAAAAAGGTGATTTTTGGGGATCGAATACGCAACTTGTTAAATCTTTTTATGAAATAACATGAGCGGCTAATTTTAATTAATTGTATTGAACAAATACGTGTATGGTTTTGTTTGTTACCAAAATTACAAAATGAATAAAATTTACATTCAAGAAGCGATACAATGTTTCTTATCCTGGGAAACTGACACTTAACTGACCTGGCGAACCTTGTAACGCCATTGTATGTTTGTATGATTTTAAAAAAAATCCTTTAAAATAAACCATGTCTTGTCCTTACAATAACGTCAATAATGCATCACAGAAAAAAATTAATTGTCCAAAGCGGTGCAGTTTTTTGGACGTTATGAGCGTAGATACATTTCGGCAATCCATTTTAATTTCTTTTACATCAGCAAGAAAATATTAAAAAAAACACGATCAAAATTTGGAAATAAAGGCGCAGTTCAAAGCATTTGCGGATATCTATGAGTTATGGCATACATTACCTTTATTTACGAGAATAGGTGGAGTGAAAAATTATTATCATTTATATTGATGATCTCGTTATCCAAGTGGCAAGCTCGAGTGCCAAAAATGGCATTGTGATGTCTTTGTTGTATTCCTAATGTTACGTGCAAGATGGTTTTCATTTATATTCTTAGCTTCTATATGTATATTACTGTGCTTACGCAGCTGCAGCCGCCAGCCGGCAGTCATGCTGGGGCCACACTAACGGGAAATGCCATTAATTTTCACGATGTCAGACGTATAAACTACAGTACATGATTGATCTGCTAGTGCTTAGAAACACAGTTCGAGTTTTTACACTGCAAGCGTGCGGCCCAACCTCTTACACCGACTGCACTCAGATTGCGCGCGGACTGTACGTAAACCGGCGGGGGGTTCGAAGGAAACCCTCGACCTCACCTCACACATACCGCGAAACATTGAACTAACGTGACATGACGTCACATAACGTGACTCGTGGCATGAGTTGTAAAAATAGATGTTGCGGTAGAAAGTGTGCCTTTCCAGCCATCCTCACCTTACCGGCCTGAACTCAATCCTCTACCCTGTGGAGCCATGAAAACCTACTTATCAGCAGAAACAACACACCACCAAAAGATGGCAGAGGCTGTAAGGTAGAGGTTGCTTCCCCAGACTAGCGCTCTAATTCGAGTGGAAAATCAGCTGTGCCCCAACTCTCTATATTTATTCTGCAGCTACACTTGAAGCTACATGCTAATCCATATCTCCTTGTACTACTGCTTAATAACTCTCCGCTCCAATTCCATTACAATCGCTGTCATTAGCTTGGCATCAGGCCACACGACCACAGAGGTTTAACCCCAGCCATCTGGGCGCTTGGCGTTCTAGCTCTTAGCTATGATATAAGGGCAGGTAAACCTTTTCTTTCAGAGCCGGCCGGCAACGCATGGGTGGTACCCTTGGTGATGTATATGGGCGAAAGTGAGCACTTAGGACTGCAGCTGGACTGCAAGCTCGCTTGCCTGCATAAATATAAAAAAGCTTCACGCCAGACTTGGCAGATGATCAGGATGTGTTGCCTATGACACCCGCTAACCAGCAACAATCAGACACATATATCGCATCACTTTGAAACGGGCTTTGCACGTCATACCAAAATTCATTACACAGTAGGCGGAATATTTTAAGATATAATAAAATCAATTCAATTATTTAATTAGAGACCAATTTTCTTCAAAAAAGCTTAGGTAACTCATATAGGAAACTCAAACATTTTATTATCTACTTTTGGTTCTGAAAACATTTGCTTAATAAAAGTTTAAACTACATGATGTCTAACAATTTAAAATCTAAATTACTTTAATACTTCATCATCATCATCAGCTTATTAATGTCCCCACTGTTGGGGTATAGGCCTTCCCTATGGATGGAATAGGGAGATTGGGCCATGACCCACCACGCGGGCTCAGTGCGGATTGGCGTGTGCTAACGACTTCCAGATGCAGCCGGGACCAACGGCTTAACGTGCCTTCCGAAGCACGGAGGAATTCGAGATAGAAGATTTTTGGTCACTCATCCATTGACCGACCATTGCGAAAGTTGCTTAACTTCAACGATCGCAGCCGTTTAATACCTACTTAAATGCTATAAGTTTTTAATCTCCATTCAAATAATAAATAAGCACTGAAACGTTATGTGAAAATACTAAAGAACATATAAACAATGCCCTGGCTAGGTTATCATTGTGATGGCTACGTTTTATTCATTTGTCTCTATCTATATAGCGACAAGGAAGTTAAAATTACAGTCCAACAGCATGTAATCAATTCATTTATTGAATTTCTCCATGCCGTTTCCCCATGGAGCAACACGGACTTGGGCTTACGCCCAAATGCTCTATTGATTTCTCAAAAGTGTGTAAATATGTGTATTTCTTTTAATGAATTCAGCTAAAGGGTAAGTAAACAAGGGAGTATGTACCTATCTCGTTTCACCACTATTTGGAAATGATCATTGGATTCTAAGTATACATATAAAGTTTGCGCTAAAGGTTGACGCATCGCAGAAAGGGGTTATAAGGGTGATCATAGACCGTTTGTAGAGGCACTGATGTCGCCGGCACGCCTCCACTACACATCCACCTAATAGATAAATAGCCAATCAATCGACGCAACATCAAAAAATCGAACCAATCAGCGCTTATACCCGAGAACATCGACTCAATCAGAACCAAGTTTTGGTCAAGTTATGAGTATTTGCTCGCACATAACTGTGGCGCGCTTGCCCTGCTCACAAGGTCCTTCTTACCTCTTTCTGTGTTCTTTAGTGTCTACTAACGTAAATACGTTTATCATATTCGGTTAATTTAGCTGGTAGTTAAAAAGTTGCCTGGTTGCTAAAATAATGGCGATTCGCTGGAGGCACTTACAATAGTTACCCTGCTCATTGACAGACTACATTCGCACAGACTTTGAAAATTCCGTAATCGTGTGATCGTCAAATTTTGAATGGAAGCAGCCAATTTGTTCTTACGTCACGGGGGAAAAGCTTGACGATGCGAACGTTTACGGAATTATCAAAATTTGTGCTTGGACCTCAGCTCGATTTTAATGACGCGAAACAAAAACATTGGCTTGAAATAATGTTTAAATACTGTCTCATTTCTCATATTCATTGAGTTACGTCGCTATTTTTAACCGAATTCAAAAAACAGATTATAAATTAATCGACTCTATGTATTTATAAACGTTACTTACGTGATTATTTTTCTTACAACTTGGTATAATGGGAAATGGAGCCTGATACAAAATATTTGAACTGTTTTAAACGTAATTTTGTATTATAGATACAGAAATTCCCAGGTCAAGTTAGCCGAAATTGACAAATATCTCCAACCGATTTTGAGATTTATTTCGATAGATTTAAGATTCGTAATCGATTGATGAGAAAATTTGTCATTTTGATGTGTGTATCACTCGATGTGTGGCTGACTGTACTTAAATACTGCAACGGTATTTAGGTGGAATCTTGGCTGCCATTCAAGCTAAGAGATTTGGCACGTGGTAATGGCAAGTATCATACATACACATACACACATACACTAACAACGTCTTGTTGCTTAATAATAATGTACTGAGCTCGAGGAGTTTTATACAGCTAAAAACTTAATTACGTTCTCTGAAAGCGACCCAAAACCTGGAGTCGAACAAGGCTAGTGTGATGTTTTACTGTTTGCGTCTTTTTTCACAATTAATTTAGATTTAAGGAGATCATTTAATAAATCCGTTTTTTCTATAGTCTTTAATTTGGCTTAAATAAAGAAATGAAGATTAATATTGGTATTTTTTATTAAATATATATTTATAGTAATTTTATATTATTACGGGATTGTTACCATGTGCTGCATCATGCGCCATGATCAAGGAAGCGCCATCATCAGGAAGTAACAGTTACTCCGTGATCATGGCGCTTACAGCAGTGCCGAAATATCGAAAACTCGCTTAAACAAGGTACATAGTGACAATCCCGTAAATATCATAAATTACTATAATGTCAGTAACCATGAAAGTTTAAAACAAAAAATATATTTATTGAATACATACATAGTTTGATGATTGACGACGACTCACCGAGGCATTAAATGAATTTCTAAAGTGGTCTCTGTACGTCAAAAGTAAACCTTTCATCCTATCTGTACGCTAAAGCTAGCACATTGTTATATGTTTTCCATTCACTTTTATATCGCTATGGGATGCGATACAATTGTTCAACAGACTGGAGGCAAGTTACACTATTGTTTAGTTTTGTGTGTTAACTAAACTACTAACTAAACTACGTAACTAAACCTACGTAACTTATTGAATACCAATCTCTACATAAGAGTATGAAGATTTGGGAAGGCAAAGTATGAGTAAAGTACTCTTAAATCTGAATAATCTGTAGAATATCTGTTTAGAGTTTTGCGGGCCATATGCTTGTTTCCTTATTACACAAAAAAGTAATATTTAACCTATATCACACTTTGCATCAAACTTACACTGAACACAACAATCTAATGCAAAAGTACGCTATGTGCAACTTAACATGTACGCATCAGAATTATTGTTCTAGAAATTGCATTCAAGAAAGCTATTACACAACCAGTAAGACAAAGTTCATAGTAAGTAAATGGCACAGTTTCGCACAGCGAACACTTGATTTGTTTGTCAACTTGTAGGTGCACTTCGCTGTGTTAAATTGAATGACGATGACAGAGCATCATTCAGAAGTTGGGTATCAAATTTATAACTTGAGGGTAAAAATTAAACAGCACTTCTATCTTTGTCTAAAATAATACTTAAAAAGTACATTACACTCTTTTTTTGGTTAGTCGTGTAAAAATCCATCAAGTGACTGTCGGAATATTGATGTTTAAATTAGCTCATAGTCTGTTATGTAACAGATTTTGAATGTAGAAAAAAAATGGAAATTGTAAAATTGAAAAATACTTTTTGTATTTACTTTTATGCATAATAATACTTACTTTTTCCTCCTTTTAAGCATAATAATACCTTTAAGTAATCAAAGAATAATAAGTCAGAAGATCTCGCTCCTTCATTACTGGGGTACATTTTCCACTTACATTTTGATCTTTCTTTTTAAATGATTATGAATATATCAAAATTTTATTACAATTAGTACAATAATATTTCTGATAAAATATAATAATACACAACTAAGTAGGAATATATATGTATAAAAGATAATACAATATATTTATAATATGCTCTGGCTTACCATGTATGTACACTTTACTAAAAACACAAGACAAGATCTCATTTAGTCCTAAAATAATATGTATTATTATGGAGAACTATTAGAGCATAACTTATTTGAGTTTGATTTAAATTTCTTTAGGGCGCTTGTTAACGAGACGATTTCTACCCGGGTACCCTAAACCGTCGCGTCGCTAGCACCCCGGTGTCGTTAACAAGCCTAGCTTAACCTAACCTAACTGACGACCATAATGTCTCGTACCTAACTGACAATCAAAGAAACCTAGACTCGGGTAGAAATCGTCTCGAATCACGAAATCGAAAACAAGCGCCCTTAGTGTTTCATCATCTGGTAATTTAACATCGTGATTACATACAGTTAAACTACTATGACAAAATATTAAACGAAAATGTAGAAGAAATTGCTTTCTGTATTAATTTTCCCCTCGCCTTATTATATTCTTTGGTTACAGGTAAACTTTGGCGTCGGTCCAGCGGCACTTCGAATTCAAACACGCCCCCTAAGTGAGTTGTTTTATTAGTTTGAGCCGCCCGGATTCCTTTTAGGCAATAATTATTTTTACCAATTTCCTTATTAAATCTATAGAATAACCATAATATTAAATATTTAATTTTTTGGCAATGGCTGTAATATAGGTATACTTAACGGAATCTAAAATTAGTCTCTGTTTAAGCTAAATTTTGTATCTGCCTTCTTCATAGCAAGCAAACCTATAGGTTTTGATAGACCTAATCCATTATCGGCCGAACTATGCTCGACCGCCATGGGCTAAATATGGCCGATCTATTGAAACTTATGTAAATAAAGATAGTACACACGATAGTACTACTAATTTATACATTTTGAACGATAACGGATTAGGTATATCTGTGTTTTCAGAGCACTAGGACATAGCGGATTTTCATCTCAAATTCACAGTGAACTACATTTTGTTGGTGTTGTGTTTCTGTCGGTGGAAAAGGTTCGGGCATTACTGGGTTGGGGTTATCCCCAACCCGGTAATGCCCCTACCTACTCTAATCATGAGATTATAATGAGGGAGTAATGGTATCGTAACGCACGGATACACCTAATCCGTTATCAGCCAAACTATGCTCGGGCGCCATCGGCCGATTGAATCAAATGTACCTATTCGGTCGGGCTTTTTCTTTTAAACACGTTTGATTTAATTGGGCGTGGTTGGCCGATTACGGCCGATCATAATTCAGCCAATAACGGATTTGATGTCCAGATATCCATCGTGTTTGACTGCAAGTTACAAAACGCAGATTGAAACAAACTAAAAAAATCGGACATGTGCGAGACGGACACGCACACCGAGGGTTCTGTTCAGTAGGTACGCAACGCAAAGGGTCGTAGTGTTTATTTCTGCGGTCATTTAGAAGTTTTGTTTTTCCACAGCTTTAAGAAACTGCAGACTTGAGTATATGGCCTAAATGCTTCCACGCGTTAACGCGTCGCAGCGTCAGATTCGTAGTCGATGCGACGAGTTGCAGTTCCCTCTGTTTTACGAACGAAGACTTTTCCATGTGCAGTCCAGCAGAATAAATAGTCATTTTTTTTAATACATTCCCTCACAAGGAAGTACATTTTCCTAGCTGTATGAGTGAGATATTCCACGATATAGATTGGTTTCAGCTTACAATCAAACCAACATGTTTAATATTCAATTTGTTGTCATTATTGTTCTTATTGTAGGATTTAACCGATGATAATACTTTTACTCTCATTAAAATTGTATTGAAGTCTACTATGATAGGCCTGTTCTCTTCTTTTTTCATACTAAGTCGAAATAAATCACGAATGTCACTTTCATTAATAACGTTTTTAGTAGCTTTTCCTACTTCTTGTAATATTTATATCAAATCAGCCTTAGATTTTGGCTTCTTAATACGGATGTTACGCAGTTCAATAATAGGATTTCTCATAGCCCATGGACAAATGATGATCCTGATATTCTTTTTGGGGATCTTTTTAATCTAATAAGGAATGAATTCAATAAAGCTTTTCCCTTAAAAATATCGAAACTTACTCAGAAGTTACAGTTCTGTGATTGGGCTACGACTGGTATCTATAAAAGTAGGAACTAACTTTATGAATTGTATCATCTGAGAAAATATGATCATTCACAAGGTTTTATTGATTACCGTAAATGTTATTCTTAAAACCTTCAAAAAAGTATATGCAACAGCCAAATCTAATTTTATTAAAAATAAAATATGTAAATCGAATAATAAAATCAAAACAACGTGGAATGTTATATGTAAATCGTGAAACAGGCAGAGAAAAGATACGTGACGATATTGTTGAACTTAAGTCCAATAACATTCTGATAAAATGTAAGGAACATATCACTAATATTTTTGATGAATATTCGTTAATATTCCTTTGAGTTCTTCAAAGGTGGCTGCCAAGACATTGCTCGAGAAATATGTACCTAGGTGTGATAACGTGTTTCAGTATAGACATATTAGTTTTATTGATGTTATTAAGTGTTTAAAATCTTTTAAACAAAAAAAATTGATTTATGGGGTATTTCTACTAAAGTTATTAAAAGTATAATACCCGCTATTACCCCTTATCTAGTTGATATGTTTAATAACTGTATTGATCAAGAAGTATTTCTGGATTTGATGAAATACAGTAAAGTTATACCTCTTTTTAAATCAGGAAATAGAAGTGACCCTGGAAATTATAGGCCTATATCATTATTACCGGTTCTAAGTAAATATTTGAAAGAATTATTCTGGAACAATTAATGCCTCATTTCAACCTAAATAAACATAGAAAATAAAAATAATGCATAGAAAATAATTTACCAGAGATAGATCTACTACTGACGCGGGTGGTGCACTTGTAAAGAGTATATTGGAGGCTTAGGAGAGGTCACAGAATGTTCTTGGAGTGTTTTGTGACTTATCCAAAGATTTTGATTGCGTTGATCATCACACGCTGTTATAAGTCATTATGGAGACAAAGGTATAAAGATGTGTCATCAGGAAATAATACTATCTCACACAAAATTTTCTACAAAAAATGGCAAATCATTTATAAATACTAGAAACAGGAAGGGACCCAAAATTGAACCCTGGGGAACACCCATTTCCACATGAAATTCAGATGATCTAACACCATTTACCACGGAGTAACACGTGATCATGGCGTCATGGGTGCTGCCAGCGGAGATGAGTCTGCTCTTGCTACATTACAGCCTAGACTGAAAACGATATTGAATTTTGAATTTTAGCCTGCTTTTGTATTTAATTCAGTTGTACCAGGCGGACAGAGGTCCGCAGGAGTGTAGTTGCTGAGCAAGCACACTTGACGTCTCAGCGGATGACCTAAGTCGCATGTACTAGGTGGACAAAGGTTCACAGGAGTAAAGTTACTGCGCAATCACATCTAAAATTCCAGTTTAAAGCCGTAGAGAAGTCAGTTATACTAGGCAGGCAGAGGTTCACAGGAGCAATAAGGCTGCTCAAGCAGTTCCAGCACTCAAACGTTCCAGCGAGTGGCCGTAAAGTATAAGTCAAATATACCAGGCGGACAAAGATTGACAGGAGTATAGATGCCGCGTAAGCACACTTTAATATTCCGACGGAAGGCCGTAGAGTAAGATTCAGACGCAGGTGGAATGTTGTTATTGAAATGAAATGAAATGAAATGTCATTTATTCAGTCTAGGCTGTTACAAGCACTTGTGAAGGTCAAGAAGCTACGCCATCGGTTCGCAAAACTACGGCGGGAGACCTTGTACTGAGAAGAACCGGCAAGAAACTCAGCAAGGGCTGTTTTTTTCTCCCTGTATTGTTATATACAGTGTCGTCAATTTGAAAAATTACTTCAGAAATACGTCTGAAGTCACTTTCCATTACATCATCTAGAATATAAATAGTTACAATTAATTTTATAGTTAACATTTTAAGTAGTATATAGGAAGCGGCATTAGATAGGTACAATATTACTGTTATGAAAAATGAGTAATACCCATTTAATATTAAATTATAAGAAACACTATGTCCATGCATTACGATCATTTAGATAATCATCAACTTTATAATAGCCCTTATTCATAAGAGTATTTTTGATCTGAGATTTAAATTTAGTCAGTGGAAGCTCAATCAGATCTTGGGGAACTTTGTTAAACAATGCAATACTACAACCCAGAAATGAACCTCTTGATTTTTGGAGTCTGAAACATGGAACGGCAAGTTTGTTCTTAAATCTCGTGTTAAAGTTATGGGTTTGACTTTTTTTTGCAAATTCATCATAGTTTTTTCTTACATATATTAAATTTTCATAAATGTATTGCGACGCCAGTGTTAAAATATTAATTTCTTTAAATTTTTCTCTAAGGGATTCTCTTGCCTTTAAATTGTATATGGCGCGAACAGCTCTCTTTTGCAGTATGAAAATACTTTCGATATTAGCGGCTGAGCCCCACAACAAAAGGCCATATGACATAACACTGTGAAAGTAATCAAAGTAAACTAATCTTGCCGTTTCCACATCAGTTAAGAGTCTTATCTTTTTAACAGCGAAAGCTGCAGAGCTCAATCTACTTGACAAGGCATCAATATGAGGATTCCATTGCAGACGAGAGTCTAAAGTAATACCCAGAAACTTTGTAAAATCCACTAACTCTACAGGCTGGTCATTTATTTTTATACTAGTATTAACCTGCCTCACATTAGGTAGAGTAAACTTAACGCATTTTGTTTTACTGGAGTTAAGTTTTAAATTATTTACCGTAAACCAGTGAAGGACTTCAGAGAGAGCACAATTTACTTCGTCATAACAATCATTTCCTCTTCTAGCTTTAAACAATAAAGAGGTGTCATCAGCAAATAGTACTGTCTCACACAAATCTCTTGTAAAGTGAGGAAGGTCATTGATATAAATAAGGAAAAGCAATGGGCCCAATATTGAACCCTGGGGCACGCCCATAGAAATGGGTGCTCCTGTAGACTCGGCTTCATTTATAACTACTTTCTGAATCCTAGCAGAAAGATATTGCGCAAAGTGCATCCAACGCCGCAGCAATGGGGCGGATACAGACTGTGTCGAATATACCAGACAGAAATGGTTAGGTAGCAGTGCAAGCACACTTAACGTCGCTGCAAGTAGGCAGGGAGTCGATGTCAAATGTACCAGAGGTTTGCAGGAGTGTAAATGTTTCGCGATGCACGTCCTAGGGCGCAGCGAATGGGCGGAGTGATTATATCTGTCTCACTCCACGAAGTCTAATTCGCGTACAGTGTTCGGTAGGTTGAGTAATCAAGTTATTTCTTATTCATCACACCTCCAGCAGGCCGGGCAGAGGTCTTCTGTGGTGCCAGTACAATGACCACAACTGTGGTAGGGGTTGTCGGCAAAAGGAATCTCCGCGCGTTTATGCACTCCTATTATTTTGCACTGATTTAATTTGCAATAATTTTTAATTATCTTCTAATATAAAAAATTCTCGTGCCACGGTGTGCGTAATTGAACTACTCCGAAACCACACGATCGATTTTCGTGAAATTTTATATGCATATTCAGTAGATCTGAGAATCGGAAAACATCTATTTTTTAACCGTCTAAATGTTAAGGGTGGTTTACCACCTTTAATTTTTTTTAGACATTTTTTTTATGATACATCATACAAAAATATATACAACCCTAAATTTTTACCCTTCTATCACCAACCCCTATTTTATTATGGCGGTATAAGTTCGCTCGGACAGCTAGTTTTTATATAATAATTGAAAAATAACGATATCACAGAAAAATACGTCTGATCACCTCAGAGATTCAGGGAGGAGAGGAATAGGAATATATTCCACTTAAGGCCGCCAAAATTTGCCCCCAGTCTGGGGTAAATGTAGCTAACCATCTGTATGTGTTTGTTGTTGTATCTTTAATTCTCAAACTAACAGAAAACGTCGGACCCAACTTAATGTTACTAATTTTATACTTCAATGCTCTGTATTAGAGTTCAATTCGCTTTAAATTTACTTAAAGTACCGTAAGGGTTAATGAATTATTTCCATTTACATTAGTGATGGGACATGTAGTTCGGTAACTTTGGATTACCATATAATACGAGAAGAAACTGATATTATCATGCACAAGCGCAATAGATTAAATAGTCTCATAAAAATGTTAAAATATAAATACATAGGAGCTACAATTACACATTTTTTCACATTTTTTGAAGGCGCAAACGTAGCCATCCCAAAAAACTTTAGTTAAGCGTATGATAAAACGAATTAATGAAAAATAACTTACTGTAATAACTTATCATTTCACATCAAACTGTAAAACACCTTCCAATATGGCGTAAAAAAGTTTGGAAGTATTTTTGACTGCTGTCTATTAGCTCTCACAAAATATGAATCTTTAAATAAAACAGTTTACGTGTTAATGCCAAAATCTATTCATATGTAGGTCACTAAAAGTTACTCTACAGAGTCACAGATGTAACTTATATAAATAACGAAACAATTACGAGACGAAAGAAACAGCTACATTTACCCCCTTGCTGCAATGCCCCCAGGGACCTTATAACTTTTCGGCCGCGCAATAGTTTTTCTCTTTCTAAGCCGTGGTAAATTTCATACGGGTTTTGCTTAATTTATTGTCTTTGATACCAAAGTACAACTTCTAGCAATTTAATAACAGCAATTGTGAAAGTAAATTAAAATGTACTTTTTTGTATGGTAGTTCTCAATTTTAGTTTATTTCAATTATTTGTTACTACAGTCGTGATTTAAATAAATACTCTGTGAATATCTCAATATTTAAATACAACTCACGAACATGCTGGATATCCGGATAATGCTTTTTTAATATGATTCCTTTATCACACTTTGGGTACGGAACCCAAAAACCAACTCGGCTGCCTTTCTAAGCCAACAAGCACTGAACACAATACAATTTTCCCTTATCACGAGGAGCGTTTAGTTCAATCTAGATAAATGTCTTTGTGTGGTAACTGGAAATAGCCATTTACACCAGGCAGACATAGGGTTAGAAATATGAATTTCATGACAGGGATTTATTAGAGCCTTTTGTTTAGTGAATGTCTAGTTATAAAAGTTAGGAAGCTATTTATAACGAATGTTATACTTAGGAAACATAAAATGTAGTTATTAATCAGGAACCAAAGCCTAAGCCTAAGAAGTAGAGTTTTTCCAATATAATCCCACGTACTATCCACAGACACTTTCGCGTCTAAATATTAGTATCGAAATTGGATCAACAAAAAAAACACCAATTCTTCAAAGCCGAAAAAGACTGCATACATAAGGAAGCGATAAACTTGCAAGAAAACCTCTCGACGTTTATTAATGAGTCGGAAACCGGAAATCTGACAAGTTTACAACTCAGCTTCGCGTACCCAAAGTTTTCCCAAACACTGACGTGCTAAATATAACAGGAAAATGTATTTACCATGAATATGTTTACAATATACTTAATATACAAAACTTTTACACCATATCTCAGAGAGCAAGTATGGCAGACAGAAATAAAGAAATAAATATTTGTAACACTCACACCAATAGGGTATTTGACAGTACTAAAGATAAAGTGTCAATTGTTAGCATCTGTGTTTAGAATGAATATTGGCAGGGGTTTAAACTATTTTTACAAAAAAAGTATTCATATTTCACGACACAATGCAATGTGAAAATACAAGACTGCGGTGCAGTCCTACACTTATTAGGAATTATGAAGGATTCCTGTCACCCAATGGACACTTGCATCATTGCATCTTCATCAGCATTCTTTTGTTAGATTGAGTTTGCAAATAAAAAAAAGAGCGTTATGGTATAGCAGATTTTCCATTAGAATTGGAGCGCCAAAGTCTGAATCAGTAATCTCCCTTCACCTTATAGAAGATCATACTAAAATAATAATACCTTTTGGTGGTGTTGTGTTCCTATCGATGAGTTAGATTCCCGGGCTCCCTAGGCGTAACAAGCGGTGACTCATAACTGGACCCCGCAGCTACGCCTGGAGGGTGAGGGGTAGATCGGGCAGTTAGTTTACCTGGAAGGTACGGGAGCTGGTCGGCTGGCTAGCCGCTCGGACTTCGGTCCGTGAGACTAGTCAGGTGACGCTGTGAACGGAGAAGCTCAGGATCGGCTAAAGCGGGTGCGGACTGGGCTGCTGGTCGGAGGCGGGGTGGTTGGAAGTATGCCACGCTTGCGTGAGTGCACGTCAAAGTATACCCGCACCAACTAGCGGCCCTCGGGCTGCTCACCGCTTGCCGAATGCACCACGCAATTACTTGCTTCGCAAGGGTTTTTTAACAGCAAACCAACGTCATTGTCGTGGATATAATGAATTTTTCTCCTCGTCATCGAAAAGAAAAAGGTTCCCGGTCTCCACGGGGTAGGGGAATGGGTCAGGGTAGGCAACGGTGCGAGTGATATTTTTGGTATCGCAAGCGTCTACAGGATATGGTCGCCGTTTACCAGCAGGTAAACTAAAATAAGCTAGTTTGTCACCCTTTCAACATAAATAAAAATTAAGGGGCTGCGTCATCGCATCTCATCATCGTTTTTGATATACAACATCAACCACAGCGCAGTAATTATAGTCAAAGTCAATGCATGATAACTGCGTTATAAATCCATACTTTTCGCTTTTGCGGCTATTTTTAACGATTACCGATTATGTCAGATGCAGGTGACCTACAATACCGCGAGTCAATTGTTAAATTAATATTTTTTCTCCAGTGTCGTTTTGCGGTCTTCAAATAAAAATTCGGTTATTATTTTATGCATCGTTGCACCGCATATTTTTGGTCGCGAAAACACTTATAAAATTATCGTATTAATATTATATATTTGAAAGTTTGTATGATTGTTACTCGGAAAAACGCCAGAATGGATTTGGATGAAATATAGTTTGTTACCTGCATTTAAACATAGCAAAATTTTATCCGGCATTGCAGGCAGCCTATAACAGAATATAAATTGAATAAATCGCTGGTGTTATTTTAAGATAATAAATAAATAAATAATAAATATTTCCAACACTCACACCAATTAGCCTAGCCCCAAGATAAGCACTGTAAGGCTTGTGTTATAGGATGCTAGGGTAACGGATATTATACATATATAAGTACATTTATATAGAAATAAATATTAAACATCTGTGACTGGAGATCAAATGACCGTATTCAACACACAAACATCTGCCCCCACCGGGATTTGAACCCGGGACCTGTCGAGTCGGCGACACCATGAAATCCGGTGTACAAACCACTTGGTCACGGAGGTCGTCTCTATAATATTCTCTAAGATATTCTCAACGTTTAACAGCTAAACCATATATCTCTGTTACTGCTACATGAACGCTCTATTTTAATGGCATTTTAATTGGAAATGTTTAATTGGCATCCCCCACGAGTCGTCTATATTTTATTAAAGAGCTATCTTTTGAATAATTATATTTCATTTACATGAGAGTCATCGAGAACTACACTCAGTTGAAAAAGTTGAATATAATATACCTTCAAATGTAATTGGGACCAGAAGCTTATCTCTATATAAATACTTGTAAATACAAATAATACACTGTAAGCACTGAATTTTAAATTATTTAAAACTAAACAAAATAAAGCCATCGTTACGATGCAATATGTAACAAACTGGAATACAGGAATGGTAACTTGTAAATATTATTGGAAAAATAGCTAGAATAAATTCCTAACGTTCCCCTCGCATTATCATTTCCACATCATCTGAACATTACAAAAGAAGAAAAGGGTTGCAATGAATATTTCATTTGAAACTCTACGTGCATAGAATGGTGGAGTACTTACCTACTTACTATTAGATGTGTTTCCCTGAAATTGGTAACAATAACAACACAAGATCAGCAACCCGACTTTATACAAACTTGAATTTTTACTTTATAATTATCGACCGCCCGCGACTTTGTCCACGATATCTTCTCCACGGCTTCTTTGAGAATCCCACAGGAACTTGCCACCTTTCCATAAAAAGGTTGATCCCCAAATAAAAGATTATTCCATGTCTCGATTCAAGTCATAAACTATGTAAGTGCCAAATTTCATCCAAATCCGTTAAGTAGTTTTAACGTGATTGAGTAACAAACATACAGGCTTTCACAATTATAATATTAGTTGAAAGACTAGACAAGACTATTGTTGAGTTCTTGATAAATGAATCCTATTTACTAAGAACTCAACAATAGAATTAATGAAAAATATATTGGTCATAAATCACACGGGTAATGGTTACGAGTTTATTAAATACAATACAATCTAGATACAGATTTTTATTACTTTTCTTGCTATTATGACGCTTGAGCAAATCCACATTGGTTTCGATTTTTTAATAAAAAAAGTTCTATAGTTTATAATATCTATAGAGGACTGAAATTAGCTTAAACGCTAAAGACCAATATAAAGTTTACAAGTTAAATGTTTAATACTGTATAAGTTAATGGTCGCTTTACAGCAAAATAGGAACTGCTAGAATAGCGGTGTTCCCATTTTAGATGCAGGGATGAAACTGGATAATTCTCACTTGGACGTTATAAATTTACCGTGACCAACCCGAAATTGTGGGCCCAAGTCGGGTTTAGTTCGCCTTAGCCGTGTAATTAGAACGTTTTAAAATTTATCAATTGCTAAACGTTGAAAAGATTTAGGGAGATTCCTTTTAATGAATTGCCCACTTCCAAACAGTATTATAGCCATAATGTTTCTTAGTCAAGGAAAATTATAACTTGAATGATATGTATATAGGTTAGGTTTGGCCTGAAGTTCTACTACTTCATAAGCTACCGGAACAACAATCAAAACAGATTGTGTGTGAATTTAAAAATCTACAATCGTTTATTCAAATCTAGACACACGTTACAAAATATACCAAACAGTGTTTCAGTAAAAAAATGGTAATTCTTTTAGCGAGCCATTTGTGTTTCAAATTGCCGATTGATTTATTTGATTCATTTTATTTATTATTTTTTACAAAGCAAAGTGGTTTTGTTTACCAAATGCCTGTTTTTATCGCACGTTTTCAAGCTCGTGTTAATTTTTTTTAATAAGTAATTGTTTAACTGCAGTTCGTAGTTTAGTACATCAGTAGCGTATAAATTACGTGTCCTAAAGATTGCCAGCCATCCCTACCTTTACCTGTCTGGCTTCTAATACATTATATATTAGGAACATGACACTAAAAATATAACTGGTATTATAGGTGGTACCTGTTACATACACTTTTCGTGAAGCTGTTGATGTCAAGACCATCTAGTTTAGGTTGATAGAACTACTTTCCGAGAAGCCGAAGTGTGTCCTTATAGCGACAAAGTACTTCCAAAGACACTTGAAATGTCAAGGTGGCCAATGTATGTACTCTAGGGACCGCAAACTTCGACGTTTACAAGACTCCGAAGTCTTCTCAGACACCATCTCTTTGTGACCGAATATAAATTTGTCAAAAACATTTGAGAAGTTATAGGACGCGACTTGAGGCTATGTTGAACAGTGCTTCAGTTTGACCAACTTTCGATTCCAAACAATCTGTGTGTTTAGTAAAAATTCATTTCCTATTCTGTCAGTCGTTTTTTTTATATATTTGGCTACTACCCATACAAAGCCTGTAACAACAACAAAACAAACATAAGCCGCATTTACAATTTTCCATCGGGATTCCATAAATAATTCACGACGAGTCAATGCGATAATCATGACAGTACAATGTTTACAGACTGTAAATTGAGACAATAAGTTCTCGATTTCGGTAACAGTTAATCATTTATACATGACGAGATTACAATCGCCGATGAATTTTACATAGCTGCGACTTTTTCACGCACGATAAACATTATGAATAACTGAAGATTCAATGTATCGGAAAACATAATTTTAAAATAAGTCCTTTTTTCATGTAGGTAAACTTATTTGAAATTCAATTATTATCGAAAAACATATTTAAACATTATTATTTTGTATACATAATGTGGCGTTACGTCAAGCCTAATAGAAACAAAATTATTATGTTTATCGAATAGCCCAAGTCCTGCACAGAGCAAGATTCTACTTCAGTCTGCTTTTACGCCATAGGTAGCGAAACTGAAAATATAGAACAACGAAAAAGGAATAATCTGAAAAAAAATAACATTAATAAAAAAACATTATAATCTTCTCATGTACCCCACCACCGCAATCTTTTTCCCAAAAACATTTCTTACAAAAAGTGAAAATTAATAATTTAGCGTAATAATATTTGTCCGCTTCAAATATATACTTATTTGAAGGTCATAAATTCAATGGCAAATAGATCCCGTGGTCTGTGTAAGCAAAATGGCCGTCATAACCCTCTGTTATATTTCGGGTTCATCTGAACCCATTGTCGTCATTTATGTCTTAAATCAGTGCCTTCCGTAGCACGGATGAACTCGAGATAGAAGATTTTTGGCCACCCATCCAATGACCGACCACTGCAAAAGTTGCTTAACTTCAACGATCGCAGCCGAACGCGCTAACCGCCCGCGCCATTGAGCTCCTCTTAGAATTTTTACCCACCCACCTCTCTTAATCCTGCCGATATTCAAATTATGACTCGCTTTTGTATTAACGCGATTCATTCCGCGGTTCCGTAAGTTTCTTAGTGCCATATTTCGTCCATTACGTTGTTAAGTAATTAATTAATAATAATTTTAATGGTTTCTTTTAGTACTTGTATATAAGTAATTTATTAACATAATTATTACTTACAGCGACAAACACGTTTTTGTGTTTATTATTTTTGACCATTCAAATAAAATCTTTTCACGTTCATTTGCAATGAAGCAATTCTAAAATAATCGTTAACGTTTAATCTAAATAACATAAATCTAATAATGGCACTCGACGAGGTGGTTAGAAATAAAAATCTAATTAATACCGAAACTGGCCGACAAACAAATTAAGCATTTAATTACAGTCATATTCCAAGATCTCGGAATGAAATCCGAATTGGAATGTATAACTTCCATTCGAAAATTAGAAAAGTTATTCACCCGGTCTCGGTTTCGGGTTCCCTCTATCTGATAGAATCCTGTTTTCCCAAAATTGATTTGGGATTTAACACATTTGGAATAATATTCTTTGAACGAATGTTTAAGGATTTTTTTATACGTAATCATTATTTAGGCGAATATTTAAATGTCAGAATTTAAAATAGCATATTTTAAGATGGCAGTTGTATTAGGCATATTTACCTATGGCAAAAGGCTACTCTCCATAATTTTGTTCAGCATAATCTGTGTTTGTGATCATTGGGTTAGGTTAGTGTAGCAAAGGAGCGAATAGAGCGTGCCGCGACAGTGGCAGGCGAAATGCCAACCACCTGATATAATAGATAATTAAACAAGGAAAAGTTAAGTACCTACTTCTGTGCTTCTGTGGTCATTCTACTTTTTAATTGGGTATTGTGGATATTAAATTTGCGCCTATGAATGATTCTGGATTGCAAAATAATGAGTTTAAATTTCTAATAAATGAGCATATGCCATATGATTTTCTGCGAAATAAGGTCGATGGCATCCGCTAAAATACATAAAAATTTCACATAAAAATTTCTGCGATAAAAGGTAGACCCCTCGGTTTGTGAACCCCTACTAAGAGTTAACGGTTGTTAACGTAAAATTATTTACATAAGGCTTCGTCTATTTTGAGATTCTTTTCTTTCTTGTTTTGTTTTCCTCAATGCCGAGGACAGCATCCTTGTCGAATTTTAACATTCTATAAATACCGTACTCGATTTGAGGGCTATGTTTCGCAATCTTACCATATGTGGCATTGAATATTTACACGGCTGCCAAAAACTAGTGTACATGGGTCTGGTCATAAATTTGACACATAATTACGGAAAGTTAAATGAATGACACAATGAGTTTAAAGTACAGCCAACGAGAAGCCATACAAAAGTTCAATCACCTTATATGGGACTATGGGTCTGACAGTCTAATAACTATCTCTTTCATCTCATAAATATGACATTATGTCTCGTTCTGTCATGTAACGTCATCGCCGAGGTGCTGAATTCGCCAACATTTAGGCGCCCATTTTACAGTAAAAAATAATGGCATATTTTTATTTCGTTTCGTGTCTTTCCGACACTACTCTTTTTTGAGATAATAAGAATTATGGTTTTCTACAATTTATTTAAATATATGCCATTTAAAATGATAAATGCCCTATATTAAATAAAACTAGTTTTTACGGGTTAATGCACGAAAACTTTATTTATTTATTGACGTTTCGTAGCCTTCACAGGCTATATGGTATATACCACCAGCTTGGGAACCTATTATACAGGAGATAAAATCCCAACCCCGAGCACACACTGCAAGACCATCAGATACTATTAGTTCTTTTTGTTTGCATAATTTAACATAAGAAGGAGATAGAAAGCCTCTCTTGAGTTTGTTTCGCCGGTTCTTCTCAGGAAGGTCTCCCAATTTTGGAACCGGTGGTAGTTTACGGTAGTTAGGGTCAAATAAATAAACTCAAAATTACAAACAATAATTTTAAATAAAATACTTTATTAAGTAAATTAAATAATAAATTCATACATAGACAATAAAACTTAAAAATCGAACAATGAAATAACCAAACGCTCAATAAAAGTCTTGCGAAGGTAGCTCGACAAATTAAATAAAAGTTTTATTCTGACGACGTAGCCTGTAAAGGCTACGAAACGTCAATAAATAAATAAAGTTTTCGTGCATTAACCCGTAAAAACTAGTTTTATTTAATGAGTGATGTGCGTGAAAACCTAAGAAACAAATATGCCCTATATTAGTTTTATACAAAATTTCAATTTCAAAAAATTTATAATTTTTTTATTATTTTTAAAGCATGTAACTGCTTGATGTTTAAATCTAAAGAAAATATAACTAGAAAAAAATTCCACGCGGACCAGGCCTTGCAGCTTAAGAATAGCTAGAAGGAATTTCGACGCGGTCCGTGAGGGCCGCGGTAGCATAATTGGTCAGTGCATTCGCCCGGATTGCGAAGGGTGCGGGTTCGAGTCCCGTCTGCTGCCTGGTCCGCGTGGAATTTTTTTCTAGTTATATTTTCTTTAGATTTAAACATCAAGCAGTTACATGCTTTAAAAATAATAAAAAAATTATAACTATAATTGCTATTTCTTCTTTCAAATGTTTAATGCTTGTAAAAGTATTCATTTGACATTGTGGGTTTACCTATAATGCGAAGAGATGGCGCTGCCTTGCAGCTTAAGAATAGCTAGAAGGAATTTCGACGCGGTCCGTGAGGGCCGCGGTAGCATAATTGGTCAGTGCATTCGCCCGGATTGCGAAGGGTGCGGGTTCGAGTCCCGTCTGCTGCCTGGTCCGCGTGGAATTTTTTCTAGTTATATTTTCTTTAGATTTAAACATCAAGCAGTTACATGCTTTAAAAATAATAAAAAAAATTATAACTATAATTGCTATTTCTTCTTTCAAATGTTTAATGCTTGTAAAAGTATTCATTTGACATTGTGGGTTTACCTATAATGCGAAGAGATGGCGCTGCCTTGCAGCTTAAGAATAGCTAGAAGGAATTTCGACGCGGTCCGTGAGGGCCGCGGTAGCATAATTGGTCAGTGCATTCGCCCGGATTGCGAAGGGTGCGGGTTCGAGTCCCGTCTGCTGCCTGGTCCGCGTGGAATTTTTTCTAGTTATATTTTCTTTAGATTTAAACATCAAGCAGTTACATGCTTTAAAAATAATAAAAAAATTATAACTATAATTGCTATTTCTTCTTTCAAATGTTTAATGCTTGTAAAAGTATTCATTTGACATTGTGGGTTTACCTATAATGCGAAGAGATGGCGCTGCCTTGCAGCTTAAGAATAGCTAGAAGGAATTTCGACGCGGTCCGTGAGGGCCGCGGTAGCATAATTGGTCAGTGCATTCGCCCGGATTGCGAAGGGTGCGGGTTCGAGTCCCGTCTGCTGCCTGGTCCGCGTGGAATTTTTTCTAGTTATATTTTCTTTAGATTTCAAAAAATTTGCCAATACCTGCATTGATCAACGACTTTTCTTCGACTTTGTTTGTATTTTGTATCGCGTCTCGTTGGCTGTACTTTACGCACTACAACTATTTATATATTAAACGAAAGGGTGCAAAATACAATTTTAAACTACATTAAAATTATTCAAAATGTCTTCCTCTTGCTTTGATACAAGCCTTCAATCTGCAAGGTCAGAAAACAAACGAATCACGCACAACGTTCATATCAATATCGGCGGCTGCTTTTATCATGGATTCTTTAAGTGTCTCCGAGTGAGATTCAGCGCAGACTTTCTCCTCTAGGTGTGTACTTCCATATTTTGTAATCCAAGGGATTCGAGTCTGCAAAAATCCTCATGCATGATAAAGTCGATTTCACGGGTCGTCAGCCAAATTTAAGCCAATGAGTGCTAACTACTGCAGATGGAGCATAACTGCGACCTTTGTAGGTCGCAGTTTAATATGCTTTCTGAAGTACGGAGGAGCTCGAGATAGTAAATTTCTGGTCACTTGCTCCATCGATCTCCTCTATGTTTGACCTGCCTTTAAATGGGTCTTAAAAAATAGGAATCGTACTTATCATATCAAAGTCACACACATATAATGTTATCAGCATGGAGGAAAGAAATAAATATCATGAAAGTAACATCATTCCTCAATGGACATAGGTACATAGTAGGGGTGCAGGTATTTCAGCCGAGCAAAATGAGAAGCACGATCGACGCTTTGAATCAAACGGCCAGGAATTCGTAGAAAAACTTACAAAGAAGAAATGGATGTCTATCATTTACTCACTATCACTAGTTGGAATCGACTTTTATATCACTCACAGACACCCGTTTGAAGTTGTAGTATACGATTTATCGTCGGTATTAATACTACGGAAGGTTTTTAAAGTCTTTTCCTTTTTTTCGTAACACCGTCTTTTTAGGGTTCCCATAAGGGCAAAATGGAACCCTTATAGGATCACTTTGCTGTACGTCTATTCGTCCGTCCGTCTGTCAACATTCTTTAGGATCTACTTCTCTCTCAATCTGAAATGTGACTAGGCATTTTATTAAGATTAAGAATTTTAAACCATATTTTTAAACGTCAAATAACAATATCCTATCAAATAAATACAGCATAATGTTTTAACAATATGCGTTCTTACCTCCCTGATCCATATCCATAACAATATTTTAAAAGAAGTCAGTAGTCACGGAAATATTTAACTTTTTGTCAGCCGCTTAGGAACGTGCAGTTGAAGCGATGACTAACTTCCGACAAAACAAGCGCGTAGGAGCATCCATTTAGAGACCGATACGGTTTGTCTATTGTTCTCTCGATAACTATAGGAACCAGTAGTTTTTTACCTGCGACAACTTCTTATAAATTGGTTTATGAGTGACTAGATCAGCAAAATACCCCTATGTGTAGTGCGGTGAATGAACTTGGCCGCTGACATCAGATTGAATAATTTCTCAGAACACTCTCTATGGAATAGATGGTGCAACACATATAAAGATGCAATGATTCTTGACTCACTATTGCTTCATTTCTTTCACACGTATTTACTGAAAGAAGAAAAAGAATGAAAATATTTTATTCAGTGACACTAATTAATACATGAGAGAATATGCCTTATTATATAAATACAATAGTTTAGGTCTAAACATTTGCGTCACTCAAAAGGCAGTCCACTCAGCATGTACTGCTGCTGGATAGGGAAGGTTCTATCTAAATTCTATATATAAAAATACTGTATCTATTTTATATATACTTTTGGTAGAGATCGATGCCTACGTAAGTTATATTCGCACTTGGCCATTTTCCTTATACCATCCTTGTGAGTGTTTCATTTATAAAAAAGTTTTACACACCGTTTTCGATAGTTCTTAGAAGTTCAAATGTTAGTGAAGAAATAAAGTGTCAAACGACATAATAATGCATGCAAGTATGAGTTTATACAATACCAATTAACACACATCAAAGATCTGTTCACCTCTATCTCAAAAATGACTTCACATACTCGAATCACCGAAAATAGCCTTGGCAAAAATCAGTTTTTTTTTACCTTAAATTGGGTTTTAGCAAACGTTCAGTAGTTTTTGTGTGATCGAGTAACAACATTTGGATTGATATGTGGGATTTTTTTATCCTGTAAAATGTTGGGTTCCTTTGGGATCCTCAAACATCCAAAGTTAACACGGACGAAATCGCGGGCGGTCGCTAGTATACACATAAAACCTTTCGTTAGATGCATCCAAGGAATCCGTAACGTTTACTCAGAAACTTTGAAAACTTTTCCGAACGATTTTGTTCAGGTCCATAATAAAGTGAAGATCAAATGCTTTAAAGTATTTAAATTAACAGAAATATGTTTCCAGATCATTGGTTTATGTTAAATGAAGAGCGTTGTAAAAGTTCGGGTTTTCATAAGACTATTGCTATTATATCTATTATTTTTATTTACAGTATTACAATATATAGAAAATAAAATAACAATAACTTAAAAACTACCTAATGTATAAAATTTAAATACAAATTACCTTGAAAAAGCTGTCCAGTAACAACAGAAGTATAGAATCCAACGGATGTAGATACTATATAGGATCAAATATTTAATTTTGCTATAAACTATTTCAACGATTTTTCATAGAGCGGTAGTGATTAACAAAGAAAGCATATTTTTTTAATTCAATATAAGTATGAATCTTTTACTGTGAAAGTGTAGCTGATAAAATTATATTAAAGAAAACGCAAATTTTTATCCAGAACAACATAACTGTCATGCCATGATGAGGGTTAAATTGCTAGTCAAATTTTTGTTGGCCAATTTTTTGCCTTTCACAAAACTGACGTCTATTGAGTTTGTGAGTGAGGAAATACTATTCGTCTTATAAGTAGTAGGTAAATAAATAATACTAATTGCGGTTTTTGAAATGTGAATGAACTTTTTTATTAAAGACTTGTGTAATCTATATAAAGGCAACCGTTTGAATTATCTATCTACGCAAACCCTAAACCACTGAATGGAATGCGCTGAAATTTGGCACACATGAAGCTATTATGATGTAGGCATGCACTAAGAAAGGATTTTCAAAAATTAACGGGGATGCAGTCGCGGGCGGAAGCTGGTTATTATGGATTTTACACAGTATGTGACCTTTAATGTGGTTGATAAACATGCCATAACAACCATCCTAACTATGGTCTAGGTTGATATAGGTAATTATAGCAAATGAAAAAAAAAGCTGCTCGATAACAAAAAAGTGACAGATAAACATCTACTCACTCCAGACCTCAGGAAAAGGCTATCTGTTGTTATTCAAGGCATTTTCGTAAGAAACTTTTTCAAGTCAGCGCGCTTCCGCTCTATCAAGGACTTATCTCTTGAATCTTTATCGGTGTTCGTGCTAAATATCGTTTGTATATATATCTTAAGAAATGAAAATTATATTTTCTTTTTAGACTTTTACTATTTCCACTGATGTTAATATAATTGTTTTTTTTTTCAAACTATGATTAACACAATTTTTACCCCTTTTTGAATATATTCGCTCATAAGCGAAGGTCTTCCCGCCTAGGCGAAATTAAATAAAAAACAACGCATCCTATATCTATCGACTATCGACCGATAATAACGCACCTATGGGAGGGAGGCATAACTCTTTTAATAGGTCATTGCATTTAATTGCTTAACTCGATTCAACTAAAGCTAAATTTGGCTCATATAAAAATGGAAATTTGACATTGGTGTTTTAATATTTTGGTCTGGATTCAGTAAATCTAGTTTTAGTTAAATCGAAATATAGCAAATTTACCACAACTAGGCCTTAAACGGAGACGACCTCCGTAGTAGAGTGGTTTGTACGCCGGGTTTCATGGAGTCGCCTACTCGAGAGGTCCCGGGTTCGAATCCTGGTTGGGGCAGATGTTTGTGTGATGAATACGAGCATTTTGTACTCCAGTCATGGATGTTTAATCTGTATTTCTATATAAATATACTTATATATGCACTGTATATGTATTCTGTCCGTTACCCTAGTATCCCATAACACAAGTCCTACAGTGCTTACTTTGGGGCTAGGCTAATTGGTGTGAGTGTTGGAAATATTTATTTATATTATTTATTCATATTGAAAGCGCGTCGAGTAGAAAAAGAAATAGTCATGTCGTGAAATAAGTATTACTCATTTATTATACACATGCGCCCCATCCCCTTGCTGTTATTTTTTGTTTACGATACATTTCTCATAGCATTTATGTCTAAAGCTTCTTACACATTGGAGTTAGTTGCATTTATCAACATCGAAACATTCAGTTTAGATAAAATTTAAACATGTTTATAAATATAACAGACGCTATTTTGACATTCAGTTTACAGAAGCGATTTTGACATTACATAATTAAAAAAAATGACAGATTGTATAGGTCTCGTCTCACCATATTTTAAATTTTAAAATTATTTATTGGCTTATATTATTGCAGTCCAGAGTTTTCTGTGTGTCCCTGCTATGTGCAAGCTATGTGATATGATATGTCTGGCTTTTATGTACATAAAATAAAATAATATTTTTTAATCAAAACAGTTTTTGCACTTCGTTATGACAAAAAATGAAGGAAAACTGCCGCTTCAATCCGTCTGTTTATTCCCTTGTCATTCCTCCCTCTCGGTATACAAATTTAAAAAAAACTAAAATTAGCGATGGTGATCTCCGAGGAGCCGACAACCTCCTGTTTAGTAAAGATATTGTCGCCAGCGTCAGCTTGGTTTTGGCGTTAAGAGTGGTTGTGAAGCAGCATTGCATGCTCTTCGCACCTTCCTGTCGCTTGACGCAACGGAGGTGGTGTTGAAGGTCGAAGGATGTCAAGAACGCTTTCAACTCCGTAGAGCCTTGTTTTCAGTAATTCACCAAAAAAATCCTACTTTTTATAATTATCTTTGGTAATAATGTATACAGTAAGCCTACTAACCTATTTTCAAAAACAACCTTTTGCATTGATGATTGATGAGGTGGCTCCCAGCAAGGTGATCCTATTGGGCCTGCTATTTTTAGGTTGCAATAAAACTCATTATTGATTCACTAAATTTAAAATTTAATGTATGATACCTTGACGACGGAGCTATCGCTGACGATATTTCAACCGTTCTTTCAGATTTTCACGTCATGTTCGATGAATATAAAAGTATTGGCGAAAATTTTCTTCTCTGCATTTACAAATATATTGTAACAAAATTTTCGGTTTTAACTCCTAATGTCAAAATTCTTGATTATAAATCACTCCGTCTCTTAGGTTCCCCGATTTTTGATGACGCTATTTCTATTTTCATTAATGAAAAAAAAATCTAAATTTCAGCATACCTCCGACAAAATGTTAAAAATTAACCCGCACTTGGCTTTATATTTAATTCGTTTTTAAGCTTTCGCCCCAAAAGTCATATATTTTTACGAAGCACTAATTTTTGTCTTTTTCCAGGGCAACTGTCAGTTATTGACAATTCACTCAGAGGGATTCTCTCCAATATTTAAAATTGTTCATTTTCCGATAACGCTTGGAAGCAGGCCTCTCTCCCTCTTCGTTTCGGAGGTCTAGGTACTCGTCATATGTCCCATATTGCCCCTTTTCTGTCTTTTGCATATGGTATAGCCGAGATCTTGAATAAAATACTATGCCCTTCTTTGGGCGTAGTGGAGTTGGCTCACCTTGCAGAGACCAAAAGCGCTTGTTCTAGGGCATGCCCGGGAGTAGATCTACCAACCTCTCTTTCTTCTCAGAGACAGTGGGATGAGCTGCTCTGTTTGCAGTTTTCGTTCTGAAAATCGCTACTGAGCTTGCTCGCCTTCTTATTCTCTTTCATGCAGAGTCTGGTTACTAGCTGCAAGCTTTACCTTCAGCCAAAATCGGGATTTTTCTTGACAAGAACACTCTGTCTCTGGCAACATCGATTCGACTTGGTGTCAAGACGAATCATCCCCATCGTTGTCGTTGCGGTATTCGCGACGGTGAGTTGGGTCACCATGGTCTCTCATGAAAAATGAGCGCTGGTCGAGTCTCCCGCCACGCCTGCATCAATGACGTCATCCGCAGAGCTTTTGTCGCAGTCAACGTGCCAGCGGTCCTTGAGCCTAGCGGCATCTTTCGTAACGATGGCAAGAGGCCTGACGGGATGACGCTCATTCCTTGGAAGTAGGGCCGCCCTCTTGTATGGGACGCAACTTGTGTGGATACGCTTGCTCTGTGCCATACAGGGAGCACCTACCTTGCTGCGAGTGCGACGGCGGCTCAAATATTCAGCTCTCAATGAGAACTATATATTTGTGCCATTTGGTATTAAGACTATGGGCTCATGGCTCCAAGCGCTCGTTTAATGAATTTAAGGAATTATAAAAGAGACTCACCAAAATGATTGGTGACCAAAAGGCTGGCAGTTATCTTGGTCAACGGATGAGCCTTGCCATTCAACGTGGCAATGCTGCCAGCCTATTTAGCACCATTACTGACGGCGGCGCTGGGGGTGACATATTTTTCAGTTTGTAAATTAGATATTATTCGTAAGTAGGTTTAATTTGTATTAAAATTTTATACATTAGGTAATTTTAAAGTTGTTGTTATTTTTTTTTCTATATACTGTAATACAGTAAAATGCTGTAACACAATAAAATAATAAAAATAAAATAAAATGTCAGTTGTAAGAAATGTTTAGAAAACATTATTAAACAGCTGACAAAATTACGTTTATGATTACGCACTGTCTTCAAATGGTGCAGCAGAATAGCTGCTAAAAATCTTCTTTTAAGAATGTTGTCCACCGCGAGCTGAGCAGCCCATTAGTGTCGCCGCACACGGGTCACCGACCACAACCACAAAACACCGCCACCGGCATATTTCTTGTAGTTTTCATACATATGGACTCGCCACACACGGTACGCCGGTGGCCGCCACACGCTTTTAATCGTCGTTGCTCGCTTTTTGTGGCCCGCACCGGCCACTTAATGCGCCGATACAAAACGACGCCACACGTCACTCGCGCGATTCCCCACCCCTCTCTCCCTTGCCTTAGTCGGCCGCTGTCGCGCGCTTCAGCCGCTTTAGTAGCCGCTTCTAGCTTCTCGTGGCGGAGTTTGTGGCTGTGTGTGCAGTGTTGCCAACTCGGATTTTGAAAAAGGCGTAGGCCCGATGAGAAAATTACGTAGATTTAGTAATTTTTGCATATGAAAAGTACGTAGATCTACGTACTTTTTTCTGAGTGAAATTAAGAAGTCAGGTGAAACCGAATAAAACGAGTATTTTGTTATACAATTTCTTTAAAAACGGGAGATAGAACAAAGAGTTCTTGGAGAAATCACTGCATTGGAAGCATTTACCACGCTGCGGTTGACCATGACCATGTGGTATTATAAAACCATGATTTCTAATAGATCACATCAAAAAAAGAGTTAGTTATCATAATACACTTGGTAAAAGACTCTAGAAAGTTGTGGTTAAAATTGCCAAGAGAAATAATACATACACTTATACATGAACACATGTTAAAAACTTACTAATTCCTGTAACTTTATCGACTGAAAGTCATTTCTTTTTGCAAACATCAATTCGATGTAAGTACTCATTGAAATATTTAAAGTTTAAAAATTCAATTTTTAAGGTACGAATGTACCTACTAAGTCAAAGAGTTTTGTTGTTTCTCCTTTCAAAAATCCTGCGTCCAGCATTAATTTAGTCAACAAAACCAATGACGGGAACCTTTTCTACAAGATACAAGAGTTTTTAGATATATCTTTATAATAAATAAACATTTTTATAGTTTTTAAGAAAAGTAACGGAAAATATTCTTCTTTATTCTAATGAATTAAGTCATTTTACAAATTTGAAAAAATTAAAGAAAATACGTAGATTCTAGGACTAAAGTTAGTAGGTTTGCAGAAAAGGCCTAAAATACGTAGATCTACGTAAAAAGACGTAGAGTTGGCAACACTGGGTGTGTGGTCCATGTGCGGCGACACTTAATGACTCCATTCACCTCGCAGTACAACAATGCGTAAATCTGTTTCCACCAACATAGAGTAGGTCGAAAATGATAAAGAGGACAAGAAGAGTAAAAATGTGCCAGTTAGTTCGAAAATCTTTTTTGGTGAAAAAGCAATCCTATTTTATGTTCACGAAGATCACTACGCTAGACATCCCTAGTTCATTCCTCTTTAGCGGTGGAAAATGGGCTTTATAATTGCTTTATGGTTTTTACTCTTTTTCGTATCCCCTCCCACACCTGCACGGCGAAGCTTCGGGTGACTTTGGTACTAAATGCCTTAAAATTAGCGTTCGAACTTTACTTTAGCCCAGTTAAATACCAAAGCATCACATCACGCAGTAGTTGTGGGATAAGCATTAAGTGTTATAAACAAGCTGCGGCTCCAGTGTGCCAGCACCTCGCGAGAAACACAAGTATACGAGTAAAAAGGTAATAATATTTTACCTCGTTGGTGATTTTTTACATTCCACCTCCGCCGACGCGAGGCTGTGGCTGACGTCTGTCGCGTTGACCCCGATATCATTTCTGGTACCAGCATAGCTACCCGTGGCGTAGAGGGGTGGAAATATAAAAACCGCGTGTAACTTAACAAGGAAAACGTGTAGGCAGTAAAGTAAAATAAGGAACGTAAACAATTGAGTGCCTTTTATTCAGACAAAAAAATAACTCCACGTTGTAAAGATGAATTCCGAAACCAAGAGCTGAATTCTTTGGGCTTTGCCATCTTAGTTTTAGAATTCGATACCCGGTTTGGTTAATATCGAAAATATTCTTCCCAATCTAGGAGTTCAACCGAATTTATACTGAATTTCATGAGTGTTTTAGCCATTATTTTTAAATTAAAGTAGGCAAATGAATCTATGCCACCAGGTGTTTAAGGATAAATTCTAAAAGTGAAGATAGCTGGGGCAGGATGCTATACCCAGGATGTAATATTAGTTATTTGCCACACATTTATCACTTTATATTAAAAAATAACGTATTACTTCCATAACTTAGTAATCATTTCATTGATCCCGCATAATCGCGGATAGCTAACCACCCCACTACATTATTCTCGACTAAATAATTAATGCGAACAAGTTACCATTTCCATTATTATTTTAATTAAAACAAAAACATTCAAGATTATTCTCGATCAGCCGTAATTACAAAGAAACAATAAATTTAATTTCAAAGTTCATGCGCGAATTAATCAGCCACTCTTCGTGATAAATTGTTTCCTATCAAAACCTTTATTTAGGCCTGGTTATGACAAGATTAATTACAAGTTAAATGAAACTGGAAAAACACATAATGGTCTTTTTAGTCTTTAGTAGTACGGCGGGCTGTTTCCGCAACTCAACACCCAGTGCCTATTTTGCGTGGAGATTAGCATCAGTCCTGCCATCCCAGCTCCTCCAGAAAGCCAGTAGCCCAGCAGAACTGGTGATTTGGGGTACTCTAATGCCCACCACGGTTTGTGGTTAGGCTCCACTAAAACTGACCATGCAGGGATCTCTGCCCATGCATTCGCTCTCACGCATGACTTGATACAACTGGTCGATCTGCCCACCAGGATCCTAGATATAGCAAAACAAGCGCCTTCTTTACTAGACCTTCTGCTTACGACTTATCCGCAGGAGTATCAGGTTAAAGTTCAAGCCCCACTGGGTTCATCAGATCATTGCCTGATATCTGCCAAATTGCCACAATCCAAAACTCCTCGACTATTGGTGGTCAAACGCAGGCTCTGGCACTATGGGTCGGCAGATTGGGATGGTATGCGCGACTACTTTGCGTCCGTCCCTTGGAAGCAGTACTGCTTCTGTGAAAAGGACCTATTTTCCGGCGCCATTGCTATTACTGAGAAGATCGTAGTGGGAATGGAGTATAACATTCCTCATTCTGATTGTATCAGGAAGGGCACACGTAACCGCTGGTTCAATCGCGACTGTGCTAATACTGTTTCACGTAAGCAGGCGGCATATCGCGCTTGGGTCACAGGCCGCGCTCTCAAGGATCGTGGGGTTGACTCACTGAAAGCTGCCTATAATAGTCCTACTAAGTCTTGCAAGAAGGCTTACATCAGAGCAGATGCCCAACGTGTTGCATGAACTGGCCTCGAGTTGTTAACGCACCCTACGGGCTCCCGTAGTTTTTGGGGTTTGACTAAGGCCGTGCAGCACAACCTCTCGATGTCCAGTTGGGTCAATAGTTCATAAGGAGAAAGCCGATTTATTGGCAAAGCTCTTTGCTCATTTTTGCAGGCTGGCAAGGTTAGGATGGTTGGTGCGGCAGTTTATAACTACTGTACCAGCTACCTTTGCGTTTGGACTTTATCACCACTTAACATCAGGTGGGGTAGAGTCATTTGCCTACCAGGCTACTAATACGGGCTCAAAATGTCGAGTAAACAAAAGGAAATCTACGCGAATACGGACGTACTCCACTCGACTCCTTTCATTTACACTTAGTCGTTTGCCCGAATTCCATTGGCTCTCGTAGCGGGATAACGATAAGGTGTTATCGCCCCATAAAAATCTAAATGAGATCAGATAACTTTTTGACAGTGAGAGTTATATGGACACATCTAGGCAAAAAAATTATGTGAACACTATTTTTAGTGGGATCTTAAAGTCTAAAAATTTTTTATGGTACCTAAATGAAAAAAAAGCTTAAAAGAGCCTGCTGTCGTGTCACGCTCGAAGTTCATTATAGGTATAGATTGACGGTAATAGTACACACTCACGTTCCACCCCGGATATTATTTGCCACAAACTACTTACCTACCGAAAGTGGGCTTTGAACCCCTCATGGCAATTAGAGTGAGCCGAAGGAGCAACTTTGAAATTATCCAAGCGGTGATTAGAAAGGAAGTGTCTTTCAATAAACGGCAAGCAAATATTGCTCAGAAATAAATTGTTTGTTAATTGGACCTAGATTGTCTGTGGTTAATAAACCGCAAAAGGGACAATGACTAACTTATTTTTCTTCATCTATCAGGTATCAGATTATTATCAAAAGTGTAGGACACGTATTTTTCTTTTTTCCCATAATCAAAATATTACGGATTTACTTATATTGATTTGATATGTCGCATGAAGTCACGTCTTGGTACAAATTTTACTTAGCAGTGACGTCAAGAGCCTTCACGAGTTTGACAAAAGAGAAAATAAGTGACCATTATTTTTTGAAAATCAGACTGACGGACTAAATAGAATTTCGTTTACTTTACCCCGTCAGCACCCCCATTTGCAATTTCATTGAACTCAATTAGGCTTTGGACCACATTTCTGAATGAGGTACCAGGAATTTCGTTGAGTTCAATTCTAGGAAAACTTAGGTCTGCGCTTTCACGGCAAAAACGTCACGATTCCCTTCATGTCCTTCTCTTTAGGGCACGACACTAGGGCTAGAGAGCAGTATCACCATGCTTGGTATGGAAATTTGCTATGACTTAAATCCAAAGAATTAAGAATAAAAGATAGGTTACAGCAGCGCGCGATCCGCATCATAGGCGATGAGGAGCTGATTAAACACCTCGAGCCTCTTCAATTACGCCGTGACGTGTTGTCACTAAGCGCGTTCTATCGTCTGTACCACGGCGAGTGTTCTGAGGAGTTATTCTCTCTTATTCCACCTTCTCCTATCCTTCAGAGGACCACGCACTCTGGCCTACGTTGTCACCGTCTAACTGTAGCCACAATTACAACGCGTACAAAGAAATTTGATGATTCATTTCTTTGTCGCACTATTTGTAAATGGAATGCTCTGCCCCCCCCACTTACAACCTGGGATCCTTTAAAAGAAGCGTAAAGAAGCAACATACAGGCGGATGGTTGGTGTGGCAGGCAGAAAAGATATATCAGCTATCTTTGCGTCACTTAACATCAGGTGGGGTGGAGTCATTTGTCGGAACTATTTATGAAAAAAAAAATTGGCAGGTATTATTTTGGTGCTTCATTGGCGATTATGTTTAGAAACTACCCTCGTCCTCGAAGCAGTTAGGTAAAAAATACTTTTGTGGACTAGAATGTCATATGGTTCGAATCAATTATTTATCATCCAGGCCAATCGTAATTCTTTTAACAATATTATGTGTAAAAAAGAGCCACTAGTATCTGTCTGTATCTTGCGATAATGTAAAGGAAAATATCGAACGAATTTTCATGCTGTTTTCAGCATTAGCTAGATAATTATTTTTTCTCAAAGTTTTTATATTATGTACCTATAATCCACGCCCTTGCATTAAAACTAATTAAACACAAATTGCAGTTTAAACGTTTTTCTATCTAATAAAAATTAAACGAACCCTTAAAACTCCCATCTGCTTATACCATCCGCGTGGGAAATATATCAGCTGGCGTGTTCTATGCTTTTCATTCGCTCCCTGCCCAGCATGGGAACGTTACAACATAATTAATCACCCTAAATCCTTATCTGCCCATACTGGCATTTGAAGCCGACAATCAGGTTAACATACAACTTCCAAGTTAGAGATTATCGCGTCAAAAGGGAAGCCGAATCGGGCTTACTGTGTTTGAATAATGCTGCTACAGAATTGTGGTTGAATATGAAATTATATATTACTAGCTGTCCCTTTGACTTTGAACTTTATACCGCCATAAAAAATAGGGGTTGGTGGTAGAAGGGTGAACATTTAGGGTTGTATGTATTTTTGTATGATGTATCATAAAAAAATTAAAAAACAAAAAAAATGTCCAAAAAAAAAATTAAGTGTGGATCACCCTTAACATTTAGGGGGATGCAAAATAGATGTTGTCCGATTCTCAGACAGATAAAATCGACACACACAGACACATCGACAGACGCTCGAGCCGTTTCGGAGTAGTTAAATTAGGCACACCGTGACACGAGAATTTTATATATTACATTTGTTTGACTCTTTGATAGTTAAATAATAAAATACGTCATGTTTCTCATGATATTTGAAAAAAATGCCCATGTTTAAAATAACATCACAAAAATAATAACACGATGATAAAAAAAGCGCAGAAAACAGTAATTTTGGCATAGGCGTAAAGTCACCGATGTAAATAAATTTAAAATGATACTTCGAACTCATGTAGGAAACTGTCACCTTATACCTCAAACAAACTTTGTGATATTTATGGGCCTGTGAAAGTAGCACAATTTTGATTTCAAAGGTGCACGTCGCCCTTTTACGCATAAAATAGATGCCATTTTTGAAAAAATAGAGCAAGAAAGGTATATCAGTAGTTACGATGTAGCTCAAGAACTGGCAATTGCCCACAAAACAGTTTTGGCGCATTTGAAAAAAGCTGGGAACACATTAAAAACTCGATATTTGGGTGCCTCACAAGCTCACTGAAAGTCACCGATGTAAATAAATTTAAAATGATACTTCGAACTCATGTAGGAAACTGTCACCTTAAACGTTGAAGTAGGAAACATCAAAGTTACGAATTACGTATGGTACCTATGTAGGTTGCATACAGCAAAACGCGTTCCACTCCACATCAAAGACAGCAGAACCGTTGCATTTCAAAGAGCTTCAAATTTATTTTAATACACTGTGGAATGCACAAGTGCTTTTCGTATAATAATGCGACTAATGTCACGTATAATAATGAACCCTGAAGAGTTCTCGTTACCCTTTGAAAATGCTAAGTTATTCAAACTTTCCGAAGTATCCGGGAATACTCGGCTGTTGTTATTTTAGGAAGGCGCTTAGAAATTCAGCTTTGGGTATAATGGACCTGTTTTACGTTACTTAGGTTTTACCGTTTGCTTGTTGGCGCAGTGGTCTTATATTGTTGGGGGTAGGAGATTGTTATGTGATATAAGGGATGATGCATATTAATAATAATTAATATAATAGGTTGGGGAAAAATCTTTTTGTATTATAGAATGTATGAACTTGTAATTAAATCTCTTTGGCTATACTACCTGTATGTGGCTGGTTTTGGTATCATTAAAAAGTTTAAATTTTAAAGATAATAATTACAAATTCAAAATCGAAAAATATGGGATTTTCATTTGGTTTTTCTTACTTTCAAGATGAGTGAATCTAATTACGAAATTCGATACATTTTAAAATTTTACTTGTTAAAAGGTAAAAATGCAACGCAAACCTCAAACAAACTTTGTGATATTTATGGACCTGTGAAAGTAGCACAAATTTGGTTTCAGCGTTTTCAATCCGGAAATTTTGATGTCAAAAGTGCACGTCGCCCTTTTACGCATAAAATGGATGCTATTTTTGAAAAAGTAGAGCAAGAAAGGTCAAAAAATCAGTAGTTACGATGTAGCTCAAGAACTGGCAATTGCCCACAAAACAGTTTTGGCGCATAAGAAAAAATCTGGGTACACATTAAAGCTCAATATTTGGGTGCCTCACAAGCTCACTGAAAGAAACCTAATGAACCGTGTACTCATTTGTGATTCTTCATTACGGCGTAATGAAACAGACAAATTGTTGAAGAATCTGATAACTGGTGATGAAACGTGGGTCACGTACGACAAGAACGTGCGAAAAAGGTCGTAAAAGGCCGGTCAGGCTTCACAGACTCCAGCGAAACGCGGGTTAACTCGCAACAAGGTGATGTGTATGGTGGGATTGGAAGGGCATTATTCATTGTGAACTGTTACCGCCAGGCAGGACCATCTACTCTGAACTGTAATGTTAACAACTGATGAGATTAAAGCAAGAAGTTGTGAGAAACCGGCCGGAATTAATCAACAGAAGGGGTGCGGTTTTTTATCATGATAACGCTAGACCTCACACATATTTAGCCACTCAGCAAAAATTAAGATAGTTTGACTGGGAGGTGTTAATGCATCCGCTGTATAGTTATGACCTTGCAACTTCAGATTTATAGCAGTTATGCTCTCTTCAGCATTCTTTTGGTAGTGTCAGGTTAACATCACGAGAGGACTGCCAAAACACACATGCCGCGGTTTTTGATCAGAAGCCCCTAAATTTCCATAGGAATAGGATTATATCTCTGCATACAAGATGGCAAAAAGTTATCGAACAAAATGGTACCTACAAACTTTAGTGAAATGTAAAAAACCTTATTAAAAATGTTTTGAATTTTCATATAAAATGCGAAGAAATTTTTTCCCCAATATATGAACTTTTAATCTAACATAAATATGAAAAATAAAACATACTTGTTAGTAAATAGTTTTTTAGCGCAGTGGTCTGATATTGCTGGGGTATTGGTCTGATACTGTTGGCGCAGAGGTCTGATACTCTTGCGCAGCGGTCTTATATTGTTGGAGGATTGGTTTCATACAGTTCGCTTTGTGGTCGTTGTTGGTGTTAATTAACTTTCTAAAAGGCCGATTGCCGCATTGGCGGAAAGTTTATAATCCTGAGCCTTATCGTGCTTTGGTTAGATTGTTCAGCTATTAGCACCAGGCTAACATGTTGCGTTATTATCTAATGATAACTACCATCAGTAAATTTTGTGTGGAAGTTAAGTTTTTGCAATGACAGCGCAGATTGCCTTGTTCGGACAGTCCTAGGTCGGAATGCTGGCAGGGCGTTTAATATGTGTAAAATATATTTATTCCTATGTAGTGTTTGTATATAATTGTACTTACATAGGTATTCGTGTAATATGTTTATATGATTAGTTTAAGATTCAATAATAGTTGTCAGTTGACCGATATTTATTATCATTATTGATTAACTTGTGATTTACTCTCTAGGAAAATAATCAGTTTAGAATGGTGATATTTTCCATTCATATGTTCACTTTCTATGATGGTATCTAAAACTTTTTGAGAACCAACTAGAAGAGTTGTATTTGCCTTTTTCCTGATTTTCATAACATTCCTTTTTTATTTTGTAGTCAGACGCAGACCGTATGTGATTTTATTCTTTCAATCCTCAAACAAACAATTGAATACCGACTAGCGAACAGTCAATATAACAAAGAATAGCTCCCAACAGTGCTTCGCAATAGCCCGCTCGGTGTGCAACTTCGGAATTAACAAAGTTCTCCCCTCGCGCAGTTTTCCGTACAAATGTAGCTGCGTTGAAATTTCAAAAATGTCTGTTTTTCCCCTTTTGAGAATTGGATTGAAATTATTAATTTCTAGGTGAATACGTTTAGAACGTAACGTACATTTTATATAAGTGAACAAAAAATAATCCTATTTTATAATCCTAAATAGTTCTATTTTTTTATATAGGAGTACAAAATAGAATACATGATTGGGAAAAGTCATAAGACAATTCTGGTGTTCCAGTCTATAGGCTTTTTATTTTGTGTAACCCTTTTCAACCAGGTGGACTATGTGCTTATTTAACAAGCTCGACCACTACATAAAAAAATAGTTAAGAATATTTAGGAGCATATGCGGAGCTCGATGGCGGAAGTGGTTAGCGCGTTCGGCTGCGATCGTTGAAGCAACTTTCGCACCGCATTGGATGGGTGACTAAAAACGTACCGTCGCGAGCTCCTCCGTGCTTCGAAAGGCACATAAGCCGTTGTCCTGCATTTTGTTGTTGTTGGCTGCATTTACAGTCGTTAGCACCCTCTAATCCACACTGGGCCCGCGTGGTGGGTCATGGCCCAATCTCCCTATTCCATCCATAGAGAAAGACTGTCACCCTGCAGTGGGAACATTAATAGGCTGATGATGATAATGATGGACTGTGAAGCTCTAACTTTATCAACATTTAATAACCTCCGACATGATCAATCTGAAAATGGCAACGAAATATTAGCAACCATCCAATAAATACTGATGGTAATTCCCATCAGCTTAGGGTTCAAATTAATTATCCCGTTTTAATTAATGAGCGCAGTCCTTTCGGTGCAGAACTCCATTCGGCCAAGTTCGCCGGAATAGTTCCGTTGACTAATTAGAAACAGCTAGCCTGGACCGACCATGATGTACGGCGTGTCTTAAAATTAACTAAGCCAGTCAGAGATGTAGAAGGTCTATTTATTGCTGGTTATGTTTGCGTCGCACCATTGTCGCCCTGGCAAATTGCCTTGTAACGGATATAACATTATTCTTCTAATTATATAAATTTTTCTTGCTTAAATTTATTTATGGTTAGCAATATCCAAGAGTTAACCATAAATAAATTTAAAGATTGTAAAAAAAGCACTTATTAAAAAAGCTTATTACAAAGTGTCTGATTATATTACAGACAAAAATGCTTGGGTTTGAACTGTTCCAATCATTCCAAAAGGTTTTCTATATTATATAAATTATAATTGTATTGACGTTGTAACAACATAATGATTTGTAAATGTTGTTACATTAGACTTTTAATGTAGTGGAGTTTTTTTCGCTAATTTTCTCCAGTGGTTGGGGAAAAAAATTTTGGACGATTCAAAAGAGTTGTACTATACATCCAATTTGAATAAAGATATATTGATTTCTGATTTCTGATTTCTGCTATATTGTACACTAATCAAAAGTAATAAGGCCAAAAAATATGAATTTTGTGTTACACTATTGATGTACGTGATGTGATAATCTCAGTTTATCATATAGTGATCAACTGAGATCATTCAAGTTTTCCTTTTTTCTAACTGGTTTTCTTAAGCAATTATAGAAGCGAATAAAATAATCTATTTTCTTAACCAGTTAGAGAAAAGTGAATAAATATTCTTTTTTGTGTTAAGAATTGTCATAATACAAAAATATTGATTTTCAAAATATCCTAAAACAGCGCTTTGTAAATAACATACCTATTAAGGAATTATTATCCGTTTAATGTACGTATATTTCAGAAGTAAATATATTTCAATCAATTTATGACAATCTAAATTATTAAGCTTTCGTGATTGCACAGTGGGTTAACGAGGAGACCCTTTTCGAATAATATAATTCAGGATTTATTTTTCGGAAACATAATATAAATATTGTCTGAATTAGCTAGTAAAGTTTCATCCGGTAAGTTACTCAAAATTCACGGTGTATAATATTTCATAGAGCAGCAAGCAGAAACAAAATTCACTAAAAACAACTAACAGCAATGTACTACATAATTTTCTCTACTAAAATTAAAATTATAACATTTTGTAAGCGACCAGTTTCACCGGTCAATTTGAACGGAAGCACAACCTTTGTAGATGAAAATTCCCAACCAGTCAAATATTTGACACAAAATTTAAACATTAAACGTGAACACGCTTACTGAGATATCGTGTCATTTTTAGAAAATAACAACGTTGTTTGGATAACATACTTTTAATGAGTTTGGAGCCCGAGAATCAAGTTATTAGTACCTACACTTTGTGCGTGTATGGGTAAGGGTGGATGGATTCTTCCAAGCGATGAAAATACGACGAAACCCTTTAGAACACATGCACAATCTAAAGTTTTCAAAAGGGCCAAATGAACGATCAATGTCACCCTTATCTGATACAAACACATTCATGTATAAATTATTAACAAGGCAGAGGTATATATGCGCTTTTTGTTTAGAATTCACGACTTCATTTGAACTTAATAAAGTCAGTATGGCTATGATCGCTCGTTCGAGTCAGGCCACTCGTCTGGGAAAGGGACTTCAACCATACACAGGATCACATTGAAATGACTTGTACTTTCGGTGGTGTTGTTTGTTACCGAGTAAGGCGTAGAGCTATACCGGGGGAAGCGCGCCGAAGATACTGACAAGTCAACAATTAAAGTTAAACTCTAATTCCTGTATTATGAGTTTAAAAATTTCTTGGCAAACATGAAACAGTACACAAGCTGCGCGTGATTTATCCGCTCCGTGGCTTTTACACAATTGCGCCGCTGCCCTACTGATCGGAGCGGTGGTAGATTCGCACTAGTATATATTGCATTTTACGGGTGATGTTTCGAGTCTTATAAAATAATTATTAATGAACTAATTATAAATATATATACATATTTCAGTAGTTCAATGATAGTAGATTACTTTTATGAGAGTTTTAGATAATAATTCTATTTAATTCAATATCAAAATACGAGGTAAACCTGCATGCATAATTTTTTTTAGAAAAGTCACGGAGGTTAGATCTTTTTTTTGATAATTAATGAGATGGAAAATCAAAATTCTAATACATTATGGTACAACAAAAACATATTTTTGATGACGTAGTAATTATTTTGATCTAATTTATTGAACATTATCGAGAGATTAACTCGTTTGAAGTTGTGCATATTATCGTATTTTCCGCAAACTAGCTGCAGTAGAACGATCAGTACAAAAAAAGGAAAAAAGCATTTGCAAATATTCTACATTAACTTACAATAAGAAGAATAAATTTACTGTTTACTTAACTTAACTTTAAATAGTCAAAATTTTTTCTAAAGGGGAACAACAAGGCGCTCTCAATTACGATTTTTTGCAAAAAATGTGAAAGGGCTCTTAAGTCAAGGCCAAACTCGGAGTCGGAGAGCTATGGTATTATCTGCCGTGTTAAGCAAAACTCAAGTAATCTGGATTACACGAGTTATGCTTTATAGGCCTTAATCGTTTTTTCTGTTGCCATTTTACCGAAATAGTTATATTAAAAAAAATGAAAAATATTAGAATACACGAGATTTAATTATCCGTGTAACTCGATTTTTAAGCAAATTGTTACGCGATCTCCGTGTATTTTATATACAGCTGATAGGTGTGACCTCTGTCGGCGACTATATCATGTATCAAAAATTACACGAGATAGGTGAAACAAACCTGCGTGAACTAATCCTGGATAATGGAGACTGGAGTGCATCAGCATAGGACTGGGACTTTCGATAAATAAGTCCAAAACCAAGATTAAGGTCATAGATCGAACAGGAAGGCTTGAGCTCTTTGGGAAACTTGACTTGGAGGTATTTATACCTGGGCTTAAGTGGGCATCAGTTATAATGGCTCATACGAGAATGTAGTACGAAGAAGAATCGGGATGGCAAATAACGACGGACTCTGGTGCTCTTTATATCTAAGTTCCTCTAACTCTGTTTATTTAACTTTAATCGTACATTTTTTTATGCCTGAACAGTAGTACACTGCATTTCTAAACATTCCTAAACTTTATGTTTTTAATTTTTTAGGCATTTAACTGCTAGATGTTTAAATCTAAAGAAAAGTTTACTAGAAGAAAATCCACGCGGACCAGGCAGCAGACGGGAATCGAACCCGCACCCTTCGCAATCCGGGCGAATGCACTGACCATTATGCTATGCGACCATTATTTCAAATGAATACCCTTACAGGTATTAAACATTTGAAATAGAAATAACAATTATAGTTGTTTAAAGCTAAAGCGAAGTTTACTAGATGAAAATCCTCATTTGGCATTGTGGGTTACCTACAATGCGAAGAGATGGCGCTGCCTTGCAGCCTAAGGCTATAGAAATTTCGACGCGGCCGTTAGGGCCGCGGTAGCATAGTGGCCAGTGCATTCGCCCGGATTGCGAAGGGTGCGGGTTCGAATCCCGTCTGCTGCCTTGTCCGCGTGGATTTTCTTCTAGTAAACTTTTCTTTAGATTCTTTAGATAGAATTCCTAAACTTTGTTAAATCAGTTTTATGTTTTTTTTTTATTTTAAACCCAACTTTTTATATCATTTTAATTTGTAATTTGAAAGTGACTTCATGAGTTATCTCATATTGAAGTCATTTTTCAATTTGACGTACTAACGTTCCCTATTTTCATTCAAATCGGTTTAATGTTTTTTATTGTTCAAATGCAACGATTAAATCGCTTAGCAACTTTCGAAGAAACGCTAAATATTGAACGTGCCCACCAATTTGGGGCGTTTACAGGCAATATTACAAAACACTTAATCTGTCTGCGGTTGTGACGAAGTTTCGGTGATCCGTTACCCATTAAATTGATTAAGGGGGACATGCGATAATGGAGCTCGGGGATCCATCTTCTCCTGGCAAATAGACGCTACTTGGCACTTAGTAAGAACTCATTGGGCTAATGGCTCGTCCGTCATAGATATTTTCGGAAAGTTTAGCCAGAATCGCAGGTCCAAAGCGTAGATCACCGCTAAACAAATGTAAGTTACGCGATTCAAAGCTGCATGTTTTTTATCTTCGGTTCAGCTATATCGGCGAATCATCGACCATTTAAAGAAGACCATGGAGATTCAAACAACAAACAATTTTTGTCTTTATGCGAAAGTAGTCATGGTTGAAAATCATTTGGAAAAATATCACGATACAGATATTTACTGTTACTAACAGCAGTAAAAATTAGTTTGCAAAATATACACGAAATGTTTTTTACATATCACAACAGTCATTCAGAATCAGAATCAGAAATTATTTATTCAACATAAACCTTTACAGGCACTTACTGATCGTCATCTATACAAACGAAAATGTATTTTTAAAATGATAATAGTAAACCACGTATGTGAGCCTAATCATATTTATTAACATAACATTAAGGAGGTAAATAAATAATTAAATAACACAACTTTTAAAACTTTTACAATTGATAAATCGGTAAGTACCACACACCAATTAGGCTGGTCCCAAAGTAAGCACTGTCAGGCTTGTGTTATGGGATACTAGGTTAACGGATAGAATACATATACAGTACATATATAAGTATATTTATATAGAAAAACATATCAAACATTCATGACTGGAGTACAAATGCTCGTATTCATCACACAAACATCTGCCCCCACCGGGATTCGAACCCAGGACCTCTCGCGACACCTTGAAACCCGGCGTACAAACCACTCGGCCACGGAGGTCGTCATGAGGAGGTTTCAGTGATGAAATACGGAGCTGAAACGTGGTCGTTGACTTTGGGCCTAACAAGAAGGCTCAGAGTCGCGCAGCGAGTTATGGACAGAGCTATGCTCGATGTTTCTCTAAGTGATCGAAACAGAGATGAGGAAATCCGTAGAAGAACTACAATAATCGCCATAGCAACATCGAAGGGAAGCGCAGTGTCGGTGGACCACTCACTTGGTGGACTGACAACATCAAACGAGTCGGAGAGACCCACTTGATCCGGTAAGTGCAGGACCGTTGTGTATGGAAATCCTTCGAAGAGGTCTATATCCCGTAGTGGAAGTCTACCGGCTGACGATGATGATGATTATGAGAACTGTGGTCTTCTGTACGGTGAAGTTATGGTTCTGTTTTGGTGAGTAAGATTCCATGGGTTTACGAGATAGGGGGTTGGGTCCAGACTGTAAAGATGGGTATGGTTGGAGAGAATCTCTTTTTGTTGTATGTTACCGCTATCATCGCGACTGACTTCCACTTAGACTTAACATCAGAAGGGATCTGGGGCTTATTTACTGTAGGGCCAAAAGGGCCGGGGGCTGGGGAGGCAGGCTATATAAATGGTAAGTAGCCCAGGACACCAGAATTTAAAATAAGCCCTGGGTGGGATGGTGTAATTTGCCAAGCATGGTTTAAAAAACCTTCAGTTCTTGTCTGAATACTGAACTACCTTATTAGGAAATAGTTTTTTGAACTATACATCTTAAATCTTAATGACACACTTCAAAAATGTATAATAATTCAGAAGGGAATATTTCAAAGCCGCTTTTAAATATTTTTGATTTACGATTTTCGTAGGTAGGTAGTTTATAACAGAACATATTTCAAATTATCAGTAATCTTATACAAAAATATGCAGAGACTTTTAAAACAAGGGATGAAACAATTTAATGGGCGAGTAACTTATAATGCCTATATCACAACGAAGTTACGGCTTATAACGAGTGAGGCAATATATTTTTCCTTTCAACAAAAGAACTGGGACCCCGAAACTTTATAATGATAAGGAAGGGCCGTGTAATTAGCAACAGTTCTCGTTAGAAGTTGCGCGAAGCTTTGATTACTAAAATTTTCAAGGGTCAATGGACAGGGAAGATAGCTTTTCAGCGGCCGACTGTATTGAGCAAGTTTATAATTATTGTGTTGTGGATTGGCTTTTTAAACTAAAGTACCCAAAGCTGTTCTGCTTTTCTGCTTTCTTGTGTTAATTCTGAAATTGAATAATCTTTTTAAAATCTATATGTATAATTCATATACATATATATGTATGCGCATCACTACCGAACGACTGAACTAAGTTGGATAGTATTTGTTTATTTTGATTATTACTGTCAGAAAAAGGTATGTATAATAGAAAATTTTAAAAAAGTCCCGGAAAAAAAATATTAGTCCGCCAAGGAGACGGGAGCAATGTGATTTTTTTTTTTTTTTTTTTTATATTACTAGGTAGGCAAATGACTCTACCCCACCTGATGTTAAGTGGTGATAAAGTCCAAACGCGAAGATAGCTGGTACAGCAGTTATAAACTGCTACACCAACCATCCTCACCTTGCCGGCCCGCAAAAATGCTTCTTCACGCCTCTCTTAAAGGACCCCAGATTATAGGAAGGAGGGAACACGTGCGCGGGTAAAGAATTCCACTTACGAATAGTACGACAAAGAAATGAGTCGCCAAATTTCTTTGTTCGTGTAGGAATAGTGGCCACAGTAAGTCGATGGCAACGTAGGCCAGCGCGCGTGGTCCTCTGAAGAAAAGGTGATGGAGGGATAAGCAAGAATAGCTCCTCAGAACACTCGCCGTGGTATATTCGGTAGAATGCGCTTAATGATGCCACATCACGGCGTAATTGTAGAGACTCGAGTTTCTTAGTTGCCTCTTCATCGCCAATGATGCGGGCAGCGCGCCGCTGCAACCTATCCAAGGCATCGAGTAAGTACTTTGCGGAGCCATCCCAGAGGTGCGAGCAATATTCCACGCAGGACCGCACTTGTGTTTTGTACAACAAGCACAGTTGATCGGGCGTGAAAAAACGCCGCACCTTGTTCAGGACTCCGAGTTTGCGTGAAGCTGTTTTGATCAACGTTTCGATGTAGTCCTTTGGATTCAGGTCTGAGCGAACTTCCATACCGAGCATGGTAATATTGCTCTGTAGCGCCAGTGTTTGTGCCCTGAAGAGAGGGAAGGGGAAGGAATGGCGATGTTTTTGCCGTGAAAGCGCAAGCCTGAGTTTTCTTGGCATTGAACTCAACCAAGTTCCTAGTACCCCATTCGGAAATGTGGTCTAAAGCGCGATTGAGCTCAACGACAAGATTCTCCCGTTTCTCCATGGTTTCTACCTGTCCAGCCGCCGCGTGTCCAAAGTATCTCGCATGCACTGTGCTATCGTCTGCATAGCAATGAATATTCGCAAGTGGAATCAAATCATTGATATGCAGCAGAAAGAGTGTGGGGGATAGAACGGAACCCTGAGGAACACCGGCATTCACTGACATGAACTGCGAACTACATCCGTCCGTAAGGACGCGAATTCTACGCTCATGCAGGAAGTCAGCTACCCAGGCGCAGAGCTGAGCAGGCGGACCGTATGCAGGAAGCTTGGAGAGAAGGCTCTTGTGCCAGACCCTGTCAAAAGCCTTGGCGATGTCAAGGCTAATAGCCAGAGACTCTCCCCGCTTGTCTATAGCTTCACCCCAGATGTGTGTCACGTACGCTAGAAGGTCACCCGTCGATTGATTCGGCCTAAATCCGTATTGACGATCGTGAATTAGAGAGTAATCTTCTAGGTAGCGGGTCAGATGGTTGTTAAGGACCCTTTCTAAGACTTTACACAACACTGAGGTGACAGCTATCGGCCGATCGGCCTTACTGATGAGATCAGAATGTGGAATGTAATACTCCATTCCCATTACGATCTCCTCAGTAATGGCAACGGCACTGGATGATAGGTCCTTTTCATTGAAGCAGCGCTGCTTCCAAGGGACAGACGCAAAGTAATCGCGCATACCATCCCAATCTGCCGACCCATAGTGCCAGACCCTGCGTTTGACTACCAATGGTCGAGGGGTTTTGGCCTGTGGCACCTTGACAGATATCAGGTAATGGTCTGATGAACCCAGTGGGGCTCGAACCACAATCTGATACTCCTGCGGATGGGTCGTAAGCAGAAGGTCTAGTAAAGAAGGCGCTTGACTTGCTATATCTGGGATCCTGGTGGGCTGATCAACCAGTCGTGTCAGGTCGTGCGTGAGAGCGAATGCATGGGCAGAGATTCCTGCATGGTCAGTTTTGGAAGAGCCAAGCCACAAACCGTGGTGGGCGTTAAGGTCTCCCAAAAACACCAGTTCTGCGTTGGGAAATTGCGCCTGGGCATCATCTGCTGCCCTACTGAGGTGGTCAAACAGTCGAGTTGTCTCAGCGTCGCCGGTGTGAGATCTGTAGAGGCACACGTAGACTCTGGTCAAAGGACCAGAGTCTACATGTACCGCCAACATTTAAAAGGAGGTGTCTTCCAGGCAGCTCAAACGGCGACAACAAACATCCGCCCGAACATACAGGCATACGCCGGCTTTTGCTTTGAAGGATTCTTCAAGCGCGTAGCCGGGATATTTAAGGTAGCCTTTGTCAGCGGGCGGAAGTATTTGTGTCTCCGTGAGAAACAATAGTGCTGGCCGTGCTGTCTCAAGATGGTGGTGGACAGCATTGAGGTTAGAGTGGAGTCCGCGTATATTACAGAACTCAACCTCAAACAGCGCGAAAGGCGTGGGGGTGTGCACCGCTGTACAACCAAACTTTATTTTACGGGCTGCCATCATGAGAAAAAAGTTGAGAGACGTGAATCGAGTGGAGTTAGTCGCGACAAAGACAGGCAAATATATGGAGGCACGTTTTCCCGAGTAACTGCCTGCGAAAGAGATACGCCGACCCAACGGACGGAAGGGCCCCCGCACCCTCCCGGGAGTGGCCGCCGGGACCCCACGCCCCGGTCACCAACCGGCACGACGGTCCACCCCGAGATTATGCGTGACATGATAGGGCAGCCTCACGAACTGGTTAGGAACGCTCGGGCCCCTGTACTGTGCCACGGGCGGCCAGCGAGACAGCCGTTTCTACGGGTCTCCCTGGCCGGTGGGTCGATGCAGTCCTCCCGGCATCGGTTCGACGGATGCCTCCACTGGACCGAATCTGTCGCGGCAATCTCCTCTCGAGCTCTGGTTGTACGCTGGCTGATCCCGAAACGCGCGTGAAGCACTTCACGGGTTTTTCACCATGCGTACGGTGGTAACAAACCAGGCGGGTGTTAGGCACCCTACCACCAGGAGAGCGGATGGAAGCTCTGATATCCCTCAGTCGCTTCTTACGACACCCGCGGGAAGTGAAGGGGCGGTGAGTGGTATTCTTTCTCCGTCACCGCACGGATAATGATAACGTTGGTGGTAAGTATCAATATCAAAGTTTTTATTTCAACATGACATAAATCTTAATTTATGCATTTGGTTCATAATGGTGATCGATAGACCATTCTTCTATCGCCGCATGCATTGTCTGGGTCATTATGAACATGAGCAAAATGCAATGACATAAATGTTCATCGTTACAGTGGATGGGCCAGATCTATGCTTCGCGCCTTATCATTCTAAGGTGGAATCGGTAGAACTCTGAAGGCATTTTTATGAATGTCATTGAATTTGGCCACTGTGTGAGAAATCTAACATTGGGGTAGCAGTTGTTTATTCTGGAATAAAAGCCATATTGTTATACAAAAATTGTAAGTAGATAAAAGGTGTTTCGGGGACGCAATGATTTTACTGCCTAAATATATTCGCCAAACAGTGACAGTTATTCAAAGATCGACTACTGCTAATAAAATAAGGGCTTACCTCTTTTAATCAATTTGTAGCGCCATGTAATGAATTTTCAGCTGACAATAAATTAGATTTACATTGCTGAACAATTAAATTTAGAAGGTTCTTCCAAACAATTGCTAACTATGGTAAAAGCTGTGTTCCTGTCGCACGGATAGCTGTTATTGCTTCCAAATTATTGTCAGCGGTACGAAGTTCGCCGGGTCAGCTAGTATTAGAAAATTTTCTCGATCTGCAGGAACCATATTTTTTTAATAGCCTACAGCACAGCCTATAGCCATTTATTTATTTTGATATGTATGCTTTTTCCAAAGTTGTAGAGAAGATAGGTATTTCGATAGAAAAAAAGATGAAGGGATAGGAAATATCTTCGATAGTCAAGGAGACACTTTACTAAAACCCTTCACAATATCTATAGTAGATAGGTTGAGTAGAAAGCTATCGAGACAATAACTGAATCGTATGTGACTTAGGGCTTTTTTAACTGACAACCTGTAAGTGAATACCAGTAGCGAAGTAGCTGATACGTGCCGCAAGACAGTGTGCCATTCTAATGATACTCTGGGGCACCGCACATCGGGGGGAGTTCGGCAACGGTCAATCACCTTGTGGGTGCGTGGCCAGTCTCTTGTAGGGCGCCACGTCACTATTCACACTCCTGGCATGCATTGGGTGTTCTTCAGTCCTCATAGTGCGTGTCGGGTGACTGTCGAGCCCTACGTATTTTGAGCCTGTGGGGCTGGATGGAATGGGCATGGGTCATCAAATACCCTATTCGCGCTACTCCCGGTGTTTCAGGGAGGCATAAAGCATTTACCAGATATCAAAAATAAATATGTCTTCGTTGCCTTTGGAGAGCTCTGGTTTGTGATGTGTTATATTCCATGGTCAACGGCTGTCCACGTCAAACTCCAAAATAAGGGGCTGCTCTTGGAAGCCGACATATAATAAGCAGCAATGTTTATCATCCTCTTTGGATTTGTCATGTTAATAGTGCTTTTTTAGGGTTCCGTCCCCAAAGGGTAAAAGAGGCTACCTTTTGCTAAGACTCACCAGGCTAAATTTCATAAACCATGATAGCTAGACTGGTAAAATTTTCACAGATAAAGTATTTTTGTAGCTGCTTTAACAGCAAATACTAAAAAAAGAAAAAAATAATATACGTGGGGGACTCTCAAAAAACAAACGTGATTTTTGGCGTTTTTTTGCTCTCTTTTAATAACGAAAATATATAGACGCATGAAATATTTACAGAATATTTAGTTTTACATTCACTTTAAAAATAAATAATGAAAATAAAATAAAAAGAAAATTAAGGGCGGGGGCTCCGGCTAATGCTCGATGTTATAATATAGTGTTTAAAATTGTATAGATTTGGCCCTTTGGATTGGCCCGCCCTCGCTTCGCTACGGTGTAGACTATAGTTTTTGTTCTCAGGCTTATATTATACACAATTAATTTCTATATATATTTATTATTTAACTGAAAGTGAAAATTTTCTTGCGTACTTTAAGCGCAAATCTCAAGAACTCATGGTCCGCTTTGAAAAATATTTTTGTGTTATGTAGGGCATTTATTGAGGAAGGCTTAAGGCCAAGGCTATATGACATCATGCTGCGACCAATAGGAGTGGATCGATGTAAAATGTTCCAAAAACGGGTAAAATATTCTATTAGTGAGCTTTCGTTGCGTGCGCTGCGTAAATGATTAAAGTAACTGAAATCACGTATGGCAGCATTGTTCCCATTTAAAAGTTCTATAAAAAAGTCCCCGACAGCATTTGCAAATTAACGCGGGTGAAACCGCAGGGCACCTTTAGTTGTGACATAACTGTAATTGTTAGACGTATAGTATCGCAGACTTTTTTTGTAGATATTGAAGTCCTTTATAAAACTTTAGTACATCACTTTGCTCTACTGACTATGAGTTCCGCAGCGTAAGCGATAAAGGTTGGGTTACATTATCGAAGTTTTCATACGGAACCCTAACTTTTTTGCTCTACTAAATACTCTATAGCCTATGTTCATCATGGATAATGTAATATTCTAAACATGATTTTTTTTAATCAGTCCAGTGGTTTCGGAGCCTATTCAATACAAACAAACAATCAAATATTTCCTCTTTGTAATATTAGTATAGATACAATACAATACAAAACACTATTGCACACTACAGAAAACATTACAATAAATACAGAGCCATTTAAATCAAGTGTTACAATGGGCGGCCTTATCGCTAAAAGCGATCTCTTCCAGACAACCTTCGGATGGAGAGGATTAGAAAGAAGTGGGAGAGACGGCGGCGTTCAATGTAATTTATTGATATATACATATACCATATATATACACAAACAAATACACATATATTTTATTATAAATATATACATATATATAAATATAAACATATAAATACACAAATCTAGTCCAGTCGGTAGAAATTACAAAAGAGATTATAAATCAAAAATTTTACAAAGACAAATAGTGGGACTTCACGAGAATCTTAAAATCTTGAATCTATTCCGCACGTCGTATCGATACTGGGATAGAATTCGACAGCTGAACGGCTCGAACTGCAAATGAGTGAATGTAAAAAGTTGTACTGTGTACAAGAGTCATGACGGTAAGATTTTCTGATGACCTAAGAGATAACATGTTAGAAGTGTGAAGGAAATTAAAACATTCCTTAAGATAGCGTGGGGACTTAGGATTAAACAATATGTTGTATAGAAGCGTAAGAATATGAGTATTCCGACGAAGGCGAATAGGTAGCCACTAGAGCTGTGATAGATGTAATTAAAGATATTATTATACATATCAAAATTAATTGTTATTTATTCTTAAAGTTTATCAAACTACTTAAAACTTAGATATTTATCACTAAAGATAGTGATTTATATCTAAGATTTTGGTGGTTTGATAAATATTTCAAACCTAGTTAAATATTAATCCTGTAACAATCTTCCTCTACTCGAAGTAATTCCTTTAGACGGCTTTATGATTACCCAAAGTACACTCTATCTAAATTGTGTAATCATTCATATTACTAACGAGCTTTAAGTGATAAAGACATTGAATCTTCAAAAGTGAGATCTTCTAAGCTAAAAGCTTATTGCTGCAAGAACAATTATGCCAGTTGAGAACCTATTCAAATATGGCAATGTCGATCTCAAGTTAGGTATATTAAAAAATCTATAAATATTTTATAAAGTGGGAAACATTTCGAACGAATGAAATATTATCTAAGACTGACACAATTCAAAAATAAAGTAAAGCATTAAAACGTAATCTATATAGCTGTTATTTTGTCAGTGGGAAAGCAAAATCGCTTATACGCCACTTTAGTGCTGCTTAAAATTAACATTTAATAAAACGGAAATTAAGTTCATTTTTAAGTACCACCAAAGTGGCGTATAAGCAATTTGGCTTTTCGACTGTAGACTTGAACTTCTGACATCTTACTTTTATGAAACCTATTGCGTTTTTACGAAGAGCGCGTCACGCGTCATACCTCATTACTTCTCCCTCGAGAGACTGACAAGTTAGTGAAGTAATGCTGGTGGAATGACACATTGTATTTTCAATTACCCGTACCGAGTCAGAACACCTTCGTCATATCACCTGGCGAAGCTCAAAATAGCGAGCTTCCATAATTCATGAACATTAGTCCTCATAAAGATAAGGTAAGGCGCTCAAATAAATAACCGAAGTAATATCTTTGGAGAGGTAAGGGCAAGTACAGATGCCGTATAAATCTGCTTTGTGAAGACTAGGTTTAGATAAGTGAACATTTTTTCTGTTATTCCGTTGCCGAACAATACTAATAGCCTTCCGATTGTAAAAGGATAATAAAGGGCTAGGATAATAAATTCACGGGCTATCTGTTACCTATTCCTAGAACTTGGATATAATTTGAGAACTGGATCTTTTTCCATTTATATTGTTCCGTATCTCAAAGGAAAAAGAAACCTTTAAAGGATTACTATTCTGTCTGTCTGTCGGAGTGCAAACACCTACAACGAGTTCAGGAATGAAGTTCAAATAAATATGCATTACTAAGTTGAAGCCATTAAAATCTCGATATCGACTCACTTTTGGCAATTTATTGTTTTGTTAGATTTGTATTTCTTCAATATAAAGACACCTTTAATAACTTGGCCGATAATAACCTTTAGCCTTAATGGGTTATTTGCGAAGTCATCCGAATTCTGGCTGATGATCAAATGAATCGGATTTTACTTCTTTATGGTACAACATAGTCTAATTTCCTCTACTGAACTAGATCATGCTTGAAATAAGATATATTTTACAATGGGATATTTTTAAATGCACAGCAAATAACTTATCACCCATCAAGTTCTTTTCATCAATTAAATAATTTTTACATCAAAATCATTATTTTACTGCAAACAAAACTTTTGTTGAACAAAACTAGTACTAAAAATAATTCAAAAAGATACATCTAATCTGTAGTATATTTTTTCCTCTAGTGGTCGATAAAATACTTCTTTAATTGAACAGAAATATGATTTTAATAATAAATATACTGATCCTACAGCAAATATACCGATTGCACAGAAAATTTACCAGGGCTTCGACAACAATTATTTTTCCAACAGCTTTCTCATTAAGCATTTCAAAACTTGCTCAACATTGGGACACTTTTGATGGTTATAAAAAAATGCTTATGCATATTGGAAAGTTGTCTTGCTCACACAAAAAGGTGCCTGGATGTATGGTCAATGTTTCTGCTCCCATTTTATCAAAAACTATAAATGCAAGCATATCGTGGGATTTACAATCCGGCTGAAGTATGTGACAGCATCTGCAGAGGCCAAAAATATACCAATCGGACAAAAAAGGAAGCGTAGACGTCTTTCTAGAAAGACCTGCTTTAATTACCGAAAATTAGACGTTACTTTTTGTATCAGATGTTATAGTTGATTGTTGATCTCATTATAAATAATTAGATTCTTATGTCAATTAAAATGGTATTTCGCTTAGGTAGCAGTTTACCTACTGTTGTACGAAATAAATATATGGCTTTGTTTAAAAAAAATATGTAAAAGATTTATTGTGAGGTGGTAATTATTAGATATGCATTCTTATAAAGCTTTAGCTTTAATACGAAATAAATAGCGATGCATCACGAACTTAAATTGTTACTAATATAACAATATTTTGAGCTGAGTATTTTGCTGTGCAATAAGTAGTTTTGCTTAGGATTGGGAATAAATTTTTATACAAATGCCACTTTTTGATTTGCAGTAAAAATACTACCGTTTAACAATATACATTTTATGATACTTCATTGTGTTGGAGACTGTACTTTGAGATTCTAATTATTTTGTTTATTAGAAAAACAATTTTTGATATTTGTACAGACTATTAATTATTATAAATTCATAATTAAACCGGTCCGTCTGTTACATTTTCACACTTAAGCTTCTTAGATAAAGGGCACTTCGATGAAGGACCGTTGCGAAAATGAATCTTGTATTGAATAAGGATTTAGAATCTAAGGCAGTCTAAGGTATAATCTATGGCAGCGCTGCAAACAAAACACTCTTTTTTCCTAATGCCGGCACTTCACTTCGCTATTTCTCACTTCACTTCGCGCTTTCGTATTTGCTATTTTAAAACATGACATCAGTGTGGCCTTTTCATTCCTTATTAAGCATGACAAGGACAAACTGTTGTCAAGTGAAGGGCCGGCATAAAACGCGTTACTCTGTGGTTGTGGGGTTGCAGTTTGCATTCGTAGTAATCTGTGGCTTTCGTGCATTCCAAAGAGTAGTTTACAATAATTATTTTGTAATATACCGGAAAGTGCATTCTCGTTTCGGATTACCCGTTGTATGTGTTTATTTCCAATGGTTTTCCTTTAATTTAACTATTTCGGCTATCTAACTATTTTGGCTATGCCATCGATGTTACCAAAGAGCAGAGCCCTTATTACCAAGTGCTAGTGAACCTGTGCCACAACATCCTCGAGAGGATCATACTGACAAATTATTCAAGAACACTTGATAGACATTCACGCTGCATATTTACACAATATACATGTGATATACAAATAAATACAATATAAAATATGATAAAATTATGTGAAAAAATAGTCAATAAATAAAAAGCAAAACTACAGTTTTTATTTTATTCATGATTCCTATCTAACCAAGTTTTTCTTAAAAGTTATTCTTTAAAATCGCACCGAATAAAATGAATTAGTTGTAATATTAATTCACTTCATACTGAGTTCATACTAAGTTCATAGGTTGACCTATGTTTCATTGAATATTAAACATAACCTCAAAAAAAAATAGTTTTCCTAATAATTTCAGTTCTCAGAAGTGTCCGTTAGTAATCTTTGTTTTTATAGTCATTTACTTACGATTTTGAACCTAGAAAATAATATTTCATGATTCTTGGTTCTTAGGCTAACTATGTATGGACGCTGAGCAATGTCCTTTGTGTAGAAAATCCATTATTCTATGCAGAAGAGGCGTGGATACCAACAATATTCCATAAAAAAATAATTTATCCTAGAAATAAGAAAAAAAAACCAGTCGCAGAATTATTAATGGCTTAAATAAAAGACTTTTTAAACGAGTTTCAACCGAACTTATATAATTTTTAACCAGGAAAATGAATAAGTTTCGAACCTTTTATACGCACAACGGAACCTGACGTTCAGTGTTAACGAGAAACGTATTATGGCTTACATTGGTTATAATCCGTTACATTCACATATTTTTTTAATAACTGTATTTTGATCTCGTTTTGGTACCATGTTTTGATGTGGTACTTATCTGAAGAAAAAAGTAAATCGTCACGGGATTCTGGCATCTGGCATGTGAAAACGTTGAAACTTATTTGTAAAAAATAAAACTTTAAAAAAGAAACAAATTAAATACGAAGTTTATGCATAAGATCAAGTATAGCCTTAAAAATGAAAATATATAATAACACTGGCCGACCCAGCGAAATTCGTACCGGCATAAAAATAGGGGCAGGTGGTAGAAGAGAAAATTTTGGGTTGTATATATTTTTGAAGTTATACTTCTTTAGGCGCGTTATGAAAAAATTATGAGAGTGAAATTTTAAGATGCGCGCGCATCACTGTAACACAAAAAATTAACAGCATGAAGTTGGTCGCTTTAGCTTTAGACTTTTGTGTTTACCGCACATTATAGTCCAGTCAACAAGTTCAAAAACGTGAAAAATAGAGATAAAGCTCCTAAAAATATGAGCAATAGCTCATTGGATTCGGAACGACCTCTAGAAAAATGAGTTTTGAGGATTTTACTGCACGTAAAAAATTGCAATTGTTATTAACAAAATAAGATGAAAAAAAAAGACGTATTTACGTTTTTGTTAATAACTCATAAACTATTAATATTTACGATATTTGGAAAAAAGATCCTTAAAGAGGAGGAAATTTCCGAAAAAAAAGTCCCAGCTCCCGGAACTCTACCTCTATTATTTATAATTTTAATTTAACGCTGAAAATAGGGCTCCGCGCAGCCATTACGGCATGGGCGCACTGCCGTTAAAGACAGTTTCTTACATAAAATTATTTTTTTATAGTAACAAATATGAATTTAAAAATTTAAATAAATTATGATGTCATCCAGATACTTGAAAGAATATATTACCGTTGGAAAAAAAAAAATTAAATTAATTTTTCAAAAAGTTATGCAATTGTTAATTAACGAATTTTTTTCCTATCTCCGTTTTCATAAATGACGACATAAAATTTAAATAATAAACCTATAAATTTTTGGCTCTGTGGAGCTCTTCTTATATATATACTTAACAAGGTCCCGCGATAAAAGTTTATCAAAGTTAATTATTTTGTTTATAACAATTTTTTAAAGTTAACAAAAAATGAAAAGTTAAGAAATATTATTAAAATTTTTTTTTTAAACAAATGTTATATTATTGCTGCTTTCTTATCCAACAATGGCATTAAGTAACATCGGAAAATTTTTTTTTACATCATTTGTTAAGAAATTGTAATTTTTTTAAAATTATAAATTTAAATTACATATACACCGTCTCGTATTGATCCCTCAACACAAATCTCATGAGGCGTAAACAAAATTCTTATTGGCTTCATTATCAAAGGGCGGAACTCGGAGCTGAGGAAACTTGTTAAACTTACCTGGCCTAATTCTCCGCTTACTCGGAAAGAAACCGAACATTTCCGGCCCGACGTGGAGCACATTAGAAGTGATTTACTGATAGCATTCATCAAAATGGTAGCTCGCAATAGCCCGTATACCTTTGGCTGACTACTGATTTCTTGACGCCATGCCGGGATATTTATGGAGATTCGGCTGCCGTTTAGGAAGCACCTGCGTGGCGATATTATTTTAAAGACATCAACTGGTCTGGAGTGTTTACATTATAAAGCTGGCTTCCGGTCTTGAAGGCTTATTCCCGAAAATATGTGCGGCCTACTAGGAACCCATTAACCTGCTAGATAAAAATATAAAAAACCGGCCAAGTGTGCGAGACAGACTGGCGCACGAAGGGCTCCGTACCATTATTAATACAACATTTGACACTATATTATAATATATCTAGAAAAAAGCACGTCTGTTTTATGGGAGTCCCCCATAAATATTTATTTTATTCTATTTTCAGAAATACTAGTCTAGCTTTCATGAGATACAGCCTAGTGGCAGACAAACGGACAGTGTGTAGCATCATTTTTTATCACTGTACTTCAATTGAATTATAAAATGGCTTTATACAAAAGTGTGCCATCTATAGTCAACTATATGAATTAGCAAATACATAAAATGGACGATTTACCATTTAACATCATTAGTTCCTAAAATGTTGGATAGGTGAAGCTGGTGGTTGAGGCGGATTTAGGTCTTAAGTTCTGCTTTCTACCACATGGTGCGTGGCTGCAGCGTTGATTTTTTCTAGAAGTATTTAAATGGGAGTATGGTTTAAAAATCGTTTCCGGCCTCATAAAATCTCCTAATTTGGTAACATAGCTTATCGCTACTCTTAAGAACTCGCGTGTTCGCCTAGAATCCTTCTTTTTACATTTTGGTACAAAAGGGATTCTGCTGTAGCTTGTCACATAAGGCAATATCACTATATGCTATTGAAATAAAGAAATCAGACAAGACTGATATTGATAATTAATAAAAGATTACATGATATCTCACCCCGGGTTAACGGGTAAGTTCTATCGTATTGAAACTCGTTAGGTTTTACCGTGTCCGATGTCTATATTTCAATTCTTAAGTTATGTTTTGTACATTTTAGGTTCTATTCTGTCGTTACTTTGGGTCTTGGATGAAGTACTGTATCTTTATCCTGTTGAAAATGTAATTTTGGAGAAATAAAAAAAAAACTCCCGCAAACTCATTGAAAACGGTTTGCTTCCACTAATATAGTCAGAACAGCTAGGTTGTGGTGGGAACTCATTGCCGGAATCTCTGTTTCCAATCACCTATAATCTGGGGCTCTTCAAATCGCGAGTGAATCGGTTTCTTCTAGGCCAGTGCGTCCCACCTAAGGCTGCTAGAGTCTGTGCAGAAAGAGAATGGGCGTGGCGAAAAACGGAACTAACATTAAGATATTTATTTGGCAATCAAACCCAGCAATCTGTAAAAGGTCAAAGTTTTGTATTGATACGGATTTGTTTGTTGTTGTGATTTCTTGCGGTTTTTTGTTATTAATCATGTCTAGAAGGGGTAAAACCTTACAAATACGGTAGAAAAGCACTACAGCGCCCTCCAATCTAAATCCCATTCTCTTTCCGCACAGACTCTACGTCGCTCTACATCAGGCGCGTGGCCGTCCAGCGTAAGCCTATTTAATGTAAAAAACTAAAATAAAAAGAGGAATAATATCACCATAGCTCGAAGCATTGTTGTTGGGCGGGGTGCTCAGTCGGTGGACATTTGTGACAGCAAATCCAATTAGAGGAAAGAGTATATAAGGACCACTTGATGCTTCCTGAGTCTACAGTTAAGTGTTTTGTTCTTTAACTCAATATTAATTTTCTGTGCATCCACTGATATACAGGAAATTAACTAGTAGTGTTTAAACAATTAAATGTTAACGGTGTATTTCTTTTGAGTTATAGTACTATGTATGATTATTGGCCCGCCCTCGCTTCACTTCGGTGTAGAGCTGAAGTGTAGACTACAGTTTTTGTTCTCAGGCTTGTATTACACACAATGACATTCATCTATGATTCTTCTTATACCTGCATGCAAAGTTGACAAATCGGTTGACAAATGGCAATCGGTTTAAAATTGACAAAGTTTCACACAAACTTTCATTCCCTATTTTATCCCCTTGGGGGTAGAATTGATCAAAATCCTTTCTTAGCGGATGCTTACGTCATAACATCTACCTGCATTCCAAATTTCAGCCCGATCCGTCCAGTGGTTTGGGCTGTTCGTTGATAGATCACTATGTCAGTCACCTTTGAGTTTTATATATAGACTAGCTGACCCAGCGAACTTCGTACCGCCCTAAAAAAATAGGGGTTGTCCAGCGGACAAAATTGTGAATCTAAACCATTCTCAGATCCCCTTGAACACACACAAAAAATTTCATCAAAATCGGTCCAGTCGTTTAAGAGAAGTTCAGTGACATACACACTCACAGAAGAATTATATATATAAATATAAATGAATAATAAGGGTTTAGTTTCCATTTTTTTGTTGTATTTGGAACACTTGTTAAAAAGGGTAGATGAAATAATTGTATAATAATGTAAATAAAGTTTTCAGTCGTATTTTTAGAGATACAGAACTTGAATATCATTTTATTATATAATAAAACTAAGTTGATAAAATGCGCGTGCCGATAAAACTTAAAAAGGAGGCCCGGCACGATGAAGGGACTTATATAGTGTGATAGCCGTTTATCCCCCCTCGAACAAGAAAGTTCCCGTTTTAACCTAAAGGGCGTGTGTTTAAAGATATAAGGGCTTTTCCAACCCTTCAACTTTGAAATTAAGTGTAGTGGCGCCATCTGTTGTCGAGTATTTGAACTTCAAATACTTCTGAATTGCCATTTCAATTTAAAAGATTGCAGTTCCCAATTAATTAGCCTTTAGTTTTACAATTAACAAAGCGCAAGGGCAAACTTTAAAATATTGTGGTATCAACCTCAAAGAATCCTGCTTCTCTCACGGTCAGCTATATGTAGCTTGCTCAAGAGTAGGAAATTCGAAAAAATTATATATATATATATATATATTATATTAATATCACAATATATATATATTTACCCCGGACAATAAAATGAAAAATGTCGTTTATAAACAAGTAGTGTAAATAAAGAGAAAATGTTTTCTATATTTTTTTTTTCTTTTTACGTCATATTTTATTTTTTTATTTCAACTACTACGTAATCTCATATCAACTCCCGAGCGAAGCCGGGTATCATAGCTAGTATTAGTTTAAAAGTTTTACAAATGTCATGATATAGAATAATTAATATTATTTTTTTACTAATAGTTTAGTATTTTATATTTTTAAATAAAAGGATCTTGTTATCTTCTTCTGATTTCATTTAGTCAATCCCTCCAAATACAGTATACGGCGCCTTGGGAATTAATTGAGCTTTTGCAAAGCCCTGAGGTACCGGTAGTAACAAAAAAACAACAAGTTTAATATCAGAAATAGGGTTCCATTTTTCCCCTCTGGGTACGAACGGGTACGAACACTAAAAATCCTAATACCTGACTTCGACGCACCTATCGGATATAGTTGCATCTTAAATAAAATATAAATAAATAAATATAAATATTTCCAACACTCACACCAAATACCCTAAACCCAAAGTAAGCACTGTAGGCTTATGTTACAGAATACTAGGGTAACGCATAGAATGGGAATCCATCATTTTATCGCAATTCCTTTCAACGATTTTCATTACCCATAAAACGAATCACATAACTTTTTTTTTAATATTTAACAAACCCTAGAATTAGGTTACATAGCGGTCCTACCCACTAAAATCCACCGGTACCCTCCTACGCCCATGTGGGAGCGTTTCAGGATCGGCGCACCTCTGTGTGCGCCACTTCACTGGAACGCCTCCGGGCCGGCCCGGTCCAACGAGTGGACACGCCTCTGGATTGCGCTAGGGTACTAGGCAATCCCCAGACGGGATAGCCTATGCCGAATGGCACCAAGGGCACGCGGCGGCCAAGCTGCGCCCAGACCACCTTAGGGCCGACGAAGACCGGCAGTCACGGCTGCCTGCCTTCTTCGGCCCACCCGTCTACGTCGGAGGAGAGCGGCTAGAGCGTCCTCCTCCCGCTCCCTCTCCGCGGCCTCCTTCTGCGTCATCACCGATTCGCAGAAGGAGGCGGCAGCCTTCCAGGCCCGCTCGCTAACAAGCATGGCTCTAACCTTGCTTGGCAACGAGAGTAGTCTTATCTGGCCTACCCCTAGAGTGCAATTTAAAAGGGCGGAGGGGCGAGGCCGGCCAACCTGTACTTCCAGGGCCCAAGTGGTGATACTTCACACTAGGTTAGGTCAGTCTTGTGACCATAACGCGAGAGCCGAGCGAGCGAAGCGAGCGTGCCGCGGCAACTGCCACTTACTTATACGAAATGTAAGTTCGATATACTGTTTTTCTGGTAATCAAAACAACTTAACGCGAGGAGGCACACAAACTGATAATATTTTTGGAAATATTTCTTGTCAAACTGGAATATATGTAATTATTAGCTTGTTTAGCTATCACAAGCCTTTATGGGCTCGCATATAGTAAGATATAAATCCCATCATTTAGGTAGCTAATTATAATGTACTCATCAATAACTGAATTAAAAAAAAACACTATTATTAAACCATCGATCAAAGTTACAACGAACTACAAGTATTTTTATATTATATTATTTGCTGCTACGGAATTCTTCATGGGCGAGTCCGACTCCCACTTAGCCGCTTTTTGTGAATATCATAGGCGTGATAACCCGTATAATGAATAGATATTTTCGTTGCAGTAGGATTTGCAAAGTAAGTCGGAGTTAACGGTTGAATGAAAACATTTCTTACGAAAGCTGCCTTAACAATGACGGATATATGATTCTAGAGAAAAGTTGTAGAATTTGTTGATATTGCCTACAAAAAAGTCAACGACAGCATATGTCTAACTTTTGTTTTAGGCCATAGAAAGAAGTTAAAAAAATAATGAAATCATGGGTCTTGTTTATTGCTCATACATTACCATAGATTGTTTGCGTGAATGATGCATTTTGCTTAAACTCTTTTGATGGGTGTAGTTTATCAAGTTGTAAGGACTGATAGGAATCGTTAGGAAAATATAACTAAAATTCACATATATTATTATAATTTAACCTCCTCCTTTCGGCGGATCCAATTGATCGACAATCAGAATCAACATTAACGCGAGCGAAGCCGCGGGCAAAAGCTAGTATGGAGATAAAGGCAAAAAATTCTTCGTTTAAATGTTGAAATTTCTAATGCTAAGGTACGTAGAATAAGACTTATGTGAGATTTTTACTTACGAGTATGTGAGTGTTCCCTAAATTCGACTTACAATCACTCATTTAATCAAACACAGACAGGGTTCCAGGATCTTGGGAGGCTGCCAATATACTTATCCCCGTCACAAGTAGGCACACGCGGTATGTACAAAAGAATCATAAAATGAAAACGGTTATGATTAATCCTGAAAAGGGAAAACAGTCGAGAGGAACTTTTAATTCTTATACGAGAAATACTGAAACATTTCAACGTACATATTTGAATTTGATTTGACCGGTTTGAGTATGTAACAGGACAGCAGTATTGTTGCTACATGAGGATATTAAAGACGATAAATTAAAAAAAAATCAAAACATGACTGCTAAAATATTACTTCAAATAAAAACTGAAAATAAAAAAAAACAAGTCCAGTAGTCTATAATTCTGTTAATTAAGGTCGTTCCTTGCTACTTTAACGATCGGAACCCATTAGATATTCAAGAATGGATAAAATTTTTCAATAATGGGTCCCGACTGTTAAAGTAGTTTTGTTTGTTGTTTGTGTAATTTATCGTTTTTATTTCACACTTTTTAGTTAAGATTATAAGACAGCATATACACAGTCTTATCACTTCAGTAAGGGTCTTTAATCACCTTACCAGTAGAGTCAAGGCTACAGATGATCCTCAATTTTCGCAAAAATGTCTGAAGTTAAATCAAGTCCTTACATATATGTATATCTAATGCACGTAAATTTTATAGTTAAGTATTACTTATTCAAAAAGTCATCTTTTGCTTCTGTTCTTTTTAGGAGTTTAGAAGTAAATATAAAATTTATTTACTTTTATTCGTCGACTATCTAAAATTGACAAAGGCGGCATTGTCATGTCAACGTCCGGCTTTAAGATTATGATAAACACAAATACAGTGTCATATCCTAGTCTCATAATTTGATATACCTACACAATTCACAGAAACCAAATATGTTGACGCCAGAGTTTAACTTCAAAGGTTATTAATCACCCTATATACAATACCAATCAATGACGTTAATGTCGCAAGTTGACGAAAGCAATAATTCCCGTTTTAGACACTGGTGGTAACTGCCTTAGATCGCTAAATTAAATATTTGTGCAATCATCAAAGCATAGTTTATAATATTTGATTAAACTAAAGGCGCAGAATGAAATTTTCATAGCGTTAGGTGCAGCACCATAGCAATCCCATTTATTATCAATTTATCATCCAATGTATAAATTTACATCTTTGTCGTTCTCTTTTAAAGCGTTCACTAGTTACAGGTCGCAGACTTTCTGGTCTACCCTTTTTATTGGTAGTGTAAAGCTCGAATGAAGAGTACTTCCACCTATCAATCGGGCTGCTACCAGCCTAGTAGGTATTTACAAATGGTGCAATCATAGCAATTATTTTCCAAATATTTTTTCTACCTATAGACAAAATAAGAAAAAGTACAAGGGCGGATCCAGAGTCCATCTGTACCCCTTGTGACTTAACAAAGACTAAACGATTATTTAAAGTTTATTTTAACGATATTACTTCATGTTACAAAAAAGGGTTAACAACATAATGAGAAATAACCTATTTTTCCCTAGTAAGTACATATTTAATGATTCCCTATATTTATTAAATAGTTCGCGATAATGTTGGTTTTGTTATTATAAACAATAATTCTGCAAAATTCAAAGTAAATATATATTATATTTACTTTGAATTTTGCAGAATTATCGTTTAATTAAAATCAGTATAATTCTGAGTTTTTCATTAAATTACAATAATTATGAATACCTATTATGATAATTGATTTTTCATTATTTAATAAGAAGGAACTGTATCACAGTTTTATTGTAAGTACTTCGTCTATGATTAGATACTGCGAGTAGCCCATTTTTTTCTTTTTCGCCTAGGTTTCATCTATGTCTATAAACACAATAAAATAATTTCTTCTCCCACCATTCCCGCAGTCTACTCCTGCATAGTACACGTGCTATCACTTTTTCATCGTTGTAACTTTTTAAATATTTGTCGAAATGACATAGTGTAAAAGGCAAACTTTATAGTCTTTAAATATGAAAAGAGATAAAAGTATTTGTTTTGATAAAAAATAAGATGTTAATATAAAACGTGCATTTTGGAAATAGACATCAAATTATATTTTATTTTAGAACTATTTAAGAGATACATTTTCATTTGACATTATATTCATGTAACTTTTATTGTTTTTGCAGTGCAGGCCAAAATGGCTCGCAGATGGAAGATTTTTTTCCGTCTTACGTGATACTTATTGTTATACTAGCGGCCCGCCCTCGCTTCGCTTCAGTGTAGAGCTGAAGTGTAGAATACAGTTTTTGTTCTCAGGCTTGTATTATACACAATGACATTCATCTATGATTCTTCTTATACCTGCATGCTAAGTCTCAGCCCGATCGGTTTAAAATTGACAAAGTTTCATACAAACTTTCATTCCCTATTTAATCCCCTTGGGGGAAGAATTGATCAAAATACTTTCTTAGCGGATGCCTACGTCATAACATCTACCTGCATGCCAAATTTCAGCCCGATCCGTCCAGTGGTTTGGGTTGTGCGTTGATAGATCACTATGTCAGTCACCTTTGAGTTTTATATATATACATAGAAGATTTTGGCCAATTCACTCTAAGACTACATAAATTATTATGTATATGTTATTATCACGTATGAGCTATATTATTGTAAAGTTTCATTAAAATCCATTCAGTATTTTTAGGTGAAACAGTAACAAAGATCCATACAAACGTAAGATTGAAATTAAAAGCGCAGGTGGTTAATATACAACTTTAAATCGTTGCAGATCCTACACAGTCATATAAAATGAAAAATGGTATAGGGAACCTAAACACGATTTTCGATTATCCAGACAATGTTTCCCCACTCGACATATTTCGTCAACTTTTTTTTTACTTCGTCACAATATGGCGCCTAATTGTTCCCATTTTATTACTATCATATTCTTTAGTAGCACTCTTATAGTTAAGACGAATGGATTGATGTATGAATCATCAAAATCTGCCCATGCGTTTGGTCTGTAGTGTGCCACAAAGGAACATACATGTATACATATATAGACTGTTAAACACTATACCGTGTCTGCGCGACGCGCTTCACGCTCTTGCATTGCGCAGTCAGGTAAAAACGCGGTAAAGTAGGTAAGAAAAACGCGTGTTTTTCAGACAAAAAAAAAACGATATTTTGCACGCTTCTGCAGAGCTTCTGGCAACACTGGCAGGCAGTGTTGAATTGTGGATACATACAAACACTTCAAAGTACTACTTCAAAGTACTACAATTGTGTGATACGTGGCGTTGTTCAAATATAATGTTGATGAACAACTGAATGCTAACCAACCATTTTTGGCTTGTTTCCTCAGTTTAATTCTCTCTAAATAGAAATTTCGTACACTTTATGATGGCATAATGAAGCTGTACGTACTGAGTCAGTCCTTTTACCTTGAAATGTTTATATTTTCATCGGAAAAAAAATCTAAATCCAAAATATTTTGTTTGAAAAGTTAAAAAAAAACTGACAATGATTCTCTAATTGTCTTCTGAGAAAGTTATTCTAATTTATTTAATAACTTTGGTGTGTTTCAAATTAAGTCAATTAAGGTTTGACAGTTTGCTGTGACTCGGTGTGCAGTTTTAAGTCGTAAAAGTTGTCGGCCTACTTTCTGGCTTTGAGCGCTAATTGTTTAATCTTGATCTCAGTTATAATTAAGAAACTCTACAAAATCTTCAGGGAGGTTCCGCCCTAAAGTGGTAGAAAACTAACTTCTTTACTTACTCCGAAATCTTTTGAGACTACTTTGTTTATATTGAATTTAAATATTAAAACTATAAATCATAAAGATTTTAAGTTTTAGCCTTAAAAGTATCATTGATTTTTTTCTAGGGATATAAGATAATTGTAAGATTGGACTTTATGACTATTTTCTTCAAACGCACGAAAACTAATGGATGATGACTATATATCACTTAATCAAAACATTACAGAGAAAAATTGATTTGATATGTGGCATGACGTCACGAGCCCCCTGACCCAAACTTTTGCGCTCTTTATCTTTGAAATTTTTGTAGTTGATTGACAAAATAAAATATAAATGTCCGTTTTTTAGGGTTCCGTAGTCATGACAAGGAATCCTTACAGTTTCGTCTGTTTGTCCGTCCCTGCTTTTACTTGGAGACTGTTAGCACTAGAGAGATGTAATTTTGCGGAGTAGTAGAATAAAATTTTGAAAAATGTTTTTGTTAGGTAGCTCCCCTACATGTAACCTAGAATTGATTTCATTTTTTCATCATCTTCCCAATCGTGGGGTGTATCGTTGAATAAAGTCTTTTAAAATTACTAACGGGGTTCCAAGACAATGTTTCGATTTAAGGGTCAGTTTGCGAAATATTGAACTTTAAAGTGCTCTTCCCCCCTTCAAAAACTAAACTATTAGCTTGAAAACCCCGGAAAAAATCATGATAATAGTGCTTGTCATGAACTTTTAAGGAAAATTATAATGGTTAAAATATATAATTTCTTACCTAATAAAAAAACTTTTGTAAAAAACATTAAAAGCGACGATGTGATTGCTTAAATATAAGACTCTTTCTAAAATATTTCGTGGTGACCACAAGCTACTACGGAACCCTACACTGCGCGTGACACAACACGCACTTGGCCGTTTTTTATGATAATCTAACTGACGGACAAAATATAATTTCGTTTACTTAACCCCAGCATCATCCCTATTCAAAAATGATCTTACAAATCTTAACGACATCGACAGTATTACGTAAATATTAATTTGCTCTTTTTCCTTCACTTTTAACTACAAGTATTTCTCCATAAATGAATATTGTTTCCAAGAGAGTTGTAACAGAATAATTGAAAATAACTTTACTATCAAAACCTTCAAAGTTCCAAAAATCCAATTTGAACTCGCAAAATTTAAATAGGCCAGTTTCAAACTAATTAAAGTAAAACAGAAAATTATAATGCTTGTGTATTTTTTTTGTTTATTTCGTACATGCCAGACCCACCATGCCCCTAGCCATACCCCCAGGGGTAGGGTGGGACTGAACCATACCACCGTAGAGCTGTGCACTGTATGCTTTCAGGTTTAGTTTTTCCGAATATTACGTAGGTACCTAGTGTTAATAGCATCCCATATGACATAATATAAATATGTACTTAAAATTCTTTTTTAATTGATTGTTCTCAATAATAATCTTATCGTGTATTTATTTCAAGTATCCTTTTGTACCGCAGGGAAATGGATCTGTGCCTGGTTGACAGACTTGTAAAAAATACTTTTCAAAAGTATTTAAATACAAATACTCTTGCTTCATTGAGTATTTAAATACAAATACAAATACTTTTGCTTCATTGAGTATTTAAATACAAATACAAATACTCTGAAAGTATTTGAAATACCAAAAAAAAAAAACACTTGCTTAGCTAATTAACAAATTATTCTTAAGCAAGTATATACTTGTAAAAAATACTCAATTTTAAGTATTTAAATACAAATACAAATACTCGCTTGGATAATATTTGTTATACAATTTATTTAAAAAAAGGAGATAGAACATAGAATTCTTGGAGAAGACTCTACATTGGCAGCATTTACCATGCTGTGGTAGACATTTACCATCAGACACAGACGCTGCTAGGTGTCAATTTGACATAATTCTCTAAACTTAGCACTAAATTTAACATCAGTCTCTCCTTTTCATTCTGTATAAAGAATGACAAGAATACACTGTTGTCAAATAGGCTAGTTGACCCTTTGAAAATATGTTTTAAAATGGTTAATAATTGTTATATTAGACCGAAAAAATGTATTGTAGTAATTATCATGATTGTATTATGCGAGAATGTAGAAACACAACGTTAAAGACTCCAGAAAAGTTGTAATTTAAATTGCCCAGAGAAATAAACATATCTACACATGAACACATGTTTAAAACTTGCTAAATCCTGTAACTTTATCGACTGAAAGTCATTTCTTTTTGCATAGATCACTTCGGTGTAAGTACTGATTCATTTTTTTTTTTAAGTTTATTAATGTACCTACTAAGTAAGAGAGCTTTGTCGTTTCTGCTTTTACAAATTCGGCGTCCAACATTAATTTAGACAACAAAACCAATAAACGGAAACTCTTCTACAAGATATAAGAGTCTTTAGATATATTTTAGTCCGACGAAAGAAACCATAGTAACACAACAATGACGTTTAGTTGTTTATAAATTTTGTGACGTCATTCTGAATTTATGAAGTGAAATCGATGTATTTCAGTTCCTCATACCAAAAACTATAAGAAATAAACATTTGTATAGTTAACGGAAAATATGCTTCCCTATTCTACTGAGTTATGTTATTTTGCAAATTTGTACAAATTAAAAGAAAATACGTAGATTTTGGGACTGAAGTTAGTAGGTTAGCAGAAAAGGCCTAAAATACGTAGATCTACGTAAAAAGACGTAGAGATGGCAACACTGGTTTTACGGCCGTTGCTTAAAACAAACGCACGCGCGAAGTTTAAAAGGAGCTCTTTAGAGTAAGAGAAAAATTTAAGTATTTGAAGCGAGTATATACTTGTAAAAAATACTTGATTTCAAGTATTTAAATACAAATAATAAATACTTATATAAGAAAGTATTTGAAATACAAATACAAATACTAGAAAAGTATTTGTATTTGTATTCTGAAATACTTTTACTCAAATACTTTACAAGTCTGCTGGTTGACCTACAAGAGGCTGCTGTAAAGTTCGTTAAAAAAAATTAACGCTACGTTTGTTATGCGTCCGTTATTTACCCTGTGACACACCGCTGTGTCGTATGGCCAGTTTGCGGTTTTTATGTGTCGTAAATCTGTCGTATTCTGTGGTTGTAAATGTGAAATGGCCGAGGGTGTGAGTGATTCCCTTTCTTTTAGTATAGTGTGGCTTTGTTCTCTGAACAGTTATAGAAAATTTGGTGACTCATTTCTTTGTCGCACTATCCGTAAATGAAATGCTCTGCCTGCTCACGTGTTCCCTCCTTCTTACAACCTGGGATCCTTTAAAAGAGGCGTGAAGAAGCAACATGCAGGCCGGCAAGGTGAGGATGGCTGATGTGTCAGGTAGAACTGCTGTACCAGCTATCTTCACGTCTGGACTTCACCATCACTTAACATCAGATGGGATGGAGCCATTTGTCGGACCTATGTATAAAAAAAAACGCCCACATCCATATTTTTTTAAGGTTCTTAATTTAAAAAAGATTTGTTTCCGTTTCTTTGTAAAATCCTAAAAATGCCCCTATAGTTCTGCATCTTGAAAATAGTATTGTATTCTTTTTCTGAGACTGACATATTTATTTCATCAAGTACCAGATATTATTTAAGTACCAGAAGAATTGATTTTTGCTAATGGCTTGGTGAGGACGCCTGCGATCATGTCAGTAGTCGGTCGGTATGTACTGAAGCTAAAAGTCGTGTTGTGATAGTTCCTTGTGATAGTTAATGAAATGATGTCTTATATCTTTAAGCTTGGTTCGAGAATTGTATGTGTTGTTGCGTGTTACTTTTAATGAATTTAGATTTTATCAGAGTACTAGCGGCCGGCCGCAACTTCATCCGCGTTAAATTTTGAACCATTTTACCCCTTTGGGGGTGAGTTTTGGAAAATTCTTACATAGCGCACGCTTACGTCATAGAAGATAATTATATGTGTACATTTGGAGTCTCTAGACTGGTACTTAGACCAAGGGGTTCGGGCTGTGCGTTGATATATCAGTCAGTCAGACAGTTTCTTCTTTTATATATTTAAAAATATGGTCATGGGATGAATGACATCAAAGACATCTAAAGACTACTTTTCTCTTTTTCCCTAGTTTTTTTTTAGTTTTAAACGTTTAGCAGTTTTTGCTTAAAAAAATTAAAATATAATCAAAGATATCGTTGATCACCGTCCTGAGCTGCGATATATGACCTATTTCCAAGTATTTTCTAAGGCCATATATTCAGCCTGAATAACTTAGATATTTAATTTATGCTTCTATCGGGATTAAAACTCACGACCATTAGAGCAGGAGTACTGCCGTTCACCGACTGGTTCAATTTTATTCTTTGGATACACCTCCAACATAAATAATTTGCGAATAACATTAACGATATAAATCATATACATAAATATATATCACGAACCGAAAACCTTGAAAAAAAGCGTACTCCTTCTTTAAAGTCCGTCATCATCGCATTTGTGATACTCCTGGTATTGCATGTTCCTATGGGCGACGGTGAACACTTACTGTCAGGTGAACCGTCAGCTTGTACTTTTTTATACATTGTTGCGTGTCGGGATGGGGTTTGAAATTATATGTTAGTTCACGCTTGACATTTTTTTATTCACAATTAACACACAATGTTAATTACAAAACACTCACTAAACACTGTATTTCACTATACAAGTCTCTAAACTATCGCACTTGAACACTTTTGTTGCACTTTGATCGCCTTTGGATTCGCTCCGAAATCGCTGTTGAAACTCAATTGTCTTTGCGCGGCGCCAATGGCGCTTATATACGCCGATCGACGCATTCTAGAAAGTACCTGTTAAATTGAGAATTAGCTAGCACCCGCGAGTACGAAGCACCTACTTATACCTACGCAGGTAACGCGCATAACTTGTAAACAAGTGCAGATGTCGTTGCACTTTCTCCCTTACTCCGCACTACATAAGGCTCATTATAGAATGAGCCGCATTACTCGACCTCTATCGCGACCCGCGGTGATCTGGCAAATTCGATCTCTGGTACTTTCGCAGTTACGTTTCGAGAGCGTTTGTGACAATATATATAGCCGGGTAGGCAACTGACTTTACCCCACCTGATATTAAGTGGTAATAAAGTTCAAACACGAACATATAGCATATGCCCCCAATAGTATAATAAAAAATCAGAAAGTTCACCTTGCTTTCAAATATGTACTGTGCAGTTTGCTAATTGCTTCAACAATTTTTCCTCTCTTTTTCAAATGGTATGTTTCCGGGCAAATAGCTTTTTATCTCTCGGCCTTTTCTTTGTGGTAAAATCCGCAACGTCATTTTTGAAATGAACGAATCATAGTTTGCTTTGATGGCTTTATGGAAGGGTTGAAAGAAGGTCGAATTCGGAATAGTAATTTAAGCTATCGGGGAAGTTAACCGCTTATTAAGTATGGGTAATGTAGTTCTGTTATGTCACGTTATGAATCTTTATTTATTAAGGTACGCACAAGTACTAAAACTTAAATGTTTTTGTTCTCATTCGGAATAATTATCAAATTTTTGCTAGTTACGTCAGAAATTAAATGTTTTGAGCGCATTCAGCCTACGGTTGCGATAAGCTAAGCAATTTTTTCCAAGGATTGCTATTTTATAACTCAGATTCAAACTAAAAATTATTTATTCAGTTTAGGCAGTTACAAGCACCCATGAATGTCTTAAAACTACGCCATCGGTTCGTAAATCAACGGTGGGAGACCTTGTACTGAGAAGGACCGACAAGAAACTCAGCAAGGGCTGTTTTGAAGTGAAAACTTCTTTAGTATCTTACTTGAGATTCGATGAAACGGAAGTAGAGTAATTGACGCAAGATAGGTAGGTATCCGTAATTTTATCATTACTACAAGAGACAGATAGCCAAACAGTAATGGTATGTTTTATAGTCTGTTATTTTTTTATTGTTTTAATGGCTTTTTAAAATAAAGCATATATTTAAGTATAGAATATTTATATTTGCCCAGTATTTTACAATACCTTAATACTTAAGTATTAAAAGTTTGCCTTTTGCCTTAGTTGTTTATTAATAAAGGCTTGGTTTTTATCAACAATCCTTACCTTTCCGATGTTTGCAATGTAACACAAATAAAACTATGATCTTTTCACATCACTGACATGGGTAAATAAATCTTGAGGAACATGTGGATGTATCACACTTTAAGATGAAAAAATGAGAAAAGAGTATCGTCTACAAAATTGGGGTCACGTCACCATTTTACGCGGAAGCGTACCTCAAACTGATGTGAAAAAATCCCCCACAGAGGACACTCAACTGTCCTCTGACGTTTGACTAAAAAAACTTTTATGAGACTTAACGTGTCATGGGACGTTTGGGAGGTTACAAAGCTTGAAAAAAAGCAGCAAAACAACCGTGGTGTTTTGTGTACGTGTACATATTATACGTTTATGAGCTTTTCATCATTTATAAATCTATCGCAAAAGCAAGGCAATGTTTTTATAATCAATCAACCCCGCAATCTCGCGGGGTACCGGGTTTGATCCCCAGTCGGGTCGACTTATAAAATTAACTTTTTTTCTCGGGTTCAGCAGATTATTATTTATTTGTTGATTTTTCTGATTTCCTTAATACAAAAGCTTCAATTAACTAATTTTGAACAGTAATATTATGTATATGATGTTGTAAAATATTTATTTAATGGATATCGTCTGATATGTTTATTAAAATTGATTACTTGCTCGTTAATCGCAACATAGCTTCCATCTAATCTTAGTAAAATATGTAAATATTTTGTTTTTTAATTCGTTTTAGTGCCGCCATACATCGAGAAATTAAGCATTTTCTTATACGATTACGGCAGTGCCTTTGCAGTACGACTAGCATATATGCATGCGTGCTGTAAATTATCTTACCTTTAAAATAGTTTGTTAAAATTTCCTTAGCGTGCGATCGCAAGTACATTTATGAAACTTAGTATCTAGGTAATAAAGCTATTTTTTGTTTGAGGAAAATATAACTTAAATTAAATAGTATATTAATGTTTTATTTAAAGTAATTTGTTTAATAATATCTTTAAACATAACGCACATTTTTTTTCTTTAATTAAGGCATTATTCATTTTTCGAAACAATCTATACTACACACATCAAAAGTGTCTAGGGATCAAGCATTTTTATGCGGATTTCTTGAGACTGAGATGTGGCTTTGTAATAAATTTATGATTTTATAAATTTATATGGATCCTTTTTGGTGCATTTCATAATTTGAATCAGGAACTGTGAATCAAATTCGAGTAAAAGATGAAAATCAGCTGTCAATATTTTCCCTATAAAAACATACAACGCATTGAAGACATTATTAGTGCTACTGTTTCCCTACTACTGATTAAAACCAACGTTATTATGGAGCGGCGACGTCATTTAAGCAGGGAAGAAATGCTCAGAGCCGTGGGAATGATAGAAGCTGGTTCCCGGCAACGTACTGTGGCTTTAGCTCTGAATACAAGTCAGAGTGTTATCAGTCGACTTTGGACACGATACCGAAGCACTGGTACCGTGGCTGAGCGCCATGGAGGACGGTATCGCTGCACCACACGGAGACAAGACCGATACATTCAAATCTTAACTCGAAGAGCTCCAACAATAACCGCCATGATGTTAGCCGTGAGGCTTCATCACTCTTCAGGGAACTTAATTAGCGACCAAACAGTCAGAAACCGCTTGCATGAAGTGAACCTTCATTCCCGAAGACCGCTACGGGTACCACCTATAGCAATGCACAATCGTAGGATTCGATATCAATGGGCTCTTGAACACAGAAATTGGGCAGAAGAACAATGGCGTTTCGTGTGCTTTTCTGATGAGTCTCGTTTTGGTATGAGACCGGATACAAGACGTATACGACACTGGAGAACCCCTGGACGCCAACAGCGATTAAAATCCTGCCAGGAAGTCCATCCTTATAGTGGTGGAACCATCATGGTATGGGCGGGTATTTGGATCGGCGGAAGAACTGAGTTGATTTGGATCAGAGGCAACCTCAACGCTCAAATTTATGCTGAGACGTTTGTATCAGACGTCATCGTTCCTCTACAAGTGCAAATCGGTCCCTTATTTCAGTTAATGCATGATAATGCACGACCGCACACCGCAAGAGTTGTAAGACAGACTCTCGCCGCAGCTAACATCAATGTCCTGCCCTGGCCTGCTCAGTCGCCAGACTTGAACCCGATTGAGCATGCATGGGATATGCTACAGAGAAGAGCTCTGCCGAATATGGAGGGTATCCAGTCGCAAGAAGACCTTTTTTTGTTGTTGCAACGAACATGGGCGGCCATTCCACAGTGTGATTTGGATGAACTCATTTTGAGTATGCCAAACCGATGTTCTTGTGTTGTTAGTGTTCGCGGTAGAAATACGGATTATTAATTGTTTAAGTTTCCCAATAAAATTTTAGAGAAAACTGTTATTTCAGTCTTTTTTTCGAACTTTTGTGTTAGTGGTTCAAATGTCAAAAATCCCTTTATTAGGAAAATGGCAAATTTCTTTATTAATGCAAAGGTGACTTGGTTTATCGTTACTGTGACAAACGAAAACACTTTATTTGATGAATCCTTAAAGAAAATTTTAATTAATATCAATCAGGAGAAAAGTTATTGCAAAAATATATGTTGATCCCTAGACACTTTTGATGTGTGTATAAAGAGGAAAGATTTGATTGCTTGTGTGTTTGTATTGAATAGCCGCCGAAACTACTGGAGCGATTAGAAAAAATCTTTCACATTTAAAATCCTACATGATCCCTTATAAACTATAGATTAGTTAAAAAAAAAGTTCCGTATGAAATCTTTGATAATATAACCCAATGTGTGAAAAAAATAGCAAAACATAACCTTATATCGCATATACTGTGGAAGTCATAGACAATAGAGCAAAGTGATGTACAAAAGTTTTATAGAGGATAATAATAGCTACAAAAAAGTTCGGTATACCATATGTCTAACTATGACAGTCTTGTCACAACTAGAGATCCTCTGCGGTTTCACCCGCGTTAATATGAGGAAAAAAGTTTTAGTGAGTCAAACTTTAAAAAATGGACATATGCTGTCGCGAACTTTTAAAAGGGGAAAAATTCCGTCATACACAATTTTTGCATAACTTGAACCTTTTAGCGGGCGCATACAACGAAAGCTCACAAATGAAATATTTTTACATTAATAGTTCACCTAAATTTTGAAAGCTGTCATACAATATGAATACAAATAGTGTTATTTACATTAGGTATTAACTAGATAAAACATTTAATCTCAAGTGCCTCCTTGTTTCGTAAGTTAGATCAACGATATTGTTCTTGGTTGTGTAAGCAGTTATTAGCACCCACAAACCTCATAGCTGTTGGTTTGGTTATGGTCTATTATGTGTTATCATAAAGTTCTATGAAGGAAGCAAGAAAGGCTTGTGCCCATCAGTAAGGACATTAATGACGACAATGTTTCCTATAACCATCTCAACGAGACGTGCATTCAGTTTAATGGAATTTTCCGAAGGTTGCACTTTCCAATTAATTGAAAATCCAATTAAGATTTAATACATCCAATAACGGGTTATCGGGTTTTAGCGTGGCGTATTTGCGTTATTTCGTTTTCGGCTGTTACTAGGGCTGCTGGCGTCTGTAAACTGGATCCAATGAAAAAAAATATAATAGTGAATTATTTTATTATCAAAGTTGAAAAAAATATGTTGGCTATTTTCAAACATAAGTGTGGTTGAATGAATAACAATGACTATGAACAACAATGACAAAGCATAAAGAATTGAGAAAAATATGTATCAGGTTTTTATCACTGTGCTCGATTGACAAAGAAAAAAAATCTAAAATCTACATGCACAATGCGGTTGATTATATTATTTTTACTGTCTTAACGTCTTTCTGCAGCCACAAAGAAACAAGTGTGTAAAGGTCATTTTAGACTAATTACCTCCAATATCCATAGTTTTTGTAACGTTAGCTTACTGTGAATGTATTTGCATTGTTATTTAAAAAAACTCCAACACCAATAAATTTCAACCCTGGCGAGTGGACGAAATTTATTCTTTTAGATTAACGTAGCACAATTGTGTTTACTTAAAGTGTTCTTTGTGATTTATTTTATAAGAACATACGAGAATAGCTTAAACGAACCTAGACTGACTTGGCCTTTTAATTTGTCTATTTAATTTGCATATTTTAGTGTCGTCCGTTCTTTTGACAGTATTTAAATAAGAGCTAACATCTCTTGCAGTGTTTTTGCATAATTCATTGCATAATTAGATGTTGCAAGTAAATTCTAGATTTACATTTTTATATTTAGCGTATCTACCGATTCTTATTTTCAGTTCGATAAAAATGCAATTCGCTTCATTCTGTACTTTGTACGCAGTCACTTTCAGCTCAGCTCTCAGTTTGAATTTCATTTCTCTAAAAATGCTTATGTATTACTAGCGGCCCGCCCTCGCTTCGCTTCGGTGTAGAGCTGAAGTGTAGACTACAGTTTTTGTTCTCAGGCTTGTATTATACACAATGACATTCATCTATGATTCTTCTTATACCTGTATGCAAAGTCTCAGCCCGATCGGTTTAAAATTGACAAAGTTTCATACAAACTTTCATTCCCTATTTTATCCCCTTTGAGGTAGAATTGATCAAAATCCTTTCTTAGCGGATGCCTACGTCATAACATCTACTTGCATGCCAAATTTCAGCCAGATCCGTCGAGTGATTTGGGCTGTGCGTTGATGGATCACTATGTCAGTCAGTCACCTTTGAGTTTTATATCTATAGATTTTGGATAGCCTATTTTTTGCTATGATTGTGAAATTATCCTCAACCTTCCACGAGAATGTAGCCCAATGAACTGCACTGAGCGTAGCTTTCGGAGCTTAAGTTTTGTTCAGAAAGGGCAGGTAGCATGGTTTTATGTGTATGTAAGCATAAGCTGGTCGCTAACCATCAAGGGAAGATATGCGTCTTTGGTATTATGTTTTTCTATGATATCTATATTTTTTTTAACTTTCATGGTCACTAACATTATAGTAATTTAAGTAATTTACGTCATTGCCTTGTTTTAAGTAAATTTTCGATTGCACTATTGCAAGTACCATGATCACGGAGTAACTGAAGTATTTTCGGGTAGGATGTTATTGACAGAGATATCGGTCTACCCTCCGACGAAGTTTTTTACTGTTCACGTTTTCACTGTTCACTCGAAATTGTATCCTTAGCACGAACCAAAATCGAATTCTTGACGTTTACGAGTGCGAAATGTCACTGTAAAATTTTGTATGGAAACTTGAACAGCAGCGCTACAAAGGACGTAACGGGAACTAAAAATCAGTATACATTTGACTCAGACCAAATAAAAAGTATAGACGGAGTCTGTCGAACAAAAAAGTGAAGCCGATAAAACTACGCCTCGCCGTGTACATACACAGTTACACGCACACACATGCAACGAAACTACGCCTTGGCTTCCCAGTCGAGCTATCCCGGCGCGCGGAGTATGACGTAATAATAAAAAACAATATTTATTAGAGAAAATGCCGAATTTTGTAGTGAAAACGTGTAGAAACCAATCTTCCAAGAATAAAAAACAGGATGGAATCACATTTCATACGTAAGAAAAATTATAAACTAATATATTCAATTAATCAAAATCAAATTTGAGGTTATCGCTTTGAACGAAATGCTGCCATGATTATACGTTACAGTTTTACCCTTTTATTGGGTAGCGTGAAATATAACGTAACGTTATTTTATTAAATACATTGTGTAGCATACTTTTACATTATTCGAATATTGTAATGCATGGATAAACAATTACACGAAACATCTTTATTATCTTTTTCTTTATGTATTCGTATAAATATTTTGGGATGTAATACACTTTATATATTATACGTTTTTTTTTACGATTTCCTAATCGAGATTAAAATCTAAAAGAGAAGTGGATTGCAGTCATTCGTAAGAGTAGAAATGAACCATTGTGGCAAACAGCTTCCTGCAGCGTGGTTTGTTCGTCTCATTTTCAGAGCGACGATTTGTACTACACAACAAAAGGGTTACGTCGTGTAAAATAAAATGCATATCCAAGGGTATTTTTTTACTTAACTTAATATAGTTACTTAGGTTAATTTATATTTTAAAGATTCCAATAATTCTTCAGTCGTGCAGACGGTTGAAACACAAAATTACACCAAACCATTTCACAATATTCACTATGAACGAATTAAAGAATAATTAAAATATGACGCTAACCGCACTCCATGAAATCCCGCCAAAAACTCCAAAGGTTAAGCTTTGTTTTTATTATATATTTTTAACTAAACTTTTATTAGTGTAACAGTTATTAAACTTATAAATCACAGGAACCCCAGATCTTCAAGCGCAGGACCTTTGGCTCACGAGAGGTTGGATCTAGGGCTAGTGTAAAACTAATCTGGACTAATTTAGAGAATAAGCCTACGATAGTATTTTCTAATATTTTATAACGTTATTAATAACGTTAGGAAATAACGTTATTAATTTTTTTAATATTGGGGTATTATAAATGACTATGGTAACACTGGCTAATGCACTACATACATAAAAAACCGGCTTCACTTTTTTGTTCGGCGGACTCCGTCTTTACTATTTATTTGGTCTGAGACATTTGACGTATATCTAGATCGAATTAAACTATTCGAATTCAATAGTGGTTGGTGCTAAGGGTATACTGTTCTCGATACACAACACTTACAGAATCTGTTTGCGACACGATACTTTTTTGTTTGTTCTTGTTTTTGCACATACGAATGATCACTCTGTGATCATGGCGCTTGCAAGAATGTTGCAATATCTAAAACTCGCTAAAAACAAGGCACATGATAGCAATCCCTTAAATAGCATAAATTATTATAATAATTATATTGTTATGCCGTTGCAATGAATCGTATTCACCTAAGCCAAAACCAATACGGTAGAACACAAACACATCGAGAGCGGCATTTCGATTTATACCGCGCTCCATCACGAAACATCGTGTGATGTTATGAGCTCATTTTTCGATTGTTCCTTGTTCGCCATTTGCGCGTCTATTCTCTTCTTTTGTCCGACGATTCTTCAATTTCCCACGGGAATGTTGTTTGATGTGCTATCATATTGCACAGTGTTTATTATAGCCGCATCATTGTTTTGCTTGCGAGCATATTTTGTTTAGCATTATTAGGTGATGGCAGAAAATCGGTGTTTTGCCTCAAACGAGGCAAATGATTAGCCAAGTCTTGGCCATTTGCGTTATGCAGCTGATAGATATATTAAAAGCTGACTTTTTGATGTACTATTTTTTATTGTTTCACTTTTAAACTTATTATGTTTCTTAAAGAAATCCTATTATGCACTAAGCAGTAAATGATTGTCAATCCTCATTTAGTGATTCGTGATTCTTCTAATGTCGAAGATATGCGTTCTGAAACGAGTGATCAATGCAAATAATTTCAATACGTACTTTTTACTACAATTCTTGTATTTCAGATTTACTTAAATTGTCACTCGCGTATTCATTTACACGTATAATAATTGGATGTAATTTACTAAAAGTGCATATATAATTTGGAGTGTCAAAGAATATAGCCCTTATTCATATTCATTTATTTCATTATTGCTGTTTACATGCTGTTACAAAAAAAATTGAGAAAAAACCTTAATGAAATAGCCGTCATTGCGTATACATTCATATTTTTAATATAGTATCATACATGTCTTCAAATAAACTGTACTAAATTATAAAAACGGATTATTCAACTCTAAGGCTGCAATTGCACCTAAATCACACCAACTAACGTTACAACTACCTAGTGTCTTAAGGCCGAAACGACCGGCTGAGAATTTAATCGTCGAAGTTCTAGCTTTATGCAGCGCTGTTTTAATGACACTCCCTCTTAACTGTATTAGGGGTGGTGTTGCACTAAGTTCATATTATTTTAAAAATATATTTGAATCCGCAAATGATTTTTTAATAAGTTGATATCTCATCTTTTTTGACTACAATGATAATTTGTTTTCACATTTTTTTTACTACTTTACAGATTTCCTTTGTTTTAAAAATGAATTTAATGTAAGAAACCTGTAACTCAGGATTGATAATATGGAGATCGCTGCTATAGATAGACCGCTGAACTGAGTCTTCGTCTGCAGGGTAAAGGGTGTGGGGCAGGACGAAAACGGCCCCGTTCTCGTCCTCCCCCACACCCTGTACACCACAGGCGAGGTCTCAGTTAAGCGGTTGACCTTTAGAGACATTAACCCATTAAAAATAACTGACATTATTTTGATGGAAAGATATTTTCTCAGTTTGATCAAAGTTTGTTAAAGAAGGTAATCAATCTCCATAAAATAGTATTGAACCAAGTCAACGAATCCGTTTCATCCTATTGAAACAGATTGTAAACAGCCTTGTTGAAGTCTTAAATTATTATTTAAATGCTGTCCAAGTCTTCTTACTAGATTGTATCAAAACTGCTAAAATCCTTTTGATGTGCACAATTTACTTAGAGAAAGCATTACTGAAGGTTTCATTAAACTCCGTTCTTTGATCATTTTCATAAAATTACTATTAATATAAGTATTCCTCGAATTTTCAAAGGCATATTGTCATGGAACCCTGTTTATGATTGCTAAGACTGATAATAAAATCAATCAAACTGTCAAGCTCAATTATCCGTTTGGATTTCCTTTTAAGTCGTTATGGAAATCACCATTTTGTATTATCAAAACAATATAATAAATATCTGAAAATATTCACCAAAATACCTCTTATTGCAACGTCAGCCTAACAGTATGCAATACGACCTCACGAACGGGAACACATTAAACTCACTTAAAACTTCCAGTTTTATTGCTGAATCATTTTAATGGACTGCTATGATTACACAAGAATCACACACGTCTTATCCGAAACTTAACCCTTCTTTGTTCCCAATTTAAGCAATCTAGGCCAGCCAGCCCATTACCACCACAATCGTCCAGCAATTAGTGATATTGGGACTATTAGAACTTAACTAATTCGTTAGATGGTGCTTTCGTGACTTTATAGACCTTTCGTACTTCTTTTAATGTCCAAATGGGATGGTTTGAAATTACATTTTGGTATTTTGGCAAAGTAGTTATGGTACGTATTTAATTATACTACTGATTAAAGACAAGGTTATTATTCATTTACTGTCTGGAACGTTTCAGTTTGACGACTTAAGTACAAACAATTGCACAGTAATTTACAAATAATAATGTAGCGTCAAGCAATTAATTCAGTAAGATGAAATACTTTAATAAAGATGTAAAGGGTTAGGGAGCTGCTAACGATGCTTCTTTTAAGCACCTTATTATAAGGCTACTTTTTACTATGAAATAGTTTGTTTTTTATGAATACTAATTATTACCCGAAAAACTCACAAAAGCCATGTTATATAGCTTGTTCTCTCTATATATTTAAATCTGCAGAGAAAGCTTGTATCAAAGTTCTAAACATCGATGTTAAAACAAAAATAATATCAACACAAAAAATATCAAAGATTTAAATAATAACGCTGTTTGATGTTTACTACAATTTTGCCGCAAGGACATGAAGATTCATCGGACGATCAATAAATAAGCTTAATACACGACTGGCGTTGACAACATGGCTGTAGTTGACGTAATATGGCGATAACATTAGCAACTACATTATAATGCCTGTCTATGTCAGACAAAGCCAGTGTATATTTTTGGCCATCAATCACGATGCCAATGGTCAAGTGACTGTCTGCAAAAACACAGGTCGTAAATGGAAACCTAAATTACTATAGACATTATAACATTCAAGAATAAGTCCATGGTGAATTGTTTTTCATAATTAAGAAATCAGTGAATATAACTTTTGGGTCGCTAAGTGCCTAATTATGATTCGTATTATCGTCAACTTTATAAAAACCAATAAAACGAACGCGACGCTTTCTCCCTTTTAATCCGCTTCGTCCTTTTAAAGTAGGTACCTAATAACTTTTGATGAGGCTTATTTCGTCACTCGAAGAATTTCCTCTTAAAGATTTATGATACCGTTATTTTAAGAAGCTCAGTAATACTGAGGGTTTTCTCTAATATAATCTAAAACAGAATGGGATATAATCTAATATGAAATGCCTTAAAGCTATCTCCAATTTCCTGCAAATGCTTCCATTTCGTAATAGGAGTAAAAATAAAACAAGAATGCACATACACACACACACCTACACATTTTCAGACCGAGGACCGACCGAGTGTGAGTACAAAACGGTTTATTTCCCATTGCAATAAAACGACCTATTTCTTACTTTTTAATTTTTTTTATTGTATACCACGAAAATACTTGATTTTGTATTCTTTTGTTCCTTACACGTTAGAATCCCGTGGATCATTGTATATTCTGATTTTTATTGATATTGAAAACCCTAGATACACTACGTGCGCTCAAAATGTGTCCAAATCAAGAAGTGCTTGAACACCACCGAAGCACTTCTTGGTTCACAGTTACTCGCGGACCATTGGAAAGTCAAGATGCCACAGGACTCCGTGAAAAAATTAGAAAATAATACTTATAGAACTTAATGTGTCGTTTTTTCGACAGGTATCTTATCAATGTTTGTTAATTTTACGCATTTGAAGCTTTTGTTTGTAATACTTACTAGAAACTGATTTAATAGAAAATATTTGTGATATTTAAATGCATGGCCGGTTAAACAGCCGCCTCTTTTCGTCGCGCTCCGTATCTGCAATATTGCTAACATCGCATTCAGAATTACGCGTAGAGTCAAATAAATAAAGTCTATATTCATCCGCCTGTAGCAACAAGTCGTAAAATTTTACAAGCTTGCATTTCGAACTGCCATAACTCTTTGACGCATTCGTTGAACTTATACACTATTAAAGGTGACTTTGAATGTTTTAATAATGCCTTATTGTTTTTGACTACACGATCTTCTTAAGGTGCGATCCCACGATGTGTGCTGTCGCGGGCAAGGACGCGCCACGCAGTAAATAGTAATCTTGTAAATTTTGATATGAGATTTGAACAATGTTGACTGTTTGTGTCATGTACACAATGTCAATGTCCAGTCCACAATGGATCCACTAAGTACAGCGTCATTATACCATCACAAAGTGCAGATTTCTATTTACCTCGTATCGTGTATAGAGACTGCTAAAACTCAAACGTTCGAGTTCTCATACATTCGGCAACCCTGCGCGGCGCGTCCTCGCCCGTGACAACGCACATCCTAGGACCGCTCCTTTAGGCCGTATACAGAAAGAAAGCCGAAAGCCGATCGGCGCCGATCAGCGCCGATCAGCACTTATCGGCGCCTATTGGCGCTGATCCTTTTTCTATGGACCGGCGCCGATCGGCGCCGATCGGCGCTGGACACGCGCTGGTCCGAATAATAAATAATTTGTATTTGAATTATTATCCTTAGATTAAATCAATCTAAGTTATAATCTTTTTATAAATCTAATAACTTTATTTTTTATTAACTAAGCGCTAAAATTATTTGTTTCGTACTTACCGAATGGTGACAACAAGTCTTTCTTCTGGAAGAATTGGTTGTTTATGCCAATTGCCCCAATTTTTCATCAAACGGTTTTTCACTAAATCCAAAATGTAATAAAATGTTTCTTAAATCATTCTTGTATATGTATAAAATCTTTGTTCATCAAATTTAATTTTTTTTACAAATAAATGATGGTATTCTCCGAAACGTTTCCTTTCTCTATTTATAGGATGTCTAGCTGTTTTTCGCATTTTTAAATAAACATTTTCTAACAAAACCAAATCATCGTCCGATGAGTCCGACATTTTGCTTGATCTGCTTTAATCGGCTTCCTTTATGTAGGAAGGATCGGCGCCGATAAGCGCCGATCGGCGTCGATCGGCGCCGATCGGCTTTCGGCTTTCTTTCTGTATACGGCCTTACGAAGCTCCGTGGATCGCCCAATGTACATACCTCTTGGTTATTTTATCTTCTTAGAAAACCTTTTTTCTTGAAATCCTCCTGCATATTAATAGTATCTTATCCCTCGTTATTATTCTTATTCGTACTAATACTACGAACTACTTTGCTTCTTAATTTACTTATTGCCTTTGATATAATTAATTTTCACTGGCTGGCTGTTTATTACCCTGAAAATAATTAGTTACCATTCAGAATACCTGTAATATTTCAGTTTCTCTTCTAAATAACATCTCTATTCATTTGCAAACACTAAAACATTGACAGTAATGCATGGATCTTAATTATAGGACTGCAAAGTTTGAATTTAATGTTTGTTATTGTTACTCGCAGTGGATTCATTAATTAAAATAACACAAAGTGCAGTTTCACTATATTTCAATAGAAAAGACGTAAAGTTACGATGATTTGGATGTCACCTTACATAATAACAAAACAAATTCCCCACGGCTTTTGGTTTTCTATATAACATTCAAAATGATCATCAACCTTCTGAAAAGATTTTCATTAGGTTTTCACAATTAGTTATTAAAAATTATAGATTCATATCTAGGCTTCATCCTGTTTAACACATCATTCCACCTTTTCAATTGTTTAAAGTCACAAAGAGAATGAGGCTTAAACGTGGTCAGCTTTTAAATTTGATCTTAATTCAAATTTAACAGCTATTTACGTTTAAGGCAAGCAACTTTAGTGCAAGTGAGCCTTAGATACCTAATTTTTCGCAAAAGTCTTAGAACAAAAAATAGGTATTGTCTACATTGAAGCGAACCCAGGTCGGTTTAATTTTTCTAATTAAAGTCAAAAAAAGGTTTATAAGAAAGATCAATCTATTTTTGATCAAATATAAGATGGGATAAGGAAAATGCAAAGACGTGGGCCATGCAGACAAAACTACTTAAAATATATATTAAAAAACTGTTAAAATTATCTTGAAATCAAATTACATAATCCCAAATTTTAATCTTGTTTTCATATTAGTTCTTTAAATGGATCTAATATTGGTCTGAAGGTCGATAAAGGGACCTTCAGACAAATATTAAATCGTAATAACGACCACAGATATTGGTTATAAAAGATTCTGATTAGAATACAATACGCTAGATTCTAAATCAATATAGAAGCGCTAATTTAATAAGATTGTTTTTCTAAAAAAAGCAAACATGAGTATCATGGTAAATGAAAATTATTTCTTTTTTCGCCCAGCCGCCATCGGCCAATCCCGTACTCGAAAAGGAACTACATTCCATAAAAAGTTTTATTTTTATGAAAGGTAAGCCCCAGAATCCCACAGAACGCAACCAGATTATTGTTAGTTTATTGTTTAATAAAGATACATTGTATAACCTTACTTTAACCTTTACAATATGAGTCTTAAATGCACGCAGAAAATTCATTTACTAATTTTGAGATTATATGATTTAGTTTGCGAGATCGTAGGTACATTACTTGCTTCAGATAATAATAATACTTCTCATAGTAACGCAAGGTCTGTGGTTGGTAATATGTGATTAGATTATCAGCACAATGTAATTCAGTTAATAGAGAAAATTTAATTTTATCATAAATATTCATTACATTGCAGTTTATCAACATTCCTAATGATATATTTATGCACATTAGAAATTGACTATTGTAAAAAGTTTAATGTAAAATATTTCGTCGATTACTTATAATAAATGTATATGAAATGAATAAATATATATTTATATATGTATATTATTTTCATTAATTTGTTAATTTACCCTTTCATACAGTATGAATCTTTTTTAAGTTAAATAAACTCTTTTTGCGTCTGGTTAAACTATCGAACTTAAGGAGTAAACTCCAGTCGTGCGTCGGAGCTGACACACACATTTTTTTTTATCCGTGGACAGGGGACAGCGTTATGAGGATATAATTTTCTTAAATAAAAATCAAATTTAACGATTATTTTTTATTTAGCCATGAAATATGAGTTTTTGTTACCGTAACGACACCCGTGGGTGGCTAGACTCCCTCTTTGGCAGCTTTCCAAGCACAACTACCAGTCTAACAATATTGTGCATTCATTTGATAATTGACGCTTTTGTTCTGACGAGACTTTCGTCTGAAACGTTGATATGTAAGTCTAATGCTAAGTTAGTACTCCATAGAGAATCAGTCTGTCTAGCTTTGCCCCATCATCATCATCAGCCTATTAATGTCCCTACTGCTGGGGCACAGTCCTTCTCTATGGATGGAATAGGGAGATTAGGCCATGACCCACCACGCGGGCCAAGTGTAGATTGGAGGGTACTAACGATTGCAGATGCAGCCGGGATCAACGGCTTAACGTGCCTTCCGACGATAGAAAAGACGTAATAATTCAAAACACGATAATTCCGAAGCACCGAGGAACTCAAGATAGAAGATTTTTGGTCACCCATCCAATGACCGACCACTGCGAAAGTTGCTAACGATCGCAGCCGAACGCGCTAACCACCTGCGTCATCGAGCTCCTCTAGCTTTAGCTTTGCCTATTGAATGAACGCGGGTTCAAAGTTCAAGCTACCTTAATACGGTGCCTTTCTCAGCGAATCGGTGCGGTATCGTTTTGTTTCCTTTACCGTGTGCATGTAATTAAGTGAGAGTTTCCTTACGTCGCCATCGTTTCGGTATAGATTCTTTTCCGAGCACATGCACTCCTCTCTGTACCGAATCCTATCGGACCATTCGAATCGCCTGCCTGAAGTGACAGCATGATGACAAATGACAATCACCGTTGTAAATAATACGAAATCGAACCGATCAAGAAGTGGTTCTCGGTAAAGTATGAGTACAGATTCGGTCCAGAAACGAAAACGAAACGACCCGATGAGAAAGGAGCCTCAATGTGGGAACGCAACACTATTTGGGTAATAGTTTTATTTGACTGCAATCTTCTTTAAAGCTGATGATACTTATATGGACAGGTGTCTTGATACGAGCAATATTCAATCAGGATAAAGAAAAATGTAGCGTGTTTGTTTATAGTCTTCACACCCTATCAGCCATAAGTATTCTGAGCCACTTAGCCCCAAACCACTTATCCCACACACATTTATTGCACTGCAGAATTCGTTCATAATTCAAAACGCTTATTCCAATTCGTGCGCAAAGTAAATTTTTCCGAAATAAACCTAGGGTGCACTCGAGAATTATGGCGATTCCGTTTGCGCGGTTTCGGTGACATCTGCCTTAATCGCCTTGTTTTACGATATGCTGCAATACGTTTGTATTGTACCGTACAGCTCTGGACGTAAGCTTAGTACACAACGAGGATGCGATAAAGAATCAGGTTTTTTAAATCTATATGACACAGTCAAGCCAAAAAACATGGAATGTTACATTTATTTGTAATTTGTAACTCTCGTACGTAGTAATTGCGTGTATGTTAACGAATAATAATAAATAATCACACCAATTAGCCTAGGCCCAAAGTAAGCACTGTAAGGCTTGTGTTAATGTATATTGGGGTAACGTATAGAATATAATATACACTGAAACATTTAAGACATAGTGTCTTTAGTAGTTAGTAGTAGAGTTGCTTTGGAAATAGAACGGGATGCAAATGAGATTCGATTACATAAAACCTTGAAACTAGCGTACATACCATTCACTCATACCACGGAAGTCGTCAATTTTAGTATGCGATTGAAAAAAGATTCGCTTTCGAGTTTTTATCGTTCTTTTTGAACAACGTCTGAAACCTATCTCTTCCACTTATTACTAAATTTTCGATAATAGAAACTGCATTCAATTTTAAGCCATAGGTTCGTTAATTTGTATTTATCTATTTTACCGATTTTAATGAAGCTAAGCAATAATGAACATTAATGCACATTAGATTTTTAGTATTTATGCATAATCAATTCATAGCAATAAGAAAGCCGATCGATGCTTTAGTAGGCCTGCTTTACCTTAATTTCGTACAGTTAGGGGTTTCGTAAAGTCCAAATATTTGAATTGATTATTCTTAAATTGAACACATATCACCATATTTGACAAATAGCAAAGTAGATATTGTCTAATCTATAAAACTGAATGCCCTTCTACTCTTTTAAGGTACTTTTATGAATGATCCAAGCATGTTGTCACGTTCGTGTCTAGCCGGCGACTGAATCAACTGAATGACCAATAACTCTAGCTTATTTGACTTTTTTTTTGAGTGTGTATGCTATTGGTCGCAGATGAACTTTACAGCGTCACCGGTTTTCGGGTCGGCGAGAATTTTAAGAGTACCTTAAGTCGAGAATTGGCGAGTGCCTCTAGAGGTATTCCAGGCGGATGGCATCTCCCCACGGGGGGATTCTCCTCTCCGCCTGGAGCCTCTAGAGCACTCGAACCTGAGAGGATCGGCTCAACTTGAGGGCGTCTCTGAGACTCAGACCTCGGCTCTAGTTAGCCGTTGACGTGGGGTGCATATTTGAGTGTGTTGGATCTTTACACTGATTGTGCAGGTAAGAGTAAGACAATGGAGCGGCGTTCAGTTTTAGATTAGACGATCCTAACATCTTTTCGCGTATTCTATGGACGAGCACATATAGTTCATATACTGGTTATGGCTATATATGGCCCATTTGACATTGCAAAATGACTGTCTCAATTAATGTAAATAACATTCATAATAGTCAATGTCATAAATCATACGATTTTAAATCAAGATTGAGCTAGTTTTGTTTGAGCAAGTTTCAGGAAATTGCCTGTACTAATTCGAGGTTTAAGGAATTTTTCAAGATTTGTAATGGGAAAATATTGTGAATTTGTCTATTCATTAAAATCATGTTCGAAAGTTTTGCATCAGAAATAGGTTCGTAGAACATGGTATTTAGTATTATCCCAATAAAAAAAATCATTTCGCAATAATTTTCGTATTTTATTCTACAGCAATGTAGAACTAGCTTTGCACAAAAACATGCTTACTCGGAATAGCACTATAAACTCCAGTCTTATTTCGGCGTTCAGGGGTTTTTAAGCCTAAGCATTTTTCATCGCAGCTACTCGTATATACGAGTAGAATTTGCACATGTAGAGTTTTCAGGTGAAAAAGAAATAAATTTTGGTAATTCGTGATTTCATTTTATTCGTGACTTTTTTATTGTTAGGAAGGCACATGGCTCCATCTCCGCCTGATGTTAAATGGTGGTGAAGTCCAGACACGAAGATCCACACCAGCCATCCTCACCTAGCTAGCCTGCATAAATACGTCTTCGAGCCTCTTTGTAAAACTTGTTTTTATTGTAAATATATTAAGTAACTATAGGCAGAGCTGTTTTTGTAACCACAGAAACACGGGCGACACCCGCCGCATCTGCGGGAAATCGCGTACCGCGCGCGCAGCGGGTGCAGCAAACAGCCATGCGCTCTGCGGGCGTGAAATTTGCTATTGCGTTTTACCTACAAATTAATGCGAAACATTCGATGCGAGTTGCGATTTTGTCCCACAGTCACAGCGAGCGTGGGAGAAAATGGTGCCGTGGGCTTAGCCCCACAGTGGTCTTTACATTTTTAACTTTTTGTTAATATGCAATCTCACGTCGAATGGTGTAACTTGGTGCAGTTATTTACCAGTTACCTCTCTTAGAAAGCAAATATTGTATTTAATACCAGCTTTAATTATAAAAATACAGAAAAAACAAAAAGCGTGCTGTAGAATTAATTAACTTGAAATTGAAGTTACTGATGAAAGTTATGAGAATGAGAACTATTTCCTTTATTAAGGCTCTAATTTTATTTGTTCACAGATCCTTTGGGCTGAAAGAAAACTTCACAAACAACAGGGTAAGTTTTAATATCAATATTTTCACAAAACATATACATTCTGACACGCACAAGGATGCAATGTCTCTGCGCAGACCTATACTTGCAACGCCTATGCGTTGCAACGCGTCGGTGATCTCAGGATAAGTAAAACCTTCCGCCTTTGAATCCTGTCAAAAGGAAGGAGCTGGTATTGGGGTGCCCCAGCCCAGAGATGAGAACAGTACTCCATATGCGGCCGGACCTGTGCTTTATAAAGCATCAGCCTGTGTTTAAGCTTGAAATACTTTCTCACTCTATTAAAAAAACTTGGGGTAAGTTTTTTGTAAGCTAGTTTGGCTTTTCCTTCCATATGATTTCGGAATTTAACTTCATTCAAAATATCGAATCCTAGAATTTCGATAGTTTTAGAGCTGTGCAAATAAGGTGCTGTACGAATTGGGATTTTTTTCGAGGTAATTTGAAAATTTATTCGACTGTGGCATTCGAGAGATGAAGGATTGCCTGCGGATTCCCAATAAATCCTCTGATCAAAGGGATTTGTAACACAGTATAGGAAAAACGAGTATGACTCAGTGGCAGTTCACTTTTGACAAAGATCCTTCGTCAGATGGTTTAAGTTGCTAATTTATAGAAAGAATTATTAACCTATGTCTCTCTAAATATGTTAATTAATCCTACTTCTGTATATTGTGAATTTTGCTCTAGAATTGGACCACTATAGAGAGAATTGAATTCCTCTGAAAAGCTTGTTTCTTAGTTGATGTTGCTGATACAGGCCGATTATTATCGTTTGAAATATGGCTTCCGATATACTGTACCTTAGAATATCTAAATAAAATTTATACCTTCAAGAATCGGTAACAAGTTGAAAGTTCAATTCAAAATATTTTTTGTAATTATGACTGCGTCTCAATATGTGACGATTTTGCCAATGTCCGGGTTAAAGGAGACAAGCCATGTTGGGCTGCAGCTTCAAACAATAATACTGGCAGACTCGTTGAGTATTAGATTATTGTAAAACTGTTTTGTTACATAAATAGTTATGATCTATGTATTCGAAAGTGGGCACTGAACCCTGTCACACAGGTCTTTATCCTATTATAGGGGTCAGGGACTACATTATAAACAAGTGTGTAATCAATTTATGTGACAATAAATAAATTTATTATTATCTGTAACAATACATGAGGAAGTTTGAAGTTAGATTTTTAACACACACACAGACATTACGTCTATAACTAATATAGAGAAGGGACTTTAAGTTGTATTTCAAAATTTTAACATAAACTATTTATATAAATATAGGAAAACATAACAAACACAGATATCATATTGTTAAAAAAATATAATTAACCATGACCAAACGAGATAAAGAAAACTGCGTGTTCATAATATTCAACAGTGAATCAAATCTGTCACCTAAAACTAAAGGTAAAATGCACAACTTAAACAACCTCGCTTGAGAGATCATCTAGAAACAGTGCAAGCTGCCTACCTAGGCGTGTCAGCTAAACGCTAATCGCGAAATTATGCAATACATTTCATGTATGATTAAGCACTTAGTCACCAAACGAGTACCATGGCTCTTAGCACGAAGCGAGACCAGAAGGGTCGCTTTATCCTTAAAGATGACTACGCTAAACGCTAAAGCTACAGAAATAATCGGAGTATCATCTTTATTTACTTTGGAATAGGATGAGACTATTAGTCTTGATAACTTGTTAGATATACACCACATTCATACCGTTCACTAACTATATCGTTACTACCCTTTCTCAACTATGCCTCGAGCCAAAATAACGCAGAAATATACACAGAGATAAAGTTTCACTATAAGCGGCACATTATTTTAATGGCGGCCATTTTGAGGGTAGATTGTGTTATTCCACGAGAGACATTGTTAAACAATGCTCTGGGGGCATAACAAATTGATATGTTTTGTTATCATAACACACTTGCTTTGTAATGCAGGAGTGGGTAGAATTATGGTTAACGAGACAACGAACATTTAGACCGATTCAATGAATGAAGCATCCTTTGTAGCATGTATATAATCAAGATGAACATTTTAGTAGTTAACGGTTTCTGTGGCCTTGAGGCGTGCATGAACGACATCATTGAAATTTCTGCGCTACGAGCTAGGACAATAAATTAATTCTATAAGTCTCGAGTTGGGGCAGTAATGGAACCTTCCCTAAGGTTGTTCGCATACAGTACAGATACTCTTAATTGATCAAGAGTAAGCTTTAGGATATTTTAATTTTCAAAAAAGAAGTAATTAAAACATGTGGTATTTATAATTTACAGGCAAAAAAAAATATTATTCCAATCATTACAACGATATTTTAAGCAATGTTATTTTTTATTTTCAGTGTAAGGGACCATAATTATTTAAATAACATTATCATAGCTGAATGTTATAAGATTAAATATGCTTGTATTCCTTACAGCTAAAATAAGCCCAGAACTATAGTGGTAGGAAATGTATGATATTAATACTTCGATTTTCTTACATAGCTATAGGATGTAGATATAGACAGAGTACCTATTGCAAGTGTTCCGAAAAATTGAATCGTGCATGTGTGCGTTAGCGTTTGATTGTTTTGTCAAGATATGCATAAAACACAGGATACCATTATAGCTATTAACGGAGTTACTCCGTGATCATGGCGCTTGCAACAGTGCCGAAATATCGGAGACTCATAAAAAACAAGGTACATGGTAACAATCCCGTTAATAGCTATAATGTTAGTGACCATGAAAGTTTAAAACAGGATACCATAACACAAACTGAATTGTATAAGCACAATTCTTTTCTAAGTTTCACAGAATTTCCTAATAAACTTAAAGGCTAAAGGCTTGATTTATTGAAACAAAGGTACATCATGTTGCGTCTCTTTCTACCTTTTGAGGTTGTTGTAAGGGCATGTTAATATCTCTTTGCCCCACTCTATCAGTCTTTAAATACTAAGTCTATGTTTTCTTATTAAAATTTGTGAGAAAGTCGTTTCCAGAATTATCGTTATATCTTTGTCAACCAAGCACGGAATCCATCTCGTCTGAAATCGTGAGCTTAACCTAGAATGTAGTATGAGTTCTTTTTTTATATACCATTGAGCTAAAATAAACTTATTGTATAATAAGAGCAGGTCACCCTTTCCTCCTCTCTTCAATGTATTTGAGTTCGGGTGTCACCGCTCGCTATGATCTGCTGAACTATTTATCAAACCGCTCATTCCATCATTTTTACCGCTCATTCAGTTATTGGACTGCTCAATTATTTTTAGAAATGACATTGTATGATAAAATAACCGACTAATTGTTGTTGAATTTGTTGTAATATTTAAATAACAGCTCAAAAAATTAGTTCCCTAATATTTTTATCTAGTGCAGATATTTAAAGTCTATAAATGGATAGAGATAATTTAAAAACTGTCATTCTAGCAGTAGTAAAATTAGAGAACAATCCTACTAATATTATAATTGTGCAAGTTTGAATCACGCAGAAACTGCTGAATGGATTTGAATGAAATTGGGTACCTAATACGATGAAATTGGGTAAAAGAGTGGACCTGGATTGAGACATAGTATACTTTTTATCCGAAAATGTTAGTGGTTCCTGTGGGAGACCAAAGTTAATGCGGATGAAGTCGCGGGCGGCCGATAATAACAAATAATGAAAAAGCTGTAAATTTTTTCGGACGAACTTTTGAGTTTTATTTTGCTTTAGGTACATACAAAAAACAGTTTGAGATCACTTGCAAAAGCTGATATATTTTCAAAATTGAAATTAAGGAAGAGAAAATGTTTACGTTATATATTTTTTTATTTATAATATTTTCAAAATTGAAATTAATGAAAGAAAATGTTTACGTTATATACTACACTTTCTGAAATTAAAAAATAAAATTATTTTTATTTTTTAGTATAAAAAAAATAATAATTCAATCCTAAGATGATTGTAATAGAAACTTGATAGAAATAAAAGGATAGTTTAACCAAACTAAAAACCTATTACTAATAAATTGCTGTTTATCTAATACAAATCCTCCTCTGACACGAACACATGCGGATATCCTTCTGGGCATGCTGAGGATCAAGTTCTCCAGCATTTCTTGTCCTGACCCATTCTTGAACAGCAGCTTCCATGAGTTATGGCACTGTCTGGGGTGGTGGCTGCCGGTTCCAAACAGTTCGCTTAAGAGCATCCCACGCGTATTCTATTGGGCTTAACTCAGGACAGCCGGCTGGCCAGTCTAACCTTGTGATTTCGTATTTTCGGAGAGCAGCATTATTGTCAACCAGTACAAATTGGTGCCCATGGTTTACTCGGATGGATCTGAATATTCCATCAATAGAGATTAATTGTATCTCTCTGCCGTCATGAAGCCTTGTTAAGGGATTAAAGGCGTTATAGCCCCAATCGTAATACCACCCCAAAAGGACACTGATTTCCCGCCTTGCTAAACCATACCAGTGGCCTTTCTTTGCCTTTCAGAGTCACCAGGTCTTCTCCAAACATGGACACGTCAGTTAGCTGGATGAGTACTGATTCGCGATTCGTCAACGAAGAGGCAGTTTTACCAAATGTTTTCCTCTTCATCTTCTTCGTTTTGCCGGAGCCTAGCCCACTGTTATCTCCGTCGCTGACGTTCCCGTGAATTCAAAGGTGCTCGCCAAGACCTCCGTGCTCGTAATCCAGCCTTGTGTAAGCAATTCCGGATGGTCTGAGTGCTAACTTCAAGTCCGGAGGCGGCCCGTATTTCTGCTTTTAATTTAGTCGCGTTTATTGTTGGGTTACAACCTGATGTAGCGCTTCTGAGCAGCTGTCAAAACAGTTGGGCGACCGCTGCGGGGCCGATCAGCTAAATTACCCATGCCGTGCTACCTCTGCAACATGGTGACTACACAGGATGGGGAAATAGCAACTCTGTGGCTATTTCTCTTGTAGAATAGCCTTTTCCCTCAAAGTTACAATTCTGGCTAGTAAAACATCTGATAATCGTCGTGGAATTTTAAATCACAACTTTCCGCGAAAAAATATTTTAAATTCGATAATATTGACTAAGTCAGGTTTCTGAATGAGTGTCAGCTTGGATTGCATGTCTTTTTATATGGAAAAACAATTGAAATATTTAATTGTTTTACGTTCTAATTTTAAAATTTTGAATCTTATCGGAACAAGAAATTATATAAAAGTCTTCTGTAACACAAAAAATCTATTTTGAAAATTTGGCAGTTTATGTTACTTTGTGTATGGCTGACTATCTATTTTGCTGATTAGTTTTTATTTTATGAAAAAGCAGTAAATTTTCTCAGACCAGCTTTGAGTTTTATTTTGCTTTGGATATTAATAAAAAAATGGTTGCCTGTAAAGTCGGTTTTACGGTCGAAGATTTTACGTGACAACGTCTTTTTCTCGGTAGAATATTTATTGATATGAATATAATTAAATTGCACAATAGGAACAAGGAATTGAATGAAAATAAGAATTGCACAAATTTTAACTATAGAAATATATTTTGTTTACTAAAACATTGTACATGTAAACTTAAACTTAACACGAGAGACTCATCGTAACGTTACCGAGCGTTACACTTTTTCATAAGTGACTCCCAGCCGCAACCTAATTTAAGACGTTGTCACGTCAAAAAAGTCCAAGTAACGGTTTTGAACTTGTGAAAGATTTAAACTATAGTAATACATTTATATTATACTAACATTAACAAAATCGGTTTCTTTTTTTTAAATTAGCCAATTATATTTTCGAGAGCAAAAAGATTGTATAATCTACTTTGCTAATATAAACAAGATAAAACATACAGTTTCTGTAAATGATCTGTGTTGCTTAGACTTTTTAGATGCATGTATTTTGAAATTTTGGCATTTTGCTGATTAATTTTTATTTACAAATCAATACAACGGGCATTATAACTAAACTAAATTTAGTTTAGTTATAATGCCCGTTGTATTGATTTGTAAATAAAATAATCATTGAGAATTCTCAATGATAACGCCTTTAGATGATGATTGTCCAAATATTTAGTTTTACTCTGAATCCGAGTCACTTCCAGTGTTGTTTTGTCTATCAGTGCGCAATCTAGGTTGGAATTCAGATCTATCTCGATGGCACGCGCCGGGTTAACCGCAGTCGGCTCTCCTAAATCGGGGATTCCTATTTCTTTTGTCTTCTGCTTTTTCAGGCGGCCATTTTGTCCGGCTGTTTTATTTACTCGAAAATTTCGAGATACATTTCATTTGGTAGAATTGTCTGGGATACATTTTCACTGTGATGCAAGATCAACGAGGAGAGGGCAATGGCACATCGATGAGTCGCTGAGCGTGCTTGGTGTGTGATTTTAATTAACTGACCAGCAGTGCCGCTTTTCACCTCGGAACCCGTGGTGTGATTTAAAATTAGAACATGAATATCAAAAAAGATACAAAATCACACTGGCGAATTTGACTGTGAAACGTGAGTTTGTTCTTATCAATCGTTTCTACCAAGAAACAATTCATATTCTAGTTTTTAATAAAATCTGTAGGATAATTGTTGTGTCTGTTTAAAACATCCTTTCGTTTACATTCCTGCATAGACAACTAGTATCTTACAAAAAGTATTAATCACTTATTTACTTCACATTTTTTGTTTATCCAACGACTTTGATGCAAGTATTGTACATCTTTGATACATGTACGAGTATATAAGTGTGAAGAATAAAATAAGCCCTTATATAAAAAAACGCCTAGCGCATGGCATAGGGGAGTGGTGGCGCTTTTCTTCAAGAAGGGCGACAGGGCCCAATTGAAGAATTACAGACCCATCACGCTCCTGAGTCATGTATACAAGCTGTTTTCGAGAGTCCTCACGAATCGTCTCGCGCGCAGGTTTGACGACTTCCAGCCTCCCGAACAAGCCGGATTCCGAAAAGGGTTTAGTACCGTAGACCACATCCATACGCTGCGGCAGGTTATACAGAAGACCGAAGAGTATAACCTGCCATTATGCGTGGCGTTTGTGGACTACGAGAAAGCCTTCGATTCGATCGAGACATGGGCCCTGCTTCGGTCACTCCAAAGGTGCCAAATAGACTATCGATACATCGAAGTGTTGCAGTCGTTGTATGAAAACGCCACTATGTCAGTTCGAGGACCAGGACCAAAACACGAAGCCAATCCAGCTGCAGCGTGGTGTAAGACAGGGTGACGTTATATCACCGAAACTGTTTACAGCTGCGCTGGAAGACGTTTACAAACTTTTGGACTGGAGCGGACTTGACATCAACATAAACGGCGAGTACATGACGCACCTTCGATTTGCAGATGATATCGTAGTCATGGCTGAGACCATGGATGACCTTGGCACAATGCTCGGCGACCTCAGTAGGGTGTCCCAACAAGTGGGTCTCAAAATGAACATGGACAAGACGAAAATCATGTCGAATTCCCATGTCGTACCCACTCCAGTGGCTGTTGGGAGCTCTACACTGGAAGTTGTTGACCAGTACGTATACCTGGGACAAATAGTCCAACTGGGTAAGTCCAACTTCCAGAAAGAGGTTAATCGACGAATCCAACTCGACTGGGCAGCGTTCGGGATGCTACGTAGCATCTTCTCGGAACATCTACCGCAGTGCCTCAAGACAAAAGTCTACAATTCGTGCGTGTTGCCAGTGATGACATACGGAACCGAGACGTGGCCGCTTACAATGGGTCTTGTAAGAAGGCTCAAAGTCACCCAAAGGGCAATGGAGAGGGCTATGCTCGGAGTTTCTCTGCGTGATCGAATCAGAAATGAGGAGATACGCAAGAGAACTAAAGTCACCGACATAGCCCACAGAATTGCAAACCTTAAGTGCCAATGGGCAGGGCACATTGCTCGCAGGACCGATGGCCGTTGGGGCGGAAAGGTCCTCGAGTGGCGACCGCGTACCGGGAAACGCAGTGTTGGCAGGCCCCCCACAAGGTGGACCGACGATCTGGTAAAGGTCGCGGGAAGCCGCTGGATGCGGGCAGCATGGGACCGATCGTTGTGGAAATCCATGGGGGAGGCCTATGTCCAACAGTGGACGTCTTTCGGCTGAAATGATGATGAATGATGATGATGATATAAAAATTTGTTAAATACATATAATATACCTTGGTGTAAACGTGGGGTGACAGAATAGTACGGCTGGTTTGACGACCGGATTGGCAAATGGCTCTCTGCTTCAAAGGTCCGAGGTTCAAATCCCCGGGGCATTTATTTGTGTGTATTACGAATATTTGTTGCTGTGTCATGGTTGTTTAGATATTTATGTTTGTATGTATTTCTACGTTATTTAGTTGTCACAGTACAAGCTCTGCTAAGTTTTTGAGAAATAATTGCTGTCAGTTGTACAGAATACCTATACAAAAAAATTAAGATATTATCATTTAAGACAGGTAGAATATAGTGAATTTTCCACTTTTATCAAATACCAGCAGCCACCTTCGACTTAGTCCGCCATTACTTTAGTTTTTTTCAAAATACCACAGGAGCATGTCATTTTTCCGGGATAAAAAATATACTATGTCTCAAGTCGAGTCATAAACTATATGCGTACCAAATTTTATCCAAATCCGTTCAGTAGTTTTTGCGTAAATAAGTAACAAACACACAAACATACAAGTTTTCACATTTATAATATTAGTAGGAAAAGTAGGATATAAGAACCAAATAAACATATCAGGATTTATTTAAAATAATTTCGTCCACATAAGCCATCCAGACTAAACTTCTCCATCAAACATTTCATATTAAACTCAAACGTTACGTTGAGTTTAATATAGCTCACCACATACCGTCCACAATCAGAATTCATCTTGAACGTAACTTAAATTTATTTGCAGGAAGGGCAATTCAAACGATAAACCACCAATCCCTGGGGTCAACCGATAAATTTGCGTTGAATGAAGCGCGTAATTATTCGAACCAGATTCGTAAATCATGCTGAGGCTACCAATACTAAGGGTAGCGCTATCAATCATAAGCTTGAGGCTTTACAGTAGGCAAAGGGTCTAATTCAACAGCCTCTGTAACCTTCGCTGTATCAGAACCGAAGACAATGTGCTTAAATAAACGTCAATCAAAGTTTTATGAGGAACCTGGCTTTAGGTATTGAAGTGATTGAATTGTGCGCTACAAGAACCTTTCTAGGGACTGACAATACTGATTCTCGTGTTTGGTCAGATATTTAAGGACTCCTTTGTTGGATATTGATTTTCGCTACCAACTTTGTTTCCGCACCTTTCTTGTGAACTTGTGCAAATAACTAAAGAGCTTTACTTTATCATTTACTGTAAGTACTGCTCGCTAATTTGTCCTGTGATTTATTGAAAGAAAACGAAAATCACATGCTCGTGCAGGCGGCTTTTGAGCTTCGACTTTGCGGCGTGCGCAATATTTAGATTTCTGTGACTAATTATTATGTGTGAACTTCAGCACATACCGGTAACGAAACGATGTTCACTTCGCTATGCTTACACCGCTAATGTTTAGGTGCTTGGATTCCACAGCCTTGCAAGCCTGGTAAACACACCGGACTTAACGAAAGTAAAGCCCTGCACGGCTATCTTTAATATTCTAAATCCATTTTCCAGCTTCGATTAGCTCTTGACTGGGTTTAACGTTAGTTTAGCTACCAGATCTTGTACCATTATAATTGGACTTTACTCTCACGATAAGGCCTTTTCGGCCTCTTATCAAAGACATGGTGCGCACTGTACCTTCATTCACCCTTTGACCCCGGTACTGATCTGCGGGTGGTCAGCTGAAAGCCTTTATCTACAAGTCTTCCTGGTCAGCATAACGGGTTCTGCAGTTTGCAGGAGTGGGTAGAATTATGGTTAACGAGACAACGAACATTTAGACCGATTCAATGAATGAAGCATCCTTTGTAGCATGTATATAATCAAGATGAACATTTTAGTAGTTAACGGTTTCTGTGGCCTTGAGGCGTGCATGAACGACATCATTGAAATTTCTGCGCTACGAGCTAGGACAATAAATTAATTCTATAAGTCTCGAGTTGGGGCAGTAATGGAACCTTCCCTAAGGTTGTTCGCATACAGTACAGATACTCTTAATTGATCAAGAGTAAGCTTTAGGATATTTTAATTTTCAAAAAAGAAGTAATTAAAACATGTGGTATTTATAATTTACAGGCAAAAAAAAATATTATTCCAATCATTACAACGATATTTTAAGCAATGTTATTTTTTATTTTCAGTGTAAGGGACCATAATTATTTAAATAACATTATCATAGCTGAATGTTATAAGATTAAATATGCTTGTATTCCTTACAGCTAAAATAAGCCCAGAACTATAGTGGTAGGAAATGTATGATATTAATACTTCGATTTTCTTACATAGCTATAGGATGTAGATATAGACAGAGTACCTATTGCAAGTGTTCCGAAAAATTGAATCGTGCATGTGTGCGTTAGCGTTTGATTGTTTTGTCAAGATATGCATAAAACACAGGATACCATTATAGCTATTAACGGAGTTACTCCGTGATCATGGCGCTTGCAACAGTGCCGAAATATCGGAGACTCATAAAAAACAAGGTACATGGTAACAATCCCGTTAATAGCTATAATGTTAGTGACCATGAAAGTTTAAAACAGGATACCATAACACAAACTGAATTGTATAAGCACAATTCTTTTCTAAGTTTCACAGAATTTCCTAATAAACTTAAAGGCTAAAGGCTTGATTTATTGAAACAAAGGTACATCATGTTGCGTCTCTTTCTACCTTTTGAGGTTGTTGTAAGGGCATGTTAATATCTCTTTGCCCCACTCTATCAGTCTTTAAATACTAAGTCTATGTTTTCTTATTAAAATTTGTGAGAAAGTCGTTTCCAGAATTATCGTTATATCTTTGTCAACCAAGCACGGAATCCATCTCGTCTGAAATCGTGAGCTTAACCTAGAATGTAGTATGAGTTCTTTTTTTATATACCATTGAGCTAAAATAAACTTATTGTATAATAAGAGCAGGTCACCCTTTCCTCCTCTCTTCAATGTATTTGAGTTCGGGTGTCACCGCTCGCTATGATCTGCTGAACTATTTATCAAACCGCTCATTCCATCATTTTTACCGCTCATTCAGTTATTGGACTGCTCAATTATTTTTAGAAATGACATTGTATGATAAAATAACCGACTAATTGTTGTTGAATTTGTTGTAATATTTAAATAACAGCTCAAAAAATTAGTTCCCTAATATTTTTATCTAGTGCAGATATTTAAAGTCTATAAATGGATAGAGATAATTTAAAAACTGTCATTCTAGCAGTAGTAAAATTAGAGAACAATCCTACTAATATTATAATTGTGCAAGTTTGAATCACGCAGAAACTGCTGAATGGATTTGAATGAAATTGGGTACCTAATACGATGAAATTGGGTAAAAGAGTGGACCTGGATTGAGACATAGTATACTTTTTATCCGAAAATGTTAGTGGTTCCTGTGGGAGACCAAAGTTAATGCGGATGAAGTCGCGGGCGGCCGATAATAACAAATAATGAAAAAGCTGTAAATTTTTTCGGACGAACTTTTGAGTTTTATTTTGCTTTAGGTACATACAAAAAACAGTTTGAGATCACTTGCAAAAGCTGATATATTTTCAAAATTGAAATTAAGGAAGAGAAAATGTTTACGTTATATATTTTTTTATTTATAATATTTTCAAAATTGAAATTAATGAAAGAAAATGTTTACGTTATATACTACACTTTCTGAAATTAAAAAATAAAATTATTTTTATTTTTTAGTATAAAAAAAATAATAATTCAATCCTAAGATGATTGTAATAGAAACTTGATAGAAATAAAAGGATAGTTTAACCAAACTAAAAACCTATTACTAATAAATTGCTGTTTATCTAATACAAATCCTCCTCTGACACGAACACATGCGGATATCCTTCTGGGCATGCTGAGGATCAAGTTCTCCAGCATTTCTTGTCCTGACCCATTCTTGAACAGCAGCTTCCATGAGTTATGGCACTGTCTGGGGTGGTGGCTGCCGGTTCCAAACAGTTCGCTTAAGAGCATCCCACGCGTATTCTATTGGGCTTAACTCAGGACAGCCGGCTGGCCAGTCTAACCTTGTGATTTCGTATTTTCGGAGAGCAGCATTATTGTCAACCAGTACAAATTGGTGCCCATGGTTTACTCGGATGGATCTGAATATTCCATCAATAGAGATTAATTGTATCTCTCTGCCGTCATGAAGCCTTGTTAAGGGATTAAAGGCGTTATAGCCCCAATCGTAATACCACCCCAAAAGGACACTGATTTCCCGCCTTGCTAAACCATACCAGTGGCCTTTCTTTGCCTTTCAGAGTCACCAGGTCTTCTCCAAACATGGACACGTCAGTTAGCTGGATGAGTACTGATTCGCGATTCGTCAACGAAGAGGCAGTTTTACCAAATGTTTTCCTCTTCATCTTCTTCGTTTTGCCGGAGCCTAGCCCACTGTTATCTCCGTCGCTGACGTTCCCGTGAATTCAAAGGTGCTCGCCAAGACCTCCGTGCTCGTAATCCAGCCTTGTGTAAGCAATTCCGGATGGTCTGAGTGCTAACTTCAAGTCCGGAGGCGGCCCGTATTTCTGCTTTTAATTTAGTCGCGTTTATTGTTGGGTTACAACCTGATGTAGCGCTTCTGAGCAGCTGTCAAAACAGTTGGGCGACCGCTGCGGGGCCGATCAGCTAAATTACCCATGCCGTGCTACCTCTGCAACATGGTGACTACACAGGATGGGGAAATAGCAACTCTGTGGCTATTTCTCTTGTAGAATAGCCTTTTCCCTCAAAGTTACAATTCTGGCTAGTAAAACATCTGATAATCGTCGTGGAATTTTAAATCACAACTTTCCGCGAAAAAATATTTTAAATTCGATAATATTGACTAAGTCAGGTTTCTGAATGAGTGTCAGCTTGGATTGCATGTCTTTTTATATGGAAAAACAATTGAAATATTTAATTGTTTTACGTTCTAATTTTAAAATTTTGAATCTTATCGGAACAAGAAATTATATAAAAGTCTTCTGTAACACAAAAAATCTATTTTGAAAATTTGGCAGTTTATGTTACTTTGTGTATGGCTGACTATCTATTTTGCTGATTAGTTTTTATTTTATGAAAAAGCAGTAAATTTTCTCAGACCAGCTTTGAGTTTTATTTTGCTTTGGATATTAATAAAAAAATGGTTGCCTGTAAAGTCGGTTTTACGGTCGAAGATTTTACGTGACAACGTCTTTTTCTCGGTAGAATATTTATTGATATGAATATAATTAAATTGCACAATAGGAACAAGGAATTGAATGAAAATAAGAATTGCACAAATTTTAACTATAGAAATATATTTTGTTTACTAAAACATTGTACATGTAAACTTAAACTTAACACGAGAGACTCATCGTAACGTTACCGAGCGTTACACTTTTTCATAAGTGACTCCCAGCCGCAACCTAATTTAAGACGTTGTCACGTCAAAAAAGTCCAAGTAACGGTTTTGAACTTGTGAAAGATTTAAACTATAGTAATACATTTATATTATACTAACATTAACAAAATCGGTTTCTTTTTTTTAAATTAGCCAATTATATTTTCGAGAGCAAAAAGATTGTATAATCTACTTTGCTAATATAAACAAGATAAAACATACAGTTTCTGTAAATGATCTGTGTTGCTTAGACTTTTTAGATGCATGTATTTTGAAATTTTGGCATTTTGCTGATTAATTTTTATTTACAAATCAATACAACGGGCATTATAACTAAACTAAATTTAGTTTAGTTATAATGCCCGTTGTATTGATTTGTAAATAAAATAATCATTGAGAATTCTCAATGATAACGCCTTTAGATGATGATTGTCCAAATATTTAGTTTTACTCTGAATCCGAGTCACTTCCAGTGTTGTTTTGTCTATCAGTGCGCAATCTAGGTTGGAATTCAGATCTATCTCGATGGCACGCGCCGGGTTAACCGCAGTCGGCTCTCCTAAATCGGGGATTCCTATTTCTTTTGTCTTCTGCTTTTTCAGGCGGCCATTTTGTCCGGCTGTTTTATTTACTCGAAAATTTCGAGATACATTTCATTTGGTAGAATTGTCTGGGATACATTTTCACTGTGATGCAAGATCAACGAGGAGAGGGCAATGGCACATCGATGAGTCGCTGAGCGTGCTTGGTGTGTGATTTTAATTAACTGACCAGCAGTGCCGCTTTTCACCTCGGAACCCGTGGTGTGATTTAAAATTAGAACATGAATATCAAAAAAGATACAAAATCACACTGGCGAATTTGACTGTGAAACGTGAGTTTGTTCTTATCAATCGTTTCTACCAAGAAACAATTCATATTCTAGTTTTTAATAAAATCTGTAGGATAATTGTTGTGTCTGTTTAAAACATCCTTTCGTTTACATTCCTGCATAGACAACTAGTATCTTACAAAAAGTATTAATCACTTATTTACTTCACATTTTTTGTTTATCCAACGACTTTGATGCAAGTATTGTACATCTTTGATACATGTACGAGTATATAAGTGTGAAGAATAAAATAAGCCCTTATATAAAAAAACGCCTAGCGCATGGCATAGGGGAGTGGTGGCGCTTTTCTTCAAGAAGGGCGACAGGGCCCAATTGAAGAATTACAGACCCATCACGCTCCTGAGTCATGTATACAAGCTGTTTTCGAGAGTCCTCACGAATCGTCTCGCGCGCAGGTTTGACGACTTCCAGCCTCCCGAACAAGCCGGATTCCGAAAAGGGTTTAGTACCGTAGACCACATCCATACGCTGCGGCAGGTTATACAGAAGACCGAAGAGTATAACCTGCCATTATGCGTGGCGTTTGTGGACTACGAGAAAGCCTTCGATTCGATCGAGACATGGGCCCTGCTTCGGTCACTCCAAAGGTGCCAAATAGACTATCGATACATCGAAGTGTTGCAGTCGTTGTATGAAAACGCCACTATGTCAGTTCGAGGACCAGGACCAAAACACGAAGCCAATCCAGCTGCAGCGTGGTGTAAGACAGGGTGACGTTATATCACCGAAACTGTTTACAGCTGCGCTGGAAGACGTTTACAAACTTTTGGACTGGAGCGGACTTGACATCAACATAAACGGCGAGTACATGACGCACCTTCGATTTGCAGATGATATCGTAGTCATGGCTGAGACCATGGATGACCTTGGCACAATGCTCGGCGACCTCAGTAGGGTGTCCCAACAAGTGGGTCTCAAAATGAACATGGACAAGACGAAAATCATGTCGAATTCCCATGTCGTACCCACTCCAGTGGCTGTTGGGAGCTCTACACTGGAAGTTGTTGACCAGTACGTATACCTGGGACAAATAGTCCAACTGGGTAAGTCCAACTTCCAGAAAGAGGTTAATCGACGAATCCAACTCGACTGGGCAGCGTTCGGGATGCTACGTAGCATCTTCTCGGAACATCTACCGCAGTGCCTCAAGACAAAAGTCTACAATTCGTGCGTGTTGCCAGTGATGACATACGGAACCGAGACGTGGCCGCTTACAATGGGTCTTGTAAGAAGGCTCAAAGTCACCCAAAGGGCAATGGAGAGGGCTATGCTCGGAGTTTCTCTGCGTGATCGAATCAGAAATGAGGAGATACGCAAGAGAACTAAAGTCACCGACATAGCCCACAGAATTGCAAACCTTAAGTGCCAATGGGCAGGGCACATTGCTCGCAGGACCGATGGCCGTTGGGGCGGAAAGGTCCTCGAGTGGCGACCGCGTACCGGGAAACGCAGTGTTGGCAGGCCCCCCACAAGGTGGACCGACGATCTGGTAAAGGTCGCGGGAAGCCGCTGGATGCGGGCAGCATGGGACCGATCGTTGTGGAAATCCATGGGGGAGGCCTATGTCCAACAGTGGACGTCTTTCGGCTGAAATGATGATGAATGATGATGATGATATAAAAATTTGTTAAATACATATAATATACCTTGGTGTAAACGTGGGGTGACAGAATAGTACGGCTGGTTTGACGACCGGATTGGCAAATGGCTCTCTGCTTCAAAGGTCCGAGGTTCAAATCCCCGGGGCATTTATTTGTGTGTATTACGAATATTTGTTGCTGTGTCATGGTTGTTTAGATATTTATGTTTGTATGTATTTCTACGTTATTTAGTTGTCACAGTACAAGCTCTGCTAAGTTTTTGAGAAATAATTGCTGTCAGTTGTACAGAATACCTATACAAAAAAATTAAGATATTATCATTTAAGACAGGTAGAATATAGTGAATTTTCCACTTTTATCAAATACCAGCAGCCACCTTCGACTTAGTCCGCCATTACTTTAGTTTTTTTCAAAATACCACAGGAGCATGTCATTTTTCCGGGATAAAAAATATACTATGTCTCAAGTCGAGTCATAAACTATATGCGTACCAAATTTTATCCAAATCCGTTCAGTAGTTTTTGCGTAAATAAGTAACAAACACACAAACATACAAGTTTTCACATTTATAATATTAGTAGGAAAAGTAGGATATAAGAACCAAATAAACATATCAGGATTTATTTAAAATAATTTCGTCCACATAAGCCATCCAGACTAAACTTCTCCATCAAACATTTCATATTAAACTCAAACGTTACGTTGAGTTTAATATAGCTCACCACATACCGTCCACAATCAGAATTCATCTTGAACGTAACTTAAATTTATTTGCAGGAAGGGCAATTCAAACGATAAACCACCAATCCCTGGGGTCAACCGATAAATTTGCGTTGAATGAAGCGCGTAATTATTCGAACCAGATTCGTAAATCATGCTGAGGCTACCAATACTAAGGGTAGCGCTATCAATCATAAGCTTGAGGCTTTACAGTAGGCAAAGGGTCTAATTCAACAGCCTCTGTAACCTTCGCTGTATCAGAACCGAAGACAATGTGCTTAAATAAACGTCAATCAAAGTTTTATGAGGAACCTGGCTTTAGGTATTGAAGTGATTGAATTGTGCGCTACAAGAACCTTTCTAGGGACTGACAATACTGATTCTCGTGTTTGGTCAGATATTTAAGGACTCCTTTGTTGGATATTGATTTTCGCTACCAACTTTGTTTCCGCACCTTTCTTGTGAACTTGTGCAAATAACTAAAGAGCTTTACTTTATCATTTACTGTAAGTACTGCTCGCTAATTTGTCCTGTGATTTATTGAAAGAAAACGAAAATCACATGCTCGTGCAGGCGGCTTTTGAGCTTCGACTTTGCGGCGTGCGCAATATTTAGATTTCTGTGACTAATTATTATGTGTGAACTTCAGCACATACCGGTAACGAAACGATGTTCACTTCGCTATGCTTACACCGCTAATGTTTAGGTGCTTGGATTCCACAGCCTTGCAAGCCTGGTAAACACACCGGACTTAACGAAAGTAAAGCCCTGCACGGCTATCTTTAATATTCTAAATCCATTTTCCAGCTTCGATTAGCTCTTGACTGGGTTTAACGTTAGTTTAGCTACCAGATCTTGTACCATTATAATTGGACTTTACTCTCACGATAAGGCCTTTTCGGCCTCTTATCAAAGACATGGTGCGCACTGTACCTTCATTCACCCTTTGACCCCGGTACTGATCTGCGGGTGGTCAGCTGAAAGCCTTTATCTACAAGTCTTCCTGGTCAGCATAACGGGTTCTGCAGTTTGCAGGAGTGGGTAGAATTATGGTTAACGAGACAACGAACATTTAGACCGATTCAATGAATGAAGCATCCTTTGTAGCATGTATATAATCAAGATGAACATTTTAGTAGTTAACGGTTTCTGTGGCCTTGAGGCGTGCATGAACGACATCATTGAAATTTCTGCGCTACGAGCTAGGACAATAAATTAATTCTATAAGTCTCGAGTTGGGGCAGTAATGGAACCTTCCCTAAGGTTGTTCGCATACAGTACAGATACTCTTAATTGATCAAGAGTAAGCTTTAGGATATTTTAATTTTCAAAAAAGAAGTAATTAAAACATGTGGTATTTATAATTTACAGGCAAAAAAAAATATTATTCCAATCATTACAACGATATTTTAAGCAATGTTATTTTTTATTTTCAGTGTAAGGGACCATAATTATTTAAATAACATTATCATAGCTGAATGTTATAAGATTAAATATGCTTGTATTCCTTACAGCTAAAATAAGCCCAGAACTATAGTGGTAGGAAATGTATGATATTAATACTTCGATTTTCTTACATAGCTATAGGATGTAGATATAGACAGAGTACCTATTGCAAGTGTTCCGAAAAATTGAATCGTGCATGTGTGCGTTAGCGTTTGATTGTTTTGTCAAGATATGCATAAAACACAGGATACCATTATAGCTATTAACGGAGTTACTCCGTGATCATGGCGCTTGCAACAGTGCCGAAATATCGGAGACTCATAAAAAACAAGGTACATGGTAACAATCCCGTTAATAGCTATAATGTTAGTGACCATGAAAGTTTAAAACAGGATACCATAACACAAACTGAATTGTATAAGCACAATTCTTTTCTAAGTTTCACAGAATTTCCTAATAAACTTAAAGGCTAAAGGCTTGATTTATTGAAACAAAGGTACATCATGTTGCGTCTCTTTCTACCTTTTGAGGTTGTTGTAAGGGCATGTTAATATCTCTTTGCCCCACTCTATCAGTCTTTAAATACTAAGTCTATGTTTTCTTATTAAAATTTGTGAGAAAGTCGTTTCCAGAATTATCGTTATATCTTTGTCAACCAAGCACGGAATCCATCTCGTCTGAAATCGTGAGCTTAACCTAGAATGTAGTATGAGTTCTTTTTTTATATACCATTGAGCTAAAATAAACTTATTGTATAATAAGAGCAGGTCACCCTTTCCTCCTCTCTTCAATGTATTTGAGTTCGGGTGTCACCGCTCGCTATGATCTGCTGAACTATTTATCAAACCGCTCATTCCATCATTTTTACCGCTCATTCAGTTATTGGACTGCTCAATTATTTTTAGAAATGACATTGTATGATAAAATAACCGACTAATTGTTGTTGAATTTGTTGTAATATTTAAATAACAGCTCAAAAAATTAGTTCCCTAATATTTTTATCTAGTGCAGATATTTAAAGTCTATAAATGGATAGAGATAATTTAAAAACTGTCATTCTAGCAGTAGTAAAATTAGAGAACAATCCTACTAATATTATAATTGTGCAAGTTTGAATCACGCAGAAACTGCTGAATGGATTTGAATGAAATTGGGTACCTAATACGATGAAATTGGGTAAAAGAGTGGACCTGGATTGAGACATAGTATACTTTTTATCCGAAAATGTTAGTGGTTCCTGTGGGAGACCAAAGTTAATGCGGATGAAGTCGCGGGCGGCCGATAATAACAAATAATGAAAAAGCTGTAAATTTTTTCGGACGAACTTTTGAGTTTTATTTTGCTTTAGGTACATACAAAAAACAGTTTGAGATCACTTGCAAAAGCTGATATATTTTCAAAATTGAAATTAAGGAAGAGAAAATGTTTACGTTATATATTTTTTTATTTATAATATTTTCAAAATTGAAATTAATGAAAGAAAATGTTTACGTTATATACTACACTTTCTGAAATTAAAAAATAAAATTATTTTTATTTTTTAGTATAAAAAAAATAATAATTCAATCCTAAGATGATTGTAATAGAAACTTGATAGAAATAAAAGGATAGTTTAACCAAACTAAAAACCTATTACTAATAAATTGCTGTTTATCTAATACAAATCCTCCTCTGACACGAACACATGCGGATATCCTTCTGGGCATGCTGAGGATCAAGTTCTCCAGCATTTCTTGTCCTGACCCATTCTTGAACAGCAGCTTCCATGAGTTATGGCACTGTCTGGGGTGGTGGCTGCCGGTTCCAAACAGTTCGCTTAAGAGCATCCCACGCGTATTCTATTGGGCTTAACTCAGGACAGCCGGCTGGCCAGTCTAACCTTGTGATTTCGTATTTTCGGAGAGCAGCATTATTGTCAACCAGTACAAATTGGTGCCCATGGTTTACTCGGATGGATCTGAATATTCCATCAATAGAGATTAATTGTATCTCTCTGCCGTCATGAAGCCTTGTTAAGGGATTAAAGGCGTTATAGCCCCAATCGTAATACCACCCCAAAAGGACACTGATTTCCCGCCTTGCTAAACCATACCAGTGGCCTTTCTTTGCCTTTCAGAGTCACCAGGTCTTCTCCAAACATGGACACGTCAGTTAGCTGGATGAGTACTGATTCGCGATTCGTCAACGAAGAGGCAGTTTTACCAAATGTTTTCCTCTTCATCTTCTTCGTTTTGCCGGAGCCTAGCCCACTGTTATCTCCGTCGCTGACGTTCCCGTGAATTCAAAGGTGCTCGCCAAGACCTCCGTGCTCGTAATCCAGCCTTGTGTAAGCAATTCCGGATGGTCTGAGTGCTAACTTCAAGTCCGGAGGCGGCCCGTATTTCTGCTTTTAATTTAGTCGCGTTTATTGTTGGGTTACAACCTGATGTAGCGCTTCTGAGCAGCTGTCAAAACAGTTGGGCGACCGCTGCGGGGCCGATCAGCTAAATTACCCATGCCGTGCTACCTCTGCAACATGGTGACTACACAGGATGGGGAAATAGCAACTCTGTGGCTATTTCTCTTGTAGAATAGCCTTTTCCCTCAAAGTTACAATTCTGGCTAGTAAAACATCTGATAATCGTCGTGGAATTTTAAATCACAACTTTCCGCGAAAAAATATTTTAAATTCGATAATATTGACTAAGTCAGGTTTCTGAATGAGTGTCAGCTTGGATTGCATGTCTTTTTATATGGAAAAACAATTGAAATATTTAATTGTTTTACGTTCTAATTTTAAAATTTTGAATCTTATCGGAACAAGAAATTATATAAAAGTCTTCTGTAACACAAAAAATCTATTTTGAAAATTTGGCAGTTTATGTTACTTTGTGTATGGCTGACTATCTATTTTGCTGATTAGTTTTTATTTTATGAAAAAGCAGTAAATTTTCTCAGACCAGCTTTGAGTTTTATTTTGCTTTGGATATTAATAAAAAAATGGTTGCCTGTAAAGTCGGTTTTACGGGCGAAGATTTTACGTGACAACGTCTTTTTCTCGGTAGAATATTTATTGATATGAATATAATTAAATTGCACAATAGGAACAAGGAATTGAATGAAAATAAGAATTGCACAAATTTTAACTATAGAAATATATTTTGTTTACTAAAACATTGTACATGTAAACTTAAACTTAACACGAGAGACTCATCGTAACGTTACCGAGCGTTACACTTTTTCATAAGTGACTCCCAGCCGCAACCTAATTTAAGACGTTGTCACGTCAAAAAAGTCCAAGTAACGGTTTTGAACTTGTGAAAGATTTAAACTATAGTAATACATTTATATTATACTAACATTAACAAAATCGGTTTCTTTTTTTTAAATTAGCCAATTATATTTTCGAGAGCAAAAAGATTGTATAATCTACTTTGCTAATATAAACAAGATAAAACATACAGTTTCTGTAAATGATCTGTGTTGCTTAGACTTTTTAGATGCATGTATTTTGAAATTTTGGCATTTTGCTGATTAATTTTTATTTACAAATCAATACAACGGGCATTATAACTAAACTAAATTTAGTTTAGTTATAATGCCCGTTGTATTGATTTGTAAATAAAATAATCATTGAGAATTCTCAATGATAACGCCTTTAGATGATGATTGTCCAAATATTTAGTTTTACTCTGAATCCGAGTCACTTCCAGTGTTGTTTTGTCTATCAGTGCGCAATCTAGGTTGGAATTCAGATCTATCTCGATGGCACGCGCCGGGTTAACCGCAGTCGGCTCTCCTAAATCGGGGATTCCTATTTCTTTTGTCTTCTGCTTTTTCAGGCGGCCATTTTGTCCGGCTGTTTTATTTACTCGAAAATTTCGAGATACATTTCATTTGGTAGAATTGTCTGGGATACATTTTCACTGTGATGCAAGATCAACGAGGAGAGGGCAATGGCACATCGATGAGTCGCTGAGCGTGCTTGGTGTGTGATTTTAATTAACTGACCAGCAGTGCCGCTTTTCACCTCGGAACCCGTGGTGTGATTTAAAATTAGAACATGAATATCAAAAAAGATACAAAATCACACTGGCGAATTTGACTGTGAAACGTGAGTTTGTTCTTATCAATCGTTTCTACCAAGAAACAATTCATATTCTAGTTTTTAATAAAATCTGTAGGATAATTGTTGTGTCTGTTTAAAACATCCTTTCGTTTACATTCCTGCATAGACAACTAGTATCTTACAAAAAGTATTAATCACTTATTTACTTCACATTTTTTGTTTATCCAACGACTTTGATGCAAGTATTGTACATCTTTGATACATGTACGAGTATATAAGTGTGAAGAATAAAATAAGCCCTTATATAAAAAAACGCCTAGCGCATGGCATAGGGGAGTGGTGGCGCTTTTCTTCAAGAAGGGCGACAGGGCCCAATTGAAGAATTACAGACCCATCACGCTCCTGAGTCATGTATACAAGCTGTTTTCGAGAGTCCTCACGAATCGTCTCGCGCGCAGGTTTGACGACTTCCAGCCTCCCGAACAAGCCGGATTCCGAAAAGGGTTTAGTACCGTAGACCACATCCATACGCTGCGGCAGGTTATACAGAAGACCGAAGAGTATAACCTGCCATTATGCGTGGCGTTTGTGGACTACGAGAAAGCCTTCGATTCGATCGAGACATGGGCCCTGCTTCGGTCACTCCAAAGGTGCCAAATAGACTATCGATACATCGAAGTGTTGCAGTCGTTGTATGAAAACGCCACTATGTCAGTTCGAGGACCAGGACCAAAACACGAAGCCAATCCAGCTGCAGCGTGGTGTAAGACAGGGTGACGTTATATCACCGAAACTGTTTACAGCTGCGCTGGAAGACGTTTACAAACTTTTGGACTGGAGCGGACTTGACATCAACATAAACGGCGAGTACATGACGCACCTTCGATTTGCAGATGATATCGTAGTCATGGCTGAGACCATGGATGACCTTGGCACAATGCTCGGCGACCTCAGTAGGGTGTCCCAACAAGTGGGTCTCAAAATGAACATGGACAAGACGAAAATCATGTCGAATTCCCATGTCGTACCCACTCCAGTGGCTGTTGGGAGCTCTACACTGGAAGTTGTTGACCAGTACGTATACCTGGGACAAATAGTCCAACTGGGTAAGTCCAACTTCCAGAAAGAGGTTAATCGACGAATCCAACTCGACTGGGCAGCGTTCGGGATGCTACGTAGCATCTTCTCGGAACATCTACCGCAGTGCCTCAAGACAAAAGTCTACAATTCGTGCGTGTTGCCAGTGATGACATACGGAACCGAGACGTGGCCGCTTACAATGGGTCTTGTAAGAAGGCTCAAAGTCACCCAAAGGGCAATGGAGAGGGCTATGCTCGGAGTTTCTCTGCGTGATCGAATCAGAAATGAGGAGATACGCAAGAGAACTAAAGTCACCGACATAGCCCACAGAATTGCAAACCTTAAGTGCCAATGGGCAGGGCACATTGCTCGCAGGACCGATGGCCGTTGGGGCGGAAAGGTCCTCGAGTGGCGACCGCGTACCGGGAAACGCAGTGTTGGCAGGCCCCCCACAAGGTGGACCGACGATCTGGTAAAGGTCGCGGGAAGCCGCTGGATGCGGGCAGCATGGGACCGATCGTTGTGGAAATCCATGGGGGAGGCCTATGTCCAACAGTGGACGTCTTTCGGCTGAAATGATGATGAATGATGATGATGATATAAAAATTTGTTAAATACATATAATATACCTTGGTGTAAACGTGGGGTGACAGAATAGTACGGCTGGTTTGACGACCGGATTGGCAAATGGCTCTCTGCTTCAAAGGTCCGAGGTTCAAATCCCCGGGGCATTTATTTGTGTGTATTACGAATATTTGTTGCTGTGTCATGGTTGTTTAGATATTTATGTTTGTATGTATTTCTACGTTATTTAGTTGTCACAGTACAAGCTCTGCTAAGTTTTTGAGAAATAATTGCTGTCAGTTGTACAGAATACCTATACAAAAAAATTAAGATATTATCATTTAAGACAGGTAGAATATAGTGAATTTTCCACTTTTATCAAATACCAGCAGCCACCTTCGACTTAGTCCGCCATTACTTTAGTTTTTTTCAAAATACCACAGGAGCATGTCATTTTTCCGGGATAAAAAATATACTATGTCTCAAGTCGAGTCATAAACTATATGCGTACCAAATTTTATCCAAATCCGTTCAGTAGTTTTTGCGTAAATAAGTAACAAACACACAAACATACAAGTTTTCACATTTATAATATTAGTAGGAAAAGTAGGATATAAGAACCAAATAAACATATCAGGATTTATTTAAAATAATTTCGTCCACATAAGCCATCCAGACTAAACTTCTCCATCAAACATTTCATATTAAACTCAAACGTTACGTTGAGTTTAATATAGCTCACCACATACCGTCCACAATCAGAATTCATCTTGAACGTAACTTAAATTTATTTGCAGGAAGGGCAATTCAAACGATAAACCACCAATCCCTGGGGTCAACCGATAAATTTGCGTTGAATGAAGCGCGTAATTATTCGAACCAGATTCGTAAATCATGCTGAGGCTACCAATACTAAGGGTCGCGCTATCAATCATAAGCTTGAGGCTTTACAGTAGGCAAAGGGTCTAATTCAACAGCCTCTGTAACCTTCGCTGTATCAGAACCGAAGACAATGTGCTTAAATAAACGTCAATCAAAGTTTTATGAGGAACCTGGCTTTAGGTATTGAAGTGATTGAATTGTGCGCTACAAGAACCTTTCTAGGGACTGACAATACTGATTCTCGTGTTTGGTCAGATATTTAAGGACTCCTTTGTTGGATATTGATTTTCGCTACCAACTTTGTTTCCGCACCTTTCTTGTGAACTTGTGCAAATAACTAAAGAGCTTTACTTTATCATTTACTGTAAGTACTGCTCGCTAATTTGTCCTGTGATTTATTGAAAGAAAACGAAAATCACATGCTCGTGCAGGCGGCTTTTGAGCTTCGACTTTGCGGCGTGCGCAATATTTAGATTTCTGTGACTAATTATTATGTGTGAACTTCAGCACATACCGGTAACGAAACGATGTTCACTTCGCTATGCTTACACCGCTAATGTTTAGGTGCTTGGATTCCACAGCCTTGCAAGCCTGGTAAACACACCGGACTTAACGAAAGTAAAGCCCTGCACGGCTATCTTTAATATTCTAAATCCATTTTCCAGCTTCGATTAGCTCTTGACTGGGTTTAACGTTAGTTTAGCTACCAGATCTTGTACCATTATAATTGGACTTTACTCTCACGATAAGGCCTTTTCGGCCTCTTATCAAAGACATGGTGCGCACTGTACCTTCATTCACCCTTTGACCCCGGTACTGATCTGCGGGTGGTCAGCTGAAAGCCTTTATCTACAAGTCTTCCTGGTCAGCATAACGGGTTCTGCAGTTTGCAGGAGTGGGTAGAATTATGGTTAACGAGACAACGAACATTTAGACCGATTCAATGAATGAAGCATCCTTTGTAGCATGTATATAATCAAGATGAACATTTTAGTAGTTAACGGTTTCTGTGGCCTTGAGGCGTGCATGAACGACATCATTGAAATTTCTGCGCTACGAGCTAGGACAATAAATTAATTCTATAAGTCTCGAGTTGGGGCAGTAATGGAACCTTCCCTAAGGTTGTTCGCATACAGTACAGATACTCTTAATTGATCAAGAGTAAGCTTTAGGATATTTTAATTTTCAAAAAAGAAGTAATTAAAACATGTGGTATTTATAATTTACAGGCAAAAAAAAATATTATTCCAATCATTACAACGATATTTTAAGCAATGTTATTTTTTATTTTCAGTGTAAGGGACCATAATTATTTAAATAACATTATCATAGCTGAATGTTATAAGATTAAATATGCTTGTATTCCTTACAGCTAAAATAAGCCCAGAACTATAGTGGTAGGAAATGTATGATATTAATACTTCGATTTTCTTACATAGCTATAGGATGTAGATATAGACAGAGTACCTATTGCAAGTGTTCCGAAAAATTGAATCGTGCATGTGTGCGTTAGCGTTTGATTGTTTTGTCAAGATATGCATAAAACACAGGATACCATTATAGCTATTAACGGAGTTACTCCGTGATCATGGCGCTTGCAACAGTGCCGAAATATCGGAGACTCATAAAAAACAAGGTACATGGTAACAATCCCGTTAATAGCTATAATGTTAGTGACCATGAAAGTTTAAAACAGGATACCATAACACAAACTGAATTGTATAAGCACAATTCTTTTCTAAGTTTCACAGAATTTCCTAATAAACTTAAAGGCTAAAGGCTTGATTTATTGAAACAAAGGTACATCATGTTGCGTCTCTTTCTACCTTTTGAGGTTGTTGTAAGGGCATGTTAATATCTCTTTGCCCCACTCTATCAGTCTTTAAATACTAAGTCTATGTTTTCTTATTAAAATTTGTGAGAAAGTCGTTTCCAGAATTATCGTTATATCTTTGTCAACCAAGCACGGAATCCATCTCGTCTGAAATCGTGAGCTTAACCTAGAATGTAGTATGAGTTCTTTTTTTATATACCATTGAGCTAAAATAAACTTATTGTATAATAAGAGCAGGTCACCCTTTCCTCCTCTCTTCAATGTATTTGAGTTCGGGTGTCACCGCTCGCTATGATCTGCTGAACTATTTATCAAACCGCTCATTCCATCATTTTTACCGCTCATTCAGTTATTGGACTGCTCAATTATTTTTAGAAATGACATTGTATGATAAAATAACCGACTAATTGTTGTTGAATTTGTTGTAATATTTAAATAACAGCTCAAAAAATTAGTTCCCTAATATTTTTATCTAGTGCAGATATTTAAAGTCTATAAATGGATAGAGATAATTTAAAAACTGTCATTCTAGCAGTAGTAAAATTAGAGAACAATCCTACTAATATTATAATTGTGCAAGTTTGAATCACGCAGAAACTGCTGAATGGATTTGAATGAAATTGGGTACCTAATACGATGAAATTGGGTAAAAGAGTGGACCTGGATTGAGACATAGTATACTTTTTATCCGAAAATGTTAGTGGTTCCTGTGGGAGACCAAAGTTAATGCGGATGAAGTCGCGGGCGGCCGATAATAACAAATAATGAAAAAGCTGTAAATTTTTTCGGACGAACTTTTGAGTTTTATTTTGCTTTAGGTACATACAAAAAACAGTTTGAGATCACTTGCAAAAGCTGATATATTTTCAAAATTGAAATTAAGGAAGAGAAAATGTTTACGTTATATATTTTTTTATTTATAATATTTTCAAAATTGAAATTAATGAAAGAAAATGTTTACGTTATATACTACACTTTCTGAAATTAAAAAATAAAATTATTTTTATTTTTTAGTATAAAAAAAATAATAATTCAATCCTAAGATGATTGTAATAGAAACTTGATAGAAATAAAAGGATAGTTTAACCAAACTAAAAACCTATTACTAATAAATTGCTGTTTATCTAATACAAATCCTCCTCTGACACGAACACATGCGGATATCCTTCTGGGCATGCTGAGGATCAAGTTCTCCAGCATTTCTTGTCCTGACCCATTCTTGAACAGCAGCTTCCATGAGTTATGGCACTGTCTGGGGTGGTGGCTGCCGGTTCCAAACAGTTCGCTTAAGAGCATCCCACGCGTATTCTATTGGGCTTAACTCAGGACAGCCGGCTGGCCAGTCTAACCTTGTGATTTCGTATTTTCGGAGAGCAGCATTATTGTCAACCAGTACAAATTGGTGCCCATGGTTTACTCGGATGGATCTGAATATTCCATCAATAGAGATTAATTGTATCTCTCTGCCGTCATGAAGCCTTGTTAAGGGATTAAAGGCGTTATAGCCCCAATCGTAATACCACCCCAAAAGGACACTGATTTCCCGCCTTGCTAAACCATACCAGTGGCCTTTCTTTGCCTTTCAGAGTCACCAGGTCTTCTCCAAACATGGACACGTCAGTTAGCTGGATGAGTACTGATTCGCGATTCGTCAACGAAGAGGCAGTTTTACCAAATGTTTTCCTCTTCATCTTCTTCGTTTTGCCGGAGCCTAGCCCACTGTTATCTCCGTCGCTGACGTTCCCGTGAATTCAAAGGTGCTCGCCAAGACCTCCGTGCTCGTAATCCAGCCTTGTGTAAGCAATTCCGGATGGTCTGAGTGCTAACTTCAAGTCCGGAGGCGGCCCGTATTTCTGCTTTTAATTTAGTCGCGTTTATTGTTGGGTTACAACCTGATGTAGCGCTTCTGAGCAGCTGTCAAAACAGTTGGGCGACCGCTGCGGGGCCGATCAGCTAAATTACCCATGCCGTGCTACCTCTGCAACATGGTGACTACACAGGATGGGGAAATAGCAACTATGTGGCTATTTCTCTTGTAGAATAGCCTTTTCCCTCAAAGTTACAATTCTGGCTAGTAAAACATCTGATAATCGTCGTGGAATTTTAAATCACAACTTTCCGCGAAAAAATATTTTAAATTCGATAATATTGACTAAGTCAGGTTTCTGAATGAGTGTCAGCTTGGATTGCATGTCTTTTTATATGGAAAAACAATTGAAATATTTAATTGTTTTACGTTCTAATTTTAAAATTTTGAATCTTATCGGAACAAGAAATTATATAAAAGTCTTCTGTAACACAAAAAATCTATTTTGAAAATTTGGCAGTTTATGTTACTTTGTGTATGGCTGACTATCTATTTTGCTGATTAGTTTTTATTTTATGAAAAAGCAGTAAATTTTCTCAGACCAGCTTTGAGTTTTATTTTGCTTTGGATATTAATAAAAAAATGGTTGCCTGTAAAGTCGGTTTTACGGGCGAAGATTTTACGTGACAACGTCTTTTTCTCGGTAGAATATTTATTGATATGAATATAATTAAATTGCACAATAGGAACAAGGAATTGAATGAAAATAAGAATTGCACAAATTTTAACTATAGAAATATATTTTGTTTACTAAAACATTGTACATGTAAACTTAAACTTAACACGAGAGACTCATCGTAACGTTACCGAGCGCTACACTTTTTCATAAGTGACTCCCAGCCGCAACCTAATTTAAGACGTTGTCACGTCAAAAAAGTCCAAGTAACGGTTTTGAACTTGTGAAAGATTTAAACTATAGTAATACATTTATATTATACTAACATTAACAAAATCGGTTTCTTTTTTTTAAATTAGCCAATTATATTTTCGAGAGCAAAAAGATTGTATAATCTACTTTGCTAATATAAACAAGATAAAACATACAGTTTCTGTAAATGATCTGTGTTGCTTAGACTTTTTAGATGCATGTATTTTGAAATTTTGGCATTTTGCTGATTAATTTTTATTTACAAATCAATACAACGGGCATTATAACTAAACTAAATTTAGTTTAGTTATAATGCCCGTTGTATTGATTTGTAAATAAAATAATCATTGAGAATTCTCAATGATAACGCCTTTAGATGATGATTGTCCAAATATTTAGTTTTACTCTGAATCCGAGTCACTTCCAGTGTTGTTTTGTCTATCAGTGCGCAATCTAGGTTGGAATTCAGATCTATCTCGATGGCACGCGCCGGGTTAACCGCAGTCGGCTCTCCTAAATCGGGGATTCCTATTTCTTTTGTCTTCTGCTTTTTCAGGCGGCCATTTTGTCCGGCTGTTTTATTTACTCGAAAATTTCGAGATACATTTCATTTGGTAGAATTGTCTGGGATACATTTTCACTGTGATGCAAGATCAACGAGGAGAGGGCAATGGCACATCGATGAGTCGCTGAGCGTGCTTGGTGTGTGATTTTAATTAACTGACCAGCAGTGCCGCTTTTCACCTCGGAACCCGTGGTGTGATTTAAAATTAGAACATGAATATCAAAAAAGATACAAAATCACACTGGCGAATTTGACTGTGAAACGTGAGTTTGTTCTTATCAATCGTTTCTACCAAGAAACAATTCATATTCTAGTTTTTAATAAAATCTGTAGGATAATTGTTGTGTCTGTTTAAAACATCCTTTCGTTTACATTCCTGCATAGACAACTAGTATCTTACAAAAAGTATTAATCACTTATTTACTTCACATTTTTTGTTTATCCAACGACTTTGATGCAAGTATTGTACATCTTTGATACATGTACGAGTATATAAGTGTGAAGAATAAAATAAGCCCTTATATAAAAAAACGCCTAGCGCATGGCATAGGGGAGTGGTGGCGCTTTTCTTCAAGAAGGGCGACAGGGCCCAATTGAAGAATTACAGACCCATCACGCTCCTGAGTCATGTATACAAGCTGTTTTCGAGAGTCCTCACGAATCGTCTCGCGCGCAGGTTTGACGACTTCCAGCCTCCCGAACAAGCCGGATTCCGAAAAGGGTTTAGTACCGTAGACCACATCCATACGCTGCGGCAGGTTATACAGAAGACCGAAGAGTATAACCTGCCATTATGCGTGGCGTTTGTGGACTACGAGAAAGCCTTCGATTCGATCGAGACATGGGCCCTGCTTCGGTCACTCCAAAGGTGCCAAATAGACTATCGATACATCGAAGTGTTGCAGTCGTTGTATGAAAACGCCACTATGTCAGTTCGAGGACCAGGACCAAAACACGAAGCCAATCCAGCTGCAGCGTGGTGTAAGACAGGGTGACGTTATATCACCGAAACTGTTTACAGCTGCGCTGGAAGACGTTTACAAACTTTTGGACTGGAGCGGACTTGACATCAACATAAACGGCGAGTACATGACGCACCTTCGATTTGCAGATGATATCGTAGTCATGGCTGAGACCATGGATGACCTTGGCACAATGCTCGGCGACCTCAGTAGGGTGTCCCAACAAGTGGGTCTCAAAATGAACATGGACAAGACGAAAATCATGTCGAATTCCCATGTCGTACCCACTCCAGTGGCTGTTGGGAGCTCTACACTGGAAGTTGTTGACCAGTACGTATACCTGGGACAAATAGTCCAACTGGGTAAGTCCAACTTCCAGAAAGAGGTTAATCGACGAATCCAACTCGACTGGGCAGCGTTCGGGATGCTACGTAGCATCTTCTCGGAACATCTACCGCAGTGCCTCAAGACAAAAGTCTACAATTCGTGCGTGTTGCCAGTGATGACATACGGAACCGAGACGTGGCCGCTTACAATGGGTCTTGTAAGAAGGCTCAAAGTCACCCAAAGGGCAATGGAGAGGGCTATGCTCGGAGTTTCTCTGCGTGATCGAATCAGAAATGAGGAGATACGCAAGAGAACTAAAGTCACCGACATAGCCCACAGAATTGCAAACCTTAAGTGCCAATGGGCAGGGCACATTGCTCGCAGGACCGATGGCCGTTGGGGCGGAAAGGTCCTCGAGTGGCGACCGCGTACCGGGAAACGCAGTGTTGGCAGGCCCCCCACAAGGTGGACCGACGATCTGGTAAAGGTCGCGGGAAGCCGCTGGATGCGGGCAGCATGGGACCGATCGTTGTGGAAATCCATGGGGGAGGCCTATGTCCAACAGTGGACGTCTTTCGGCTGAAATGATGATGAATGATGATGATGATATAAAAATTTGTTAAATACATATAATATACCTTGGTGTAAACGTGGGGTGACAGAATAGTACGGCTGGTTTGACGACCGGATTGGCAAATGGCTCTCTGCTTCAAAGGTCCGAGGTTCAAATCCCCGGGGCATTTATTTGTGTGTATTACGAATATTTGTTGCTGTGTCATGGTTGTTTAGATATTTATGTTTGTATGTATTTCTACGTTATTTAGTTGTCACAGTACAAGCTCTGCTAAGTTTTTGAGAAATAATTGCTGTCAGTTGTACAGAATACCTATACAAAAAAATTAAGATATTATCATTTAAGACAGGTAGAATATAGTGAATTTTCCACTTTTATCAAATACCAGCAGCCACCTTCGACTTAGTCCGCCATTACTTTAGTTTTTTTCAAAATACCACAGGAGCATGTCATTTTTCCGGGATAAAAAATATACTATGTCTCAAGTCGAGTCATAAACTATATGCGTACCAAATTTTATCCAAATCCGTTCAGTAGTTTTTGCGTAAATAAGTAACAAACACACAAACATACAAGTTTTCACATTTATAATATTAGTAGGAAAAGTAGGATATAAGAACCAAATAAACATATCAGGATTTATTTAAAATAATTTCGTCCACATAAGCCATCCAGACTAAACTTCTCCATCAAACATTTCATATTAAACTCAAACGTTACGTTGAGTTTAATATAGCTCACCACATACCGTCCACAATCAGAATTCATCTTGAACGTAACTTAAATTTATTTGCAGGAAGGGCAATTCAAACGATAAACCACCAATCCCTGGGGTCAACCGATAAATTTGCGTTGAATGAAGCGCGTAATTATTCGAACCAGATTCGTAAATCATGCTGAGGCTACCAATACTAAGGGTCGCGCTATCAATCATAAGCTTGAGGCTTTACAGTAGGCAAAGGGTCTAATTCAACAGCCTCTGTAACCTTCGCTGTATCAGAACCGAAGACAATGTGCTTAAATAAACGTCAATCAAAGTTTTATGAGGAACCTGGCTTTAGGTATTGAAGTGATTGAATTGTGCGCTACAAGAACCTTTCTAGGGACTGACAATACTGATTCTCGTGTTTGGTCAGATATTTAAGGACTCCTTTGTTGGATATTGATTTTCGCTACCAACTTTGTTTCCGCACCTTTCTTGTGAACTTGTGCAAATAACTAAAGAGCTTTACTTTATCATTTACTGTAAGTACTGCTCGCTAATTTGTCCTGTGATTTATTGAAAGAAAACGAAAATCACATGCTCGTGCAGGCGGCTTTTGAGCTTCGACTTTGCGGCGTGCGCAATATTTAGATTTCTGTGACTAATTATTATGTGTGAACTTCAGCACATACCGGTAACGAAACGATGTTCACTTCGCTATGCTTACACCGCTAATGTTTAGGTGCTTGGATTCCACAGCCTTGCAAGCCTGGTAAACACACCGGACTTAACGAAAGTAAAGCCCTGCACGGCTATCTTTAATATTCTAAATCCATTTTCCAGCTTCGATTAGCTCTTGACTGGGTTTAACGTTAGTTTAGCTACCAGATCTTGTACCATTATAATTGGACTTTACTCTCACGATAAGGCCTTTTCGGCCTCTTATCAAAGACATGGTGCGCACTGTACCTTCATTCACCCTTTGACCCCGGTACTGATCTGCGGGTGGTCAGCTGAAAGCCTTTATCTACAAGTCTTCCTGGTCAGCATAACGGGTTCTGCAGTTTGCAGGAGTGGGTAGAATTATGGTTAACGAGACAACGAACATTTAGACCGATTCAATGAATGAAGCATCCTTTGTAGCATGTATATAATCAAGATGAACATTTTAGTAGTTAACGGTTTCTGTGGCCTTGAGGCGTGCATGAACGACATCATTGAAATTTCTGCGCTACGAGCTAGGACAATAAATTAATTCTATAAGTCTCGAGTTGGGGCAGTAATGGAACCTTCCCTAAGGTTGTTCGCATACAGTACAGATACTCTTAATTGATCAAGAGTAAGCTTTAGGATATTTTAATTTTCAAAAAAGAAGTAATTAAAACATGTGGTATTTATAATTTACAGGCAAAAAAAAATATTATTCCAATCATTACAACGATATTTTAAGCAATGTTATTTTTTATTTTCAGTGTAAGGGACCATAATTATTTAAATAACATTATCATAGCTGAATGTTATAAGATTAAATATGCTTGTATTCCTTACAGCTAAAATAAGCCCAGAACTATAGTGGTAGGAAATGTATGATATTAATACTTCGATTTTCTTACATAGCTATAGGATGTAGATATAGACAGAGTACCTATTGCAAGTGTTCCGAAAAATTGAATCGTGCATGTGTGCGTTAGCGTTTGATTGTTTTGTCAAGATATGCATAAAACACAGGATACCATTATAGCTATTAACGGAGTTACTCCGTGATCATGGCGCTTGCAACAGTGCCGAAATATCGGAGACTCATAAAAAACAAGGTACATGGTAACAATCCCGTTAATAGCTATAATGTTAGTGACCATGAAAGTTTAAAACAGGATACCATAACACAAACTGAATTGTATAAGCACAATTCTTTTCTAAGTTTCACAGAATTTCCTAATAAACTTAAAGGCTAAAGGCTTGATTTATTGAAACAAAGGTACATCATGTTGCGTCTCTTTCTACCTTTTGAGGTTGTTGTAAGGGCATGTTAATATCTCTTTGCCCCACTCTATCAGTCTTTAAATACTAAGTCTATGTTTTCTTATTAAAATTTGTGAGAAAGTCGTTTCCAGAATTATCGTTATATCTTTGTCAACCAAGCACGGAATCCATCTCGTCTGAAATCGTGAGCTTAACCTAGAATGTAGTATGAGTTCTTTTTTTATATACCATTGAGCTAAAATAAACTTATTGTATAATAAGAGCAGGTCACCCTTTCCTCCTCTCTTCAATGTATTTGAGTTCGGGTGTCACCGCTCGCTATGATCTGCTGAACTATTTATCAAACCGCTCATTCCATCATTTTTACCGCTCATTCAGTTATTGGACTGCTCAATTATTTTTAGAAATGACATTGTATGATAAAATAACCGACTAATTGTTGTTGAATTTGTTGTAATATTTAAATAACAGCTCAAAAAATTAGTTCCCTAATATTTTTATCTAGTGCAGATATTTAAAGTCTATAAATGGATAGAGATAATTTAAAAACTGTCATTCTAGCAGTAGTAAAATTAGAGAACAATCCTACTAATATTATAATTGTGCAAGTTTGAATCACGCAGAAACTGCTGAATGGATTTGAATGAAATTGGGTACCTAATACGATGAAATTGGGTAAAAGAGTGGACCTGGATTGAGACATAGTATACTTTTTATCCGAAAATGTTAGTGGTTCCTGTGGGAGACCAAAGTTAATGCGGATGAAGTCGCGGGCGGCCGATAGTAACAAATAATGAAAAAGCTGTAAATTTTTTCGGACGAACTTTTGAGTTTTATTTTGCTTTAGGTACATACAAAAAACAGTTTGAGATCACTTGCAAAAGCTGATATATTTTCAAAATTGAAATTAAGGAAGAGAAAATGTTTACGTTATATATTTTTTTATTTATAATATTTTCAAAATTGAAATTAATGAAAGAAAATGTTTACGTTATATACTACACTTTCTGAAATTAAAAAATAAAATTATTTTTATTTTTTAGTATAAAAAAAATAATAATTCAATCCTAAGATGATTGTAATAGAAACTTGATAGAAATAAAAGGATAGTTTAACCAAACTAAAAACCTATTACTAATAAATTGCTGTTTATCTAATACAAATCCTCCTCTGACACGAACACATGCGGATATCCTTCTGGGCATGCTGAGGATCAAGTTCTCCAGCATTTCTTGTCCTGACCCATTCTTGAACAGCAGCTTCCATGAGTTATGGCACTGTCTGGGGTGGTGGCTGCCGGTTCCAAACAGTTCGCTTAAGAGCATCCCACGCGTATTCTATTGGGCTTAACTCAGGACAGCCGGCTGGCCAGTCTAACCTTGTGATTTCGTATTTTCGGAGAGCAGCATTATTGTCAACCAGTACAAATTGGTGCCCATGGTTTACTCGGATGGATCTGAATATTCCATCAATAGAGATTAATTGTATCTCTCTGCCGTCATGAAGCCTTGTTAAGGGATTAAAGGCGTTATAGCCCCAATCGTAATACCACCCCAAAAGGACACTGATTTGCCGGAGCCTAGCCCACTGTTATCTCCGTCGCTGACGTTCCCGTGAATTCAAAGGTGCTCGCCAAGACCTCCGTGCTCGTAATCCAGCCTTGTGTAAGCAATTCCGGATGGTCTGAGTGCTAACTTCAAGTCCGGAGGCGGCCCGTATTTCTGCTTTTAATTTAGTCGCGTTTATTGTTGGGTTACAACCTGATGTAGCGCTTCTGAGCAGCTGTCAAAACAGTTGGGCGACCGCTGCGGGGCCGATCAGCTAAATTACCCATGCCGTGCTACCTCTGCAACATGGTGACTACACAGGATGGGGAAATAGCAACTATGTGGCTATTTCTCTTGTAGAATAGCCTTTTCCCTCAAAGTTACAATTCTGGCTAGTAAAACATCTGATAATCGTCGTGGAATTTTAAATCACAACTTTCCGCGAAAAAATATTTTAAATTCGATAATATTGACTAAGTCAGGTTTCTGAATGAGTGTCAGCTTGGATTGCATGTCTTTTTATATGGAAAAACAATTGAAATATTTAATTGTTTTACGTTCTAATTTTAAAATTTTGAATCTTATCGGAACAAGAAATTATATAAAAGTCTTCTGTAACACAAAAAATCTATTTTGAAAATTTGGCAGTTTATGTTACTTTGTGTATGGCTGACTATCTATTTTGCTGATTAGTTTTTATTTTATGAAAAAGCAGTAAATTTTCTCAGACCAGCTTTGAGTTTTATTTTGCTTTGGATATTAATAAAAAAATGGTTGCCTGTAAAGTCGGTTTTACGGGCGAAGATTTTACGTGACAACGTCTTTTTCTCGGTAGAATATTTATTGATATGAATATAATTAAATTGCACAATAGGAACAAGGAATTGAATGAAAATAAGAATTGCACAAATTTTAACTATAGAAATATATTTTGTTTACTAAAACATTGTACATGTAAACTTAAACTTAACACGAGAGACTCATCGTAACGTTACCGAGCGTTACACTTTTTCATAAGTGACTCCCAGCCGCAACCTAATTTAAGACGTTGTCACGTCAAAATGGTTGCCTGTAAAGTCGGTTTTACGGTCGAAGATTTTACGTGACAACGTCTTTTTCTCGGTAGAATATTTATTGATATGAATATAATTAAATTGCACAATAGGAACAAGGAATTGAATGAAAATAAGAATTGCACAAATTTTAACTATAGAAATATATTTTGTTTACTAAAACATTGTACATGTAAACTTAAACTTAACACGAGAGACTCATCGTAACGTTACCGAGCGTTACACTTTTTCATAAGTGACTCCCAGCCGCAACCTAATTTAAGACGTTGTCACGTCAAAAAAGTCCAAGTAACGGTTTTGAACTTGTGAAAGATTTAAACTATAGTAATACATTTATATTATACTAACATTAACAAAATCGGTTTCTTTTTTTTAAATTAGCCAATTATATTTTCGAGAGCAAAAAGATTGTATAATCTACTTTGCTAATATAAACAAGATAAAACATACAGTTTCTGTAAATGATCTGTGTTGCTTAGACTTTTTAGATGCATGTATTTTGAAATTTTGGCATTTTGCTGATTAATTTTTATTTACAAATCAATACAACGGGCATTATAACTAAACTAAATTTAGTTTAGTTATAATGCCCGTTGTATTGATTTGTAAATAAAATAATCATTGAGAATTCTCAATGATAACGCCTTTAGATGATGATTGTCCAAATATTTAGTTTTACTCTGAATCCGAGTCACTTCCAGTGTTGTTTTGTCTATCAGTGCGCAATCTAGGTTGGAATTCAGATCTATCTCGATGGCACGCGCCGGGTTAACCGCAGTCGGCTCTCCTAAATCGGGGATTCCTATTTCTTTTGTCTTCTGCTTTTTCAGGCGGCCATTTTGTCCGGCTGTTTTATTTACTCGAAAATTTCGAGATACATTTCATTTGGTAGAATTGTCTGGGATACATTTTCACTGTGATGCAAGATCAACGAGGAGAGGGCAATGGCACATCGATGAGTCGCTGAGCGTGCTTGGTGTGTGATTTTAATTAACTGACCAGCAGTGCCGCTTTTCACCTCGGAACCCGTGGTGTGATTTAAAATTAGAACATGAATATCAAAAAAGATACAAAATCACACTGGCGAATTTGACTGTGAAACGTGAGTTTGTTCTTATCAATCGTTTCTACCAAGAAACAATTCATATTCTAGTTTTTAATAAAATCTGTAGGATAATTGTTGTGTCTGTTTAAAACATCCTTTCGTTTACATTCCTGCATAGACAACTAGTATCTTACAAAAAGTATTAATCACTTATTTACTTCACATTTTTTGTTTATCCAACGACTTTGATGCAAGTATTGTACATCTTTGATACATGTACGAGTATATAAGTGTGAAGAATAAAATAAGCCCTTATATAAAAAAACGCCTAGCGCATGGCATAGGGGAGTGGTGGCGCTTTTCTTCAAGAAGGGCGACAGGGCCCAATTGAAGAATTACAGACCCATCACGCTCCTGAGTCATGTATACAAGCTGTTTTCGAGAGTCCTCACGAATCGTCTCGCGCGCAGGTTTGACGACTTCCAGCCTCCCGAACAAGCCGGATTCCGAAAAGGGTTTAGTACCGTAGACCACATCCATACGCTGCGGCAGGTTATACAGAAGACCGAAGAGTATAACCTGCCATTATGCGTGGCGTTTGTGGACTACGAGAAAGCCTTCGATTCGATCGAGACATGGGCCCTGCTTCGGTCACTCCAAAGGTGCCAAATAGACTATCGATACATCGAAGTGTTGCAGTCGTTGTATGAAAACGCCACTATGTCAGTTCGAGGACCAGGACCAAAACACGAAGCCAATCCAGCTGCAGCGTGGTGTAAGACAGGGTGACGTTATATCACCGAAACTGTTTACAGCTGCGCTGGAAGACGTTTACAAACTTTTGGACTGGAGCGGACTTGACATCAACATAAACGGCGAGTACATGACGCACCTTCGATTTGCAGATGATATCGTAGTCATGGCTGAGACCATGGATGACCTTGGCACAATGCTCGGCGACCTCAGTAGGGTGTCCCAACAAGTGGGTCTCAAAATGAACATGGACAAGACGAAAATCATGTCGAATTCCCATGTCGTACCCACTCCAGTGGCTGTTGGGAGCTCTACACTGGAAGTTGTTGACCAGTACGTATACCTGGGACAAATAGTCCAACTGGGTAAGTCCAACTTCCAGAAAGAGGTTAATCGACGAATCCAACTCGACTGGGCAGCGTTCGGGATGCTACGTAGCATCTTCTCGGAACATCTACCGCAGTGCCTCAAGACAAAAGTCTACAATTCGTGCGTGTTGCCAGTGATGACATACGGAACCGAGACGTGGCCGCTTACAATGGGTCTTGTAAGAAGGCTCAAAGTCACCCAAAGGGCAATGGAGAGGGCTATGCTCGGAGTTTCTCTGCGTGATCGAATCAGAAATGAGGAGATACGCAAGAGAACTAAAGTCACCGACATAGCCCACAGAATTGCAAACCTTAAGTGCCAATGGGCAGGGCACATTGCTCGCAGGACCGATGGCCGTTGGGGCGGAAAGGTCCTCGAGTGGCGACCGCGTACCGGGAAACGCAGTGTTGGCAGGCCCCCCACAAGGTGGACCGACGATCTGGTAAAGGTCGCGGGAAGCCGCTGGATGCGGGCAGCATGGGACCGATCGTTGTGGAAATCCATGGGGGAGGCCTATGTCCAACAGTGGACGTCTTTCGGCTGAAATGATGATGAATGATGATGATGATATAAAAATTTGTTAAATACATATAATATACCTTGGTGTAAACGTGGGGTGACAGAATAGTACGGCTGGTTTGACGACCGGATTGGCAAATGGCTCTCTGCTTCAAAGGTCCGAGGTTCAAATCCCCGGGGCATTTATTTGTGTGTATTACGAATATTTGTTGCTGTGTCATGGTTGTTTAGATATTTATGTTTGTATGTATTTCTACATTATTTAGTTGTCACAGTACAAGCTCTGCTAAGTTTTTGAGAAATAATTGCTGTCAGTTGTACAGAATACCTATACAAAAAAATTAAGATATTATCATTTAAGACAGGTAGAATATAGTGAATTTTCCACTTTTATCAAATACCAGCAGCCACCTTCGACTTAGTCCGCCATTACTTTAGTTTTTTTCAAAATACCACAGGAGCATGTCATTTTTCCGGGATAAAAAATATACTATGTCTCAAGTCGAGTCATAAACTATATGCGTACCAAATTTTATCCAAATCCGTTCAGTAGTTTTTGCGTAAATAAGTAACAAACACACAAACATACAAGTTTTCACATTTATAATATTAGTAGGAAAAGTAGGATATAAGAACCAAATAAACATATCAGGATTTATTTAAAATAATTTCGTCCACATAAGCCATCCAGACTAAACTTCTCCATCAAACATTTCATATTAAACTCAAACGTTACGTTGAGTTTAATATAGCTCACCACATACCGTCCACAATCAGAATTCATCTTGAACGTAACTTAAATTTATTTGCAGGAAGGGCAATTCAAACGATAAACCACCAATCCCTGGGGTCAACCGATAAATTTGCGTTGAATGAAGCGCGTAATTATTCGAACCAGATTCGTAAATCATGCTGAGGCTACCAATACTAAGGGTCGCGCTATCAATCATAAGCTTGAGGCTTTACAGTAGGCAAAGGGTCTAATTCAACAGCCTCTGTAACCTTCGCTGTATCAGAACCGAAGACAATGTGCTTAAATAAACGTCAATCAAAGTTTTATGAGGAACCTGGCTTTAGGTATTGAAGTGATTGAATTGTGCGCTACAAGAACCTTTCTAGGGACTGACAATACTGATTCTCGTGTTTGGTCAGATATTTAAGGACTCCTTTGTTGGATATTGATTTTCGCTACCAACTTTGTTTCCGCACCTTTCTTGTGAACTTGTGCAAATAACTAAAGAGCTTTACTTTATCATTTACTGTAAGTACTGCTCGCTAATTTGTCCTGTGATTTATTGAAAGAAAACGAAAATCACATGCTCGTGCAGGCGGCTTTTGAGCTTCGACTTTGCGGCGTGCGCAATATTTAGATTTCTGTGACTAATTATTATGTGTGAACTTCAGCACATACCGGTAACGAAACGATGTTCACTTCGCTATGCTTACACCGCTAATGTTTAGGTGCTTGGATTCCACAGCCTTGCAAGCCTGGTAAACACACCGGACTTAACGAAAGTAAAGCCCTGCACGGCTATCTTTAATATTCTAAATCCATTTTCCAGCTTCGATTAGCTCTTGACTGGGTTTAACGTTAGTTTAGCTACCAGATCTTGTACCATTATAATTGGACTTTACTCTCACGATAAGGCCTTTTCGGCCTCTTATCAAAGACATGGTGCGCACTGTACCTTCATTCACCCTTTGACCCCGGTACTGATCTGCGGGTGGTCAGCTGAAAGCCTTTATCTACAAGTCTTCCTGGTCAGCATAACGGGTTCTGCAGTTTTCCCCATATTTAACGAATCCCTGGTGAAGTTAATACCTCTATTTAATAAAAATTAGCCCATTAACGCAACAGTATCTACTGGTTTGTTGGTATTGCGCCGACTCCGAGGTGTATTTATTATGCGTACTGTGGTAACTAGCATGGAGGCAATTAGTCCTTACCACCATTTAGGTGGTTTGAAGCTCCAAGTTTATGATACCCACGGGAAAGAGGGGCGGTGATTTGTATTCTTTCCCCTAGCTGTGTGAATAGATTTATACTACCCACATTGATCTGTTTTACGGTACCGCATACCGCCGTTTTTTTTATTCGAAAGTATTACACACAATGCTTGCACAAAACAGAAAGTAGTCAGATAGAAGGAGTACGGATCCTGCTGTCACGGAAATATTTTTTTTTACCTAAACTTTCTGCAGTCTATTCGGACAACAATTATTTGTGACTACTCGCGAATAAATTTTGCTTGAAACTGCGTGAGAATGCCTGAAAACGTTATGTAAATGTGCGCCTGACAGAAATAATGTTTAGTACTGAGCAAATATAGGAGGTAATATAAATGATAAACATTTTATGCAAAACCGATTATTTGATTTGTTACAGACTTCAAAATTCAACAAGTTCCCATATAAAAATCAGTCAATTCACACTAATTAAAGTCACACCAATGAAACTACCTAAAATTTTCATGATGGAAAAGGGCAATCTGTATACAGTAAGTATTAACAGTGAAAGCGTTTTATCCAATTCTCAGAATTCGTTTCATTTCCTGCGCTAGAAATAAAGGCGGAAATCCCAATTCATCCCCCGTATTATGCCTACATTGACGTTACAGACTTTTATAGCTGGGATGTATCTGACAATTTATACGTAAAATCAATGAGCAATATACATAAATTCAGTGGCAATAGACTTAGCATATTGACCGCTTGATTTGGAGTTTGGGAGTGGCCGGACGTAACATGCACTTTATGCGATTGCACCAAAATGAAACTATTCTGTAGTTTATCTATGTACCTACGATCACGCAATAAATTTAAAACGACTCTGTCAATTTCCTTCATCTTTTTTACATACTTTCTAGAAGATTTTTACAAATAAAAAGTGAGTTGCGATCGTAGGAGGCGGCACAGAAATAATATTTGCATTCGCTCGTGCATTGCCATCCACATAGATGTTTGAAAAAACTACTCACGATATAAGTTGACATCGTTTTGTATTTGCGTAAGATGAATTACTTTTACAAAACGCGACGATTGCCTAACTAACTTCTTATTTGACCTCCATTGATCTTACCTTGCATACCAACAGAACTATAACAGAACAAAACTTAAAATGAAAATAAAAAAAAATTGTGTGTGTCAGCTCCGACGCACGACTGGATTTACTCCTTAAGTTCGATAGTCTAACCAGACGCAAAAAGAGTTTATTTAACTTAAAAAAGATTGATACTGTATGAAAGAGTAAATTAACAAATTAATGAAAATAATATACATATATAAATATATATTTATTCATTTCATATACATTTATTATAACTAATCGAAATATATCATTAGGAATGTTGATAAATTATGTAATTATTATTATCGGACTATTATCATTTTTTTTAAATATTAATTAAATCAACATTGTCTGCATTATTAATTACAGTGACAAGTGGTTTATGGTAACTAAAATAAGACACATGGACGTTCGTAGATACGTGGTTCACGAATCTTGAAAATACCGCATTAATGGTTGTACCATACCTCGTTGTCCCCATTGCTCTATCAGAAACAATATCTAAATTCAGTTCAGATTTTAAAAATTTTAATAATGTCAATCCGTCATCTTTGTTTGTCAAAATTGCGCGACATAGGATGCGCACCAAAAACGTAACGAGGTCATTCATCGACAGATTTTACTCCTCACATTTTTCTCATACCGGGCCCCTTATATATGCAAATCGATTCTTAAGGAGTAAACTCCAAAAAGTTTTTTTTTGGAAACACCACCCGAGCATCTGGTGTGTATTTGGAGCTTAAAACGCGTCCCGCTAAACACCAGTTCAATATTATGTAATTGTGTTACCATCGTCGTCAGCCTATTAATGACCCTATTACAGGGACACAGGCCTTCCCTATGGATGGAATAGGGTGACTGGGCCATGGTCCACCACCCGGGTCCAATGGTAAACACCAACTCACTCTGTGCCTGCGTGAAGGGACATGGCCAATTCTATACCACTCATATGGAAGGCCTGTGTCCAGGGGCGTATTTTAAAATCTGGCGCCCCAGGTCACTTACGCTGTGCAAGTGATTAGTTTTTTATAGCATCATCGTCAGCCTATTAATATCCCCACTGCTGGGGCACAGGCCTTCCCTATGGATGAAATAGGGAGATTGGGCCATGACCGCACTGGGCGGGTTGGTTTTATAGCATCAGTAAAACAAAAAATGTATTCACTAAAACTAGTCTAAAGACGGCTGGCTGGGTATTCACGACTGCCAGTACTGAATGTCAGACTTTTGGCACGCTACGCTAACTCCCGGCCATTAATATCATACTACTGTCTCATTGCAATGTTCGCAACCGCGAGTCAGTGTGTATTTCTTGTAATATACTGGAAGAATTCAACTTAAGCAAAGTCAAAGAAAATAATTCAAAAGGTTGTGATTGGCATTTGTACAAAGGCTAAAATACGTCGGTATATTTTTAAGGCTGTTTCCACAGACATCAAATTTAAATGAATTCATTAGTTTAGTCTGTCTTTTCTAAAAACATCATTCTCCGAAGACTGTTTGATCTCCTAATTCGTCAATTTAAATATCTTAGTCCCGATATCTAATTATTGTTGATACCAATAATTTATAGTTACCAGGACAAAGCTATATTTTATTATTAAAATTATAGTTTCCTTAATATATATATATATATATATATATGTATATATATATTGTGATGAGGTTAAATTCATGTTGTTTAACCTATACTGTCAATGTTTTTACACTTGCCAGCTATGGGTTGACTTTAATGGTAACTCGTACCGTTCCATAAGAGTGCAATACAATGATGCTTTTCGTATTCTTATGAGACTACCGATATACTGTAGCGCGTCGGGCATGTTTTCAGATGCTCGTATATCGGACTTTTATGCTGTTATGAGAAGAAGTATAGCCTCTTTTTGGTCACGAGTATGTCTTTCTGATAACAGCATAATCAAAACTGTATGCAAAGGACTAGATAATCCTTTATTCAAATACTAGATTTCAGTGCATTAGAGTGAGAACCTAAAATGACGTAGGTAATATTATACTACCTGTTTTACTTTTACTGTTCTTTTATGCTTTTATGATTTTTTTTATTATTATTTTGTTTACACTTTTACTTTTTTTGTAATTTTGTATATGACTTTTATTGGGTTTTTTATGCCTGGAATAAACATTTATTATTATTATTATTATTATTATTATCTTATATATTAATTACAGCTGTATCGTAAAATAATGTTTTGATCATATAACCTTTATTTTTTAATTTAGTAAATTAGGCTATGGTGTTAGTGTATGTGAAAAATTAGGCACGTTTGCCACGCTTCCATACAATTTCTAGTCAAACGTGTTGTTTGTTATCGGAATTTCAGTATTTTTTTTGTAAAATACTTATTTGAAACCGAAATACTTTGTTTAATTTCAATTGTTCCTATAAGTGAAGATAAAGTACTGTATTCAACTACATACAACTTAGGTATTACAACACTCGAGTCTGTAATAGACTCATGTGCTTTAATACCCCTCCTTGTATGACAGTCGCATCAACGAATATTATTTGTATAGTAGCCATGACGATATTATTAAATCAAAAACGGTAAGAGAACCGGTGCGAATGTAGGTCAAAATTCATGAATTCTACCGAATAAACTTTAATGAAAATGCGAGCGCCCATTCTCTTTCAGTGAACGTTCCAATGAGGAACCGTCGGTAGATCTCCTTATTACTTATAGCATACGACTAAGGCACCTTCGTCACCGGGTCCGTGCGGGCTCATTTAGTTTTCGTTTCTGTACCGAATCTGCACAGATTCTTCACTGCGAACCCTTTCTTGACCGGCTCGGTTTCGGTGCGATATTGTTTCGTTTTGTTTGGTAGTATTCGGAAGCACTCGGTAGCACCCGGTACAGACAGTTGCGTAGTCGATCGGTAAAGAATCTGTCCCAAAACTACTCAGTGATGAAGCTCTCACTTAATAACATGCCCTCAGTAAAGAATCTGTACAGATTCGTAAGGTACAGAATCGAAAACGAAAAGAGCCCGCACCGACCCGGTGAGGGAGGTTAAGAAGGCACTGAGACAAAGCGTCGTGCAGTGCGCTTTTTTTGAATGTGTATGCTGCTGGTCACAAATGACCTTTACAGCGTAACCGGGTTTGGGGACCGCGAGATCCTAAAGGGATCTTAAGCGGAGAATTGGCTAGTGCCTTTAGAACAGCTCTAGAGGCACTCACCAATTCTCGGCATCATCTAGGCGGATGGCATCTCCCCGCGAGAGGAGTTTCCTTTAGTCTGGAGCCTCTGGCTAATCATTTAACATTGTTTTGTGAAAATTAAAAAGACTACATTTTTTTATATAAATTAGGTATTATATGACCGACCAAGGACGATACTACCAATGGGCATTCTCCTTTTATTGGAAAATAATTTAACTCGGCCAGGTCTCAGATTTAGATAAGACCTTTACCTTTCACCGTAGGAGTGCATTAGCCAGAACTCTAGTCTGATACTAAAGCTAAGTTAATATTCGTGTAAAATTACTAACCAAGTTATTTTTATCTACTTATAAATCGGGTGCTTTATTTATCAATTTATTGATGAAGATTTTAATCACGGCACTTATCATTAGTGTTAGCAGTGTAATTAATATACCATGCAAAAGCAAGCAAAATATGCATGAAAGTTACACTGCTAAAATCCTTTTTAGCATTTTGCATGGTTTATACCCATCAAGATTTCGGTGTACTCATAAATGTCGACATTAATAATAGCAATATTAACTCCATGGTACGTGACAGTTGCTTTTCTACTGAATAACTGACATCAAATATATTGGGGAACTCGTTTATATGAGACATGTTACATTATACGACTTCTGAGGTGCCAATCCCTATCCAACTATACTTATGGGGGCTTTTCCCCCTTTTCCTATCACTATTTCGTTAAGCGAACACAAAGAAGAAATGCGAATTTCTTTCAATTTACCCTGAGCGTTATTGCGAATTTATGAGATAAGATGTTTATCTTATCAATAATATAGAATAAAATTGTCTGGTTTTATGAAACCACGATGCAAATTAAACTTTTCAAGTGTTTTACATCGCAGGCATTTAACTGATTTTTTTCGAAATAAAAGAGATAATAAATAAATAATAATAAATATTTCCAACACTCACACCAATTAGCCTAGCCTCAAAGTACGCTCTATAAGGCTTGTGTTATGGGATGCTAGGGTAACGGGTAGATATATTTACTGTACATATACAAGTATATTTATATAGACATGCATATTAAACATCCATGACTGGAGTACAAATGCTCGTATTCATCACACAAACATCTGCCCCCACCGGGATTCAAGCCCGGAACCTCTCGAGTCGGAAACACCATGAAACCCGGCGTACAAACCACTCGGCCACAGAGATCGAGGTCGAGATATGCATACCTATACTTAGTTCCCCGGCTAGGAATCGAAGCCCGGCCGCCCGTGTGGCAGACGAGCTTTTTACTACTGAACCATCTATGCTTGTTGATAAGGTCTGAATTTTATAAAACAATTAAATTATAGTGCGACATTTTAAAGATGAACGACAAAAAATGTGACGATGTAATAGAAGTTGCACTTTAATATAGTATTAAGAAGTTTTGATGGCACGTAGGTAAGCGCTTCGGGTTTGGGATCGTAGAAGTCAAGCAACTTTCACACACCAATCTCATCCAAATCTATTAGGCTCACGTAGTATGACTTCTTTGCCCAATATAACTATTCTAGAGTCACATATAAGAGTATAAATTATACGAACATCAATTATTCATTTGGCATTGATTGGTGACTGGTTGTAAGCCAGTCAATATTCTGGAGGGTCAGCCGTATAAGTGTTTTTTTAGAGTATTTTCTATTATTGTGTATGAAAAATTGGTAGTATTCCGTATAAATGTTGTGTATGTAATTTCGAGGACATTTGGTACGCAATATAAGTTAACCGATACTGTATCAATATATTCTCATCATCGTTATCTTGGTACATTAGCCAAATATACAAAATCTTCTATAGGAGCTTTATAAAAGTGATAAGTGATATGATGGCTTTTCATTAGCTTCTTATATGACTATCGAAAATGTTAAGTCAAAATCTAGTGACATGACACCGCGAATTTTATGTTACTTATGAAACTTAAAAATTGTGAGCATAAATAAAATAGTGAGAACAGTTGTAAACAGTAAACACACTACACCCCTATACAAAAATATTGATTTATATCGTTTGGAATATATCTCACAAACAGCGCAAATTGTAATTAACATACCGACATGGAATTGTTATCCGTTTAAAGTACGTTGATCCCAAAAGTAGTTTAAATTAATAAATTTATGACAACTAAAATGGATAGGGGTTCATAAATGCACAATTATTGTGTTAAGTTACAATTAGAAACAAACAATTGAAGATAAAAAAAAATGAATTGTGGTAATATAATCTGAATTCGCAACTTGAAAGTAACTCAAAATTCACAGTGTATACGTCACGCGGTGTACTAATTCGCGACTTAAGTTAAAATAAATAAAATGTGCGGAAGTGCCGACCTAAGTTTAACTATAAACAATTCGTAACTCAGTGCCCGAAGCGAAATCCTATTATGCAAATAATGTCAAAGCTGCTTGTATCGATCGGTTCCGATATTGGCTCTTGATTCGCAAACAAATGCCGCCTTCTGTTCGAGGGATGAGCCAATGAATGCCCCTTGATATTATTACAAGCCAGCAATTTGGTTGAAAGTATTACATAGGGATTTTTTCTTTGTGGTGATTTCCAAATGTTATTGCCTCTCTTTATTTTGGATTTGAATGTTTACGAAGGCAACTGGTAAAAGGGGCGCGTGTATACAGGCGTCCCACGGCAACCTCACACGGTGCGAAAGTATATTAAATATTGAAGATAACATATTTTACTGAAAGAAGACATCATTTTATTTTTAATAATAACTAGAACTGCATTCACCGCTTTTTTTTAAATCGCCTGCTACAACTGGGAATCATACTCGTGAAATTTCGTAAAAAAACACGACATATTTTATGATAACCATCAAAAGCGTTAATCATAAGGATAATTATATATATAAATTTCAGCCAATCGCATTATAACTGTGAGTTCAAAAAGAAATGCATACATACTACAGTTTGTATATCACTTTATTATTTTTATCACGTAATAAGACATTCCTTTCATTTAAAATGTTATGTTACTGAGCAAAAAAAATCCTTATGATTAACCCTTTCGATGGTGATCATAAAATATGTCGAGTATTTATTTTCGATAGCAGACGATTTTAAAAAAAAAATCTGTGAATGCAGTTCTAGTTATTATTAAAAATAAAATGATGTCTGCTTTCAGTTAAATATCCTATTATCAATATTTAATATACTTATCCTTCCGTGTGAGGTAGCCATGGGACGCCATGTATAGTTTTAGATGGTGTAAGAATATTTTTATACTTGGAATCTCATTCGTCTATTTGAGATTTTTTTGTAATCTTTGTTTATAAATCTAAAGAAAGTTTTAGTTTTAATAAAACATAATGGGATATCATAAACTAACAAAGTTACACATGCTTAACTAGGTAACATTTTGAGATACAACCCGTAACAAAATTGATCTAAAAATGACTCTTACGTCCATCCATTTCTTTGTCCTTGAAAATAATATAAATTATATTTATATACTACTCAATGAGTTTTGGAGAACGATTTGTGACATGCCACTTTTCATGTATGGAACCCACATGACAAATAATTGAATTAAATTTTTAACTATATTTTCGGCTTTTGGCAATAATTCTACAAAAAATACCATAATTTCAGTTTTCTGGCTCATTAGGTTTACGATCTAGAGACCCGTAACATACGGACAGACAGATGACGGAGTGACAACAATAGCATTTCGTTTTTTTCATTTGGGCACAGAGCCCCGAAAATGGTAAATACATTTTATTTACCTGAATCGGATCTCGTATAAAATCCTTATGCGTACTCCCAGTGTCAGGCGGAATTAGAAAACAGTCGGTGTGTGAACTCAACAAATATTTGAGTCGTCGGGAAACGCGAATTGCCCTTATATTTGTGGGCTCAACTTTCCGGCGGCACGGAGCCTTACCTAAACCAACAAGTGACGGGTTTTCGTCAGAGCTGTTGTGTTGCGACCGCACTCGCTCTAGTATGAGGGCCTTGACACACAGAGAATTGGGATGTTGCTTTCTGAAGAAGTGTGGTTTTGATGGCAGTTTTAAAACCCGTATTGAGTGGTGTTTGAGTAAATTTTGTTCTTTATGCGATTGACGCTAGGACTTCACTTCTTTCACTGTGTAGTGGTGTTTCTACATCCTTAAGTGAGTAACATTGACAAAATAGCACAAGTCAAAGTGGTCGCATTTAGATTGCGAGTTTAAAGTAGATGAAGCGGTATATTTCTTTACCACATCTGCCATTCCCCTAATTGGACTTCACTTATATTTGGCATCAAATTAGCCGGAGTAATCTGCTGAAATTTACACGAAAACATCATCGGTGTCTTTTTCGTGAGTCTACTAATTTCCCCATTCCTGCGAAACAGGCCTTGCCTATGAACGGAAAAGGGAGAAATGACCTTGCCTCACTACGCGATGAAAGTTATGCGCTCAATAATGACCCCAGATATATCCAATAACAATAGACTTAAAAAACGCCAGCTCACGTACATGATACTGTACCAACACCGCCCTAAAGTAATGTGACTTTTCACAGACTACATGGCGACAGCTAGCCGTCAGCGAATTGTTTGGTAGTAATGCGAGAATGGCTTACTAGTAGTCAGCGCGCGGTTACCGCGCAGACTGCTTGCCTGCATCATGTGGAAGGCGAGGCGTCAACTACCGAGTAGTATGACGGCGGTAAACTCGCTGACAGTGAGTTGTCTGCTAATTAATATTGCCTATGTAGATTATATCTAAAGAGCAATACTTAGATTGATAGCCCTTATTTTTATATATTTTGCCGAGAGGAGCGGAATCGTGTACGTGAGCTAAGACCTTTAATGCCCTGCAAAGTACGGACAAGCTCATCATATTGAATTTTGGTCATACAGACCGAAAGCGAAAGCCATTAAATATTTCCAACACTCACACCAATTAGCCTAGCCCCAAAGAAAGCACTATAGGGCTTGTGTTATGGGATGTTTAGAGTAACGGATAGAATACATATACTGTACATATATAAGTATATTTATATAGATATATTATACATATTAAACATCCATGACTGGAGTACAAATGCTCGTATTCATCATACAAACATCTGCCCCCCACCGGGACTCGCACCCGGGACATCTCGAGTAGGCAATACCATGAAATTCGGCGTACAAACCACTCGGCCGCGGAGGTCGTCATCCGATGCGCCATCGAGCTCTTTATTCTAAAATAAACTTATTTTTTTCTTAAAATCTTAAAAAATCCTGATTCGTGTATATCGTTTTAATCCTCAAGCAATAATCAATTGTCAAGCTACACTAGCCAGTAATAATTAACAGAATATAACTGTTTCATATCACAACAAAATTTATAATTATTCGTAAACAAAATAACACCTTACCTACAATAAATAAGAACGTTATTTACAATGATAACCTTTTCCTCTGGCTCTTACGTACAAAAATAGGAGCTCAATTATTTTCGATTGCCAGGTCGCAAGTGTACTTAAAACCCATTGAAATCAGACCAACGTATCCGATATTTTCCATTCTGTTTGCTTCATTATTTTTTATTTGGAGAGTGAATAAAAAATTGTGTATACTTACCAGACCCCATGATTCAATAAGGAAATAACAACAGCATAAGTAATTTTTCCACAAACTTTAGCCATTTCTCAGAACCGTTATTGGACAAGCCCGCTTTTAGGTGCCATATATACAATACCCACATAATTTGACCACGAAGCTCTTCCACAGAACTCATCGAACGATTTAACTTCACCGTACGACAGGCGCTTAACAAGATTTTGATCGTCGCGCACCCCAATATCCTATACCCGAATCGATTTTACTATTACTCAACCGTCTAAATGACTGCAATTACAAGCAAGCTGTTGTAAGGAACCCTTCCTGGAATTTCTTCCAATATCGCAGGAAATTTCCCTGGGATTTCCACGGCCTCACCGATGATTAATGTAGGTTGAGCAACTCAGATTACGCAATATAAGGAAGCGGTTTTAAATTGGACGCTCTTTTTTTCTATAACAAAACCTTGCACTTGTACGAAAATCGTGTTTCTTTTGTTACTAATGATTGGATGAGGTGTTATGGTCCGGTAGAATTTTTATCTGAATAACATAAAAGGTGTGCTGAATTTTAGCGGTGTATCCTTGTCATTCTCTATACAGACTGAAAAGGCGGGATTGATGTTGGATTTGGTTTTGGGTTGGGAGAGTAGTGCCAGAATCGACAACAGTGTTTGGGTAATCACATGAATGTTGTCTGCCGTTATATTTATAGTTTGTTATAATAATGTACTCTGGTACTTATATTTTTTTTTCTATCTTTGTAACATAGTATCCATGTGTGGTTATGAGTAGTCATGCTCTCTTAAAAATCTCTTCGGTGGTGTCGTGTGAGGCGGGTCGTTGCGTTCCCTAAAAAATGGTTGAGCGAAGCGATGGCTGGCTGGTTCATGCGTCATGCTCGTGAACGGGTGCTGCCAGCGGAGATGAGTCTGCTCTTGCTTCATTGGATACTATTGATCGGTGTACTAAACTTTAATCGTTCATTTTTTTTTGCCTAAACAGCATGACACGGCATTACTAAACTTTGTTAAACATGTTTTTTGTATAGTCATAATTTTTATATTATTTGCATTTGTAATGGAAAGTGACTATACTCATATTGAAGTCATTTTTCAATTCTACGACTCTGTATATAATACAGGGAGAAAAAACAGCCCTTGCTGAGTTTCTGGCCGGTTCTTCTCAGTACAAGGTCTCCCGCCGTAGATTTGCGAACCGATGGCGTAGTTTTTTGACATTCACAGGTACTTGTAACAGCCTAGACTGAATAAACGATATTGAATTTTGTTTTTTTTTTTTTAATTTTTAGGATAATATTTCAATGTAAGCCAAAAACGGCCTATTGGCCGAAATCAGAGAAGCTGATTGATTTTAAATTTTCTTAGTGTGACATTTTGTAGCATTTCAATGTTATCAATTGCAATAATATCACAAAAAGTGATAGTTTAAAGTTAAAGGCACTTGTTTTAAATAGCCACATTTCTATTTTTACTGAATGACTTTCATATTATGATGAGTTGTTATTACAAAAATTTGCTGTTGGTTGTGAACATGTAGCATCAGCTTTAATAATAATAATAATAATAATAATAAACTTTATTTCTCTCCACAATCTTATACATGCTTAATGAGTAACAGATTAAAAAAAACTTAGGTCTAAGATTGTGAGAGACTGGTGACCAAACTAAGCTGACGCCTGTGTCTCAGTGCACCAGCCTCTCCCCGCTTAAGAAAGTGTTCAAGCAAAAAAGAAGGAGAACAACGATAAAATCTAAAATTACATTAATATTATTTTGCATGATATAGAATATGTGTTGGTTGTGAGTATGGTGTTTATGTACATGTGTGAAGTTTGTGTGTGTGTGTGCGTGTTTATGTGCATGTTTGAGGTGTGTGTGTGCGTATGTGTGTGTGTTAGTGTGCGTGTGTGGAGGGGGCGTGTGGGACTGGCTCGTAATTCAAGAATTCATAAGGCTTTCTGTTTCAAAATAGTTTAGGTTTTGCAGGAAATTGGTGACTTTCTTCTTGCAGCAGAATCTGGTGAGTAAATGTATGTATATAATCAAAATTAGAAGTACACTGACGTTTCTACATGCAAATCATAGTTAAGGTACATGAACTTACTTACTTTTTTTTTCGTAAACAACATTATGATTGGTGGATTTCGAATACAAGTTTAATTTCGGGATCCAAGATGCGGACTTGCCTTTTTCAATAAAACCGATATGGGTATCGTATTCATGGTTTCCAAAGGTGCTGATTTCAAATACAACATTATTTTCAATGTCAATAGTTTTTGTGTGATTGAGTAACAAACTTTCACATTTATAATATTAGTAGGAAGGACAGTAGTATAGGATAGGATACTATACTCAGTAAATATGGAACAAAGTAAGCAATTAAAATAAATAAAAATATGGCAACCCTGCGACAATGATGAAAGTCTAGACGAATGTGGCATTTCACGAGATTTCAAAGGCGTTGTACCACTGTAAGTTTCAAAACTGTGTTAAAAATAATAAATAACTACAATAGGTAGGTTCGATTCCGATTCCGAAAGTTCGGAACTTCTGAATAATTTTGCACTTATCTCCCATTCTGATTTCGGTCCTGATAAATTTTAATCATTTTATTAAAGTACACTATTCAAATATCTGTAAATAAGTCCGAAAAAGTTTTATTTAAAATACATGTTCCTACACTTATAAGCATTTAAAATCATTTTCGTTCAATGATTACTTACATATGAGGATATATCTACTAATATAAATCACTCGATTAATCCACCAAAAAGTAGAACCTCCAATAATATGATGTTGTAAATTGTTCGCAAATCCTTTTTGCTACAGAGAATATTGTTACTGCGACAATCCAGTCCAAGGCCCGGAGCAGCCGGGAGTAAAAATGATGCGGTTTTAATGCCTCAACTAATTAAACGGGAATACCACTTAAAACGTTATTTACTTGAAGTCTACAGACAAAGGGTGTTATTAGCTGTTTCAGGGAGGTGTACCATGAAATTCGGTCAGTGAATTATGTCTGTGTTCAATTAGTTTTAAATAGAAATGTGTGTTTTGAAACTTTGCGGTATATGGGCGCACTTTCTTCATATTAGTCATATTAGTAGTTATTTTTACTTGACCTTGATAATCGCAGTATTTATAACTAGCGGTAGACCGCGAATAAGTCCTCGTTAAGTTTAGTTTTTAGAAAACCCTACAGGCACCCAACATTTATTCGGGTTAAAAAATCCTATGTCTCTTTCCAGGTTATAAGCTGTCTCTGTTTAAAATTTCATCCAAATCAGTTCAACCCTTTTTGGCGTTATTGAGTAACAAACATACAAATTTTAACATTGAAAATTTTAGCAGAGCTTTAAATGTTGTTGGTACGGAATACTTTGTTTACTAGATTTAAATCTGATTTGACTGATTTTCATAAAATCCCAAATGAATGGAAATTAACCAGAACATTGCTTTACTACTGCAGTCTTACACTGTGCCACAAAAAGGGCACGAGAACTTTATTAGCAATGAAATTAATTTTAACCCAGCAGTTACATTGAGTTATTGTAAGAAAACAGATAATTTAAACTTGTAATTGGGCGTTTAAAGACTGAACTCGGTATTGTTCATTTCTCAGTATAAGTTTGATTAAAATATCTTCTGTTGATTATTATATTAATTTAAGCATTTAATTGCTAGATTTATAAATGTAATTTTTTTTTTGTGTATCCGCCCGGATAGCTGTGGGGTCGGTCTGCTGCCTGAATGCGTGGAATTTTTTCTAGAAAATTTTCTTTAGATGTATACTTACTGTTATTTTAATTGACATAAAAACATAATGAACACCAAACATACATAGCCTAGCTATGTATATAATTGACACTTATTTGTGTATAAAGATATGAATAAATGTAAATTTTTATTTAATCTTGCACAAATTCACAAATAGTAAAGAACAGGGTGATTATCATAATTATGAGTTCATCAAAAACTACCTTATTATAATAATGCAAACATTTATCCCGTTACAATTTTTAAAGAAATGTATACATCCAGTTGTTTCTGCATTCGTGACAAATTACAAAAATGAAATGTTTTATGATAAATAAATATTTAATTATTAAAGTTTTTGATGAAAAAATAATGACTGCGGCTCTTTGTGCTACAAAATTTTCTCTTAGTTTATTATTTGTTTTTAATTTCGGATGTTTTTCTTCCTTATTGCCATTCAAGTACATAAATATTGTTACGAAAAGACGACCAAGCAACAATCACTTAAACTGGAATATTGCTATTACCACACGAATTTTGCACTTTAAGTACATTTTCATTTAAGATTAATCCAAGCCCGGCGGGGCTACAGCAGCGCCACTTCAACATAAGTGTCGCAAAAAAACAAGAAGCAAAGGCTTTTAGCTTAGTTTCAACTTAGCTCGTGCTTTTATTTCGGAATTTGAATGTAAAGTGGTACTGCACGCGCGCCTTCGTCCCACGGGTCACCCGTTAATTTAGCTTCTAATTACAACTCCAGCGAGTCGCAATGAATTTTTGGATGGCACTGTTTATCTAAGGTTAGTTAAGTTTTGTTAGTTTTGCTGTTTTTTTTTAAACAACTGTCATTTAGTAACAGTGGAGTCTAGTTGCGAAGATGTACAATACTGTATCCTTACCACGAACCAATGTATCTCGATAGGTACGCATCAAATGTCAAGTCTTTTTTTGTGTGTGTATGCTGTTGGTCGCAGATGGCCTTTACACAATTACCGGGTTTGGGGAAGGCGAGATTCTAAGTGGACCTCAAGCCGAGAATTGGCGAGTGCCTCTAGCTAGAGGTATTCCAGGCGGATAGCATCTGCCCACGGGGGGAGTCTCCTCTCCCTCTGGAGCCTCTAGACCACTCGAACCTGAGGGGGTCGGCTCAACTGGGGGGCATCTCTGAGACCCGGACCTCGGCTCTAGTTAACCATTGTCGTGGGGTGCGGGGAAAAACTTCCAGGTCTGTATCTGGTATAGATAGCGTGTCGTGGATTGAACGGGTCTTCACACTCTTATCCTACGGGTGCGGTGCCTGCTTAGTGCTAAACTAGGGTGTAGGTTTGCTAGCTGTGTAGTGTTGGTATTTGTGGGAGAAGTCTGAGTGGGCAAGGAAATGGCAAGAAGTTTTGTTTGTCACGTCGTGGTACAACTTTTTCTTAGAAGTCACGCACAATCCCCCACTCGCAAACTTTGACGCGCTTTATCTTCGTCATTTTTCTTTTGATTGACAAAAGAAAAAAAGATAAGTGCCCATACTTTTTTGATAATCTAACTGCCGGACTAAATAGTATGTCATTTAATTTACCCTATCATTATGTATTTTCACTGCGAGTGCAAGTACTTCCTTTTTAGGGTTCCGTACCTCAAAAGGAAAAAACGGAACCCTTATAGGATCACTTTGTTGTCCGTCCGTCCGTCTGTCAAGACCGTTTTTCTCAGGAACACGTGGAGGTATCAAACTGAAATTCATATCTAATACTCAGGTCTACTGTCCCTTGGAGCTGTGAAAAAAATCAAACTTCTAAGCCAAGGCAATTAAAAGATACAGCCATTTATGCCGCAAATTTTTCAAAAATTTTCGAAACTCGCACGGAAATCTTGAAATTTGGTACGAAGTAACGTCTTATAGTACAGATAAAGAAAAAATTGCGAAAACCGTAAGTTTTTAGCTACATCATATACTGAATAAAAAAATATTTTTGATAATTCAGGAACCCTCGGTGCGCGACTCCGACTCGAACTTTGCCGGTTTTTTTATAGAAACTTGTTAGAGGATCGCAAGTTTTCGCAAAATACAAGTGTAAATTAAACAAAATGTTTATTAACATTTTCAAATTAAGCTTTAACAAATATTACAATTAACATAGACGCAACGCAAGCGGTTCAAAACAAATTATCTAGTCGCGGCATCTAAACGATATGATATATGGGCCAAATAATGTTAATTACGAATTTATTCGCGCGCAAATTGAAGGTCCTACGCGCTTCGGAACCTGTTTTATAAACCCATCAGCTTTATGTGACGGTAACGAATTTGAGCACGTGTTCGAAAATGTTAATCTATCTCGGCGCACTAGCCTCCGAACCCTACGGGTGTATTTTAATTAAGCCTAATTACCACAAGAGTTCAGTCTCCCTATGGAGTTTTGCCTTTGCCTTGCCACCTTGTGTGTGTGTGAATTTCGTGTTCATTTAATGAAATCGGGAGTGAAGCCGTGAGGAAACTTTTGAGATGAATTCTAGATTAGATACGGATTCTGAATAATCTATAAATTGCAGCAGAGTTATAATGTAGATCAGACCAGTCTTTACTTACGATTTTTTGTATGGTGGTTTTAGCATATTGTCACATGGTCTTCAGATAGCCATTAAATACCTAGGCCAAAATCCCACATTACAAAAACATTAATTAATATAGGAAAATATTTAAATGGTCCACAAAATATTATTAAATACTTTAGGTTACCAATGTATTAGGTTAAGTTAGGTTACCAAATTATATTTTTATGAGGATCAATTACTATTTGTTTGATGATAAACTGTTTCGTCATCTTAAATCCTTAGACTTGCGTCTTTACGGAAGCTTCGGGTGCGCACTCTGCCTCTTGCAGAGCCAGTGTTGCCAACTCGGATTTTGAAAAAGGCGTAGGCCCGATGAGAAAATTACGTAGAATTAGTAAATTTTGGATATGAAAAGTACGTAGATCTACGTACTTTTTTCTGAGTGAAATGAAGAAGTTAGGTGATACCGAATAAAATGAGTATTTTGTTATACAATTTGTTTAAGAACGGGAGATAGAACAAAGAGTTCTTGGAGTAGTCGCTGCATTGGAAGCATTTACCATGCTGTGGTAGACATTTACCATCAGACACAGACACTGGTGGGTGTCGATTCTGGATGGTTCTCTTAATTTAAAACTAAATTTAACATCAGTCTCTCCTTTTCATTCTGTATAGAGAATGACAAGGATAAACTGTTGTTAAATGGGCTAGTTGACACTTTTTGGAATTATGTTTTAAATTGTTAATAATCGTTCTATCAGATCGAAAAATAAATGTATTATACAAAAACGCTATTTAGTCTATAGACTTATCTATGCTATGACATCAAAACATTTGAAAATAAACACTCGCAAGCACGTAGGAAATAAACTTTTTAAGTTAATATTATAAAACCATGACTTCTAATAGATCACATGAAAAATATAGTAGTTATCATGATACACTTGGTAAAAGACTAGAAAAGTTGTGGTTTAAATTGCCAAGAGAAATAAACATACTTACACATGAACATATGTTTAAAACTTGCTAAATCCTGTAACTTTATCGACTGAAAGTCATTTCTTTTTGCAAAGATCAATTCGATGTGAGTAGGTACTCATTGATAATATTAAAAGTTTAAAAATACAATTTTTAATGTTATGAATGTACCTACTAAGTCAAAGAGTTTTGTCGTTTCTGCTTTCACAAATCCTGCGTCCAGCATTAATTTAGTCAACAAAACCAATAACGGGAACCTTTTCTAGAAGATACGAGAGTGTAAGATACATCTTTATAAGAAATAAACATTTGTATAGTTTTTAGGTAAAGTAACGGAAAATATTCTTCTTTATTCTAGTGAATTAAGTTATTTACCAAATTTGAAAAAAATTAAGAAAATACGTAGATTCTGGGACTGATGTTAGTAGGTTTCCGGAAAAGGCCTAAAATACGTAGATCTACTTAAAAAGACGTAGAGTTGGCAACACTGTGCAGAGCGGTCATTAGAGTCCACTCTCCCCTACTGTCTTCACCACCGCCGCGAGACTCATGTGGGAGGCCCGGTGTACGACCAGCGAGCAGGCGGTGGACTAGTGATGAGGTGGGGGGGCTGGCTAATCATGGTATGTAGGATGCGTGTGTGTGTAGGTCTAGGTTGGATGTGTTGTCTTTTTGTTTTTGTTTGTTTGTTTTTTTATTTTTTTATATATATATATAAACAAATAATATAATATAATATATATAATAATATATATATATATATATATATATATATATATATATATATATATATATATATTATTATATTCCCATCCAATCTAGGTGTGTGCGTGTGTCATGTGGGTGGCCCGCCCGCTTTTTGATGATCATCTAAATATGTGCCATTTATCTTTATATATATAATTCTTCTGTGAGTGTGTATGTCACTGAACTTCTCTTAAACGACTGATTTTGATGAAATTTTTTGTGTGTGTTCAAGGGGATCTGAGAATGGTTTAGATTCACAAAGACGTGTCGACAGGACAACGTCTGTCGGGTCCGCTAGTATACTTATAAAGATTTGAATTATACCTAGTCTTATTATCAGTAGTTGAAGTGTGTTAGATATTATAATAGTAGGCGCCCGCGACTTCCTCTGCGTAAAAAAATGGTTTCCCATACAAATTTTCACCACCCTCAAACCCTTAAAAGATGATTTATGTATTTTCTGTGTTAAAAACTGTCCTATGTCCTACCCCAGGAATCAAACTACCTATATATAAATGTCACAGATCTACTGTGACAGTCACACTTTCGTTTTCATAATATTAGAATAAAGAATACATCCACTTCGTGGTACTGAAGATGTCTGCCAACTCAAGCTACGTGTAAGTTTGGACAGGCGGAATTCCTTTAACCCTTTACGAAGATCTATGCTTCCCAAGTACCCAAGACGAAGTTGCGTAAAACAGACTAAAAATATTAGCTTTCATCTGAAGTTTGTTAAGTAGGTACGCAGTTTATAGAAGTAAAACTTATTTGCGCACGTTGGGTGATTTTGGGATGTAGAGAGAGAGATCACTGAACTTGCGTGGTCATCAAACGAATTTCTATACGTTCATCCGTTTCATTATTAAAAAAGAATGGACATTTTTTTTTCTTTTGGAAATCAACCAAAAAAAATTTTTCTAATAAAAACTTCTTTAGCGGCTTTGTACACTTTTTTTGTATGGGTAAAAAAACTCCCGTCAGGACACGTGGGCTGATCGCGTCATGACACGCGGCTTGATCGGGGATCTGACGAAATCAATAAAATTGGAAAGGTTGTTGACTATATATATATACCTATGCATATATGACTATATATATGTATATGTTTCAATATTTTATTTTATCGTATTATAATAATAAGACATCATGCGACATTTCAAATCAATATATCTCTGTAATGTTTTGATTATGTGAAAAAAAGAATCCAATACTTTTTTAATAATCGACCGATAGAAGATGAAAAAAAGTCAGTCATCCCTATTAATTATATTAAACAGATGCGAAATACTATGACGTAGTCAGTATTATTTTTGGGTTATTCTATTATAAAAAATATCCATGCTGAAGCACAGAAGTGGATGGAATAGGTAAAACAGACCATCCCAAACAACACTTTAAGTTAATAAAAAGTAGGTACGATTTAATCATGCTCAAAAAGAAAGCATGCATAAATTTAATATTTTCAGCACTAGGGTCGTTACTATTTTAAAATTTTTCATGAATTTCAGTAGAAGTTTATAACATTTTTTTATGTCTAGTCAGTTAACGTTGATTTTATTTTCATTTTTTTTTATTAAAAAATTCATAAAATAATCAATGTACCTATGAATATTATGATTTTTACTACTTGCTTTCGTTTCACTACACCATACTTTATGTTCTTGCTTTAATTAGAGTTCTCATGTTAGGCTTTATAATAACCTTTTATTAGGATAGATAAAAACTACACATTTGTATCTATCTAGGAATAGTCTATAAAAGTATTAGCTGCAAATGATATTGTTTTCATATTTAATATTCGACTTCAGTAGACATGCAAAAAAAATAATCTTGTGCATCAGTAAACAATAGGTTTTTAATTTCAGAAAAACTTTCAAAGAATAGAAATTAATGCAACCTTTAAAATAATGTAAAAAGAATACCTACTTAGGCGTCTTCCTCGCTGGTTCAGTGCGGACTCGTTTACTTTCCGTTTTGTACCGAATCTATACCCTTAGCACATCAATATCGAATTCGTATCGAATGCGAGTACGAAATGTCATTGTCATTCATAAGTGATTACCGAAAAGTGAAATAACTTTTCGGTTAACTTACTGATTGATTTTATTACTTACCATAATTGCGGAACCCCATTAACATACTTTTATATTTGCTTGATTAAGTTATTAAAGCTTGATTTGTTATATATTTTGAATTACAATCTAATCCAACAAGTTAACCAACGCAATAACATATCGAAAATCTAATATTGTTGTTTTCTTATAAATATGTACTGATTTTTAGTTCTAGCTACGTACTTTGTGGCGCTGCTGTTCAAGTTTACATACAAAATTTGACATTGACATTGCGTTTCGCAAACTATTCGAATTCGATAATGGTTCGTGCTAGGGGTACTGTTCAAATTCTTAACCGACAATCACTTCTTGATCAGGAGGCCGATCGCGCTAAAGGTCAAACGACTGAAACGCATTGAACCGTAAACGAACCGCAACTTTTTATGACAATGCGTATAACGCTAAAGTTTTGACAGCTAGTTGAGATGTAAACGTATCACGATTGGACTCGCATATATTTATAAGGACTCGGTAATGAATCAGTAGCGATTTGGTACAGAAATGAAAACGAAACGAACCCGCACAGACCCAGTAAGAAAAGCCCTTAATTTAGCTAAAATCACTGCTACAAAAATATTCTCTTTTGTCTTCTGTTTCATTTGTTTACGCAAATAGAAACCTCTGGAGGCCCTCGAGCTACATTAAGCCGCCGTTAGAAATAATATAACCTTTTATGTAAATGTTTATCCCCTTAAGATTCGTATTTACATTGTACATTTTGATCTGACATTCGCGAGAATCAATTCAGTAAAAAGTCTCACCAGCTCCTGATTTATTTCTTTTATATTGGGCCCGAAATTTCTGAATTCTTATCTACTCGTAGTGTGAAAGGAATTTTTAAAATTGTACGTTTATTAACAGCGAAAATTCATTTCTTTGTTTTTAAGTCACGAAATGTTTAATTTGAGTGCCGCTGCTTAAAGCAATATTTTTTTTTCAGGGTAACAACAAATTATATTCCATTACAGAGCCAGACAGACAGAGAGACAGATCGCAAGATTGAAAGTTCATAAGTGATTACCGAAAGGTTGAAAAAAAGCAATAAATTCTTTCAGGGTAACAACAAATTATATTCCATTACAGAGCCAGACAGACAGACAGAGAGACAGATCGCAAGATCGAAAGTTCATAAGTGATTACCGAATGGTGAAATAACCTTTCGGTAAACTTACTGATTGATTTTATTACTTACCATAATTGCGGAACCTCATTGACATACTTTTATATTTGCTTGGTTAAGTTATATTAAAGCTTGGTTTGTTATATATTTTGAATTACAATCTAATCCAACAAGTTAACCAACGCAATAACATATCCAAAATCAAATATGGTTGTTTTCTTATATTTTGACATAAATATAGCGTTTAATTCTAATACAAAACAGCATTGTCGCACATAGATACTAACTTGTGTTAGTAGTAGGCTTTAAAAATATTTAATGTAATGATATTGGTTGAAAATGATTGGTTTTAAACAATGACGCTTCCGACTCCACACAGGCCACAAACACCAACATTTCACAGCTAGCATACGTGCACACTAGCTTAGCATTAGGCAGACACTGCACCCGTAGGATAAGAGTGCGGAGACCCGGTCTAGACACGACACGCTATACCAGGTAGAGGTATGTACCTGGGCGTTTTTCCCCGCCCCCCACGACAACGGCTAACTAGAGCCTAGGTCCAAATTTCAGAGACGCCCTCTAGTTGAGCCGACCCCTCAGTATCCAGTGGTCTAGAGGCTCGAGACGGAGAAGAGACTCCCCAGTGGGGAGATGCCATCCGCCTGGAATACCTCTAGAGGCACTCGCCAATTCTCGGCTTGAGGTACCTTTAGGATCTCGCCGTCCCCAAACCCGGCGACGCTGTAAAGGTCAAGTGCGACCAACAGCTTCTACACTCAAAAAAATCAAACCACGAATTTTGGCTAGTTTATTTACAACTAAAAAAAATAGCCAGCAACGCCTTAGTACTGCGAGTGTCCATGGGCGGCAGTAATCACTTACCATCGGGTAGACTTTCAGCTCGTTTGCTTGCATTAAATAACAAAACATAAAAAACGAGCGAGCCTTACAGTAGTCGCGTATGTGTAACATTTAAAACCTCACCTTATACTAGTAAAAAAAGAAATAAAACCTACTACAAAAGGAATAAGACATTTGAACATTATGTTCTAAAATCAAATCGAAGAGCACGCGCTTTGCGACTTCCTGTTACATACTTCCGTCCCATTTCACGAAATCACTCCCACAGATTGAAGGAAAGCGAGAGGAAAGATGTTACATGTTACACATCAAAAACCTTTAGTACTTACGTGCACAAAGGTGACGTTACAAAGCTTGTGAAACAAGCTACTCGTAGAAACTGTAAACTATCTGTCTACCTACGCGGGTCGTATTCTTTCTATGATAAGGCGCTAAGCGAATAGCTTGGTTCTGAGCATTAAGCTATGCTCCTTGTAGTGCGGTCATAGACTCAACCTTTATTAAATGTAAAACAAAAGATTTGACCCACGTTCCGGAATCGTATTACCCCAAAGTTAATGAGTAGATATAGATTGATTGAAGGTGTAAGTACTCTCTACACAATGACTTGACTTGGTAACGACCCACGAAAATAGTAAATTGATTAAACAGATGCCCTTTGTTTGTTGTCTTCATTAAGCTTCCTAATTTGATCTGAACTGGTATTGCTGGAAACGCCTACTAATTCGTGGACCTGATATGCGTAATTAACTACTAGTAATGTAGTACCTGAGGAGCTTAATGGCGCAAGTGGTTAGCGCGTTCGGCTGCGGTCGTTGAAATTAAGCAACTTTCGCAGTGGTCGGTCATTGGATGGGTGACCAAAAATTTACTATCTGGAGCTCCTCCGTTCTTCGGGAGGCACGATGATGATGAATGTAGTACCTAGGTAAATTTTAGACTTCGCTTTATTATTGGGTTGTGGTATCACGGTGCCTAAAATATAAAATACGTGTTTTACTTACTCAATTTTGAAATTATCAATATTTATTAATGACTTTACAACCCCTACCACACACGTTAAGCGTAAGTGGAGTGTCGACGCGAAAAAAGCTGACGCGGCAGAGTGTGTGTGTGAGAAGTGAGTTTTATTATATTTATATATTTTTACTTGAAAAAAAGTGAGTTATTCCAGTTTCCCTCACTTTGTCGGCCTGAACCCAATTCTTTAGTCCGTTTAAATTAAGTAAATGCTAAAATAAAGTAAGTCCACCGCCTCTGTCACCGGGACGTCTACGAGAATGAGATGACGACGCTGAAGTAGCGACACACACACTACACTACTTACTCTTAAGTGTGTGTTGCAACTATCTGCTTGTCCACCTCAAGCCCGTCGAGTTCACGTTGACGTCGCGGTGACGACCGCGGTAGACAAAGTATTTATTATATATACCAGAAAATTCTAGGTTCCAGTAGAATTATCACAAACTTGTACATATTGGTTAACGTGCTAATTTTCTGAAAAAAAAATGTCTCATAAGGTTGTTTGCTTTGGAATTTCAGATATACCAACGACGGTCAGACAAAATCTTATAAATCTAAAAAGCTATCTAAAGGAAAAATTTCTATATTCCCCAACCTAGCGTTTGTTTCTCGAAACTTTTATTAGTTTATTATACAGAATTAATAATGTTATATATCATAACAGCGACGGTTTCACTTGATAATTAGATAAGTTAAACTTAATCTGATAAAACTGGGTTGAGGGAAATTTATAACTGGGACCGGATGAAGGTACGTCCCAGGGTCACGAACTCACGAGTTTATCCTCACGTGGCTATTTTCAAACGAGACTTCGGAAATTTTAATTAGATTATGTTAACCCTCTTTGTTTGAAAGAGTGTATATAGGGATGCTTCGAATTCTTCGAGAATCTCTAAGTCTTGTTACGACAGAGTCGTGTAACTTTTGCACAAAATTTGTGGAGTAATAAAATTAATGATAAATTACTTGTAGGCTGAGAGATTATTTAATGAAAGACTAGAAGATGCCACTGATCTCATCCGCGTAGAATTATTTTCTATGCAAAACTTTCATCTCTTAAATTTTAAGCCATTATTGCGTAGTTTAACTTTTCTAAGGTGCCTGGATTTTCCGACGACCGGTTTACACTATACATACAGCTACAGAGCAGTAATGTCAAACGGGTTCATATCATTTACACAAACACCCAGTCGGCCCTACGGTCCTGGTACGAAATGGGAATATTAATTCAAGCATGCTTAGTTCTGGCTGCGACCCCTTCAATTAAGCGGGCCCATGAAGCGTCGAGTTCACCGCCAGGGGGCCTATTCTGGAAGTCGGTAACCTATTCAGATTGATTTTTGCTGTATTGTTGTTGTTTAGCTGTGTTGATAAATTTTATGTAATTTAAAACATATGAATGAATACTCTGCTTGCTGTGCTTTGTAAGCGAATTTCTTAAAGAAACTTACGTCATACTAATGTGACCAAACAATGTTACGACACGAGTACTACAAAAATTTAGTTGTCTCACTAGCGGCCGCAGGCGATGTGTCTGCGTTAACTTTAGTTCTTAGAAAATCCCTCAGCGGGATACAAGTATCCGATGTCTCTTTTCAGGTTACAAGTCGTCTCTGTGAAAATTTCAGGTAAATCCATTAAGCCGTTTCTGCATAATTCAGTAATAAATAAACAAAACTTACAAACTTTCTCATTCATAACATTAGTAGGAAATAGGATACTGCCACGTTGTTGATGCTCCGCCATCTGAAAAAGATATATAATGCCTCTAATGTATGTTTTAAACTAAGTGGTTGTTGTTGATATGTTATTAAATTTGACGTGTTCGCATATTAGTAATGGAAGTATAAAGTTCTTAGTGGCAATAAAATTATTTATGGTAAAAATGGTACATGACTCACACGTTACCTACCCCTACCTTATCTCTTACCGATCGTCACAGAACAACACCCAAAGGTAGTGTTATATCGCTGTTATCTTCTGTAATGGCCGTCATGGGCGTTCATGTAATTTGATCAAACAAGCTAGTTCAAGGCTGGCTGGAGTGGGCTGGATGAGAGTGGCAGAAAATCGGGAGCAGTCGCTTGCATTAGGGGAGGCTTATATCTAGCAGTGGACGAGCATGGGTTGATGATGATGATGAATCTAGTTCAAACAGTTTAATCAAACTGGCATAAATATGTGTTGGAAAATTTGATCAAAATAAGTTGACAATTGACATGAAGAAATAAAAACCCATTTGGTCTAACTCTTTGAAACATTTTATTTGATCAAATAACTTGAATGTCTATGGCGCTATAAGGTGGGCTCTTCAATTAGAGTGTGAAATTTGATAAACTTACTCTACTCCTGAGTTAGACTTTCTGCGCATCAAGCATCGTAGCTAGATTTATTATTACCCAAAGTTACAAAAACATTTGCTATTTTTTATTTGCACAAAGAAAAACCAAAAATATTTAATGTACTTTTTAAATTGCCAGCAACTTTGGGTACGTTCTACGGATAATTCAGAGTAGCCCCTCATCCAACTCCACTTAACACCGTCAGAATTTTTAGATAGCTATAGATACAGTAGTTCGTTTGTAGCCGGAAATTCGAAAACGCTCACAATACTCGCCACTCTTTGTACTATTTGGTAAACAACAACATTGCCTCGTCTAATGCTGTCTTGCCTACTAGATTTATAACTACTTTTCCAATTTCATTTGTTTTGACAGTAATTATAACTAAGATATTTCACCCATAAACAAAACAAGTTTTTAATGGGTTAGATGCACTAAGTTCATTTATTTATTGAAGTTACGCGTACTTTACTCCTGTAAAGGCGTTTTTAATAATAAAAACGCGTTCCTACGCGTCGTCTGAATAATGTTTTTTTCAAAAAAGTCATTATTCTAACCCCTTTAAAACTTCATTTATTAAATGAGTGATGTGAATGAAAATCTAACATGCAAATATTTCGTCCTTATTACAATTTTGTCATTGCGAACGTAAATTTATAATATTGTCGTCTTAAACTTCTTCGATATGGAAAACATTATTAGCGATACACAACACACTTAGAAAGTCACTTGATAAGCATTACGTAACAAATAAAAAGTACTCTACTTTCTGTGATTAGTATTTTTTTTATTAAGATGACATAGAAACCACTAAAGAACCCAATACTTTTCCGGAATCAAAAGTATCCTATGCCTCTTGCCACGTCATTACTTGTCTGTGTGTAAAATAACATCTAAATCAGTTCAGCCGTTGTTGCGCGATTAAGTAACAATAATACAAACTTTCACATTAATAATAATAGTAGAATAACAGTAAAAAAAGCTTATTTGCAAAAATATTGATTAAAATTACCAGCTGTTGGTTCTTTGCTTTACTTCTGATTAGCCTCGGGAAAAAAATCTAAGTAAATCCCCCACGCATCCGGAAAAATTCGAACGCAATCAGGAAAACAAATTTTCATTATTCCCGCTAACATAGCAAACGTTCGTTAAAAATGGGGCAAATTTCACAGTGCCTTAATCAAATCAGCGATAATCGGAGCGAGAAACATGACTCGTTAGTGCGCTGCGGTTGGGCCTTTCGGTGAGATTAGGTTTGAAGGCGTCGCTTCAACTCCCATAAACCAGGATATTGAGTTTTTTTTATTTATCCATAAATAAATGCGGATATTTGTCGTTCAATGAAAAAGGCTTCACCGTCGTAATACAACGTGAAAGGAAGATCATCAGAGTCCAGTTGGCGAATTTAATTCACTTCAACTCCTGTTGTAACTTATTATTTTGTGCTCCGATTGACGTCTCGTGATAAAACCAAGATTACTTTGAGCAATTGTTAAAGAAAGAAAGAAGGAAAAACGTTTAAATAAGAAGATATCCAATAAATTTTGCTTAGCAATACCTACTTTTTATTTGAAACTTCAAATTTATCAATCTAGAAATCTGTCATGATTATGACTTTTTTTGTAAAGAAAGAAAACATTTGATTGGCTTACACAGCATACATTAAAAACAAAACAGAAAAAAAACATGACGACAAAGAAAATGAAAAAACAACAAAACTAATTTAAAGTAGTGCCGTGCAGGGCCAACAGGTAGTACTTTCATAATACTACAGCAGCGCTGATTTTCAGCCAGCCAGAATTGAACATGACGTTCGAAGGCCAAACAGAATGCGAATAATTATTGAATATTAAAAAGAAATAATAATAAAAAAAAATCAAAAAAATTTTTTGCTCCATTAAAAATATATAAACAATAATAAAAAAATATTCATCATCATCATCATATCAGCCGCATGACGTCCACTGCTGGACATAGGCCTCCCCCAAGGATCTCCACAACGATCGGTCCTGCTCTGCCATCCAGCGTTTTCCCGCGACCTTCACCAGATCGTCGGTCCACCTTGTAGCGGGTCTTCCCACTGAGCGTCGTCCGGCACGCGGTCGCAATTCGAGAAACTTTCCGCCTCAACGGCCATCGGTTCTCCTCGCTATGTGTCCCATCCACTGCCACTTCAGCTGGGCTATTCTTCGAGATATGTCGGTGACTTTAGTTCTCCTACGGATCTTGTCATTTCTGACTCGATCACGCAGGGAAACACCAAGCATAGCTCTCTCCATTGCCCGCTGGGCGACCTTGAGCCGTCCTACGAGACCCATAGTAAACGACCACGCCTCACTACCATAGGTCATCACTGGCAACACACACTAGTTAAAGACTTTCGTCTTAAGGCACTGAGGTATTTTGGACGCGAAGATGTTCCGCAGCTTCCCGAACGCTGCCCATCCGAGTTGGATTCGACGAGAGATCTCTTTCTCGAAGTTGGACTTACCTAACTGGATTGTGTGTCCTAGGTAAACGTAGTGGTCAACAACTTCAAGTGTAACGTTCCCAACATTAACTGGAGCGGGTGCAACATGGGCGTTGGACATGATTTTCGTCTTGTCCATGTTCATCTTAAGACCCACTCGCTGGGATGCGTCACTGAGATGCTCGAGCATGGTGTTCAGGTCTTTCAAGGTCTCCGCCATTAGGACTACGTCATCGGCAAATCGAAGGTGTGTCAGGTACTCGCCGTTGATGTTAACGCCGAGTCCTTTCAAGTCCAGATGGTTAAAAATATCCTCCATCGCAGCAGTGAACATTTGCGGAGATATAACGTCTCCCTGTCTCACCCCTCGCTGTAGTTGGATAGGATTACAGCTCTGATTCTGTACTCAGACCGACATAGTGGCGTTTTGGTATAGGTACTTTAACACTTCGATATACCTGTAGTCCACTTGGCACCTCTGGAGACTGCAGCACCGCCCAGGTCTCGATCGAATCGAAGGCCTTCTCATAGTCCACAAACGCTAAGCAAAGTGGCCGATTATACTCTTCGGTCTTCTGTATAATCTGCCGCAGCGTATGGATGTGGTCTATGGTACTAAAGCCTTTTCGGAAACCGGCTTGTTCGGGAGGCTGGAAGTCGTCGAGCCTGCGAGCGAGACGATTTGTAATGACCCTCGAAAACAGCTTGTAGATATGGCTCAGAAGCGAGATGGGGCTGTAGTTCTTCAGTAGGGTCTTATCGCCCTTTTTGAAGAACAAAATCACCTCGCCTTCGGCGTTTTGCCCTGGTGGATGATGGAGTTGAGGAGCTTCTGGAGGACTTTAAGTACCGGCGTACCGCCCGCTCTCAGAAGCTCTGTTGTGATTCCGTTATATCCCGCCGCCTTGTTGTTTTTAAGCTGTTTGAGGGCAATTCTAATCTCATACAGGCTGACGTCCGGGATACCCTCGGTATAATGTCGGGTAAGCTTGGCTCTAGGATCTCGAGCGCTGCTTTCGCCTGGTGTTCTGCTGGAATATAACTGCCTATAGAAACTCTCAATCTCCCTCAGGATTTCAGGAGTCGATGAAATGATACTACCGTCCTCAGTTTTCAGCCTCGTCAGTTGACTTTGCCCAATAGACAGATCTCTAGCGAACACTTTGGAGCCTTTGTTTCGCTCTATGGCCTCTTTAATACGCTCGGTATTAAAGTGGCGAAGGTCGCTCGTCAACGACTTCGAGATCTGTCTATTAAGCTGTCTATAACGAAGGGCATCCGCTGAGTCCTGTAGTCTCATTTCATGTCTCTTATCCATGAGTTCGAGTGTGTATGCGGAGAGTTTCTTTAATTTGATACGGCGGGTTTTAAAGTGTTTAGACCCTACCTTATGGACAGTATCCACCACCAGGTCGTTCAGATCATCCACGTCTATGCTGTTATCAAGGTACTCGAAGCGGTTCTGAAGCTCGAGCTGAAAGCGCTCGGGGTTTTGAATTTGGGCTGGCACCGGTCGCAGCGTTGATTTTATCAGTCGCAATCTTTCAAGCTTAACCTTGATATTCAATGTGCCTCTTACCATGCGGTGATCGCTTCCTATCTTAACAGCGTTGATCACTGAGACATCATAGAATATTTGCTTCTTCGTCGACATGATAAAATCAATCTCATTTTTGACCTTGCCGTCGGGACCTATCCAGGTCCATTTGCGGGTCGGGGCTTTCTGAAGAAGGAGTTCATCATATAGATGTTCTCCCTCTCCATAAAGTCCGCCAGCATCCGGCCCCTGTCGTTCCGTTCCGTTCCGTTTGTTTCGCTTCATATGGGGGGGTTTTGCCATAATCGCCACGCTTGGCAGGCGGGTTGGCGATCGCAGTATACCGGTTCGCATAAGGAGATGCTGCTGCTCATCTCCTTAGGTGAAGTGAAGTTTCCCTTAGTCGCCTCTTACGACACCCACGGGATGAGTAGTGCTATTCTATTCTAGGCCGGCACTGCACGGCAAAAAAATATTAATATTCATAATTAAAACTACATTACACTAATGCCATCCAAGCAAAAGAAAGACACACTACTATTAACTATTTATTGCGGGTGTAATAAAACACAGCGATTCATACACCTTCATTATTCAATCTCCGTATTACCTATACTTCATTACGCGACCGTCCAGCTAAGAATGCCCCCACTCGCCACGTGCATATCACCATCTTGAATACACACTATTCGAATAATGCAAGTTAAACAACTTAATTTAAATAAATAAATCTCAAATAAACTTCTTTACAATGACAAACCTTACGCGTGCAGGCGGTGAAATTATAGTAACAAAAGGGGTAATTTCTAAAACTTTATCATAATAATAAATGAAATAATGCAAGCAAAGCTTTTCATTTCGCAATCTCATTTCAAAATCATGTAGATAACCTACCTATCTACGTACGACGTTTTGTTATTTTCCGATAGCTGACGAAATTGCTAGCTTAAAGTTTATAATAAAGAGGAAATCCTTTCAATTCAGCTGTAAATTGAGAGAAATGTATCAGAACGCCTAGTCTCACTCTTCCGAGCGTTATAATTAGGATTCTAACTTCATTTTCACTAAGAAGCACGAGTTTTTAATGTTTACAATTTGACTAGTCGGTTTTCCAATAAAACGTACAAAAATCTCATAATCAATTCCAAAACGCATTACTGCGTACGTTTAGAATTGGAATTGTTCCAAAAGTTTTGATTGAACCACTTCCTTGCTCCACAAATCTTCCGAATCCCATTTCTTTATATTATCGATGAAATGATCTTAAAAAGGCAGCCTTATGATCCATATAATTCGAATTAATCTTCATCCAGACGAACTACTGCCTAATTACATTTATATAAATTTCAGATTGATATTTAGAATTGAAGTCGAATTTGTATATTTTTTTATGTTATGAAGATAGCAAATAATCGTATAGTCCATTTGATGGTAACCGGCCACCATAGACTATATAGACTCTTGCGATACCAAAAATATTATTCGCGCCGTAGTCTACTCTGACCCAAACCCCTACCCCGTGGAGCCGTAGAACCTAACTCACCGACTGAAACACAATAACACCAAAAGGTAGTATTTTTTTATAAATTCCTGCAGGTCACCAATGACGTATTCTTCGTTATTAATAATAACTAGCAAACCAGTGAACCAAATGTTCACCAAAACAAAAAAAAAAAATGTATTTAATTAATTGAGAACTTCGGAGATTTTGTGTGGTTTCGTTTGAAATTCGTGATTTCTCGAAAACCGGAAGTGCTACGTTACTCAAATCCGGTTTGTAGTCTTATCAGACTATTCTTAACTTATAACTTAAACATTCTCTTTATCTATCTCTTACGGTTTGGCCGCTGAAACAGCACCACAGACGGACGGACGGACGGACTTGTCTAATAGATAAGAGATAATCTATATATATTTCTCTCAAGAAGGTTTACGTTGACTGACATGATAAAGTACAAAGTATAAACAAATAATTTAACCTTTCCCGAGACTGGTATCTGCACTAGGTTGTGAAAGCTGCCTTACAGATCACAACGCTCCCTTCATACTACACTTTAGTATTCAATTAGCTCATATGTTTTTTTTTTCACGAGAGAATGAACGATATAATATACCTTAATTAATGACTAATTTAACGTTACTAATAACTAATTTGTGTGTATCTACGCGGGGGTTTGAGCGTGTGTATGTTTGTGCGTGGGTGTGACTGCGTGGGTGTAGGTTTGTGTGTGCGTGTGTGTGTGTATATAAGCTTGCATGTGGTGCGTGTGTGTATGTAATGCATACACATTTGCCATACAAACTCCATTAAATCGAAAATCAGATATTTTTTAGTTATTTTTCTAAGAAAAAACTCACTGAATCTTAGTGTAAGTGTAACACATAAGAAGCGTAACGATCCAAGTTTTAATGGCAGCATACACCCGTATCACGTAATTCCGCTTTTAACACCAAAACAGTTAAAGCAGTTTCAACTTGCTTAATTATCTTTTAGATCCATTTTCATTGTTGGCGAAATGGGTTTGTGTACTATAGACATTTGCCTGATGAGAAAAAATATTTGCACAAATATAAATACTCAAAATTAAAATCTGCGCTTGAATTAAAATAATAGTGTTAACATATTTGTTTCTTAGGTTTTCACGCACATCACTCATTAAATAAAACTAGTTTTAACGGGTTAATACACGAAAGTTTATTTATTTATTGACGTTTCGCAGCCTTTTCAGGTATGCATCGTCAGAATAATGATTTTTTATTGCATTTTGTCGAGCTACCTTCGAAAGACTTTTATTGAGCGTTCGCGATTTGTGATTCGAGCGTTGCGAAACGTCAATAAATAAATGAAGTTTCGTGCATTAACCCGTTAAAACTAGTTTTATTATTGTTAAATTAGTATTTTGAATTTCTAGACTGGCAGAAAAATTATATTACCGGCTCAATTTACGCGAATCACACTTACTCGTACATAAATGCATGATGGACACGAAGTCATTCAACTTAACATTTGGAAATCAGCATTAAAAATGAATCTGCACAAAAAACACTGAATTATTGATTTAGCAGTTTAAGCATAACAGTTAGAGTTACATTAGTAAATTTTAACATCATCATCATCAGCCTATTAATATCCCCACTGCTGGGGCACACGCCTTTCCTATGGATGGAATAGGGAGATTGGGACGCCGTGAGCGACCCACCACGTAGGCCTTCCAGATACAGTGAGGATCAGTTGCCTTCCGAAGCACGGAGGAGCTTGAGATAATAAATATTTGGTCACCCTTCCAGTGACCGACCACTGCGAAAGTTGCTTAACTTCAACGATCGCAGCCAAATGCGCTAACATCTTGCGCCATCGAGCTCCTCATCGCTTTCCTCCTCGCTCAAAATTTGGTATAGATTTTTGTAACTTTGCTATTTTGCGAAATTTTAATAAGATTTAATAGTTGTTTCCCAAGAGATACAACGCCGTGGAACTTTATTATAAGTGTGCATGATGATTGTATCCGACGATTCCGAGTCCGATTTAGTTTCACCAAACTAATCTAAAACTTTACACGCGCTAACTTCGTGTTTGTGTGTACATTAGATGATATGACAAAGTTATGTTTCGCAAGTCACATATCGTCGGTGTTTGCTAACCCCGTGCGGATTTCGGACTAAATATTTTACCTGCGCGACCACCCCTCCTGAACATTAGGCCCTTTTGGAATTTACATTAATTACACATTAGGATTCTGAATGGCATAATTAACGGGCGTCATACACCGGCGTTCGCGTAGCTCTTATTTTTTGGTGTATTTTTTTCTATCATGTCGTATTTAATATTTAGATGGGTACGGTAGGTCGTATATTCTGTTAGAATCGAGCATCTGTATAGGGGAATCTCATTTTGCAAATTACTTCAGTTTTTCCTGATAATACCTCTGCCCACCTGATTATTGTGAGGTAAGTGGAATTGAAGAGCTCGATGGCGTAAGTGATTAGCGCGTTCGGCTGCGATCGTTGAAGATAAGCAACTTTGGCAGTGGTCGGTCATTGGATGGGTGACCAAAAATTTACTATCTCGAGCTCCTCCGTGCTTCGGAAGGCACGTTAAGCCGTTGGTCCCGGCTGCATCTGCAGTCGTTGACACCCACCAATCCGCACTGGCCCGTGGTGGGTCATGGCCCAATCTCCCTATTCCATCCATAGGGAAGGCCTGTGCCCCAGCAGTGGGGACAGTAATAGGCTGATGATGAAGTGGAGTTCAGTGTGAAACAGCTATGTTACAGAAAAATAAAACCTCATCTTACTCATTATAGAGCCCCGAGAAACTCTGGAAATTTTACTCATCGATAGAATCATATCACTAGTAAAGGTAAAGTATTTTCATTGCGGTCTTCTATAAGAGATTGAGTGGAGATTACTTAAGATAAGCTTGCAATTCGAAGAAATAATCATTCAGTTCTACCCATCCTTTTGTAAGGTTTCCCGGGTGTGAGGAAACTCATCCTTTTGATGAACTTTATTTAAGAATGCTACCAAGTAAACAATTAATAGATGTGTGAAGTGGATTTCTCATCCGTTTTAACGATGTCGCTATTATTGGTGGACAAGGCACCGAATTCTATCCACAACCAGTTCAATGAAGGTAGCCAGTCGTATAAGTATTTTCTTAACTTTATGTCAACCGATCTCGAAAGTTGAGGACTAACTACAAGAAGCATCGCTTAGTCATAAGAATCAAGTTACTCTTGTACTAGTGTAGTTGTAGTGTACTACTTCAATTGATGATACTGCAATGGACGAGCTCTGGGGTTTGTTTGCATACTTTCTTGATTTTCTCTAAGCTTGGCTATTTGTTTGCCACTGTAAATTATAACATCTTCACAATTTTCATTAGGCTTTAGGAAAAACAATGAAATCAAAGCCCATAATCACCTAACCGAAGAGTAAAACACAATACACAATAAAGTTATGAAATGAGCTCCCCTCCACAGTGTTTCCCCAGTGCTTAAGCATGATCCTCTTCAAACGAAGCCTCAAAAGAGTGTCCCACGAAAGACAGTGGCACGACTGTGTCAGTTTCACTGGCATTGCTCATGCCCATAAGCGACGGTGTCCACTTAACATCAGGTGGGCCGTCTGCTCAACTGCCTTCAAAGGCAATAAAAAAACCGTCTGCATATAAAAAATGTAATAGGACGGGAGTTATCATAAGGGTTCATAAAATGCTAACGAACAAATGATAGGTTGCAATAAAAACGTTTTCTCAAACTCCGACATATAAACTTGACATATAAATAGGGTCTTCAAATTGGATACGCCATTTCATGTTTTATTACTGCTGTTTATGTTTTGGAAGTCGTAAAAATAAAAATAGTTTCGTGTCCGAGAATTACGGTGGCTGTACATAAAAAAAACATGGTTATTATCAATATAATCTTGTGGAATGCAAGTCGGACTTGGTGGCAGCTCGTAAAAGTTGTTTCTAACGAATTTCCTCGGCAGAATATTGCTGCGATAGAAAATATCCAATATATCCGTACTAACATATTTATACTTGGATAATTATGTTCACGCCAAGTAACCCTTGTTGAGTTTCAATAACAACTAAGGTACATCAGTAAAACCCCAAATATGCGAAAAGTTCGGACCAATCGTCATACCCTGCCTAACCAACACTACAATATCACATCGGACGGAAATGCCCGCAGACATTATTTAAGTACCTAATTATGTAACAAACATAGTATAACACTCGCATTCGCCTACCCTGACCCGATTCCCTACTCCTAGAAACTTTTTTGATCTTAAGAAAAAAAAGTATCTAGTAATGGTGTTATTTGACTACTGCTTTCTTAAAGTGGAGGGTTATTTCCCCCAAATGACATGAAATTCTCACGCCTCACTGCATTTGAAAGTTAATAATCTAAAATAAATCCATATTCGTTATAATAAAGCTAGCAAGAGGAAAAATTTATGCTTCCCAGTTCAGTTATTAAGTTATTATGTCTCAAAAGATTTTAATGTTCATTAAGCGAACAAATTTTCTGAGGTAGAGGGAAGACTGTAAAAAGCATGGAGGATAGGTAATTTGATTTAATGTAATAATGAATAAGGAAAACATATTGCGGCGATTTCGAAAAAATTAGTACACAATTATATAAAATGTTTCCCTAATTTTCGTTTATTTTATAAATTTCTTCCGATTGATTCGCACCGATAAAAAGTAATTCTGGGGTAAAGTTAGATGGGTCAGATTTTTCTTTTCAAAAAAGTCATCGCCTTCCTGTTAATGGCCCCCACTGCTGGGGCACAAGCATTCTCTATGGATGGATAAGGAGATTGGTCCATGAACTACCACGCGGGCCCAGTGCAGATTGGTAGGTGCTAACTACTGCAGATGCAGCTCTCAGTATCAACGTCTTAACTTGCCTTCCAAAGCACGGAGAAGCTTGAGATAATAAGATTTGGTCACTCATCCAGTGATCGACCATTGCGAAAGTCACTTAACTTCCACAATCGCAGGCCGAAGTAGCTGTGCACTTGCAGTATCGAGCTCCTCATTGGTATGAGTCTACTTTCATTCAAATGTTAATACTTGTAGAATTAAAGAGCGTTCAAAACGCTCGTCTACCAATAACCGACCTCTCAAGTCGTGAGCCCAGACAGTGACTCGCCACATCATTCCACACTTTAATCCCACCTGCTTTAAAATAACGACGTTATATTATAATCCCGTGATAACCAAGCACCATTTAGTTTAAGCCACTCCCAGCGAATGATACATGAGGTTCGTGGACCACGGATTTTATATAATTTTAGATAGAACTATAATATTTCATGGACAGTAACATTGATATAATCGAAATGATATTATACCCTTATTCCTTAATGAAGTTGTCAAAACAGTTTTTAAAATTTTCATGATTCATGTTGTACTTAAGGCCTTTTAATGTTAAGGAAACTGCATCAATCTTGATCAAAGGTCAATCAAATATCAAAGAAATAGATTAAGTTTATTACAGATTAATATCAACCCCTTCGCATTATTTTTAAAGCAGCATTTTTTTCATCATTTTTAGCGTATCGCATTACATTTTAAATTCTTATTCAATCAAATACAGTTAGTATTAAAATACAGTTCTCATTAACAAGCATCGGTGGTTCAGTGGTAGAAAGCTCGCCTGCTACGTGAGCGGCCTGGATTCAATTCCCAGCCGAGGAAGGAATTTTTCATTATTGATTTTAAAATAAATCACATGAATCCTGGTTTCATAGAACTACACCATTTTTTTTCGAGGAGCTCGATGGCTCAAGTGGTAAACGCGTTCGGCTGCGATCGTTGAAGTTAAACAACTTTCGCAGTGGTCGGTTATTGGATGGGTGACCAAAAATTTACTATCTCGAGTTCCTCCGCGCTTCGGAAGGCACGTTAAGCTGCAGTCGTTAGCACCCACTAATCCGCACTGGGCCCGCGTGGTGGGTCATGGCCCAATCTCTCTATTCCATCCACAGGGAAGGCCTGTACCCCAGCAGTGGGGACATTAATAGGCTGATGATGATGATGATGATGATGACACCATTTTTTTTTCTATAGCCCTCCATACTATGTTTTCACTTGCATTTATAAACATTTTCACGTGTCCACAATACAGTAGATTTATCTCCGTACGTCTTGTGGGGAAAACAAAATGTGCACAAGAGTGCCGTGTAATCTCGTTTACACCGTGTGTTAAGAGCTCCGTGAGTTATAGCCTTATAACATTGTAAACAAACCACGTGCATATTAAACAGCGGCGACGGTATAAAATGAATAAACGCAATAGAGTAACATCTCACAAACACAATATGTATGACAAAATATGTACAATCGAGTAGTATTAGTGAATACAATGAACTTATACATACTCGCGAACTTGTGCCGACGACCAAGTTTTGAGGTTGTGTTTTTTTTTCGACATTTAAGATGTCTGCCAATAAATACTGCTGACAGGATGTGTCTGGTAGTATCAATTTTAAATTGATTAACATATTTTCTACAAAAAAAGTCATAATTAGTCTTCGGACTGTATGTTCGGTAAAGTGAGTAAATTTTTTACGTACCTGTACCACCTAATTTGAGATTAAAATCCAAACTTTGTAAACATTAACAAAAAGAAAGGGTTGATAACCTCAAATGTCAACCCAATGTCACTTTAAGTTGCGTACAAAAACTCAATTTTTAAAACTTCGGAAACTCGCTAAAAACAAGGTACATGGTAACAATCCGGTCACTTGGTACCTATGCCATTCTGAAAATCCACATGTTTGAAACTGAAACTTAAGCTGGGACCTTTGTCAGTTTAAAACTTCGGAAAAGCTCGAAACTCGATATCTGTGGAGTTCCATTAGATAGCCACCGCAAACATGGCTGACCCACATACAGCCGGTATCGACTACCGACGGAATTTGCAATCTCGCAAGTTTCCAGAAAATTAATACTCTATTTCTTATCTTGTCTTAATAGAACGGAAAACTATACCCAAACCACTATCTTTTTTTCGATTACGTGTCACAACACGTTTTATAGCAGCTGAAATATAAAAATCATTTAAGTTTATAACTGATAAGCATAACAGAACAGGGGGCCAATCGCCTAACTGGATTGCTTTGGAAAACGCTTTCGCTTACGATTTCATTTTGTTATTTCTAGCCCCCTGAGGTTTTCAAATGCCTCGCGCTCTTTTTTTTTCTTTTGCATTGGTAATAACAATGTTAAAGAAAATGAGCGTGAGGTATTTCGGCGGTTAGAAATAACAAAATGAAATCGTAAGCGATAGCGTTTTCCAAAGCAATCCAGTTAGGCGATTGGCCCCCTGTTTTTTATTAGTCGAATAGCATTTACCTACTGCAAATTAAAAGTTTAATAAAAACTAGTCAAGTGGGAGATTTACTTACGTTGAAAGGGTTCCGTTCGCATAAATTAAATATTTTTAAACCTAACTCATATTTGTTTGTGTTAACTGCAGATAGAATAGTCCACTATAAATTGGCACGAAACTATTCACTTAGTACGTACTTTGAGAGTGCCAGTTTATATTGGACGTACGTACTTTTAGAGTGCCAGTTTATATTGGACGTTAAGAAACCAAAACCATACTATAACTTCCAAGGCATTCCTGTAATCTACAAGCTTAGAGCTACATACCATTTTTATTTTATTTTAGACACAGTAGTTGCGAACATAAGGCAGGTACAGGTCAATTTTCATGATATTTCTTAAATATTTTATAAACTATTCTTTTTAAAAATAATATATAAAAAATATGATTGAATATTCACACTGAGCCCTTTCATTTGCTATATTACACGGCACATTTGGCTAAATTCAATGTTTAATTTTCTCACTCACCCCACAAAAGTAACTTTATATTCTGAAGTGGTCTGGTGGCTCCAGACGGAGAGGAAACGCCCCCTAAGGGGAGATGCCATCCCCTTGGAATACCATTAGAGGCACTCGCCAATTCTTGGATTGAGGTCCCTTTAGGTTCTCGCCGTCTCCAACCCCGGTGATGCTGTAAAGATCGTCTGCAAGCAACATCATACAAAATAATAAAATAAAACAGTACCAAAAAAGGTAGTGTTATTTAACTGTTGTCTTTTATTTCAATTCGCGTTAGTAATCCGCTACGGGCTTGATGCCGCAAGTGCTTGGCGCGTTCGGTCTGCGATTGCGGATATTTAGCAACTTCGCAATACCCAGTAATCGGATGGGTGATCAAAAATGTATTATTTCGAACTCCTCCCTGCTTTGAAAGGCATGTCAAGCTGTTGATGTTGGTTGCATGTGTAGTTGTTATCACCCACCAATCCGCACTGGGCCCACTTGGTGTATCATGGCCTAATCACCCCATCCTATTCATATGGAAGGCCTGTACCCTAGCTGGGATATTAATAGGCTAATGATGATAATAAATAGCTCCTATAAAAATAAAAAAGGTTGGAAAAAATATTTATGGCAGAGGTAGGTAGGTATTATTAAAAAAGTGCTGAATTATCAAGATCTTATTTGTGTGGCCAAACTGTCTAATAAATCAATGGGAGGGCAAAGTTCTGACAAACAGATGTTGCCGTTGGACCCCCGGGTGTCCGAGGTGTCAAGTCAATAGAACGTACAAATTTATGGGACCTAAATATATCATAGACGGTGAAACCGTTATCCTGCGTAGATAGGAACTGTAATGGTAACACTTTTGACTCTTTATGTTTCTGCGAATTGTTTTATTGAAGGAATAAGTAAGGGAATATGTGTAGGTATATATATGTATATAAAAATTGTGTATGCTATATTCATAGACTTCAAAAAAGCTTTTGATACCCTTGGTTATGAGGAATTATTGCAGTCCATGCAGAAGTGTGGAATCAGAGGGCCAGTAATCTCATGGTTTAGGGAGTACTTAAGAGAGAGAAAGATCATAAAGGTGTGTGTATGTGGAAAGGAAAGCAAGGAATTAATATATATTAAATCTGGTCTACCTATTGGCTCTGTGTATGGACTGGTAGAATATATAATGCATGTTAACAGTATGCCTAATGTTGTAAAAAAATGCATGTCGTACATGTACACAAATGATTCATGCATTACATATAGCGACACCGACAAAAGTAATATTCAAAAAGTTAAACAAGATGAATTTTGTCAATATACCTATAATTCGTTGCCCCACGACAAGGATATAATCATAAATATCAACAAAACAAAGTGTATTTGTATATTTTCTCCATATATAAAAGATGAGAATATTGATATACGCATAACCAGTTAAGACTGCTTGTACAATAAAAAACTTAACTGCAAATGTGCACATCTCGAATATTGTGTCCTCTTATAAATATTAAGGATTAAATGTTGATAATCACTTTAGTTGGAACTTGCATATTAAATTAGTTTCTTATAAATTACAATCAATTTTAGGAAAATTACACAATATAAAATATACCGTTACCAGGGGCATTACGAGTATGTGTATTCTCTATTACGCGCTAACAGATTCAATAATTTCTATGGTCATACATATCCCATGCATTTAAATAAAATGAAGTCACTACAAATAAGGTTGCTTAAGCTTTTAATATCAATAAAGGAAAAAATGAACTCAAAGGCAACAATGAAAAATTATTTCAAATTTGTAAAGTACTACCAAGAGAGGCAAAAGTAAAGGTCGCAATTTTAACTGAACAATATGACAAATATGACTAAAATAGAAAAAGAATACACATACGCTACCTGTCAATCCAAGAAGCTGTGACTAGTTGTTCCGAAATATAAAAAAATATTCGATTTGCGTGAACTTAGCACATAATTTTTTTAATTTCCCAGCAGATCGAAATTAAATGTGAGTTCTTTTCGCATGCAGCAGAGTTCTATAGTTTCCGATACTTTTTAGAAATAGTTCTGGCATTTTGACAAATGAAAAATGACAATTAAAAAAATGGCCTGCTAATTTCCGGTATCATATCATTTTGTAGAAAATCGAAAACAAATGTGAGTTCTTTGCGCATGCAGCTGAGTTCTATAGCTCCTGATAATTTTTTGAAATAGTTCTGGCGTTTTTCGCAAAAAATTACAATTAACAAAATGGTCTGCTAACTTCCCGTAGCATATCATTTTGCTTATTATAATCTAAAACAAATGTGAGTTCTTTTCGCATGTAGCTGACTTCTATAGTTCCTGATACTTTTAGAAATAGTTCTGGCGTTTTTACGCGAAAAATAATCAATCAATCAAATCAATTAATAAAATGGTCTGCTAACTTTCCGTAAGTGGTAGGTTGGTTAAAGCTTTGTTGTTTGTTAAACAAGTAGTTATAATGTTAAATTACAAAAGAAAAAAAAACATGTAGTGATAGTGATAATATAATGATGCTTAAAATCTATTATCTGGAATATCGCCTAGAATATCAGGTTTAATAACGACATCCTCATAGGCTTAACAATAATAATACTTAGTTCTCAGAGACCGCATGCACCACACTGTATTAATTATTTGTGCTACTTTGGCATATTTAAATTGGCAGATTATATTATTTACGTGATTTTTAACTAATTTTCTTCAAAATAAAATTAACCACATTGGAAATTCCTCCATGTCCTCCATTTGGGACAACTTCGTGCAACCCTTATGTTATTCTGCCGCGCTCGAGTTAATCCTACAATCCACGCTTTGACTCCCCTTCAATAACTATAAGGCCTGTAAGGTGATGGCAGTGGACTAATATAGGTATATTTCTGCGACATTGGCTAACTTTATGATGGAGGACTCTTTTTACACTTAATACCAAAAAGTGTGAAGTTATTTGTTGCACCTCGTATAAAAAAAACGATTGCATACATCATAACTTTTTTTCTTTCCTTGAAATAGCTACAAGTTTTATATCGATATTTATTTTAAAAATACAGGCACAGGCATTCGATCGGAAGCTATCACCTATCACCCAATCTTTATCATACGGAGGCATTCAATATTCCGACGGCACTGAGTTGGGATCGACATAGGTTGGAGATATCTCATCCTTTTAACTTTTACGCTTTCCGTGAAAGATATTCCACATTTCTAGATAAGATAGTGCGATTTTGTTAACTATATTTTTAGGTATTACCTGCATGATTATTAAAAATAAATATAAATGATCCTATTAAAATACAACATTGTAACCTAATCTAACCCTTATGCACGGCCCAGAAATCAGAAATCAATATATCTTTATTCAAATTGGATGTATAGTACAACACTTTTGAATCGTCCAAACATTTTTTTCCCTACCACTCGTACACATTCTGTACATATTTTTTAGCTGCGGAGAAAAACGAGCGAAAAACTCCACAACATTAAAAGCATAATGTAACAACATTTACAAATCATTATGTTGTTACAACGTCAATACAATCATGATTTATTTAATATAGAAAATCTGTTGGAATGATTGGAATAGTTCAAACCCAAGCATTTTTGTCTGTAATATTATCAGACACTTTGTAACAAGCTTTTTTAATAAGTGCTTCTTTTATACTATCTTTGAATTTATTTATGCTTAACTCTTGGATATTGCTTGGGACTTACTTGTATAAGTGAACACAAAGACCTTTAAATGAATTATTGATTTTGTGAAGCCTAGTAGCAGGTAATAGTTATTTATTATACAAGAGTGGAAAGTTCCTTTTTAACCGCGTGCTCGATTTGGATGACCGAGCAAGCGAAGGATTCTAAAGTTGAATCACGAGCGCAGCGAGTGATTCTAAATTAGAATCCTGAGCGTCAGCGAGGGAAACAAACGAACACAAGGTGAAAAATCTTTCCACTCGAGTGCAATACGTAACTTTTCATCCCACCTCAGCGAGGAAATGACAAAATGAAAAAGAAAACAATTTATAATGACAAAATATTTAAGCAATAAAACGTGAAAAACTAGAATGGCGCGAAGCACGCAAATAAAACAAAGAAACCAAGAAGGTTCCAAATTTAAATTTTTTCACAATTTAAAAAGTTCTAATCATAAATTTGGCACCATAGAGGTTACATTAAATAGGTTTAATGACGTTTTGAATTTACAATTATATTGAGTACTCATTATATGTGATGTTCTAAATTCAAATCTACTTTGCCGCTCAAGCGAATAAAATAGAATTTTCCAGCCAGATTTCGAAGCGCAAAATTACACTTTCCGAGGTGGTGGGATGAAAAGTTAATTTATTTTTGTTTCTTGTATTAAGTGTGTGAACATCATTGTTTTTAAGAAACAAATTAATATTTATTCTTACAAGTAATAAATTTTCGTAAATGTATTGTGATGCGACCGTCATTATACCAAATTCTTTAAACCTATCTCTTAAGGAATCCATAATCCATGCTTTAGGTTACGAGTTGTATTTTTTCTGATAATTTTCAATTTTTTGTGCATCATTCAATCTCCTCCTCTGTCTTTGTTTTGCCCAACTGAATACTACGTTATAGCCATTTTTTTTTTTTAATTTTACTTGATGTTAGAAAGTGCCAGCCATAGGTCATTATCATGATGGGTAGCCTATATATATATATATATATTCCTTGGGAGACACGTTAAGCCGTTGGTATCAGCTGCATCTCTTGTATTTGGCACCGAAAAAAATTCTCTGTTTTTTTTTTGGATGTGTATGCTGTTGGTCGCAGATGACCTTCACAGCGTCACCGGGTTTGGGGACGGCAAGATCCTAAGGGGACCTCAAGCCGAGAATTGGCGAGTGCCTTAGAGGTATTCCAGGCGGATGGCATCTCCTCACGGGGGAGTCTCCTCTCCGTATGGAGCCTCTAGACCACTCGAACCTGAGGGGTCTGCTCAACTAGAGGTCTAAAGGGCGTCTCTGGGACGCGGACCTCGGCTCTTGCTAGTCGTTGTCGTGGGGGCGGGGAGAAACGCCCAGGTACGTACCTGTACCTAGTATAGCGTGTCGTGTGTAGACCGGGTCTTCGTACTCTTATCCTAATTTGCGCTGTGCCAGCGTGGTAGTATATTATGTAGGCTGTTCTCTTTATTTCATTCATAGTGTAGGCCTGTGCTCTAGTAGTGAGGATATTTTGATAGGCTGTTGGTGGTAACTTAACTATAATTCATACACATTCGTAAGAAATTCTGCAATGATTTTTCTGTAACCCACATAAAACAAACTATTTTTCGTGTCGGATCAATCAAATTTTAAAATATGACATTTAACATATTAAATGAAGTTAGGGAAAAATTAAAAAAAGCAAATCGGAAAATACTAAAAGTCCACGAAATACAATGGGTGTTTTAACATCCGGTAGTAATAAGGACATAAAATTAAAGTTAAAAAGATTTAGCTCATATTTAATTCAACAAAGAAATAAATAAGATTGAATAATAAATTTTATAGTGTTGGTTTGTATACTATATAGTATATAATGTAAAAGTAATGTTTTGTATGCAAATTAAATATCCAACTTTTCTTACAAAAGAAATAAGTTTCTATGTTACAAAGTATACAATGTCAATAGATATTTTGGTACATGATGTTTCAAGCAAAGTCCTAATTGGCACCCTACAAAACCTGAGATGATAGGTAAATACATAAAGTAGGACAAAACAATGAAACAATTCAATTAGTGTGCTTAATAATATTCCAATTATTACCTAACTGCAGACAGACAGTGAAGGAAAAAGTTTCGGAAACCACTCAAACTCTAAAACTTCAATATTGGACGCTGTAAACTTCGTCCGTGTTCAGCCGTGAAGCCTTATATAAAATTGCTTCGGTCTCCACTATTGTGACAGCAGAATTTAATTTGGGGAGTCCCTGCGATAACGGATGCTAATAAGTAAACATAAGTTTTGACTGCGTGCGATTATGGAAGCTAAGTGATTTTCGCGATGGCCAATCATCGGATGGGTGACCGTCAAATTTGGTACCTCCAAGTTCTTCGTGTTTTGGTTTTATTTGGCTCTAAGCACTCAACCCGCGTACATCGCGGATCTGAACTAGTTATGTGATGTTTAAAGATATGTTTTTTATTTTGACATACAATTCAGATAATAGGTATGTTAATATCACTTAATTTTTACTCTACTTACTCACAGTAATGACTTCAACATTTGTTTCTGTTTTCGTACCTAAATAACAATAGCAAAATGTAAAATTCTACGCACCTTCATTGGCCGTTAGACCCCGCTCCGTCATAAAGTACATGAACACCGACGTCCTTTAGCTAACCGAGATGGAGAACAAAGCTATTATCAGGATATTTTATAGTTCAATTACGTTTTCGAAGGCGTAAAAAGCCCATACAATTGAAATGAGTTTGTACTGATGGAAGCCTGCGGGCTTGTCAGCAGCTGCCTGAAATAGGTGCCTACAAAAGCTGTTTGAGTAGCCAATATTTGAATTTAGAATGAAATTGATTTCTAGAAATATTATTTTTATATTTTGTTCGAAAGCAATTCTTTATTCAGATTGATAACTAAACTTTTTTTTAAATAAGCGATCAGTTCTTTTTTTTCGCACTAATCAGGACTCCATCCTCTGTAAAAAAGGCCAGTCCACTTTTTAATATTATATTTAGGATTATATTTTAAGGCTTTATGCCATATCAAAGGTTCTCTTGATACGGTTCGATCCCCGTTAAAAGGTTCTCTTTGACATCGATAAAAAACTGCATTATCTGTGTACTGAACCGGGTCTGAATGTTTGTGGTATATTATATGTTTATGTTTAAAAGTTAACGTAAGGTGGGTGGACCATGGAAGGCCATGCTCCTTTGAAGGCCAACTTTTAATAAATCATAGTTATTGTCATGTGACGTTAAATTCCTCTCACTCACACTAAGCTCTATTTAACTTATGAACACAGACGCGGCGGTGAGTCGCTCGCGTCGCTATTACGTGATTGCGATTCGTCTCTTCGTATACTTCGGTCGTAGACGGTAAAATAGTAATTTACGCTCAGAGTTAAAGGTAAATTTGTTATGTAAATAACCTATTATTGCCTTATTTTTTACGATAATTTGTCATATAAGGATTTGTTATAGCGAAAACGAAAATAATAATAATTTTGCTTCGATTACAATTAAAACATCGGTAGTGTCCTATAAATGTCGGTAGTTCCTTATAAGGCCAATCAAAAATTTGACGGTTGTTTTTGCTAGTTTAAGGACCTTACTTAGAACATTTATATATCATGGAAATATGAACAATTTGTTGATGGTTATAAATACCTACTGAACAGTTTTATGGTTATAATATTTTCATTTATAATGATTATTTAAATTAGCTTTCTTAGATACATTTGGCCTTATAAAGAACGGACCCATAAAAAGTCCATTATATGGCAATTTTGTTATATACTTTTTCATACCAAAAAGCATGAGCAACTTATTTGTTATTGATATTATACTCAACTATATTTTTTACTAATTTTCATGAATACATTCTTGGTTCTTCGATAGTGTTCAAGGAATATTCTTTGTTTTTTTTTTAAAGAAGATTATAATTCATTAAACATTTAATGTTTCGTTTGAATGAAAAAGCTTTTTATGTTGTTTTAGCGGATATTTCGATAATTACAACGTGAGTTTTAAGTTGAACAACTGATTTATAATACGGTCAGTATATATTGTAATGCCTGTTCCTAGGAGGGCGTTTGGAAGAGTTTAATTAATAGTGATTACATTTAGAATTAAAAAAGGTAATTTACATGTTACATAATAAAACAAAGTGTTAATTCATAATTTGTTGCTTTCATTTATCCAGTCAATGAACTCATAAAACTGTTTATTCGTTAGAGTGGCCTTCCATGGTCTACCCTGCATAACCCATTAGGGTTTTTGAATAAATGTATAATATAAACATAATATGTGTAAGATAGTTTAAAAAAAACCATAGCAAAGTTACAGTTTCTCAAAAACTACTATATAACTCTTTGCACACCATCGCCTACGCTAAAATATTAGATTCCAACATTCAAATTATCTCATACGAATACAATAACTCTATTCATTCGGGCATTCCATCGATTATGGGTCTCCATTTGTCTGTTATTTGTTACTATCGGGAGGTAACCAAAACCCTTTTCCGTGCCATTTGTTCGAACCTACTTTGGCGTTCGTAACGATACATTAAACCAAAGATTAACTATCCCTATTTGTTTACGGGGGACTGAACTATTGAACGCAATTTATAGCCACTTCAAGTTTGTTATCGGTTAGTTCGATGTTCCTTAGCGTGCCAGGGAACCAGTTTCTAATGGGTACCTTTTATGCTGAGATAAGATCTTCGTTTACATACGTAATAATTAAAACATCTTATTCTTAATCCTAGTCTTCATTTATAGAGATCATTGCTCCTTTCTATTATACAATAAATCCGAATAAATAAGTGTCTGCCATAATAAGCTAGTTATTTATGCAACTGCTGTATAATAGGGGGTTCTAATTCAAATTTTAGTGGTAAAGCTTATTCGTGGGTCTGGGAGAAGCATGAAGAAGTAACGTACAGCTTACAGAAGTCCACAGCGGATTGAGTCTCAGTAAAAATAAAGGGTTTCATGCATTTTAAGTTTTTCATTCACCCCCAAACTGCGTAGATTGTGGGTTATGTTAAATGTAACAACAACTCGGGTTGCTTTATTTATATTATTCGTATTGTTAAATTGCTATTCAGCATAAAACAGCAGCGGAGTACTTGAACCACGTCCAACTCTGTTGGTTAAAACAAAAGGAAAACACAACTGCAGCACTGGCAGTTTATATTAGCCAATTAGCACAATGTCAACTCGAAAGATCTCAACAGCCAATCAGCGTTCACAATTCCGAGAATACGAAGCAGTTAATCTTTTTTCAAATTCAAAATCGGAACGCTAGCGTTCCATGTTGATAAATTGTATTTTTTAGGGTTCCGTCGTCAGTCCTGACTGGGAACCCTTATAGTTTCGTCATTTCCGTCTGCCCTTCCCCAATTTTTCTTGGAGACTATTAGCACTAGAGAGCTGTAATTTTGTGGAGATATATGGTATATCGATTACACCGACAAAATGGTGGAATAACATTTTTAATTTTTTTTTTTTTTTTTTTTTTTATTTTACTAGGTAGGCAAATGACTCTACCCCACCTGATGTTAAGTGGTGATAAAGTCCAAACGCGAAGATAGCTGGTACAGCAGTTATTAACTGCTACACCAACCATCCTCACCTTGCCGGCCCGCAAAAATGCTTCTTCACGCCTCTCTTAAAGGACCCCAGATTATGGGAAGGAGGGAACACGTGCGCGGGTAAAGAATTCCACTTACGAATAGTACGACAAAGAAATGAGTCGCCAAATTTCTTTGTTCGTGTAGGAATAGTGGCCACAGTAAGTCGATGGCAACGTAGGCCAGCGCGCGTGGTCCTCTGAAGAAAAGGTGATGGAGGGATAAGCAAGAATAGCTCCTCAGAACACTCGCCGTGGTATATTCGGTAGAATGCGCTTAATGATGCCACATCACGGCGTAATTGTAGAGACTCGAGTTTCTTAGTTGCCTCTTCATCGCCAATGATGCGGGCAGCGCGCCGCTGCAACCTATCCAAGGCATCGAGTAAGTACTTTGCGGAGCCATCCCAGAGGTGCGAGCAATATTCCACGCAGGACCGCACTTGTGTTTTGTACAACAAGCACAGTTGATCGGGCGTGAAAAAACGCCGCACCTTGTTCAGGACTCCGAGTTTGCGTGAAGCTGTTTTGATCAACGTTTCGATGTAGTCCTTTGGATTCAGGTCTGAGCGAACTTCCATACCGAGCATGGTAATATTGCTCTGTAGCGCCAGTGTTGTGCCCTGAAGAGAGGGAAGGGGAAGGAATGGCGATGTTTTTGCCGTGAAAGCGCAAGCCTGAGTTTTCTTGGCATTGAACTCAACCAAGTTCCTAGTACCCCATTCGGAAATGTGGTCTAAAGCCCGATTGAGCTCAACGACAAGATTCTCCCGTTTCTCCATGGTTTCTACCTGTCCAGCCGCCGCGTGTCCAAAGTATCTCGCATGCACTGTGCTATCGTCTGCATAGCAATGAATATTCGCAAGTGGAATCAAATCATTGATATGCAGCAGAAAGAGTGTGGGGGATAGAACGGAACCCTGAGGAACACCGGCATTCACTGACATGAACTGCGAACTACATCCGTCCGTAAGGACGCGAATTCTACGCTCATGCAGGAAGTCAGCTACCCAGGCGCAGAGCTGAGCAGGCAGACCGTATGCAGGAAGCTTGGAGAGAAGGCTCTTGTGCCAGACCCTGTCAAAAGCCTTGGCGATGTCAAGGCTAATAGCCAGAGACTCTCCCCGCTTGTCTATAGCTTCACCCCAGATGTGTGTCACGTACGCTAGAAGGTCACCCGTCGATCGATTCGGCCTAAATCCGTATTGACGATCGTGAATTAGAGAGTAATCTTCTAGGTAGCGGGTCAGATGGTTGTTAAGGACCCTTTCTAAGACTTTACACAACACTGAGGTGACAGCTATCGGCCGATAGTTGGCCGGGTCTGAGCGGTCCCCTTTTTTGGGCACCGGTTGCACATTGGCGTCTCTCCAAGCTTCCGGCATATTTTGTTAGGGTAGCTAACCTGGGGATAATTTTTTATCATCACTTACCACATAGTTGAGTAGGTCCTTTAAAATTACTAAGGGGTTCCTAAGACTAATTCAAAAATTCAATAATTCAAAATTCAATATCGTTTATTCAGTCTAGGCTGTTACAAGCACTATTTTTCGATTTATTGAACTTTAAAGTGCTTATTTTTGTTCGATTAGGGCGTCCCCCTCTTTAAAAGCTAAACTATTGGCTTGAAAAACCTGGATAATTTTTTGATAATAGTACTTTTTATGAACTTTTAAGGACTGAGCTGTAACTGTTAAGACATATTCGTTAGTTTAAGAGTAATAGTCGTTCAACTTTGGTTAATGAAAAATTGTTACCTATTGAAAATTCCTTAGAAAAAACATTAATAGAGATATAAAAAATCATTAGACATAGAAATAGTTCTTGTAGCGTTAAACCTTGCATTGCAACAAAATTAACAAAAAAAACTTTAAAAATTAAATATAATTTTTTCCACAACGCTACCGCGAGTATCAACGGCAACGGCTTCTGAGTCGCGCTAAATAAGCACCTGAAAAGATCGGCGGTTATACCGCATCATCCCCTTCTCTGGGGATGATCGCTTCAGATGATGCTTTTAAGGCCCTTCTGGCCATAAGCATGAACTACACACCGTTCTAGTCAGTAAGAGTCTGATATAGCCTTGCAGCCGGCTGTAAGGTATCCATGAAGATTTCACACCCGCTCCCTCATCATCAGCCTATTAATGTCCCCACTGCTGGGGTATAGGCCTTCCCTATGGATGGAATAGGGAGATTGGGCCATGACCCAACACGCACTCCCTCGCCTGGGAGGAAACAAAAATAAAACGGCGATTACCATTCGTATAAAAAAATAATAATATCGAATTGATTTTGAGTTTGAGACGCCAGTTTAAAAAGCCTTGGACAAATAACAGAAGACACCTAAAGCATCACGTGACTCCTCCCAGGCATCAAAAATATGTTGTAAGAGTTCAACACCAGCATCGGTTGTAGAACGACCCCTTGTAAAAGTAAACTGCTTTGAATGAAGTAACTTATTTTTATAGAAATAAGACTGCATTTGGTTTAAATTTATTTTTTCAAATATCATACTAAAAGTGGGTAGCACAGATATAAGCAGTGTTGCCAGTACCTGCGTCGTGTTTCGGACGATTCGAAATCTGAAAAGGGACGATTTTTAGTCAAAAAGGACGGCCTTACAGAAATATTAAACTAAAGGCTGAACTATATTTATCTTACGTGTTGTATTGTGGCGCAATCTGCTTCATACATTTAGTACGGTTAGCACTAAGAACTATACCTGTGTGTCGCGATGTTTCGACAGCGTTCTCACTTTAACCATAATTGTATGAAAGAGATAGCTCTCTGATGTGTTACAACACAACACGACAGGTAAGTGTAGTTCTATCATAATGCGGTTAAATGAAAAAAAAAGCGAGTGTGTTTAGGAACACACGACTGAAGTGAAATTTCTATAGCTCCAATGATCTGAAATTTGATAGAAAAAAACTACCAATCCGCGCTGGGTCCATTATCACACACCAATCCGCACTGGGTCCATTGCCACCGACTAATCCGCGATGTGTCCGTTATCACCCTCCAATCCGCACTGGGTCCATTATCACCAACTCATCCGCGCTGGGTCCATTATCACCCACTGGATCCGTTATCATCCACCAATCCGCACTGGGTCTGTTATTATACACCAATCCATACTGGGTCCGTTATCACCCACCAATCCGCGCTGGGTCCAGTGTCACCCACCAGTCCACACTGGGTCCGCTATCATCCACCAATCCGTGCTGGGTCCATTATCACCCACCAATCCGCACTGGGTCCATTGCCACCGACCAATCCGCGCTGTGTCCGTTATAACCCTCCAATCCGCACTTGATCCATTATCACCAACCCGTCCGCGCTGGGTCCATTATCACCCACCAACCCGCACTGGCTCCGTTATCATCCATCAATCCGCACTGGGTCCGCTATTATACACCAATCCACACTGGGTCCGTTATCACCCACCAATCTGCGCTGGGTCCGTTATCATCCATCAATCCACGCTGGGTCCGTTATCACCTACCAAGCCAAGCACTAAATTTATGTATTTTGTTACAGGTATTGTTCATTGTTTACCGATGAGTCACCGATGACACTAATCGTAACACGAAAAGGGAAGATGCATATACAATATATATGAAAATTTTATGATTAAAATGTTAAAAAAATATAAAAGAAATGCCACTGCAACGTTTTTATTTTACATAATGTTGTTTTTTAACAATTATTACGAATTAAAAATACTTGAAACGGAACGTATTTTAAAACACCAATCAGCGTTTAGTGACGTCACTCCTGTTATGACAACTTCTTTGAGGTTATGGTTGTTAAAGTAAATATTATTTTATGGGAATATTTATTGCGTTTTTTTAACATTTAATAAAAACAGAAGTTGCGTTTATCAAAGCAGACTCCAGGAATTTACCAAGAGTTAGCGTTGACATGGTTATAACATTTTTTGCCCAAAGTGCAGTTTTTAAGTGTAGAAATGAAAGGGACTAAATTACTACGGTATGTAAAAATCGTAGTTGTTAAACTTCGTATTTTATTCAGCGGCTTCTACAAATCTTACGGCGATAATGCAATCGGCTATGTCCAAATTAAAAGAGATGGAGAATTATGTACAGTAAAAGGTCGAGTTCCCCGGAGCATAAAGTACGTAAAGAAGGTTATCGTGTTAAGGTTATTTTAAATGAAACGCAAAGCTTGGTTCAGTCCTGCCAATGTGAAGATTGTGCCACACATTTTAAACTTTATCTAATTTTCGACGTCATTCTCCAACTGTAAAATTAAAAATATGTTATAGACAGGTTTTGTAAGTATTAGGTAGGTTACTAATGCGTTTTTACGTACAAGCAGATTAATTAAGCATATATACAAGTATATTCGCCGACTTACGTCAAAGTGATCTTCTCAGCATCAAATAATGGTCTTTGGAGAATAATTGTCATTTTTCTTTGCAGCTTGAAACCACTTTTTTTTCAGTTTTGGGTCAGAAGTTCCAGTCAAAAACAATTTATTTGGGAACTTTGTTGAAGTAGATTGGCACAAAACATGAGTCACATGATGTTGATGGATAGTCCATTTTAAATTTTTCAAAAAAATATTTCGAAAGTCGAAAAAATATGCAAAAGTATGAAAATTTAAAGCCAGCAACGAACAAGTACGACTAGTGACAGACAGCAGTGACGTCATCGCAACTATAGGTTCGTTTTCGCGCGAAAATTTAAATTGTCAATTTAAAACCGCATTTTTTCCGATAAATCACAATGTTTTAATTTTTTAATATATCTGTGGTTTATTCTACATGGAATTCTTTAAAATGAAAACAAAAATAAAAATATTGCATCTTCCCTATTCGCCAGTTTACCCCCCAAGTCAAGGCGTGCCTAAAGAAGTTTCACTTCAAAAACATTTTAACAGAGCCATATTAATTATATTTTTTTGGGCACACAATAAACATAATGAAGATGGTACGGAGGACATAGGTACATCATGGTGGTATGAACGTACCGTACGTACTTACGACTCTACAAAGCAAGCACTTATTTTTAAGTTACCTATTATCTTCATAACTGAAACATACCTCAACAACAAAAGTTTTATTAGGTAAGATATGGTAGGTTATTGGGTTAGAGCTTTGAGTTGGTATAGATATAGGTAGGTATATATTAAACGTCACCTTCGTAGCGAGCGTTGAATTCGATGTAGTTTACTGGGTGATTTGACGAATAGAGTTGACAATGTACAACGAATAGTGATGGCAATTTAGTGAAATAAATCAATGAGTGAAACGAAACGCATTCGTCTAATGTTGCAGTGAAGCGTTATCGAAAACGGACGGAAAAGGGACGGAATATGTAAAAGGACATCGATGGGACGCTTTGATGAGGAAAGGGACGAAAATCGTCCCTTTTGGGACGTTCTGGCATCACTGGATATAAGTCTAAAGTTTGCGGGGTCAGAGTCAGAGATGTGCTACCGGATTTAGATAATGGAGTTATTTTGCTGTGTTTCATGAGATTAGGAAAAACACCACAGTCAATACTCTGGTTAAATATGTCAGCTAAGATTGGAACTATTGTTTCAATTACTGATTTAGAGACATCAACGGTATTTCCAACAGATCAGCGGTTTTCTTTTTGTTTAATTAGTCAAAAGACTTTATTTTATTACTAGTGGCCCGCCCTCGCTTCGCTTCAGTGTAGAGCTGTAGTTTAGACTATAGTTTTTGTTCTCAGGCTTCTATTAAACACAATGACTTTCTTTAAATACCTAATTACTATAGGCACGCGCCGCCGCCGGCCCCCCGGCCAGTACCGCCCGATCCGGTATGTTCCTGCATTTTAAATCTGTAATATCTTCGAAAATATTCATTTAAATTACATGCTGTAAAGGGCCATATTGATCTATATTACATGCACAATGTATTTAAGGTACTTAATTGGATAAGGTTTAATGCTGTTTTGCTTAAAATCACTTTTTCGTAAATTAGCCATTAGTTTCTCGTAATAAGTAAATAAAAAATGGTTATTGTGGGTTATCCCTAAGAGATAGGCATATACTATTACGGACTTTTTTATAGACCTTTTTAAGGTGTACAATAATATAGTATATTATCTTGATCTATCTCATAGGGTTCAGCCAGCGTTTGCAATGTAGGCGCAAAAATGTGTTTATTTACGACCTTACATTAAAAACCTTCCTTTTGAAACACTACCTATTAAAAGAAAACGCATCAAAATCCGTTGCATAGTGTTAAAGATCTAAACATACATAGGGACATGGGAATATAGGGACATAGGGACAGACAGCGGGAAGCACTTTGCTTTATACTATGTAGTGATAAGAATGAATATATTGAAATTCAAACTGAGTATTACAATTTTTCATACTTTCTCTTAAAATAGACTCGGCTTCAATGGGGGAGGAGCTCAAGGGTTTGGTAGTTGAAACTGGAATGTCAGTAAAAAATCGAATTCAGTGGCAACTTCAATATCTGATGTAACTTTTTTATTTTTGATGAGTAGATTGTAATTTGTATTTCTGAGTTTAGACTTTTTAGTTTCATTATTTATAATATTCCACGTCATTCTTATTTTGTCATTACTATTTTTGATTTTTGAGCTCAGATATTTAGACTTGGCTATTTTACATTTGTTATTAAATAATTTTGAATAACTCTGTACATACTGTTTCAAATCTGCACTAGTGTTATAATTTCATTCTGCGTAAAGATCAGAAAGTCTTTTTCTACTTTTGCATATGCCAGCCCGTAGCCCACTCACTAAAAAGTACATCATTACTAACAGTTACATTTTTTGGAACAAATCTGTTATTAAATTTTGTGCAATACTATTAAAAAAAAAGTCGTTTTTTGCATTTGTACTTTATGTAACTTAATTTCTTACTAGTTCATTAACAAAACGTTCCAAACGACTTGAAGTTTTTGGTATAACATTTATAACTTTCTTAACCACTTGTTTACATTGGTGGAGCTGCTGGTCGATTTTCGAAATGAAAGAAAACACCCTTTTACAAATATAATAAAAAGGAACATTTCATTCGAGAATACACACAATCCAAGTTTTTGAAAAGGGAACGCCCAATAATTCTACTTTCATTTGCCACTATGGACCACTCAGGGGCACCCAATTTCACTAGGTCGTTAACCGACTCACAGGAGTGTGAAAACGTCTTAATCTCGACGCGTAAAAAGTACTTTTGTAATATGTTACGTGAGAAATGTAATTGGTCGAGCCCGAACAGGGTAGGGAGAAAGGGTCGCATAAGAGGCTTTAGTAGTCCCATGGCTTTTACGTTCATGGGTAGTTTTTTTTTATATTTAACATGTGGATATATTTTAGAGGCATAAAAGACTATTTAGTCGAGCTTTGCAGTGGAAAGTTACATTCACTTTAAAGAAGACACAGCTTTGAAATTAAGTAATCTTGGTAACCTTGGTTTGGTAGCTTTACTTGTCACTTGGTTAACCCACTTTGGAATAGGAACCTCAGAAATGTTGGACTGTTGACAGTTGATATTTTTACAGAATGTTTATTGCAAGTATTCGCGCTTTCTTGTTCTTCGTCGCATTGCCGCGAATACTAATTAACACACTACGAAAAATAATAAAAGAGCTCATACCCATACAAGTAAATATTTTCTAAGGTTTTTTCTTGACTTAATGCTTGTATAATGGTATGGAACTTGCACTTGGTCGGCTTTCCGCTATGTCCCCCTTACAAGTTTTTTAGCTATGTCTTCTACACACTGTACCTAGCGTAAGAAACATCACAACATTAAAGAAAAACTATCGAATTACCTACACACTCGCTTTCCGCTGCTCGCCAATTCGATTCCAGTTTCTAGCTCTACTCTCTTCACGTTCAACGTCGGCGATGGGACAAAGTGCTGAGTCCAAAGCTTTGCAGAAAAGCACAGTAAAATAGTGTTATATCGGAGTAATAAGTTTGGTACCAGGACTCCACGGGGTTGGGGATTGGGTCAGGATAGGCAACGTGCGAGATTTAATTTATTAATGGCGCATATTTAAATGGCCATCAAAAAAAAATGTTGATCCTCAAAAAATGCATAATCACTGATGCCAGATTGGGGGGATTCCCTCAAATATGGGGGGGTTTTAAAGCGTTGGGGGGATAATTGGGGGGATTAATAGGGGGGACGAAATTTGGGTTTGGAGGAAATGGGGGGTTTTTAATTACATTTTTTGTATAAAAATAAAAGTAGGTACTTCATAAACTTTTGGTCTGTAAAAAGTCGCGATCAACAGCCAATGAATAGTCTCACTTTCTCAATCTGTATAGAGCATGACAAAGACTGTTGTCAAATTTAATTTTATTAGGCTTAGAGAATCATGCTGGATTCGGACCACTAAGTCCAAAGTTCACATAAAAAAATCGTCCTTCCAGCCCGTCTCGCTCAGTCGCCCGGACAGTCAAATAAATATCAAGGAAGTCAGTCAGTCGTCGATGGTCGTTAGCTTAGATTAGAAACTATCTATCATCTTTGCTCTGATAAATCGTAATTGGTACAGAAATACATATTACATTGTATTTTTAATAAATATTTTGCATGTTGGGGGGTTTTTTCTTTAAAAACCTGTATTTTGGGGGGATTCCGGAAAAGATTCGGGGAAGACGAAATGGCTTTCTGGTAACACTGTACATTCAATACATCAATTCCCCTAACCTTCAGATTACCAATTGTATTTTTTGAGGGGCATTTAAATATTTCCCATTATTAATGTACACTTTACGTGTATTGTAATCGTCTATAGCTTATTGCGATCTCTAACCATCAGATCGGCTATTATAGTTGATTGCTATTTCATAATTGAAATATAATAGTGGATGCTGAAAGAAAATAAAAACTCTTTGCTGTCATTACAATATTAATCAATGCTTTTTTTCCTCAAGCATTAAGTCAGAATACTTTTTAATATCCTTTCCCAAAAAACTAGTTAAATATCAGAAAACACATGTTATAATTTTCTAAATGTCTAACTAGTTTTTGCAGCAAATCCTCACGAAAATCATACAAAACACGTCGCAATTCTCGAAAAAATGACGTGTCACAGCGTTAAGCTCGGAGTCACGTCGGTGGAGGTTTTACTGGTAAATTTACGAGTAGTATGAGGCTTAAAAGCAAAAACTTATTTCGCTAGAAGCGGCGTCTTATGAGGACCTTTTTTTTCGAAGCGGCCTCTTTAAGCTCTCCTATCACTTGTTCTTTTATTCAGGACTATTTTATTAGATTAAAAATTATATTAGCACAATTTAATAAGAAACTTACGATTACTTCTGCTCTATGCTGAGTGTAAAAATGAAAAAAAAAACATTACCTAGATTTTTAGAAAAGCCTTTTAACGAATAGGGCATATTCGGAATTTCATTATATGTGAGCTAACTGTATTTTTTTTTAATATCGGGCAAATTTTTTATCCTAAAAAGTGCCAAATGTGGCGTTGTTGAAGTATAGCTATGAGCTTTTGACATAAATTACACAGGCCAGGCCAGGGTTTAACAAAACCAGCAGTGGAAGAAACAAAAATAAATGGTGTATCACAGAAGATAAAAGAAGAAATACAACAAACACGAAGAACTATATATGCTTTGCTTGTATACAAATTGCGTTATAAAGATAATAGCTACAAAGAATTTTACAAATCCGAATTAGAACTTTAACTAGTCTCCTGTCTACAGAATAGAGATAAACATCTCATACACCATACGTCGATATGGCAACATCAAATTTATTCGACACCAAACTAACTAAATTACCACTATAACGTACTCATAAGAGAAACGATTACATTTCTTGTTTATGTTTATGCATTCTGAAACTCCACTTAATTATTTGCCAACACATTCGTTACGGGGCAGCGCTGCTCAATTCTCGGCAAATGTGAACGTGAAATATTCACTGACACGTTATAGTGTTGCCAGGAGTCAAGAACAGCAGAATCTTAGGGGATTCAATGCTGGCCGTATTATATCTGGATTATTTCGTACCCAGGGGATAAAATGTCTATGTAGGTTCGCGAAACGAGATCGCAATTATCTTGAATATTGTTCGGTGGATTCGTGTGTACTAGTAAATTTCTTTCAGTCTTTATGTGCTAGCCAGAATGGAGGACTAATAACAAATTCTTAATACGAATTAGATATCTATAAACAACATGTTTGAATAACTTTAATTTGGAAACAAAATAGCGGCCAAGTGCGAGTCGGACTCGCCCAGGGAGCGTTCTGTAGCAGCAAGTAACATAATATAAAAGTTTTATTGTTCGTTGTAACTTTGATCGATGTTTTAATAATAGAGTATTTAATAATGAAGTATTAAAACAAAAAGTACTTACTAGATCTATTTATTTTATAAGTTACGGAGGAGGGGGGGGGGGGGGAGGATTTTACCACTTTGGAAGCGTCTCTCGCGCAAACTATTTAGTTTAGGAAAAAAATATATTAGAAACCTCATTGTCATTTAGAAGACCTATTCATAGATACCCAACGTATGTGTTTGATGAAAAATTCTTTTTAGTTTCAGTTCTAAGTATGGGGAACCCCCAAAATTCTTTGATTTTTTTTTTCTATTTTTGTATGAAAGTCTTAATGCGGTTCACAGAATACATCTACTTAGCAAGTTTCAATAGTATAGTTCTTATAGTTTCGGAAAAGTGTGGCAGTGACATACGGACAGACAGACATTACGTATCCATAAGGGTTCCATTTTTTGCGATTTGGCTAGGGAACCTTAAATAATACTTTTAAAATAGTTTAAAGAAAAAAATTTAATTATGGGTATGATAATGATAAGAAGAAACTAGGTAGTTAAAAATCCAGTAAAGTGCGAATCTGAGTTCAACCTGAAGGATAACTTAAGTGTCTCCGTACAAGATTTAAAGTAGGTCCAGCGAAAAGTTTTAAAAAGTCACATATTTAATAGTACAAGTAACATTTTCGACTACGAAATTCAGTGATGAATTTAGTGAATTATTTTAAGTCGAAACTCTAGTTTTTTTATCTACAATAATAACCTGCTACGTATTTACGACAACTGACATTATAGCCCGCAGCCAGATGGGTACATAGGAGAATACATTAATTTAAAGGAAGAAAATACTCTATTTTTTATTAATGTATAAATAAAGCAGTTCAATGTTTGAAATAAAAATATAATACACTCATTGATTTCTTAAGAAAAAATAAAATATGAATCTGATCATAAAGATGAACTAAATAATGTACATACTCTATCGAAAATAGGAAGCATATCAAGCAAGTGAGTTTAAATAAGAAAATATTTTTATCTTATTTCACCTCCTGTACAAAGATACAACGCAACACTCCTTTAACCAGCTGCCGTAGCGAGAATGGTCTCACCTTTGAATTGCGTTGCCTTAAAAGGATTGTATGTCCTTACATTGCATAACTTTTGTGCACTGCTTTTACGACTGTGTCCCACACAGGTACACAGCTATTGTACTGCTTTTATCTACTACTAAATGCCTACCTTTTTGCAAAGAAAAAATAAGACTTGCGTTCAACACAAGTTTAAAAAAAAAATGGGTGCGTGTACTTATGTAGGCGCGTGAGAAGTTATCCTTCTTTGGCATCGTTTAAAATTAGTTTTTAATTGCATGTAAATAATTAATTACAATAAATTAATAAAAAGTCTGGAAAAGGACACAGTCAATAAAGTTCAGTTTTAATTTGAAAAAATAAATAAATAATCAAAATATTCAATTAAAATCGCTACTGAATATATAATTTATTAGAACATATGTGATTTGCACTTGTATGAAACTCAAACACGTATTCCGAATATACAAACTAGAAACATGTGGATAAATATTATAAATATGAATACCTATAACTGTTACTTTATTACAAAAAATAAAGATGTGGTTTTTGGTTCTACTACACCAATGGTCAAGAGATGGCGCTGTAGTCTCCTGAATCGCGCTTTGGTTCCGTTGTTCCAGATTAATAAATACTTTTGATAGGCCTTCACAATGCAGTCGTTAGCACCCACTAAATAGAGATTTTGTGAGTGATTTCTATTTTGTTGGTAGATTTTCTTAATGTGCGGTAAACACAAAAGTAACGCATGAAGTTGGTCGCTAAAGCGACCAACTTCATGGTGTTAAAATTTTGTGTTACAGTGATGCGCGCGCATCTTAAAATTTCACTCTCATCATTTTTTCATAACGCGCCTAAAGAAGTATAACTTCAAAAAGCTGACAAAATTTGCCTTTACCAGGTTTGAAACCATGTCTAACTTTTTTGTAGTAAATATTTATGTTGAAACTACAACTTAACTAAAAATAGTATAAGCCTCATAATCAATTAACTTTCAAGCACTAATTATATTATGTTTATAATTTTTATTTTTTAAGCATTTTTATTTTTTAACTGCTTGATGTTTAAACCTAAAGAAAATATTACTAAAAAAAATGGGTGCGTGTACTTATGTAGGCGCGTGAGAAGTTATCCTTCTTTGGCATCGTTTAAAATTAGTTTTTAATTGCATGCAAATAATTAATTAATAAAAAGTCTGGAAAAGGACACAGTCAATAAAGTTCAGTTTTAATTTGAAAAAATAAATAAATAATCAAAATATTCAATTAAAATCGCTACTGAATATAATTTATTAGAACATATGTGATTTGCACTTGTATGAAACTCAAACACGTATTCCGAATATACAAACTAGAAACATGTGGATAAATATTATAAATATGAATACCTATAACTGTTACTGTATTACAAAAAATAAAGATGAGGTTTTTGGTTCTACTACACCATTGGTCAAGAGATGGCGCTGTAGTCTCCTGAATCGCGCTTTGGTTCCGTTGTTCCAGATTAATAAATACTTTTGATATTATAAATATGAATACTTATAACTGTTACTTTATTACAAAAAATTCTACGCCGACTAGGCAGCAGACAGGACTCTAACCCGCACCCTTCGCTATGCGCGAATGCACTGATCAATTATGCTGCCGCGTCGAAATTTTTCTAGCCATTCTTAAGCTGCAAGGCAGCCTCATCTCTTCGCATTGTAGGTAACCCACAATGTCAAATGAATACTTTTACAAGTATTAAACATTTGAAAGAAGAAATAGCAATTATAGTTATAATTTTTATTTTTTAAGCATGTAAGTGCTCGATGTTTAAATCTAAAGAAAATATAACTAGAAAAAAATCCACGCGAAAATATTTCTCATTTTCTTTGAAAAATATTCCATGAAAATATTAATAAAGCTATAAAATAATAATAATTCAAATTTCACTGAAATATTTAGGCAATTGTTAATTGGATTTTGAAAGAAAAAAGAGCTAGAATCCGAGTCTGACTCGTAAAGAAGTTTTTTTTTTCGTTTCGAATCAGAAAGGCGTTTCGGGTCACTCTCAATTATGTTAAATGTTCTTTTTAATTTATTTACTTAATGAGCCTAGTTTAAAGTAAAACATATTCTTCTTACAATTTCGATAAATAGCGTAATAATTTTCATTTAAATAACTTCATCTGACGTATTAAACTAATAAACTCGGCAAAGGAATGGCTGCATTTGCCCGCAGGGAAACGATCGCATGAAACATTCAGAGCGAAATAATATAATGTAAGGACTCTCTGCAGTCTGGATTCTTCTATTCGATATTAAAGCCTCATTTTTACGATAGCGGTGCCCTTATAATTCAAGTTTCACGGTAATTCGTTATGAGAAAATCTTTATTTAAGCGTTACGTCTTTAGCACACAATACCCTTAGTACGAACCAATGTCAGATTCGAACAGTTTGCGAGAGCGAGACTTTGTCAAATTTGAATGGAAACTTGAACAGCAGCGCAACAACGGACGTAACCAGAACAGCAATCAGAAATCAATATATCTTTATTCAAATTGGTTGTATTGATTCTCTTTTGAATCGTCCAAACAAATTAAAAACTAGTCCACATTTGACAATGACATTTCAGACTCGCAAACTATTCGATTTCGATAATGATTCGTTCTAAGGGCACAGTACCCTTAGCACGAACAGTTAAACCGTTAAAACTTTGTTTTATTTTAATTTAAATTTCTGCTGCTCTGATTTTCTAAATTTATTGGGAGCTGCTACGCAGAGCTCTAAATAAAATATTCGAGGACTTACATCAGCAGTGTTCGGGCAATTTTAAGCTTCATAATGTGGAGTTTGGTCATGCTTCCGTTGTATTCATACGCAAAATGTTACCAAATGGATTTTGTGATCCAAAATTGGTACACTTATATGTCTCAAGAGGCAACGTTAATGGGCTATTGGAATCAATGAAAAGGGATTGGTCCTTGACTGCTGGCTAACTGGTATTGGAAAACCGTTATATCTGTCCGTTTCTAATGAAATATTAATTATTCTGATATAAGAAATCTTCGCTTTTTACCTAACTTTGAAAATAAAAACTCAATTGCGCTGGCATTTGATGAATAAGACATGTTCTGTGTGATCTTATTTATGATCATAAAGTTGGTTACGTTCAGACTAACTTAATTTATTATATGTAATATTAACGAGATCGAAGAAAAGGCCAGACAAAAGATTTATGTCTCGGTTGAGTAACTTTAACTGGGTACCACGTCCCGATATCTGTAGGTCAAATTCTGGATATTATTTGTAATGCATAAACGTATTGTTGTGATTACTTTGACAACGGCATATTTTTTTTTATCTAGCCAGGTAGGCAAATAATTCTGCTCGATCTGATGTTAAGTGGTGATACTTTATCACCACTTAGCATCAGACCAGATGCGGAGAAAACCAACCATCCTCAACTTGCCGGCCTACAGAAATGCTTCTTCACGCCTCTCTTAAAGGACCCCAGATTTTAGGAAGAATTCCACTTGCAAATAGTACGACAAAGAAACGAGTCACCAAATTTCATTGTTCGTGTAGGAATAGTAGCCACAGTAAGCCCCAGCCACATAAATTGAAACTCAACTTATTAATATTGTGATTGTTCGATTAATTTTACTTCACATAAATCCTAAGCATTCGCGTAATTGAAAAGTAACAAGGTTCAAGTTGTAATTACGTGGAATTTTCATTGCATGGGTACCTAACTTGAACTGTGTATGCACAGACAATCGACTTGGCACTAGAATCAGCTCAGAACAATATTTATAACAACGCCCCACGAAAATTTTAAACTTAACGAAATATTACTGTGGCACTAATGGCATTTGGAAGAAAGCCAAATCGATGAGGGAAGATCTTTGACCCATATTTTTCTTCCTTTTTTGCCTTTTAACTGCGCATTAATTTGTTGTTGAGCATTAATTACGCCCTTTAAATCCGTTTATATTACTTTTTTTATTTGTGTACAGGATTGATTTGATGTTTTATGTTGTTTCAAGCGCGAGTCTGGCCTCACTCATTTAGGGTTTTGTCCAAATTCAAATCATTTTAATTGCGAATACAGGTTATTGTTGTGTACAAACATACAAATTATATTTAGTTCAGCCATATTCTGTCTTGTTGACATGCAATGTTATTTCATTTAGTTAACTATTAATTATATTATTCTAACAACGTCAATAAGTACTTATATTAATCTAAATTGAAATTATAATTTGATAAATGAAATGTCTAAGTCACATTTTGAAAAAAAAACAATAATAATGGATATATACAAAAAACGTAACCATAATGTCAAATTAGAATACATGTCATAATGAATCGAATTAACTAAATCTGATGAAGTTTCCTAATAATTATACTTATGAAATAGTTCGTCTCTGAGCTAGACATCGCAACAAACCGCGAAAGGAAAACTAATTGATTTGTTTTCGTCCTGATCAGGTGAAAAGTACATTATGAAAACAGTATATGGAACAGCATATCATATCAAAATTTTAAATTCTAATATAGTTTAGATTTTGAGATAAACCCCGTAACAAAAATGATCTAATAATGACAACTTTGATGTCCCCTCATTTCTTTGTCATTGAAAATATAAAATAATAAAAACTATATTTATAGTCGACTCAAAGAGTTCCATGAAAAGAGACTCCTTTTCATGTATGGGATCTCCATGAAAAATAATTAAATTAATTTTTAACTGAATACTTGGCTCTGGGCCATTCATCATTCATAATAAAATACCAAAATTTCAGTTCTGTAACTTATTCCGATTACGATCTAGAGACCCCTGATATAGGGACAGACAGATGACAGAGTGACAGCAATAGGGTTCCGTTTTTACCATTTTAATACGAAACCCAAAAAAATAAATTTCTTTGATTATTTGTAGGTGATTAATTTACTCCTCTTTCTATGTAAACACGTGCTGTTCTGGGTGTAATAATACATATAATTTTATTGTGGGTGGCTGTGTAAAGTAAACATACTTTTTTGAGCTCCAGCTTTTAATTTGAATTTAAAATATATAATCTTGTTATATACATATTTACCAGTCCCTGTGCATGGCGTTTGTGGACTATGAGAAAGGTTTTGACTCCGTCGAGACCTGGTCTGTTCTTGAGGCTTTGCTGAGGTGCCCAGTTGATTGGCGATATATCGAGGTGCTCAGATGTCTGTATAACGCCGCTAATATGTCCGTCGTGCTCCAGAATGGCCAGACCGAGCCTGTCCTGCTGCGCCGTGGTGTGAGACAAGGAGATGTAATATCCCCGAAACTCTTCTCCGCTGCGCTGCAGGACGTGTTCGAAACGCTCAACTGGAAAAGACGCGGAATAAATATTAATGGCGAATACATCTCACACCTTCGATTCGCGGACGATATCTTCATCCTGGCTGAAACCCTGCAAGACCTACAGGAGATGGTGAGTAGCCTGGCTGAATCTTCCAAACGCGTCGGTCTCCGGATGAACTTGGATAAAACCAAGGTCATGTTCAACGAGCTCGTTGATCCGGGACTAGTTGCTGTTAATGGAGTACCTCTCGAAGTTTTTCAGGAATATGTCTACCTAGGACAAACGCTCCGATTAGGCAGAAACAACTTTGAGAGAGAAGCCAATAGAAGAATTCAGTTGGGCTGGGCAGCATTTCATAAGCTTCGTCAAGTCTTCTCGTCACCCATTCCTCAAGGCCTTAAGTCGAAAGTCTTCGACCAGTGCGTCCTCCCAGTTATGACATACAGCGCCGAGACGTGGATACTCACGGCTGGACTGGTCCACCAGTTTAAAGCCGCTCAGAGAGCTATGGAAAGGGCTAGGCTCGGAGTATCCCTGAAGGACGGAAGGAGTAATCCGACAGAGAACCAGAGTCACCGATATAGCCCACCGAATTAGCAAACTGAAGTGGCAGTGGGCTGGTCACATTAGCCGCAGAACTGACGGCCGATGGAGCCGTAAAGTTCTTGAGTAGAGACCGCGACTCGGTAAACGTAGTGTGGGACGCCCTGAGACAAGATGGGATGATGACATTCGTAGGCTGGCTGGAGTGGGCTGGATGAGAGTAGCAGAAAATCGGGAGCAGTGGCGTGCATTAGGAGAGACCTATGTCCAGCAGTGGACGAGCATGGGTCAATGATGAAGTACGACCATATTTCTTACTACAGGCAAAAATTAAGGTGACTTCCCATTCGTCGTCGCCGAGATCTACATGTATTATCCCTACTTTTCTCGACACTTTTCAATCCAAAAACCTTTTTAAGTTACCTCAACTCTGTTTACCTCAAAGAATGTTTTCAGTTTCTTTCTTTCTCCCATAATTCTTCACTTCGTTCATCCAACAATCTTCTTCTTTTTACTCCTCCTAATTTTTCCAAGGCGTATAGCCATATTATATATATATATATATAATATATGCGTATATTCTTTTACCGTACATGCTATCCAACTCTGTAATCCCCTGCCCGAAAAGATAAGGCGTGCCCAAACTTTAGACTGTTTTAAGTCTCTAGTTAAGGAGCACTTTTTGTCGGAGGAACTTAATTTTTCATAAATCTTACATTAGAACTTACCGGTTTCGGTGGCGTTGTGAAGTATTTAAGTATTTATTGTATTGTTTTTTTTTCGTTCATCTTCTTATCTAATTATTATCAGGAAAACTTTTGCCCTGTATTTCGCACATGCTCCTTTACTTGTACTTACCTTATTTTATTTCCATCTCATTGGGTTGTCTGGAAGAAATCGCTCATTAGCGATAAGACCGCTCTTTGTGCAATGTTGTATTTTTCTACTTGTTTTGTATCTGCTTGTTTTGTTACTGTGTTGTGCAATAAAGAGTTTTTATCATATCTTATAATTATAAAATGGCACATATTTAAATGACATCATCAAAATAAATGTAAGTGATCCTTAAAAATACAATTGTTACCAATTTTTACATTTTTTTAGGATCCTCATGTAAATATTATCCTTATTAAATTGGCTTGACTGTTTATTTTTGAGAGGCGAGCTTTTCCTGTTCGATTTTTTAAATATTCAGTTAAAACAATAGTGAAAATATTGTTCTGCTTCATTGTAATGGAATATTTGTAATTTTCCTTTCGTATTATGTGATAAAGTATTTTTTGTTAGGTTTTTGCGCTTTCTCAAAAAGCTGCTGTAGTTGTTCTGTCTTTTAAAGACTAATATTTTCTTTATAATAGTGTTGAATATATGTAAGTAGTAAGTGCATAAATATTTGCCCATGAATAATGAACTTTCGATTACGTATTTTTTTTTGATAACTTGTTATTACAAGTTAAGAATGGAATAGTGGTAATTTATATAATACAGTTTTTAACGGGTTATATGCACTTTATTTATTTATTAAAAATGGGGAACTCTTCACCATTTTGCGTTAGATAAGCATAGTCCCTGCGCAAGGACAAAATCATGAAGCGTTCCACACGTTGAATAAATAAATAAATTCAGTGGATATAGCCCGTTAATTTTTTTTTATTTAATGAGTGATGTGCGTGAAAACCTATGAAACAAATATTGTTAATTTATTTTAATTGATGTTAAGTTTTGTGTTGATTAGGAAAATTCAACATTGTGGTAAGCTGATATATTACTATAAATACAGTATCTGGAAGAGTTTGCAGAGCAATTTAGGTGCGATACCATGAAAATGATATAATATTATATTCTCAATAAACGATGCCATATTACCCATAGTATAAGAGTGCGAAGACGCTATACCAGGTATAGATACGTAACTTGACGTTTTTCCCTGCCCCCCACGAGAGCGGCTAACTAACGGCTAACGAGGTCCGAGTCTCAGAGACGTTATCTAGTTGAGCCGACCCCTACAGGTTAGAGTGGTCTAGAGGCTCCAGAGGGAGAGGAGACTCCCACTGTGGGGAGATGCTATCCACCTGGAAAAAACGAACCGATGGAACCTCTAGAGGTGTTCGCCAATTCTCGGCTTGAGGTCCCCTCAGGATAACGCCGTCCCCAAACCCGGTGACGCTGTAAAGGTCATCTTCGACCAACAGCATACACACTCTAAAAAAAAGATGCCATATATTGGGCTTGATCATAAACTTAATAAGATGTTATGCGTAAACAGTAGTCACAGGATGCTAGCTTTTCACCTGCTAAATTTTCCACAACTTCCATTTTTGTTTTACTTTTTGCACGGAAATCGGATAAACGAGCAGATTCTTTTTCTTTCGCTCCATTTAATTTCCCTAAACTTCTGTGTTATTAATGAACTTTTACTCGGGTGACGTCAAAAACTTGACACATGACTAGCTGACAACACAATGACAGGAAAAAAATGATGAGAATTTTCTCAACGAGCAGGCAAGGTCATACTGCGAAAAGGTCAAAAAGACGTGGTGATAAGTCCAATTCGTAAACAGCAACTCATAAAAATAGCAACGTTATGACTACGCCTGTAGAATAGTGCGATGAAAACGCTATAAACGCCGGAATGGATTTAAGGGAATAGTTTGAAGCCCCTATAAGTGCCACCTCTGCGGAGTAATGCGATTATGTCCGAGGACTGGAGACTATAAACTGCCCGTTTACAACCCAATTAGGGCAAAGCGCCTGGCTTTATTTTTGTCCTCTTTTCCACGGCATGATATCGTTTGTCGAGTGTAAGCACGCGCAATTCTTGCTTTGCAGATCTGTGTGTCACACTGAGAGGGACCAGCAGGGAATATTTATGAAAAATAATTTAGTTTATTTATTTCTTAAAATCGTTTCTTAAATTCTTGAGGAGCTCAATGGCGAAAGTGGTAAGCGCGTTCTGCTGCGATCGTTGAAGTTAAGCAATTTCCGCAGTGGTCGGTCATTGGATGGGTGACCAAAAATTTACTATCTCAAGCTCATCCGTGCTTCGGAAGGCACGTTAAGCCGTTGGTCCTGGCTGCACCTGCAGTCGTCAGCACCCGCCAATCCGCACTGGGCCCGCGTGAAATCAATCACCCAATCGCCATATTCCATACATAGGGAAGACCCGTGCCCCAGAAGTGGGGACATTAATTCTTCTTCTTCCTCGTAACCTCATGACTGAGGGTCGCGACAGCATGAGGGCACCCGGTGTACCAGCTCCCTCCACGTATTGCGGTTTTCGGCCAACCGGATAGATGACTGAATGTCAGTTTGGCAGACTTCTTTGACTGCATCAGTCCATCGGGCGGGTGATCTTCCGCGGCTCCTTTTTCCTTCCACATGACCTACGACGATAAGCTTTTCAAGATTGTCTGGTTCTCGTCGGGCCACGTGTCCGAAGTACTGAAGAAGTCGCTGCATACATACAGAAGACAGGCGGGATGTTATGCCCATTTCGGAGAGAATAGAAATGTTGGTGCGGTGCTCTGTCCAAGAAACCCCTAGCATTTTCCGCATTGGGGACATTAATAGGTTGAAGATATTTTCTTAAAAACTTACGTACGAAATTAACGAGAATATGACAAACTTATTGCATTTATTAGTTTCTGTGAGACTTATTCCTGCGCTAAGATATACCTGTGTTACAGGCTATCAGATTCCTTGTTTACTGTTATCTGAGACAATATGTATTTGTTTTATTATAAACATGCATTACAAGATGTAAATACAAGCACATAGGTGCTCAACAAAATTACAGAAGACATTTGAGCCAAATGATTTCAAACGATTCATGAGCTAGATTATCGAATAACCTAAATACTACAAAAGAATACTCTAAAATTGCCGTTTAACAACCCAATTGGAAGTCCAGCGCTTTATATTTGCTGTGTCCCGACAGTACAAAACGTATAGGCACCGCAACAATTTTACCCTACTATAACCTGGAGAGGGTCAGGTTTAAGGACACTGCCGTTGTATTTTACAGCTAAGTGTGGTCAAAGCGTACACACGGCAATTTCTAAGGCATCACCTTTACGAGAGAAAGAATTGCCCCAACACTCTTCATTTATCATGGGTCCTTAAGAACCAGTGTAGTTACCTTATCAGTATTATATTATAATTAACGGCCGCTCGCGAGGTCCTAACGCGGACGACCTCGCGGGCTTAGTTTTTTGAAAATCCCACAGAATTTTAAGATTTTCCAAGATAAAAACTTTCATTTCATCCAGGTCATTAACTATATGCGTGCCAAATTTCATTTAAATCATAAAAACTTTTACATTTATAATAAAAGAATTTATCTGTAGCTAATGGTATGATTTTGTAAAAAATGGAACAATAAAGTGGAATTATCTATCACGAATTGCTGACGACGTCATTTGCTAACTTTGTAATCCATATAGTAAAAACCTATCAATGGTAATAAACCACCAAACCAACAAATAACCACCAATAATAAACCACCTATTAGTGTCGCCGCACACAGGCCACCCCGGCCAAAACTACAAAACGCCGCAACCATCATATTTCCTGTAGTTTTCATACATTTTATATGGACTCGCCGCACACGGTTAACACCAGTGGCCGCCACACGCTTCGTGACGAGTCCATATAAAATGTATGAAAACTACAGGAAATATGCCGGTGGCGGCGTTTTGTGGTTGTGGCCGGTGGCCCAAGTGCAGTGACACTTAAGGTATTCGGAAATCGTTTAGCGATGAGCTGGACGCCTATTATAATTGTTTCCGGCCAAAATCTTAGTTTCAAAGCAATGAAAAACTTCCATCATCTAGGTGTTACTATACATGGAGAGTAATGTTTAAAGATTTCGTACTCCACGCCACTTTTGATACACTGCCAATCCCTCAAGGGATATTTAATATATTATTTTGTTTATGGCAAAAGGTATGTTGGCATACGTACGTGTCTGAATCACTTTTCCAAGATTAGAAATAAGTTTCTTTTCTGAGTATATACAGCACACATTGTAAGCTCCAATTACTTTGAATTTTCTACCGAGCATCACTCACATTTCGTATTCCAATTTTCACGCGAGCCGTCGTGTCTGCCTTCAAGTGTTATTGTTAGAAATTGAGATTGGAAATCTAGTAGGCTTTTGTCTGAAGTGTGACAAACATCAAAATTCTTTGTGGCGTAAAAGATCTTTGTGAAATAATCAGCTGTGTCACAGTATTTCTTATTTTGTTTATCATATCATTTCACGATTTCCATAAAATCATAGATTACAAAAGAGGAATAATATTAAAATCCTATTTCTATACAATGAGAAAAGTAAAATAGTAAAATTGGGTACATTCTATTAATTCCATGCATGAATGACGTCTTTTATTTCATATTATTATGTAAAAATATCAAAATAAATATTGTATTGTCGTCTTAAACCTAGTTATATCTGTATCTCTACGTTCTCATGGTAGAGAATGCACAAAACTTCATGATGAAAAATATTTTCAAAAGTCATTAAAAACTAAACGGTGATGTCATCACTTGCAAACACACTTTTTTCGTCGTAATATTTAGCTAAAGTATACTTAACAAATTGCATTGAAACGGATATTGCCATTTCGCTTACTTTCCGACGAGCTCGGGTTTTCTTTGACCGACCTTCTTAAGGTATTTCTTGTTTACCTCAATTTCGCTGTTCTTAATTGAATATCCCAATTCAATTTCTCTTTACGGCGTTGTTACAAATTATATTATGCGACGGTTTTATGCTGAACCAATGGGGATATTAACATAATTTTATATTGTGAAATATTTGCTAAGTGAGATTTATTTGACGTAAGTCTGATGTTAATTGTTAGATTGGTAAATAAATTAACGTATACTTTATTTTGATTTTACTTACACGAAAACAGATGTAAAATCCAGAAAGGAATAGGCTAAAATAAAACATTTAGACACTCTAATAAATATTTATTACTAATTATCTTAAAAATAATGGTAATATTTTACTTACACTCTTGCTGGCGCCAAAATCGAACGTCCGACTGCCCACAAATTAAGGCTTATATCCAAAAATGACAGACTTCGCACGACTCGTTGTGTATACAAAAGGTAACTGGCAAAGGATACATCAAACGACAACGCAAATATTCTTATTAATGCAATAATATTATTAATTATTTTAATTAATAATAAATTAGTTTTGGAGCAGGCGTCTTTTAAAGTTGCTGTATAATGTGTAACGTAAAAACAGAATTCAATTAAAGAGTATTAGGGATAGCGTGCATTCGGGATCGAAATATTAGGTATGCAGTGTTATAGGTCTACAGTTATTAGGGATAATGTTCTTTAGAGATATAGTGATTCGGGGTTTCAATAATGTCCAGCATAGAGTAACACGGAAGGGAGTAGCCATAGCGACATAATATAGGTACCTACTACTCAAATTCTTCTGTATTTTTGCGGTGGGAATATGCACACAAACGCAGTTTAACGTACACGCATACAAAACAAAACTTAAACTGCGATACTTACACATAATCGTTGACACAATACATCACCAAACGTGTATCGTCTGTATGCCCAATTTGTATGCCCACCTCGACAGAGAGGAGTTGTGTATGTCTACTCCCCTCCTGGCCGCTTTAACTATGTTGCTCTATGCTGTTCACAAAGGAACAAGTATAACTGGCCATGCCCAACCGCGCAAGCCCAGTGTGCAGCAAGGAGTTCAGATAGTGTGGGACTAAAACAGTGTATTTCAGCTGTACCTCTGTTCATGTGACTCCAACTTTATTAAATTTCAGATAGAGTTATTTTAAGAGAAGAGGAAGGTCCTGAACCTCACATGCTTTGCTTCTTTAATAAAATGATCAGATATTTTTTGTAGTGTAAAAGCTGACAGTCATAAGCAAAGCAAGCATAAAAAAAAAAAAAAAAAAAAAAAAAAAAAGATCATGTACTGTCCTAATCTATTATTAATCTATTACATATACTACTAACATAGAATAAGTCTACTAACAAATATGGATCACAGTTATCTGAAATAAATGAATTATTATTATTATTATTATTATTATAAGCAAAAAGTACTAAAAAGACTACGAAACATTTTCCTTCGCGTGTAGGATATAACAGGATATAACGGATGTCCGCTTGGATTCGAGCGTCCATGACTTAAGTAAATTAGATTAATGTAAATTAATATTACAATTTGGTGGTATTCTACTTTTTGGTGGTGTTGTGGTTTTGATGGCGAGTAGGGTTTCAGGGCTCCGCGGGGAAGGGGATTGAGTTTAGGCCGGTAAGGTAAGGATGGCTGGAGCGACATACCCGCCACATCATTTATATTCGCGACTGAACTCCACTTACACTTAAAATCAGGTGAGGTGGAGTGGGGTAATTCGTTGCGCCTCGAATAAGATAGAGTAAGAATTTGGATTAAGGCTGGTAAGGTGACTGACTTTTCTGCCATATCAACTATGTGAATAACTTAAATTCATCTCTATCAAGGTGGGGCAGCACCATGTTTAAAGAAAACTAGCTGTTGTCATTGAAAACAAAAACTGCAGGAAATTATTTTGATGTTATATATACACTAGACATTCGTTCTACAAAACCGGGTACGGCCGGGTCAGCTTTGCCAGCATAGCGCAAATACGGCAATTCTAAATAAGACCAAAATAAATGTTTGATTAGTGGGATTGCCCCCCTTTATGGCTCGCTACGTCCTTCGTGAAATTTCAATTTCGCGATGAAAACACCAACGTTTTTGATCATCTGTGTTTGGACTTCAATATAATATATTATTCTATCTCTCTGCGTATATATTTTTTGCAATTCAGTGAAAAACGGTAAAGGAGCTTTGATGTTAGGGGCAATATTAATTTTGATATAACGCGGATTCATATTTAGTCATCGACAAAGGATTCAAATTGTTTTAGTGAAATGTAATGATGAAAGAGACGTGAAATGAAAATCGTTTTGCTTTGATGTAGACAACAAATTTCGATCATTTTGATGAGTCAGTAATAAGGGCTGTTGCTGGAAATATGTATTTAGAGAGTATATCTTAGCGTATAAGAAGGCTCCGAGTTGCACAGCGAGCGATGGAGCGAGCTATGCGCGGTGTTTCTCTACGTGATCGAATCAGAAATGAGGAAATTCGTAGAAGAACTAGAATAACCGACAAACCGATGGATCGCCAAGTTGAAGTGGCAATGGACTGGGCATATAGCTCGGCGTACCGATGAACGTTGGGGTCCCAAGGTGCTTCAATGGCGACCTCGCACCGGGAAGAGCAGTGTCGGTAGACCCCTCACGAAGTGGACTGACGACATCAAGCGAGTCGGGGGGACCCACTGCACGCGGAGAGCGCAGGATCGTTCTGTATGGAAATTTCTTGAAGAGGCCTATGTCCAGCAGTGGACGGCCATCGGCTGATGATGATGATGATCTTAGCGTTAAAAATACTGACTTAATTTATTTCTAGGATCGTTGCTTCCAAATGTAATCCAATTAATACAGTAAGTAATAAAATTTTCTTTTTATGACTTATTTTATATTGTAGTCAGGAATTCAGGATACAACAGTTAATTCGATACTTACAAGTGGTCGAAATAGTTGGCAAATTGTAAAGCGCAAATACGCAAACTAATTAAAAGCATAGAATAATACACAAAACAAAAATATTCACACACCCGTTCATTTTTACAAGTAATTTGCTTCGCGTTGTGTATTAACAAAAATAGAGGTAGGGGATTTTCCGCTGGAATTGGAGCGACCGCCTGGGGAAGTAACCTCCACCGTACAGAAGATCACAGTAAAATAACACTACCTTTTGATGGTGTTGTGTTTCTCTCGGTAAGTGAGGTTTCAGGGTTCGACGGGGTAGTTGATTGGGTCAGGGTAGACAAAGGTGCGAGTGATACTTTTGGTATAGGAAGCGTCTGTACGCTACAGTGGCCGCTTACAATCAGGTTGGCCATACGCTTATTTGCCACGCATTTAACATAAAATGGTACTGTAATTATGATTAGGTTTCACGACTGGTTGGTGCACCAGCTGTGTTCCTGTCTTTTGCTCCAATTTTGTGAGAAGTCCAGATTTTTTGTTCATTTTGATAAATTGTTCTCCGAACGCATTGTAGAAAGAATTTATATTTTCATTCATCATCTGCAATGGTTTCTTAATCATCTTTAAAATAAAGTTACAATAAGATCCAACTTCCCAAATTAAAAAGCTGAACAAAATTTAAACGTAATGAAATCACTGTGACTCTGCGGTGGAGCGAAGAAGAAGAAGCTCCCCGGCCGCGGAGGATACCCTATGCCTATAATAGTAAACTATTTGTTTCTTAGGTTTCTCTCTCTCCTACATCGGGCAAACAAAGAGGAGTGTAGGGACTCGGGTTAAAGAACATATCGCAAATATGAAACATAGGCGCGAAAATAAGTCTGCAGTGTGTGAACATGCATTAAGGGGACCAAAGCATTACATTAGATTTCATAAACCACAAATCCTTGCAACTGAACAACGATTCATTCCTAGAATGATACGCGAAGCTATTGCGATTAAAAAAAATCCAAATTTTATTAAGGATGACGGTTGGTATATACCACCAGCTTGGGAACCCATTATACAAGAGATAAAATCCCAACCCCGAGCACGCACTGCAAGACCAACAGATACTATTAGTGCTTTTTGTTTGCATGATTTAACATAAGGAGGAGATACAAAACCTCTCTGGGTTTGTTTCGCCGGTTCTTCTCAGAAAGGTTCTCCCAATTTTGGTACCGGTGGAAGTTTACGGTAGTAAGGATCAAATAAATAACTCAAAATTACAAAAAAAAAGTTTAAATAAAGTACTTAATTAACTAAATTAGCTAATAAATTCATACATCGATAATAAAGTTTTAAAAATCTTCCAATGAAATATCCGAACGCTCAATAAAAGTCTTTCGAAGACAGCTCGACAAAGGAAATAAAAAATCATTCTTCTGACGATGCAGATCTGAAAAGGCTGCGAAGCTATAGGTCATCTACGACTACCACTCCAAATAATTGTAACTAATCTATACTACCAACCCAAAAATCTTTGGAAACCTTGCTCACGAGTAGAAAGATGACACCACCAAAATCCATTATTATTTCAAAGTAGTCCAAGCCCATAGATGCCTGGAACACCAGGATACCCTTGGCGTGTACCTATTCTGACCACAGCTCTAAGATCTCTGGAAAATTCGCGCACCAACCGAACAATAACACTACCAAAAGCCAGAGGCGTATTTATTTTCTGATGCACGTGACTTCGGCCGTTATTCAGAAATTCGTATACATTTCAATAACTGCGTTATTTCAATACAAATACTAAACCCACCAACATTCTGGTAAGTGCATATTATTTTCGTACATTTACGAGTACAATAATAATAGGGATGATGACTAGCTTTTTTCTTTATCAATCAGGTAGATTATCAAAATATACGTGGACACTTATTTTTTCTTTATTCACTTAATTAAAACTTATCAAAGATATTATATTGATTTTAAGTGTCGCATGACATCACGTCTTGGTACAATTTTTACTTAAAAGTGAAGTTACCACCCCCGAATTTTGGCGCGCTTTATCTTTGTAATTTTTTGATCGATGACAAAAAAAATTTACCATTTATTTTGATAAGCTAATTGATGAACTAAATATAATTTCGTTTACAATACCCCGCATTTCCCCTATTAACCAGCAAGGGAACACATTAACATATTCCAGGGTTTTTACACGTCCATAATTTGATAAAACGGTAATGGGCGTGCCTTACAAAGTATTTATCCATTAATTTTGAACCTAAATTGGGGTTTAACTATGAATGGTAAATTAATGTGTTGGAATGGAATTTATATTTCATTTATATTGTAATTAGTTTTTCAATTAACTACTGATGTACGCTGTGGTTTAGCTATGAGAGTTAGTTCAATAATTTTGTTAGTGCAGCGAATTTCTCGCTTTAATTGGAGCGCTCGTCTGGGGTAGCATTCTCTAGTTTACAGAAGAGCTAAATAAAATAACCTTGTGGTGAATAAGGTTTTTAGAGCTTCACTGTATAGAATAGAACTAGATAACATTTGAATTAACTTGTAGAAAGGTATTTTCAATTATATTTCCACCAACATAGATGATTCAGTGATTTCCTTGCGCGCTTTGTCTAAACGAAACTAACTTCGCTGAATTTCCTAAAGAGATGCCGAGACCACAATCGCATCCCACCTTGTGTGAGAATCACACCAAAAAAGAGACACACGTCTCGCAAGGAAACTAACATCACTGAATTTCTTGAAGAGATGCCGAGACCACAATCTCATCCCACCTTGTGTGAGAATCACATCAAAATAAGGCATACGTGGGAGTGCCAAGATCTTACAAGAGGCAAGTAAAAAGCTACTACGAAGGATTATATAGAAGAGCAACGTTCGGAATTATATAAAAATCTTCCAATGAAATATTCGAACGCTCAATAAAAGTCTTCCGAAGGTAGCTCGACAAAGTAAATAAAAAATCATCATTCTAACGACGCGTTCCTGCAAAGGGAAACGTCAATATATGTTTAAAATCAGTGCATCTAACCAGTTGCAACTTGTTTGATAAAGTTTCATGGAAAATAAGCACATTAATTGCTCGATAAGTGTATACACGTATACAGGTAAACTAATATCTCAAGTGTTTATAAATCAGTTGAGTACCAATGACCCGCAATATGACCTGCCTACGTACCTGGAAACAAATACGAATCATACACCCGATGTAACGCATTGGAATTTCCTAGTTACTAATGGATATCAGCTAACAAATCCTTCTAGCTACGGCTAATGCATATATTCGTAGCATACTAACTACTAATAATGGCATGAGTAAAGAAGGTACAAACACAAAGTTTTATATAATTGCGCGTGTGTAAGTGAGCACTGGTGCCTGTCGCATACGCAGAGGATCGTTTCTATTGGCGTTGACAGGCTACCAGTGCTCATTCATACACGCGCACTGCATGAAGCTTTATCTGCGCCTTCTTTACTTACGTGGTTAAACGGCTAGTGATAGCCGGGGGGATAGCTCAAATATTTGTCGATGCGAGCGAGCCCTGTTGACCCGAGATTACCTTGCATGTTACCCTGTAGAATGAGCGATGGATTTACTAATTGCGCTTATGATAATGACAGAACTCGTTCAACCATTTAGCCTTATTTTGGTTGTTGTTAAAAGTTTTTGTCTTAAGGAAAATAAGTTAAGACAGAGACCTTATAGTTTGGGAGACAATAAATTTGATTGAGGTATTTGAGTACAGCTGTTAGTATCATAATTTGAATATAATATATATAATTACAATTTTGCGTTGACGTACAAGTTCTATAACATTTATTATATGTTCATAAGTAATCAACAATAGATAGCCAAAACACAAGAATCAAATATGCGAATGACTTAAGGTAATTTAAGATGAAATCGATGGCAAAAAAGCTATGGTCCACCCTTTACCTCCTTTTTCCGATGACGGGTAAAAAATGCATTACATCCACGAACAATAACCAACACCGCGTTTGTTTGCTGTTAACAAACCCCCGCGACACGGGTAATTGCGTGGTGCATTCAGCCAACGGCGACCGGCCCGAGGGCTACTCGTCGGTGTAGGTATACTTTCACGTGCGCTCACGCAAGCATGGCAGACATCAAACTGCCCCACCGGCCTGCACCTGCTTCAGCCGATCCTGGACTTCTCCGTTTACAGCGTCACCTGACTAGTCGAACAGACCGTAGTCCGAGCGGCTAGCCAGCCGACCTGTTCCCGTACCTACTAGACAAACCAATTTCCCGCTCAACCTTCAGCCTCCAGGAGTAACTGCGGGATCCGGTTATGAGTTGCCTCTCGATCCTTTACCTCCTAAGGGTGTATAGTAACTGTAGCATCTATATATTAAAAAATAGAACTTTATTACATTATGAATTTGTTTATATACGAATGAAGAATTAACTTTTCTTTTCTTGATTATTTCAGATTTTCGATGAGCTCTTCACGAAACAATTGGTAAGTGACAAGATTTAATCACTTTGAAACGAACAAATATTTTTCATTTACTATAAAAATACATATAATGGGTACTTTTACAAACCCAATTTTTATATTACTGAATTAGTCGCAACCAATGCTCGGCCGATTTTAATGCCTATAATTGAGGAGCTGCGCCATTGACGCAGGTGAATAGTTCGTTCGGTCTGCAATTGTGGAAGTTAAGCAAATTTCGCAATGGTTGGTCATTGGATGGGTGACCAACACTTATTATTTCAAGCTCGCACGTGAGGCACGTTAAGCCGTTGGACCCAGCTGCATCTGCAATCGTTAGCACCCACAAATCTGCACTGGGTGCGCGGAGTGAGCCATGGCCTAATCTGCCTATTCCTTTCCTATGGACAGGCATGTGCTCCCAATGCATATAAAATGTTGCAGTTAATTTAATTATTTATGGACAACTAAACAATAACATGTCTTCTGTTGCATAAAATTCCACCGAGCTTGCGTTATATAAGACAATGACGAATGCCATTACAATTTTTTGGGACACTTAAAATTCGAAGGTGCCTTCCCATCGAGGCGAGCGCTCGAACCGTGGAAAACTCTTAAGACGCCACCGGTGCAAAAGCCGGGCCCGAATCACTTCCCAAAAGTTTTGTCACTCATTTGAATAACAAGAGAAACCTTTTTTGTGTCCCCTTCCCTTACTTTGGCCTCATTGCGTGTTTAGCTGTACGGAGTGGCGCTTGTTAAGTGCTCGTCCATTGTTTCGTAAAGGTGTACTGTTTATACCTATGTTGTTTAAGCTGCTGAAAGCTGTTGGCCAAAAACTGACTTAACAGTCTAAACTGCTAGAAGATTAGCGATAAGCGTTTAAAAGTCTAAAATTTAGTTAAATACTTTCAAGCAAGTATCACAGCGTTACCGATATTACTTTATGAATAATGCTTAATTTAGATCGTAAAACACACGACTGTGCAGTTGTAGCTGTAGTTAATTCTGCATTAAGCATAAGTAAAAATACATTTTACAAAGCCTGAGCATTCACTAAGTTCTGATTAGAAGACATGTGTTACGACATTACACCACACCCCCACTGGGCTGGCCGAAAAGGGCCCATATTGCTGGTGGTCTCTCTAATTAACGAATAATTAAAATTGTTGCGGAAAGAAACGAAGCATGTTTACTCACGAACTGTCCGCATGATACTGAGAAACTGGCTGGTCGCGGCATGGCCGCATCAAGGTCGCAGATCTGGTGCGCGATCGCTCATAGCAAACTGTACGTAAGTTGGTCGCAATGACCAGTCGTGCCGACCCGGTGTGCAACCGCTGCGGCCAAGTGCGCGATGTTCATTTGGTTTCTTTCGGAAATCTGGTTGTCGCGGCCACCAGTCATGGTCGTGGCCGTCTTGTGCTTGAGGTGCCTAAATGATTGATAAGGAGGTAATCAGATTGCTACGCGTTCGTAAAGAGTCATTTCCTAAAGTATGTCGTGTAATACTCACTGCAAGAGTAGAACTGTAGTTCAGATTCCCGGAGCTTAGATATGGTTTACCACGCAAAGTTTCCACATAGGCCCAGTCATACGTGTTTGACAAAACTTGAAACATACACAACAGCAACACCCAAGTTTGATATCAACACATATTATCGCGCGTATCAACATGTCCCATGGGCGTCGGGGACAAATTCAATTGTTCCCGACGTACCTTTTCAAGTTTTCCAATTAGAGAAACTCAAGAACGTGTTTCGAGAGCAAGATTTAACCCGTGAAGCTTCTTCGAGATAATGCGGGGAACATATGTGACTGTTAACAAAGGAAACTCATATTATTAGGGGAACATTCAGCATAGTTGTACAGGATGTACGAAACAATGGAAGTTAGGGAAGTGGCAAGAAATATAGATGTAATAATACAAATAATATATAAAAAAAGTTTCGTCAAATTTCCGTTCAATTTTTTTACAAATCGGTCCGACAAATGACTTCGCCCCACCTGATTTTAAGTAACGGTGGAGTCCAGACACGACGATAATTGGTGCAGCAATTCTGCCTGCTATAACAGCCATCGTCACCTTGCCGGTCTGCATATTGCTGCTTCACGCCTCTTTTAATGGATCCCGGCTTATAGTGGGGAAGGAACACGTGAACAGGCAAAACAATTCATTTAATAAATTAATTTAAATCAATTTTATGAATTAATGTATTACTTTAAATACATTTTAAATTCATATACCTATAAATCTTATAAAACACGATTACACTTATGATTTGGAACAAAATATATATTAATTGTGTTGTCAATTCTGTTAAGGGTTCTTCTTACACAAAGATTGACAAAAGGAATGGCATTATTCTCATACCTAAAACACATATTTTTATATTATATTGTAAAATGGGTTCCTCTTTCTCAACGACTGACTCGAACTTAACTTTTTTTTCATTTCAAGCCCAATTTTATATTTTAGACGATACACACCATTTTGCTCTTCGAAAATTTACAAAAAATCTGCGATGCAAGTCAAATGCGAGTTCCGTAGTTCTAACACCAGATTATAAATATACGAACGAGTATATACAATTTCGCTTGAGTTCCAAATCCATATTAACTGAATATCACCTGAAATTCGTGGTGTAATATACAATTTTTGGTCACCCATCAAATGAAAGTGTCTCTCTCTGTAAACATAATCCGAACGAGTTAAATATTAAAACGGTGTCACGTCTTATACTGAAAATTCTATTTCAAAGAGACCACATAAATTTGAGTTTTTCGCCTTGATTAATATGTGTACTCTATATTCTAACCCAATTTTCATTATAAAGGCTCACGGGCTTCTTCTCCTCATAATTGCACAATTTGTATTTCTCGATGTCGCAAATACGAAATAAGCGTCTATAAGAATATCCGTAGGCAGAGGGAAATCGTTGCGAATTTTCCCACTTAAAGTTCGGAGTTTCTCAATATAGTATTTTGTTTATAGCTCGGGCCGGCGAAGTTTGAGAAGAGAAAAAAAAACTATCAAACGCTATAGCGCTGGTGGAATCAGGAAGTTTCGAGACCGGCCCGATGAGTTGAGGAATAAAATTATGCGTGAAGTTAGGCGTCCCACAAGAAGTGGTCCTGGAAAACACGAAATCTGGAGGTCAACTGTGAATAACACCAAACGTAGCTTCTCACAGTTTGCGAATTATCTAGCAAGTCCATTAAATCATAGTTTGAGCACTGACGATGTACCGGTAATAGGTCTTTGTTAATATTGTTCTCAGATCGTAACAAATTCGTACATAGCATTACACAACCTCCATAATGTTTAGTCTTGTACTTCTTGAGTAGAACTTTTAAGGTATTTCGCCATTAGATATGTTAATATTCTTTGATATAATATTTGGATTCTTCGTCCACGGATTCATCGGATCCATAAGAAATAATGGAAAATTTAATGGATTATAGGGCTTCATACCTGTTCAAAAACAAACTTACAACAATTTATAAAACTGAATTGATAGGTTTTTACTCTCTGAATAGGAAAGTTAGCTGATCGAAAAAATATTTCAACAGAATGGGCAGAATCGTAAAGATTACGGTCGTTCAGAATAGACCCCTTGGTGTGAGAGAAAAACAACTCGACCCCCGTTTTTGCAATCAGTCAGCTGTGAACTATGGGTCCGGCAAGGATTTAGCTGAGATATTTCGGCTGTCATCCGTTTGTCGGTCAGAATACTCAACTAAATTACATTAAATCAAATACTTATATCAGTGTGCTTGGACTACTTTGATTTATTTTGTATATTAATAATTTATTATATTTATCACCTTAAATCCAAACACAGACATCGACAGACATTAGGAGTTACTATGTAAATCCTCGAGGAAGAGATTGCGAGAGAAACAAAAGAATGGGCAATTCATTCTGGTTGATGCCAAAATAAACTCATGATTTTTAGCAGAACAGTATGAGAAGTTGCAGAGTTTAAATGGGATTTTGTGTATTGAAAATACAATGCAATTACAGTATACTTACGTACATCTCTTAATTAATTAGAATCTATGCGGAAAGAGAATGGGATTTAGATTGGAGGGCGCTGTAGTGCTTTTCTACCGTATTTGTAAGGTTTTACCCCTTTTAGACATGATTAAATACAAAAAACCGCAAGAAATCACAACAACAAACAAATCCGTATCAATACAAAACTTTCACGTTTTACAGATTGCTGGGTTTGATTGCCAAATAAAAATCTTAATGTTAGTTCCGTTTTTCGCCACGCCCATTCTTTTTCTGCACAGACTCTAATAATGTATTTTGAAGATAGTGATAAAGTATTATAATAATTTATTTACGTGTCAAAACGAAATTACTAAGTACATACCGTCAAATGAGGCGCCTTTTGAATTCAGGACGACTTTGATCTTTATTTATATTTTCTTTTAATTTTCATTTATGTTTCTGAACGTATCGTTTCTTTTGTGTAGGTAACACTGACTGTTATGCTATCTTTTGTCGAGATGAAGTGCATGGGTAACTGCTACTCTTTTTCTTCAGTTAAAAAATAATGATGGCCGTACTGTAAATACCTATTATATTAAGTGGTTTTAAACTTCTGTTATGCAAGGCTTAGTATTATAACCACAGGTTTTTTAAATTTGTTTAACCAATTATATGGTTCCTTTGGAATCACAATAATATTATAAAGGCGAAAGTTTGTGAGTGTGTGAGTGTATATGCTTGTTACTTCTTCACGTCTAAACGGCTGGAGCGGTAAAAGGTCGTATGTGGAAATAATATTTTGTTATTTGTAACCTTATTCCTTTATGTGAGATAGTTGTTATTAGGTTCAACTTAAACTGTTTTAAAACATTAATCTTTGTTCATTGGGAATCGAACATTCGATGCTGCATAAATTTAAAATTTCGCGGACAGTTTTAAGCTTTGATTTTGTGTGCAGCCCGTTATCTATAGAATTGTTGATCGAAGTATAAAACATAAACGTTAGCGAACCAACTCAAGCATAGATCACTGAAAAAAAACCAAAACAAATTCCGAAATTTGATTTATCCACAATCTATGCCTACAAAAGTTCTATCTAACGTGCAAAATATTTCACTTGAATAATGGAACAACACTGATAGCACATGAGTAAAGAAGGCACAGAGATAAAGCTTTATACAATAGCGCGTATGTGTTGAGAGCACTGGCGGTCTGTAGGGTACACTGAGAAACTTCAGACAAGTATTACAGAATAAAGAGTTTAAATTCAACTCATAAAGTCGACTCATCTTTATTTTAGTTATATACTAGAAAGGGACAAATATATGTTGCTACTAACGATACTATGAACAGCGAGCGTACCGCTATATAAATGTCAAATTAAATACCTTTGTATGGCTTGTTACGTCAAAGCTACCACCTTTGTTACCTTTACGATACCGAATCAAAAAGCGGTCTAATATGGAATGCAACCTCCCAACACGCCACTAGTACTTTTTGTTGGGTAATACTGAAGCTATTGTTTATGGAGTGTACGCTCAAACGTCAAAACATTATCTTATCTATAGACAAGCAATGCACCTGGGTGGGTTTAAACCCAGGTGGGTAAAAACCAGGTCTTTTTTTTGGTTTAAACCTATAAAACCCAATGTGTTGGGCTTTTATAATTTTTTAATAAAATTTGAAGTATTAACTACTTTTCTACCTGACTAAATGAAAGCTGGTACAGTGGCCCACAAATCTAGCTACCACCTATTTCCGGTTTTGCCTTTCGTTCTCATCAAATAGCATTTTATGCAATAGAATGAGGCGACATGATCGGAAATGAATTTCTTGAGCAGTTGTCTTCATAGATTATACTCGTATAAGTAAAGGTATCATTATATATATATTTACATATATATTTATACTATGTGTATAATATATATTAGAGGCGTGAGATCTTATTTTAAAATAAGTTCGGTTAATACAATATGAAGTAACTCGCTGGCCAACGACTAGTAAACGTGTTTTATTTTGTGGGTCCTCAGGTTGATTCCACATTTTCCGCACCGCGCTGCCGTGCTCATCATATAAATAAATTTGCGGTAATCCGAATTGTCCATGTGATTGCAAGTGAAACAGATATTCGTTAACAAAACACACCTTCACTGTTTTAATGTTTAATTAATAATAAAGAATACAATAACTTCATAGTATAATGATATTAACTTGATCTGTGAAAGCTTCCATAACATTTCCTTCTTCATTTTCTTCAAAAGCGAGGAAACCCTCCTAAGCAAAAAAAAAAGAAACAAACTGTTCTGAATGCGCAACAATGTGTGAAGAACAGGATAAAAAAAAATGTGTCTTGATATGTTAATGGCTCAAGAGTAAAGACTTCAAATATATACGGTCATGTGCGCGAATAAAGTGTTTTGAAGAAATTTTAAAGTATCTAAGGCAAGGAAAAATCCAACATGTTGTTCAAATGCGACATGGAAACGCAGAAAACTAATTATTTTCATCTCGGTTTTTTATTAACATTTTTGAAATTCCCTATGTAATGTTGCCTTAAATTATTGTTTCGTACATGTAGAATTGATAATAGGAATTAATAAAAATATATTGTCAAATTTGTTTTCAATATTTCTTAAGTATTTTCACAAATGAAGTAAAAACCCATTTTAAAAGGTATTTATGGGTGTTTACGGATGTTTATGGGTGTTTACGGATGTTTATGGATGTTTACGGGTGTTTATTGGGTTTAAACCCGGTTCTTTGCTCATCATCTTATCTTTCCTTTAGTTTTTGTTCTGAGAGAGAAACGTTTTTATTGGCGGCAACCAGTCGCCAGTGCTCACTCGTGGCCCAACATGCGCATAGATAAAGTTTTGCCTTCTTTATTTATGTGCTGATAGTTCGCTACTCCAATTATGCGGATTGACATGAGGGATGGTTGACTGATTTGAGTATGGCGATTGGCATGCGTCTGTCGTCCGTCAGTATGAGCGCACATCAAATATGACATACGCAATACACTGCGAATCGATGTTTGTACTCCATTGAAGTATTGTACGTAGTGCCTTTACGATACAGTACCCCTAGTTTAACCAGGTCCTAGCTAGTGATGAGTCTTTATAACTGGATATTTTTTAATCGATCACTTTAATAACGAAAGCTCATAACATACGAGTATTCATATTTTTTGTGTTGCCGCTTTCTAAAATTTATTTACACTAGAAACAATATTTGTAAAGTCTTATAGGTCGTGTGAAATAGCTTTTTCAAGCATATTCATACTAATCATAGTCCTAACCTTATAGTATAAATGCGAAAGTGAATTTGTTTGTTTATTATGCTTTCACATACAATTACTTAATGGTTAGTACGCACATAGTTTATGATCTGGATATAGACATGGGATACTTTTTAACCCGAAAAATTATTAAGTTCTATGGGATTCTCAAAAAACTAAAGTGAAAGCGGACGAAGTCGTGGGAGGCCGCTAGTTTTTTAAATAAATAAGTCAATTACCGTTCTATCTAGTAGGATAAGACCATGCTTATCCTACTAGATAGAATGGTTGTAGTAATGAGGTTGATAATCCTCACTTGATTATTGTGAGCTAAGTTGCTTGTCTAGTAATTAATCCAAGTGAACACACATGACATAAGCATGGATATACCAGCATTTGTCATAAACTTCACGTTCTAACTTTGAACTAAGTCAGGATGTTTCTTAGACAAAGGTACTAAAGTCCAAATAATAAATATTTCTATCACTCTTACCCTAAGCCTAGCCCCAAAGTAAGCACTGTAAGGCTTGTGTTATGGGATGCTAGAGTAACGCATAGAATACATACCTATATATTTGATACGTGTATAAGTATATTTGTATAGAATTATTTGTAAACATCCATGACTAAGGTAAAAATGCTCGTATTCATCATACTTACATTTGCCCCCACCGAATTCGAACCCGGCGTATATACCACTCGGCCGCGGAGGTCGTCGTAACTGTGGCATTGTGTTTTCATAAATTTAATTTTGTTTAAATCTCTATCTCTAATCATTCATAACTATTCACAAGTAAACTTAAGTTTCTTGAACCAACTTGGCATTCTATATTGTATGTTCTGAGCTTTATGCTTTTTTTTTCAAAAAACAGAACTGGTTTTGCAAAATTTCGATTAGACATAGAAAAATTGAACTTGAAAATGACAGGGCACTACTTATTGTTGCGAACAGTGCCGTCTTTGCCCTATTGGGGGCCCTGGGCATATTAGGATAATGACCTATGACCCCCGTTTGGTGATTTAACAGGAACTAGGGACTTTGTATTTGATCTGAGGGGGGGCCCTATCGATCGCGGGGCCCTGAGCACTTGCCCAAAGTGCCCACTGGGAAAGAGAGGTCTGTTTGCAAATATAAAAGTTGCTATAGGGAATAAAAATTATCATGATAACAAATAAGGTAACAGGTTCTCAGTTCATCATTATAGTATTTTTTATTGTTGTTCGCGCATACCTTCCAGCTTTGTTTCCCGATGTTGATGATTATTTTTTAGTATGAAAGAATTTAAAAAAAAAATAGTTTTTACGGGTTAATGCACGAAACTTTATTTATTTACAGGCTGCGAAACGTCAATAAATAAATAAAGTTTCGTGCATTAACCCGTAAAAAACGAGTTTTATTTAATGAGTGATGTGCGTGAAAACCTAAGAAACAAATATGAAAGAATTTGGTAACGAGATGGTCTCATATTAATTTATCGAATCACTAAAAATTAAGAGCGGGATAAAGAGACATCTGAAAATAGGTATTTGAAAAAACCATTGCTGTTACGCATTGGTAAATACCGTGTGATATCAACAGCAGTCAACGCAAAAAATTGCGTATAAAACTTGCAAAATTCGAGGTTTGGCTTTAGATGATTTCCTCCTCGAAAATTGGATATATGTAAAAGAAATTTTACACAAAGAATAACAAGTAGATACATTATGCCTTTATGTTTAGATTTTTTGTAAATGCTTATTAAATTACCACACTAGACGCCTTAAGTGGTGCTAATAATTTGTTTATTACTGGCTTTTTTAGGGCTTTTAGTTTTTTGAAACACAAGTTATCGAAAAAAGGGAGACATAAGAGCATAGAATGGATAAAATTATATTTGATGTATGAAAATCAATTCTTTAGTGACAAAAACCAAGGAGGAATCAGTCGAGAACGTTTGTATGGAAAAAACAAAGCGCACCTCCCCTCTTAAGAAATAATACATTTTCTTTAATCGAGTCTAAGTACCTTTAAAGTTAGTTGAAATTAAAGATTTACAGCAATTCTGAAAACATCCATTTAGTATTCTGCCGGAAGCAATCACACTTCTTGGTAATAGCTACGTAATCGCTTAGCCCTAACCTTACGAATGAAGTCACCGCTAATTATTTGCACAACTTTTTCAATATATAACTTTTCTAAGTTTATCTTTTTAAGTTTAATTAGCAATAAATTTGTATGTAAAATGTATCGATCTCTTTAATTAAAACACAAAGAAGATTTGATCAAGCTAGAATTTCTCTCGAATCGAATGTTCCGATTAACTCGTACAAAAAAGTTAAAATAGATTGAAAAGGTCTGTAAAGTGGATATCAATAAGATTGATGTCGAGATTTTGAACAGATCATTATCCGGGTGGAATGAGCGTAATGGATGACGATAATGCTCCGTTCGATTCCGATGCGATATCTCGCAAACTCGACTGTTCTCGAGTGTTTGATGGCTAATCAATAACGGGTTTAATGAAAATAAGCTCGATCTAATTAACAGCGATTTTCAATCAATGTTTATGAAAATTAACAGTACCCTTAGCACGAACCAATATCGAATTCGAATAGTTTGCGAGTGCGAAATATCATTGTCAAATGTGTAATGATCTTTAGTTCTCGTTACGCCCGTTTTGGCGTTGCTGTTCAAGTTTCCATACACAATTTGACAATGACATTTCGATATTGGTTCGTACTAAGGGTACAGGACGTCGCTACACCGAGGAAATCCGTTTTGCCGTACACAGCCGACTTCCTGGGTGAAGCAAATTTACCGTTTGAGTTAGAGCATGCATTTGAGGAAGTTACCTCCGTTTTACAGAAGACGAATATAAATAAAACTAGTTTTAACGGGTTAATGCACGAAACTTTATTTATTTATTGACGTTTCGCAGCCTTTTCAGGTCTGCATCGTCAGAATAATGATTTATTATTTAATTTTGGCGAGCTACCTTCGAAAGACTTTTATTGAGCGTTCGGTTATTTCATTGGCAGATTTTTAAAATTTTATTGTCTATGTATGAATTTATTAGTTAATTTATTTGACCCTAACTACCGTAAACTACCACCGGTTCCAAAATTGGTAGACCTTTCTGAGAAGAACCGGCGAAACAAGCTCAGAGAGGCTTTCTATCTCCTTATGTTAAATCATGCAAACATAAAGAACTAATAGTATCCGTTGGTCTTGCAGTGTGTGCTCGGGGTTGAGATTTTATCTCTTGTATAATGGGTTCCCAAGCTGGTGGTATATACCAACGATCTTCCCTATTGAAATTTGGATATTTTTTATCCTCAATAGCCTCGCGTATCATTCTAGGAACGAATCGTTGCTCAGTTGCAAGGATTTGTGGTTTATCAAATCTAATATAATGGTTTGGTCCCCATAATGCATGTTCACTTTATTTATTTTATTTCGCAGAAACGTCAATAAGTAAATAAAGTTTCGTGCATTAACCTGTTAAAACTAGTTTTATTTAATGAGTGATGTGGGTGAAAACCTAAGAAACAAATAGAAGAAGAATATATTAAATACACTTAATTTTGGTGGTGTTACGTTCCTGATTTTTTTATGGCAAGCACGATTTGTGCGTGTAGCGAGTGTCAAGTAAAAAGTGTTCCTGTTGCTGTGTCAAGTCTAGCGCTCCATAGAGTAGGTATTCACTCCAGCGAACTTTTTGAATAACAACCATAGACAAGGGAGCCTATCAATTTAACATACAGATGTGTCTACTGCACAAGTTTATTTGTGAGTGATTTTGCTGAAGCATTTATCATCTATAACGTTCAAGCGATATTCTTGCATTTATTTCATTTCGGGTTATGTTGGCCGTTAATCATCAGGCGGGCCCTGTAACTCAATAGGCTGTTTTTTTTCACATTCATCACACAGCAGTCATTAATTTTATAATGGGGTATTCCTAACTACCTGAGCTGTCCACCTGGCTGGTCCAGTTAAGAATAAAAAAATGGATGCTAACATACTATCCGATAGTCAAATAATGATATATCGGCTAATAGCCAAAGCAAATTTATTTTAATGATAGGGTTTTTCTACTTATAAATTCAGTGTCTTTAAAGCTTATTTTGTACAAAAATCCCAAGCAATATCATTATTTAGCTAAGCCTTTGGGTTCGACAATTGCACATTGTATATTCAATAATTTTGTATTTCTTTCTACAACAACATAATATATTGTAAATTCATTTTAACCGTTCCAGTCGTTCCAAAATGACGTGTTCGTTATCTTTATGAGGCGTGATCATGAATTATTTATTGTCATTTGCAAGAAAACAAAACGTTTCGATAACATTCTTATTTTCGTTGTGGGTACTGAATTTTTTGGTTATTTCCAAAACAGAAAACATTGACAACACGACCGTATGTTCTACACTCACGCAGTAAGTGGATACATTTATCATACGTTATTCGGTAAAAGGAAACAGAGGAGTGCCGCTAGGAAGCGCGGATGCCTATAAATCTTCGCTATATAAAAAAGCCGTATGCGTAATACCATTAAAATTAGGTGAGCGCACATAGCGCTGTTGGAGTTCGAAATCGTCTTGAAGTTCGTTTAGTAGAATGAGTTAAGAATTTTGCGCCATTCGTGGAAATCAGAAATCAATATATCTTTATTCAAATTGGATGTATAGTACAACTCTTTTGAATCATCCAAATTTTTTCTTCCCTACCACTCGTTATGGACATATTTTTTAGCTGCGGAGAAAAACGAGCGAAGAAAACTCCACAACATTAAAAGTCTAATGTAACAACATTTAAAAATCACTATGTTGTTACAACGTCAATATTTACAGTACAAAACCGACGTCAGGTTAGTGATGGCAAGTGGTAAGGCTAAAGTGGAGATGTGCAGGTCACTTGAGCAGGAGAGACGACATAGCCGTGGGATTCGTAAGATTGCTGAGTCCAAGAATAGATCGCTCCGATTATGATTTATTTAATATTGTGGATTTTTTATGTTGGGTGGAAACAAGAGTAGGGCCCGCCTGATGGTAAGAGTTCACCACCACCATAGCATAAAGACTAGCAATACCATAAATATCGCTTGCACCGTTGCCTACTCTGACCCAATCCCCTACCCCGTAGAGCCCCGGAACCTTAGACCCCGACAAAAATACAACACCATCAGTATGTAGTGTTATTTTTCTGTAAGGTAAGTATCTTCCTTAGACGGACGCTTCAACTCAAGCCAGAAAAACGGTATGCCCGTTTTGTGATTTCGTTTATGTGACCATTTCACCAGACGATTACCCTTAACACCTTAGTTCGATAAGGTAGTGTTTAAGTAGATTTTGTGACCTCGTGGTGGTGGTGGTGGACGATCTGCACTCAAGAAAGCAGGTTAGCAAGGCAAATTCAAGAAGACATATCACCTAGCAGTTAGGGCACTAATTGAATGGGCCATGACCCACTGAAGATACAGCCATAAACAATAGCTTAACATTTGCAAATCGAATGCACTTACCTCTGGCTCTATAAGCTCCTCGTTTATTAAATAAAGCCTAAACTTTAAAAAGAAATTAAAAGGCTTCATAATAAATAAGTTAATGATATTTTTTTAAAGAAATACTTAAGTAAAATCTCTCTGTCTATTTTTAGAAAGAATAATTTATTAATTTGTCAAAGGCATACCCACTTTCCTTAACATTTACTAGCGCAAGTACCTGCGCCACATTATTTCAACAATACAAACGTACCTACCTAAATGAGAAATGTAAATAAACTTTAATTAAACTTTATAATTGACTCATTACTCTGTCGCGTCCAATTTCCAGATTAAATTTCAAAGGACCAAGTTGCGGAAATCGGAAACGAAGAGAGACGTCACAAAATGTTTTAGTAGGTCGCGCACTTTTGAAATAACAACCGAGTATTATGTCGGCGATTATTTTCTGAATCAAGTGAACGAAACGACTTTAAATGTTTACTTTTGACGAAGTTGCCCAATTAATTTTCTCGGTGGGCTATATTTTACCCCTGTGATGTACTGAGCGAGAGAGAATATAAGGCATAGGCAGTTATAATAATGGCGAGAAATAAGCCAATGCGAACTTTTATTTACAAGTGTCGCCATCCATACAGGAGAAGATTAAGATCCGCAGCGGACGGGGGCACGATGGGCACTAGGCCGCGTACTCAGCCCCCTCGCGCGGGCCATCCTGCGCACGTCTGCAATACCTCGGGAGACCCCTGCCGAGGAGCTCCAGCGAGGCCGGGAAGCTGCTGGGTGCGGAGCGGTGGTAGAATCCCTAAGCGGGGACCCCGCGGCTTTGCATTAAGCAGTGTAGAAGGTATTCGACTTTTTAACGGATATTATGCCGTAAAGCGAGTTGCGGGGTCCTCGGTGGGCAGCCACTGGGGGGTCCGTAAGCCTTGCGGGAGCCAGGCGTGAGGTCCGTTCGGCGGTGTGCCCCTGAAAGGCGCCGCCGCCTGTACAACAGGAGAAGATTAAGAAGTTTGGAGGCCCCAATTTAAATTGTGGTACTCCGGGCTACCCCCTCCCGATTCAATGACCCGACGAATTTATTTTTCTCTTTAGTTTGGCAGCAAACAGTCGTTAACAGGTATATTACATAATAATACATCAGTTATGAGTAAAGACCTATAGTGCCGAAAAGTGATATTTATATATATTTTGTATGTCGTTTACGCAGATAGCGGCTCCCCCCCCCCCCCCCCGAACCGTCATACACACTCACAAAGATCCTCGTCGTACTGTAGTATACATTAAGAAAAGTGAATGAGAAAAATATAACAAGATCTAACTATTCTGTAGAATAATAATTATTATTAATATTATTATTCTACAGCCTTAATACAAAAACAAACAGTGAATTTATTTACATCTTAATTTTATCTTCAGTTGTTGCTTAAAAGATTTTAAAGAATTGTGGAAAATGTCAATATCGTGGAATAACCTATTATAAGTGTTGGTGGCACGATGAATAAAAGAGTTACGTGTATATTTTTGAAGTTATACTTCTTTAGGCGCGTTATGAAAAAATGATGAGAGTGAAATTTTTAGATGCGCGCGCATCACTGTAACCCAAAAGTAACAGCATGAAGTTGGCCGCGGGCGCGTTATGAAAAAATCATGTGAGTGAAATTTCGAGATGCGCGCGCATCACTGTAACACAATAGTAACACCATGAAGTCGGCCGCGGGCGCGTTATGAATGTTAGTGTCTAATAATAGTAGATTATTAACCACTTAGTGGTTAATAATCCACCATTATTAGACATCTGTTCGAAAGGTATTTTGAACGATCCACGGAGCTCCATAAGATGATCGCGTTGTCAAAAACAATGTTGGCACGCTCGTCGCCTCTGATCACTGTTTTCATATTTATAATATTTATCCACATGTTTCTAGTTTCTATATAGACACAACGTGTTTTAGTTACTTACAAGTAATTACATATGGACTAATAACTTAAATTCAGTAGTGATTTTAATTGAATATTTTGAATATTTATTTAATTTTTCAAATTAAAACTGAACTTAATTGACTGTGTTAACTATCCTTTTCCAGTCCTTTTATTATTTTATTGTAATTATTAATTATTTGCATGCAATTAAAAAATATTTTTAATGATGCTAAAGAAGTATAACTTCTCACGCGCGTACATAAGTTACACGCATCTATTTTTTATTTATGTAATTTAGGAGGAACAAATAATGGAAGCTTACGTGAGGGTCGCACTGGAAGCCAAATGTGTGATAAGAACGAAATTTTACTGAGCAATGTAGGCGCATCTACCATATTGTTCAATATTTTGTACAAAAATACTATATCAAACATTTTGCGTCGGTCACAGAGTGATAACATTTTGTTGCTTTTTAGGTATTCATTATAGAAACCATTCATGCAATTAATACAATAAATAATTTATAAACTCTTTTTGTACCTTTTCAATGCGATTTATATGCACCTGAAAGCAGGGACTCCAAACTGTGCTACAAAAATCAAGAATAGACCTAATAAACGCAAAAAACAATATTTTCAAGGTTGATATTTGACTGAAGGGTTTACTAATCCTAAGAATAAAACCTAGGTTACGATAAGCAGAACCCAGTATATGGTCGATATGATTATTGAACGTTAATTTTGAATCTAAAATGATACCCAAATCTCTGACTTCAGTGACTCTTTTGAGAGATGTGTCATTAATTTTGTAGTTAAAAGAACTACTATTTTTTTACGTGTAAAAGAAATTATATGACATTTATTGCTATTAAGGTACAACTGATTGTCAACACAATACTTCTCCAAAGAAATCAAGTCTTCTTGCAAATTGTTACAATCATTGACTGATTTAACAACGATGAATAATTTAGTATCGTCAGAATATTGTAAACAATTACTATTTTTTAAACAGAGCTTCATGTCATTAATATATTTAGATAGCAAAAAGCAACGGTCCAATATGGGACCCCTGAAGAACTCCAGAAGGTACAGGCAGGAACTGAGAGCAGTACCCCTTTACGCAAACTGCCTGGTTTCTGTTTCTGATATATGAATCGATCCATCTGTGAAGACCATTTTATTGTTTATTATTTCTGTTGTGAGGGCCCCTGGGCCACAATCTCGCCTCCGGCCCTGTATAACACATGAATGTAAACCAAAGAGTAACATAGCGATGAACCTAGCTGCGTTCAATACATTTTATCACGATCTTAAAGTTTTTCAAAAGCCTCTCAGAGCTAACGCAGCGCAACACCTCCAACAATTTTTACATGGCCAGCAGAATGATATTTATACTAATGATATTATTATGTTTGCCAACCTTTTAAAAGAGCATGTGGCTTGATGGCGTCGAATAAACGCATAGAAACGCAGATATCTAATGAGAGAAACACGGATGAATTCCGAGATATATGAAATACATCATCTGTAAAAATTTCAACTGTCTAACTATCACGGTTCATGAGATATAGCCTGGTAACAGACAGAAAGACAGACAGAAAGACAGACAGCGGAGTCTTAGTAATAGGGTCCCGTTTTTATCCTTTTGGTACGGAATCCTAAAAAAGAATATTGTCATTCACGCGCGTTTCACATTAATGAATGTTAAGTTCTTAGAACGGGTGTATCATGGGTGTAGATAATTAACACTTCTGCGATACAAATGTGACTTAAGCGTAAGTACACAGAAATGAGAGAAACACGAGCAGAATCCCGAGATGCACTACGTATATCTTCGCGAATAAATGCATTAACTGACACAAGGTGTTGCAAGTATCCATGGGCGATGGTGATCACTTACCATCAGGTGATCCGTCTGCTCGTATGCCGTATAAAAAAAGGGCCAGCAGCTCAGTACGATGTTGGACTATATTATGAAATGTACAGCCAACGCTGATTTTCAGCTGCAAACAGGGACACAAAGGAAGGCCACATACAAATACTCTGAATAATAGTCTCAATCTCAATCTATAAAAATATGCCACTTTGCTGTTTAAAAAGATGCTCCTCTGTACCTATCTATCATTCAAATTTTAAAAAACCTCTGAGACTATTTTTCCAAAAAAGTAAATACCATAATTATATATTCTGTTCTGAGTGTAAGTTCTGAAGATGAACAATATGAAAAAATGTGTCTTTCTGGTTTTTCTTAATGGACTTACACGAGTATATCAGGACGCAGTCCTCGCCTGAGTACATAATGGTAGATCAAGGTAAGATATTTTCTTAAAGAAAATATATTAAAAATATTTAATAATTTGAGTTATGAGTACCTGTTTTGGATGAGTAAGGAAATGGCGATGAAACGTCAGGATGAATTCGGAACAACCCAAGCATTTGCCATGAAGCGACCTCACCCGCCAGATATTTTTCGCTTCACTGATACCTGATTGTTTGACTGTTGCACCAATTGACTGAAAATCTGTTTAATGTAGTCTCATAAAATTTGCGCGGGGAGATTCGTATTTGAAAAACAAAAAACCTTACAAAAAAATGTCTATGTACTCGCTTGAGGACGTGCGATCACTGGAGGGTAAGTTGCAATTTACATTATATTTTAATTACAACAAATTATGGCATTGATTCTAAGCTTACATTCTCAAAATGAAAATTGTGAAATCAGAATTAATGCAATATCAAAAGATCATAAGATCCATACATTATACACGCATCGAATAAAGTGTGTTTACACTCCATTTATGTACAAGCAACAGGAAGTTTAAAACAAAACACAAAACAAAACTTCAGAGAGACAAAAAGATTGAGAGAAAACAGATCGCAATACGATCGAAAGTTTGGAACTACAGTGAACCAGGTATGCCTTTTGAGAGAAAATAAAAATGGCAACCGCCGCCGGTGGAGGAAACTGGTAATTTACTGCACCCAAGAAAACTCCGATTCTTAACTCGGAAAAATAACAAACTGCAGTAATAAGTTTGTGTCCGATCGCTGATGTTAGTGAAAACTATGCGCATTCGTTTTGTTTGTCTACGCGGCGATTTCTCAGAGTTTATAATACCATTTTCACCATTTGCAATAATATTCTTTACTTTTCTAAATCTGATTCATTAGGATTAGGGGATACAATTTTTAATTCATAGCGGGAAAAATTCTCTCTCTCTCTTTTTAAGCAGGTTTTGCGCAGGGTTATAAACCTTTTTTTTTTTTTGTTTATTGCGTGCCAAACAAGCAAAACCCGCTTGATGATAAGCGGCCACCATAGACGTTTTACACCCTTAGACGCTTGTGCCACCAAAACTATCACTCGCGTTGCGGTGCTCATTTGGACCCCATGCCCCTACCCAGTGGAGCCCTTTTTTTATACTCAGACAAAAAATACTATTTACAGACGACGGCGCTTTTAAGAGGCACACCGCCGAACGGAACTCACACCTGGCTCCCGCAAGCCTTACGAGCCCCAGCAGTGGCTGCCCACTGAGGACCCAGTAACTCTTACGGGCGCTTTACGGCATAATATCCGCTAAAGAACCCTGAGAGTACCCTCTAAGCTGCTTAGCGCGAAGCCTTGGGATCCCCGTTTAGGAATTCTTCCGCGTCTCCGCACCTAGCAGCCTCCCGGCCTAGCCGGGGCTCCGCGGCAGTGCGACGTGCGCATGATGACCCGCGCATGGGGGCTGAGTACGCGGCCTAGTGCCCCCCTGTCCGCTGCGGAGGGCTACTTGGGCGTGCCCGTGTAGCTCCCTCCGTCGCCCCCCTCTTTGCAGGACAGAACTACAAGGGCGGGCTGCCGTCACGGGGTCCGTCGGTGGTCGGCACAGCTGACGCCATGCCGGTCAGCGAGGGACCCCCCGGGTAGGGTCATGGGACGGGCGCAGCCAGGGCACGCCGCCGTCCTCTCCTATCCATCCTCCTTACTCCCCGTGAAGCCCTAGAAAATGTTATTTTACTATGGTTTACTTCCCCTAGACGGGCGCTCTAATTCGAATGCAAAACTAACTAATCCCATACTTCCTTAAAAATTATTATGGAGGAGTGCAGTAACTTTATATCATTACATAATGCGTTAAAAACATTAAACTTATAAAAACAACAATACACTACCATGCTTTTTACACATTCATCAATTACTAATAAAGAAGTCATTGAAAGAAGAAACTCGACCAATAAAATGGGGTTGAACTCTATTGAAGATAGGCGCACCAGTTCCAATAGTGAACGGTTTAAAGTCATGTTAAAATACGCCTATACTTTCAATATTTCCCTCATGAGTGTTTTATCAATTTCGAACGAGCTGTTCGAAGTTAACCAATTTCCAAGTAAGTAAGATACAACTTTGGTAATAAGCCGGAACTTTGTAGTTTATAACTCACTCCGCGAACAAGCACTTAACTCTCGTTTTGCAACCCAATACGAACAATCTAACTTACATACCTAACATCTTCATGAGCCTGCTGTAGCTTGGAGTAATGATTTTTGTTTATTTTACGACCAAATTTTCGTATGATGGATAGTGTTTTTACCTAATTCGTGAATATAATTTTTATTTTTTTTAAAGCATGTAACTGCTTGATGTTTAAATCTAAAGAAAATATAACTAGAAAAAATTCCACGCTTACCAGGCAGCAGACGGGACTCAAACCCGGTGCGGGTTCGAGTCTTCGCAATCCGGGCGAATGCACTGACGCCCCACTGGCAATTATGCTACCGCGGCCCTCACGGACCGCGTCGAAATTCCTCTAGCCATTCTTAAGCTGCCAGGCAGCGCCATCTCTTCGCATTGTAGGTAACCCACAATGTTGGTAGCATAATTGGTCAGTGCATTCGCCCGGATTGCGAAGGGTGCGGGTTCGAGTCCCGTCAGCTGCCTGGTCCGCGTGGATTTTTTTCTAGTTATAATTCGTGGATGTTTGCTGTATTTTCTAGTTGTAGTATATGTTAATGTATTCTTTCAGATACCCTACTATACTATAACACAAACCTTATTAGAAATATTTTATATCATCATCATAAGTCTACTACGAGTTTGAGCTCACGAAAACTATCATAGTTTTCATAATTGTAAATTATGTTTCTATGTCCATTTTGGTGAAAAGTAACTAAATATACTTTAAATTTAAGAAGACGCAAATAATTAAATTATAGAATTTAAACACTGTTTATTTATATTGAAACGAAAACAATAAAATCAGTATCCTTAGTACGAGTGCGAGCTCACGAAAACTGTCATAGTTTTCGTAATTGCTCACGAAAACTATCATAGTTATCGTACTAAGAGTACAGGCCTTCCTTATGGATGGAATAGGGGGATTAGCGGGTGCTAGCGACTGCAGACGTAGCCGGGACCAACGGCTTAACGTGCCTTCCGAAGCAAGGAGGAACTCGAGATAGAAAATTTTTGGTCAGCCATCCAATGACCGACTACTGCGAAAGTTGCTTAACTTCAACGATCGCAGCCGAACACGCTAACCACCTGCGCCATCGAACTCCTCATATATATTTTTACTTAATAATTATTTTAGCTAAAATATTAAATAATCCTTCAATGAAATATCAGAACGTTTAATTAAAAAAAAGCGTAGGTAGCTCATCGAAAGTAATTAAAAATCATACTATCCAGTACAAAGCCTGTAAAAGACCCGAAACGTAGAGATATGTATAAAAGTATTATAAACGCATTTAAAAATCCGTTAAAAAGGTATTTTATTTATCCCATGATCTACAGACTAAACGCTTTTAACATGCGCTATCGAGCTGCTACATTGGCGTAAAAAAAAAAACAAAAAAAAACGAATATTCGAGTTGTCGATTCTTTGAAAGTGATACCGAACAGATACAGCCATTAAATTCAATGATACTTTGGAGGCGTTAGGAAAAAAATAAATCCAATACGAGAAGATGATTAATATCTGTGGGAGAATTCCCGAGCGTTCTTATCAGAGACTCGAAGGGGATAGGAACACTCGTAATTTACTGCATTGGAAAAAACAGAACGGCTGGAAGCGAATATAGCGACATTTGTAAAACATCAAAAAAAAAAACAAAGAAACATCGCAAATATAATTTTCCCTCTATCTACGAACTAGTAAAGCTCAACCGTTTATCCACCGCAGCTGTCAACGAGAAAGAGGTCATATTTGTATAAGATCAAGATGACGTGAGGGGTTTGAAGTGGACAACGACCTCCGTGGCCGTGGTTAATACGCCGGCTTTCATGGTGTCGGCGACTCGAGAGGTCTCGGGTTCGAATCCTGGTGGGGGCAGATGTTTGTGTGTGAATACGAGCATTGGTACTCCAGTCATGGATGTTTAATGTGTATATCTATATAATCATAATAATCATAATCAAAATCTTTTATTCAGTTTAGGCTGTTACAAGCACATATGAATGTCTAGAAGCTACGCCATCGGTTCGTAAATCTACGGCGGGAGACCTTGTACTGAGAAGAACCGACAAGAAACTCAGCAAGGGCTGTTTTTTTCTCCCTGTTTATTTATAATAGGAGATAATGAGTTATTTATAATAGGTGTAATTAAACATTTACATCTTAAGTATCAAAGTAGTTAGGGCAGACTCATCTCCGCTGGCAGCACCCGTTCACGAGCATGACGCATGAACCAGCCATCGCTTCGCTCAACCATATTTTATGGAACGTAACGTAATAACCCTCCTCAGACGACACCTACTACAAACAGTAAATATACTTATATATGTACAAATTATGTATTCTATCCGTTACCCTAGTATCTCATAACACAAGCCTTGCACTGCTTATTTTGGGGCTAGGCTAATTGGTGTGAGTGATGTAAAAAATTAATAAAATACCGAAAGCGCTTATCGATTTTTTTAACTAATGAGACACTGTCCTCATTAGTTAAAAAAAGCGGCTAGAGTCTGTGCGGAAAGAGAATGGGCGTGGCGAAAAACGCAACTAACATTAAGATTTTTATTTGGCAATCAAACCCAGTAATCTGTAAAACTTCATAGTTTTGTATTGATACAAAATTGTTTGTTGTTGTGATTTCTTGCGGGTTTTTGTATTTAATCATGTCTAAAAGGGGTAAAACCTTACAAATACGTGTAGAAAAGCACTACAGCGCCCTCCAATCTAAATCGCATTCTCTTTCCGCACAGACTCTACCATATTTTTTTTGCAAATTAGGTGATTTAGAATTCCATAGTTATTCATTTTTGATGATTCATGGAATATCTTGTAATTTTATGATTTGTTATATAAAACGTTTTTTGATAACAATACGGATAATATTTCTTAATGGCAAAGGTTACTTGCAATTTTGAACTCAGACAGAAAACCCGCTATGTCTATTGTCCCTCTCTTAAAATATCTGATACCTAAAAATGATTTTAAAAGGGCTCCAATGCAGAAAAAACACCATAGCAACCGACATGAAACTCATCTTAAGTTTTATAGGAATTCATATTTCGTAGATCTCATGGAGAGCAGAGATTTAAATATCTGATACAAGGTAATAATTATTACAATGCGAACTTTATGGCAGCTGATGTGTAGTTAGCGCAAGTTGCGGCGTTACACAAAATATGTAGAAAAAACGCTCGCTAGAAATACATAAGACAACCACCATAAAATTGGGATAGCATTGTAACATTAAATTACCATAAAGAACTTCGTTGGATTGATTTATATATGCCGATTAAGCCTATAAAGATGCTTTATCAGGTAGTAGGAACCAAATATTTTCTTTTTTAACAAATTTTATTGTATTTTATAAGAAATTATTTAATGTGTAAATAGTAAAATTTGATAAAAAATGTATGATTTGGTTCTTACTACCTGATAAAGCCTCTTTATCAAATTATTTAACTTTTTACGCATCAAATAATTTATGTTTAAAGTACTAAAGTACATAATTATTTTATGACCAACTATATTATACTTGAGTACCAATAATGTGATGAAAAGTTACCGAAAACGAGTTAATCTCAATCTTCAATTGAAGCATTAATTCCCCAAAAAGGAAATTTTCAAAACAATCTATCAATCTGCTCAGAGTTAAAAGGTTCAAAGGTTTAGTTTTTATATATACAATTTATTAATTTGGAAATCAAAAGTATTATTTCATAGGTAAATTAATAACCAGTAAAAACCGGACAAGTGCGAGTCGTTGAGTGAATTTATTTTCAGACGGGGTGTAAATGGAAAAGTCCTGTGGAAAAAATATATATATATCACATTTTTGCACAGCTAACAAATATTCACATTATATATATATATATATATATATATATATATATATATATATATATATATATATATATATATACCCATACTTTTAACAACGTAACGTTCCCGAGGTTAAGGGTTTGACAGACAGACAAATAAACGGCCGTATTTTTTTATGTTAACGTAGACGTTTGATTTTAACACGGCTCCAAGAGACCACAGACTCAAGTAAATGGTTTAAATTCCAACTCGAGACCTTCGCGCGTTCCTGAGATAGAGGGTCTTGAACTCTTGACAGAGAAACAGACCTTCAACAAAGTGATCCTTTAGGGTTTCGATTTTTCCTTTTGAAGTACGAAACCTGATAATATACAAAGATAATTTTTGTTTGATATGTGCGTAAACAGATTTATTGAACCTAATGGTAATATATTTTCGGCGCACCAGTTCTAGCGGCAAATCCGATATAGCTCTTTTAAATTTTGTGCGCTGACAGAAATTTGATAAAATACATCTTTTTCGGGTTCCATGCCCAAAGGGTGACCAAGGAATCTACTAGGTACTAAGCTCTGCTGTCCGACTGTCCGTCCGTCAGATGAATGCCCGTATCTCATGAACCTTAATTAAGGATATTAGAGTTGAATTTGCACTAATACAAATATTAAACTATAGAAAAAAAACTTATTACAAATCTAACCACGAATCTAGATCACAAAAGATTTAGTTTTTAAGATATAGACCTATACTCGCAATAACAAAGATGTTGGAAATATTAGGATTTTCGTTTTAGTAGGTATTCTAATAGTTTCATCATCGTGTAAGACAAAGGACCTAAGTTCAGAGAACTGTTCCTGCATTGACAACATTATTACAAGCCCTATAAGATCTATAATATTAATTTGATTGCTAATATGAAACCTTTCAGGTAGAAATCGTCTAAAAGAAGGCTTTGTACCTAAATATGTGTGGCGGTTGATTATTACCAAATTAATTCCAGGAAATCTACTTGAAATCGTATTACTTTTCGGAAATTGATAAATAAATAATGAGATTACAGAGAATTCGCTTAGGGATTAATTTTATCCGATCTATTTTTTGAACAAAAGAAGAGTATGATTAAATGCTTTTACATCATGTTACCATGTACAGGGATTTTCATACGTAAATGAAACGACTAAAGCAATTTTATTGTTCAACCGCTTAAAAACTCAATGTAAGAATTTAGTTTCACTTTCGGCTAAATGATGGGGCTGTGTATATTCTGTATCGCGCGTTATGCTTAGGATTCCACGTTTGTGTATAATAAATTTTCTGTTTTTTTTTTTTGACCTGCGAAGTGCGAATATACATTTTGGCTGTCATTTACTACGGCAGTTTTATTGGTATTTACACAGCAATATTTATCGTTGTTTACAGCCTCTCCTCTGGATATTTTGTACTAGTGAGTGCCTGCAACGTCGTCTACGTGGAAATGTTACTTTCCCATAAAACTTTGGAGTGCCGTTTTACCCCTTTTAGGGTGAGTTTCGTTGCAGTTTAGTTTGAGGGCGGATGAGTTTTGGAAAATTCTTTTTTTGCGCACGCCTACATCATAATAGCTGGATGCGTTCCAAATTTCAGCGCAAATCATTCAGTATAGCTGTGCGTTCGTACATCAGTCAGTAACGGCTGTCTATTATAACTACTAATTCAGATTTGAGATTTTAAAATACGGAAATATACATAATCTTCAGGTTAAAAATGATAAAGTCGGCCAAACTACGAGATTTAATTGACTAGAAATTTCTGTCAGAGCACAAAATTTAAAAGAGCTATATCAAATTTGCCCCTTGAATTGGTGCGCCTGTCAGGGGAAGTAACATCCACCTTACAGAATATCACAGGAAAATAACACTTCCTTTTTTATTTTGGTGGTGGTTTGTTACTGTCGGTGAGTAAGTTTATAGGGTTCCCCAGGGTAGGGGAGTGGGTTAGGGTAGGCAACAGTGGGAGAGATATTTTTGGTATCGCAAGCGTCTGTAGGCTATAGTAGTTGCTTAACATTAGACGGGCCTAATGCTTGTTTGCCACCCTTTTACCATAAAAAAAAAATCGTAGACATCGTCAACGGGTATCATAAAAAAAATATATTTATATTATTCTATCCGTAAAAGTTTTGTATAATGGACCATGTTAAGTAGGAGTACAATATTACAGACAATGTCTATTTAGTAATTTATATAAAATGCAAATTATTGCAATTAAATATTCATACTATTCAAACATGTAATCACGCACAGAATAAGCATTATGATTTATTTTTTTAATCATCTAGTAAATTGTTTAAATGCCTCTGGCTTAAATTGATACTGAATAAAACACAGAAAATATAGTTGTTTATCTAATCTCCTTCTATGTTCTGTGATCTAAACGAAATATAAAGCTCTTAATTATATAATTTTATTTCAGTATTCATTTGAGGTAGGTATTTCTCTTTTCTTGTTTAGTTAACCGCAATATCAACGCGGCATTTACAAAACAAACATAAAATCGCTTATTTACAAAATGACATTACTCTTCTCTCACATTTAAAGTCTCCAATTTATGCCACCATACAAATTCTTAAGCAACACAAAAGGACACCATAGCAATTCGGGATATTTTCCTTTTCTTACGTTTTCATTAGGCGGGGACTTTCAAAACTCCACAATTTCGCTCATGGAATGCCGCCAAACAAAATCTCATATGTATGGAATACCGCCAAAAAAAGATGTCGTTTACATTAAAAACGAGCGTATTTTTCGTACGCTTCGAAATAATAAAGTGTTTCATTTTTACTCTATAAAAATGTCCTTGCCGACTTTTTTCATCAGTGTTTTGCATACATTTGACTAGACTGTTCAAGAAAGTGCGACCAAGATCTTGTTGCACTTATATGAGAGAGAGATTTTTTATTAACCATTTGACACAAGTATTACAAATAGAATGAAAAAACACATTTACACTAAATAAAATTATACAAGAAAAAAATCGACACGGCTATCAGGGCCGCGGTAGCATAATGGTCAATGCATTTGCCCGGATAGCAAAGGGTGCGGGTTCGAGAACCGTCTGCTGCCTTGTCCGCATGAAATTTTTTCTAGTTATATTAACCTATGTTTTGATTAAAATTTAAGTTTCCAAATTGTAAGTGGCCAATAAAACAAGAAATAGCGCTTTTTTGTTTAAAAATCTTGTTTTTGTACCCACCTTACCGCGGTTTTTATTTCCTCATCTGGCAACACTGATTCCCAGAGTCGTAGTCTCACCTAACATCGAGAATCTTGTACACGTTTTATCGCGAGCGATGAAGCTGACGACAGTAAGGTATTGTCGGCACGTTCAAGCCAAGAAAATAAACCTCACGCTGAATTATATGCTATGGTACGCTCCTGTTGCTTCCCGTGCATTTGATTGTATAAACCTGGCTCTTCTTTTATCGATGCTCACATATTATAGATTTAACACAAGTGCGACAAAGTGGTTCTGCAGTTATTTAACAAATAGACAGTAATATGTGGAGCTTTCTGCAGCTGATGGTACAAAAACACAATCTCAACCCCAGCCAGTCGCCCGAGACGTACCCCAGGGTTCACTGCTGGGTCCGATCTTATTTATACTATATATACGCCCTGTATACGTCATTGTAACGTGCTAACGTCATATGAAGCTATAAGTATTATACAAGGTATAAACCTTGAAATGTAGTTGGTTCTCTTTCTATGAAGAAATACTTTTTTAATTTAATAATAAGTCTTTAGAAAGTATGTAAAATTTCCCAAACACTTTTTTTTTTTTCGCAAATTTCATGAACCCTTAAACTATGTTTCTTTCTTCTTTCATTTTGGCTGTTCGCTAAACAGCATATTAATTAAATTAAATTATCTGTCAGAACTATTCATCGCCTTTGACTGCCAACGGCTAACTGTTTCAATTATTGCGTTGTGGCGCGCCCCAAATTCACTCCAATATATTTTGATGCAATTTTGCAATGCGGTACTCAGCGATCCGTCGCGACTGTAGTATGCGCGCGCCTTATGGCAGAGACAGACTTTTGAAACGTGACGCGACCCGACGCCTCGCGACGCGGATTGAGTCAAATCAAATCTACTATTTTCTATGATCGGAATCAGTTTAGGAATATTCGACACGAGGTGAAGCACACTGTCATGTTAAATTCTCTTCAACAGCCCTCCTTTAGCCCACTCAGAGCACCGGGGGAACAATAAAAGAAAACCAAAAAATTAAGATAATGTTATAAGTATATTTTATCCACTTTAGATACCAAAGCCTAGGACTTCAGTAGATTTAAGTTATTGCTTATATAAATCAACAAGTCTAACTATGTTTATTATTTATATAATAACTATGTTTCACTAATTATAAATATCTAAGCTGAATACAGTAGTTCAAAGTTAATGTGTATATAAACCAACAAGTTGTCATGAAAGGTTATAATTATATGAATATCAAACATTCATAACACTTTACTATGTACTTACAATATAATCCTTACTAATATATTTTATCCACAAATACCACATAGACTAGACTGAATAAGCTATTGAGTGGATTTCAGAGGTTCTACGGCTCGTTTGATCGATATTGGTGACAAACTCAGTTAATTCTAGTTCTCAGTGAGATAACCAGCTATATAGATATATGTAAATATATGGAAATGGGTAAGTCGGGGTCCAACCTCGCCTGTTGTTTCCTTTTCACGTTCACCCGGGGTTAGTAGAGAAATACCTTGACTATGATAGGTTAAGCTGTGTATAATCTGTCTGCTGTTCGGCCGGGTTACATAAAACCGGAGAGCGGCTGGCAAATAAACTCCCGCGCCCCTTCTGGTCCGTGCACAGAACAAAAGTCTCCTTGTTAGTCCTCCAGTATTTCTTGAGGGGAACGTACAAGCCTGAAGTTCACATTGAAAAAGAATGATCAGATATGGGGAAAATACATAGATTACCACATCTGTGGTGGGTGAGGGAGTGAGGGATATTCACGGTCAATGTTTACACTTTAAAATTTGAATCACTACAGAACTGGGGGGCCGTCCCACCCGGTTTGAAGAAAATCAATTCCACGTTCACTAACTTGACAAGAATGATTAGGTATATTTGATGACAAGAATCACTATATTGTGCATAATGCAGTTCAATTAGTGCTAGGAGAATAAATATGAGGTCAGAGGATAGCTTACCGTTCGAAATATGAAACTATCCGTAAGTATTTTGTTTCCTATCACGAGTTACCGCCTTATTGTTGCAATTGCCTTGCGAAGGTTCGTGTTCGTCCACCTACGATACAGAATATCAACAGAAAGGTTATTTTCACAGCCCAAACTTGCAAATTATGTAGGAAAAGAGAGCCACTCCAATATACCTACGCAACTCAGTTCGGTTAGCGACTCCGCGCTTTTTCCGCCAATATCCCTCGGGATATAAACTTTTCGGATCTATCTCACGACTTCGACGACAATAATATGCCGTTTATTATACTTTGGGCAGAAGAAAAGATGAAAAGTTAACTGTACCACAAACAGATTGTGAAATTTTAAAAGTTGTTTTGACAATTGCTCATAGATGATAGACGGATCGGCTACTCCCAAACATGTGTCTATGATTTGTTTCCCACTTCAACTGAAGGCAAAGGCCACAGTCAAACAGACAGCCGCCGCATTCGAGACGAACCGAAGAATAAACTCAAAACTATATACCTACGCTCGCCGTAAGCTGAGGAAAAGGGAATACCTACCCGAATCAGCGAGGAAATATTCAATTTCGAGTAAAATTCAAAATCGATTAAAAACAGCACCCGATAAGGAGGACTCAAATCGATCTGGGAAAGACTATTCAAAATTCAACAACTGTCAAACTCCATCCATTCATCCACGCGCCCCCACAGAGATTCCCCGCCTGATGACTTTTTTTTTTTTTTTTTTTTTTTTTTTTTATAAGTCTCAAGGCGAATATTTTAGTCGAATAGGAAAATCGACTCTTCCCTCAAGGCTACCAACCCAATCAATGAAGTTTGACAGCTACGCTGACGTAAGCGGTTCGCTATCATAGACAAAACAGCTGTCTTACGTGTGTCAGTGTCACGCTCTGTTTAAAAACAAACACTACAGTATCCCCCCACTCACGGCAGAATTCACGTAGGGAATTCGTCGAACGCCCTCGTTCGTATATCCCCATGTCTTATGTACTTTAGTTAAGATATGATTAAGTTATGTTGTATAAAATAATAGAATATTATAAACCGCTAAGTTAAAAAAAAATAAACATACAGAACGATAAATCTCTAAGTTGTAACAAAAATAGATAATAATAAATGACAATAGTAACACAAAGTGTATACCACTCAAGGCCGTACCGCAAGCATCTTTGCTCCGAAAATAGAAATAATAAAAAAAATTATAATGTTACCAGTTATACCGCGAAAAACATAATGGTAGAAAATTAACCAAAGAGATGTTATTGGTCAAAGGCGATTTGCTCACAAAATTGCATGTTGTGCGTTCGTCCATCGTGTGTCTCATTTACTGTCTCCCGAGAGAAATAAAAAAAAATATCATAAATATTCTATGCTCATCATAGGATAGTATGATAAAAGTTGTTGTTAATACGTTTTCATTTGTATTAGCAACTTCAATAAAATGCCTTGGTAGGTAAAAAACTAACAAGCACATTAACAAAACCTTCTCCTGGAAAAGTTAAGAGACAATTAAGTGTTTAAGCATTAATTAGGTGGCAAACAAAGAGATCACACTATCGGGGACGAACACACACATGGGTATCTAAGATGCAGTGTGATACCAAGACCCATTGACGATTTCTACGTCACGCCGGGCAGAAGGCGGAATGGGTATTCGTCGGCCGCCACATCCACGGCGATAAGTCCCTACCTAAATATCTATTCGGGGTCAGCGCTTTTGAAATCCTTTATATGCCATTTGCCTACATACTTCCCGTTTTCGTCTTCGAGCTCGTAAACGAGTGGGGAGAGTTTACGGATTATTTTGCAACGTTCATATTTCGGTGCAAGTTTGACTGAAAAGTATTTATGAGCCGCGCTTTGTTTATACGTCCGTTTCCAAATGTAATCGCCTACGTTAAAGGAAATATCCCTACGACGCCTGTTATAATATTTAACGTTCCTATCGTGGGCTTTTCGCAGTGAGTCCTTGACCTCTTTAAAGATTTCACCTAAATGACCCAGATTAGACGCATGAGTATCCCGGGGTACTATCACTAACTCGTCAAGATCGTTGAAACCGGCATAAATACTACCATCGGTCACAGCCTCCCTACCATGAACTAACATAAACGGAGTATATGACGTGGATTCGTTCACAGAGGTGTTCATAGCGAACTGGATCTTATGAATATTCACGTCCCAAGATCTATGGTCATTTTCAACGAACGAGGCCACCGCAGTGATGACAGTACGGTTATAACGTTCGACAGTGTTAACCTGAGGGCAATACACAGGACCCAAATGGACTTGTGGTATATTATATTTGGCATACAAAGATTGAAGTTCATGGCTTACAAATTGCGATCCGTTATCGGAGATCACGGTTTGAGGTATACCATGAATCAAAAAGACATGATCCTCCAGTCGCTGAGCAATCACCCTACCCGTAGCTCGGCGTAAAGGAAATAATAAACAATATTTTGTAAAGCAACACACTACTACCAGCAAATAGTTGTTTTGCTGTCTGGACATCGGCAGTGGGCCAACTAAATCGATGCTGATACACTGGAATGGCCGACAGCAAACTTTAGGTTCTCCCATGAACCCAGGAGTTGCCAGTGAACTGTGTTTGTATGCGTTGCAAACCGAGCAACTCTTAATAAAATCCACGGTATCCTTATACATACCGGGCCAAAAATATCTTAATTTTAAACGTTTATAAGTTTTTGCCACACCAAGATGAGCCGCGATTGGTTCAGAGTGGTTCTGTTTAATTATAGATTCCCTACTCTCAATCGGGATAACCTGTTTCCACTGGTAATCACCACTGAGCTTATTACTACTTTTTGTGAAACGGTATAACCTACCATCAACTATCTGAAAATTTGGACAAGCTCTAGGTTTGTCCGTACAACGTTTAATTATATTATTATACCACGAGTCGGCTGTGGCGTCAGTGATACCTATAGATGCCACGGGAACAGAGCGGGATAACGCGTCAGGTACCACATTTTGTGAGCCACTGCGATGTTCTATTACAAAATTATAGGGTGATAATCTACAACCCCAACGCGCCAAGCGACCGGTCGGATTTTTAAGCTTCAGAAACCATTTTAGACTAGCATGATCGGTAATAACACGAAATGGCCTACTACCCTCCAGATAGGGACGGAAATGCTCGACTACATGTACCACAGCTAAAGCTTCCCGCTCGGTAGCCGAGTAATTTCGCTCGGCGTGGGTAAGTGAGCGACTACAATACGCGACCGGATGCTCCTGGCCGTCTACGGTTTGGGTGAGGGTACCTCCAATGCCAAAATTGGACGCATCGCAATGAACTGCAAATTCCTTCGTGAAGTCCGGACATGCCAAAACTGGAGCACTTGTAAGAGCCGACTTCAAGTCCAGAAATGCTTGCTCTGCCTCATCCGACCATTTAAAGGGAGGAGCACCCTTACGCGTAGAAGTGAGAGCATTTAATGGCCCGGCCATATGGCTAAAGTTTTTAATAAATCGCCTATAATATGATGCAGTTCCCAGAAATCGTTTCACCTCCTTTCTATTAGCGGGTATGGGAAAATCCACAATAGCTCTTATTTTATCGGGATCGGTACGCAAACCATATTCATCAACCACGTGACCCAAATACTTCAACTGTCTTCTAAAGAATTGACACTTCCCCATATTAATAGTTAAATTAGCCTCCAACAATCTATCTCTGACTTTACGTAGAATATCAAGATGTTCGGACATAGCAGGCGAGGAAGTTACAATTATTAAATCATCCAAATAAATGAATATTTTATGGTTATCCGGGTTAAAATCTGGTGACCCGGATCCCAACAGCTTATTAAACTCCGGCCCAAACAAACTATCCATCAAGCGCTGCTGAGTGGCAGGCGCTGAGGTCAAACCGAAACACATGACCTTAAATTGAAATAGCCCGCGGGAGGGAATAGTGAATGCGGTCTTTTCCCGGGAATCCGGTGATAATAATACTTGATGGTATGCCGATTTAAGATCGATTGAAGACAGGAATTTCGCGTCACGGAGCTGGTCCAGGATGCTACTGATATACGGCAAAGGATAGGCGTCATGCTTTGAAATCGCGTTGAGTTTCCTACTGTCCAAACAAAAACGATAAGATCCATCCGACTTTTGCGCCAGAGTGACGGGATTGTTCCACGCACTATTGCTCGGCTCCACCACATCATCTTTGAGCATTTGGTCTAGTTGCTTGTTCATTTCGGCCAACTTTTCTGGAGACATGATATAGTAACGCTGCTTGATCGGTGGATGATCGCCCGTGTCTATTTTGTGCGTGACCAAGTGAGTCCTACCTAATCCTCTCTTCTCCGCTGATATATCCTCAAACAATCGTATTACTTCCTGAGCCTGCCTACGCTCGGACTCAGAGAGCGACTCAAAATCTTGTAAAAATCTATCGTTACAAGTGATCGAACCAATATGATTACCCCCCGGCAAATACTCACCACCCTCCAATAAGGATAGAACGTCGGGTGCTATCTTAAATTCTTTCCAGAAATTCATCCCAAAAAGTAGCTCAGTGGCGACCCCAGGTACTAAGTAGAATTTAATAGTGGCGGTTCTTCCTCCGACAGTGACTGGCAAAAATATGTAGCCCGTCACTGGAGACGACGAACCGTTTGCAGTAGTAATGTGTGTTAAGTCCCATGACTTATGTACAGTACCAAGGCCAGAAAAATGTTTTATTGCATTGTTACCTACAATAGATATTTCAGAACCAGAGTCTAGCAAGCCTATATATTTTAATTCATAAATAGTAATTTTTAAAAATGGACGGGCATCCCCTCTTGTGTTGTGAATCGGCGCTGTCAGATGTTGACATTCATTTTGACACTTTTTAATAATGTTTTGTTTATTACTATCGAAAAACCGTCGAATTACTTCCAACCACGAATCCCATTCGTGTTTAGACAAAAATGTATAACAGCGCCGATTCACACCTTCCCGTTTTTTGGAAGATTATTATTATATTTATTTTTAGCTTTCCCCTGGGAGCACTCGGGACACGATCTTGCCGTCACCCCTTTTCGGCCGCAACGATAACAAACCAAAACATGAGCTTCCCGGCATGTTCCCAAAGTGTGCCCTTCAACACGGCAACGCACACAGAACTTATCATTTCCCACCAGTTGCACGGCTGAGACCTTAGGCAGTTGTCTATTATTGCTATTCTTATAACTCAGATCTGGAGCTAAGCAAGCCTGGGTTATTTTAGGTGGTTCACTAAAATGTTGGGAACGCTCCTTGGCACCTTCCAGAAGTCTACATTTGCGTTTCAAATCTGTCCAGGACTCTATGGGATTCAAAGCTAATTGTGTAGTGTAAAAAGGTCTAATATTAAAAAGAACAATATTCAATTTCTCTTCCTCTGAGAGCGACTTTGACAACCGAGTAAAATAGTTCTGCATAATGCTAAGATAATTCACTATGCTTTCATCGGAACCCTGAGTGCGAGACCGGATCTCTTGTAACAAACGATGATCATAATCTGATGGTAAATATTCATCAAGAAGCAAGGTTTTCAATCCTAACCAGCTATGTACTTCGGATTGCACCCCACGATACCAACAAAGAGCCTCATCTGTAAACAACTCAGCTGCAGAATTGAACAATTTACCATCTGTTACACCACGAGACAGAATATCAACAGAAAGGTTATTTTCACAGCCCAAACTTGCAAATTATGTAGGAAAAGAGAGCCACTCCAATATACCTACGCAACTCAGTTCGGTTAGCGACTCCGCGCTTTTTCCGCCAATATCCCTCGGGATATAAACTTTTCGGATCTATCTCACGACTTCGACGACAATAATATGCCGTTTATTATACTTTGGGCAGAAGAAAAGATGAAAAGTTAACTGTACCACAAACAGATTGTGAAATTTTAAAAGTTGTTTTGACAATTGCTCATAGATGATAGACGGATCGGCTACTCCCAAACATGTGTCTATGATTTGTTTCCCACTTCAACTGAAGGCAAAGGCCACAGTCAAACAGACAGCCGCCGCATTCGAGACGAACCGAAGAATAAACTCAAAACTATATACCTACGCTCGCCGTAAGCTGAGGAAAAGGGAATACCTACCCGAATCAGCGAGGAAATATTCAATTTCGAGTAAAATTCAAAATCGATTAAAAACAGCACCCGATAAGGAGGACTCAAATCGATCTGGGAAAGACTATTCAAAATTCAACAACTGTCAAACTCCATCCATTCATCCACGCGCCCCCACAGAGATTCCCCGCCTGATGACTTTTTTTTTTTTTTTTTTTTTTTTTTTTTTATAAGTCTCAAGGCGAATATTTTAGTCGAATAGGAAAATCGACTCTTCCCTCAAGGCTACCAACCCAATCAATGAAGTTTGACAGCTACGCTGACGTAAGCGGTTCGCTATCATAGACAAAACAGCTGTCTTACGTGTGTCAGTGTCACGCTCTGTTTAAAAACAAACACTACAACACACACGCCACCCGATCCCGATATAGATCGATGTGTTGATGGTGGGCTTTCAATGCTGTCAAACAACTGTATTCAAAAATTGCTTGTGTGTTGTGGCATGTTGGTAATGTGCACAGTGAACATCGGGTACCTTTAACTTAACATTCAATAGCCCTTTCGAATCAGGATAAGCATTCATATTCTGATAATATAATGCCTTTGTTTACAGCAAGGTTTTATTTTGATGTTTACAAAAAAATTAGATACATTTTCATCATCCCGTTCTAACTTATTTTTTTCCGCTCTAATTGGAAAAAAAATATATAATTAATTCAATCAATCAATCAATCAAAATCATTTATTCAGTTTAGGCTGTTACAAGCACATATGAATGTCGAGAAGCTACGCCATCGGTTCGTAAATCTACGGCGGGAGACCTTGTACTGAGAAGAACCGGCAAGAAACTCAGCAAGGGCTGTTTTTTTCTCCCTGTTTTATCATTTACAGAGTCGTCAAGTTGAAAAATGACTTCAGAGATGATTCATGAAGTCACCCTTCATTACATAATGTGAAATTATACATTAATTGTACACCTGCATTTTGATTGCTGTGTCACACAGTATAAATACAAACAGAGTTATTTATAATAGGTGTAATTAAACATTTATATCTTAAATATCAAAGTAGTTAGGGCAGACTCATCTCCGCTGGCAGCACCCGTTCACGAGCATGACGCATGAACCAGCCATCGCTTCGCTCAACCATATTTTAGGGAACGTAACGACCCGCCTCACACGACACCACCGAAGAGACTTTTAAGAGAGCATGACTACCCATAACCACCTATATCAACCACAACATATTTACTTAAACTTAAAGTCATTTATCTGTAGGACACTGCAAACAATTACAAAGCAAAAACAATGGAGAAATCATGACCACGCCGTTTTGTCATTCAAATCTTCTTAAATAGTCTGATATTCTTCCTTACGTAATCAGCTTTAAATACAGCTTTTCAATAAAAGTATCATCAACACATGATCCATAATATATATCATATAGAAATACCCGTTGGAATGGTTGGAACAGTTCAAACCCAAGCATTTTTGTCTGTAATATAATCAGACACTTTATAATAAGCATTCTTAATAAGAGTTTTTTTAATAGTCGATTTAAATTTAGTCAGGCTCAACTCTTGAATATTGCTTGGGACTTTATTGTAAAAGCGAACACAGAGGCCTCTAAACGAGTTATTAATTTTGTGGAGCCTAGTAGCAGGTAAAGTTAACTTATTTTTACTTCTAGTATTAAGTGTATGTATTTCACTATTTTTAGTAAATAAACTAATATTTTTTTTGACATATACTAAGTTTTCATATATGTATTGTGATGCAACCGTCATTATGCCTATTTCTTTAAACTTATTTCTTAAAGAGTCCTTAACTTTAAGATTATAAATTGATCGAATAGCCCGCTTCTGCAACACAAATATTGTTTGAATATCGGCGGCATTTCCCCACAGTAAAATACCGTAAGACATTACACTATGAAAATAACTAAAATAGACTAATCTGGCAGTTTCTATATCCGTTAACTGACGTATTTTCATTACAGCATATGCTGCAGAGCTAAGTCTCTTCGACAATTTATCAATATGTGGGCCCCATTGCAACTTTGAATCTAGTGTGATTCCTAAGAACACTGTGGTATCTACAAGGCTCACATTTCGATCCTTTATATTTACATTCGTTTTTACCTGTTTAACATTAGGTAAAACAAATTTCAAACACTTAGTTTTCCCTTCATTTAGCAGTAAATTATTAACGTTAAACCAGTGGACTACCTTAGAAATAGACTTGTTCACGTCGTCAATTTGCGACTGCCTACGTTTAATTTTAAACAAAAGTGAAGTGTCATCCGCAAACAATACTATTTCATGGTTATCCTTTACAAAATAAGGCAAATCATTGATATAAATTAAAAATAAGAAAGGACCAAGGATTGAGCCCTGCGGAACTCCCATCTTAACCGACGAACCAGGAGATTTTTCTCCATTGATGTCAACCCTCTGAACCCTATCACTCAAATATGATACAATAAGATCCAGAGTGGTGTCTCTAAATCCATAGTGCTGTAGTTTCCTGATCAATGTTTCATGAAAAACGCAATCGAATGCCTTTGATAAGTCGCAAAACACACCAAGTGCATCATGCGAGTTCTCCCAGGCATCAAAAATTTGCTGTACAAGCTCAACACCGGCATCGGTTGTTGAGCGACCCCTTGTGAAACCAAATTGTTTACTATGCAGAAAGTTATTACTATAAAAATATGATTGCATTTGATCTAGCATAATCTTTTCAAAAATCTTACTAAAGGTGGGTAGCACGGATATGGGTCTAAAATTTGTGGGGTCAGATGTGCTACCCGATTTATGCAATGGAGTTATTTTACTATGTTTCATTAGATCAGGAAAAACACCACAGTCAACACATTGATTAAAAATGCTAGCCAGAATAGGAGCTATTGTCTCAATTACTGATCTAGAAACATCCACGGAGTTACCCCACAGATCCGCGGTTTTCTTTTTATTCAATTGGTTAAAATATTTGATTATGTCTTTAGAGTTAACATATTTAAATTTAAATTGACTAGTACCTTGTGTTATGTTTTCTTTTAATATTGATTCAGCAGCAATGGGGGAGGAGTCCAAGGATTTTGTAGTTGAAACTGGAATATCAGTAAAAAAATTCTCAAATGCTGTAGCAACTTCAGTATCTGATGTAACATTTCTATTTTCAATGTTTAAATTAAAGCTGGTATTTCGAGATTTAGATTTTCCAGTTTCATTGTTTATAATGTTCCATGTCATTTTAATTTTGTCATTACTATTCTTAATCTTACAACTTAAATAATTTGATTTAGCTGTGCGACATACCTTTTTAAATAACTTAGAATAATTACGTACATACTCTCTGAATCTTTCAGTAGTATTAATGCTGCGTTCATTGTATAGTTCATAAAGTTTTCTTCTACTGTTATGTATGCCTGGGGTGGCCCACTCACTGAAGGTTACTGCATCACTAACACATATGGTTTTGGGAACGAAGACGTCATTAAATTCTTTACAAAATATATTAAAAAAATCATTATACAACTCATTTGGACTGTCTTTATACTTTAAATAACTCAACTTCCTATCTAATTGAATTTTAAAACGCTGTATACGATTAACTGATTTTGGCACAATAGTGATACATTTCTTGGTTACATTTTTATTTGGATGTGGAAAAGTAATCAACTGACCGCAATGATCACTATCTAGTTGATTAACGATTCTTTTTTTATGTGGTATTATATCCGTATAAATATTGTCAATACAAGTGGCAGAAGTGGCCGTTATTCTAGTAGGCTCCATGAACAAGTTTTCCAGATTATATGATTGAAATAGATTTCTTAATTTAATACTCAAACTAGAGGTTTCTAATAGATTAATATTAAAGTCACCACAAACAATTAATTGTTTACCAGTGATGACAATTTTTTTTAAAGCTTCATCCATAATTTCTTCAAAACAATCATACAATGCTGAAGGAGGTTTGTATACACTCAGTACAATAAGCCGGTCCAGTTCCACACAGGCGATTTCTATTGTTCGCTCAACCGAGAGGCTCACAATATCTTTACGTTCCTTAAATTTAAGTGTATTATTTAATAAAATTAAAGAGCCACCGCGAATTGCATTTTCTCGACTGAACGAACTACCAACCTGATGATTATTAAAATTAAACATGAATTGATGACTTTTAAGCCAATGTTCTGTGATACAAAATATATCTATATTGTTACAATTCATAAATAATTCAATTTCTAAGTCCTTACCCATCATTCCTTGAATATTTATATGCATCAGGTTGATAAAGTTTACATTGATTTTTAAGTTTTTGGATGGATTTTTTTTGGTTAAATTAATATTTTTATGAGAGTTATAACAATTATTATTTATTAATATGCAAGAGGAATTGTCTTTTGTCTCATTATTTAATTTAAACAATAATTATTATTTACTAATTTGTCAGTAGAAGAGCTACTGACTGTCAAGTTATTAATAGAACATTGCTCAATAAAAGCAATTTGTTTAGCCAAGTTTTTGGCTGTTATATAAAAATAATATGATAGCGACTTAGCTATCTGTCTTTTACAATAATTAGAAAGATAATATTTATCTTTGGTCAAATATAAATTCCTAACATAATTGTTAGTGTCAATAACATGAAATTTTTCACTTTTACACATTGTGAATAAAAGCATATTTAATTTATATCTTAATAAATTTTCCTCCTTTGGCAGACTCCTACAATAGGGCAATGTAAACAATATAATTTTTTCAACATTTAAAGAACTCAATTCATTAACATATTGGATCAATGATTTTTTGTTCACATTGCCTCTATTTCCAACAAAAAATAACAGAGTAGCGCATTTATTGTAATTTTGTTTGGTTGCCTTTCCTAAAATATCCCCATATGAAACATTAGGCATACAGTGATTGATAACTGAATGTCCCATTTTAGACAAAAGAGGGCCCATGCCCTTGCCAATTTCATCACTAAATAATATGATGTTTTTATAATTATTATCTAAAACTAAGTCTGAGTGAATTGTTTTCACTGTGGTCAAACATTTATTTGATGGCGGCTGTGGGGAATTAACAATAACACATTGTGATATGGAGGAATCACAATTGGCAGGTGACTGAGCTGTGAACTGTTTACAATCACATGTGTGATTGTTAGTTAAGGAATGAAATCTCTCATTGTTATAATTACATAATTCAACCAACTCATTCATTGCCTTCATGTGTTCCTTTATTTCTTTTTGTGACAATTCATATTTTTTTGTAACACTTAAGAGACACTCTTGTAATTGTTCAATTTTACTTTGTAATATTTGTGTGTCTTTTTTATATCTTAAGCTAATGTTGTCATATTTTGCAGAATATATATCCAATGTATCAATTAATTGCAATCTCTCCTTGTTAAATTTTACATTTTTCATAAAGAACTTTTGTTTTTTTACAAGTTTTTGAGTTTTCTTTATGTATTTATTAATTTTTATGTATTTCTTTAATTTGTTTCCTTTACATCCAATAACCCCCAGTGTATTCTTACTGCTTTTAGTATCATCATGTGTGAGGTCTATTGTAACAGTGGGCTGGTTATTAATTGTAGTAGAAACCATGTCCGGGGCACAAACCACAAGTTCATCGAAAAGGCTCTGATTCAATGAGGCTGTAATATTTTGTTTTGATGCTTCTAAGAGTGAAATTGTGTGATTGGCATCTTGTAATTCTTTTTCTAAAATATGAATTTTCTGTAATGTTTGCACATATTCATTTCTGCACTGATCAAAGCCATCTACGATGCACTGCAGCCTGTCTCGAGCATCAATGGCATCATTATACTGATTGTGTAGCTCCGCCATTTCACTCTTTAACTTTTGATTCTTACTTAAAACATCTATTAATTCCCTTTCATTGTCATCCCGTTCCTTGTTAAGTTGATCACACAATTCCTTGGATGTTTTAAGTTCTCTCAAAGTCAGCTGGAGTTTAGACTCCTCCTGACGAGACAATGCCTTACGTGTCATCATGTTATAACGAAATTAATAAGTATAAAAAAGTACAAAATTGAAGGAATTGTCTAAGCAAACAGCGCAAGGTTATGTGCGGAATTATTTTCAAAAGTAAGGTAATATTTTATTATTTTATGCTACACTCATAAAGGCACTGCAATAATAAGGTCGTTCGTAATAAAAATTGTTAAACTTACTGCGTCTAAAGAGATAAATTTCTTGAAAACAGATGACAATGACTTACAAAAAAGCCGGTTTTTGTCACAGTTTGTTTTACACTATTTTGCGTTATTTACACTGGTATTTTATATTAAAACACTTTATATTTAATGTTTACTTAATGATGTATTGGTTTAGTACCTTTAATATCTAAGATTAATAAAAATTTAATTAAAAATACTGGGACAATTCAAAATCAGCTGTTTGCGACAGTGTTGCCAGAGGAGGAAAATCTTATAATTAGTTTTTATTAATTATATATTTTTTTAAAACGATGACTGGCAAAATGTTACCAGCTTTTCCCGCATTACATATAAGTAATATAGGAACTCTCTGTCTCCGTGTGTTCCGATCCCGGAATTTCGGTACATTCGCGAACATTCAACGGCAATCCGTCAACTTTGCCTCTTGCATTGTTCCTTCCTGAAGCGTTCTTTGTAGCAGTGAAATAGAGTAATGACTCAGGAAATAGAGTTAGTGTAACGAACGACTCAGGGGCGATTTACTGTTGGCATGTTCGTTTATAGCTGAATAAGAGCTTGTAGTATACATTCTTTCGTTTGCCCTGAAACCTTTCTCTCCGACAACGACTCTAAGGTGGACGTTACTTCTCCAGACGGGCGCTCCAATTAGAGCGGAAAAAAATATGTTCTACCTCTCTTTGAAATTTGATGCCTTCCATCTCTGCCCTAATTATATTTGTGGTGTTATATTCATATACATATAATATATTTTTTCTAAACTGGTTAGTGCCTATATTTTTAGAGTGTTTTTACACATTATATACAGTAACAGTGACATACGCACCTCCATTCTTACATCAAATTAAGGTTTAATCACGTCAAATGCGTCATTCCATTTTTGTCAAATTTTAAAAGTGTGTTTGCAAATTAAATGAAGCTTAAACATGTAATAAACAAAATTTTATTTTTGATTTGACTTTGATAGTAATGGACCTTAATGGTTTATATGGTATTTTAGATTAGACAAATAATTGTAAAATATATGATCTGAAAAAATATTAGATCGACAGCGATCTTGTTAAGGATTCAGACGATTAAGGTAGCTGCCAATACAATATGTTGACCTTGCGAAGGCCACAATACCAACTTATAGGCAGCATGTTTGTCTTGCCTTTGTTATCGCTCGGTGTTGCTTGCATAATTTACCTAGTAAAGAGAAGCGCCAACGTGTATGGACCTCAAATTTGTTTTGCTTGTCGGCACTCGCTGATGCTCACCAAAATGTATGTCTTACGTCGTTGTCCAACGTGTAGGCAGCTCCATACTGTTCGTCTATATTGGCCACTAGCATTGGTCTTCTCAAACTTTCCCAACGTCTAGACAGTTGCACATTTCTTGTGTCAGTTTGCCTATGGTCGCGTTGGGTTAAGTTCGGCCAACATGTATTGGCTTAAAAATTTTGGCACACAAGGCAATATTACCCACCTGATGGTGCAGCGGCCATAAAGACGCTTGCGATATCAGAGTATTACTAGCGTCGTTCCCTACCTTAACCCTTTTCCTTAATATATCAACAGAAACATAAAGCAATCAAAGGTATTATTTCACTGTAAAAAAATCTGTGAGATACATGTGACTTCCCCAAAAGTGCGTTCAAATTTGATCGGGAATTCCGCTGTGACCTACCTTTCTACTAGCGCATTTTTGTTTGATGTCCTTTTTTTAATTTTAAATTCCATTGGTTTGGTAATCTTATTTGAGATAACAGATAACAAAATTAACTTAGAAAATTGGATATTTAAACAAAAGAAAAATGTTATCTCTTTTTTGTGCTTCGGTAAGCATTTGAAAACCAGTCAAGTATTTTTTTTTTTTTTTTTTCTTTTAAACTCACACCAATTAGCCTAGCCCCAAAGTAAGCACTATAAGGCTTGTGTTATGGGATGCTAGGGTAACGGATAGAATACATATACTGTACATATATAAGTATATTTATATAAATACATATTAAACATCCATGACTGGAGTACAAATGCACGTATTCATCACACAAACATCTGCCCCCACCGGGATTCGAACCCGGGACCATAAGAGAGACCGGGAGTATGTCGCATAAGATTAAAAAGTCTGTCACACAAAAACCTTCAAACAATAATAATATTTTATGTAAGGTTTAGATTTTAATTTTATTTGTTTTATTAAATTACAGTCCGTTATAGATAGACAGATGGACGAACATTGGACACCAAGGTTTTCCGTTGTCATTCTTATGGTATGCAACCCTCCGGGAGCTAACTGGTATAATGTGAGAGCACCAATCTGTATTGCATCGATTTCTATATAAACATAGTCCTCTGCTACATGTAATTATCTCGACTCTACTTCAGCATTATCAGCCAATAGCTTTTGAGACAGCGTGCTTTTTTACCCGGCTGCGCAATGCAAGAGCGCGAAGCGCGACGCGCAGACAGGGTTATGTGTTTAACAGTCTATATATGTATGTTTGTTCCTTTGTGGCACACTAGAGACCAAACGTCTGGACCGATTTTGATGATTCATACATCAATCGATTCGTCTCAATCATGGGAGTGCTACTAAAGATATGATAATAATCAAAATTCAATATGGGCTAAATAAGGCGCCATATAGTGACGAAGTAAAAAAAATAAGTTGACAAAATATGTCGAGTGGGGTATCACTGTCTAGATAATCAAAAATCATATTTAGGTTCCTAACACTATTTTTCATTTTATATGATTGTTTAGGATCTACAACGCTTTAAAGTTGTACATTAACCACTTACGCTTTTAATTTCAATCTTACGTTTGTATGGATCTTTGTTACTCTTTCACCTAAAAAATACTGAATGGATTTTAATGAAACTTAACAGTAATATAGCTCATATATGATAATTACATATATATATAATAATTTATGTAGTTATTGAGTGAATTGGCCAATATATAACAATAAGTGTCACATAAGACGGAAAAAAATCTCCCATCTGCGAGCCATTTTGGCCTGCACTGCAAAAACAATAAAAGTTACATGAATGTAATGTAGAGTGAAAATGTATCTCTTAAATAGTTCTAAAAAAAAGTCCGTGACACCATATATCTGTTTTTAATGTATAAGTCATTACCGCTAAAATAGTGAATCAAAACTAAAATATTATTTGATATCTATTTCCAAAATGCACATTTTGTATTAACAAATCATGTTTTATCAAAACAAATACTTTTGTCGCTTTTGATATTTAAAGACGATAAACTTTGCTTTTTACACTATGTCATTTTGACAAATATTTAAAAAGTTACAACGATGACAAAGTGATAGCGCGGTGTACTACGTAAAAGAAAAAAAAATGGGGTATTCGCAGTATCTGATCCTATACGAAGTACTAACAATAAAACTGTGATACAGTTCCTTCTTATTAAATGATGAAAAATATATTATCATAATAGGTATTTATGATTATTGAATTTTAATGAAAAACTCAGAATTTTACTGTTTTTCATTTTTTTAACGATATTACTTAATGTTACAAAAAAGGTTTACTTAATATAATGACAAATAACCCATTCTTCGCTAGTAAGTACATACTTATTGGAATCCCTGTATTTATTAATCAGCTCGCGATAATATTGGTTTGTAATAATTCTGCAAAATTCAAAGTAAATAATGTAGATTTTTATAGGTAAATCACCCCTTTCATCACCATACGCCTATAAGTATTGCGATGTTGTAGCTAAGAACCAAGTTCCCATCTACTTCTATATGGGAATTCATTATATTCGATTTAGCTATTAGGGCACGGAAGCGCAACAAACAAATTCACTTTTGCATCTATAATATTATATTATACTTACTAGTGATCCACCCGGGCATTGTACGGGTGAAATTTATTTATCGGGATAAAAAATAGCCTATGTCACTCGGACAAAATGTATTTAAATAAAGAAAAATGTTATTATAAATAACGTAGCTACCTTATGATGAGTTAATATTTGAAACCGGTTCAGTAGTTTGACAGATTATTTGTTACAATCATACAAATCTTGCTTCTTTATAATATTAGTATAGATAGTTAGGATAAGGTAAGTATTTAATTGATGAAAAAGGTTTAAAAATAAAGTAAGTAATAGGTTTATTTGATTATATTTGTAGAAGTTACTTAGCATTTGTGCTTAACAGTGATACGTTATTCGGTATTTTTTTATACAAAAAAAAAATTGGAAAATAATTGCCATGATTGCACTACTGGGAGTACTCTTCATTCGAGCTTTACACTACCAATAAAAAAGGGTCGAACATAAAGTCTTTGACCTGTTAAATGTGAACGCTTTAAAAGAAAACTACAAAGAGAACTATAAATTGATAATAAATGAGATTGCTATGGTGCTCTACCTAATTTTATGAAAATTTTATTATGCGCCTTTAGTTTAATCAAATATTATAAACTTTGCTTTGGTGATTGCATAATTATTTAATTTAGTGATCTAAGGCAATTGCCACCATTGTCCAAAACAACAGACAGGAATTACTGCTTTCTTCAACCTGCGACATAAACGTCATTGATTGGTATTGTATATAGGGTGATTAAAAACATTTGAAGTTAACTTCTGGCATCTACATATTGGGTTTCTGTGAATTATGTAGGTTAATCAAATTATGAGACTAGGGACTGACACTGAATTTGTGTATATCACAATCTTAGACGTCTGGCATTGACATGACAATGCAGCCACTGCCAATTTTAAATAGTCGACGAATAAAAGTAAATGAATTTTATATTTACTGCTAAACTATTAAAAAAAAAATAAACAAAAGATGACTTTTTGAGGAAGTGCTAGTTTACTATAAAATTTACATACATAAGAGATATTTATATAACGACTTGATTTAACTTCACACATTTTTGCGAAAATTGAGGCCCATCTGTAGCCTTGACCCCGCTGGTAAAGTCTTTATATGTCTTAATAAATCAATCTTTTAGATCGACGCCAGGTACTTAATAATTCCTGCGATATTAATTCCCATACTGAAGTACAAGACTACGGTATATACCGTCTTAAAAAACTAACTAACAAAAAAGTGTGAAATAAAAAAGGTAAATTTAAAAAATCAAAAAACCCGACTGCTTAATTATGCTTCAAATAAAAACTGAAAAGAAAAAAACAAGTCCAGTAGTATATAATTCTGTTAATAAGGAACAAAGCTACTTTAACAGTCGGGACCCACTGTTGAAAAATATTATGTATTCTTGAATATCTAATGGGTCCCGACTGTTAAAGTAGCTTTGTTCCTTATTAACAGAATTATATACTACTGGACTTGTTTTTTTCTTTTCAGTTTTTATTTGAAGCATAATTAAGCAGTCGGGTTTTTTGATTTTTTAAATTTACCTTTTTTTATTCCGCGGGTTTTCTTTTGTTGCTTCACCCAATAGAAGCTCGTGGTGAAGGCCATAAAAATCTAAAATAAACAAAAGTGATCGATAGAATCTGTAGAGCGGGAACCAACCTCGAAAGGCGGGCAGTCGAACTTCTTGGGCATAGATTAGGAACTTTCGAATCTCCCGTTCCGTTTTAAGCACTCAGTCTTTCTTTGTCCTTTTTAAAACACTCCATTCTTGGTTGAAAGTTGGGTGAACGCAAATTTGTCGTGAAACCAAGGCTTTTACGTAATTTCGTTTGCCCTTAAAGTCTTTTAACTGTAATTTGGTATAAATAGATGGAAGTGTTTGCGTTAAACTGTGTTCCAACGTTTTTAAGGGACGTAACAAAGTAAAGTAAAAAGCGTTGGTAACGAAATTGTAACTTTATTAGTGGTCCAACTAAAAGCGTTTTCTGCTTGTAAGGAAGTAAATTAACGAGGATCTAATTTTCCTAAAATTTCTTTGTTATTAACAGCAGGAAGCAGATTTACGTGTCACTGATTAAGAAAATTGCCGATAACTTAAGAATTGACTCCAAAAATATCTGATTTGTATCAAGAGTTTGCAAATTAAAAATGGGCGATTGCGAATGACATTATTTTTCAAATTTCAATAATGATTTCAAATTATTCGAATCACCATATAAATTATTCGAAATTGAGAGACAAAGAAAAATAAATAAGTATGTATTGCATAGTCTCATTCCTTCCGATCTAAATTTCATTACTACTAGTTAATAAATTGGAATATCCGTCACTTTATCTACAAATAAACTCTATCTACTGAGAAAAAATACCTTATTTCGTGTGGCAAATTGAATCATCACACCAACGAAACTTTCGGAAGTACTCGTAAATTAGTCAACTGTTTATTGCTACCAACTAAAAGTATTCTTTACAATACGGCAAAAAGTTCCTGAGTGTGTTCTTTAATACATATGACATAGTACCTTAATATTTTAACAGAGTAAAGTCGCATCGAAATCTCGTACAAAACTAAATTGTGAAGATCGCGGGAAAATATATTCTCTGTAAGCACTTACTAAAACTGACTAAAGAAAGAGACAAAAAGTTCTCGATAAAGATTCCATTAAAATTTGTTTCGTAAACTATTGTATCAGATTGTATCCTTATAGTTCTACTGTTTAGTTCATCTAGAGTGACTAAACGCAAAAAAAATCTACGAATTTATACTCGTAGAACTGAATGGATAAAAAAAACGACAGGTTGCACTCCGGGAGTGCCGGAAAACTTGAATATTAATGTTATGCATTTTTGATATTTTGGAATGGTTAGGGAATAATTTTGCACGAATTGCTTTAATTATCAGTATAAAAGTACTATCATGTATGTGGTAGAATACAATATTTATTTATTGCGCTATCGTACACTAACATGACAATTTATACTACATTAAAAAAGTTTATCTCTCAGAAAAATCAACTTACATGAATCACGTTTAAGCGCACTTAGCGACATCTATTGTAAAGATATCAACTCACATGAATCACATTTAAGCGCACCTAGCGACATCTATTGTAAAAAAATGCATTTTTTTCGTAATAAGGCTGCCACGTGGACGTCCTAGATAGAGACATATTATTATAATACGGTAAAATAAAATACAAAATAACATAGTAATGTTCGTCCAATATATTGAAAGTAAACAACCTTTTCAATTAGTTGTGTGTCATGATGCGATCAGCTCACGTGTTTAACCTGACGCAAGTTTAACATTTTTTACCCATACAAAAAACAGTGTACAACGCTGCTAAAGAAGTTTTCACTTCAAATTTAGTTCTTCCCACTAATAAAAATTAAAGTACAAAAATCTCTTGACCTTTGTGGGTTGTCAACCTTTCTTGAGTGCACTCATCTCGTAACAATCGTTACCCTGTTATGTTGATGTGGATGTAGCCCCGCAAGGATGTCATATATCCCAAACTCAGGACATAGTATAAAACAACACCGACAACCTGGATGTTTCTTTGTACTTTTTCCCGCCATAGAGCAAAGTAAGTCCATGTTGCTTTATGATGCACACACATGATATCATTACTATGTATGTTCTGCTCCATTTTGTTGAATTCAAGGAGCGAGCGCAACTGCTCTTTATTTTTATTCGCAAAAGTGATTTATCGGAAGAAATAGCGAAACAAACGGATCTCGCGTAGAGAAAGTTAAGGAGCGGATTGCAAAGAACATGTGGTCCAAATACGAAACGATACTTTCATTAGAAATGCCTCGAGAGTTTGGACCGATTGCGAAACGCGACTGTGCCAAGCGCGTTATAAGATGTGTTCTAGAAACAATTTGGCCAACATTCTATAAAACTAAAATGAATGAGATTAATGGGTTATAACTTTTGTTCCACGTATACTTTTCATTTAATAGAACTATCTTAAAGAGTCACATTCATAATGCGCAAATGTTAAATTAAATTTACACAATGACGTTTCAGCATTTTTTCCGATTCAGCATTCTCATTTAGTTTTAAAATGTCTCTAACAGCGATTGCAAGAATGCTCAATCTAACATAAACATCTAAAGCTACAATCCTATTAACGGAAGCTGTTTTAGAAGATCATTTTCCATAACTTCTAAATAAAGAATTTACCGGAAATTTTAGAAATTGTATGTTCATACCTGCAGCGCGCTCAGTTTAGCGAATAAGTTGGTAACAATCGGATGTCGGAGCTGAGTTCAGGGAGGTCGTAACACGAAAGTGCTCACTGCAAGGTGGGACGGAAATTGTCTGAGGTTTAATCAATAGTTAGAAGTGTAAGTGGTAGAATGGCTTACGTGCGTTCAAACGTATACCTCTAATTGTACTATACGTGATCAGAAGGATGGAGACAAAACATCATGAATAATTAATCTAGCTATGTATCAGAACGAAATTAAATTCTTGAACGAATAAAATAAAATCTGCGCATTGCGTTGGGTTATACAAGTATAACAGATTACACAATTGAAAGCTACTATAATGGTAATTAAATTGACTGCTTTGCTTAAGTTGGTGATAATATATATATTTATTAATGAAAACACGAAAACGAGAGAGATTTTGATAAGAGTGAACCTGAAATATGCAGTTAGTCTAGATGTAAAGAGAGTTGCTGCATCAAAATGTATTAATAAGAATGAAGATTTTTTGACGGCTCAATTGAAGGAAAATTTGCAACAAGGAAAGAAGAAGGTGTATGATAGCAGAAAATGTCTTGATTTATTATTCTTTGATATATTATTTAAAAACTTGAACCACGTTGGAGAAGTACCTTACTATAGAGTACCTATCCGAGTTCGTGACAATATAAACTAGCGCGTATGATTCTAAAAGAGAAATAAAAAAAGAGTAGGGGGCCAAAAAGTTCCCCTGAACACTTCGAAATAGTGTCTTATTAGCACACAGTAGGATATTATCAAAAAAGTATCACACCGACACGTGTTATACGAAACGGGAGCTTGTGTGTCCGAAAAAGTTGTTAGTTTCGTTCGGCGAAGTTGCTTGCGTCGTCGCCACGTTTAGAAACTTTCGCTCGTTTTTGTTATATTCCAGTTTTAGTGGGGATTCCGTTTTTCTGCTGACAACTGTGTGCACAAGTTACGGGTTGAACGTAGTCTTGGCGAGTTTACCATGGAGGTTTTTTTATACAAATATACCTATATGCTTTATTTTCGTTGAAAGATAATATATGTTTTGCTTCCAAATAACTACAAATTTATAAGACATGTGTTATAAGTAGGTTTTTATCGCGTGATTAAAGTTACAGTAAGAAAATTCATACTTATATTTCTTATGAAGACACGACAAATAAAATAAATGCTCTTTTATAATATATCGAATAACTCACAACATTTATTGCAGATCTTGTACATATTGTGGAAATCAAGTAACGTATAATGTTAAATATGTATATTACAAACATGACTTTAATAAATATTTGTATAAAGAAGTCAAAATGAGAGTTTATTTTTAACAACTGGTCAATATAGTCCCGCACAGAACTAGGCTGTGATCCTATCGTAGAGCTACATAAAGCGATTCCACATTCTGTATTATTCTGGCTTAAGTGAAAAAACTAGCATTCCATAATAGTAGATAGTTTTTAACTAACTTTGCGAAACCACAGAATTTGGTGCATTCTATTTCTGATGTTCTTAGAACAGTGTGATTAATAATTGTAATTTTTATATCTCGGATGTGCGGTGTACATCAAAATGAATTCAAATCAGAATATTCCAGTTCCGCGTTTCTTTTATTTAAGATATATTTTGCTTTCTTATTCTTAATTTCTGACTGAGCATATTGCCAGAACAGGTGCTTGCCCCGATACAGATGTGTGCATAAATATCGAAGGTAACGTCTTCCGAAATTCAATTACAGGATTTCTATCTACATTACCTACGAAACCTTGGAGTTCTGTACATATTGATATTATGATTTTATGTAAGTATTCCCTCTGCCGCAGGCCCATAATATTTTAATGGCTTATGCCGCTTTACGGTTGGATCTGAACGGAATAACAAGAAGCATGGCGTTTAGATTTTTTCTCTTTTTACTGCAGCACGATTCTTGCAACGTCGTAAAATGTTTTAATATTTTCTTTCTTTGACAATACAAAGTGAAATGTTTGGTTTAAATTGAAATATATACTATATATTTCCATAAATATATTTTCTTGACAGACATCTCTAAATACTAATTTAGGTATGTTTTAATTTCTTGAAAAAGATCGTAATAGCCAACAGAGAGAAACCGAAGTTTTATGTATTATTATGAAATGATTGGCTTTTACAGTGTTTCTGAATAAAATGCTTAAAACATTACATCAAATTTCAGGGGAAGTAGTAAAAGACTATTAAAATGAAGGAATTTCAGGAAAGGTGTGATTGTTGGATTATATCTGAGTATATTTTTTTACTAGCTTCCACTTACAACTACGTCTCTAAGAACCTTCTACAAAATATAAGAAAACTAAAAGAAAATGCATGAAATCATTAAAGCCATTCTCGAGCATGACAATTGGTAATATGGATTAATTTTTATTTCTATAGATTTCAACATAAATAAAATAAAATGCTTCTTAGTACGTACAAGAATTATTTACAATATTTTCATACTTCTAGCGTTCAAAGGAATGTTTCAATTATATTAGAAGGACAGTCGCAAGAGAGGTATTATTATTTACAAATTCGATGAACGTTACAACATTTCTCTAAACAAAAGCCACAATCCAGATTTTTGATGACAGCCCATAACATTGGTATCAACCTGTTTTTCGCGCTCATCATTAAACACAATCGTTAGCGTTGAGCAAATAGCATTTTTACGCGTCCACAGAAAGGGACAGAACGAACGAATTTATATTGTCGTAATATCGGACTTTTTATAGAAGATAAAATGTTTAGCGACGGAAATATTAGGGGTTTACGAGAGCATTTTATTGGGTTATAGGGCGAGTAATTCGGCGGCGATGAGTGGACGCGGCTGGTCTTGGAGTCGCATAAAGTGTACAATAGTTTTTTATGAATTGGAAAAATCTTCGTCAAACCTTTTTAACGAAAGCAAAATGAGGGGTATTATAATAAGTTTGACGTATCTGTGGCAGCGTAACTCCTAAACGAATAGACCGATTTGAATGTGGTTTATTTATATTTGAAAGCTCACATGATCAAGATAGTTCTCAACTATAATTTTTGAAGATATGGTCAGATGTTTTAAGACATCGGGATTTATTTAAATTTTCAGATTTTGGAAAACCGTCGTATAACAATTGACGAGTTATAAAAGAATTATGGTGTTCTCCGTTCTTTGAGAGACATTAAGCTATTGATGTTTAATGTATGACTGCATTGGGACACTCAGAAGGATTTGCAATACCACAGAAAATAGACTACAGGTTATTATTACTTATATCTATTCAAACAACTTTCCATTTGTCATAAACAACTGCATCTTTTGATTGCGTTGGCTAGAAGTTTGATTTCTTCACAGCTCCAAGGGGCAGTAGACCTGTATATTAGATATAAATTTCAGCTTGATACCTCCCCAAGTTCCTGAGAAAAAGGGTCTTGACAGACGGACGGACGGACAACAAAGTGATCCTATAAAGGTTACGTTTTTTCCTTTCGAGGTACGGAACCCTAAAAACTGTTAGTCGCAGAACTTTCTGAGTACCCTGGTATCTGTAATCGTTAGTTATGTATCAATTTCCACTCTGCTAGCACCACCGTCAACGGTTCCTATAAACAAGAGTTCGAATCGAGAGTTCAAGATCAAAAACTTTTGGCTTGTTTTTCCATCAGTTTTATTTTCCATTACAGCAGTCCCCGGTAGGATGAAGTGAAGATTCTTGTTCTTTTAGTTCAACTTTATTCACAGTATTTTTAACGCGTAGAAACCGCTAAAATACATATTTTGCGAGTCTGTTACTTGAAGTTCTACACATGACATCGCGAAACTGTTTAAAATACATTCTAATAATATTTAGACTCGTCACAAAGTTACATACAGTGACTCTGTAAAAATATGAAGGCGTGGTTCACTAAATGAGTTTATATAAAATCGCTTGCTACTTTTTTATTTTTTCCGATGGAATTTTAATGAGTTTCATTTTACGATAACTGTCACCTTTGCATTTCCGTAATTAACGGAGTGATGACAACATTTTTACTCTTTTTTATAAAAATAGAAAAAAATAATCATTTTTTGAAGTGAAAACTTCTTTAGCGGCGTTGTACACTTTTTTTTGTATGTGTATAAAATGTTAAACCCGCGTCAGGTTAAACACGTGGACTGATCGCATCATGACACACAACAAATTGGAAAGGTTGTTGACTTTCAATATATTGGACGAAACATAGTAATATTTTATTTACCGTATTATATTAATATGTCTCTATGTAGGACTTTTTTACAATAGATGTAGCTAGGTGCGCTTTAATGTGATTCATGTAAGTTGATATCTTTACAATAGATGTCGCTAAGTGCGCTTAAACGTGATTCATGTAAGTTGATTTTTCTGAGAGATAAACTTTTTTAATGTAATATAAATTGTCATGTTTGTGTACGTACGATAGCGAAATAAATAAATATTTTATTCTACCATATACATGATAGTACTTTTATACTGATAATTAAAGCAATTCGTGCAAAATTATTCCCTAACCATTCCAAAATATCAAAAATGCACAACGTTAATATTGAAGTTTTCACTTCTTCCCGCACTCCCGGAGTGCAACCCGTCGTTTTTTTTGATAACAATTACTATTTTACATTACTCGTACTATTAATATTATTGCTCAAATATTGCTATGCCGCCGTAATTTAGCGTCTTCAAATTTAGGGTAAATTGGATTTCATTTATTCCGTAGAGATAAACGCTGATGTTTGAATTCGTTTTCTCCCGCATTTTCCGTATAGTATAAAAACCAAATGACCCGTGCGTTCTGAGCGTAAATAAATTTTTCCTTCGACCCTTTTCGACAATTTTACCAACAAGTCATAAATCGCTATTTAATATTTCATGAAAACCTTTAGGTCAACGCCGGTGAGTTATGGCGTTTAAAAAAGTATTCCAAAGAGTTATCTACGCATAATTGCAATAAATTTATTCACAATGAAATTCAAAGCAAGACAACTTTGCCATTGTCCCGTTTCGTGGTTCACCGCAATTCATTATATTAAAAAAAAAAGGTTTGTCCCTTATATTTGGCGAAGTGGTTTTGTTTATGTGTTTTTTTCTTGTTATCTTTTGTTCGGCTCTTTTATTGTTTGTTTATTTACGGAAAAGTTTAAAGTTTTGGTTTATTGCATGAGTTATCTAAGAACGGTGAAAACAATTTATATTTGATCTTCTTTAACGACATTTTCCTTACTGATATCTTGGGCATTCATTAAAAATTGATTAATGAATAATTGTAATTAATTATTATTTTAATTATTTTTTAACATTGTGACTTAAGGTTTTTTTTATATTATTAAAATAAAGTTCAAAAGAAATATAAAGAAACTTTAAATTAAAACAAGAAAAAGAAAATAAGGTCCAAGCCAACAAGTCGAACTCACACATGAAGGGTTACATATCATTTTCTATACAGCATTGAAGGTTCTTTTAAAAACAGCAAAAAAACACATCCGTTGTATGGGACGATCCCGATGTTTCATAGATACGTCATACACGCTTCTAATTTGGCAATACGAAAGTCAGGTAATTGCCCGACTTGCATTCAGTTAGGCACGCTCTCTCGCCGCGGTTACACTTTGCTACAACGTGTAAATATTCTAAGTTTTTCCAGACAAAAAGCCTTATGTGTCTTTTTAGATAGTGCACAAAATACACGGGAACTACTAGAGACATGAAAAACGTGTTATTTCATTCATAAGTACAGTTTTAAAGAAATTAATGTAAAAATATTTAATGATTATCTGCTTATTTTGACAGTTGCTGACACCGTTAACACGTAGAGGCTTAAGAGCGAGATGTTATCTGCTTTATGAATGAGAGTGAGAATAAAACATCAATATTTCCAACACTCAAACCAATTAGCCTAGCCCCAAAGTAAGCACTGAAAGACTCGTGTTATGGGATACTATGGTAACGTATAGAATACATATTTTGTGCTTTAATAAGTATATTTATATAGAAATACATATTAAACATCCATGACTGGAGTACAAATGCTCATATTCATCACACAAACATCTGCCTACCGGAATTCGAACCCGGGACTTCTCGAGTCGGCGACACCATGAAACCCGGCGTATCTCATCGGCCACGGAGGTCGTCAAATATTTATTTTATTTTAATTTAGTTATTTAGTGTTCAAGTGAGTATACGTCTCAATATTCTGTGAATATTTCACAAGCGTCTATTGTTGTTATTCATATCGAGCAACAAACGACAAAAAAAATGCTTTTTGTTGCATGGGAGCCCCATTTAAATATTTCTGTTATTCTGTGCTTGGCAGATATTTGTTATTACCCACAGCGGCAAAAGAAATATATCATCTGTGAAAATGTCAGCTGTCAAGCTGAAAGATAGGCTTTGGAACCTTCGTAACAGGCGTTTTACCCTTTGGGCACGGAATCCTATAAAATAATCTGAGAAGAATAAAAAATGTACTGAGCTGTTAACGCCCATAAATCTGAAGCCACACTTACGCTATTCAAAAGAAATGTAGTTATATATTACGAAGGCATACACAAAGAGCAACCGTCTCGTGTCAGAAGCTAGCAAAACAAGAAACAGACTGCGACGCGTCGTATTGCTCCCTGTAGATTCAGGTTGAAAACTTACGGAACGAGTTTCACCCTCGCCCGCCGCGGCTACGGGACCGATCTTGGATAGAATGTGAAATTGTAGGTAATGCACAATAGTAAATTTTATGACGCAATTACGCCCGCTGAGTGCGCCTCGCTCGATCTAGGTGGACCGACGCACTTGTGAAAGTCGCGGGAAGCCGCTGGATGTGAGTGGCGTAGGACCGTTCGGTGTGAAAATCCACGAGGACGTATATGCTTAGCAGTGAGCGTCGTTAAGCTGAATATGATGATAATGAGTGCGCGGCTGCTTGCGACACCCACTGCATCAACGGGCTCGTGCGGGTCGTAGTTACCTGTAGACGCGGTTCTCTTGTTAAGTTTACGAGGGTTCAGCAACCGCGGTGGCTACGGGCAAAAACCGCTTCCGTGAGCTCTTAGTCTCAGAGAGGAATAAAAGAACAGTATCGCGAACAAATTTCATAGACTCCACGATAAATTTCGGGGCGACAGTGATGAACTGAGGCCTGGGAGATCTGTTATTGAAATAACAATTTCGGGAGTTATGAAATGGCTCCACAAAAGCTATTGGTGGTTCAGAAGTCGTTTAAGGAACCTAAGTAAAAGACATAATAGATTTTCATAACGTTAATTGGAATATTTTTTTTCTGCTTATGAAAGTTTTTATATTTTAGTCCGCAAATTATTTCTCAAAGAGAATTTGACTTTATGGTAGGTGTATATCTATCTGTTTAAGTTTGTCTACTGTTCAGCACAAAATCTCTATAATTACATTGGAATGGTGGTCAAAGTGATTTAGTGGCAACAGCAAAAGGAATTTAAAGATGGGGCAAAATAACTTTTCAGAAAACTAACCAGGATATAGTCAATATAAGTAAGTGCAACATATAATTTAAATATTCGGAAAACTATTGAACTTACTATGTGAGCAATAGACAGTTTCATTACGCACAAATATTGCGGGTAGCTTTCTAAAAGACTTCAAGTACGTCCCAAGCTAAGGCATATTTACGTCCATTGCACGTTTCGTCTCGTCAGGCGTTACAAAACAACATTTGAAATTAGTAACTGTCCTCAGTCACAATGGGCGCTTTGTATTCGTACAAAGGGGGGGATATTGTGCCCAACTATAACGCAATATCAAGCATTTTGCGACGCCCGCTTACTCATCCCTGCAAACTCTATTGTGGAGCGTTTCTTTTACAAATGAGACGCAAGCAGAAAATTCACCCAGAATAATATGTTTAGTGGGGCGATAAATGCTATGTTTAGTTTAGCCACAGTGCAGTAGAAAATACGGTAGTAGAGGTTTTTATACACAAAGTCATTGAGATAATTGTTTTACGGTATTCTTGTAGTCACTGTAGATTAAATAATCGGGAGATTTTATTGCTTTTGATACCAAAATCTTTATAGTGCGACTAGTGCCTATCGACTAGTGCTTTTATATCCACATATGGTAATTGTTGGATTTACATGCACTGCTCGATAGAGATAGATAATCGAATAACTTTATCGTGATAAATGATGAATGGTAACAATGGTAAATGAAAATTATAGCGCTACAAACATATATCTATAGAAATATCTTATGAATCCACTGATACTCGATATACGATAAAATATTTGAAACATAATTTACCTAGTCCAGCCATAAGTTCTTTTACAAATCATAATGCATTTCTTAAATGAAGTAATGTAATATTTTTAAAATTTATAGGTACCTACATTTATTAAAGTTGCAGCAAAAAATACAAAAAATATTCTATTCGAAATGGCCACCTTTGGCTTTTATACAGGCCTTTTATCTTTACGCACTGTTTCCAAAAGGAAATTTCGCCACTGCTTGCTCCAAAGATTTTTAGGAGGGACTCAATGTCACCGTGTCGTTTAGAGCAGGCCATGTCCTCTACAACTGACCATAATTTGAAGTCTAAAGGGTTGAACTCTGGGCTAGATGAGGGTCAGACTTCTGCTCTTATAAAGTCCGGAACGTTGGTTTCATGCCAGGCTTGAGTAGTTCGTGACTAGGTGCAGAATCCTGATGGAAAGGCCACATATTTTTAAAAAGTGTATTGCTGAGAGGTTTCACAACATGATCCAAGACTGTATCTTGAAACACTTTGGCTGAAGTTTTCACTCCTTTTTCACAAAAATGTAGTTTTGTGACTCCTTGATAAGACACGCCCCACCAAACCATCACTGACGCAGGATGATGACCACGTTGTACCTTTCAGACCACTTGAGCAGCGTCTTTAGAACTGTGAGCATACATTTTATTATTCTGCTTTTTGTAATAATAATAATATAATATTTCCAACACTCACACCAATTAGCCTAGCCCCAAAGTAAGCACTGTAAGGCTTGTGTTATGGGATACTAGGGTAACGGATAGAATACATATGTAAGCTTATTTATATAGAAATACATATTAAACATCCATGACTGGAGTACAAATGCTCGTATTTATCACAAAAACATCTGCCCCCACCGGGATTTGAACCCGGGACCTCTCGAGTTGGCAACACCATGAAACCCGGCGTAAAAACTCGGCCACAGAGGTCGTCAAATTGTAGTGTTCTTCAATTGTGATTTTTTTATCGTTATAAATGATATTTCTTTGCTTTTCAGCTGCGTATCACAACCGAAGGCGTTTTGATCGATCCACTCTCTTTAATTGTAAATATTGATTTAGGGCATGTCCTGTATATCCACGATAAGCACCGAGGTTCAGGTCATGTTTTATAATACGCGACAGAGTCCTAGTGGAAATCTTCATTTCTGGCTTTAACAACATTAACAGCCTTTGTAGTTCTAACAGCACGCGGCCGCCCCCATCTTTTCTGGTCTTCGACAGACGAAGTGTTGTTGTATTTGTTTATAGTACGTTATACGAACATACGGCTCATATCAAGCTTTTGAAATGTCTTGAGTATGACCGACGGCTCCATACCCACTTTGTGCAAGGCGATCACTGTGATCAATCATATTTTCTTGAACACCCCATTCCATTTTGTTGTTTGATGATGAAGACGAAAAGATATTAGGCGAGGAGCCACCAATCCTGAAAGCTCCGTGATCATGGATTCTAATATTTTTAATAAAAAATAAAAGTTAACGTTTAGACGAACAAGATTTGCTTGGTCGGCGTGGATTTGATTGACCGGAAATATTTTAATTAAATTATTTAATATTAAATTTCCTTAATTTCTTTCCGTCATCACGGATTTTGATCAATCTTTCAGGATTGGTGCCACCCGGACTATATGTAAAATGGCGCAAAATCGAAAGAAGTTTTTAAAATAATATACGTGTTCCAAATTCAAAGTAAAAAAAGGAAAAGTTTTTATGTAACAGTATATAATTATGGCCAGACTAGTTAGTTATAATGCTTCTCTATTTAATTATTTATCTTTTGGATTAAAGCGTTCTTATTGATTTATTTGTTCCGCTTTGTATATCTGAGAAAGCACTGTGCGGTGAAGATAGTATATTACGACTGTATCTGCATTTCCGAAGACGAGTACTGCATAATACCTTAAGATTATTGTGCCTGCATTCGCTGAGATAAACACTAATCCTATGCAGATGAACATGTTCTCTGCATGCTTCTCAAATTAATCAAATAAATGGACGATGGAAACAATAAATAAAAATATATATACATTATCAAATGCGATTTCAGAGTAATAAAAAGGCACAATTATGACATAATTTTTCACTCTCTTGGTTAAACTCATTCAGTCATCGTTTCTTAGAATATAAAACTTGATGTCCTTTTTTATGTTGGGAAAATAAATACGTGACGCATACCCCACTCCTTGGTGAGAGACGGGGTTTCGCTCAGAGAGCCCAAAGGACTGTCTCTTCCGAGCATTCAACTATTTCACCGGGTCATCCCCTGGGAGGACCGAGTCAAGTACTTGGGAGTCACTTTAGATAACCGACTAACGTTTGTACCTCATCTCAAGATAGTTCGTGATCGCGCAGCATTCATTCGCGGCAGGCTATTCCACCTCTCATCTCTTTCATAGACCTCATAGAAAAGCGTAGTAAAATGTAGTTTTGTAAATTGTCAACTTAAGCATAAGTTGACAATTTATTAAACTTGTATATCATGACCTACGGGAGTGTTTGCTTCGCCCACGTACCTTCGTCGCGTCTTAAACCCCTGCCACGGGTTGCCCGTGGTACGTGCGCAACATTGATTTGCATCGCGATCTCAAGTTACATTCCATCGCGAAGTATATGAAGGTCGGCTCGAGACGTTACATCGATAAAGCCGCGAGATCCAGGATTTTGCGGCGAACAGGGGAATTAGATGGCACTTCATTCCACCAGCTACCCCAACATTTGGCGGATGCTGGGAACGCATGGTAAGAATAGTCAAGAGCGCTTTGGTGATCACGCTTAGAGATCGAGCCCCTAATGAGGAAGTGTTGTTCACCCTCTTACTGGAGGCGGAAGCTATCGTGAACTCCCGACCTTTAACCCTCGTATCCGTCAACCCTGATGACGAAGAATCCCTGACGCCTTTCCACTTTTTAATTGTCTCATAATCTACACAGATCCTACCAGTCACTTTACCTGACAGAGACTTGTATGGACGTTCAGAATACCGCAAGGCTTTGAGACTTGCAGTCATGTTCTGGAACCGTTGGGTACGTGAAGTCCTACCAACCCTACAACCTCGTAAACCAGGAAATCCCAGGACAGGGTTTGAGTTAGGTGACCTAGTGCTGATCGTCGATGAGACCCTACCGCGAGGAACATGAAAGCGGGGACGCGTCTCGGCATTACACCCTGGCAAGGACGGGGTTGTGAGAGTAGTGGACGTTGCGACAGCAGATGGCGTTCTTCGTCGCCCCTGCCGAAAAGTAATAAAACTTAACCTTGGCTAGATTATTGTGCACATTCTTGCACAAGGGATGGGGATGTTGCCGACCTCTTTTATAGATTTAGTTTTTTTGAAGTTTTTAATGAATTGACATTTTTATGATTTTTGCTATCAAAATTGTTATTGTGTGTCATAGTCTTTTCCTATCATCTGCTTTAATATTGTTTGATTGCTTACGTTAAAATAGTGTAAATAAACCCATTGCGTTCAAATCCTAGCCTTCATATTCCATTCCACTATCTCTCCGCTTCACTCGGCTTAAGGTCCCCTTAGGATCTCGACCTCCCCAAACCCGAAGAGTGCCACAGCGGCTGCTTGGTGTGAGGGGGGATTTATATATATTTTACACACCAATAAGCCTTGACCCAAAGTGAATACTGTTAGGCTTGTGTTATGGGATACTAGGGTAACGAATAGAATTTATTTATACTGATCCATAAATATATTAATCTAGAAATGCATATAAACATCCACGACTTAGATACACATGCTTCTATTTATCATACATTTGCCGCACCAGGATTCAAATCCGAGACCTCTGAATAAGGCGACACCTTGAAACCCGGCGTACACACCACTCGGAGACCTCACTATACTTATACTTGAAGGCTGATACTATTTTTATGACAAACTAAGCCATCGTACAATATAGTGCCGTTTCTCTAGTGTACGGTACTCTGTCATAAATTTAGTTGAAGCTTTCTGACATTCATCGTCATTTGTTAACGTTAACGTCACCACTAATGGAGTTTATGGATGGAACCATGGCAATCAATGAATCTTATTGACAGAATGGACCATAACCTACCGAACGGGAGAATCAATAGGTGATGGCGAACATAATTTGCAACAGCAGTCTTACGTGTATTCTTTTTTTATATGTTAAAAAGATGACGTTAAGCGGCAACCATAGCCTAGACATAGATGCTTGCGATACCTAAAATATCACTCGCACCGTTGCCTATACTGACCCAATCCCCTACCCCGTCGAACCCTGGAACATTAATCACCCCCAAAAACACAACACCACCAAAAGGAAGTGTTAATTTACTGTGATTTTCTATAATGTCGAGGCTACTACCCCAAACGGGCACTCCTATTTGAGCGGGAAACCCGCTATGACCAGTCTCTCTTAGTCTACTCTAAGAAGACTTTGAGATAATGATGTTTGATTACCCACCATTTGCCAAAGTTATGTATTATCATCCCCACAATCGTAAGACCCAATTCGTTTACTTCAGTAGTGGCAGCAGATGATTGAATAGGAATAAATTCCCAATTGCTGGGATTCATGCCTTTCTTGAGAATGGCTTAAGGAAAAGAGAAAGGATTTTCCAAAACTCACCCCATGGAGGGGTAAAACGGGGTTTCAACGTTTGTATGGAGTACCAAGATCGCAAGGTTAAAGATCATAGCGCACCTGAACCATCTGGCACTCGATCAGCACCGCCTCGGCACGCGCCGTCCTCTCAGGAACGCCGCGCTGTCAACCAGCTTGCGACGGGTGGGCCACGGGTGAAAGGCTTTTTAGATGTACCTCGTCTACCTGCGCACGGATCTCCAACCCCCACGTAAGTGCTCCGACATAAAGTTGGACTTTATGGCTCCGCGAGCACTGCCTGGCGCCACTGTGCCGTAAGCGTAGTAAAATGTCACTTAGGCATAAGTTGACAGTTTACAAAACTTGCGTCCGTCCTATCATGAACTACGCGAGTGTTTGCTTCGCCCACGTACCTCCGTCGCGTCTTAAATAATTACCTGCGCAACATCGATTTGCATCGCGATCTCAAGTTATCTCAATCGCGAAATATATGAAGGACGCCTCGAGACGTTACTTCGATAAAGCCGCGCATCATCCGAACCCCTTTGTAGTTATAGCCATTAGTTATCACACGTCCGCCCTTCCGTCCTCCAATCGCAAGTCCCTCTGATTCCTTCGGCCTAGGCATGTCTTAGAGTACCCCGATGACAAAATCACCCGCCCCAACGTGCCTTCGACTCCTCTCACACAGGCCACAACAGCCACACACCAACACTACACAGCTAGCATACTTGCTCGGTAACCTAGGCGCAGGCAGCGACAAATGCTGCGCGGTAGGCGCAGCCAGAAAAATTCTACCCACCGCCGCATCAACTCCCGCCGTACCGATCGCGCAATCGGCCTCCAGCAGTGCTCCCACAGCCCAACGGGAAGATAAACAGCCACCGATTGTAGTTGAGCAGCTGCCGGACTGCCCGACACATATGCGTGTTCTGCACGACCAACTCGGCCGACCACCCAACGGGCGCCCGTTTGGCACGGGCGTGCACGGGCTTCTCACCGCAGGACGACGACGAGAGCCATACGATCAAAACATACCTCTCCAAGCTGGAGGGGGAGAGCGAGTTGAGCTGGTACTTGCACGCCCTCCTCGAAGACTGCAGCCTCAAGGTGGACAAGGTGGACATTAGAGGCCTGCCCCTAAACACACCCCGCAGGACATTGCTGGGGCCCTTGCTGCAAAGGGCTTCGCAGTGGAATATGTCAAGCAGATCCGGATACGAGCAGGCTGCCCCGGAAGCTTATATTGCCGCGCTAAAAAGGACCCCAGACACCATTCCGGCCATTTACTCGGTGAGTGAGCTCATGAGTATGGCCGGAATCCACATCGAAGCATGGAGAGGAAAGAAGGCCCCTGCGCAGTGTCACAACTGCCAGGGATTCCGCCACCGCAGCAAAGGCTGTCACCGCTCGCTTGCCTGTATGTGCTACGGAGACCCGCACACCGCCGCCGACTGCCCCCGCCTGCTCGCTCAACGCGCAACTTGCGCCAATTGCAAGTGCCCGCATTCCGCTAATCACAGTTCGTGCCCCGCGATCCACCGCGAGGCGCGAAATAAGAAAGCCTCGACAGTAGCCCAAACAGGCCGCACGTCCGCTGAATCACCCCAACAGCGAAGTGAGGTGAGCGAGCACGCGCCGGCCACCCTAATGGCCCCCGCGAACGCCGCACTCTCACACATTGGCTGACCCAAACGCCGCCGTAAGAGAAAAAGCCGCCGAACGTGGAGCAAAGCGCGGACTGACGCGACCACCGCCGCTCCATCACCCAGCGCAGACACCAAAAATGCTCAAGACCCGCCGCCGACCATCTTAAACCTTTAACTAAATTAGATTTTTTTCCACGAACACAAAGCCACGACCTCCCACTAGCGTTTTATATAAATAATAATACAGTATTAAAGGGGCTCTTATATCATATATCGCTTTGAAGTACCTACCTTATAGGGTTTCACAGAAAAATTGCTCTTTGCCAGATCAAAAGTAATGTATATTTAAAAATAAATATTGAGTAAATTGACGGGAACGACAAATATATCGGCGGGGAAACGGATAAGATGAAACGCAAATATCGAGAAAATAAATGTTTATCTAACAAATACGTGCTGTCTCAGTGCTGAAATTAAATTCGAATTTTAGGATCCCTTATCCTAACGGAACTGTAACCAAAGGTGTTAACGGAAAACCCTATAGCTTAGCGTACATCATTGTCCGTCCTACTGTATGTTAGCAAGCTCTACATTATGAACTTTACAATCCCTATATTTTGATTAATATACGGCAAGCAACCCTAGAATTCTGACTTTGCGTATCTGGATTTGAAGAGCGTTTTTATCACATTTTAACATAATACGAGTGTAGGGGTGACCGCCTACATAATGATATTAGGATAAAGTAAGAAAGACAACTCATCTTGTCGAATGCTTGACGAGCTTTGATTTATTTAGTAAAATATGTGTTTTTAAGTATATACCTAATACAATGACGTGTTATGATGCATTTCTTAGATACAGCTTTGATTCAAGTAGTAGAGTAAGATCCCAGGGCCACCAGACGTCACGTATTTACTGACGAAGGAAATGTGGACGATTGCGTAGTGTTCGTATGTACTAAGAACGCATGCCTACCAGCTAGCTTGCTTAGACGGTCAGTTTTCAGGTATAAGGAAATCAAGGTACATAAAAACATTACTTACCTCACCTTACTTAATTTCGCGTAAATTCTGATGTTCCATTTTTATATATGTCACCAGACAACTATTTTAAAACCTTTTACAAGAAGGCAGACCGGGCCCAAGGGTCCAATCAGTCTCATGCGCGCTGATAATGCCCTCGCCCTCCTACCCACGGAGGCATTATAATTGTTTTAAGGGATGATTCGCCCTTTGGATCGGTCTGTCTTTTTGTAGAAGGTTTTAAAATAGTTGTCTGGTGGACATATATAAAAATGGAGCATCAGAATTTCCGTGAAGTTAAGTAATTATTTTGGGAGCTTTAAAGCGTCTGCAAAGCATTACGGCCGATGGAAAGTGTCTAGGAGTATTGGCGACTTATTTTTAAGCCTAAAATATACATAAAAATCAGCTAGGAAAATTTACGTGAGGTAAGCTAGCAGGTAGTGCGTGCGTTCTTAGTACATACTAACATTACTCAATCGTACACATTTCCTTTGTCAGAAAATACGTGACGTCTGGTGGCCCTGGGATTTGGGACAGATGTACAAGATTACTGTACGGGACTCGTACAACGAATAAATGGGTTTCCTAGGAATTCAGCTGTTCAGAAGCGCTTTTGAATAACTCCTAAATTTATTGCTATCTCGTATTTTGTTTATTCGTATATCATTCTGCATAAAAGGTCTGATATATTACTTTACCAATACGATACTTTTCCATATGAACATCTAATTCTCAGGATTTTTTTCAGGAAGCTTCTTCTTCTTACTTGCAATCAATGATATTATATGAAAGCAAATATGTTATAAGCGCGCACGCTGTGAAGATTCGAAAACAGGCCAATTGGAGCGTTTATCATTGCACATCATTGGAGCGTAACATTTGATGTTGTTGGAACATGGTTAGAACTAATTTAATACATAGAAATAATATATCATTGCTTTCAATCTAAAACATGGTAAATACCTACTACTATTTGATATCCTTACGTTGCTGACTTGGAAACAAAAAAACAAAATAGAATATTTGGCGATAACTGTAATTATTATTTGTTAGTCAATCGATCATCAGAAAGGCTTTAAGGACCAAGTATCCTTTGCTTTCCCGAAAAAACAAACACCAGTAAAGTAAATGCTATTTATGACTCGGCATTCTTAATAATTTATGTAGCAACATAGCGTTTTTTCTTTCGTTACTAATTACCTAGTTAATGATAAGGACTTTCTTGCTCCAGGTTCTCCACAACTCATAAATTCCTGAAATGGTGGTAGGACTGCTCAAAATACTTGTTTTAATAATATACTTACAATTTGAATAATATATACTCCTTTTATAAGGAATGATATATGAATGATGAGGAGGTCGATGGCGCAGGTGGTTAGCTCGTTCGGCTGCGATCGTTGTAGTTAAGCAACTTTCGCAGTGGTCGGTCATTGGATGGGTGACCAAAAATTTCTATCTCGAGTTCCTCCGTGCTTCAAAAGGCACGTTAAGCCGTTGGTCCCGGTTACATTTGCAGTCGTTAGCACCCGCCAATCCGCACTGGGTCCGCGTGGTGGGTCATAGCCCAATCTCCCTATTCCATCCATAGGGAAGGCCTGTGCCCCAGCAGTGGGGACATTAAAAGGCTGATGATGATGATGATGATGATGATTATTATTATACTCCTTTTATTTATTTGAATATTTGCATTTGCATTGTGGTAATATGTGCATTTAAAATGATAGAACTGAGCCAAGGTACAGTTCATTTCTCACTGAGTCTTTTTATAAAAACAGCTAACTGTGTATATACTGGTTTTATGATAATGCTTAAATAAACTTAATAAAATTTTATAGCCGAAATTGCGCTAAGGTAAATAAAATTGAATGTTCTTTTCTCTCTTCTTTAAAGACGTATTTTCGTAGTTGGTCCTTCACCGTCATTATGTTCTTCTGGTCATTGTGTAACAGTTTACCAGCATCATTCCTGAACTAAAATTTACCCATTGACTTGGTCGATTGCAATTTTCGCTTATATTATGTCGTAAATCTTTACTTTAACACGATATGGCAGCAGTATTCCTATAAGCTGTTAAAGTTATCGCTTCAGTAAATCTGTACGGAACATGCATCTTGTTTTATGGACCAGTAAAGGTTCTGGGAAAGAGTCGATTCAAGCTCTCAATGAGATGTGTCTCTGCGAAAATTTTGATACAAATGCAGTGCTGATGTTTCAAGATATTTTATAAACGTAGTACTAGCGTGCCGTCTATGATTCTTTGGATGAAATAACTAAGCTGTTAAAATATTTAAAAAAATAAATGATATGTTGCATTATTCGTATGTGGTATAACGACGAAAGGTCTTTGCTTATCAATGAAGGGACTATGGGAGAGAAATAAGATGATTATGCTTTTGTTCGCTAAAAACGATAGTTACAAAATGTTAGTAATTATGAAAATAACGTAGGTTGGATTGAGAAATAAAGTTTGTATAGAATTTTTGCTACGGTTTAACCGGGGTTTAAGCTTTGTTGGATTATGTCACGTAAAATAAATAGAATTTCAATTTATTTATGATATTATAATTAAAACTGGCCAAGTGCTTGTCGTGCCACGCGCAGTGTACGGTTCCATAGTTACCTTTCGTGACCACAATATATTTGAGCAGGAGTCTTTATTTCATCATCATCATCATCAGCCTATTAATATCCCCACTGCTGAGGCACAGTCCTTCCCTATGGATGGAATAGGGAGATTGGGCCATGACCCACCACGCGGGCCCAGTGCGGATTGGTGGGTGCTAACGACTGCAGATGCAGCCGGGACCAACCGCTTAACGTGCCTTCCGAAGCACGGAGGAGCTCGAGATTGTAATTTTTAGTCATCCATCCAATGACCGACCACTGGGAAAGTTGCTTAAGTTCAACGATCGCAGCCGAACGCGCTAACCGCTTGCGCCATTGAGCTCCACAATCTTTCTCCTTAAGTCTTTATTAACTGTATTGATATTAAAAAAAACAATTAATATCAAACTATGTATCTCAACTAAAATACCTATATGAAAGTCAAACTGTGATTCAAACTAAAAATCAATCCGAAATTCATTTTTTATTAAATACGAAGGATAACCGCCGTTATTTTCAAATGCTTACTCTTTATTAAAACGTAACGATAACACGATTCAGAAGCCGTTGCCGTCGGTACTAGCGGGAGCTTTGTGGAAGTAATGATAATTTATTGTGGTTCTTAAATAGCTCTTTTTTTTTAGTGCAAGGTTTACGCTTTAATAAATTCATTTATATAACTATTAATGTTTTCTTCTAAGAATTTTTCAATAGGTAATGGTAGTTTATTCAAGCTAATAGTTTAGCTTTTAAAGGGGTGGGGACCACTCTCCGTAAGGCGTCCCCCCGGAAGCCCTACTCGAACAAAAATTAGCACTTTAAAGTTCAATATTTCGCAAACGAATCTCTAAATCTAAAAACACTCTTATAAACCTCTAAGTAATTTTAAAGTACCTTTTCAACGATACCCCACACGATGAAAAAAAAAACATCAATCAGGTTACATGTAGGGGAGCCACCCTAAAAAAAATGTTTTTCAAAATTTTATTCTACCATTTTGTCGACGTGATTGTTAACCAAATCTCCACAAATTTCAGCTCTCTAGTGCTAACAGTCCCCAAGGAAAACCGGGGACGGACAGACGGACATGATGGAACTATAAAGGTTCCTTGTCAGGACTTAAGAACCCTAAAAAATGTAACTACCAAACCCTCAGACAAAACCTGCTTCATTCAGGACTTAAGTAGACAAATTCTAAATAATTGTAAAACCTTTTTAACAATCTTCGGATCTGGAGTATAACCAAAATGTAATTATACCATTGGTATATTCGTTGGAGCGGCAACAGTAGATCGACCTTACTGTAAATTCCTTAAGCATAACGACTAACGACGTAACATTAATTAGATTAACTCAATGAGATCTCTCTGAGACGAGGCGCACGCCTTGAAACGTATTTCCCTTACGTATGTTTGGATATTAATTACATTTACTTTGGAGACTTGACACTGTATTGGTTTGTTGAACACATTTGTTTTCAGTATATCATGTCATGTGTACTTAATGTCCTAGTGTATATATATGGCATTTTGTATTTTTGAAGGATGTGGAACATATAAAATAAACCATATTGTCCTAAAATCATTCATATGGACAGGATTTGACTTTATCGTCAGTGGAGATCGTACCATACTATACTTACTTATACTTGTAGGTTGATCCCATTTATCTGACAAAAAAGTTATTGTATAATATAGTGTGTGTGAACAGTATGCTACTATAAATAGATTTGATTCGAACCGGAGACCTCTCGAGTGGGCGACGTTTTGAAACCCGGCAAATATGCCACAGAGGTCGTTGCTCATATTAAATTTCATTGTGAAAAAAATATCTCAAAATGACAATATTTTCGAGGAATGTAAAATTTTATAAATTTGAACACATCTAATTTATCATTGAGATAAGAAAATCTATTTCAGATATACGTTTTTATACGAATAATGCAATTTTAAACCCCTTGGATAAAGGTTATGATGTTAGTATGTATTCAGCATTCTACTTCATTATCTCATGGATTTCAAGCATCGTCAAAATGTTTACTATGTCACTGAATTTTATAGCATACTGTAAAGTGGCAAGTAAAGTAGATACTACTGCCGGGGCAACTAACAATGCAATCGCTAAAGTATATATTACTATGTCGGACGAAGCCACAAAAGCAAACTGCTTACCACTTAATTCAACCATTATACGGACAGAAGTGTCATAAAGATTGTGTGAAATTTCCTATTCCGAAAGCTATGAAAATCTTCGCTGTTCTTCGAAGCGTACATCTTCTGGCTGTAACTGGTTTTGTATGGTGGGCTACAACAGTATGCCACATTCTCTCCTGCATTAGTTTAATGTTGTTGAACGTTGCTTAGACGTTTCGTTAAGTGTGAATGTGAGTTATCTCACAGTTATCAACGGGATTGTTACCATGTACCTTGTTTTTAGCGAGTTTCCGATATTTCGGCACTGTTCTTAGCGCCATGATCACGAAGTAACAATCCCGTTAATAACACATCTATCCATATATATATATATATATATATATATATATATATATATATATATATATATATATATATATATATATATATATATATATATCAACGCACAGCCCAAACCACTGGACGGATCGGACAGAAATTTGGCATGCAGGTAGATGTTATGATGTAGGTATCCGCTAAGAAAGGATTTTGATCAATTCTACTCCCAAGGGAATAAAATAGGGAATGAAAGTTTGTATAAACTTTGTCAATTTTAAACCGATCGGGCTGAGACTCCATGCAGGTATAAGAAGAATCATAGATGAATGTCATTGTGTATAACACAAGCCCGAGAACAAAAACTGTAGTCTACAATACAGCTCTACACCGAAGCGAAGCGAGGGCGGGCCACTAGTATTACTATAAAGCTTAGATTATTTACGCCGTGTTTTGTAATTCATTCATTCAAATGACATTTGTAATTCAATGAACCTGTGTTCATTTTGTCTCTACAAAACGAGTCACTAATCCAGGCCTATTATTTGTTTATTAATAAAGGGGTTAGAGTACTGTTTAAGTCCCAATTGTGTATCCAGTTATACATTCTATCCAACTCACAATGGTGAATATTCCTACTTTTATTGCCACTAAACTCGCGATAGTCTTCATGAAGAATTGGTTTATTTTACGGCGTTAAAATGACAAATGTTCCACAAAGAGAAATGGTAAATTAGAATAATAGCTACCTGTCATAGCTTTCTTTTGGATGTATGTTACTGATAAAACATTTGTGAATTCGATAGGATGAAACTAAAGCTCAGGTGAGTTATAGAGTTATTGTTAGATATTTTTATTGTTAATTTTATTCATCGCCTTAGTTTTTTCTAGCAGCTTTAGGGGCGGTCCATTAATCACGTGGAGCTCGAAGCGGGGGGGGGGGGGGGGGGGGGGGAGGAGGGGTCCATTTAATGTGGAGGACGACCTCCGTAGCCGAGTGGTTTGTACGATGGCCCCTTATCTACTTGTCCCATGAATTTCATTAGAACATGTTCACTTTGTAGGCTCTTGATATAAGTAGCTTTTCCACACTTTCTGGAAAGCATTTCCTCAGGCGATAGCTTCGATGCAAGAGGAAACTTTGTTCCCATCTTGTACCTTTGTCTCATACGTGCTCCTTTATTTATTATGCTCTGTGCCACGGTAATGACATTCATAATGGATAATTCTACGTGCAACCTGAATTTTCTGGAGCAAAAATAATAAAAGCATTTGTATGCCAAACTGTTGCTGCTGCAACATTGGCGAATGCTTTCGAATGGGATAGTTTTCGCAGTTATTGCTGGTATCCATCTTCCGATACGGAAATCGCTTTGGGAAATGACATTTTTTTACGATTCGCAAAATAATTTCAAATTGTATCTGTTTTACATTTGTTATTACGTATGTATCAAAATATTATGATTTTTTTTTTTTTTTTTTTTTTTTTATAGATAGGTCCGACAAATGACTCCACCCCACCTGATGTTAAGTGAAGGTGAAGTCCAGACGTGACGATAGCTGATACAGCAGTTTTACCTGCCACACCAGCCATCTTCACCCTGCCGGCCTGCATGTTGCTTCTTCACGCCTCTTTTAAAGGATCCCAGGTTGTAAGAGGGAGGGAACACGTGAGCGGGCAGAGCATTCCATTTACGGATAGTGCGACAAAGAAATGAGTCACCAAATTTCTTTGTACGCGTTAGAATTGTGGCCACAGTTAGACGATGACAACGTAGGCCAGCGCGCGTGGTCCTCTGAAGGAAAGGAGAAGGTGGGATAAGAGAGAATAACTCCTCAGAACACTCGCCGTGGTACAGACGATAGAACGCGCTTAGTGACGCCACGTCACGGCGTAATTGAAGAGGCTCAAGGTGTTTAGTCCCCTCCTCATCGCCTATGATGCGGATCGCGCGTCGCTGTAACCTATCCAAAGCATCGAGCAAGTACTTGGCGGAGCCATCCCAGAGGTGCGAGCAATATTCCACGCAGGACCGCACTTGCGTTTTGTACAACAAGCACAGTTGATCGGGCGTGAAAAAACGCCGCACCTTGTTCAGGACTCCGAGTTTGCGTGAAGCTGTTTTGATCACGGTTTCGATGTAGTTCTTTGGATTCAGGTCTGAGCGAACTTCCATACCGAGCATGGAAATGTTGCTCTGCAGCGGTAGTGTTGTGCCCTGAAGAGATGGAAGGGGAAGGAATGACGATGTTTTTGCCGTGAAGGCGCAAGCCTGAGTTTTTTTGGCATTGAACTCAACCAAGTTCCTGGTACCCCATTCGGAAATGTGGTCCAAAGCCTGATTGAGTTCAATGACAAGATTCTCGCGTTTCTCCTTGGTTACCGCCAGCCCAGCCGCTGCTTGTCCAAGATACCCCGCATGCACTGTACTATCGTCTGCATAGCAATGAATATTCCCAAGAGGAATTAAGTCATTGATATGCAGCAGAAAGAGAGTGGGGAATAGGACGGAGCCCTGGGGAACGCCGGCATTCACTGACATGAACCGCGAACTGCTACCATCCGTAAGGACACGAATTCTACGCTCATGCAGGAAGTCAGCTACCCAAGAACAGAACTGGGCTGGCAGACCGTATGCCGGAAGCTTGGAGAGAAGGCTTTTGTGCCAGACCCTGTCAAAAGCCTTGGCAATGTCAAGGCTGATAGCCAACGACTCGCCACGCTTGTCGATAGCCTCACCCCAGATATGAGTTCCAGAAGATCACCCGTCGATCGTTTCGGTCTAAAACCATATTGACGATCATTAATCAAGGAGTGATCCTCTAGGTAGCGGGTCAGATGGTTATTAAGGACCTTTTCTAAAACTTTACATAAAACTGAGGTGACTGCTATTGTGTCTAAGCGATCCCCTTTTTTGGGCACCGGTTGCACATTGGCATCTCTCCAAGTCTCCGGCACACGCCCCAAAGAATACGAGCATTGGTACAAGCGCGTGAGCACGGGAGACAACTCCGCTGCACATTTTTTGAGTACTACTGCTGGGATGCCATCAGGTCCACTAGCTTTCCGGACGTCGAGTGATTGCAATTCGGCACGAACCTCGCGCTGCCTGATTTTAATATCAGGCATCGTTGTGCCACAGTGAGGTAATGATGGTGGCAGTGCATTGCAATCATCGATTCGGGAGTTAGCCGCAAAGAGTTTTGCCAGTAAATCGGCTTTCTCCTGCGGCTTATGGGCTAGTGTTCCGTCTGGGCATCTCAGAGGTGGCAGCGAGGGCTCGCAGAAGTTTTTTTGCACGGCCTTGGCCAGACGCCAGTAGCTACGGGAACCCGTAGGATGCGTCAAAAGTTCCTGGCCAACACGTGCAACGCGCTGGGCATCCGCTCTAATGTAAGCCTTCTTACAGGCCTTGGAAGCAAAATTGTAGGCTGCTTTGAATGAATCGACCTCGGGATCCTTGAGAGCGCGACCTCTGATCCAAGCACGATATGCCGCTTGCTTACGCGAAGCAGCTTCAGCACAGTCGTGATTGAACCAGAGGTTACGCGTGCCCTTACTGATGAGATCAGAATGAGGAATATAGTATTCCATACCCATTATAATCTCCTCAGTAATGGCAACGGCACTGGCCGATAGGTCCCTGTCACTGAAGCAGCGCTGCTTCCAAGGGACGGACGCAAAGTAGTCACGTATACCGTCCCAATCTGCCGACCCATAATGCCAGATACGGCGCTTGACCACTGCTGGACGCGGAGGCTTGGCCTGTGGTGCTTTGGCAGATATCAGGCAGTGGTCTGACGAGCCCAGGGGGGCTCTTACCACAACCTGATAGCCCTGTGGATGGGTCGTGAGCAGAAGGTCCAGTAAAGAAGGCGCTTGACTTGGAATATCTGGGATCCTGGTGGGCTGATCAACCAGTTGCTTCAAGTCATGCGTGAGAGCGAATGCGTGAGCAGAGATCCCTGCATGGTCAGTTTTGGAGGAACTTAACCACAAATTGTGGTGAGCATTAAAGTCCCCCAAAAACACCAATTCTGCATTGGGAAATTGTTCCTGCGCGTCATCTGCTGCCCGACTAAGGTGTTCAAAAATTCGAGTTGTCTCAACATCGCCGGTGTGGGATCTGTAGAGACACACGTAAACTCTGGCCAGGGGGCCAGAGTCGACGTGTACCCCCAGCATGGAGAAGGAGGGATCTTCCAAGCAGCGGAGACGGCGACAACAAACATCCGCCCGAACATACAGGCATACACCGGCTTTCGCTTTGAAGGACTCTTCAAGCACGTAGCCGGGATAATTAAGGTAGCCTGTGTCAGCAGGCGGAAGTATTTGTGTCTCCGTCAGGAACAACAATGCTGGCCGTGCTGTCTCAAGATGGTGGTGGACAGCGTTGAGGTTAGAGTGGAGTCCGCGTATGTTGCAGAACTCGACCTCAAACAGCGTTGAAGGCGTGGGGGTGTGCACCGCTGAACGTCCAAACTTTGTTTTAGGAGCTGCCATTATGGAAGTGAAAAAGAGACGTGAAACGAGTGGACGTTGTCGCGACAAGACCGGGCAAATTAGGGAGGCATGTTTCCCCGAATGATTGCCTGCAGAGGATATACGCCGACCCGCCGGACGGAAGGGCCCCCGCACCCCCCCGGAAGTGGCCGCCGGGACCCCACGCCCCGGTCACCAACCGGCACGACGGTCCACCCCGAGATTATGCGTGACATGATGGGGCAGCCTCGCGAACTGGTTAGGAACGCTCGGGCCCCTGTACTGTGCCACGGGCGGCCAGCGGGACAGCCGTTTCTACGCGTCTCCCTGGCCGGCGGGTCGATGCAGTCCTCCCGGCATCGGTTCCACGGATGCCTAGCCCTGGACCGAATCCGTCGCGACAACCTCCACTCGAGCCCTGGTTGTACGCTGGCTGACCCCGAAACGCGCGACAAGCACTTCACGGGTTTTTCACCATGCGCACGGTGGTAACAAACCAGGCGGGTGTTAGGCACCCTACCACCAGCAGAGCGGATGGAAGCTCCGATATCCCTTAGTCGCCTCTTACGACACCCACGGGAAGAGAAGGGGCGGTGAGTTGTATTCTTTCTCCGTCACCGCACGGATAAAAATGGACGGATTGTTTATAAGGTATAAGCCATGAGACCTAATCTTGTTAAAATAGGCAATAGAGATGGAAATTGCTTTTTCTTTTAAAAAATCCTAATCGTTGCATCTTTTCAGGTTTTATAGTCAAAAAGACAAATTTTATGCGAAAACAGTTAATTATATCTACTCGCTTTTAATCTAATGCAAAAGTAGTTATTTTTTTAAATTAAGTAAGTATTTTTTTTAAATAATGCTATGATAATGTCGTTTTCGAAGCAAGATTACAACTAAGTAGCTTTCTTAGAAATACAGAAACTTTGTTATTACCCACGGTTTGTTGTTAACTAACCCTCACAGTGCGAGTTTTAAAGTGCTCTAATTCTTTATAATTTTTGGAGGATTATTTTCCGTGTAAAGTTGTTTTCACACCTAATCGGCGGCGTGACCCGGCTGGTTTGTGCCGGCGAGTTAGACCGGTGGCATCAGAACTTTGTAAGCTGGAACCACCTTTGCCAACTGCACGAGGGCCGCAGCATCTACGACCTGTATTAGTTAGTTATTGACTAGTTTATGAGGTAACTGTGTGTATTTTCGTTAAACCAGCGTTATCATGAATAGAAATTCATATTAACATCACTACTGTATGAAATATCCGTCCTATCCCCTACTCTCTTTCTGCTGCATATTAATGACTTAATTTCTCTTGGGAATATTCATTGCTATGCGCACGATAGTAACTGTAGTCCGTCCGTTGCACTGGTATGTATCGGACAACGATATCTCGGAGAAGCAGTGGACAGGCAAAAACCAAGGAGAAATGGGAGAAACCATTGAACTCAATCAGACTTTAGACCACATTTCTGAATGGGGTACTAAGATTTTGGTTGAGTTCAATGCTAAGAAAATCCAGATGTGCACCTTCATGGCAAAAACGTCGCCATTCCTTTCATTTCCTTCCCTTCAGGGAACAACACTGGAGCTAGAGAGCAGTATCACCATGTCGGGTATGGAAATGAGCTGTGACTTAAATCTAAAGAATAACATCGAAAGCGTGATAAAAACGGCCACACGCAAAATCGGCATCCTGTCCGTCTAGCATGATCACCGAAACGGGATATGATAAAGCGATATATAGACATTTACTGTCAGATTACAGTGGAGTTTGACAGTTGAGATTCGATAAAAAGCTTTATCATATCCCGTTTCGGTGGACATGCTAGAGGGGCTGAACATGGTGCGGCGTGTTTTTATTCCCAAGCAACTGTACTTATTATACAAGACGCAGGTGCGGTCTTGCATGGAATATTGCATGCACTTTTGGTTGGCACTGTTCTGGTTTATGTGAACAAAGAAATTTAGTGACTTATTTCTTGGTCGCAATATCCGCAAATGGAATGCTCTACCCGTTCACGTGTTGCCTCCCTCTTATAACCTGGGATCCTTTAAAAGAGGCGTAAAAAAGAAACAAGCAGGCTGGCAGTGTGAGCTGTCTATAAAAAAAGTGCCGGCATGCCCCGCTGGAAAGCGCGCACGGCCGCAACCTGCCAGCACGATTATCACAAAACAAGCTCGGCGGCCCAAACCGCCGGTGCAAATTTACCAATTTGCACTGGGTCCGCGTAGTGAGTCATGACCCAATCCCATGGCCCATGACCAAAGTGACGGAGTAGGCACCGTCAAACTAATAAAAAATTCTCAACCAAGTCGACAGCCAGTGCTGTCACTGGTCGCCCAACCTAACTGTCCATCTAGCTACCCAGTTAGCTGCCTAACTACCTCGCTAGGTTATGAAGGAAAAATCTTATATTTTTGCCTAGCCCGTAATCGCCATACTGCCCGAAAAGGAATTTCGTTCCAAAAATAAAACAGATATCAACTCGACTTAAATTCGTACTTAACGGTAATTAGGTCTCTTTGCTTGCGCTCTTTGATGCTTGAAAATTGTAATAACAAATGCCAATTAGTCTAGAATTAAATAAATTTCCCAACTCACGCTATTTACGCATTAGCCTGGAAATGAGCTCAAACAGAGAGAACATTTTTTTTAAGTTCAACATTGTTATAAGTTTAATCCATTCCGAAATTATAATGAATTTTCAAAATTATATATTTAAGGTTGTTACATATAATGATCCAATGGTTCATAGTTTAGCATAGCTTCAATGCAATATTACATTGAAGTGCAGTATTATGATGACATAGAGACGAACTGGTGATAGAGCTGAAGGTGACCATATGAACTCTGTAATGAAACGACGCAACCCCGTCAAATTTCGCTTCGTCTTGTTGGTCTTGGTGAATACTTTTGTTTAAGATAGTATCTAGGGTCTGAAGATGGAGCTGGAAGGTGAGCAAATGAACTCCATTATAAAACGACTTAAGCTTTTCGAGTTTGGACTCGTATGATCTGTCTTGATGGGTATTTTGTCTCCAGACGGTATCCAGGATCTGGTGATGGAGCTGGTAGGTGGCCATAGGATCTCCGTAATAAAACGACTTGACTACATCGAGTTTAGTCTGGATTCATTCGTCTTGATGAGTACCTTTGTCCTAGACAATATCCATATGCAACCCCATCAGATTTGGGCAAATAGGTTCGTTCCATTTGTTATGAATATTAATTCTATTAAATTAGATCGATGTCTCAATGCCAGGTGTGCACATGCTAAGGGATGAATAGTATGAGGGTGTATAAACATCTATACGAGAAAAAACTATGTAAAACAAGTTTTTTGGAGGATTATTTGTCTATTAATAAAAAAGAACTATAAATCTAAATTTTCTTATTTTTATTAAATTTTATGTTTCTATCTTTATAATTTAGTGTTACCCTTACGTACACCAGTGCTTTAATACAAAATAATATGATCAAGCCCAGGTGCGAGAACTTTAAAATAGTCGTATCAAACCTACTAAAAGTTACAACTTTGCTTGTGCTGTTTTATGTGTTTGTGCACTTACAATGTCATGTAGATCCATATTACTGGCTACATAGCATAGTTGCTAGGTTAAAGGATATTTATTGGTAAAAGTGCTTTTTGTATAAAATAGAGTATAATAAAAACTATGTCTTTAATAATTATGGTTTCGAAGACAGACACAGGAAAAAATTCTCAAATAAAAGTTCCCTATATTAACAACAACCTCCATTGTTTCAGATCACGCACTAACGCTACAAAGAAAATGAATTCTTGAAACGAAAGGGGTAAGAATACTTCAAAATAAATTATTAGTTTCCATGCATTATTTAGGTATATAGTAATTATATCATCATCACCATCAGTCTATCAATGTCCCTACGGCTGGAAGCTGGGACACAGGCCTTCCATAGGGATATGGATTGAATAAGGAGATTGGGCCGAGACCTACCACATACACAGGGGGGTTGTGGGTGTTAAAGTCTGCAGATGTAGCCGGGACCAATCGCATAAGGTTCCTTCCGAAGCACGGAGGAGCTCGACAAAATACCAACTATACCAAAACAGTGCATATGTCCCTGGGTGTTTAATACCAACGCTTATAGGGTATAAGTCGCGGCGCGAAACTCTAGCGCTGACCGTTTTGCGCAGAAGTCAAAAATTAAGATGTCTTGGGGGGAAAACGAGGTGCGCGGGTGGGAGTACGTTGCGCCAATTTTCTCTCCAGTCTTACCCATACGCAGCTATCCCCTCCGCGTTTTGTTCAGCGCTAGAGTTACGTGCCAAGATCAGTACCTCTAGCATGAACCATTACCGAATTCAAATAGTTTGCAAACCGAAATGTCAATGTCAAATTTTGTATGGAAACTTGAACAGCAGCGGCACAAAGTACGTAACGAGAACTAAAAATCAGTACACATTTGACAATGACATTTCGGACTCGCAAACGATACGAATTCGATATTGGTTCGTGCTAGGGGTACTGCATTGTTTAGGTTGCCGCGTTTATGTAGCGCGTCCACAATGTTTGCGTTGGCTGGCGTGGATAGTTTCGAATGCGCATCAGCAGCCACAATGTCTTGAAGAAATAATTGACATCGGGAACTGTCCTCTTATCGGCAGTATGATAAATAAAATAATGTCCACTGCTAGATATAAAATATTTTATGTTTGTACCTACTAACATGTTATGGATCAAAGTTGTCTAAAATAAATAGTTTTCATTTTTTATTTAATTTATTTATATTAATTAACTTTGAGTCACCCATCCAATGAATGGCCATTGCCATTGCGGAAATTGCTTAACTTCCCCGATCGCAGGCCGAACACACAAATCACTTCGAGCTCCTGTATTATTGAGATACGTGGTTAAATACTCAATATCCTATTAATATTATAAATGTGAAAGTTTGTGTGTTTATTATATACGCAATCACGCAAAAACCACTAAACTGTTTGGCGTAAAATTTGGTACGCTTATAGTTTATGACCTGAATTGAGGTATATGATACTTTTATTCAGGAAAAGTGTTAGGTTCCTGTATCATTAAAAAAAAAACTAAAGTTACGCGGAGGAAGTCGCTGGTGGCCGCTAGTTAGTTATAAAATGTTTATGAACGAGCATTCAAAGCTTTGTCTTCTCTTAAAAGGTTGTGGTCTAAATTTATGCGATGAATAAACCTAATAAAAAAAAAAAAAACTGTCGTTAAAACTGCTACTACGAGTATATTAATATATATTTAATATGGTCTCACTAAGACCTTTCAAATCCTATATTGTAATAATTAGAAAATTTTGACATTGTTGTTATTTCAATTTTAACAGTTCAGGTATCCTATGTTACCAGGTATGGTGAAAAGATTCTAGCGATAATCTAAACCGGTACAGGAGTTTAGAAGTTATGGTTAAATAAAGAATTGTAGGTAGGTACATAGGTAGGACATGAACCCTGAAAATACATTACACTCTTTTTTTTCTTGGACGATCGTGTAAAAAGAATCTGAAGTGACAATTTTGATATAAACATATAAATCTTGTGTTTAAACACAAATTAAAATATTTTGGTAAAACAAATTTTATATCGTTAAAATTAAATGATGTTATGAAAGAATGTTGTAATGAAAATTGTTCAGAAGTAAAGTATACAAAATTATGTAACACAGCTACACAAAGTGACTCATAATATTCAATAAGCTAATCATCATTCCGTGTATCTATTTCATGTAATAAATTCTATAGTGTTTTGATTGGATGAGTAACTATTACTATTTACATTTTAATTTTTGTACCATTATTAGGGGCACCTATAGTTCTTACATAAAAGTATTTCATTCTTTAGTGTGACTTCACACATGTTTTAAGATCGCTTGTTCTAATTAGAAGTTCCATAGATAGTTTAATTTTCCATAGTATCGTGGCGTCCATTAAATAGACCTGTCGTCTAACGCAGCTCGCGCACTAGACGGCCACAACCACAACTAGCCGTGAAGCGGCCAGATTGATTCTTTAATTCATTTATCATAGGGATGATGACTAATTTTATTTTCTTCGTTTATCAGGTATATTATCAAAAAGTATTGGACACGTATTTTTTCTTTTTTCACATAATATAAACATTGCAGAGACATATTGATTTGAAAAGTCGCATGACGTCACGTTTGAGTGCACTTATAAGTGAAAATTCACTCAAAAGTGAGTCACGAGCCCCCACTCCCAAACTTTGACGCGCTATAACTTTGTAACTTTTTTGTTGATTGCCCAAAGAAAAAATACGTGTCCATTATTTTTTGATCATCTAACTGACGGACTAAATAGAATTTCGTTTACTGTACCCCGTCATCACCCCTATTAACTCTCTATCAAAACTCGTTGCAGAAATAAAACGTCATCGTATTTAGTTGTGGAACAATACACACTGACACTAAAACATACTGTGTTCACTCACGAACTGTCCCCATGACACTGAGAATGGCTGGTCCCCACTACTACTACTATAACCACAGAACACAGAAAAAAGTTAGAAGGGCCTTGTGGGCGGGGCAGGCACGCCACAGATAAGTGTGAGCAAATGCTAATAACTTTTCCAAAACTTCGTTCTGATTGCGTCGTTCCTCTCGGGTGTGAGCGATAATTGGTTCGATTGTTTAAAGTTGCGTCATTTCATTGGCATTCATCTATTAGGTGGAAGTGTAGTGGGGGCGAGCCGGTGACATCGGTTCCCGTAAAAACGGTCTATAATCACCCTTTTAACCTCTCTCTGTGTTCTGTGGCTATAACTATACGAAAATTGACCACAACGACTAGTCGTGTCGGCCCGGTGTGCGGCTAGATGGCCATTGCAGCCAAGTGCGAGACGTTCAATTCAATTCAATTCAATTGGATCATGGTCATGAGCTCACTGATGTCTATAAAGGCGCCATCTGTTTTTTGTCATTCATGACTGATGAAATAAACTGACGACTGCATGAGCGTCTAATCGATGCCTAACGAAAAATATTGCGTACTAACTTAGCGAATCCCAAATGCGAAATTATGAGACAATATCCAAACTTCAGTTGTGGATGAAAAGGCCTAAAATCAGCCCAAACATTTTCCAAGCGAGACTTTAATTTACTGTGAGTTAGAAGCTTTTAGCAGAATTCTTTTAGGGAAAACAGTAAATAAATAAGTAATGTGTTAAGAAATTTCCTTGTCGAGACTTCAAGACCTTTTTGTGTAAAAATAACTTTTTCGTGCAAAATCAGATTTCATATCACCGAGTTTAGAAGGGGGAATACGTGCTCTGCTGAAAGTTCTTTAGGTAAAAATTTGAAGTATCAGATGGAGTTCGTAACTCGTGTAAGCATATACAGTAGGATAAGTGTATAGAGATAATTGATATTAATATATTATGCTTCATTACGTAACATTAGTACCTACTTAGTATTTTATTATATTTATTATTTTTAAGCATTTATCGGTTATATTAAAAAAATAAATTTTTACTAGAAAGAAATCCAGGCAGCAGACGAAACTCGAAACAGCTATCAGAGCGGGTGGATGCACTACCAATTATTTATTCAACCGCGACCTTAATGGTAATGAATAATGAAATCATACCGACACTGATAGAATAATGGTCGGTGCATTCGCCAGGATAGCGAAGTCTGTCTGCTGCCTAGCCCACGTGGAGTTTTATCTAGTAAAATTTTCTTTAGATTTAAACATTTAGAAGTTACATGCTTAAAAATAACAAATATAAATACTTAAATCACATAAGTGTTTTTAGGCTCAGGCTACATTAAAAAACAGTCTTGCTTACTAAGAAAAGCCTAGTACTCTGTGTGATTAGACGTGATGAACAATAGCACGAACAAATATCAAATTAGAATAGTTTGCTGCGATCTCAATGCGCGTCTGATGACAAGAAGTGTTATATGGAACATTTTTAATGCTCGTTACGTCCGTTGTGGCGTTGATGATAACATGTAACGTGTTAAAAACGTCACATGGATCTCCTTCGCTCGAAGAGCGAGATAGAAGATTTTTTTTTGGTTGTCTCTCTGGTCGTTTTTTATCTCGCGCCCATTTTCTTTAATCTGTGCACTTTTGGGTAAGTGTGTTTCTGCCTTTATCGAGCAGTAGGCTGAATGGACATTGTTCTCTTTGCCTACCGCCCAGACAAACTAAGAAAAGAACTGTCACTTCACTTCACGACCAAAAATTTTACATAAAACATGTAAGAATCTAAATCGTAATTTTTATCATGATAATCCATTGGATTTTCAATTGTTTTTGATGATGTAACATTTTGCACCTTTTGTTCGGAACGGCGGGTATCGCATTCCAAGCCCAATTTGTTTAAAAAACGGTAAGAATCTTAGAGTTTTCCTTAGTTTTACTTTTTTTCCTTTGTTGTGAGCCATGTGCTAATCTGAGGAATATTTATTTTCAGCGAAAAGCGTTTTTTTTTTATTTGGATTTTATAATCAACTTTCAACATTTCCCATGATGAGAAAGTGAACAGTCCCGTGATGTAACAGCGACATCCCTTAAGTATTACGACACAAGACACAGCCACTACACAGATGCAACAAGTTCGGTAACTTTCCAAATTCATTGTTGTACCGGAACCCATAAGGTAAAATTTTCATTTACATCTTAGTAGCCATAGTATAATAAGTAGTTTCTAAATTTAGCAGTAACCCTTTTGGACTTAAGTAGTTTTGTAGTAAATTTAAATAAATCGACAACCCAAAATGAATATGGTTTTGCAATCAAGCCTTCTCTTGTGATTAATAGTCCATTGCTTTCCCGGCTAATATGGTTTAATAATATGGTATGGGTCTGGCGCCCGAGTATTCTTTTTTCATTAATTTCGACCTATCCATTTAAAGTAAATTTCTCTCAAACTTTTTATTTTTTAATATTACAATTGACGCCAGCGCACAGGGACTTGGTTTATGCAATCCATTTCATTTTGTACCTATAATAGTAGTCTTGTTGTAGTGTAATCTTTATTATTACATTTGTGATATAATGTAGCTTTTGTACTTGAATTTTGATACATAAACATAGATTTTGTCTGTAATATTATTGCAATTTAACTTAATGTTTTGGATGGTTCGTGTTAATATTAACTTTTCATTTAACTACTTGTTTTGAACTTTATTTCATATTTGAAATGTTCTATATACGTCTGTAGTGATGCATCACATAGTATTTACTACTTTTGTATGTTAATTTAGTATTTTGCACATGCAAATTCCTTAGAATTTACTTAACTCGTAAACAATTATTTGGTTTCTACCAATTGATGCATATTGCATATAACTTAAACTTTTATTACCTTGTTAACTGTGATCATTGTGTTATTGTTTTGTTATTTACATTTGAATATGCAAATTTACAAAGCTTTTTGCTATATATATATAAAAAAATTAGGACTTTTTGTTCGAACGTTAGGATAATTTTTAAAATGTTTTGTGAACATTATTTGAAATTTATACAAGTTTCTTAATGATAAATATAACTGTTCCACAACTTGTTTTGAGCTAGTATATACATTGTTTAAATAAAACATAAACAATAAAGTTTAACTTTTATAAATAATAACATAAACTTAAAATAATTTAACATTCTTTGAAAAAATATAACTAAATATTCTGAAATATTTTCATAACTTAATGAAGCATTGTTTATATAATAATAATAATAAACTTAGTCATAATAATATTGTAAAATAACTTTTGATGTTGTTGTAACTTAGATATTTTGACATTTTGTCACAAACTTATTTCAGTTAAGGTTAATGTTATTATATTAATTTTTTATATTAATAATTTTTAAATAATTCAATTTGGTTACATAACTTAACTTAAGATTTAAATATCTTTCACCAATTGTAAACTTGCTGCATCTTGCTTTATCTTTTAAAAGATTTAACTTTAAATTTACTTTGCGTTAACTGCGTTTATAATTTCACTGCTATTTGCAAAAATGGAAGGTGACAAACTTGCATTAGCTGCTGCCTTGCCGCCTAAGGAGCAACCTGTTTCTGTTGCAACTGATACTAGTGATTTAGCTTATCCACCTGCTACACAGCACATTGCACATGAATTAATTAATTTAACAATTGATCAACCCACTTTGGATGATCATAATTTTCATTCATCGCGATTGCTTGATTCACAACCTGCTTTACAACCGACGACCACACATGCTTCACATGTTAGCACTAATTTGTTACAAAATAATACTTCACTTTTGGATAACTTTAAAAAACCTACATATTACAAACGTCCTGATCTTTCGAAGAGTAAGATAATTTTTGACGGTAAGTCTTGTGTTAGAGAATTTATTACTAGTGTTGAAGAGTATATGGTTTCCAGAGATATCGATGAATATTTTGTTGTTACTTCCTTTTCAGATTTTTTAACTGGCATTGCTAGGACATGGTTTCGTATTGTACGTTCAAATCTTAATTCTTGGTATACCCTTAAGGTTGCATTACTTAAACATTTTGACAAACCTGATTATGATGATCGGCTTGAATATCTTTTGCGTTCTCGTAAACAAAAACCTACTGAAACTTTGTCAGATTTTATCATCGAGTTGCAGGATATGTCTTTGCGTCTTTCGGATCCACTTTCGGAACAAACCTTAATTAAAATTATTATGTTGCGTTCTCACGCCGTATATTTTGTTGGCAGGAACATTAGTTCTATTGACCAAATTTTTAGATTAGATAAAGAAATTAAAGAACTTGTTTCGGATAGCTCTTCTGTTCAATCTGTTTCGCGTGCATCTTCTCCTAAAGTTCATTTTGTACATTCCAAAACTGATAAAAAATTAATTTGTTTAAAATGTAAAAATTTTGGACACACTTACAAAAAATGTTTAAGCATTCCTGGTCCAATTTGTTTCAATTGTTGTAGGCATGGAGTGACTATTCACACATGTGACTGCAAAAATAAAAAAGTAGACACCAGCGAACCTTTAGCAAACAAAATTAAATTTTCTGAACCAGTTCCAAAAATCTGATTAGGCCTCATCGAGCTCCACTTCATGATGAAGCGAGAAGAGTCTCGATGGAAAATAGTCATGTTCCTGATAAATCAACTTGTAGAAAAGAATTTAATGATTGGTTAGATTATTTAAAAGTATTTTTTAGAAATATTAAAGTAGCTCCAGTACTTTTTGTTAAAAATAGAGATAATAGACCTTACCTTAAATTTAATGTTGGAAATAGTACTTTTACTGGAATTTTGGATAGTGGTGCCAACTGTTGCGTATTAGGTGCTAACAGTCACTTACAATTTTTGGAATTAGGATATAAACTTAAAACAATTTATAGAACCGCTCATACTGTTGACGGATCTTCACAAAATATTATTGGAAGTATGGACTTACCTGTGACTTGTGATGGAGATACTAAAATTATTTCATTTATGGTTATACCTTCGTTTGAACCAAATATAATTCTGGGTTTTGATTTCTGGTTAAAATTCGATTTAGCTAAAGATTTATTTAAACATATTACTTTTGTTGATGAAAGAGATGTTAACGTTTGTTCTGTTACATCTGCTGCTAATTTGTCTCCTTCTGAGAGTGAACAATTAAATAAAGTTGTTGAATTATTTAAAGATATTTCTTATGAAAAGAATGGTTTAGGCCTTACTCATTTAACTGAACATAAAATAGTTACCATTGGCGATCCTATTAAACAACGTTATTACCCTTTGAGTCCTGCTAAGCGGAGAGAGGTTTATAACGAAGTTGAATTGATGTTAAGGGAGGGAATAATACAACCTTCGAAGTCTCCTTGGAGTTCCCCTGTTTTAACTGTTCCTAAGAAGGATGGAAGCATTAGACTTTGTTTAGATTCAAGAAAATTAAATTCAGTAACTGTTAAAGATTCTTATCCTCTTCCTTATACTTCTTATATTTTAGATAACCTTAGAGGAGCTAAGTTTATTAGTGCAATTGATTTATCTAAAGCTTTTTTGCAAATTAAATTAGATCCCGCTTCGCGCGAGAAAACTGCATTTTGCATTCCCGGTAAAGGACTCTTTGAATTTGTCCGAATGCCCTTTGGTCTTTCTAATGCACCTGCTGAACTGCAAAGACTTGTAGATAGATTGTTTGGTCCTGAATTTGATAAGAATACCTTTTGTTATCTTGATGACTTAATCTGCATTTCTGACCAATTTTCGGCCCATTTAGACCTTCTTAAAAAGGTATATAAAGTTTTAAAAGATGCTGGTTTGACAGTAAATCTAAAAAAGTGTGAATTTTGTAAAGAAAAATTACGTTATTTGGGTTATGTGGTTGATAGTAAAGGTTTACACACTGATCCTTCAAAATTAGATGCTATAGAAAATTTTCCTCGTCCTAAGACTGTAAAACAACTTCGTAGTTTTTAGGTCTTTGTTCGTATTATCGTAGATTCATTTCAAAATTTGCGGATATAGCTTCACCCTTAACTAAATTGACTGGTGGAAGCAAAAAGATAAAAACAAGTCTTGAATGGAATGATGATGCTGAAAGATCTTTTCAAAATCTTAAGAATTCTTTAATTACAGCTCCTGTGCTTGAATGTCCAAATTTCAAAAAACCTTTCTTTTTGCATTGTGATGCTAGTTCTGTTGGTATTGGTAGTGTTCTGAGTCAATAAGATGATAACGGTGATCAACATCCTATTGCTTTTTATTCTAGATCTCTTAATAAGTGTGAACGTAATTATAGTGTGACTGAGAGAGAACTTTTGGCAATTTTAGATTCTATTGAACATTTTAGGCCGTATATTGAAGGTATGAAGTTTACCGTAGTAACGGATCATGCTAGTTTAAAATGGCTTTTAAATTTAAATAATCCTTCTGGTCGCTTGGCTAGATGGGCTGCTAGAATTTCACAATTTACATTTGATATAATTCATAAAAAAGGTTCTTTGCATGTAGTTCCTGATACTCTTTCTCGTTATGATATAGCTGCGTTGACAGTAAATTCAAATCAAATTGTTTCGCCTAACGATGACATCGTAGATCCTTGGTATAGAAAGATTTTTGTCAATTGTCAAAAATTCCCTTCTAGATATAAAAATTTTAGAGTAGAAAATGATACTTTGTATAGATTTTGTAATTATAATTTTTATTATTTTTAAAGCATGTAACTGCTTGATGTTTAAATCTAAAGAAAATATAACTAGAAAAAATTCCACGCGGGCCAGGCAGCAGACGGGACTCGAACCCGCACCCTTCGCAATCCGGGCGAATGCACTGACCAATTATGCTACCGCGGCCCTCACGGACCGCGTAGAAATTCCTTCTAGCTATTCTTAAGCTGCAAGGCAGCGCCATCTCTTCGCATTATAGGTAAACCCACAATGTCAAATGAATACTTTTACAAGTATTAAACATTTGAAAGAAGAAATAGCAATTATAGTTATAATTTTTATTATTTTTAAAGCATCTAACTGCTTGATGTTTAAATCTAAAGAAAATATAACTAGAAAAAATTCCACGCGGGCCAGGCAGCAGACGGGACTCGAACCCGCACCCTTCGCAATCCGGGCGAATGCACTGACCAATTATGCTACCGCGGTCCTCACGGACCGCGTCGAAATTCCTTCTAGCTATTCTTAAGCTGCAAGGCAGCGCCATCTCTTCGCATTATAGGTAAACCCACAATGTCAAATGAATACTTTTACAAGTATTAAACATTTGAAAGAAGAAATAGCAATTATAGTTATAATTTTTATTATTTTTAAAGCATGTAACTGCTTGATGTTTAAATCTAAAGAAAATATAACTAGAAAAAATTCCACGCGGGCCAGGCAGCAGACGGGACTCGAACCCGCACCCTTCGCAATCCGGGCGAATGCACTGACCAATTATGCTACCGCGGCCCTCACGGACCGCGTCGAAATTCCTTCTAGCTATTCTTAAGCTGCAAGGCAGCGCCATCTCTTCGCATTATAGGTAAACCCACAATGTCAAATGAATACTTTTACAAGTATTAAACATTTGAAAGAAGAAATAGCAATTATAGTTATAATTTTTATTATTTTTAAAGCATGTAACTGCTTGATGTTTAAATCTAAGGAAAATATAACTAGAAAAAATTCCACGCGGGCCAGGCAGCAGACGGGACTCGAACCCGCACCCTTCGCAATCCGGGCGAATGCACTGACCAATTATGCTACCGCGGCCCTCACGGACCACGTCGAAATTCCTTCTAGCTATTTTTAAGCTGCAAGGCAGCGCCATCTCTTCGCATTATAGGTAAACCCACAATGTCAAATGAATACTTTTACAAGTATTAAACATTTGAAAGAAGAAATAGCAATTATAGTTATAATTTTTATTATTTTTAAAGCATGTAACTGCTTGATGTTTAAATCTAAAGAAAATATAACTAGAAAAAATTCCACGCGGGCCAGGCAGCAGACGGGACTCGAACCCGCACCCTTCGCAATCCGGGCGAATGCACTGACCAATTATGCTACCGCGGCCCTCACGGACCGCGTCGAAATTCCTTCTAGCTATTCTTAAGCTGCAAGGCAGCGCCATCTCTTCGCATTATAGGTAAACCCACAATGTCAAATGAATACTTTTACAAGTATTAAACATTTGAAAGAAGAAATAGCAATTATAGTTATAATTTTTATTATTTTTAAAGCATGTAACTGCTTGATGTTTAAATCTAAAGAAAATATAACTAGAAAAAATTCCACGCGGGCCAGGCAGCAGACGGGACTCGAACCCGCACCCTTCGCAATCCGGGCGAATGCACTGACCAATTATGCTACCGCGGCCCTCACGGACCGCGTCGAAATTCCTTCTAGCTATTCTTAAGCTGCAAGGCAGCGCCATCTCTTCGCATTATAGGTAAACCCACAATGTCAAATGAATACTTTTACAAGTATTAAACATTTGAAAGAAGAAATAGCAATTATAGTTATAATTTTTATTATTTTTAAAGCATGTAACTGCTTGATGTTTAAATCTAAGGAAAATATAACTAGAAAAAATTCCACGCGGGCCAGGCAGCAGACGGGACTCGAACCCGCACCCTTCGCAATCCGAGCGAATGCACTGACCAATTATGCTACCGCGGCCCTCACGGACCGCGTCGAAATTCCTTCTAGCTATTCTTAAGCTGCAAGGCAGCGCCATCTCTTCGCATTATAGGTAAACCCACAATGTCAAATGAATACTTTTACAAGTATTAAACATTTGAAAGAAGAAATAGCAATTATAGTTATAATTTTTATTATAACTATAATTGCTATTTCTCCCGTCTGCTGCCTGGCCCGCGTGGAATTTTTTCTAGTTATATTTTCTTTAGATTTAAACATCAAGCAGTTACATGCTTTAAAAATAATAAAAATTATAACTATAATTGCTATTTCTTCTTTCAAATGTTTAATACTTGTTAATTCGCCCGGATTGCGAAGGGTGCGGGTTCGAGTCCCGTTTGCTGCCTGGCCCGCGTGGAATTTTTTCTAGTTATATTTTCCTTAGATTTAAACATCAAGCAGTTACATTCTTTAAAAATAATAAAAATTATAACTATAATTGCTATTTCTTCTTTCAAATGTTTAATACTTGTAAAAGTATTCATTTGACATTGTGGGTTTACCTATAATGCGAAGAGATGGCGCTGCCTTGCAGCTTAAGAATAGCTAGAAGGAATTTCGACGCGGTCCGTGAGGGCCGCGGTAGCATAATTGGTCAGTGCATTCGCCCGGATTGCGAAGGGTGCGGGTTCGAGTCCCGTCTGCTGCCTGGCCCGCGTGGAATTTTTTCTAGTTATATTTTCTTTAGATTTAAACATCAAGCAGTTAGATGCTTTAAAAATAATAAAAATTATAACTATAATTGCTATTTCTTCTTTCAAATGTTTAATACTTGTAAAAGTATTCATTTGACATTGTGGGTTTACCTATAATGCGAAGAGATGGCGCTGCCTTGCAGCTTAAGAATAGCTAGAAGGAATTTCTACGCGGTCCGTGAGGGCCGCGGTAGCATAATTGGTCAGTGCATTCGCCCGGATTGCGAAGGGTGCGGGTTCGAGTCCCGTCTGCTGCCTGGCCCGCGTGGAATTTTTTCTAGTTATATTTTCTTTAGATTTAAACATCAAGCAGTTAGATGCTTTAAAAATAATAAAAATTATAACTATAATTGCTATTTCTTCTTTCAAATGTTTAATACTTGTAAAAGTATTCATTTGACATTGTGGGTTTACCTATAATGCGAAGAGATGGCGCTGCCTTGCAGCTTAAGAATAGCTAGAAGGAATTTCGACGCGGTCCGTGAGGGCCGCGGTAGCATAATTGGTCAGTGCATTCGCCCGGATTGCGAAGGGTGCGGGTTCGAGTCCCGTCTGCTGCCTGGCCCGCGTGGAATTTTTTCTAGTTATATTTTCTTTAGATTTTGTAAATCAAAATATAGCGTTAATAATAATCTAGATTGGAAAATTGTTGTTCCAAAAGAACATATTTTAGATTCTATTAGAAATAATCATGATGATTAAAATTCGAGTCATTTGGGAATTCATAAAACTTTGCATAAAATAAAACTACATTACTTTTGGAAAGGTATGTTTAATGATGTTCATAAATATATTAATAATTGCGATATTTGTAAAGCTTATAAGCATTCGACATCTAAACCACTTGGAACTATGATTAATCCCAAAAAAGTAGATAGACCTATGGTAATGTTAGGTATGGATTTAATTGGAATTTTACCCAAAACTTATTCTGGTCATAAATTTATATTATCTGTAGTAGATGTTTTTACAAAATATTGTCGGTTATTTCCTTTGGCTAATGCAACGACTAGATCAATGTGTAAGTTCTTAGAAAAAGATATCTTCCTTAAGTTCGGATGTCCAAAAATAGTTGTATGTGATAACGGTACTCAGTTCACTTCTAGAAATTTTGTAGATTTTCTTAAAGGTTTTAATATTGATAGAATATTTTATAATACTTTATATACGCCTCAGAATAATCCAGTGGAGCGTTATAATAAAACGGTTGAAACTTGCATTTCTTGCTTCGTTCGTGATGATCATAGAACTTGGTCGAAATTTCTTTCACATGTTCAGTTAGCTTTGAATAGTAGTGTTAATTTGGCTACGGAGTTCACTCCGAATTTCCTAATGTTTGGTAGGGAGTTAATTGTTGATGCGTCATTGCACCGTTTTAGTAATTCCTTTGATAATTTAACACAGATCGATCTTGTTGACCGTTCTGCTTTTGCTCATTCACTTTCTTCACTCGAAAGTATTTTTGTTAAAGTTACTGGAACTTTATTTAAAGCATATAAACGTAATGCTTCTTATTATAACAAGCGTCGTGAAGTCACTTCTTATGATGTAGGTGATATTGTTTGGAGGAGGAATTTTGTTCAATCTAGTGCTGCTCATTATTTTTCGGCAAAACTAGCTCCGAAGTTTATTAAATGTAAGATTATTGATAAAATCTCGAATAATGTTTATGTTTTGAAGGATTTGGTTAAAGGTACTTCTGGTCGTTACCATGTTAAAGACATTTTGAAAATTTAGATTGCTTAGCTATTGTTTGGTTAGTTTTGTTAAACATAAACATATCTTTGTGTTTTGACTTTTGTAACTTGGATAATTTTGGGGATTGTAAGTTGAATTTTTGCGTGAAGTATGTAAGATTTTCCCCTTGTAAGATGATGAAAGAAAGTGATATTACTCGAATACATTAGACTTTACTCAATGACTTTTTGGTTTTTATTAAATTCAAGTTTTGCCCTTATATTATTTGACTTTAAAATTTTTTTTGTAAAATTTAAATTTACGTAGTATGCCTACTTGTTTTCTGCATCATAAGATTTTATAACCTTTTGTTTCATGCAGAAGTTTTATCTGTACGGACACATTTTTTATTAGGATTTTATATGTCCTCATTTGTTATTTTTGTACAAACTTATTTGTTAGTACTATAGTTGTGTGGTGTTTCTGCATGTTTGTTGTTTTATAACAATTTGTTTTGTATAGAAGTTTGTGTGTGTGATAATTGTTACACCCGGATTTGACGTTTTGGAGCTCCCATTTTTCCTTGGATTTGACATCCATGATTTAGACTTTTTTCGTTCAATATTTTTGACGATTTGTTTGGTATACCACTTTGTTTTGGTAATTTGTTTGCCCATATTTGTGGACATCATTTGTTTTGTTTTTGCACATCATGTTCGGAAGTTCGGTGGTGTTGTGCCGATCATGAAGTTGCAATTTCGACTTTTTGTTCAACATTGTTGACGCTTTTTTGGTTTTGCCATATTGCTTTGGTATTTTGTATGCCCATATTTATGGACATCAATTGTTTGTTTTTGTGCTTCATGCTCGGGAGTTCGGTGGAGTTGTGCCGATCATGTAGTTACAACTTTTGTTTTGGGTGCTTCATGTCCGGAAAGTCGTTGGTGTTGAGTCGGCCATGAATGTCACGTTTTGGTTTTCGCCAAATTTTTTGCTGTTTTGACTTTCGTCACTACATTTTTTTTTGTCGAACTGTTTGTTCTCGACGCCTTTTGCACATCATGTTCGGAAAGCCGGTGGTGTTGTGCCGACCATGATTGTGACTTAAATGAGTTTGTGTCAATTTTGCCACTCATCTCGAACTTTTTGGGGATTTAACTAATAGTACTTGCGACTTTTTAGTATAGCAGTACTGGGGTGGGATTTTTCAGAGTCTGCGACATAGTTGTCTAACAGATCTCCCAAGAGTTGGTAGTAGGAGTAGATTGTAGTTTTCTGTCTGTGACCTCGTTGTCCAACAGACCTTCAGAGATTAATGTTAAGAGTAGTAGAGTAGTAGTTTAAGAAATTTTAGGAGTCTGCGATTTTAATATCCAACAGATCTCACAGGGGTTTAGGTTTTGAAGGAGTTTTAGTTTAGGAAATTTTAGAGTTTGCGACTTAGATGACAACAGATCTCACCAGGGTTTAGTTAGAGTAGTTTGAATTTAGAGATTTTTTAGAGTCTGCGACTTTTTATGTCTGACAGATCTCAATAATGATGATGATAGTGGTTGAATTTTTTGTAGTAAGCTTTGCATACTTTTATTTTAGAGCATTTTGCTTTAGGTTTTTAATAATTTTGGGTCTGTGACTAATTTAGTTCAACAGCTTTTGTTTTGAGACTTGTGACTTTTTGTCCAAGGACTCTATAGTTAGATGATGTTTTGGTATTTGGATAACTTTATTTGAAGTTATTTTCTTTTCACTTTGGGTTTTCGTTTTCATCCATAATTCAACGGATTTCGTTTTGGCTTTTAGTATTTGGACTTTAGCTGTAGTTTTTTCAGCCTCGATTCTCGATGCTTTATTCGGGGAAGGGTGAAATGTAACGTGTTAAAAACGTCACATGGATCTCCTTCGCTCGAAGAGCGAGATAGAAGATTTTTTTTGGTTGTCTCTCTGGTCGTTTTTTATCTCGCGCCCATTTTCTTTAATCTGTGCACTTTTGGGTAAGTGTGTTTCTGCCTTTATCGAGCAGTAGGCTGAATGGACATTGTTCTCTTTGCCTACCGCCCAGACAAACTAAGAAAAGAACTGTCACTTCACTTCACGACCAAAAATTTTACATAAAACATGTAAGAATCTAAATCGTAATTTTTATCATGATAATCCATTGGATTTTCAATTGTTTTTGATGATGTAACATTTTGCACCTTTTGTTCGGAACGGCGGGTATCGCATTCCAAGCCCAATTTGTTTAAAAAACGGTAAGAATCTTAGAGTTTTCCTTAGTTTTACTTTGTTTCCTTTGTTGTGAGCCATGTGCTAATCTGAGGAATATTTATTTTCAGCGAAAAGCGTTTTTTTTTTATTTGGATTTTATAATCAACTTTCAACATTTCCCATGATGAGAAAGTGAACAGTCCCGTGATGTAACAGCGACATCCCTTAAGTATTACGACACCAGACACAGCCACTACACAGATGCAACAAGTTCGGTAACTTTCCAAATTCATTGTTGTACCGGAACCCATAAGGTAAAATTTTCATTTACATCTTAGTAGCCATAGTATAATAAGTAGTTTCTAAATTTAGCAGTAACCCTTTTGGACTTAAGTAGTTTTGTAGTAAATTTAAATAAATCGACAACCCAAAATGAATATGGTTTTGCAATCAAGCCTTCTCTTGTGATTAATAGTCCATTGCTTTCCCGGCTAATATGGTTTAATAATATGGTATGGGTCTGGCGCCCGAGTATTCTTTTTTCATTAATTTCGACCTATCCATTTAAAGTAAATTTCTCTCAAACTTTTTATTTTTTAATATTACAAACACTAAATTAAGTTCCAATAAGCACCGCTATTATGTCGATAAACCGAATACAGGATGGGAAACTATGCCATTGTTGCAAAACAGTTGCGCAAAAACTTTCAGTCCTAATAACTAAAAATAATCGTTAGATAAAAGCTTTTACGGAAGAACCCGATGCCATCCCAGCAGAAGTACTTAAAAATGTGCAGCGGAGTTATCTCCCATGCTCATGCGCTTGAACCATTGCTCGTATTCTTTGGGGCGTGTGCCGGAGACTTGGAGAGATACCAATTGCCAACGTGCAGCCGGTGTCCAAAAAAGGGGATCTTTCAGACCCGGCAAACTACCGGCCAATAGCAGTCACCTCAGTATTATGTAAAGACCTAGAAAAGGTCCTTAACAACCATCTAACCCGCTACCTAGAGGATCACTCCCTGATTAATGATCGTCAATATGGTTTTATACCGAAACGATCGACGGGTGATCTTCTAAAGTACTTGACTCATATCTATGGTGAGACTATTGACAAGCGGGGCGAGTCGTTGGCTATCAGCCTTGATATTGCCAAGGCGTTCGAAAGAGCCTAGCACACAAGCCTTCTTTCCAAGCTCCCGGCATACGGTCTACCGTCCCAGTTCTGTTCCTGGGTAGCTGACTTCCTGCATGAGCGTTGTATTCATGTCCTAACGGATGGTAGTAGTTCGCGGTTTATGTCAGTCAATGCCGGCGTTCCTCAGGGTTCCGTTCTGTCCCCCACTCTTTATCTACTGCATATCAATGAATTAATTCCTCTTGGGAATATTCATTGCTATGCAGACGATAGTACAGTGCACGCGGGATATCTCGGACAAACAGCGGCTGGGCAGGCGGTAACCAAGGAAAAACGGGAGAATCTTGTCATTGAATTCAATCAGGCTTTGGACCACATTTCCGAATGGGGTACCTAGAACTTGGTTGAGTTCAATGCTAAGAAAACCTAGGTCTGTGCTTTCACGGCAAAAAAGAAATGTGATTCTTTCATTTCCTTCTCTTCAGGGCACAACACAAGCTAGAGAGCAGTTTCACCATGCTCGGTATGGTAATTCGCTGTGACTTAAATCCAAAGAATTACATCGAAAGCGAGGTTAAAACGGTCTCACGCAAACTCGGAGTCCTGAACAAGGTGCGGCGTGTTTTTACACCCGAGTAAGACGCAGGTGCGGTCTTGCGTGGAATGTTGCTCGCACCTCTGAGATGGCTCGCCAAGTACTTGCTCGATGCTTTGGATAGGTTACAGCAGAGCGCGATCCGCATCATAGGCGATGAGGAGGTGACTAAATACCTCAAGCCTCTTAAATTACGCCGTGACGTGATGTCATTAAGCGCGTTCTATCGTCTGTACCATGGCGAGTGTTCTGAGAAGTTATTCTCTCTTATTCCATCTACCCCTTTCCTTCAGAGGACCACATGCGCTTTCGTTGCCTCCGACTTACTGAGGCCACTATTCCAACGCCTACAAAGAAGTTTGGTGACTCATTTCTTTGTCGCACTATCCATAAATGGAATGCTCTGCCCGCTCATGTGTTCCCTCCCTCTTACAACCCGGGATCCTTTAAAAAAGGCGTGAAGAAGCAACATGCAGGCCGGCAGGGTGAGGATGGCTGGTGTGGCAGGTAGAACTGCTGTATCAGCTATCTTCGCGTCTGGACTTCACCGTCACTTAACATCAGGTGGGGTGGAGTCACTTGTCGGATCTACGATAAAAATAAAAAAACTCCCTTGTTTTCACGTTATATCCTGAGCGGGGTAGGCAATTTAAAGAAGGAAAATTTATCAATATTGAAATTATTTTTTGACTGTTGATGGCGGCTTGAGTGACTGTATAAATTACTGCATTGGTTTATCATCCTAACTTTAATCCTTAATTTTTCAAAATTCTATTGTGTCCAAAGAAATTTATAAATGAATATTTTATTTAGATTTGAACATCTAGCAGTTAAATGCTTAAAAAATAAAAAATATAACTTTTCTATCCCTTAAGTCGGTCCATTAAATTTAACACACGCTACATAATATACACTTTATACTCCTTATTTCCGAACCAGCATTCATCAAAATTGGTTCAACAGATGAGATGTGAAAGCCTAACTCACAAATTTTACATGAAGAAATGATTTTGTAACATGAACTAACTAGAAAATATTGTAAAAACAAATGCTGTTGATAACAAGAATTAACTAAAAAACATTCATTTTATTATTACGAAATACAATAATAGAAAAATGTTTAATATGTGTTGATTTTTTTTCTTATATTTTTCTTTAGATATAAAAATATGCTATTTTTACTTCTGTTACAGAATACGTAATTGCTTCTGTCTAATGTGTTTCAATTTTGTATTCTTAAAATGTTTTTCGTAAAAGATATAAAAAAATTATCAATATCATATGATTAGAATGTATAACGTACATATGTTTTGGAATTCAGCAAAATTAATAGCGTTGACTTGGCCGTCGACCTCTACGTTTGAAATCAATGACAGCTCTGGTTTTTTTTAATATAAAATTGTTAAGCAGAATGAATGCATCTTAACTTAGCTGAGGCAGCGTCCTGATTGACCACAAAGGATACTATGAATTAATCTGTTTTTTTCCTTTACTCTGTTCATTAAGCATTTTTTTTGTATGTTGTTTTATGATGTGGTCAATAAAAATGATTCTCAGTTATCGCCTCAGTCTCAATGGTCAGTTAATACAATGTAATCAAGGTTTTGCCGAAAAGTATTGGTATATTTACAAAAGAAACATTGATAAGCGCTTGTATACTTTCCTAGAGCATCTGTCTAAGTTACATTTTTCAGAGGTGTACCAATGCAAAGATGTTCAATCGGCTTTTAGTGCAATTATTGAATTCTTAAGGTTGATATTCGATTTTTGTATACCGCTAGAAAGAAAATAGGTTTCTTACCATATGAAAGAAAAGTGGCAGACTAAAGGTAAAATTAAAGCAAGTAAAGTAAAAAGAAAGTTACACCATAAAATAATACATAAAAAACATCTTCACTTATAATTTTCTATAAAAAATATTGCTAAATATTCAAACGTGTAACTCGATTAGCTGAGCAAAAGTATAATATTACATATATAAATAAGAGTGATAACAAAAATAAAGCAAGATGGAATATTATAAAGAAATAGACAACCACAAAACACATTAAAAATACAATAAACAAAATTATTGTTGATAAGATTGAAATAACAGATGCTCTAAAAATTGCTGAAACCTCTAATAATCATTTCATTACATCCAGTACAGCGAACAAAAATTCTTCTAAAAATAGTATCCCCACAAACCACTCACGAACGTTATTTTTGTCACCAGTTGATAAATATGAATTAAAGAAACTGATTTTAAGCTTAGGTAACAAAAGAAGTTGTGGTTATGATACTCGTAATATACCAATTAAAGTTAGAAAGAGCTCAATTGAATATATAACCAACCCCCTAGTCTATATCTTAAATCTGATGATTGAGACTGGAACTTTCCCCGTGAATTAAAGATAGCAAAAATTAAACCATGTAAAAAGATGTAAAAAAATATAGAACCATATCTAAATATAGAAAATATAGATTATCTTGCTTCTCGAAATTATTTGAAAAAATCATATATTCCCGCCTGTTGCAATTCCTAAACAAATATAATCTGCTTAACAAATGTAATTTGGTTTTCAAAAAAAGAAATCAACCACACTTGCTATTTACAAATTCCTGAAAGAAGTATGGGAATCATTAAATAAAAAATTCCGTGTATTGAACTATTCCTAGATATGTCCAGTGCATTTGATTGCATTTGTCATGAGACCTTGCTTCGTAAATTGGAGAACTAAGGCGTGCGTGGCCAGGCTCTAAAACTAATATAAAGTTATTTGAAGGAAAGAGAACAGTTTACAGTGGTAAATTCATTTAACAAAAATAGTAAAATATTTGGGAAAGTAAAATCTGAAACAAAAAAGGTAAAGATTGGTTTGCCCCAAGGAAGTATTCTTGGAGCACTCCTATTTTTAGTTTATGTAAAGGAACTACCAGATATGATTAACAATTTATGCGTTATGTCTGCTGATGATGCAACAATTACTTTTTGAAAATCATATTAATAAAACACTGAAACAATCGTAAGCTGGCTCAAATCTGTTAATTAATATAATCTAAGTGTAAATTCAACTAAAACAAATTTATTTATTCAATTCAGAAATTACAAAACATTGTCTTTTAATTTACGAATTTCACAAAACAATACAAAAGTAACCGAAGTCGTTGAAATTAATTTTCTTGGCGTCACTATTGATTTTCACTTAAACTGGAAAGACCATATTAAAAAAATTACACAAAAAAATATGTAGTCATTGTTATGCACTCTCTATACTTACTGAAACAACATCAGTCAACAGCGGGTAAATTTCGGACAATTTTACCCGCTGTTGACTTATGGTGTGATGTTCTGGGGTTATTCAGTGAACGTTCAATCCATTTTCCTATTGCAAAAACGCTGTTTACGCATAATAAATAATATGTTTTCAGATGAAACGTTACGAACTATTTTTAAGGATAAAGGCTATCTCACTTTGACCAATATCTATTTATTACAATCAGCAATTTTAATTAAACAAAATCCAGAATACTTTGAAAATAAAACCACATTACGTCCGAATACGCGTAATAAATATAAATATGATAAATGCATACCTAGGATAAACAATCACTTGTATTTTAATAGCGCGTTCAGTACTAGCATAAAGATCTTCAATCATTTGCCTGCAGAAATTAAAGCACTCAATTTGCCACTGTTTAAATTTGAGTTAAAGAACTGGGTACTAAATAATGTCTTCAATAGTCTTGATAATTATTACACTTGTAAAACTAAATATAATTTAGGCTCTAAAATGTCATTTTTAGTTAAAGATAGTTTTAAGTTATAAATTTAACCATTGCATGCCCGTTGTGGGCACACTGTTGTGACATTGTTTATTATTGAAATTCCAACTGCAAAATTGTACACAGTTTTTAAGCAATAAAGTTATTATTATTATCTCTCTCTCTCTCTCTTAGCAAGCAACATGAGATAACGTTTAATTTGAGAATAATTTCACATACCAACATTATCGAAAACCAGAGAAAGGGTTCACGCATATTATATCAGGCCGCAGCGCATAAATCTGCTTCTTCTGTTAATTTTTTTATTAGTACTAAGAAACATTTTCCCAGAAATTTTCAAATGGTCATACTCAAGTGAAGAAAAAATTACTGGAGTAAAATTAACTAGGCTCCAAGAATCAGACTAAAGGAATTTTTCTAACATTTCTAAGGTTAAATTACTTTAGATATGATACTCTAACAACTTACCAGATGAAAAAAATATTTTTATGTATAGTATATAGTAGACATTATAGTACATAAGTTAATGTTGAATTTGTTGAATGTTGTTACATTATACTTTTAATGTTGTGGAGTTTTTTTTCGCTCATTTTTCTCTGCAGCTAAAAAATATGTCCATGAACGAGTGGTAGAGAAAAAAAATGTTTTGACGATTCAAAAGAGTTGTACTATACATCAAATTTAAATAAAGATATATTAATTTCTGATTTCTGTCATGGTAGAATCCAGAAAAGGTCATAAACTATAAAAAAAAATGTTGTCTCTAAAGTCGGTTTACGGACGATAATTTAACGTGGTAAAGTGTCGTTCGCTGTTTTCCTCGAATCAGTTTTGTGGGGCTTTTTGTTCCGGTTCGCTTGGGCCCAAGCACGCCTTTGTAGTTCGATGGGGGCCCGAGTTAAGATCTGCGGGGGTGAGGTACTATTCGAGAGCGGTCAGGGGGGAGGGGGAACCCCTCAACCTCACCTCAAAGACACCGCAGAACGTTGAACACGGACGTCACATAACGTGACTCGTGACATGACGTCACATAACATAACTATTGACATGACATCACACTTTTTCGTACGTGTAGCCGGTGTTCATCGATTTAGAAGACGTTATCACGCCGAAACAACTGGTCTTTGATCGTCAAATCTTTCTGCTTACGTAATGTTTTATCTCGTACTTCTAAATGTATATCGCGAGCTGTATAAAATTTGAATGTCAAATAACCGTATAAACTGCAGTGTTCCAAAGCGTATCTTTATAAAGAGGCCCTTATCATGCCCTACCGACCGAGACCAAGTGCTTCTATAATGATTGCGTAGAAATAACATTTCCGACCACTAATGATCTGAAAACGGCTGGCGCCACCGAAACCGTAATTGGCTTTGTTGTTCACTCGGCGGCCAACTGAATCGGCGCTAACTAGTTTTACAGGTGCGAAGTGGATTTCGGTATAGAAATGTTGCGACGCATAATCTAATTGGTCCGTTTTGCTATTGGGTTCAACCAAATACGCCCAAAGCATTTTGTTACAATAGGCTGGAGTTGCCTTAAATTGAATTTTCATTTATCTGTGTATTTACTGTTTAGGGATGGATTTAAAAATGGCTACGGAATTGAGAAATGAACTTACCACTGCTTACTTGTTTGATTTTTTATTTTCGAACAACCTTTGCGTACTTCACAAAATATCAAATGTGGTAGCACAGTGTGTATAAGAAACAAATAGAAATTATAATAGGCTATTGACAGTATCATACTAATATAATAAAGGCGAAATTTTGCGATTGTATATGTTTGTTACTTCTTCACGTTTAAACGGCTGGAGCGATTTAAATAAAATTCGGTATGGAGTTAGCTGACACCCTAGATTAACATATAGGCTACGTTTTACTGCGGGAAAATATCCCTAGTAAACCGCGGGTAACACCGCGGGGCACAGCTAGTCAATAATAAAGTTAAAATTCTGGCGTGTTTATTTAACATGAATATTGGGAGCGATTTCACTATTCTGACTTAAAAGTGGTTGATAATTTTACAAAAATATATGAAATACAGAAGTATGCACGCCGACCTGGCAGCAGACGGAAATCGAACCCGCATCCTCCTCTATCCGGGCGCATGCACTGACCATTATGCTACCGCGGCCTTAATGCTCTTGTCGTATTTTTTCTAGTATTTCTTAGGCTACAGCTTGAACAGCAGCGTCACAACGAAAGTAACGAGAACTAAAAATCAGTGCACGTTTGACGTACATCTAGATCGTATGCAACTATTCGAATTTGATAATGATTCGTGCTAAGGGTACAGATCCTTAGGGCACCTCAAGCCAAGGAATGGCAAGTGCCTCTATTAATTTGGCAGGGCGGGTGGTATCTTCCTAACTGTAGATTGCCGTTGACGTGGAGGACGCGCTTTACCAGGTATAACATGTCGTGAGTTGAGAAGACCGGATTTTCGCACTCTTATACTACAGGTGGTCTACCTTATACTAAGCTAGTGTGTATGGTTATTAGCTGTGTCATCATCATAAGCCCTTTAATGTCCCCATTGCTCAGTTGATCCCTATGGATGGAATAGGGAGATTGGGTCATGACCCAGCATGCCGGCCCAGGGCGGATACACAGATGTAGCCTGGACCAACGGCTTAATGTGCATTCCGAAGCACGGAGGAGCTCGAGATAGTCAATTTTTGGTCACCTGATAACTGACCACTGTGAAAGTTGCATAACTTCAACGATCGTAACCGAACGCGCTAACCACCTCCGTGGTCGAGCTCCAATTAGCTGTGTAGTGTAAGTATTAGTTGCTTGTGTGGAGGTGTCGCAGGAGCGTTGACGCGACTGATTTCAGCGGCTGGGTCTTCAAAGACATGCCTTAAGCCATAAATCAAATTATCGCCGTCCGTGAGTGTTCAACTTGCGAACGAGGTGATTCAGAGCCGATGTGATCAGGACGTACTCACAGAATTCTATAGCGAGGCGAAGCAGTGTTGGTCAAGCGCTCGAGAACTCTAATGAGCATGAACTTCAAAATTTGCAGTAAAATCAAACCTAAACGTTGTCACACATAGGAAACTTTTGCTGGCCCTGAGATATCATCAAAAACAGTTCTTACCAGTTCCCCAGTCAGCATTATCTTCTTCAGTTTACAAACCCATGTTTACAGTTTCCATTCCTTTCAGGTTTTTAGATTAAAAAACCGTTCTGTCTTTTGTTTCTATAGATGCTTATTATTATCGTTTGCAAACATCATTTACCCACAGTGTTATTTCCCTAGTTGACCAGTAAGCCGCATCAACTTTATAATGTTGGTCCCTTCTCATCTGTGACAGCGTAAGAAAGGGCTGTACCTACTACCCACATAAACATAAGTATATTATATATGAACACAGTTTTTCAACAGTGTTTTAGCGTTTATAGATGGAAAAGTACATATCTTCTCTTAAAATATTTCTGGGCTATTTATTCATTAATTACAGGTTTTGTTCCACCTATATCTACATATATATATTTCGCCAAAAAGTATGTATGCGCATCACTTCCGAACGACGGAACAAAAACGGATAATTCTTTTTATATTGTGTTCGTTATTGTCAGGACATGATTATAGAAAAAAGGCAGCATAGTTATATATATGTAAAGAAAATCATCACACTAGTCTTAACGCTTTTCTTAACCATTTTGAATTTGCCGCGTAATCCACAAAACATCATACGTTTGACAGTGACATCTTAACAACTGTTAATGAAAATAAGTGAACTGGTTGTTACCCAAGAAAATTAGATGATAGGACATAGTGAATTTAAGAGAAATATCTAGACCTGAAATAAAGGCTTTATGTAAATGTTGTTTTTTTTGTCGATTTGATTTTCTTTGCGTGATGAATGTTTGTAATAATTCGTCTGAGTTCATTTTGTAACTCCTGCACCCTGTCTACTACTACATCTTTTACATATCCCACAAAAAAGACCAGTGGGGTTAGACCTAGGTATCTTACTAGCCATCTAATATGTACCTACAACCGGCGTAATAATCGTATTTGTTCCAGACATTTTTAACATTTGATAAGATGATTTTATCTTGCATCGTTTCATTTTTATATTAGTTTGTGTTAACTGATTTTACATAAAATGTTAAATTTAATGACTTTTATTTAAAATGCTATGTTATTTAGCAAAAAACAATCATTATGATTAATCCTTTCGATGATTATCAGAAAATATGTCGTGTTGTTTTTATGTTATATTTATGTTAGATTCCCAGTTGCAGCAGGCGATTTTTATAAATCTATGAATCCAGTTGTAAAATGATGTCTTCTTCCGGTAAAATATCCTATCTTCAATATTTAGTATACTTTCCCTCCGTGTGAGGTAGCCGTGGGACGCCCTGTAATATACAGGTTACTTTTAAAGACAACATAATTATTTTTAAAATCAATTTAATGAAAAATTACTGGCTATCTAAAAATCAATACTAATCTACATGTATGTGGACATGTTACAGTCAGATGTTGTTATTATCCGATATCCACGAGTACGAAGTCGCGGGCACAGGTAGTTAAATATATATTTGTTTTAATTTTTTTAGAACTTAAGGAAGAATCACATGTCAAATTCTTGTTAAGTTGATCTATGCTGAAGTTTTGGAAGGAATTTTATTGTAAAATTCATTCACACCATTTTTCCCAAACGCGCCGCAAGAAACATCTTGAAAACCTCTCACCTAGATTGCGAGGAAACGAAATACATAAAACGTAGGTACCTTAAAAAATCAAATATTCATACCTGTTTGTCCCATGATATCACACCTTTGACAATATTTGAGGGTATGCATGTATAAAGCTCACAATTTAGTGACTGCTCCCAATCACGTCACCAAGAAAATTTATCAAATTTTGATACAAGTGATATATCGGAATATTTGAAGCGGCAAACAGTATAATCTATCAAAATATCAATACCCCTCAGTTAGAAGGTGCGAAACTGGGGGGTTACTTTAACGAAATGAGTGAAGCGTGAGTCGGTTTTTTTACTAAAGACATAATATCATGTGCGTGTGGTCAAATTTCTTTTATGCAATTATTAATAAATAAAATATTCCAAGTCCAAGAAATAAAACCTCTCAAACTAACGATAGCAATTTTATAAGCCGCTGTAGTCTTAAGTCGCGTTGTTTCATCCATACTTTTGAGGAGCTCGATGGCGCAGGTGGTTAGCGCATTTGGCCCGCGATCGTGAAAGCTAATCCAATTTTGTAATGGTTGGTTACTGGATGGGTGACCAAAAACTTATTTTCATGATGAGCTCCTCCGTGCTTCGGAAGGCACGTTAATCCGTTAGTCCTGGCTGCATATACAGTCGTACGCACCAACCAATCCGCACTGGGCCCTCGTAGTGGGCCACGGCCCAATCTCCATATTAAATCGTGATGACTGATTATGATGCAAAAGTTTTTGTTTATAACTCATAAATGTTTACATTCAATTTGTTTTTTTTTTGGATAAGGTATACTACTAGTAGGGTAGACCTAGTGACATCATTAAAAAATCTCAATTTTAATTATAACAAACTTATCTATATAGAATTTCAATTCCAAATCTCATAATATTTAATACCTTTTTCATGATGATTTTCGGAGCAGCATATTGCCTACGTTTTTTAATGTTTCCTTTATAGCGCTACAAAAATACATCAAATTCGGTTCAATAGCTGAGACATGTAGCATAACAACCAGCAGAGCTACTTTTGCGTTTGATATTAGTATAACATGAAATGAATAGGACATCAAAATTAATAGCAACATCTTATATTTAAAATGATTTTATTTATAGTAAACTTAACAACAATATCACACGATGTCTACATTTTTTTTCTTCCTCTACCAGGCAGAATTATTGGTAATTTTTTTCTTTATTCACATTTTCAAAACATTACAAGATATATTGGTTTGAAACGTTGCATGACGTCAAGTCTTTTGTTTCTCTTTATTTTACAAGACATCGTGCCTGTAAGATATTACCTAAATTAAATATTCACTTTTAACGTGAAAGACTTTCGTTTGTGCATGCTGGGGCAGATTTCGTCGATGTCCTTTGTTTAATGGAACATGTCCGGATCAAAGCCTATGAGCTGTAACAATTATATTTTGGTCAAATCCAACGTTAGTAAACGAGGTACGTCACGTCCTGCTATTATTTTTACTTAGAAGTGTCGTCAGTACCCAACTTTGACGTCCTTTATCTCTGTAATTTTTTGGTTGATTGACAAAAAAAATGTATTGGGTTATTGTTTTTTCATAATTTAACATATGGACTACTTCACCCCGTCATAACCCCTATTCCACTAGATAATTAAAGATCTTAAAAATAATTTTGAAACATATATCACTGTATTTTAACATCATCCAGATACGGTACCCTGATAGCGGACACATTTCATTCATGACACGTAACAAGCATTCCCGCCTTTGCGAAAAATCGAAAGAACGTGCGTGTCCAGAAAATAAATCTATACATATAAAGATATATTCTGTCTGATCAATCAACGGGGACGAACCGGAAAGATATATTTGTAAATAAACGTAAAAAAGTTCTGTGTTTGTTTTAGAGACATATTTTTTTTATTAACATCTAAATAGGTACGTCTGTATCTTTGACGCAGCATTTTGCCATTGGTTTGGTCTTAAATATTGTAGGGCCCGATTTGAAATTTATATTCTGACAGATTGCCAAACATACGTTTAATAACAGTTTCCGAAATTTGGCACGGTTGGCATATTCGTAGAATGAAAAAGCCTCTAACTAAATAAAAAAACGACGGGTTGCACTCCGGGAGTGCCGGCAGAAGTGAAAACTTAAATATCAACGTTGCGTATTTTTGATATTTTGGAATGGTTAGGGAATAATTTTGCACGAATTGCTTTAATTATCAGTATAAAAGTACTATCATATATGTGGTAGAATACAATATTTATTTATTGCGCTATCGTACACAATCATAAAAATTTATATAACATTAAAAAAGTTTATCTCTCAGAGAAATCAACTTACATGAATCACGCTTAAGCGCACTTAGCGATATCTATTGTAAAGAAATTAAATTACTTGAATCACATTTAAGCGCATCTAGAGACATCTATTGTATAAAAATGCATTTTCTTCGCAATAAAGCTACCACGTGGACGTCCTAGATAGAGACTTATTATTATAATACGGTAAAATAAAATATTACTATGTTTTGTCCAATATATTGAAAGTCAACAACCTTTCCAATTTATTGTGTGTCATGATGCGATCAGCCCACGTGTTTAACCTGACGCGAGTTTAATATTTTTTGCCCATACAAAAAAAGTGTATAGCGCCGCTAAAGAAGTTTTCACTTCAAAAAAAAAACCGAAGTTATATGTTTGTTTTAGTACGATATCACGTATGCTGTATTTAAACAAGAAATACTAAAAACGTCGATTCATGTAAGTTGTGATGAAAATGAACAAAAGATTTTTCCTTTTGTGTTTCGCTGCCATCTTCTATACGACAGACGTGATTTTTTGCCGTTTTTCTCTCGATATGAGTTACTATTAAGTAATCTGTGATAAAATGTCTAATATTGTATAGATAGTGGTACGGAACCCTTCGTGTGTGAGTCCTATTCGCACGCAAAAAACATATTTTATATAATTTACTCCAATGATTAAATCCGGGTGTTTTACACCCGCTGTAGTCTTAGGTCGCGTTGTTTCATCCATCCTTTTCAGGAGCTCGATAGCGCAAGTGGTTAGCGCGTCCAACTGCGATCGTTGAAGTTAAGCAACTTTCGCAGTGATCGGTTACTCTTCCGACCTCCTCCGTGCTTTGGAAGGCACTTTGAGTCGTTGGTCTAGGCTTCATCTTCAGTATTTAGCACCCACCAATCCGCACTGGAGCTGCGTGGTGTGTGTGAGCACAACCCCAACTCCCCTTTAAAATACTAGAAAAAAAAACTACTTGTTAAAATATGACAAATTTATTATGTATCTGACGTGATATTAACTATGTTACAGACAACGCGACCTTAATATCTAGTATACAAAATCATTGTAGCCTTTAGGGGTTAAGTAAAGATTGTGGTACCTAGTCGTACACGAATTTGAAACCAAACAATAATGCATTTTTCTTATAAACAGAAAAGAAAAAATCATTTGTGAGCTATCCAGAAACCTAATGGAATGTGAACACTTGATTGACACAGTTCTATTTTATTTCTGTAGCTCCTATTTTGGTTTGAGCGAAAATTACCAATGTCTTGTAATAAATAGTATGAAAGGGGAAAACACGAACAATGCGGTATTGTATCGCAACTGTACAATATTTATTTTATTATTGAACCAGAGCTGGTAAAATGAATAGTTAGGCGGGTACCTATACCGAATGGAATACAAACCAATTCTTTTCGTTAATCGTGCTCTAGCACTTTATATTTTATTGCGAAGATGCTTTTACTTAATATGATTAGTAAAGTCTCTTGTTTATTTGTGTGCCTAGAATACAAGATTTTTAACGAGACATGTGATCTTCTATAGCGAAATAATTCATAGATTTTCTTTATGATTTCGCTATCTTCCTTCAATTAGCTGAAAAGGAGGACTGAAAAGTGGTTAATGTATTAAAAACAAATTTTTGGGGCATTAATTATAGTAAGAAGTTACTAAAGCCGACAAAATAATATTTCGTCTTATAAACTAACGGCCGCCAAAGACTTCGTCAACTTTAACTATATTTTTTTGAGAATCGCATTGGAACCTAACATTTTTCTAGGATTAAATGTATCCTATGTTCTTCCCCGGGACCCAAAATAACTCTATACCAAATTTCATCTAAATCGGTTCAGCGGTTTAAGCGTAGACATAGACAGACAGACACACTTTCCCATTTATAATATTACCATGGATATTTTATATTATCGTCATGAAATGCATTATTTATTCAAAGGTATATTAATAACAAAATAATATAATTTATGTATTAAAATATTAAAAATCGGTGAAAATTTAATAAAGTTTATGTTTTGTTGCAACAAAGTTATTTTGGATTTAAATCTGGAATTGATTTACTTTAAGCAATTTTAAGGCGAGAAAATTCATAACGGTAACGAAATTCGCCATCTGAATTATTGCCGTTTCGTTACGATAAAAGTTGCGGGCAAAGCTCTTTTTAATATTAGTCGGATCCTGTTTTCTAAATGTATGGACGCGACAAGATTTTAACCGAACATTAATCATTTTCCTAACATCATACTTCTTCATTTGTCACTTATTCCCCTCCATCTAAAAGGACTTTGAAAAATGGCTATCCACTTAGTGTAAGGAAAAATCGCGAGTAATATTAACGAAAATTTTTCCATTGTTCCAGATAGTCGCCGACGAAAAGATAATGACGTCACTAGAGGTAGAGAGGTAAAGCGCAAGCGAAAATGGACATAGATCATGTGGTACTGGATAAAGAGGCGATCGGCCGATTCGAACAGTATACATTGACAAAGCCCTCGCTTAATGGAGGGATACCCTTGGATAGATGCCAAGATGCCGAATCGATGGCATCTAATAGCAAAAAGAGAGCGCAAACTTCGCGTCAGAAAGTCGTTTGTTGTTTTTGTTTTAAAACAACTAAGTATAGAAGAAAACAATTTATTATCGGATCTCTCACGAATGTTGTGATATTTTCAATACTGCTGGCCTATACATTTTTGGGTTCGTTTATATTTTTAGCAATCGAAGGAGGCGTTGAAATGCCAGCACGACCCCGACTATTACCAGATAGACAAAAAACAAGTCATAGAGAACACAATAATACAAACAAACGACATTCTGAGGAGGATTATGAATATGGTAATTTGACTCTTTCGGCGAACTACTTCTGGGATGCAAGAAGTCGAGCTGTAGAAAATATCTGGGAAATAACAGTATCACTAAATATTCTCTACAGAGAAAATTGGACTAGATTAGCCGCACAGGAGATCTTAAAGTTTCAAAACGAGCTAGTGCAGAGAGTAACTACCGAAATGGCCTCACAGTATGGAGTCAGTTACCGGGAGATGGCACTCGGTGAATTTGGAGGTGGCGAAGTTAGCAACCATTATGAGGAGCATGAATGGAATTTAGCACTGGCATTTTTCTATTCACTTACAGTCCTGACTACAATAGGTGCGAATTTTGCTTACTCTTTCGGAAATGTATTTTCGATCAATTACGGTTTTTGTTATACTAAACGCTTTCTCAATTTCAGGTTATGGAAACATCGCTCCGAGAACTATCATAGGAAAAGGCGTTACTATTCTTTATGCTCTTATTGGAATACCATTAACTTTGGTGTATCTCTCAAGCGTTGGATCGTTGTTATCGAAAATGGCAAGGAGCGTATTCAGTAGAGCATTGTGCTGTTGCCTTTGTTCTAATTGTGGTTACTGCTGTTACGACGAAAGACGAATGGCTGAAAAAGAACGAAGAATGAAGTTAAAAAGACAGCAAGAAGAAATGCTTAACAGTCAAAATACTAGTAAAACACCAACAGAAGAATGCTACGTCCTGAAACCCGACAGTCAAAAAGATTTATCCATATCAGAACGACCGACAACTAGTACTGCCAAAGATGACATCATAAGTTGGCCTGATACTGATTCTAAATTGTCAATGCACGGTTTGAGTATACTAGCGCCAGTATTACTTTGCCTTGCAGCTATATTTATTTACATAATTATAGGAGCAGTTGTATTATACAAACTAGATGATATGAGTATCATAGACGGATTTTATTTCTGTTTCATGGCATTAAGTACAATAGGTTTCGGTAATATCATACCAGGAATGAGCTATACCACTATTAGTGGAGTAAGATATTATTCTACTAATTCCACTACCCTATGGTTCTGCTCTGCTTACACTCTTACTGGGTTAGCTTTGACTGCCATGTGTTTCGGTGTAATACATGACGAAATTATATACAGAATTAAACACCAACAAAAAGAGTGGTCCCAGAAAGGAAACGCTGTTAATGACGAAGTTATTTTAAATGATCCTTTTTACATGACTTCCTGACAAATGTTCAAAGGTAAATCGGAAAATTTATATAGTATAATGGAGGATAATTCCGTGGTTGAACGTAATAGGATCGAGGTTGACAATAGGGAGGTAGTGATTGGTGTGGATGATGTCTCAACAGCTATTGATGAGAGTGTTGAGTTTCCTCCTCCTCCACTGGAAGAGGAAATTGTTACAATCGTAACTAAGAAGGAACCGAAAGGATTTGGTAATATGGTAGCGTATAATGCATTGCCAGAAATGCTCGAACATGTAAATACATAGTTTGCTAAAATAAGTTTTACAATCTCTAGACTGTATTAATCATTCGTTAAGTTGTCAATTTTACTGAACAATGTGGTAATTTTTTTAATTACTTATTGTACATATATTTCAAAAATGTATAGAATTTGCAAGGTATCCTTTTTTGAAATTGTAAATATTATAAATAAACTAGCATTATTTATAGAATAAATCGAACGATGTCTAACATCTTTTATCTGACTTCTATTTGTCGACTGTTAATATCAAAGATGTAACTGTAACAATTTTCATGTGAATAGTTTCTTTGTAAAAATAACAATTTAGTAAAAAATACCAAAATTACTAGTTTTTTTAATCTATCCCTTTAACTTTTGTTCACATTTTAATCTTGAATACAATGTGTATTAACATTATTTATGGAGTTTGCATCAAATGATAAATATTAAAATAATATTATTAATATACAAACAAACTCAAGAAAATCTTATTTTCATAAAACTTTCATTGTTAAATGCCTGAATTAATTTGATAAAAAAAGAAAAAAAGGTTGATGTTCTAGTTGAGCCGGAATAGTAGATATTTGGTAAGTAAGATTCAGGGGGTAAAACAAACATATAATAGACACATGTCAGGTTCGTAAGAAGAAACGTCGTGGCTTCACATAAACAAAACATCTCTTATAAAATTGAACCCAAGAAAAGGGTTGAGGCTTGAGGAAGACAAATAGTGATTTATAAGGAAACGAAAGGCCCTTTTTGATTTTCTGCTCATTCACGCGTTATATTTCTTCCGCATGATAATGCCGGACAAATTTACAGACCAATGCTATGAATCTGTATCTATGACATTGATGGAGACTGAGGAGAACATAAACAAAGCTCAATCTGTATGAGAATTTATTATTTCTGTTGGGAATTTCTTTTGGTCAAAAGCAAAATGTGTTTCTTGAACTGAATTTAAGTATAAATGAACCCATCAAAAAGTCTAAGCAACATTTTGTCAGTTTTGAACTTTTGAACGATTTTTATCATTGTAGTAACTATATTCATATTTTACCAATCGCAAAGGTCTATTTTTAATATCAGTAACTTATACTGTCTGGAAGAGATCGCTTTCAGCGATAAGGCCATAAGGCCGCCCATTGTAACACTTTAAATGGCTCTGTATTTATTGTAATGTACAATCAAGTATTTTGTATTGTATATTTTCAAGAACAAAAAAAATGTACCAGTCTATTTTACTATGAAAAAACAATAAACAGCAATTAATAAAACTTATACAGCTTCTGTCATTTACAAAAACAGTGTGTGTGCGTGTTGCTTAGACTTTTTGGTGTGTGTACACATCAAATATCTATTTGCTAATAAATTTCTAAAGGAATTTTATCATAGTTATTGAAAACATAGAGAAACATATAATTATTATTAATCAAAACAGCAATAGTCGAGGTACTTGTGTTATGAAAATCAGCAGTTATTACGACGTCACAAATTTGTATTTATTAATTTTACTAAAACTGAGTTTACACTCGGCAAATGTATATGAAGCCACTTTTCTATACTGGGCGACTTAAGCCACGACAATCTTTAGTTGTAATTCCTACAAATAACTTCTCGATTTGAAATCCTTTATCCCGGTGCCTGAAAATACATATTACCACATTTCAATGATGACGCAAAATACATGATGTAAGTTAAATTAATTTTATCTTCTTACACACACACATCAATTAGCCAAGCCTCAAAGAAAGTAATTTAAAGCTTGTGTTAAGTTATACTAGGGTAACGGATAGAATTTATATATGAGTATATTTATTTAGAAATACTTAAAAAAGCCATGACTCTGGGTACAAACGTATCATCGTATTAATCATACAAACATTTGCCCCACCGGTATTCGAAGTCGGGAGGACCTACACCTTCAAACCGTGCGTTCACCGGAGGTCATCGGAGGTCTTTTTATTTTATGGAAGAAACGATCTGCTTCATCGGCGTGGTCTCCAGGAAGTCTCCGGGAAGTTGACATCGAGCGGTAAATATAAAAAACCTTCAAAGAATTACATTCTTTCTTTGTAACTGAAATATTGTGTAAATATAACTCAACGTAAGTATATTGGATTAAGTAAACCGCATGGATGGTTAATACAATTATCAATAATTTTCTTTGAGGAACAAATGCTTGTTGGCATAATTTGTATCTTTACATGACACCAATTATAGTGAAATAACAGGAAAAGGTTTCAAGATTTTGAGAAACTCTCGGCAACAATGTAATATCATCAGCGTCACCCTCCCTAACTATGAAATTCAGATACATGGTCATCAGCCTATGAATATCCTCGCTGCCCGGGGCACAGGCATTCCTTATGGATATAATAGGCAGATTAGGATTTGATCCAGCATGCGGAACCAGAATGGATTGGTGGGTGCTAACGACACGAACTCACGTCTTAACGTGCCTTGTGGTCGGCACGAGACTATAAGTTTTTCTCCACCCATCCATTGACTGGCCATTGCAAAAGTTGCTTATCGAACACCATCTTTAACTGGGTACAGTATCCTTAAGATTCTCAATTTTAAGGATAGTAGGTTTAAACCTACATGGTCTGAAACTATTTTTTAAGTGAAACTTCTATTCGGACGGGGTGTAAATGGAAAAGATGAAACGGAAATGCCTCATGAGCGTCACACGGAATACTGATGCGTGCGCCTATGCCTTATGCACCGCCTTATGTAAGATTATTTAAGAAAAGAAGTTTCACTTGAATCCGTGCACACATTTTTTTTTGTATAAGTTTTACCTTCACTTCAATTTCATTCGGGATCTGACTTTTTAATACCTACTGAAAACTGATAATTTTCACAACATTTTAAATACTTATAAGATAATAAACCTACGATTTTATTAGAGTCAACAACGCTTTTCCATCTGGGATAGGTATATATCGATAAACAACTTTTGTGGCCAAGACGACGGCGCCGTATTGATAACAAGATCTAAAAGGTATCCTTTTACGCATCCGCTTCGCAAAATAAAGGAAGTTGTCTCCGATGGGCGGACATCCATATTATATTATTACTAGAGACTTGGAATTGTTTCAGGACGATAACACGAGCCACTAGAATAATTTATCACATTTCCTATAGAAATATAGTTCTGGAATAGGTAAAACGGAATTTCCGATGGAGCTGTCTATGTCCATTTGTTTTTTTTTTGTTTAGTCAATTTAAGAACTTTGTGGCTGAGTGCAGGAAACCGTACATATGGTTTCATGATCAGGAATTCCGATTTGGAGACCTTAATTTTCTACTTTATATTTTTAGAACTTAATAAAAATACTGCAGGCGGTGAAGAGTTATAAAAGAACCAAACCTACTTTCATCATTTTTTAGAAAAAAATATAACATTATTTAGTGATAATGGTAACATTTTTTTTTAATTTCGTCAAGACTATTCTCACTACACCTCGAAGTTATCCTTTTTTATTAATTAGCCTTAATCTTAGTCTAACAACAATAACAAGAAGTTCTAAGGGCCACTTGTACTACAGTTCTATATCTTAATCATGTTCAAAACATAATTCCGCATTTGTCAATTGTATAAAGTCAAATAGAAATGGAATGAGGCTTATCATACACGATTAGCTTTTAAATTTGAATAAGAAACTTTGGTGCAAGTGCGCCACAGCATACATAGTCTCCTCACACTTTGAGACCAAGTTGGTCAAGTACTGCACGTTTCCAGGGGCATTTCCTTCTGCGCACGTCTGTATAACGCAGCTGTTACAGAAGTACTTTGTGCGTTTAAACTGCATAACATTTATTATCTTTTTAATTATTATTTATTTAGGATGGAAAACAAGCATGTGGCCCGCCTGATGGTTAGGAGCCACTATGCCCTGTAGACTCTTGCGATACAAAAAATATCCCTGGAACCGTTGCCTGTCCCGACTCAAAGCGCTACTCCATGGTACCTTACTCACTGACAGAAAAACAACACTGCCAAACGTGTTATTAGTCTTGTTTCACTGTGGTCTTCTATAAGATGGAGGTTACTCCAATTCGAGTGAAAATCCAATATGCCGCACCCCAGTGTTGCCATGTTTACCGATTTTACAGGAGATCTCCGGTTTTTCTCAAATTTCTCCTGTTCTATTTTTCTCCATGAATCTACTGAAAACATGCTTTGAGGGGTGGCAGAAGCCACAGAAATACATTCGTTGTAAGCCTATATCTTGCTTTGTTTAACCAATTCTAGGGGGGAGTGTATCTACTGTTTTTAAGCTATTGCATAGATTTTATCGCTGTGTTTTAGCGCGGCGACCGAATCAAGAAATTCTATAACGAGAATAACCAGACAACAGTGCATATGAACACAATTTTCGCCTTTCCAGTATCGTTCGAAACGGCCTAGTGTGTTAAATTTTTGCCACGGGACCAACGTTCGACGCATCACCGCGGTCGTCGGTTCTAATCCCGCATTCGTATTTCTTGTTATATATTTTTTTCCTTTTTTAAATATTTGTTTTAGACCCCAGCACCTGTTATTGTTTTTGCCTCCCTTTTATTTAGACTTTATAATTATAATTTAAATTTTTGGATTAAAAATGGTAAACTGTAGAGCTTGTGGAAGTTTTTTGACGCCGGGCAATGCTGTTGTTTGCTGTGCTTGCCCAATAAAATATCATAAGGCTTGCCTCACCATCTATTAATATCAAAGAAAAAATGGTTGCCTGTAAAGTCGGTTTTACGGGCGAAGATTTTACGTGACAACGTCTTTTTCTCGGTAGAATATTTATTGATATGAATATTAATGTATCTTGAGATTTAGGTGGAAAATAATACGACTGTTTGATTTCGTGACTATATTTCGACTACAGGACGTTTAGAGAATACACACACATATTCGAGGCGTACCCTCGTATTATATATAAATAATAACATACCCACTATACTACAGTCCCTCCCTCTAAAATGTTACAATACTGAGATAATAGATTAAGTATACAAAGAAAAACATGGGTACACAATATATTATTCACATAATATTAAAATAAAAATTAAACATTATAATAAAGATCAAAACAAAAAAAAACAAAAATAGTATAAACATTCAAATTTTATATCTAGGTAGCTTATCTAATCTACACTTCCTTATCGGTCGGGAGTGGGCCGGGGGCGGGGTGGCGTAGCATGGTGATGCACCAGGTGCGAGAGCGGGAGGTCCACTAGCTGACGGTGTTTGTTTTGATTCGGTATTTACAACTGTATCTTCGATATTAAGATCTGGTTTTGCTGCAACTACAGAGCTCGGATCTTGAGGAAGAGATGGTGGTTCCACCGCTGGTACCGGTAACTCAACCTCTGGGGTTGAACTCTCCACCGAGGAAGGAGCAACTAACGAACTACGCACGGATCTCCGTCTTAACTGGTCGACATGCCTATGTGCATCCCTACCTACTGCATCTGTTACCCTATAATCTGTCGTACCAAGTCGGTCTACCACTTTGCCTGGTAACCATTTGTTGGTACCCTGATATTGTCGCACCCACACTTCTTCGCCCGGCTTAAACAAACGGTCTCCACCTTTATTTACATATGTCTGAGAAGTAGGACTCTTTTTATTATCCCTATTCGGCCGTAGTAGATCTAGTTTAGTACGTAAACTCCTACCTAACATCAGTGCCGCTGGACTTTCTTTTGTTGTACAATGTTCCGTGTTCCTATAGTGTAACAAAAATTTATTTAAAAATGATTGTACATCCTTCTTTTGTCTAATTGCTTTACGAATCGCCTTTTTAACCGTTCGCACTGCATTTTCAGCCGCTCCGTTCGAAGCTGGGTGATACGGCGCCGAAAATAAATGTTCAATGCCATTGCTATTAACAAATTTAGAAAAATCACTGCTCGAAAAAGGAGGACCATTGTCGGTCACTAATTGTCTTGGGAGACCCCATCTCGAAAAGGCATCCTCTAGTTTGCTAATAGAATATTTAGCTGCCGTACTCGGAACAGGATAAACTTCTATCCAATTTGTTCTAGCATCAACTAATATTAAATACAATTTATCCTGAAATGGCCCTAAAAAGTCCAAATGAATCCGGGACCACGGCTTGGCCGGCCACGGCCACTGCGCCAGCGAGTGACGTCGCGGCGCATCCGCCTCCGCTGCGCACACTTCGCAGCTGGAGCACATCGATTCCACGGCTTCGTCGAGGCCGGGCCACCACACGTAGCTCCGGGCCATAGATTTAGTTTTACTCATGCCCATGTGCGCCGCATGTAGCTCCTTCAAAACGCGATCCCTACACCGTTCAGGTATAATCACTCGATAACCCCACATAACGCAACCCAGTTCCTCATACAATTCTTTTCTTCTATTAAAGTACGGTTGTAACTCTTTAATTTCATTACTTTCAGGCCAGCCTTCCCGAAGATACAACAATATTCTGCTTAAAAATGGATCGTGTGAAGTTTGTTGTTTAATAACATTATAATCTAATAACAATTCATTCTGTGCAGAATGTAAATACGTTTGCTCTGGCGGCTCGAGTGACAAGTCCTTACTCCTATCCCCACTAACGTCGACCGGCAACCGCGATAACCCGTCCGCTGCGTTTTGTTTCGTGTTTACGTATTCTATATCATAAGTATAGGCAGACATTATAATCGCCCATCGCTGCATACGACTGGCGGCCATCGTAGGTATCCCATGTTTAGATCCGAAAATGCTAACTAAGGGCTTATGATCCGTCTTAAGCGTAAACCGCCTGCCATACAAATATTGATGTAACTTTTGTAAGCAAAACACAATCGCGAGCGCCTCCCTATCAATTTGTGAATAATGTTTCTCTGCCGCTGTGAGCGCGCGCGACACGTAAACGACCGGCCGCTCCGCGACCCCCTCTCCCGCCGCCCGCGCCGCCACCGGCTGAGTGAGCACCCCGCCTATGGGTGCGGCCAGAGTGCACTCAGACTCAGAGTCAGATTCAGATTCCGAAAACAAGCGCGAGAAAAAGCAAGCAACCTGCTTAGACTACACTGTTTATTTCTCGCGCCTGCCCTCGAAATCCGAATCCGAGTCCGAATCTGAGTGCACTCTGGCCGCACCCTATGCCTTTAGCACTAGCGTCGCAGGTCAGCGTCAAGGGTTTTTGAGGATCATAATGCACTAGCACCTCCGCACTTGTTAAAATATTTTTTATGTTTATGAACGCTTCCTCACATTTCCGTGTCCAGTTCCACGTTGCGCCTTTTTTTAATAATTCATAAAGAGGATACAGTATCGCGCTTATATTTCTAACAAACTTTGCATAAAAATTTACTAAACCTAAAAACGACCTTAATTGAGAAACATCCTCCGGCCTTGTAATTTTAGTAATAGCGTCTATTTTGTCACTATCCACCGTAACTCCACGGCTGGATATGATATAACCTAAATATTTAACTTGCTCCACCAAAAATGAGCACTTACTTTTCTTTAGTTTTATGCCGTGATTTTGCAATCTTTTAAAAACTTGTTCCAAAGTAGTTAAATGTTCCAATACACCCCCTTTTGTTCCTATTATAATATCATCTAAAAATATTTCTACCCCTGATATATCACCGAGTAACTTACACATTATTCTTTGAAAAATGCCCGGACTGGAAGCTAGGCCGTAAACCAACCTATTGTATTTAAACAAACCTCGGTGTGTATTAATTACTGTAAAATCTTTACTGTTATCTAATTCAATCTGATTATACGCCTGAGAAAGGTCAATTTTCGAAAATAGCTGGGCACCGTTGAGTCTCACTAACAAATCGTCGATTTTAGGTAAGGGATATCTGTCGACCAGTAAGACCGGATTAACGGTTATTTTGTAATCCGCGCAAATACGTAACCCGCCATCTGCTTTACGTACCGGCACCAACGGCGTCGCCCAGTCCGAGCTATCGACGGGCGCAATAATACCATCCCGCAGCATCGCATCTAGCTCCGCGTCCACCTGCCCTTTGAGTGCGTAGGGCAGCGGCCGCGCGCGGCAAAACACCGGCGTCGCCCCTTCCCGCACTCGCAACTGAGCCTTGCCGCCCGTGAACCGACCCAGCCCGCCGCTAAACAACCGCTCATATCTGCCGATCAACACGTTTAAATTATCAGTATACGCACATTTTTTTCCTAACACCATATTGTTAAAATTATTGTTCAGAAATGGAATTTTAATTTTTAACTCTGATAGCCACTGCCTTCCTAATAAGGCAGTGGTTCCCCCATCGATTACAAACAATTCTAAACATTTCGCTATTCTTTTGTATGTTACCTTTGGAAAAATAACACCTAACGGTCTAACAGTACTACCGTTATAAAATTTAAAAATCACATTACTCTTTACAATATGCATGTTTTTAAAATACTTTTCATACATTTGTTTGCTTATACAAGAAACAGCAGAGCCTGTATCTACCTCCATCTTTAATGAAATTCCGTTAACATCAATTAATAAACTTACTGGTTTATAACTGTTTAAACTCAGCTGATGAAACTCCTCTTCCACTTCCTCGGAAAACGGTTCCTCATCCGAACCTTCGATGACGCTGGATGACTGCACATTATTGAGCCGGCGTTGGCCTCCACCGCGGTTACCCTCAGCTCGAGTTATCGGACACACCCGCCGTAAATGACCTCTCCTCTTGCACTTGCTGCACACAAATGTCTTGTATCGACATCTTTCCGTATCGTGTCCTGCAATCCCACAGGCTTCGCAGTCTCCGGACTTTAACGCCGACCGCTGTAGCCCGCGTTCCTTCCGCGTTCTTATTTTGTGGACTTCCTCCAGCGTGCCACTCTTGCCTGCCGCAGCTGACATGTCCACAACCCCAGCATCCCGTTCCGCTGCTTCAAGAGCGCAAGCCAATTTCATGGCACCGTTAAATTTCAAATCGTCTTCCGCAAATAGGCGTTGCCGGATGACGTCACTGAGTACCCCACAAACCAACTGATCGCGCAGATTATCTTCCAAGCTGATCCCAAATTCACAATACTTGGATAGTTTCTTCAACTCTGCCAAATAATGTGCGATTGTTTCGCCCGCCTGTTGTCGCCTCTGCCGAAAACGATAGCGCTCCGCCATCACCGACGGTCGAGGTTGCAGATGTTCACGCAGAAGTACCACCACCGCTTCGTACGTTAGCTCCGACGGCTTGGCAGGGCTGGCCAAGCTACTCAGTAATTCATATGTTTCGTCACCCACCGCTGTTATCAACGTAGGCAGCCACAAGTCTTTTTCCACCTTATTCACCTTGAAGTACATCTCCAAACGTTCGATATACATCGACCAGTTGCCGGAATGCACGTCAAAATCATTAATTCTACCGAAAGACATCGTTAAATAACTTAATTTTAATCCTCGTCGCCACTAATGTATCTTGAGATTTAGGTGGAAAATAATACGACTGTTTGATTTCGTGACTATATTTCGACTACAGGACGTTTAGAGAATACACACACATATTCGAGGCGTACCCTCGTATTATATATAAATAATAACATACCCACTATACTACAAATATAATTAAATTGCACAATAGGAACAAGGAATTGAATGAAAATAAGAATTGCACAAATTTTAACTATAGAAATATATTTTGTTTACTAAAACATTGTACATGTAAACTTAAACTTAACACGAGAGACTCATCGTAACGTTACCGAGCGTTACACTTTTTCATAAGTGACTCCCAGCCGCAACCTAATTTAAGACGTTGTCACGTCAAAAAATATACTGCATAAATAAAATAATGAAATAATTATAATTGCATAAGTTGATAAATAATGCTATGCAATAGCTTTACCGCGGTAGTCCCCGAGTGCTACACGTATTTTTTTTCTTGTAGCTCTTTCCATACACCTACTGCATTTTTCTATAATGCCTCCCGATTTTTAAAAATTACACCTGGCAACACTGGCCGTACCCCGTAAAGAGGCGTGAGAAGTGTCGCGGTGTTAATAAGGCGGATCGTATAGCTTTTTGCCTTGCAAATAAAAAACGACGTTTGGACTTATTTACTCGAATTGGATGTAGCCTAGACCTTCTAAAAGATTGCTGTGATTTATTACTAATTTTGATAGTGTTGTCAATGTCAATCGAGATAACAAGCCATTTTTTTTAAAGCAAAAATATGCTTAAGTATTTAATCGCTCAGAAGAAATCAAATCTTTAAAGGCTAGAAATCTTTTGATCTTTTTAGACGCAGTCGGACTAGAGTTTTCATACAAAATTTGACAATGACATTTCGGACTCGCAAACGTTACGAATTCAATATTGGTTCGTGCTAAGAGTACAGTACCCCTTTTTTTTTTTTTTTGTGACGAGGGGAAATGCAGTTACGCACCATACCGTGACGCTGACTAGGCGCACGGCGTGTGTGGGACTCGCCGGCACGGGAAACAGTGCCGACCCTACTCAAGCAGGACCAGTGCGGAAGGCCACACTGATCCTACTCCACTAAAACCCCCCGGTACCCTCCTACGCCCATATGAGGGCGGTCTCGGGGCCGACGCACCTGCGTGCGCCACATCTCCGAGCACGCCCCCGGGCAGGCCCGGCCCAACGAGTGGACCGGGCGACGCGCCTCAGGGGGACTGCGCTAGGGTACTAGGCAGTCCCCAGACGTGGTGGCCTGTGCCGGAGCGGCACCTAGGACGCGCGGCTGGTCAGGCCGCGCCCAGACCACCTTAGGGCCGTCGAAGACCGGCAGTCACCGCTGCCTGCCTTCTTCGGCCCACCCGTCTACGCCGGAGAGGGGGGGCTAGAGCGTCCTCCTCCCGCTCCCTCTCCGCTGCCTCCTTCTGCGTCATCACCGATTCGCAGAAGGAGGCGGCAACCCTCCAGGCTCTCTCGCTACCAAGCATGACTCTTACCATACTTGGCAGCGTGAGGCCTCCTCCGCCGAGCGCCGCGATCAAATCGCGGCGCTCATTTCGCCAGGCCGGGCACACGATCAACGTGTGCTCGGCCGTGTCGTCGGGAGAGGCGCAGTGATGACACCGCGGTGTCTCCTCCCGACGGGCGACTCGGTGCAGGTAGTGACCGAAGCACCCATGTCCGGTCAGTACCTGCACCAGGCGGTAGGTGAGGGTGCCCCGCTGGCGCCCTACCCACTCCTCCAACACCGGACGAATCGCCTCGATCGTCCGGTGGCCAGCGGCTGGGTTGGCGAGTGCCTCCACCCATCGGCGCAGAGCCTCCCTCTGCGCCTCGGTGCGGACCCGTTCTATCTCCTCTAGAACGGGTCGCTCGCCCCGCTCTCTCGCCGCGACCCGGTGTTGATGCACCTGGGACAGTACCAGGGCATCAATCTCCCACGGGAGCGTGCCTGCTAGGACGCAGGCAGCCCCGTGGCTGACCGTGCGGTAAGCCCGCACGGCCCGGGTCGCTATGACCCTCTGCGGTCTTCGCAGGAGGGCCCTCGTGCGGGACGAGAGGCACTCCGCCCAGACCGGGGCCCCGTACAGCGCCATCGACTTTATCACGGAGTGATAAAGCCGACGGCACTTCGCCTTCGGCCCCCCCACATTGGGGAGGAGGCGACCGAGTCCGGCTGCGACGCCGCACAGCCGGGGAGCGAGGAGCCTGAAGTGCTCCTCCCAGCTCCATCGGGGGTCTAGGGTCAGGCCGAGATACTTGAGATGCGTCTCGACCGGAACCCACACCCCCTCTACCCGGGCACGGAGCCCCGGCGGGGTCCTGCATCTGGGACCGTGGAAGGCCATGGCCCTCGTCTTTTCGAGGGCCACTTCCAGTCCCAGGAGGCGGATGCGTCGGACGACCATGGAGGTGCCGACCGACGCAAGGTGGACCGCCTCCTCCCACCCCCTCGCTCTCGCCGCTACAAGGGTGTCGTCCGCAAAGCAGACGACGTCCATGCGCGGCAGGAGCTCACCCCGCAGGACCCAGTTGTACCCCAGGTTCCATAGGAGGGGACCTAATACGGAACCCTGGGGTACGCCTGCCTTCACTGGCCACGACTGGACGCGGCCCTCCGCATCCTCGTACAGGACTGACCTGTCTCGCAGGTAGTCCCGGACGAGGGTGCGGAGGTAGAGTGGCACTCGGTGGAACTCGAGCGCCGCCTCTATGCACTCGTGGGGGATGGTGTTGAACGCGTTCGCGATGTCCAAGGACACCGCGATCACCACCTCCCCCCGAGCTGTGGCCGTCTCAGTCCACCTCTTTAGACGGCCAACCGCGTCCATCGTGGACCGGCCGGTTCGGAACCCGTACTGGCATTCCGCCAGGTCCGGCCCGTCACCCTCGATGTGCTCGATGATCCGGGAGGCGAGAATCTTCTCAAAAGCCTTCCCGGACTCATCGAGCAACACCACCGGCCGGTAGCCCGCTGGGGAGTCCGCCGGGCGGCCTTCCTTGCGGAGAAGGCAGAGCCGCCCCACTCTCCAGCGCCTGGGAAAGCGACCCGTCGCGATGCATGCATCCAGCACCGCACGGAATCGCTCTCGCAGGGGGCCCAAGGCAATAGCCATTACCTTGGCCGGGGCCCCGTCCGGCCCCGGAGCTTTATTGCGGCTCCGGAGCCGGTCCCTCACCGTGTCGAGTTCTGCATCAGACACGGGGGGGGCCAACAGCCCACGCCCCCAGAGCAGAACCGGGGGGCATCCTGGGGGGTTCGAAGGGCCCGGGGTCTGGGAAAAGTGTCACCAGCACCCTGCACAGCAGCGCGGGCTCCATATCGGACGTGGAGGGGGCCGCCGAAGCGAACTTCCCCCTCACCATCCGGTACGGCCTCCCCCAGGGGTCGCTGTCCAGGATGGCTAGGAAATCATCCCAGGCAGCGACCTTGGCCCTGCAGATGGCAATACGCAGGGCCGTGTGGGCCTCATTGTACGCCCGGCGGAGGACCTCCTCTTCGCCGGGCGCTCGTCTGGCACGCCTACGGCATCGTTGGTAGGCGCGCCTGGCCCCCATACTGGCGGTACGCAGGATCGTGAGCTCCTGCGTCCACCAGTATGCCTGCCCACTCCTCCGTGGGCCAACCCGCGCCCTCGGCATGGCGGCGCTGCAGACGACGTTGATGTCGTCCGCGAAAAGGTCCGCCATGCCGTCGGCATCCCCCGTGACGGCGTCAGGGACCAAGAGTACAGTACCCCTAGCATGAACCAATATTGAATTTGAACCAATATCGAACTCGAATAGTTTGCGAATGTAAATATAAATGTGTATTGATTTTTAGTTCTAGTTACGTCCGTTATGGCGCTGCTGTTCAAGTTTCCATACAAAATTTTACAATGACATTTTGCACTCGCAAACTATTCGAAATTGATATTGGTTCGTGCTAAGGGTACTGATCACTAGATGGAAACGCATTATTAACAACATTCCAAATTCAAATATTCTGACGAAATTAAGGGCAGTTTTTGAAAGCGGCAAGTGACATTCTTTTTGCACAATCTTTTTGTCTTGCACGCCACGCCATAAATGAGCACAATATCAGCGAGAAAGGGATGATCAAAGGATACCTAACGCATTAACCACGGCGCCATCCAGCTCTACTGAAATCACATTTTATTATAAATGCATATTACTCACAGAACCACACCTAGACGATGCCACAATTGGCATTGGTTGGGCTAAGATCTTGACCAGAAACTGACGCCTTTCACAACTTTTGTGGTCAAGACGATGGCGCCGTATTGATAACAAGATCTAAAAGGTATCCTTTTACGCATCCGCATTTGAGTGATGTGAACAAAACACGGTGTAACTAGTCTAAGCTTATTCCACGTTTATTAATAAAGGAGAAAGAGGTTTTGAAAGCGGCAAGTGACATTCTTTTTGCACAAACTTTTTGTCTTGCACGCCACGCCATAAATGAGCACAATTTCAGCGAGAAAGGGATGATTAATTGAGTCTCATTAACTTCCCTAGACATTTATGTAGTTATATGATGTAAGGACAGATGAAAAGAAATGCTTTTACTTTTACCGTCTAAGTACTATGGCGAGCTTATAAACATAGGTAGTATAATTACTGTAAGACCATTATTAACGGCATTGGTGTAAGCCGGTATTATTTATTCAGTGTTTTGTCTCTTCAACCGAATTACAAATGCCACTTGAGTGATGCGAAGATAACGTTGCGTAACTACATATTAGTATGTGTTTTATTAATAAGAGCGCAATGGTATAATGATTTGATTCAAGAAAAAAAAAAAATTACGTCAGGTGTTGGGGCATCTGCTAGTTTTGCACAGACTTGGCCGGTAAGACTTTTCATCATTTCATATTTATTAAAAAAATCAATGTATAACTAACATCCCAGCCCAGAATCGAACTACCGATCACTTGCTGTTTACAAAAAGAAAAGATATTCCTTATTTTCATAGTAAATACTTAATTTCCTCTTCCTGTAAAATCAGTTATTAATGAAATGTAAAATTATGATGCACCGAGGCGAACTTTCTTGCGTTCTTTCCTTTTCATTCTCCTCACTATGTTAAGGAAAATCTGCAGTCAAAAAAACAGCAGATACGAGTCTCTGTGAAAGTGCTAGCATTACATAGAGTGACAAAAATACGGATATCTTGGTACATACTGACGCTTTTTCGTTTCATCTAGTCTTAAGTCACAAATTAAGAAGCTATCACTTCATAATCAATATGAAGAGTCTAAAAATATCCCTCTAAAAATACCTCTAAAGATCTATCAATATTTCTATGAAGGTGCACAACTGGCAAGAGAAGATTTCCTGACATTTACCTTCTTTTGGTGTTATTCAATCCTGTTATATTCTAGGCAATGAGGTGGTGGACAATGCTGCCAAGTTGGGAATTTTTGAGGGTTTACCTATAAACTATCCGCCTTTCTTCACGGGCATCAAATTAGATATTAAAAAAAGAACTACACAATAAGTGGAAGGAACATTTTAATGAGAGATCCGAAGAGAAAGGCATATGATACTAAACAATCCAGGCTGAATCACCTAAGATTCCTTGGTTTGTAGGAACATTAATGAGCAGACAGTTAGTAGTTATCAATATGAAATTGCGTTCCGAACACAAACCACTCAATGCGTTTTGTCATATGATAAAAAAACTATAGACGCCCCTAATTGTACTACTAGTGGTCTTAGAGTGGATACATACTACGCCATAGTGGAGTGTGTGCGGATAAAAGCCGAACGCAAATTATTTAAACTGGAAGCCAAAGGGAACCTTAGAGATGTGGGATTATGCAATATTATTTTATCTCAACAAACATCAAAAGTAGCAATTAAGCTGTATAAATTATAAAATTGTTTAGGATAAGTAATGTATAACTAATAGTTTACTGCAAACACTATAGGCTGACATAGACACCCAGTGACTAAAGCCTTTAAATAAAGATGAAAAAAAATCATTCCAATCAAGTCGATTTGATTTTGTAAATAATCGAGTTCGTTTATTTATTAGAAATGGACCTGACGAGCTGGATGACAGTGACCGTGAAATCAAAAATAAACCGTCTAGACTCAGCCGATATTATGTTACCGTTGTGATCACGTCTGTATATCACGTCAAATAAGCAACAAAATTAGTCAATCACAATTTATATTCATTTTGTTAAGTGTGAATTTTGTCCGGGGGTTTGTGTGTAAATCTTTTTCAATAGCATAACAGCTTTCATTATTTTTTGTTTAGACTAATGCATTCGCGTGAGACTGACAAAGTTAGCATTGTTGTAGCAACACTTAGCTATCTCTCAGCAGCGATCCTCGCAATTGGACTCCATACTTAATATCAGGTGGACTAGAGTACTTTACCTGCAAAGTTTTTCTCACATGAGACCTTTTTTTTGTCTGGGAAATGCCTTACGCATCCTTCAACCACTGGGGGAACGAGAAGAAGGTTTATGGGACTCCTCCCTGCTTATTACAGTCAGCCCTTGGGCCGGGTGAAGTGAGCAGGGCCCTACCTTACGCCCTGAACAGAGGCACTAAAAACCGGACAATACTCCTGCACCGGTACACTCGGCGTACATACTGAGAACCGCAGTCCCCCCAATGTACGCCGGGAATGCGACAGTCTTACACGAGGCCTGGGCCTAGTATCAAGTATACCGAATTGCTATGAATAGAAGATTATTAACCAAGGGGATAAAGCAGTGTCTTCTGTCGCGGGTGACGATTTAAATCACGAGCGTAACGAAGGACTCGAGATTTACTCCCGAGCGTAACGAGGGTGTCAAAAACTTAAATCACGAGCGAAGTGAGGGATTTAAGACGAGTCCTAAGTGTAGCGAGGGATTTAAGTTCACCCAAGACTAAGACAGCTTTATCACCGAGGAAAATACTCTACTTTTCGTACCATTTGCGAAAAAATTAACACAATAATAATATGAGATAAATTTTCGAACCTGGTACCTGTAGGGCAATTCTGTAAAACTATATTTCCCTTCCGAACTCTATAGCCCCAATTGTAGACATTAATTAAATACTCGCTAAATACCAAAATATTGCAATGATTATTGAAGCAGCCCAGTAATAGATATTTGATAATAGTCAACAATTCATTGCGTGTTTTGTTTGAGTTACCTATTTGTTACAGAATTATTATTGACGTGCAAGACAATTTAAATTTTCTTAAGATAAAAAAATCTAGAGGTAATTTAGCGAATGAAGTAACATTATTTATAAGCGAAATAAAAAGCAACGGACATGGCACTATTTTAACATATTTTTCCGATTCAATGGAAGAAAAATGAAAATATTAAAAGACATTACGCTTAATTTCCGAATGCGCATGTATCGCACGATCTTTTACGACAATCGTAAATAGCTATTCTTTTTTGGGGAAAAACACCCATTCCCAATATTATTGGATTTTACTGCCTCCAGTGGTCGTTTTAATCACCGAAACTGCTGTTTGGTGTAATGATAAACTACAGTAAACTCAATGGCAGTATCATATTCCAGATTACTTTCCTTGGAATTTTACTCTTTAGTTATTTTTTTATGGGAAACAACTATTGTTGTATGAATGAGAGAGAGGCTGTTTAGGCGCCTCTCCCACCGCATACGATGAATGAGAAGCGAGTAGAGCTAAAATCTAGAAATGAGTTGACAAGCACCGGGAAGGGAGTGTGTAGTTCTGACAGTTATATCGCTGGACTATAAGCGAGTGTACTAATATATTGGGTGATCACTCGCGCCTGTCACTCTTATCGCTGAGTGAGCATCGCTAAGCGATTTTTTTTTATATATACAGGTTGTTACAAAAATACAAATAAAGCTTGAAGGGCGTTGAACTACATCATATAAGGAGTCTTCTCTAATTTTCTTAAAATGTTTGCATGAAGTTTTAACGTTTTATAAAAATAGTTATTTTTATTGATTCTCGAACTAGTGACGTGGCTTAAAATGATCAATATCATGATTCCATTATTAGACACTAACATCCGCCACTACAGAATTTTTAACAAGAAAAACAAAACTGCTAAAGTGACTCTTCCCGATCCCGCCAAAAAGTGGAATGTTACTTTTTTGCTGTGTTATTTTCCTATTGGTTCGGATGTTTTTTTTTCTCGTATGTTGTTCAAAATCTTGTATATCCCGTCTCGTTGCTTGTGTGAAAATAAATGTATTTTCTTTCTTTCTTTCTTTTAAGTATGTATGAACTGTAATTAAATCTCCTTGGCTCTACCATTTGTATCTGGCTGGTTTTGGCATCATTAAAAGTTTCAATTTTAAAGGAGGTAATTCCAAATTCAAGTTAGTAAAATGTGTGATTTTCATTTGTTTTTCTTACTGTCCAGGTGAGCGAATCTAATGAAGAAATTCGATACATTTCAAAATTACTACAAAAAAAGCAAAAATGCAACGGCAGCCACAAAAAAGTGTGATGTTATGAACCTAGTGCGGTGTTTGTGGGAGCAGCACTTTGGTTTAGCGTTTTCAATCCGGAAATTTTGATGTTCTTTAACAACAAAACTTCCGATTTACGTGCATGTTTTCTTTATGCACGTCGCTCTGGTCGTCCTGTTAAGGATAAAATGGAAGCCATTTTTGATCGGCATATCAGTAGAACCGCCGAAGAACTAGGAATTGACTACAAAGCAGTTCTGGGGCATTTGAAAAAGCTGGGTACTCAAAAAATCTCGATATTTTGGTGCCTCACGAGCTCACTGAAAGAAACCTAATGAACCATAAAATATATCTATTGTACGGTTCTTTGTGCGAAAATAGCCGATAGTCACTTCCTCGCCACCGGTGGGACAACTGCCTTCTTATGGTAGACTAGCGGCCCGCCCTCGCTTCGCTTCGGTGTAGAGCTGAAGTGTAGACTACAGTTTTTGTTCTCTGGCTTGTATTATACACAATGACATTCATCTATGATTCTTCTTATACCTGCATGCAAAGGCTCAGCCCGATCGGTTTAAAATTGACAAAGTTTCATACAAACTTTCATTCCCTATTTTATCCCCTTGGGGGTAGAATTGATCAAAATCCTTTGTTAGCGGATGCCTACGTCATAACATCTACCTGCATGCTAAATTCCAACCCGATCCGTCCAGTGGTTTGGGCTGTGCTTTGATAGATCACTATGTCAGTCAGCCATCTTTGAGTTTTATATATATAGATAACGATGACATTCCTTCAGCAATTGCCTTCGTTTATATGTCAGTAACCTTTATTCACGCTGTCGCGCTTATTAGTGCTGAATGATTATTTTTAATTATTAAATTTATTTTTTCCTACCAATTGTCAAAGGTTAAAGACTTTTTGATAAGAAATTTTCTTCCTTTTATACACATGTTTTTAATATTTATTATTGTTGCTAAAGTCTTTGTACGGGTAACAAAGTTTCGTTGTCAACTTTTTGGGAAGTAGAACCGTATAATATCATTTGCCTTCATAATTAGTTGTAGAAAATGAATGTTAATTATTAAAACTGAATCTACAACATTGACGAAATAGTAATAGGTAACTATTAATCTTCTTTAATATAGCTTACATCCCAAATTAAAGTCGCTTTATTATTTTATTGCAAATTATTACTTTTGTGCGGTACGAAGTTAGCCGAGTCACCTAGTTCCCTCATATAATATAATCAATACACACTTTTCTTGTGCCCACTAATAATAGTTCGGTCAGCATTTCCGTGGCACATTGAAGACGATTTATTCGAAAACTTGTTTAACAAAGCCCATTTGATTTTCATTATTTCCCGATTTCGGGATTCCGTCCGGCCCCACCACTGTTCTGTTTATAGTCCGTTGAAATTCAATCGACCATTGTACTATTTGTAATTAAAGGGAATTTAGTTTCGTGTCCTTGTTAACGTATTGTGTTTACTGGATGCTTTTATAAATAATAATAGCATTTAGTAAAGCGTTTGAGAGAAATCAGAATAACTAAACTAAAAAAGAATTGGAGTAAAATAACACAAACTTAAAAACTATATAGCTTAACCTACTAATCTACTTAAATAAATAATTTACAAAATAAAATATATATCACCCCCAGCGCCGCCATCAGAAATGGTGCCCAATAGGCTGACAGCATTGCCGCGTTGGACGGCAAGGCTGATCTGTTGACCAAGATAGCTGCCAGCCTTTTGATCACCAGTCGCTTCGGAGAGCCTCTTTGACAATTCCTTAAAAAGGGAACGAGCGCTTTTTATTATGGTCTACGATGGAGCGCGCTTACCTAATAAAAACCGGTTCACTCTTGCTTTGAAGACCGCTAGATTGTAGCGCTCGGGGAACAAGGGCTCAGGCAAGGAATTCCACAGTTTGGCAGTCCGCACGATGAAGCTAGACGCGAATTGCTTAGTGCGAGTCTTTGGAACTGCCACCGTGAATCGATGTCGCCTTGCCGTTTCCCTGCTCGTCCGGTAGTAGAAAGGGGTGGGACGAATTAGCTCATGTAATTCCTCTGCGCACTCACCGAAATGCAACCGATAGAACACCGAAAGACGTGCAACTTTGCGTCGGTGTTCCAGGCTTTGTAACTTTGCCCGGCAAAGCGCGTCATTTCCAATGAGCTTTATCGCTCGTTTCTCAATTGCCTCCAACGCCTCAAGTTGGTACTTAGCCGATCCATCCCAGAGGTGCGAACATACTCCATGCACGACCGAACTTGTGCTTGATATAATGTAAGCAACTGTTCCGGCTTGAAGTATCGTCGCACCTTCGAGAGGATACCCAACTTCTTGGCTGCTAATTGGGCCTTGGACTCAATGTATGAGGCAAAGTTGAGGGTTGGTGACAATGTAATACCGAGTAGCTCGAGATGGTCGCTGATCGGTACGGTTACATCCCGGAAAGTAGGGGCCAGATCAAATGGCCTCTTTTTTGCGGTGAAAAGACACGCCTGGGTTTTAGCAGCATTGAACCCAACTAAATTGGCATCGCCCCAATCGGAGACCGCCAAAAGAGAAAGGTTCAAGCGCTCGACCATGGCCTCCCTATGGGACTGGATTTCTGTCTCACTGGCTCGCGCGGTGGATATATAGCTCTCTACAACTGTGCTGTCGTCTGCATACCCAAAGATACCGGGTCTTAGCAGATCGTTAATGTGCAGCAGAAACAGCGTTGCAGAGAGTACCGACCCCTGGGGGACACCGGCATTGATAGCCCAAAGATCCGAGGAGCAACCATCCACTACAACTCGAATAGACCTATCCCTCAGAAAGTCTGAAATCCATAAACCCCATGGGCCCATAGTCTCAACACCAAACGGCATAAATATGTAGTTCTCATTGAGAACTGAATATTTGCGCCGCTTGGAGCATGCGGCAGAGGCCGCCGCCGCGCCTGCAGCTAGGGAGGTACTACCTGTATGGCACGGAGCAAGCGTATCCACGCAAGTTGCGTCCTATACAAGAGGACGACCCTGCTTGTAAGGAATACAATAATTTGTAAAAATTTGGTGTCTTTTATATTATACTCATTATGTAACAAATTTAACATAATTATCTGTTTATTATACTTTTATTTGAGCATTTAACTGCTAGATGTTTAAATCTATAGATTGATGAATTGAACGATGGCGCTGCCTTGCAAGCTAAGATGTATAGAAAATTCGACACATTCATCGTTTATTAAAGTCGTGTTATCAAAAATTGGTCAGTACATCCGCCCGGAGAACGCAGGGTCTGGGTTTCGAGCCCGTCTGCTGCCTGAAGAGCGCGAATTTTTTCTAGCAAAATTTTCTTTGTGATTACCTGTGTTTTTTATGTCATTGTATAAATTTAGACAGTTAATCGGTGTCGTGCGAGGCGGGTCGTTACGTTCCCTAAAATATGGTTGAGCGAAGCGATGGCTGGTTCATGCGTCATGCTCGTGAACGGGTGCTGCCCGCGGAGATGAATCTGCCCTAACTACTTTGATATTTAAGATGTAAATGTTTAATTACGCCTATTGTAAATAACTCTATTTGTATTTATACTGTGTGACACAGCAATCAAAATGCAGGTGATCAATTAATGTATAATTAAATCGATGATGATAATTTATTATGTAATGAAAGGTGACTTCATGAATCATCTCTGAAATCATTTTTCAACTTGATGACTCTGTAAATGATAAAACAGGGAGAGAAAAACAGCCCTTGCGGAGTTTCTTGCCGGTTCTTCTTAGTACAAGGTCTCCCGCCGTAGATTTATGAACCGATGGCGTAGCTTCTAGACATTCATATGTGCTTGTAGTAGCCTAAACTGAATAAATGATTTTGATTATGGTTATTATGACTATGATTAATATATCAAGGCTCATTTTGCAGATCAGTGGATATTGTATTAACATTATCCTCAACAACGCCACAGGTAATGCAATTTCGTCATATCTGTAGTTAATGAGATTCTGAAGTAATTATTATCCAGTTGCTACTAGTATTATACACAAATGCACTAGTTGATTGCAATTATCGTATCAAAGGTACGAATATCAACCGTAATTTCAATCAATGGACATAAGTAGAATACAGTAATGTGATTCAGTGCTTGTATTGAGCAAATTACTAGGATATTGGAACGAAGTTCTTTTTCGAACGGTATGGTGGATGGGAGATAAGTGACAATTTACAGCACAACCTAGCGAGGCAGCTAGCTAGACAGCTGGGCGGGTAAGTTGATGGGCGTCTCGAGGTGAATGACCACAGTGGACTTGGTTGAAAGTTATCTTTCGTGGCTCATGGATCAGGAGCGTGTGCGATGGAGGGGGATTGGTAGCGACGGAATGGGAGGGCATCCGCTGTGGGCCCATTCCTCACTGAGCCCTTTCCGCACTGGGACTATTCAGCACAGGGCCCATTCCACACTGGGCCTATTCCGCGCTGGGACCATACCGCACTTAGCCCATTTTGCACATTTTCTTCAGAGCCAATTCGCGAGAGGAGCCGATGTGGCAGAAGAAGGTGCCACTCCAGCCGTCCTGATCTTGCCGGCCTTATATCCTTAGGGCACTTTTTAACGAGACGATTTCTACCTGGACTCTACCCAGGTGGGTGCCGGCTAAGCTAGTTCACGAGCACGGTTTGTATCGAACCCAAACCGTCGCTGTCGCCGATATCGTTAACAAGCCTTCATAGTCCCATATTTAACTGACAACCAGTCGCAGTCACAATTTGAAATCGTGCCAAGACCCGGGTAGAAATCTCATTTGCAAGCGCCCTTACATACCAACAGAAACTTTAAGTAAATATTACATATTTATTATTGTAGATATAAATAAAACTATCGTTACAGCACTATCAGGTCAGAAATTGATTTTGTAATTGATAACGAAAAAGCACAAAATCATAAGTACATGGAATCCTGTAAACAACATTCTCCTGTTTTGGAATACCTGTAAAGATTTGAATGTTTTCAATGTATTTAAGTACGAGCTTTGTAATATGTCATAAAAGATTTGGCTTTTCCCGTTATGTTGTTTGCAGAGCAGTTTAGAAAACGATTCTCGAAAAACGGGGCAATAACCATTCAACTACAAGTATCGAAAGTAGCGCAAGCAGTTTTGAATGTAAAAGTGGAATGTAAACTACAGATTAAGGTAAGGTTAAGGTATATTTTTTGTATCTCAGAAAGAATGTCAAAGACTCTTCAGATGATGCGTTCACAAAATGATATCAGTGAAAAGTAATTGCCTTTTTTTGAGTGTATATGCTGTTGGTCGCATATGACCTTTACAGCGTCACTGAGTTTGGGGACGGCGAGATCCTAAGGGGACCTCAAGCCGAGAATTTACGAGTGCCTCTAGAGATATTCCAGTTAGATGGCATCTCCCCCCCGGAAGAATCTCCTACCCGTCTGGAGCTTCTAGACCACTCGAACCTGAGAGGGTAAGAAATTGCTAACCAAACGCCAGGTATTTAGGTTAGTCAAAACTTCAGTTTCCTTAGTTAAGAGACTGGGGTTTATTTTCACCTGATTTCAAGTGTAATTGGAGCCCAGTAACGAAGATAGATGAAGATGAAGGTGTTCCACTCCATCCATCCTCACCTTGCCGGCCTGAGCCCAACCTCTACCCCGCGGAACCCTGGAACAACTGGATTACTTAATATATAATAGCCACTGGTCTGCGTAGCCCTCCACTTTGTGTTTCATGACCGGAAAATAAAAAAATCCGACAGATTTTCCTCTTATTATTAAATAAAGGCTATGTACAGTAGAACTGTACATCCAGCCTTTATTTAATATAATCCTGAATTGTTTCTAAAACTTATCTTTATTTAATGTGTAAATTAAAAACAATTACTAAACATGATAAAAGCGCAAAATATGAAAATAGTTTTCTCAACTAGTGGCAGAAATCATCCACTTACACAGACGAGGGGATAAGAATGATGACACGGTACAGGAAACGAAATTTTAATATGACCGTTAGTTAGATTATCAAAAAAGGAAAAAACATGTGTCCATTATTTTAAACGTCAAAGTTTAAGAGTGGCGGCTCGTGAAGTTAATTCTACGTAAAAATTGTACAAAGTCGTGACGTCCCGCGATATTTCAAATCAATATAACTCTTCAATTCTATAATTATGTGAAAAAAGAAAAAAATTCGTGACCAATACTTCTTGATAATCTACCTGACAGCCGAAGAAATAAAAGTATGTCATCATCCCTATTCTAAGTAAAGCATTATGATTAATAAGAATCCCGAAAACTGCTCACACCATCGAAAGCAATCTCCCATGGCAGCCGACCACAAAAAAATAATTGACACACATAAAAACTTACCCCGGGGCATTGTCCCGGGTAAATTGACAACGAGGGACGAAAAATCCGACCCTAATATTAATACAGGCTCCTAAAATTCGACGCGCACGTTAACAGTACTGGAACGGGCTCCCTCGGTTTTCTATTAAAAATCATAAAACGGAGCCTTCCCTTCTGTGAGATAGAACTGGTGTTGTGTTATAAAACCTTATTTTTATTCATGAAGTACGGTATCGGATATATAACATATTTAGGATGCCGATTGAAAATTATGGGGGTCTCTCTCCACTTGAAACGGGGGAAAACTGAGTTTCTGGCAAAAATGAGGCTTATACATTAAACATGAACCGCGATAAGGAGGTATGTATCTCTCTCAATATCAATAAATATCTTGGATGGACTCATTTGCAGTATATTGTAAACAAAATTACGGGTGTTATGTGAATTCCGTTGAAGTCCTCAAGTTTTATGTAAAGTTTTTCTACGTGAAAACTTGTTTTCGTGTTATACCTTCTTATTCGTAGATAAACATTTATTATTGCATATATAACAGATATGTTAATTGATTTTGGATTAACAAAGACCAATCCTTAACACTTCAGTTTATTTATTTCGAAATATATCAAATGAACTTATATTAAACCTATAATGGTTTTAAATAAAGTAATGTATAAAATACCACTTTCGATCGGATAACGGAAAGAAATATCATTCGGTTTTAATATTTTTATTTTAAGCATTAAACTGCTTAATTATAAACAGAAACAAAAAAGATGTGAAATTTTGCCCCCAAAGTGTGATATCTATATTAATTAATTACTAGAGGTGCCCTGCTGTTTTGCGCGCTATAATTTGAGCATAAAGGTCCGTCCCTTAAATAAAAATATGTTGTCACTAATTTTTTATACAACTTTTAAAGGAGAATAATTCCGCTATACCTGATTTTTGTGTAACTTTACCCGTTTACGAAAATAGCTCTAAAATGGAATATATTTTCCCCGTTTTTGCAATATTTTTCATTGATGTCTCGCTGCTAATAGTCGTATCCTTATGTTATATAACCTATAACCATCCTCAATAAGTATACTATCCAACACAATATTTTTTTTTGACAAAATTTAAAATTTTTCGTATCGGACTAGTATTATTTTCTGAGATTGGCGCGTTCAACCAAACAAACAAAGAAAATCTTCAACTTTATAATATTAAGTATAAATTTAATGTTTACAGACTAATCATGTTAAAGCTCCCACAATCACCTCTGAATTAAACTAATTGAGTTTATTAGTGTAAAACAGCCGGTAATCATATTAATGCCGAAATAATTAAGTGAAGATTCAAACGATAAATCAACTTAAGAAATTTATGAGAACATCAATTTCATCGGAACATTGTCGGGCAGCCTAGCAGTACCTTCCTCAATCTTTCATCTACAGTAGATAATATTTTCAGTCATTTATATTATTATAACAAAGTTATTATTTTTATCAATATTTTTTTATAACAAGAACTTAGAACTAAACTGAATTGTTCGTGTGGAATTTCGAATACAAAAATCCCTAGGCGAACTTATGAGCATAAAAAGTAAGAAAATTTCTTAGTATTATATCATTTTTAAGCACAATTTAGTCGCATGTGAAATTTTGTATATTAGAAGTTTATTGTATATTAGAAGCCGTGAAGAAATTGTCAATTTTATTTATCTATTATTCAAACAAAATAAAAAACGTTTAACATACTTCACCACGTTTGTCGCCAATTTGCCAAAAGCATCCATAGAGCTAGGGCTCGGGACAGACAGAAAAAATGTAAGACGGAGACTGGGCGTAGACATACTCGTATATGGTTCTTTCGCGTGCTTTTCATACAAAATGTAAAGAAGCGTTGCTTCGCAAAACATATAGAATTGACAGGGCGTGAATTTCGATGGAAGAACCTAGTGATTAATCGAAGTATAGTTACAGTGACCATTTACCATAACATACCTACAGAATATTTAAAAATAAACTTTAGGTATCTATTGAATTCATTTAATTCAAAGTCTATTCCGTTTATTAACCGACGAAAAAACGAAGCAGGATATCAAATCGACGCGACGGGTATATATTTTTTTATGTATGATCACGCATATTTTTGTACAGAGACTCCAAACATTAATTTAAATAAAGATAAAAGGGTTTATTATTTTCTGCTTTTCAGTTTTTTCGGCGGTTAAATTTAAGTTTAAGCTGTTACAAGCACTTATGAATGTCTAGAAGCTACTCCATCGGTTCGTAAATCTACGGCGGGAGACCTTGTACTGAGAAGAACCGGCAAGAAACTCAGCAAGGGCTGTTTTTTTATGCTTGTTTTATTATTTACAGAGTTGTCAAGTTGAGAAATCACTTCAGAGATGATTCATGAAGTCAACTTTCATTTCAAGTTATTAATATAAGCCGTATTTCAGTCAAATAGTCATTCGTGTGTGTTCCAAACGCATGACAGTTTTTGTAAAGTTGCACTCACTAGTTCAAAATACATTGGATTAAAATTTTATTAATTGGCCGACCGTGGGTGACCAGAAAATTGGTTTCCCATACAAACTTCCACCCCATTTTCACACACCACTTTTGGGATAAAAAGTGTATTCTATGTCCTTTTCCCGGGACTTTGAGTATCGCTGTACCAAATTTTGCCTAATTGGTCTAGCGACTCAAGTGTGACGAGGTGACAGACACGTTTTCGCATTTATAATATTACTGGCGGCGGCCCGCGACTTCGCCCGCATTATCTTTAGATTTTTTAAGAATCTTATAGGAACCTAATATTTTTCCGGGATCAAAAGTATCGTTTGTCTCAATCCAGCGTACCAAATTTCAAATTTTAACTATATGCGTACCAAATTTCATCCAAATTCGTTCAGTAGCTTGTGCGTGATTGAGTAACAAGCAAACATACAAATTTTCACATTTATATTATTAGTAGTATAGGAATATGGAAGTATGTAAAATAAAAAGGAAATTGATGATTTAACTTAAGTTAAGATATTTATTTCCAAGATCTAGGGTTTATATTAAACAAAATTATGTCTTGTATTAAATAAAGTCTGTATGCCGTACCTTGTAACATTTAGCATGAAGTGAATATTGAAGGCAGATTTAAGATCCGAGAGGTGATAAGCATTCCAAACGAGCACTTTTGTACGTGGTAAAAAGGTCCAAAGTCATATGGTAAGTAGGAACTGGTAATATTTTGAGTGGCATATAGGAGTGTCATAAGAATCGTCCTCAAAGAGGTTCCCGTATATTATTGATATTACAACCCCTTCTACTTAACAATATTGCGAGTCCCTTCCCCTATAAAGGAAGCCGTAAGTGTTCATAGCGGTGGCAAAAGTCATACAATAAATATCATAGTATCAGGTTTATCGTAATAACAGCACCATCACAAAAGCTGCATAGACAGTTGAACTATTCACCCTATTTTCACAGCGATAAGGTCTACGAAATCAAAGAGTTTCAAAGTTAACGCATTTAGCAGAAAACATACTTGTATACGAAATATAACGACTAAACAGGCCCTTTATGTTAGAACGATTGTGTGAATTTGTAATTTTGCTCGGGCGTTAAATCTGTATAACAATGTTGAAGATTAACTCGCGACAAAGGTTGTTGTGATTTTGTTACGTTTGTTACTTTTATGATATCACAGAGATTTATTTCTATAGATATGTGCTTCACTTTAGAAACTGAACTATAAATTATTTCATCAACAGAATTTGCGGGAACCCGCTAGGTAGACCTGACCAAAGCCAAATAACACTTAGGTTTTTTCTTCATAGGTAGAGTGATTCAAGAGGAAATTTTATATTTATTTATAATACATGCATAATGGCTGACTGAACCCTACGAGATAGATCAAAATAATGTACTACAGTATTGTACACCTTAAAACGGTCTACTAAATAAAAGTCGGTAATGGTATATGCCTATCTCTTAGGGATAATCCGAAATACCCATTTATATCCTACACTTTTTACGGGAAGTAATGGTTTACTTATGAAGCGATTTTAAACAATGCAGCACTAATGCACTATAAAGTAAAATGGTTACATTATTTGCAACACCCAAACTGGATCATGCACCATAGATAATATTTAGGATTGTTATGTGCGATTATAATAAGAAACCATAGACTACTCTTTGTCACAAAAGTTAAACTAAAACTCATAATTATCTGCAGTCTGTATGGCAAACAAATTAATTAGTTTATACTTACGAACTCGCGAGAAGAAATATACGTACATATTACTACTTACATTTTTATCACTTTTAATAGTTTTTTCTACAATAAAACAGTTTTAATTTATAGCTGTAAATAAAAAAGTAAAGTTGTAGCTTACATTTTTAAATTGTTTAAGAATTTGCGTGGCCAAAGTTATTTTGTGAAAAGGATATAATTTTAGGCAAAATATTTTTGGATACAGAGAATTATTGCGGTTCGATGAGAGTATTTTATTAATGTGAGGATCAGAAGCCTTGCGAAATAAATCAGGGAAGATAAGACAGAAAAGAGTGAAACTTAAGCTGGACCGAAAAATCTCAAGGTCCTTTACGTAGGGTACTTCTCAGGAACTTAGAATCTTGATATTTGGTACTAAGTAACGTCATAAAACCGTACATTTTTAGTTACATCATATAATAAAAAATATTTTTGAAAATTTTAAAGTGACTACCTCTTTTCTCATTAAAGCGTAGAGGTATTAAATTGAGTTTGTATGGAACCCTCGGTGCGCGGTGCCCCATGTCATTACACGAGCCTATGTTTTGAGCCCATCCTGTCCAACTCGAACTCAAACTTTACCGTTCTTATATCGCTTTTCTTTCATTTTACATTAAGTATCCACTAAAGATTTTTGTAAAAAGTCAGTAAAAACTTTTTGGCAGACAACACTATAAATTACTAAAGCGTTAAACGGTCCGTTGCCACAACATTCAGCAATAAGGTTTTATGTAAAATTCATAGGGATTTGCGAGTCGGTCGGGACGCAGCGGAATGAATAAATATACACAATGCCACCAGCGGCGGCAGTCCGGCGACATATTCAGACTGGATGGAAGGAATACTAAAAACTACATCCTACCTACTACGGCGAATGTTACTTTCAGTTCGGAGAATCAATAGTACACATTTCGTAGACTACATCCAAATCAGTAGTTACATATTTAAAGGACTGTTATGCGAAGCCAAATAGATGAAATTGGTAAAGATATAGTTTCAGTCCCGGAAAAGGACAAGGGATAGTTTTTATCCCAGACACCATCCTCTAAGGGGGTTAAAAGGGGGGAGAAATTTTGTATGAGTGTTCAAAAAAACCACGCAGAAGAAGGCGTGGACACCCGCTATAGTAGGTAATTGTCAAAGGAAATACCGTCATTGTCGTCGGAAAATATGGTGGTGGTGTCTACAGGAAATATGTCGGTGGCAGCGTTTTGTGGTTGTGGCCGGTGGCCCGTGACACTTAGTTGTAAAATTCCACACAGCCAATTGGGCCGCGGTAGCATAATGGTCAGTGCATCACTCGGATAGAGAAGGACGCGGCTTCGAGTCCCGTCTGCTACCTGGTCCAATACCACAGTATTTACAGTGGAGGTTACTTCCCCAGGCGGGCGCTATATTATGCACTAACGGCCCGCCCTCGAAGTGAAGATTACAGTTTTTGTTCTCAGGAGTATTATACACAATGATATTCATCTATGATTATTCTTATACCTGCATGCAAAGTCTCAGCCCGATCGGTTTAAAATCGACAAAGTTTCATACAAACTTTCATTTTCTATTGTATCCCCTTGGGGGTAGAATTGATCAAAATCCTTCTAAGCGGATGCCTATGTCATAACATCTACCTGCATGCCAAATTTGAGCCCGATCCGTTCAGTGGTTTGGGATGTGCGTTGATAGATCACTATGTCAGTCAGTCAGTCACCTTTGAGTTTTATATATATAGATCTATGCGCTTTATCATGCCTGTTATTATACGAGCTTTGGACAAAGTGATTGAGGCCACGAAAACTAGGTGGCTAATTTCATAGGTAAAGACCTATGAAATTGGCGTTTTACATTAAATAAGTTAATGCCCGTTTTTTTTTATATAATTTACATTTATTAATTACCTGTAGTAATTACATATGCAATCAATGCAATTTTGCCCACGCAGTGGTAGCTTATTGATACCCTTTTCGAAAAAGTCTTTCAAAGGCAAAACAAATTCTTTAAAGGCATTTTTAACTGCCTCTCGATTATTGAATTTTTTCCGCGCTAAGAAGTTATCCGAATTCTGGAAAAAGTAGAAGTCGGTAGGGACAAGATCTGGTGATTATGATGGATGACGGAGATCTTCCAACTTGTGACTTGGAGACCGTCTGCTATGCAGTATGAGATTGCGCGTTGTCATGTATCAGCAGCGGGGTCGAACGATTGACCAATGCTGGTTGGGGATATGAGCTCCATCATTGTGTGCTTCTACATCATTGTGTCCAGCTCTTCGTAGTACACATCAGCAGCAATACTCATCCCGTTTGGTAAGAAGTTTTGATGAATGACAACGGCGCGCATCACTTGACAGTGATCATCACTTTTTAGGGGTCAATTTTAGTTTGGGGCATTGTTTAGGTTCTAAACCAGAATCTAACCAACTTGCTGAGCGTCTGCGATTGTCGAACAGAATCGATTTTTCGTTGCAAGTAACAATGCGATTCAATATGTTTTCGTTTGTATGCCTGTTGAGCAGTGCAAAACTCGACTAGACGCGTACTTCGCGCTGGCTTTCATTTCATTCATGGGTCACCCATTTCTAAAGCATTTTTGCCTTGCCAATTGGACGCAAATGGACCAATATTGTGTTGATGCTAACATCAATGCTGTTGCTAATTCAGCTGTAGATAAAGAATCATCATCTTCCACAATCGCCTTTCATCGGGGTTCACTTCTTAGGTAGCAATTTTCAGAAAGGAAGTGGGCAAACTAGTAACGGGTGGTGCGATCGTTAGAAGTATTCGTTCCGTATAAGTCGTTGATGTTACGTGCCACTTCTACCGCTTTGCTACCATGACGTTGCTCATACTCCAAGATCACTCGAAATTTCACCGTATTCTTGATAACGGAAAGCGTACAAGTGCGATGAAATAAGAATGCCTAACCATTAAACAAACGACTTATTTAAAAAATACAATATTTAAAAAAATAAACCTATTTTGAACTAAGATTTCTTAGTGAAAAAAGAAAACATTACGGCAGAACGGCAATTTCATAGGTAAAGCCCTATTAAATAAAATCATAATTAAAACCTCATAATATTTCTATTTACATCAAACAAATGACAGCACAACAACAATTAAAATGATTTTCTAAATTGAATTGAGTTTAAATTTGATTTAAGAGAGTTTACGCGAGTAGCTTTTCAGACAGTAGGTGCTCGAGATTCCAATTATTTAAGAAAAAAAAGTGACATAATCGTCATCAGTGTTCCAATTTTGAAAAGACGTCCAAGAAAATGAGGATTGTTTATTTGTAGAGTCCCTTTTGTGGCCAAATGTTTAGTAATAAAGGGAGGATTGGGACAAAAAGATTACTTAGTCCCGTCACGGGATTACTCGATGGGACAAGTAAGACAAGGAAGATTAAACAGATATAGGATAGCAGTACGGATACCCTTGAAAGTGAAAATACGTTGTTGCTTACCAGATTAATTGTAATTTTGAGAGATTTAAAATTTGCAAGTTAAAGCCACTTGGTAAATTCATTTTGATATTTTTTGTGTTTGTACAGGAACAAGAACCATAATTAAAAGAATTGATTAGAAATTGTGGTATAACTACAATGCGAAGAGATGGCGCTGCCTTGTAGCTTAAAAATGGCTAGAAGAATTTCGACGCGGCCATCAGGGCCGCGGTAGCATAATTGGTCAGTGCATTCGCCCAGATAGCGAAGGGTGAGGGTTCGAGTCCCGTCTGCTGCCTGATCCGCGTGGAATTTTTTCTAGTTATATTTTCCTTAGATTAAAACATCAAGCAGTTACATGCTTAAAAAATAAAAATTATAACTATAATTGCTATTTCTTCTTTCGAATGTTTAATACTTGTAAAAGTATTCATTTGACATTGTGGTATACCAACAATGCGAAGAGATGGCGCTGCCTTGCAGCTTAAAAATGTCTAGAAGAATTTCGACGCGGCCATCAGGGCCGCGGAAGCGCATCCTCAGGTCAGTGCATTCGCCCAGATAGCGAAGGGTGTAGGTTCGAGTCCCGTCTGCTGCCTGGTAATTTTTTTCTAATTATATTTTCCTTAGATTAAAACATCAAGCAGTTACATGCTTAAAAAATAACAATTATAAGAACCATAATGCTAGTACTATTAGACCGACACCAGTAAGCTAAACATAAGAATGTCAAAACCCCGTTAAATTTCAAAAAAAAAAATACTGGTGATTGTTATTAATCCTTCCAGTAGTTCTACACATAATATAAAAAAGTCATTTTTAGGGTTCGGTACCCAAAGTAAGTAAAAATGTTACCCAATCGCTGTCACTCTGTCGTGTGTCTGTCTGTCCATACGTCACGGGTCTCTAGATCGTAAACGGAATAACTTACAGAACGAAAAACACAAAAAACCTAGCGCAGGCTCGACGCACGCCTAACGCCTGTCATCTGAACGTGGCTATGAAAAGTTTAAAATACAACGTAGACGATACCCTATCCATTTCTACGAGTGATTTCTTTTTCAAACGTGCATCTTCTAACAATGTAGTCAACTTTTTTTCATTTTGAAGAGATTTCTTATATTGACCGTTATTAGTGTTATCTTTAATCGATTCTCTGCCCTACTTAAAAGCTATCCCTCGTATAAATCATCATATTACCAGGGCTCAAGTCCCTGTAAGGAGATAACATCGCTTCCATAATAATCTGCAGTCTTTCTTGCTTGATGAGAAACTTAATCATAGTGCAAAACCCGATTTTCCTCATAGTTTATGCTCTCTTCCCGATTGGATTATTTATTCAGTGACCTTTGATATATCAAAGGTTAATGACCTGATTGGACTGAAACTTGGTATTTGGGTGGGGTGAGATGATAAGTACTGCTAAGTTTAAAAATATCCCGTCACTCCTCACCATCCCCTCCATTCCGTGAACTTATTGACCCTCCCTCGTATTTGACGTTAACGTACTTACTTGACATTTAAAATATATTTTTCAGGTCCGAAATAAAAACAATTGAATGTACGTAATCCAGGCAAGCAGAAAAAATAAAAGAAAAGCAAAAGGTATGATGTAGTCCAAGAAACAATCTCTATTTTCGTCGGAGGTCGATGGACGAGCTTGTCAACAATTACTTTGATTCGTCATTCGCGCCATCCAACTTCTTAGATTTTTTTAAAACAAAACGGCTTTTAAGCTGCCTTAATTCAATTCTATATTGCTTTAATTATTTCATAATACGTATTTGTTTTGTTTACATCAACTTGGTTATTTATATTTTTTGTATATACGGCCTCCGTGGCCGAATGGTACGTTGTACGCCATGTTTCGAGGTATATCTACTCGTGAGGTTGGCCCGGGTTCCAATCCCGATCGGGAAAATATTAGCATTTTTACCCAAGTCATGTTTATACTTCTACGATAAAATATACTTATATTTTATGTCATCAGTGTGTATTCTATCCGTTACCCTAGTATGCCATAACACTAGCTTTTCGGTCCTTACTTTGGGGCTAGGCTTGTTGTTGTGAGTGCTGGAACTATTTATGTATATAAAGTTTATATTACCGCCTGATGTTTACTGAATATGTTTGCCATATATCGAACAAGCAGTTTACAAGGAGAATTCCTAGTAACCCTATGGAAGTTAAGACGTCTGTATGTACGCGTAGGTATGTACCAACGCAATGAGACATAATCTTCATCCGCATAAGCATTGCCTTGATTAAATTACATCAAAGGGCTGTCCTAGTAACGTTCGGGAAACCTCGTGGGAAATTACATTGAGGGCCCCAGTATAAATGTGTCGGATTGTGACACGCCGAATAACAGACAACAAATTACATAGCGAACGCTTGAAATATTAATAGCGACGTTGTAGGTACTGAAATTAATACCGGCTAAGTACTTCGGTCCGGTTATATGACTGAGAGCAGTCTATAAAATGATGAAGATAATGATCACCTCAAAAAATACAGCTCAGAGTCTAACTGGACCCCGCAGTTAGACCTGGAGGGTGAGGGGTAGATCGGGGAGTTGGTTTACCTGGTAAGTACGGGAGCTGGTCTGCTGGCTAGCCGCTCGGACTGCGGTTCGTGAGACTAGTCAGGTGACGCTGTGAACGGAGAAGCCCAGGATCGGCTAAAGCGCTATCTCCTGGCCGGAGACGGGGTGGTTTGACGTATGCCACGCTTGCGTGAGTTCACGTCAAAGTATAGAAAGAAAGAAAGAAAATACATTTATTTTGACACAAACAATGAGACAGTATATACAAGATTTTGAGCAACAAAAAAAATACAAAAAAGAAAGAAAAATCATCGTAAACAATCGTAGGATAACAACACAAAAAAGTAACACACACAATTTTTCAAAACTGTCGTTACCACCGGTGATGTATATTCTGTTGCTATCTCGCGGCTGCGCTTAAACAGGTTGTCAATTCAGCATGTTGTCAGGTTTGTGGGACCTGACGCTGATTTTCAATTGACACCTATGGATCTTTTGACAACTGACTATCGGAAAAAAGGAATATAAGAATAAAAATATATATATATTATATAAATGCGGGTATACCCGCACCGACTAGCGGTCCTCGGGCTGCTCGTCGCTTGCCGAATGCACCACGCAATTACCTGCGTCGCGAGGGTTTGTTAACAGCAAACCTACGTGGCATTGGTCATTTTCGTGGATATAATGCATTTTTTCTCCCCGTCATCGGAAATAAAAAGGTTAAGTAAAACGGCGATTGTGGTAGTGAAACTTTCATCAGTCTAATAATGTTGTCACTGCTGGGGTACAGCCACAGCCCTTCCCTATGAATTGAATAGGGAGACAGAGCAGTGACCCACCATACTGACCCAGTGCGGATTGGTGGGTGCTGCAGATGTAGGCGGGAGCAACGGCTTAATTAGCGTGCTGTGCCTATTTAAATTTTTGATCACCCATCCAACGAACCACAATTGCGAAAGTTGCTTAATTTTCACGATCGCAGACAGAATGCGCTAACCACCTGCACCATCGAGCTCCTCTTTTATTGGATGGGTGGTCGAAATTTCAGGTAAGTTCAGTACGATAGTGTAAGTAAATCAACTTTCGCGATAGCCGGTAATATGATGGGTGGCCAGAAATTTACTCACTCACGCTCCTCCGTGCTTCCGAAGGCACATTATGCCGTTGGTCTCACTGCATCTGCAGTCGTTAGTATCCTCCAATGCGCACATTAGGTACCTGCGTAGTTTTAGTTTAAATCAGTTTTTTGACGAGATATTAATTTACCGAAGATCTCATAAGTACTTAATAGATGTTAGTTTTATACTAAAAAAACTTTTTCTTTTTTCATTGCGCATTTTTTCCCGTGTGCTTTATAAATAGAAGAACTAGGTATGTTCATCCCCCGAAAAACACACCAATAAATATGCCATAAGTCATTATTTGTAACTAAAACAAAAAGCATAGAAAGTAAATGCAACACTAAATAAAATTTATTATTGTTCTTGCGAGAGTTTGCCGGCCAAAACGTTACCTAGAGCACGATAATATATATATTCTCCCTTCGCTATTAATATTCTTGCCTCACTTTTGTGCTTACGTGGTTTACTTTGTATCTTGAGTTCTCATTTTATCGCGAACTTCACGAGAAAGTTGTACCTATGTGGATTCTTAATTTTAATCATGTTGGGAGTCTTTTAAAGTTTATAGTGTTTACTCAAAACACGATTGCTTCATTTAAATTAAGGTCCTTCTTAATATTAAAAGGAAACCCTTTTGCAAAAAAGAGCACTTTATGCAAAGACATTTGAAACCCTAGATACATCGCGTGCGCTTAAAATATGTCTTAATCAAGAAGTGCTTGAAGGCCACTCAAGCACTTCTTGGTTCACAGTCACGTGCGGACCGTTGAAAAGTCGACATTCGCTGAAAAAATGCAGAAGAAACACTTATAGTTTTTCGACAGGCATCAAATCAAATTTAAATTAAATTAACGCACTCAAAGCAATTTTTGTTCTAATACAATAAAATGATTTAGAAGAAAATATTTGCAATAATCAAATGCATGGTCGGATAAATACTCGTCTGTTTGCCTTGCGCTCCGTCAACAGCGCATTCAGAATCACGATATAAAGTAATTAAAATAAGTCTATATTGCGTTTAAATTGAGAACTAATACGGCGTGTATTAAGGGTCAATTTAAATCTTAAAATATAGCCTTATTTTGTTTTTGGCTACGCTACGGTCATCCCACGGAGCTCCGTAGATCGTTCAATGTAAGAAACCTTAGGCACTTGTCGTACCGCCGTCGATGAATGAGTTGCGAGTAAAAACTAGAAAGGAATGTTTGTATCGCTGGACTTCAAGCGAGTCTGCAAGTACAATGGGCGATTACCCGACCCAAAATGCGCGTTTCATCGGCCAAGTGAGCATCGCTAAGTGAGTATTATCTTTGATTGCTCTTGCCACTAGTAGAGGGCATGGCCAGATTTAAGGCAGGGCCAGCGGGGCGGTGGCCAAGGGACCCCCCACAACAGAGGTCACTAAAATAGGCAAATCATAAGCGGCCTGGCCCAGATTTAGAGGCCACAACTCCTTCGTGGCCCCATTTTACACTGAAGCAAGTCAGAGAACCTCCTAGATAGAATGTGTGCTCTGTATCGGTCTCGCGTATAAAATACCAAGCAAACAATGCTGTTTCAACGTCAAAAAGTTCATGCTACATCTGCAGTCGTTAGCGTCCACCTATCTGCAGCGCCCAGGAATGGGACATTAATTGGCTGTTGATAGCGCAATATATATAAATACTTATTCTATGAAAATTTCAACTATCTACCTTATCTACTTATTACCAAAATAAGTATTCTGTGCTATTACGCTTCATATGATTGGCACTGACGCCCCGCTGACAGACAGATAAACTGACCAACATCGGAGGGTTGGTAATAAATATCTTAATTCACCATTTTGGTATGGAACCTAAAAAAACTTGAAGGAAACTTATTAGTATTTATCTTATAGTTGGCCATAGTTTCGTTAATTTGACTCCATGGCGCGTCGGTCGATTTTAATTTACATCACATTTACAAAAGTAACATCCTAATAAATTTATTCGAAAAACAACAAGATCCTTTATTTAATTAATTCATTTCTAGAATTCATTAAACACATTATTTAATATTTTAGATGTTTATTTGTCTTACTACTCGCCCTAGGTGGAGTAGTTCAATACGGTTCAGCATCATCACCTTGCCGGCCTGAACCCAATAGGTACTCGATGCTCTTGCCCTGAAACTTTACAAAAAATACATTCTTATGGCTCCTCTACACGATGGGCCATCGCAATGGTCCTCAATGATGGGCCAGCGCGTGAAGGGCCGGATGGCTTATGGCGTGTGGTCTTAGGATGGTGATGGTGTCGGTTTTTCGGCCGCATATCAAAGGTAGTGGGCCAGCAATGCGGTACGCTTCTACATATGGCCCATTCCACTATGCGTGCTCGAACGCAATTGATTGTGGATGGACGTGCGTGTTTTACATATTGATTTACGAATTTGAGATTTGTGAGCTACTAAAATCAGGTCATATACATAATTTAAAGAAAATTAAATTAACTTAAGGTACATACTTCGTTACTTCGTTCTTTTACGATGGATAGACAGAATCTACCAACTACTTCGAAGCCATTTCTTTTATTTTTTTATGTTAATAGACTGGTTATCAAGCGATTGGTGCACATTATGGTAAGTGTCCACCATAGAATATAGACAGTTGCGATACCAAAAATATTACTCACACTGTTGGACTCTACCTCGCGGAGCCCTGGAACCTTAGTCACCGACAGAAACACAACAACACCAAAAGGTAGTGTTATTTTACTGTGATCTCTAAGGTAGAAGTGACTTCCAAAGAAGGACGCTCAAACTCAAGCGGAAAAGCCGCTATGACCTACCTCTCTTAAATTAATTGATTCTTGTGCATATTAAGAAAATAATGGTATGGGATGAATTGGCGCAGCAGTTAATGCTTCCACGTCCATATCGAAAAACGTTAAGATCAAAACTGAATGTCGCCATCGTGTAGTTGCGTTCCAACCATCGCATGGCCATCTCCGTTGGCCAGCGCTGGCTCACCGTGTAGAGGAGCCATTAGCGTTTTGAAATTTCAGGAAAATCTTGTATTAGCCAAGCATTTGTAACAAAAATATACTAAAAAGTATTAAAAAGGCTGGAGACGTGAGACAGATTTATAACGTTCCACTGTTTTACTTAAAATATTAAAACTTATTTCTTTCTTTATATTATTTAAAGTCAATATACTGTTCCACAAACTTCACCAGACGCCTTTCAAAACACCTCCTTTAATATTTCAGTCTCGTACAGACCCAAATTTAATAAAAAAAGTGTGTATTCTTCGAGAATTTTGTATTGTCACCAAGCTGAACGCAATCGTTGTTTTTTCTATTTACATTGCTATTTTCAAAAGTGACCTTTTTGCTAACAGGAATAGGGTCCGATTTATCATCTTATTTATCATAAGTGTTGCTATGTTACTAGGGTTGTGCTGACACATTCGTTTGTTATTTGATTTTGTTTTTTCAGTATTGCACGAGATATCAACGATCAGCTTATTCGCATTCGCAATAAGGCGCAACATTGTATTAGGGTTTTCGTTTGTTTTGTATCAAAACATTTTGTGTCAGCATCATCAGAGTAGATACTTCGAAGGCGCCGGTTTTTGACGTGACAACGTCTTAAATTAGGTTGCGGCTGGGAGTCACTTATGAAAAAGTGTAACGCTCGGTAACGTTACGATGAGTCTCTCGTGTTAAGTTTAAGTTTACATGTACAATGTTTTAGTAAACAAAATATATTTCTATAGTTAAAATTTGTGCAATTCTTATTTTCATTCAATTCCTTGTTCCTATTGTGCAATTTAATTATATTCATATCAATAAATATTCTACCGAGAAAAAGACGTTGTCACGTAAAATCTTCGCCCGTAAAACCGACTTTACAGGCAACCATTTTTTTTTACTGACTACTTAATTAGTCAGTATATTATTGTTATTTTTATTATTTTATTATTGTTCCTGAATCTCCGAGGTGCGTAGACTGATTTGATGATTCCTTTTTTGTTTGAAGCAATTTTTAAGCGAAATGGTCCACATATCAATTTCGTAAATATCTGATGAAAACTTTTGGAGAAAACGAACGGAACTCCTCAATTACAAACAGTACTCAATTCGTGTTTGGTTATTTAAAGAGATATGAAAAAGATAATCCAGGCCAGGTAACTTCAACTTACATAATTGCTGTAACTACCTTACAAATAGAGGAAAATAAAAAAAAATAACAAAAATAAACAACTTCAGAGTAACAACTTCACCAAAATGTAAGAAATAATGCAATTCTTTACTTATATGTAAAGTACATTTAAAGTCAAATTAATATTAAGCGTCGGTGCCAAGCATGTTGATAGATCTGAGTTACAGTTTACTGCTTGAGAGAGAGTGGCACTGACACCAGAAAAATGATAATTTAACTTTAAATGTACTTAACATATTAGTAAAAAATTATAGTAGTTCTTAATTTTAGTGGCCTTCTTTTTAAGAAGTCGGTTTTTTTAAAATAGGTTTTTAGTTTAAACAAAGACCAACAATCGGCAAAGCGACGTGTGATATAGAAATACATACTTACCATGTTTAGGAACGGACATATACATAGGAAAGATTGTTGAGATAGTTTTGGTAACAATTGTATAGCATATCACTATCCGTCCATAATCTGTGCTCACCTTCTCGCTATGGCTTTTGTAAAGTGTACAGTGAGTTTTTTGGTTTATAATAAATAGTAATTAATTTAACAAAGTATTTCACTAACCATGCACCAGAAATCAATTCTTTACAAAGGTAGTCGAAAGAATGGCGAAGGATTCGAAATAATATATAAATGGAACCATTAAATCATTCTTTTTTATTAAATATTTAGTACTTGGCCATTTTCAAGCTCTGAAGCAGTTATTAAAGAGGAAAACCTGAGTTACCTAACTCTCATGCCAAATAGCACGCTGGGCTACATTGTGTAAAGTTCCAATCAGTATTGTATCATACTGATTGAAACTTTAATAGCGTCATGTGACATTCAGGAATTTTCAACATCGCTCATGGTGTTTTTGGTAATATTGACGTTTGTTTTTTCTGCACTAAATTTTCATAGGAATGTTTCACCACAACAATTTTAACAAATAGTAATTTAATAATTAACGTTAAGATCACACTTTCTAATAGAAGTAACTTATGAAAATTCGCATCAAGTTTAGGTCTTATTTAACAAAACAAGCGGTGTCACTGGCTCGCCTACTCATTCAAACCGAGACAAATATGATGAAGCACCTTAATTTCGCAATGAGATGGCATATCTTCAACCGATTTAACTAGAACTCCGAGGCTGTTCCTTTTGGCAGTCAAGACCGAACATTTCAGTGTACTGAACTGAGTAGCAAGGGTCAATTAGCGCTGGGTGGCAGACGCAAACTTTAGCTTTGTCGCCTCCACCGCAAACTCTTGGTGCATTTAACGAGATAAGTTCGTCAGTTGGTGAGATGAGGGCAAAAAGTTGACATTTAGTATATTATACATAAACTTGGCACTACAATGGTACAATTTCAGTGTACACTTGTACATTGTGTGTGTTTTTGTTGACTACAACTTTGTACTGGAGAATCTATATGTTACGCCATGTTTGCGGGGAGAGTATAAACTATGAATCTTGACCGAAAATTTGGTATCAAACTTTGTATTACTATTTAAGCTGATAATGGTTTATCGTCTTGTCTTAATCACTAAAAAAATGTATTCCATCCCATATTTTATTAAAGTTATACATTCCATGTTGATTTACTGTCAAACCAAACTAAAGTCCAATATAAATTTGACACCATGTATAAATATACAAACGAAGTTGCCGTGATAAACGGGCACAAATTTTGAATTTCCATCTGCAGGTATCGAATAATTCATTCAGAGTTATTTGTGTACGTTTTTACACATAAAATTCCAAGTAATATCTAACATTGAGCACGGACAATTTTAAATCCATGTTTCACCTGAAAACAGACCTACAATCTACAAAATATAGAACAGTTATTACAACGGGCATTTTCTAATCGAAGATTATAGGAAAATTTTAGAAAATACTTTTTTGACGTGAATTAATTAAAGCGTGATTCAATTAATTTTAAATTATTCTTAGCGTTTCTATTGACAAGCTACGTGGTCGCCAGGTTCAATTAAAAGTGTTTCATTAAACGATCGGAGTCTGTAATAACACAAAAATAAACATTTTGAAAAATTAAGTTGAATATTATACTAGCAACGCTTCAAATATCACCTTATCTCTTAAAGAACTTTATGCTCGTTAAAAATAAACTTGATTCACTAGAATTTAGTACCCTATTATAAAGCCAGTACAGTTAATTTTCCGTAACAGAGCAGCACGGTTTTCTCTAAAGCCATTACGCTAGGTCGTTACAACATTACTTTCCTATGTAGCGGGTGTTGCATCCTCTTTAAAGAAAACAGCAATCTTAACTTAACAGCCCAGCATTACATTGTAACAAAAGCTTATTACAGAATTATATATAAACTAGCGTCCCGTCCTCGCTTCGCTTCGGTGTAGAGCTGAAGTGTAGACTACAGTTTTGTTCTCAGGCTTGTATTATACACAATGACATTCATCTATGATTCTTCTTATACCTGCATGCAAAGTCTCAGCCCGATCGGTTTAAAATTGACAAAGTTTCATACAAACTTTCATTCCATATTTTATCCCCTTGGGGGTAGAATTGATCAAAATCCTTTCTTTGCGGATGCCTACATCATAACATCTACCTGCATGCCAAATTTCAGCCCGATCCGTCCAGTGGTTTAGGCTGTGCGTTGATAGATCACTATGTCAGTCAGTCACCTTTGAGTTTTATAAATATAGAAGATTTCCGCAAGCTGGATTATTTCTATATAAATATACCAATCCGCACTGGGCCCGCGTGGTGGGTCATGGCCCAATCTCCCTATTCCATTCATAGGGAAGGCCTGTGCTCCAGCAGTGGGGACATTAATAGGCTGATGATGATGATATAAATATATGTATTCTATCCGTTACCCTAGTATCCCATAACACAATCCTTACAGTGCTTACTTTGGGGCTAGGCTAATTGGTGTGAGTGTTGGAAATATTTATGTATCTCAACTAAAATATCTAAATCAAAGTCAAGTTGTGCCTCAAACTCAAAATCACTCAATTTCATTTTTTTAAACGTAATGAGAGCGCAAATCAGAAGCTGTTGCCGTTGCTACTCGCAGTAGTTAATGATATTTTATTTTAATGGAGTTAATGATATTTAATTGTGGTTTTTAAATAGTTTTTTTTTGTTTTTCAATCCAAAGTTTTACGGTACAATAACTTCATCTATGTCACTATTTATGTTTTCCTCTTAAGAAGTTTCAATAGGTAAGAAATTTTCTTTAGATGAAGTAGAACGACTATTACTCTTAAATTAACAAATCTATCTAAACCGTTATAATTTTTATTTAAAGTTCATGAAAAACACCATTATCAGAAATTCCAGGATTTTCAAAGCCAATAGTTTAGCTTTTAGAGGGGGAGGACTCGAACAAATTATGTTACCATTTTGTAGTCGTGATCAATCATCCAATGACCGACCACTGCGGAAGTTGCTTAACTTCAACGATCGCAGTCGAACACACCCATCCAATGACCGACCACTGCGAAAGTTGCTTAACTTTAACGATCACAGCCGAACGCGCTAACCACTTGCGCCATCGAGCTCTTCATCTTATATAGACCCAATCAATTTAAAATATGACATCTTTAAAGTATGACTAATGCTGTAAGGGTAATTTTTACCCGGCTGCGCAATGCAAGAGCGCGAAGCGCGACGCGCAGACAGGGTTATGTGTTTAACAGTCTATATATGTATGTTTGTTCCTTTGTGGCACACTAGAGACCAAACGTCTGGACCGATTTTGATGATTCATACATCAATCGATTCGTCTCAATCATGGGAGTGCTACTAAAGATATGATAATAATCAAAATTCAATATGGGCTAAATAAGGCGCCATATAGTGACGAAGTAAAAAAAATAAGTTGACAAAATATGTCGAGTGGGGTATCACTGTCTAGATAATCAAAAATCATATTTAGGTTCCTAACACTATTTTTCATTTTATATGATTGTTTAGGATCTACAACGCTTTAAAGTTGTACATTAACCACTTACGCTTTTAATTTCAATCTTACGTTTGTATGGATCTTTGTTACTCTTTCACCTAAAAAATACTGAATGGATTTTAATGAAACTTAACAGTAATATAGCTCATATATGATAATTACATATATATATAATAATTTATGTAGTTATTGAGTGAATTGGCCAATATATAACAATAAGTGTCACATAAGACGGAAAAAAATCTCCCATCTGCGAGCCATTTTGGCCTGCACTGCAAAAACAATAAAAGTTACATGAATGTAATGTAGAGTGAAAATGTATCTCTTAAATAGTTCTAAAAAAAAGTCCGTGACACCATATATCTGTTTTTAATGTATAAGTCATTACCGCTAAAATAGTGAATCAAAACTAAAATATTATTTGATATCTATTTCCAAAATGCACATTTTGTATTAACAAATCATGTTTTATCAAAACAAATACTTTTGTCGCTTTTGATATTTAAAGACGATAAACTTTGCTTTTTACACTATGTCATTTTGACAAATATTTAAAAAGTTACAACGATGACAAAGTGATAGCGCGGTGTACTACGTAAAAGAAAAAAAAATGGGGTATTCGCAGTATCTGATCCTATACGAAGTACTAACAATAAAACTGTGATACAGTTCCTTCTTATTAAATGATGAAAAATATATTATCATAATAGGTATTTATGATTATTGAATTTTAATGAAAAACTCAGAATTTTACTGTTTTTCATTTTTTTAACGATATTACTTAATGTTACAAAAAAGGTTTACTTAATATAATGACAAATAACCCATTCTTCGCTAGTAAGTACATACTTATTGGAATCCCTGTATTTATTAATCAGCTCGCGATAATATTGGTTTGTAATAATTCTGCAAAATTCAAAGTAAATAATGTAGATTTTTATAGGTAAATCACCCCTTTCATCACCATACGCCTATAAGTATTGCGATGTTGTAGCTAAGAACCAAGTTCCCATCTACTTCTATATGGGAATTCATTATATTCGATTTAGCTATTAGGGCACGGAAGCGCAACAAACAAATTCACTTTTGCATCTATAATATTATATTATACTTACTAGTGATCCACCCGGGCATTGTACGGGTGAAATTTATTTATCGGGATAAAAAATAGCCTATGTCACTCGGACAAAATGTATTTAAATAAAGAAAAATGTTATTATAAATAACGTAGCTACCTTATGATGAGTTAATATTTGAAACCGGTTCAGTAGTTTGACAGATTATTTGTTACAATCATACAAATCTTGCTTCTTTATAATATTAGTATAGATAGTTAGGATAAGGTAAGTATTTAATTGATGAAAAAGGTTTAAAAATAAAGTAAGTAATAGGTTTATTTGATTATATTTGTAGAAGTTACTTAGCATTTGTGCTTAACAGTGATACGTTATTCGGTATTTTTTTATACAAAAAAAAAATTGGAAAATAATTGCCATGATTGCACTACTGGGAGTACTCTTCATTCGAGCTTTACACTACCAATAAAAAAGGGTCGAACATAAAGTCTTTGACCTGTTAAATGTGAACGCTTTAAAAGAAAACTACAAAGAGAACTATAAATTGATAATAAATGAGATTGCTATGGTGCTCTACCTAATTTTATGAAAATTTTATTATGCGCCTTTAGTTTAATCAAATATTATAAACTTTGCTTTGGTGATTGCATAATTATTTAATTTAGTGATCTAAGGCAATTGCCACCATTGTCCAAAACAACAGACAGGAATTACTGCTTTCTTCAACCTGCGACATAAACGTCATTGATTGGTATTGTATATAGGGTGATTAAAAACATTTGAAGTTAACTTCTGGCATCTACATATTGGGTTTCTGTGAATTATGTAGGTTAATCAAATTATGAGACTAGGGACTGACACTGAATTTGTGTATATCACAATCTTAGACGTCTGGCATTGACATGACAATGCAGCCACTGCCAATTTTAAATAGTCGACGAATAAAAGTAAATGAATTTTATATTTACTGCTAAACTATTAAAAAAAAAATAAACAAAAGATGACTTTTTGAGGAAGTGCTAGTTTACTATAAAATTTACATACATAAGAGATATTTATATAACGACTTGATTTAACTTCACACATTTTTGCGAAAATTGAGGCCCATCTGTAGCCTTGACCCCGCTGGTAAAGTCTTTATATGTCTTAATAAATCAATCTTTTAGATCGACGCCAGGTACTTAATAATTCCTGCGATATTAATTCCCATACTGAAGTACAAGACTACGGTATATACCGTCTTAAAAAACTAACTAACAAAAAAGTGTGAAATAAAAAAGGTAAATTTAAAAAATCAAAAAACCCGACTGCTTAATTATGCTTCAAATAAAAACTGAAAAGAAAAAAACAAGTCCAGTAGTATATAATTCTGTTAATAAGGAACAAAGCTACTTTAACAGTCGGGACCCACTGTTGAAAAATATTATGTATTCTTGAATATCTAATGGGTCCCGACTGTTAAAGTAGCTTTGTTCCTTATTAACAGAATTATATACTACTGGACTTGTTTTTTTCTTTTCAGTTTTTATTTGAAGCATAATTAAGCAGTCGGGTTTTTTGATTTTTTAAATTTACCTTTTTTATATATATTGGTATTATCCTTTAATGGTAGTTTTAAATTTATTGACTCTTAATTTTTGGATATTGCTAGGGACTTTATTGTAGAAGCGTACACAAAGACCTTTAAATGAATTGTTGATTTTGTGGTGGACACCTAATTTATTTTTATGTCTAGTATTAAGCGAGTGCTTATCACTATTTAGAGGAAATAATGTAATATTTTTTCGAACATATATAAAATTTTCATAAATTTACTGAGAAGCAACAGTCATTATATCGATTTTTTTAATTTTTCTCTTAGAGTCTCTAGTTTTAAGATTGTAAATTAATCGAACAGCCCGCTTTTGCAGCACAAAATTAGTTTGAATGTCGGCTGCATTTCCCCATAGCAAAATACCGTACAACATCACACAATGAAATTACCAAAATAAACTAATCTAGCAGTATCTACGTTAGTTAATTGGTATCTTCATTACAGCGTAGGCTGCAGAGCTCAGTCTCTTCGACAATTTCTCAATATGTGGGCCCTACCAAAGCTTCGAATCTAGTGTAATGCCAAAGAATACTGTAGTGTCCACAAGGTCCATATTCTTGTCTTTAATAGTAACATTGGTTTGTGTCTGCTTTACATTTGGTAATAAAATGTTTAAACATTTAGTTTTGCGTTCCTTAAGAAGTAAATTATTAGCATTAAACCAGTGGACTACTTTAGAGATGGCATTGTTCACGTCGTCAATAAGAGGTTGCTTTCTTTTAATCTATATATATAAAAATGTTATGTTGGTTTGTGTACGCTTCAAAAACTCAAAAAGTTCTGCACCGATTGAGTTGAAATTTTAACATGATATAAAATCCGCATCAAGGATTGTTTTTATCTATTTTTTGCATCAGTCACATATCTGCGACCGCGAGAAAACAGTTTTTTTAACGCTCAGCTGTATACCAGTGACCGCGCCATCTTCCAGAAGCGAGGAAAACACTAGCTGACAACCGCAATAGTAATGACGCAGTCACATGAGAAACAATTTCGTTCCCAATTACATTGTTTATTTACAAAAAAAAATTGCATCTGATTCTGATTATTATACAATCTGAATTAAATATTCACTTAAATCAAGAATTTTTGGTGTGATAGTGTTGTGATCGAACTGCGCCTTTCACCAAATCGTAAGTAGAGGTTATATTTTATATCAAAGATGGAGAGTAAAAATATTATTTTTTTGCAATTAATATTTATTTAACATTAATTAATTAAATAAATAAGTAAAATATTAGTTAAATAATTAATCAATAACAAAACATATTTAGTATTGAAGTGAATCTTTTTTAATTATCGTGTTCCCGAGTCGGCAAACCAGATAGTCTTTATATCTACGCAAACAGTGGAAAAACAAAAAATATTGTATATCCACAAGTATTGCAAAATTAAACTTATATGAAATGTATAAAAAAACAAAGAGTTTTGTTTCTCATTTCTCAACCATTCAATTAAAATGTGCCACTGCGAAGCGTGGCAGGGTACAACTAGTTTTAAATAAAAGTAAAGTATCGAGGAGCTCGATGGCGCAAGTGGTTAGCGCGTTCGGCTGCGATCGTTGAACTTAAGCAACTTTCGCAGTGGTCGGTCATTGGATGGGTGACCAAAAATTACTATCTCGAGCTCCTCCGTGCTTCGGAAGGCACGTTAAGCCGTTGGTCCTGGCTGCATCTACAGTCGTTAGCACCCACCAATCCGCACTGGGCCCGCGTGGTGGGTCATGGCCCAATCTCCCTATTCCATCCATGGGGAAGGCCTGTGCCCCAGCAGTGGGGACATTAATAGGCTGATGATGATGATGATGATCATCTGCAAACAATACTATCTCATGATTATCCCTTACAAACCAAAGCCTTACACCAAGCGATTCTAGTGTATCACTGCCAACTATGGTGGCTTCGTAGTTAATTTACCAAACGCGAATAAGTTATTTCCATATTAAATAAAAAAATCAATTACCTACATGGAAAACAAAGGATTTATTATATTTTTTTGTTTAAATGTTTTGTAGAAAAAATTCTGCGGTGCATAATGGTCAGTGCATTCACCCGGATAGCGAAGTGTGTGGGTTCGAGTCCCGTCATTTTCCTGATTCACGTGGAATTTTTTGTATATTTTCTAAAGGATTTTTAATTTCTTGCTTGCTTCTAAGCTAAGGCTCGAATTACACTGGAGCAGAGTCGAAGCTTCGCGTCGCGTCAGGTTTTCCGCCTAAGGAATACCTAAACATTAGGAAAATAGACATGAATTTGCTACAGGCGAAAAACATCAAACTTCAGGTTTAGTTTTTTTTTTTCAGAAGTATGGACACTTAAAAAAATTTAGGGTGCCATATTCTATATATAAAATTACCCTTACAGCATTAGTCATACTTTAAAGATGTCATATTTTAAATTGATTGGGTCTATATAAGATGAAGAGCTCGATGGCGCAAGTGGTTAGCGCGTTCGGCTGTGATCGTTAAAGTTAAGCAACTTTCGCAGTGGTCGGTCATTGGATGGGTGTGTTCGACTGCGATCGTTGAAGTTAGGCAACTTCCGCAGTGGTCGGTCATCGGATGATTGATCACGACTACAAAATGGTAACATAATTTGTTCGAGTCCTCCCCCTCTAAAAGCTAAACTATTGGCTTTGAAAATCCTGGAATTTCTGATAATGGTGTTTTTCATGAACTTTAAATAAAAATTATAACGGTTTAGATAGATTTGTTAATTTAAGAGTAATAGTCGTTCTACTTCATCTAAAGAAAATTTCTTACCTATTGAAACTTCTTAAGAGAAAAACATTAATAGTGACATAGATGAAGTTATTGCTCTAAAATTTGGAGAGCGCGTTGGTCGTCATTACTACGTAGTTCATGCTTTGTAATACCTAAGGCGTCTAATTTGTACTGCTTCTTAATGAGGCTCTCTAGCTCATGTTTAGGATCAGAAAATTCGAAAGAACTTACATGACAAGCAGTTGCATAATCTATAGGTTTAGTTTTGCTACTTGAGAAACCAAACAGAACCCAACCTAAAACCGTCCTGATAGCCACAGGTTGCGACTTTGATCCCTTCCTGGTCTCATGAGGCACAGTAAGGTGCCAATTGTCGATACCTATTATTAACATAGGCGTAGCAACATCGTAACATAGCTCTTCGGACAAATCACTTAAATATAAATATTCACGTAAACTATCACGGGTAGCGATTTGAGATACTAAACCTAAGTTCCTAATAGAACGCGCCTTAGATATTACAAAGGTTTCAGATGAATACTTACCTCTAATCTTAAAATCTACATAATTAACACTACTATTACGGGACAAACCGCCAACGCAATTTAAACGTAAATGTCCCTCCGGGCCCTTTCCACCTATTCGGGCAGCAACGTCCGCATCGATGAAAGTTCCAGTAGAACCATCATCCAACAAAGCGTAAGTATCGACGCTCCCGGTAGGCCCACACACTGTTACAGGTAGCACCTTTAGTAAGGGCCGGAGAGATGAGACTGGTGTTGAAGTAGTCCCAACAATAGCCTGATCCGCAATATCTACATTTTCCTTCTGCGGAGACTGAACCGACGTAGAAGCTACAGGGTTATCTGAACCTTGCATATTATTGTCATCACTAACATTGACGTTATAGTTGGTCACGTCATTCTTATGGAGACGACGGTTCTTACAGGATGCCACAGTGCAAGTCGTCTTACAAATTGCATATCTATGGCCACCCTTAACTAAGCATTTTCTGCAAACTTTGTTGTCCGTGACCCATTTTTCGCGGCTGTCAACGGACAACGAAAGGAAACGCGCACACGCCGAAACCTCATGACTTCGCGACCCACAAAAGGCGCATGAATATGGAGACTTCGGGCCGTCTATAAAACAAATTTCTCCGGAACCTGTGCCCTTTTTAAACTCTAATAGAGACTTTTCCTGACGCCCCTTATCTCGAGGCACAAATTCTTTTAAAATACCGAACTTAATATGTATGTGAGCCTCGTACACTAGGAAGTCTGATAGAAGTTCTAACTTAAAATTACGAGAACGTTGACGAGAAAATGCAAACTCTACCCATTTTTCCCGAAGGAGGGGAGAAAGCTTACCAAGAATGGTATTCACGAGTTCAGGACTAGCTAAATATTCGAAATGATTTAATAATTTAATGGTTGTGACACAATTACGGACTTTACAAGCATAATAGTTTAGGTCTCTACCGGAATCGAAATTACCAATCATTGGCAAAGCTTTCACCTCAGACAAGGCATTTAAAACAACAATTTCCGGATTACCAAATTGCTGTTCCAAAGCTGCCATTACCTCTTGCGGGTCGTCACACGCGATCAAGAGTGCTGCTACAGCTTCACGTGCTGCTCCCCGTAGAGCCGTGGACAATCGGACTAGCTTGTCCGCATCCTTAAAATGAGCCATAGTCCGTTCATAACTTTTGCGGAAGCAAAGCCAGTCAGTGGGCGAGCCGGAAAAAATAGGAAGATCACTTACCCTCCGTCCAGTCCGCGCAAGGCTCTTGATGACTTCCGTGAATTGTGTAATATTTTCATTAGTTTTATTATTGTTACTAATACAATTATTATCATTCTGACTACTTGAGTGTGTGCCTACGCGTGCATGTGCAGTGGTCGTGACGTCCGCATACGCGCTCCCAGCCTTTGGGGCGTTCCGCTGATCTGGCAGCGTCGCCGTGGAGATCATGTGACCTCGGCAAGGTATGGAAACTGTCCTCCTTTGGCCGAGGCACGGTCGTTAGGTGCGACCTGAAATTGAGTACGGCCTTTATTATTAATATAGGAATGAAACTTTACCCAATTTTCAACATGTTGCGCTGAAGTTCGACTGGCGGTGCGACTGGTATGACTAGCGCGGCTAGAGCGCACTTCTAGAGCAGCAATCTGGGCTCGTAATTCCGCGTCTGCAGCTGCACGCTCCGCAGCCGCCGCGCGCTCGCGATTCTCGCGCTCAACAGCCGCAGCGCGCTCGCGTTCCTCACGCTCAACAGCCACGGTGCGCTCGCGTTCCTCACGCTCAGTTTAAATCTGATTCAATTCCATTTCTGCCATACGCCGATCATACCAAATTTGACTTGGAGGAAGCTGCGCTTGTACTACTATCCATATTTTTTGCCTGCGCCCTAGTCTTTACCATTACCTCAGAATACAGAACAAACCAGAAACCGTCAATGCGCTCAAAAGTGAAACCATACAAACCACGCCGGAACGGTGTGGTTCGTCAAATTGTCATTTAGTCAATGGCCGACGCTCGTACCGTTTACTAGTAATTTCAGCTGTCAGTTTTAAAATAATTATGCCGTCGTGTGTCGTTCCCACTTTCAAAAATGCAACAGGATCTACGAAGAAATCAGATGGGATCACCTTTCATCTGTAAGTTGTACATTTCCAATCCATTTTATTAAAATATTAAATTTAATTTACGTAATATAATTGTCTAAGAAAATCACGCGTCCATTTTGTTAGTATTGCCACAGAATAATCGAACATTTTACCCAACTTTTTTATAACTTTTAATTTTATTGATTTAATTACAATTATTATGTGTTTTCGTTATTCAGGGAGCCGTTTGCTAAATAGTATAAACTGCGTGATTGTTTTAATACCATTTATGTGCGGATAATTCATTCAGATAAAACTAATATAGCCATTAATTACTCAGTTTCAAAAAGATATGCCAAAAAGGTATGTTGAGATTATAACTTTAATATTAAAACATTAATGTAGTCAAATATGTTCGTCACATTACGTTTACTAGAAATATTTTCACTTGTATTAGTTTACTTAATAAATTATGTATGTGCAAACTACAAAATGTATTATTTCATTCTACCCCACCGTATTATCCATGGTATAGCCCTATCATCATACCAATTATTGAGCTGAGTCCAAGATAAGTTTCAGTAACAACTTGTCTAAAGAACTCTAGATGAACGTACTTATACATACATATATATTTTTTGTAAATACATACATAATATGCCAAGACCGAGAGGAGTAAAAGACCAGACTATGCAGATAAATAAACTGTTTTTCAGAAAAAACGGGCACTTTAATTTTTTTTTCTACTTCAATGAATATAACAAGAAAGGGGTATTATAAAAGTTATCTTTAATTTTAGTTATGATACTCACATCCAGTTGTCAAATTTTGTTCCTATTAAATTAAGTCAAAAGGAATGAATATATTTTACCTATTGAACGTTTAAAAATTACCATTTGACATTACTGTCATATTATACATAAAATTTTAGTTTTACCCCAAAAGCGGTTATGTTATGTTGCGCTGGTAACACTACGCGGGTGGGTGCGGCGCGGGCGGGGAGTTGTTTTGGACACAATGCGCTCTGTACAAATAAGACTAAATAATAAAATGAAATGAAACTAAATTAATGTACGTGTACACTTTTTCAAATTAATTCACTTCTGACACCACTTTGTTGAATATACTGAATAAAAGACGTATAATTTTCAGTATTTTCTTGTATTTTGTTTAATATTATAGGTTTTAAAATTATAATAAATCAAAATATCACTATGACAACGTATGTATCAAAAAATCTACCATAAAGTAAAAAAAGGAGGTTGTGGTTGAGGTTGTATTCAGGTTCATAACAAGACCTCTGTTCAAATTTGCTTTGTATTTGTTTTTTATTATAAAACTATGACTGTATCCAATACAGTATGTCAAAGAAATTGCATTAAAATTGAAAAAAAAAGTGGTCAGTAAGAATACAAAATTCGAAGTCCATAGTAAACTTTCCAGAAAATCTGTACTACAGAATATGTCGTGTAGCATATAGCCATTTCTTAGTAGGCACATCTAGGTACTAATGCATCATCAAAAGTTATAAAGTTTTGTTCCACTTAAGTTCCTGGCTGCATCATAAAATAGATAGTACAGAAGGTAATCTTATACATGTTCTCCAATTTTAAATCAATAATACCTAAGTAAAGTATTTTAATGTTATATAAGGTACAAATTAATTAAAAACGAAAATACACCGTTTCATGTTGAATTCGAACAACCGTCCACTGCAAATTATAATAACGAAATTGTTGTTCTCGCACAATAAAATTCACAGACGCGTGTCCTAAGCAGGTGGAACTTGCGCTTGCACTGGGGGCCAATCGCTTAACGGGATTTTATGGCTATCGCTATCGTTTACGATTTCATTTCGTTATTTCTGACCGCCGAAGGTTTTCAAATCCTCGCGCTCGTTTTTTTCTTGTGCATTGGTAATAGGTAACAATATTAAATTAAATGAGCGTGAGGTACTTGAAAACCTTCGGTGGTCTGAAATAACAAAACGATATCGATACCCAAGCGGTCCGAGATATCGAGTCTGTGAGAGGTGTCTTTGTGTGCGTTGCTCGAGCGCACTTTGTAAGTAGATTACCTTCTGTACTATATATTCTATGCATGCATGCTGTATCGTAAACACTAGCATGCACTCTACCTCAGCATAAAGGCGTCCTTTGATCACACTACCTTCCAGTGAAAGTTATTGTTACCTCACCCGGTCGACGAGTCGATATTATGCTGACAAAGTTTCTCTAGTCTTATATTAATTTCACACTTGGTAACTTTGTGATTTGCCGCTGGAACAAGTGGCGTGCAAATTAAATGGTGTTGCATAATAAGTCATGGAGCAGTTAGGGGCTACTTTCGACGTCGAAATTTTGTGATCACATTTTTTGTTATGCATGATGGAATTAAATTTTTAAACGTTATAATTTTCTCAAAATATATTAAAAGACTAGTTAGAATATTAGATTGCATACATTATATGGGAGATAAAGTCAATGGTTGCATAACATTTTGATTTGCATTGATTTATTATTTTTTTACCTCTTGCTGATGAAATATTTATGTTCCGCCAACTACTGAGACACATAAAGTGATTTATTATCATTATGTGAAAAAGCATTTATAATATTTTATTTAGAGATTATTTGTCAAGTATTAATGGCTACCTGTAACTTATGATTAATGTTATATAGGTGACGCAAAAATAACCACTTGATTTTCTAAAGCTGCATTAACTTTTCTTATATATTGTATATAAAACCCTTTAATCGTGGATAACGTAATCGTCGAATTATTATAATGTTTTAAACTTACATGGTCACTAACACATCAGTCAGTATAATGTTTTATTTCAGTCAAATAATATCTTTCAAGATTCGCCGCTAAAACTGGCGTATATTTGGTTTGCACGTTTGAGAATATTTTTGATTAGTTGTTCCAGAACTTTGGGCGATGGATTTAACACTTCTGCTACGAAGTTCTCTTTTAAGATAGCTTAGCTCCACGGCTTGTTAAAATAACAACAATTGACAAAAAGTTCTGTTCTTGTTAAGATTTATTGATTAAAAACAATGACATGGTTATCCGCGCTCTTGTCGAGCAGTCCATGTGTTTTCCATGTGACCAGTATGTACTTCACAAAATGTTAAAGACATATAGAATCTTCCTATAAAGTGATAATTTCTGGGCCATTTAGTACTTTGTTCACTTGATAAAGTCAAGAAAGGAACATAAAAATAACAATAAAAGTAAAGCGTCCCCAAACAGCCGTATCAGGGGTTAATTATTATTCTTATCTCTGCCGAACCATTCTGACCGAAAGATCACGCTAATTGCATATTTTTGGGGCCAAACACAGTTCGCTTTAATTAATGCTGATGTTTATTAGGAAATACAATTTCTTGCCACCTCCTCTCGCATTCTAGGCACGTAATACAATTATACGACAATAGACTTTAAATTACTCGGAGTCCCGCACGAGGCAAGATGTGTCTCGCTGTATGAATATTAAAAAATTTGAGCTACTCAAGTGAATTTCGCACTTCAGCTTGGTAAGATAGGGTTGAATGTGGAAGTCGCAAGAAGACCATATTAAGCAGCTCCTATATAGAGTAGAACGTATGAGCTTTCAAGAATGTGGAGTTATATAAACTCAGATTTGCGACTGTTTAAAATGAGAGCGTACGTGACAAAAGCTCGTGAACTTTGAACGTTATTATTGTTTCCGTATGATGTTTGCAGTGAAAACAGAACTTAGGTATATTTAAATAAAATTAACAATGTGACAAAGGAGCATTAATGGAAATTGTATTTATTCAAGTTAGTTCTCCAGGTGTTAGTTTCAGATATCCCCTGGTGGTGTCCCGTGCTTAAGGATATGTGAATCGACTCATTCATCTTTTCTTGGGACACAATATAGCCTCTTTATCTTCACCTTTTTCGTGTTTTATTTTCAGATTAAACTCATAATTCTGACGACGCAGCCTGGAGAGGATGCGAAACGTCAAAAAAGTAATAAAATTAACGCATTTTGAACCTGTTTAAGCGTGTTTCATTTAATAACTATATTTTATCAAAAAGTCTAATAAACTGAACCAACTGAAGTTTCATAAAACCATATGGACGAATACTCCACATAAAGTATTTTTGAAAATTTTTGGATATTTCATATATTTATTTTATCGCAAAGATTTCTCTTCAGATTTTGTTATTGAAATTTATAATGTAGTTATATAATTTAACGGTCATTCTTAGCTGTGATAATTTTTGAGCGTTTATACAAAATATCTTTACTAAGTCTATGATATTTTGGGGTTGATTCTTTTTTTTGGATTAGTTCTAGCAATTATTTTATATAACATATAATCAAGTGTAAAACGTCATCCAAATTATTATTTTCTAATTTGTTCTCCTAATCAAAAAATCCAATATCATTCATTCAGTCTAGGCTGTTACAAGCACTTGTGAAGGTCAAGAAACTACGCCATCGGTTGGCAAAACAACGGTGGGAGACCTTGTACTGAGAAGAACCGGTGGGAAACTCAACAAGGGCTGTTTTTTTTCTCCCTGTATATATAGAGTCGGCAAGTTGAAAAATGATTTCAGAGATACTTCTGTAGTCCCCTTTCATTACATCATTTAGAATATAGATATATAGTTACAATTTTATAGTTAACTTTATTTGTTTCTTAGGTTTTCACGCACATCACTCATTAAAGTAGTGTAAAGGCTACGAAACGTCAATAAATAAATAAAGTTTCGTACATTAACCCGTAAAAACTAGTTTTATTTAGTTAACTTTATATTTTTAGTATATAGGAAGCCGCATTAGATAGGTACCATATTACTGTTATGAAAACTCCTAATCAAATAACAAATTACAAGAAACACTTGTCCATGCATTACGATCATTTAGATAATCATCAACTTAATAATAGCCCTTATTCATAAGAGTATTTTTGAATTTGGTCAGGGGTAGCTCAATCAGATCTTGGGGAACTTTATTAGACAATACAATACTATAACCTAGAAATTAACCTCTTGATTTTTGGAGTCTGAAACATGGAACGGCAAGCTTGTTATTAAATCTCGTATTAAAGTTATGGGTTTGACTTTGTTTTGCAAATGCCTCATAGTCTTTTCTTACATATATTATATTTTCATAAATGTATTGCGATGCTAGTGATAAAATTTTAAATTCTTTAAACTTTTCTCTAAGAGATTCTCTTGGCTTTAAGTTGTATATGGCGCGAATAGCTCTCTTTTGCATTATAAAAGCTGGGCCCCACAACAAAAGGCTAATTTCTATTCGCTGTCCTGTAACCAGAATCACACATTCTACTTTTATTATTTTAAATACAAGCTATTTGTTTAACATTACTGTCTATATATTTTGAAAGATGATTTATATATTTTCGCTACTTAGAAAAATATGATCAGTTCAACAAGTGTATTTATTTAGATATAACGAACAATATGCTTGTCCATTTTACTTAATTCTGTCACTCGTTAAGAAATTATGAATATCTCATTATCTGAGTAAATTATAGCTGTTGATATCACATAAGGAAATACGGCAGTAGTACTCTATCAGCAACCGAAGCAGTTGATGTCTAGTGTTTCGCTGTCGCACTAAATAACATAAAAAAATAATTGCCATTCGCATGTTTTACGATTTCTCAAATTTCTATTATGCCTGAATATGCACAAATGAAAGGTGAATTCACCCTTAAAGCATTATTCAATATGACCCAATTTTTTTATAATAAAAAAATTACCTCGTATTCCTCATTTCCGTCATTCAATTCCGTCACGTTAAAGCGTGAAGAAAAATATAATGTACCTAAAAACTACTGTTTGTTATTTTTTATTCCGTTGCAACATTGATTATCGCTGACTGAGCTGATTGTATAATCAAAGTACCGAGTAATTTTGTTTTGTTATTTCACATAACTGGTTAATTTATCTCTTGGCCATTTGCATCTGAAAAATGTTTTGTATGTTGATAATTTCAATGTTTGTATTACTAAAACATAAATTCATAATTTATCGAGCAATTCTTTAATAATCAACCCCAAAATATCATAGACTTAGTAAAGATATTTTGTATAAACGCTCAAAAATTATCACAGCTAAGAATGACCGTTAAATTATATAACTACATTATAAATTTCAATAACAAAATCTGAAGAGAAATCTTTGCGATAAAATAAATATATGAAATATCCAAAAATTTTCAAAAATACTTTATGTGGAGTATTCGTCCATATGGTTTTATGAAACTTCAGTTGGTTCAGTTTATTAGACTTTTTGATAAAATATAGTTATTAAATGAAACACGCTTAAACAGGTTCAAAATGCGTTAATTTTATTACTTTTTTGACGTTTCGCATCCTCTCCAGGCTGCGTCGTCAGAATTATGAGTTTAATCTGAAAATAAAACACGAAAAAGGTGAAGATAAAGAGGCTATATTGTGTCCCAAGAAAAGATGAATGAGTCGATTCACATATCCTTAAGCACGGGACACCACCAGGGGATATCTGAAACTAACACCTGGAGAACTAACTTGAATAAATACAATTTCCATTAATGCTCCTTTGTCACATTGTTAATTTTATTTAAATATACCTAAGTTCTGTTTTCACTGCAAACATCATACGGAAACAATAATAACGTTCAAAGTTCACGAGCTTTTGTCACGTACGCTCTCATTTTAAACAGTCGCAAATCTGAGTTTATATAACTCCACATTCTTGAAAGCTCATACGTTCTACTCTATATAGGAGCTGCTTAATATGGTCTTCTTGCGACTTCCACATTCAACCCTATCTTACCAAGCTGAAGTGCGAAATTCACTTGAGTAGCTCAAATTTTTTAATATTCATACAGCGAGACACATCTTGCCTCGTGCGGGACTCCGAGTAATTTAAAGTCTATTGTCGTATAATTGTATTACGTGCCTAGAATGCGAGAGGAGGTGGCAAGAAATTGTATTTCCTAATAAACATCAGCATTAATTAAAGCGAACTGTGTTTGGCCCCAAAAATATGCAATTAGCGTGATCTTTCGGTCAGAATGGTTCGGCAGAGATAAGAATAATAATTAACCCCTGATACGGCTGTTTGGGGACGCTTTACTTTTATTGTTATTTTTATGTTCCTTTCTTGACTTTATCAAGTGAACAAAGTACTAAATGGCCCAGAAATTATCACTTTATAGGAAGATTCTATATGTCTTTAACATTTTGTGAAGTACATACTGGTCACATGGAAAACACATGGACTGCTCGACAAGAGCGCGGATAACCATGTCATTGTTTTTAATCAATAAATCTTAACAAGAACAGAACTTTTTGTCAATTGTTGTTATTTTAACAAGCCGTGGAGCTAAGCTATCTTAAAAGAGAACTTCGTAGCAGAAGTGTTAAATCCATCGCCCAAAGTTCTGGAACAACTAATCAAAAATATTCTCAAACGTGCAAACCAAATATACGCCAGTTTTAGCGGCGAATCTTGAAAGATATTATTTGACTGAAATAAAACATTATACTGACTGATGTGTTAGTGACCATGTAAGTTTAAAACATTATAATAATTCGACGATTACGTTATCCACGATTAAAGGGTTTTATATACAATATATAAGAAAAGTTAATGCAGCTTTAGAAAATCAAGTGGTTATTTTTGCGTCACCTATATAACATTAATCATAAGTTACAGGTAGCCATTAATACTTGACAAATAATCTCTAAATAAAATATTATAAATGCTTTTTCACATAATGATAATAAATCACTTTATGTGTCTCAGTAGTTGGCGGAACATAAATATTTCATCAGCAAGAGGTAAAAAAATAATAAATCAATGCAAATCAAAATGTTATGCAACCATTGACTTTATCTCCCATATAATGTATGCAATCTAATATTCTAACTAGTCTTTTAATATATTTTGAGAAAATTATAACGTTTAAAAATTTAATTCCATCATGCATAACAAAAAATGTGATCACAAAATTTCGACGTCGAAAGTAGCCCCTAACTGCTCCATGACTTATTATGCAACACCATTTAATTTGCACGCCACTTGTTCCAGCGGCAAATCACAAAGTTACCAAGTGTGAAATTAATATAAGACTAGAGAAACTTTGTCAGCATAATATCGACTCGTCGACCGGGTGAGGTAACAATAACTTTCACTGGAAGGTAGTGTGATCAAAGGACGCCTTTATGCTGAGGTAGAGTGCATGCTAGTGTTTACGATACAGCATGCATGCATAGAATATATAGTACAGAAGGTAATCTACTTACAAAGTGCGCTCGAGCAACGCACACAAAGACACCTCTCACAGACTCGATATCTCGGACCGCTTGGGTATCGATATCGTTTTGTTATTTCAGACCACCGAAGGTTTTCAAGTACCTCACGCTCATTTAATTTAATATTGTTACCTATTACCAATGCACAAGAAAAAAACGAGCGCGAGGATTTGAAAACCTTCGGCGGTCAGAAATAACGAAATGAAATCGTAAACGATAGCGATAGCCATAAAATCCCGTTAAGCGATTGGCCCCCAGTGCAAGCGCAAGTTCCACCTGCTTAGGACACGCGTCTGTGAATTTTATTGTGCGAGAACAACAATTTCGTTATTATAATTTGCAGTGGACGGTTGTTCGAATTCAACATGAAACGGTGTATTTTCGTTTTTAATTAATTTGTACCTTATATAACATTAAAATACTTTACTTAGGTATTATTGATTTAAAATTGGAGAACATGTATAAGATTACCTTCTGTACTATCTATTTTATGATGCAGCCAGGAACTTAAGTGGAACAAAACTTTATAACTTTTGATGATGCATTAGTACCTAGATGTGCCTACTAAGAAATGGCTATATGCTACACGACATATTCTGTAGTACAGATTTTCTGGAAAGTTTACTATGGACTTCGAATTTTGTATTCTTACTGACCACTTTTTTTTTCAATTTTAATGCAATTTCTTTGACATACTGTATTGGATACAGTCATAGTTTTATAATAAAAAACAAATACAAAGCAAATTTGAACAGAGGTCTTGTTATGAACCTGAATACAACCTCAACCACAACCTCCTTTTTTTACTTTATGGTAGATTTTTTGATACATACGTTGTCATAGTGATATTTTGATTTATTATAATTTTAAAACCTATAATATTAAACAAAATACAAGAAAATACTGAAAATTATACGTCTTTTATTCAGTATATTCAACAAAGTGGTGTCAGAAGTGAATTAATTTGAAAAAGTGTACACGTACATTAATTTAGTTTCATTTCATTTTATTATTTAGTCTTATTTGTACAGAGCGCATTGTGTCCAAAACAACTCCCCGCCCGCGCCGCACCCACCCGCGTAGTGTTACCAGCGCAACATAACATAACCGCTTTTGGGGTAAAACTAAAATTTTATGTATAATATGACAGTAATGTCAAATGGTAATTTTTAAACGTTCAATAGGTAAAATATATTCATTCCTTTTGACTTAATTTAATAGGAACAAAATTTGACAACTGGATGTGAGTATCATAACTAAAATTAAAGATAACTTTTATAATACCCCTTTCTTGTTATATTCATTGAAGTAGAAAAAAAAATTAAAGTGCCCGTTTTTTCTGAAAAACAGTTTATTTATCTGCATAGTCTGGTCTTTTACTCCTCTCGGTCTTGGCATATTATGTATGTATTTACAAAAAATATATATGTATGTATAAGTACGTTCATCTAGAGTTCTTTAGACAAGTTGTTACTGAAACTTATCTTGGACTCAGCTCAATAATTGGTATGATGATAGGGCTATACCATGGATAATACGGTGGGGTAGAATGAAATAATACATTTTGTAGTTTGCACATACATAATTTATTAAGTAAACTAATACAAGTGAAAATATTTCTAGTAAACGTAATGTGACGAACATATTTGACTACATTAATGTTTTAATATTAAAGTTATAATCTCAACATACCTTTTTGGCATATCTTTTTGAAACTGAGTAATTAATGGCTATATTAGTTTTATCTGAATGAATTATCCGCACATAAATGGTATTAAAACAATCACGCAGTTTATACTATTTAGCAAACGGCTCCCTGAATAACGAAAACACATAATAATTGTAATTAAATCAATAAAATTAAAAGTTATAAAAAAGTTGGGTAAAATGTTCGATTATTCTGTGGCAATACTAACAAAATGGACGCGTGATTTTCTTAGACAATTATATTACGTAAATTAAATTTAATATTTTAATAAAATGGATTGGAAATGTACAACTTACAGATGAAAGGTGATCCCATCTGATTTCTTCGTAGATCCTGTTGCATTTTTGAAAGTGGGAACGACACACGACGGCATAATTATTTTAAAACTGACAGCTGAAATTACTAGTAAACGGTACGAGCGTCGGCCATTGACTAAATGACAATTTGACGAACCACACCGTTCCGGCGTGGTTTGTATGGTTTCACTTTTGAGCGCATTGACGGTTTCTGGTTTGTTCTGTATTCTGAGGTAATGGTAAAGACTAGGGCGCAGGCAAAAAATATGGATAGTAGTACAAGCGCAGCTTCCTCCAAGTCAAATTTGGTATGATCGGCGTATGGCAGAAATGGAATTGAATCAGATTTAAACTGAGCGTGAGGAACGCGAGCGCACCGTGGCTGTTGAGCGCGAGGAACGCGAGCGCGCTGCGGCTGTTGAGCGCGAGAATCGCGAGCGCGCGGCGGCTGCGGAGCGTGCAGCTGCAGACGCGGAATTACGAGCCCAGATTGCTGCTCTAGAAGTGCGCTCTAGCCGCGCTAGTCATACCAGTCGCACCGCCAGTCGAACTTCAGCGCAACATGTTGAAAATTGGGTAAAGTTTCATTCCTATATTAATAATAAAGGCCGTACTCAATTTCAGGTCGCACCTAACGACCGTGCCTCGGCCAAAGGAGGACAGTTTCCATACCTTGCCGAGGTCACATGATCTCCACGGCGACGCTGCCAGATCAGCGGAACGCCCCAAAGGCTGGGAGCGCGTATGCGGACGTCACGACCACTGCACATGCACGCGTAGGCACACACTCAAGTAGTCAGAATGATAATAATTGTATTAGTAACAATAATAAAACTAATGAAAATATTACACAATTCACGGAAGTCATCAAGAGCCTTGCGCGGACTGGACGGAGGGTAAGTGATCTTCCTATTTTTTCCGGCTCGCCCACTGACTGGCTTTGCTTCCGCAAAAGTTATGAACGGACTATGGCTCATTTTAAGGATGCGGACAAGCTAGTCCGATTGTCCACGGCTCTACGGGGAGCAGCACGTGAAGCTGTAGCAGCACTCTTGATCGCGTGTGACGACCCGCAAGAGGTAATGGCAGCTTTGGAACAGCAATTTGGTAATCCGGAAATTGTTGTTTTAAATGCCTTGTCTGAGGTGAAAGCTTTGCCAATGATTGGTAATTTCGATTCCGGTAGAGACCTAAACTATTATGCTTGTAAAGTCCGTAATTGTGTCACAACCATTAAATTATTAAATCATTTCGAATATTTAGCTAGTCCTGAACTCGTGAATACCATTCTTGGTAAGCTTTCTCCCCTCCTTCGGGAAAAATGGGTAGAGTTTGCATTTTCTCGTCAACGTTCTCGTAATTTTAAGTTAGAACTTCTATCAGACTTCCTAGTGTACGAGGCTCACATACATATTAAGTTCGGTATTTTAAAAGAATTTGTGCCTCGAGATAAGGGGCGTCAGGAAAAGTCTCTATTAGAGTTTAAAAAGGGCACAGGTTCCGGAGAAATTTGTTTTATAGACGGCCCGAAGTCTCCATATTCATGCGCCTTTTGTGGGTCGCGAAGTCATGAGGTTTCGGCGTGTGCGCGTTTCCTTTCGTTGTCCGTTGACAGCCGCGAAAAATGGGTCACGGACAACAAAGTTTGCAGAAAATGCTTAGTTAAGGGTGGCCATAGATATGCAATTTGTAAGACGACTTGCACTGTGGCATCCTGTAAGAACCGTCGTCTCCATAAGAATGACGTGACCAACTATAACGTCAATGTTAGTGATGACAATAATATGCAAGGTTCAGATAACCCTGTAGCTTCTACGTCGGTTCAGTCTCCGCAGAAGGAAAATGTAGATATTGCGGATCAGGCTATTGTTGGGACTACTTCAACACCAGTCTCATCTCTCCGGCCCTTACTAAAGGTGCTACCTGTAACAGTGTGTGGGCCTACCGGGAGCGTCGATACTTACGCTTTGTTGGATGATGGTTCTACTGGAACTTTCATCGATGCGGACGTTGCTGCCCGAATAGGTGGAAAGGGCCCGGAGGGACATTTACGTTTAAATTGCGTTGGCGGTTTGTCCCGTAATAGTAGTGTTAATTATGTAGATTTTAAGATTAGAGGTAAGTATTCATCTGAAACCTTTGTAATATCTAAGGCGCGTTCTATTAGGAACTTAGGTTTAGTATCTCAAATCGCTACCCGTGATAGTTTACGTGAATATTTATATTTAAGTGATTTGTCCGAAGAGCTATGTTACGATGTTGCTACGCCTATGTTAATAATAGGTATCGACAATTGGCACCTTACTGTGCCTCATGAGACCAGGAAGGGATCAAAGTCGCAACCTGTGGCTATCAGGACGGTTTTAGGTTGGGTTCTGTTTGGTTTCTCAAGTAGCAAAACTAAACCTATAGATTATGCAACTGCTTGTCATGTAAGTTCTTTCGAATTTTCTGATCCTAAACATGAGCTAGAGAGCCTCATTAAGAAGCAGTACAAATTAGACGCCTTAGGTATTACAAAGCATGAACTACGTAGTAATGACGACCAACGCGCTCTCCAAATTTTAGAGCAATAACTTCATCTATGTCACTATTAATGTTTTTCTCTTAAGAAGTTTCAATAGGTAAGAAATTTTCTTTAGATGAAGTAGAACGACTATTACTCTTAAATTAACAAATCTATCTAAACCGTTATAATTTTTATTTAAAGTTCATGAAAAACACCATTATCAGAAATTCCAGGATTTTCAAAGCCAATAGTTTAGCTTTTAGAGGGGGAGGACTCGAACAAATTATGTTACCATTTTGTAGTCGTGATCAATCATCCGATGACCGACCACTGCGGAAGTTGCCTAACTTCAACGATCGCAGTCGAACACACCCATCCAATGACCGACCACTGCGAAAGTTGCTTAACTTTAACGATCACAGCCGAACGCGCTAACCACTTGCGCCATCGAGCTCTTCATCTTATATAGACCCAATCAATTTAAAATATGACATCTTTAAAGTATGACTAATGCTGTAAGGGTAATTTTATATATAGAATATGGCACCCTAAATTTTTTTAAGTGTCCATACTTCTGAAAAAAAAAAACTAAACCTGAAGTTTGATGTTTTTCGCCTGTAGCAAATTCATGTCTATTTTCCTAATGTTTAGGTATTCCTTAGGCGGAAAACCTGACGCGACGCGAAGCTTCGACTCTGCTCCAGTGTAATTCGAGCCTTAGCTTAGAAGCAAGCAAGAAATTAAAAATCCTTTAGAAAATATACAAAAAATTCCACGTGAATCAGGAAAATGACGGGACTCGAACCCACACACTTCGCTATCCGGGTGAATGCACTGACCATTATGCACCGCAGAATTTTTTCTACAAAACATTTAAACAAAAAAATATAATAAATCCTTTGTTTTCCATGTAGGTAATTGATTTTTTTATTTAATATGGAAATAACTTATTCGCGTTTGGTAAATTAACTACGAAGCCACCATAGTTGGCAGTGATACACTAGAATCGCTTGGTGTAAGGCTTTGGTTTGTAAGGGATAATCATGAGATAGTATTGTTTGCAGATGATCATCATCATCATCATCAGCCTATTAATGTCCCCACTGCTGGGGCACAGGCCTTCCCCATGGATGGAATAGGGAGATTGGGCCATGACCCACCACGCGGGCCCAGTGCGGATTGGTGGGTGCTAACGACTGTAGATGCAGCCAGGACCAACGGCTTAACGTGCCTTCCGAAGCACGGAGGAGCTCGAGATAGTAATTTTTGGTCACCCATCCAATGACCGACCACTGCGAAAGTTGCTTAAGTTCAACGATCGCAGCCGAACGCGCTAACCACTTGCGCCATCGAGCTCCTCGATACTTTACTTTTATTTAAAACTAGTTGTACCCTGCCACGCTTCGCAGTGGCACATTTTAATTGAATGGTTGAGAAATGAGAAACAAAACTCTTTGTTTTTTTATACATTTCATATAAGTTTAATTTTGCAATACTTGTGGATATACAATATTTTTTGTTTTTCCACTGTTTGCGTAGATATAAAGACTATCTGGTTTGCCGACTCGGGAACACGATAATTAAAAAAGATTCACTTCAATACTAAATATGTTTTGTTATTGATTAATTATTTAACTAATATTTTACTTATTTATTTAATTAATTAATGTTAAATAAATATTAATTGCAAAAAAATAATATTTTTACTCTCCATCTTTGATATAAAATATAACCTCTACTTACGATTTGGTGAAAGGCGCAGTTCGATCACAACACTATCACACCAAAAATTCTTGATTTAAGTGAATATTTAATTCAGATTGTATAATAATCAGAATCAGATGCAATTTTTTTTTGTAAATAAACAATGTAATTGGGAACGAAATTGTTTCTCATGTGACTGCGTCATTACTATTGCGGTTGTCAGCTAGTGTTTTCCTCGCTTCTGGAAGATGGCGCGGTCACTGGTATACAGCTGAGCGTTAAAAAAACTGTTTTCTCGCGGTCGCAGATATGTGACTGATGCAAAAAATAGATAAAAACAATCCTTGATGCGGATTTTATATCATGTTAAAATTTCAACTCAATCGGTGCAGAACTTTTTGAGTTTTTGAAGCGTACACAAACCAACATAACATTTTTATATATATAGATTAAAAGAAAGCAACCTCTTATTGACGACGTGAACAATGCCATCTCTAAAGTAGTCCACTGGTTTAATGCTAATAATTTACTTCTTAAGGAACGCAAAACTAAATGTTTAAACATTTTATTACCAAATGTAAAGCAGACACAAACCAATGTTACTATTAAAGACAAGAATATGGACCTTGTGGACACTACAGTATTCTTTGGCATTACACTAGATTCGAAGCTTTGGTAGGGCCCACATATTGAGAAATTGTCGAAGAGACTGAGCTCTGCAGCCTACGCTGTAATGAAGATACCAATTAACTAACGTAGATACTGCTAGATTAGTTTATTTTGGTAATTTCATTGTGTGATGTTGTACGGTATTTTGCTATGGGGAAATGCAGCCGACATTCAAACTAATTTTGTGCTGCAAAAGCGGGCTGTTCGATTAATTTACAATCTTAAAACTAGAGACTCTAAGAGAAAAATTAAAAAAATCGATATAATGACTGTTGCTTCTCAGTAAATTTATGAAAATTTTATATATGTTCGAAAAAATATTACATTATTTCCTCTAAATAGTGATAAGCACTCGCTTAATACTAGACATAAAAATAAATTAGGTGTCCACCACAAAATCAACAATTCATTTAAAGGTCTTTGTGTACGCTTCTACAATAAAGTCCCTAGCAATATCCAAAAATTAAGAGTCAATAAATTTAAAACTACCATTAAAGGATAATACCAATATATAAAATTACCCTTACAGCATTAGTCATACTTTAAAGATGTCATATTTTAAATTGATTGGGTCTATATAAGATGAAGAGCTCGATGGCGCAAGTGGTTAGCGCGTTCGGCTGTGATCGTTAAAGTTAAGCAACTTTCGCAGTGGTCGGTCATTGGATGGGTGTGTTCGACTGCGATCGTTGAAGTTAAGCAACTTCCGCAGTGGTCGGTCATTGGATGATTGATCACGACTACAAAATGGTAACATAATTTGTTCGAGTCCTCCCCCTCTAAAAGCTAAACTATTGGCTTTGAAAATCCTGGAATTTCTGATAATGGTGTTTTTCATGAACTTTAAATAAAAATTATAACGGTTTAGATAGATTTGTTAATTTAAGAGTAATAGTCGTTCTACTTCATCTAAAGAAAATTTCTTACCTATTGAAACTTCTTAAGAGGAAAACATAAATAGTGACATAGATGAAGTTATTGTACCGTAAAACTTTGGATTGAAAAACAAAAAAAAACTATTTAAAAACCACAATTAAATATCATTAACTCCATTAAAATAAAATATCATTAACTACTGCGAGTAGCAACGGCAACAGCTTCTGATTTGCGCTCTCATTACGTTTAAAAAAATGAAATTGAGTGATTTTGAGTTTGAGGCACAACTTGACTTTGATTTAGATATTTTAGTTGAGATACATAAATATTTCCAACACTCACACCAATTAGCCTAGCCCCAAAGTAAGCACTGTAAGGATTGTGTTATGGGATACTAGGGTAACGGATAGAATACATATATTTATATCATCATCATCAGCCTATTAATGTCCCCACTGCTGGAGCACAGGCCTTCCCTATGAATGGAATAGGGAGATTGGGCCATGACCCACCACGCGGGCCCAGTGCGGATTGGTATATTTATATAGAAATAATCCAGCTTGCGGAAATCTTCTATATTTATAAAACTCAAAGGTGACTGACTGACATAGTGATCTATCAACGCACAGCCTAAACCACTGGACGGATCGGGCTGAAATTTGGCATGCAGGTAGATGTTATGATGTAGGCATCCGCAAAGAAAGGATTTTGATCAATTCTACCCCCAAGGGGATAAAATATGGAATGAAAGTTTGTATGAAACTTTGTCAATTTTAAACCGATCGGGCTGAGACTTTGCATGCAGGTATAAGAAGAATCATAGATGAATGTCATTGTGTATAATACAAGCCTGAGAACAAAACTGTAGTCTACACTTCAGCTCTACACCGAAGCGAAGCGAGGACGGGACGCTAGTTTATATATAATTCTGTAATAAGCTTTTGTTACAATGTAATGCTGGGCTGTTAAGTTAAGATTGCTGTTTTCTTTAAAGAGGATGCAACACCCGCTACATAGGAAAGTAATGTTGTAACGACCTAGCGTAATGGCTTTAGAGAAAACCGTGCTGCTCTGTTACGGAAAATTAACTGTACTGGCTTTATAATAGGGTACTAAATTCTAGTGAATCAAGTTTATTTTTAACGAGCATAAAGTTCTTTAAGAGATAAGGTGATATTTGAAGCGTTGCTAGTATAATATTCAACTTAATTTTTCAAAATGTTTATTTTTGTGTTATTACAGACTCCGATCGTTTAATGAAACACTTTTAATTGAACCTGGCGACCACGTAGCTTGTCAATAGAAACGCTAAGAATAATTTAAAATTAATTGAATCACGCTTTAATTAATTCACGTCAAAAAAGTATTTTCTAAAATTTTCCTATAATCTTCGATTAGAAAATGCCCGTTGTAATAACTGTTCTATATTTTGTAGATTGTAGGTCTGTTTTCAGGTGAAACATGGATTTAAAATTGTCCGTGCTCAATGTTAGATATTACTTGGAATTTTATGTGTAAAAACGTACACAAATAACTCTGAATGAATTATTCGATACCTGCAGATGGAAATTCAAAATTTGTGCCCGTTTATCACGGCAACTTCGTTTGTATATTTATACATGGTGTCAAATTTATATTGGACTTTAGTTTGGTTTGACAGTAAATCAACATGGAATGTATAACTTTAATAAAATATGGGATGGAATACATTTTTTTAGTGATTAAGACAAGACGATAAACCATTATCAGCTTAAATAGTAATACAAAGTTTGATACCAAATTTTCGGTCAAGATTCATAGTTTATACTCTCCCCGCAAACATGGCGTAACATATAGATTCTCCAGTACAAAGTTGTAGTCAACAAAAACACACACAATGTACAAGTGTACACTGAAATTGTACCATTGTAGTGCCAAGTTTATGTATAATATACTAAATGTCAACTTTTTGCCCTCATCTCACCAACTGACGAACTTATCTCGTTAAATGCACCAAGAGTTTGCGGTGGAGGCGACAAAGCTAAAGTTTGCGTCTGCCACCCAGCGCTAATTGACCCTTGCTACTCAGTTCAGTACACTGAAATGTTCGGTCTTGACTGCCAAAAGGAACAGCCTCGGAGTTCTAGTTAAATCGGTTGAAGATATGCCATCTCATTGCGAAATTAAGGTGCTTCATCATATTTGTCTCGGTTTGAATGAGTAGGCGAGCCAGTGACACCGCTTGTTTTGTTAAATAAGACCTAAACTTGATGCGAATTTTCATAAGTTACTTCTATTAGAAAGTGTGATCTTAACGTTAATTATTAAATTACTATTTGTTAAAATTGTTGTGGTGAAACATTCCTATGAAAATTTAGTGCAGAAAAAACAAACGTCAATATTACCAAAAACACCATGAGCGATGTTGAAAATTCCTGAATGTCACATGACGCTATTAAAGTTTCAATCAGTATGATACAATACTGATTGGAACTTTACACAATGTAGCCCAGCGTGCTATTTGGCATGAGAGTTAGGTAACTCAGGTTTTCCTCTTTAATAACTGCTTCAGAGCTTGAAAATGGCCAAGTACTAAATATTTAATAAAAAAGAATGATTTAATGGTTCCATTTATATATTATTTCGAATCCTTCGCCATTCTTTCGACTACCTTTGTAAAGAATTGATTTCTGGTGCATGGTTAGTGAAATACTTTGTTAAATTAATTACTATTTATTATAAACCAAAAAACTCACTGTACACTTTACAAAAGCCATAGCGAGAAGGTGAGCACAGATTATGGACGGATAGTGATATGCTATACAATTGTTACCAAAACTATCTCAACAATCTTTCCTATGTATATGTCCGTTCCTAAACATGGTAAGTATGTATTTCTATATCACACGTCGCTTTGCCGATTGTTGGTCTTTGTTTAAACTAAAAACCTATTTTAAAAAAACCGACTTCTTAAAAAGAAGGCCACTAAAATTAAGAACTACTATAATTTTTTACTAATATGTTAAGTACATTTAAAGTTAAATTATCATTTTTCTGGTGTCAGTGCCACTCTCTCTCAAGCAGTAAACTGTAACTCAGATCTATCAACATGCTTGGCACCGACGCTTAATATTAATTTGACTTTAAATGTACTTTACATATAAGTAAAGAATTGCATTATTTCTTACATTTTGGTGAAGTTGTTACTCTGAAGTTGTTTATTTTTGTTATTTTTTTTTATTTTCCTCTATTTGTAAGGTAGTTACAGCAATTATGTAAGTTGAAGTTACCTGGCCTGGATTATCTTTTTCATATCTCTTTAAATAACCAAACACGAATTGAGTACTGTTTGTAATTGAGGAGTTCCGTTCGTTTTCTCCAAAAGTTTTCATCAGATATTTACGAAATTGATATGTGGACCATTTCGCTTAAAAATTGCTTCAAACAAAAAAGGAATCATCAAATCAGTCTACGCACCTCGGAGATTCAGGAACAATAATAAAATAATAAAAATAACAATAATATACTGACTAATTAAGTAGTCAGTAAAAAAAAATGGTTGCCTGTAAAGTCGGTTTTACGGGCGAAGATTTTACGTGACAACGTCTTTTTCTCGGTAGAATATTTATTGATATGAATATAATTAAATTGCACAATAGGAACAAGGAATTGAATGAAAATAAGAATTGCACAAATTTTAACTATAGAAATATATTTTGTTTACTAAAACATTGTACATGTAAACTTAAACTTAACACGAGAGACTCATCGTAACGTTACCGAGCGTTACACTTTTTCATAAGTGACTCCCAGCCGCAACCTAATTTAAGACGTTGTCACGTCAAAAACCGGCGCCTTCGAAGTATCTACTCTGATGATGCTGACACAAAATGTTTTGATACAAAACAAACGAAAACCCTAATACAATGTTGCGCCTTATTGCGAATGCGAATAAGCTGATCGTTGATATCTCGTGCAATACTGAAAAAACAAAATCAAATAACAAACGAATGTGTCAGCACAACCCTAGTAACATAGCAACACTTATGATAAATAAGATGATAAATCGGACCCTATTCCTGTTAGCAAAAAGGTCACTTTTGAAAATAGCAATGTAAATAGAAAAAACAACGATTGCGTTCAGCTTGGTGACAATACAAAATTCTCGAAGAATACACACTTTTTTTATTAAATTTGGGTCTGTACGAGACTGAAATATTAAAGGAGGTGTTTTGAAAGGCGTCTGGTGAAGTTTGTGGAACAGTATATTGACTTTAAATAATATAAAGAAAGAAATAAGTTTTAATATTTTAAGTAAAACAGTGGAACGTTATAAATCTGTCTCACGTCTCCAGCCTTTTTAATACTTTTTAGTATATTTTTGTTACAAATGCTTGGCTAATACAAGATTTTCCTGAAATTTCAAAACGCTAATGGCTCCTCTACACGGTGAGCCAGCGCTGGCCAACGGAGATGGCCATGCGATGGTTGGAACGCAACTACACGATGGCGACATTCAGTTTTGATCTTAACGTTTTTCGATATGGACGTGGAAGCATTAACTGCTGCGCCAATTCATCCCATACCATTATTTTCTTAATATGCACAAGAATCAATTAATTTAAGAGAGGTAGGTCATAGCGGCTTTTCCGCTTGAGTTTGAGCGTCCTTCTTTGGAAGTCACTTCTACCTTAGAGATCACAGTAAAATAACACTACCTTTTGGTGTTGTTGTGTTTCTGTCGGTGACTAAGGTTCCAGGGCTCCGCGAGGTAGAGTCCAACAGTGTGAGTAATATTTTTGGTATCGCAACTGTCTATATTCTATGGTGGACACTTACCATAATGTGCACCAATCGCTTGATAACCAGTCTATTAACATAAAAAAATAAAAGAAATGGCTTCGAAGTAGTTGGTAGATTCTGTCTATCCATCGTAAAAGAACGAAGTAACGAAGTATGTACCTTAAGTTAATTTAATTTTCTTTAAATTATGTATATGACCTGATTTTAGTAGCTCACAAATCTCAAATTCGTAAATCAATATGTAAAACACGCACGTCCATCCACAATCAATTGCGTTCGAGCACGCATAGTGGAATGGGCCATATGTAGAAGCGTACCGCATTGCTGGCCCACTACCTTTGATATGCGGCCGAAAAACCGACACCATCACCATCCTAAGACCACACGCCATAAGCCATCCGGCCCTTCACGCGCTGGCCCATCATTGAGGACCATTGCGATGGCCCATCGTGTAGAGGAGCCATAAGAATGTATTTTTTGTAAAGTTTCAGGGCAAGAGCATCGAGTACCTATTGGGTTCAGGCCGGCAAGGTGATGATGCTGAACCGTATTGAACTACTCCACCTAGGGCGAGTAGTAAGACAAATAAACATCTAAAATATTAAATAATGTGTTTAATGAATTCTAGAAATGAATTAATTAAATAAAGGATCTTGTTGTTTTTCGAATAAATTTATTAGGATGTTACTTTTGTAAATGTGATGTAAATTAAAATCGACCGACGCGCCATGGAGTCAAATTAACGAAACTATGGCCAACTATAAGATAAATACTAATAAGTTTCCTTCAAGTTTTTTTAGGTTCCATACCAAAATGGTGAATTAAGATATTTATTACCAACCCTCCGATGTTGGTCAGTTTATCTGTCTGTCAGCGGGGCGTCAGTGCCAATCATATGAAGCGTAATAGCACAGAATACTTATTTTGGTAATAAGTAGATAAGGTAGATAGTTGAAATTTTCATAGAATAAGTATTTATATATATTGCGCTATCAACAGCCAATTAATGTCCCATTCCTGGGCGCTGCAGATAGGTGGACGCTAACGACTGCAGATGTAGCATGAACTTTTTGACGTTGAAACAGCATTGTTTGCTTGGTATTTTATACGCGAGACCGATACAGAGCACACATTCTATCTAGGAGGTTCTCTGACTTGCTTCAGTGTAAAATGGGGCCACGAAGGAGTTGTGGCCTCTAAATCTGGGCCAGGCCGCTTATGATTTGCCTATTTTAGTGACCTCTGTTGTGGGGGGTCCCTTGGCCACCGCCCCGCTGGCCCTGCCTTAAATCTGGCCATGCCCTCTACTAGTGGCAAGAGCAATCAAAGATAATACTCACTTAGCGATGCTCACTTGGCCGATGAAACGCGCATTTTGGGTCGGGTAATCGCCCATTGTACTTGCAGACTCGCTTGAAGTCCAGCGATACAAACATTCCTTTCTAGTTTTTACTCGCAACTCATTCATCGACGGCGGTACGACAAGTGCCTAAGGTTTCTTACATTGAACGATCTACGGAGCTCCGTGGGATGACCGTAGCGTAGCCAAAAACAAAATAAGGCTATATTTTAAGATTTAAATTGACCCTTAATACACGCCGTATTAGTTCTCAATTTAAACGCAATATAGACTTATTTTAATTACTTTATATCGTGATTCTGAATGCGCTGTTGACGGAGCGCAAGGCAAACAGACGAGTATTTATCCGACCATGCATTTGATTATTGCAAATATTTTCTTCTAAATCATTTTATTGTATTAGAACAAAAATTGCTTTGAGTGCGTTAATTTAATTTAAATTTGATTTGATGCCTGTCGAAAAACTATAAGTGTTTCTTCTGCATTTTTTCAGCGAATGTCGACTTTTCAACGGTCCGCACGTGACTGTGAACCAAGAAGTGCTTGAGTGGCCTTCAAGCACTTCTTGATTAAGACATATTTTAAGCGCACGCGATGTATCTAGGGTTTCAAATGTCTTTGCATAAAGTGCTCTTTTTTGCAAAAGGGTTTCCTTTTAATATTAAGAAGGACCTTAATTTAAATGAAGCAATCGTGTTTTGAGTAAACACTATAAACTTTAAAAGACTCCCAACATGATTAAAATTAAGAATCCACATAGGTACAACTTTCTCGTGAAGTTCGCGATAAAATGAGAACTCAAGATACAAAGTAAACCACGTAAGCACAAAAGTGAGGCAAGAATATTAATAGCGAAGGGAGAATATATATATTATCGTGCTCTAGGTAACGTTTTGGCCGGCAAACTCTCGCAAGAACAATAATAAATTTTATTTAGTGTTGCATTTACTTTCTATGCTTTTTGTTTTAGTTACAAATAATGACTTATGGCATATTTATTGGTGTGTTTTTCGGGGGATGAACATACCTAGTTCTTCTATTTATAAAGCACACGGGAAAAAATGCGCAATGAAAAAAGAAAAAGTTTTTTTAGTATAAAACTAACATCTATTAAGTACTTATGAGATCTTCGGTAAATTAATATCTCGTCAAAAAACTGATTTAAACTAAAACTACGCAGGTACCTAATGTGCGCATTGGAGGATACTAACGACTGCAGATGCAGTGAGACCAACGGCATAATGTGCCTTCGGAAGCACGGAGGAGCGTGAGTGAGTAAATTTCTGGCCACCCATCATATTACCGGCTATCGCGAAAGTTGATTTACTTACACTATCGTACTGAACTTACCTGAAATTTCGACCACCCATCCAATAAAAGAGGAGCTCGATGGTGCAGGTGGTTAGCGCATTCTGTCTGCGATCGTGAAAATTAAGCAACTTTCGCAATTGTGGTTCGTTGGATGGGTGATCAAAAATTTAAATAGGCACAGCACGCTAATTAAGCCGTTGCTCCCGCCTACATCTGCAGCACCCACCAATCCGCACTGGGTCAGTATGGTGGGTCACTGCTCTGTCTCCCTATTCAATTCATAGGGAAGGGCTGTGGCTGTACCCCAGCAGTGACAACATTATTAGACTGATGAAAGTTTCACTACCACAATCGCCGTTTTACTTAACCTTTTTATTTCCGATGACGGGGAGAAAAAATGCATTATATCCACGAAAATGACCAATGCCACGTAGGTTTGCTGTTAACAAACCCTCGCGACGCAGGTAATTGCGTGGTGCATTCGGCAAGCGACGAGCAGCCCGAGGACCGCTAGTCGGTGCGGGTATACCCGCATTTATATAATATATATATATTTTTATTCTTATATTCCTTTTTTCCGATAGTCAGTTGTCAAAAGATCCATAGGTGTCAATTGAAAATCAGCGTCAGGTCCCACAAACCTGACAACATGCTGAATTGACAACCTGTTTAAGCGCAGCCGCGAGATAGCAACAGAATATACATCACCGGTGGTAACGACAGTTTTGAAAAATTGTGTGTGTTACTTTTTTGTGTTGTTATCCTACGATTGTTTACGATGATTTTTCTTTCTTTTTTGTATTTTTTTTGTTGCTCAAAATCTTGTATATACTGTCTCATTGTTTGTGTCAAAATAAATGTATTTTCTTTCTTTCTTTCTATACTTTGACGTGAACTCACGCAAGCGTGGCATACGTCAAACCACCCCGTCTCCGGCCAGGAGATAGCGCTTTAGCCGATCCTGGGCTTCTCCGTTCACAGCGTCACCTGACTAGTCTCACGAACCGCAGTCCGAGCGGCTAGCCAGCAGACCAGCTCCCGTACTTACCAGGTAAACCAACTCCCCGATCTACCCCTCACCCTCCAGGTCTAACTGCGGGGTCCAGTTAGACTCTGAGCTGTATTTTTTGAGGTGATCATTATCTTCATCATTTTATAGACTGCTCTCAGTCATATAACCGGACCGAAGTACTTAGCCGGTATTAATTTCAGTACCTACAACGTCGCTATTAATATTTCAAGCGTTCGCTATGTAATTTGTTGTCTGTTATTCGGCGTGTCACAATCCGACACATTTATACTGGGGCCCTCAATGTAATTTCCCACGAGGTTTCCCGAACGTTACTAGGACAGCCCTTTGATGTAATTTAATCAAGGCAATGCTTATGCGGATGAAGATTATGTCTCATTGCGTTGGTACATACCTACGCGTACATACAGACGTCTTAACTTCCATAGGGTTACTAGGAATTCTCCTTGTAAACTGCTTGTTCGATATATGGCAAACATATTCAGTAAACATCAGGCGGTAATATAAACTTTATATACATAAATAGTTCCAGCACTCACAACAACAAGCCTAGCCCCAAAGTAAGGACCGAAAAGCTAGTGTTATGGCATACTAGGGTAACGGATAGAATACACACTGATGACATAAAATATAAGTATATTTTATCGTAGAAGTATAAACATGACTTGGGTAAAAATGCTAATATTTTCCCGATCGGGATTGGAACCCGGGCCAACCTCACGAGTAGATATACCTCGAAACATGGCGTACAACGTACCATTCGGCCACGGAGGCCGTATATACAAAAAATATAAATAACCAAGTTGATGTAAACAAAACAAATACGTATTATGAAATAATTAAAGCAATATAGAATTGAATTAAGGCAGCTTAAAAGCCGTTTTGTTTTAAAAAAATCTAAGAAGTTGGATGGCGCGAATGACGAATCAAAGTAATTGTTGACAAGCTCGTCCATCGACCTCCGACGAAAATAGAGATTGTTTCTTGGACTACATCATACCTTTTGCTTTTCTTTTATTTTTTCTGCTTGCCTGGATTACGTACATTCAATTGTTTTTATTTCGGACCTGAAAAATATATTTTAAATGTCAAGTAAGTACGTTAACGTCAAATACGAGGGAGGGTCAATAAGTTCACGGAATGGAGGGGATGGTGAGGAGTGACGGGATATTTTTAAACTTAGCAGTACTTATCATCTCACCCCACCCAAATACCAAGTTTCAGTCCAATCAGGTCATTAACCTTTGATATATCAAAGGTCACTGAATAAATAATCCAATCGGGAAGAGAGCATAAACTATGAGGAAAATCGGGTTTTGCACTATGATTAAGTTTCTCATCAAGCAAGAAAGACTGCAGATTATTATGGAAGCGATGTTATCTCCTTACAGGGACTTGAGCCCTGGTAATATGATGATTTATACGAGGGATAGCTTTTAAGTAGGGCAGAGAATCGATTAAAGATAACACTAATAACGGTCAATATAAGAAATCTCTTCAAAATGAAAAAAAGTTGACTACATTGTTAGAAGATGCACGTTTGAAAAAGAAATCACTCGTAGAAATGGATAGGGTATCGTCTACGTTGTATTTTAAACTTTTCATAGCCACGTTCAGATGACAGGCGTTAGGCGTGCGTCGAGCCTGCGCTAGGTTTTTTGTGTTTTTCGTTCTGTAAGTTATTCCGTTTACGATCTAGAGACCCGTGACGTATGGACAGACAGACACACGACAGAGTGACAGCGATTGGGTAACATTTTTACTTACTTTGGGTACCGAACCCTAAAAATGACTTTTTTATATTATGTGTAGAACTACTGGAAGGATTAATAACAATCACCAGTATTTTTTTTTTTGAAATTTAACGGGGTTTTGACATTCTTATGTTTAGCTTACTGGTGTCGGTCTAATAGTACTAGCATTATGGTTCTTATAATTGTTATTTTTTAAGCATGTAACTGCTTGATGTTTTAATCTAAGGAAAATATAATTAGAAAAAAATTACCAGGCAGCAGACGGGACTCGAACCTACACCCTTCGCTATCTGGGCGAATGCACTGACCTGAGGATGCGCTTCCGCGGCCCTGATGGCCGCGTCGAAATTCTTCTAGACATTTTTAAGCTGCAAGGCAGCGCCATCTCTTCGCATTGTTGGTATACCACAATGTCAAATGAATACTTTTACAAGTATTAAACATTCGAAAGAAGAAATAGCAATTATAGTTATAATTTTTATTTTTTAAGCATGTAACTGCTTGATGTTTTAATCTAAGGAAAATATAACTAGAAAAAATTCCACGCGGATCAGGCAGCAGACGGGACTCGAACCCTCACCCTTCGCTATCTGGGCGAATGCACTGACCAATTATGCTACCGCGGCCCTGATGGCCGCGTCGAAATTCTTCTAGCCATTTTTAAGCTACAAGGCAGCGCCATCTCTTCGCATTGTAGTTATACCACAATTTCTAATCAATTCTTTTAATTATGGTTCTTGTTCCTGTACAAACACAAAAAATATCAAAATGAATTTACCAAGTGGCTTTAACTTGCAAATTTTAAATCTCTCAAAATTACAATTAATCTGGTAAGCAACAACGTATTTTCACTTTCAAGGGTATCCGTACTGCTATCCTATATCTGTTTAATCTTCCTTGTCTTACTTGTCCCATCGAGTAATCCCGTGACGGGACTAAGTAATCTTTTTGTCCCAATCCTCCCTTTATTACTAAACATTTGGCCACAAAAGGGACTCTACAAATAAACAATCCTCATTTTCTTGGACGTCTTTTCAAAATTGGAACACTGATGACGATTATGTCACTTTTTTTTCTTAAATAATTGGAATCTCGAGCACCTACTGTCTGAAAAGCTACTCGCGTAAACTCTCTTAAATCAAATTTAAACTCAATTCAATTTAGAAAATCATTTTAATTGTTGTTGTGCTGTCATTTGTTTGATGTAAATAGAAATATTATGAGGTTTTAATTATGATTTTATTTAATAGGGCTTTACCTATGAAATTGCCGTTCTGCCGTAATGTTTTCTTTTTTCACTAAGAAATCTTAGTTCAAAATAGGTTTATTTTTTTAAATATTGTATTTTTTAAATAAGTCGTTTGTTTAATGGTTAGGCATTCTTATTTCATCGCACTTGTACGCTTTCCGTTATCAAGAATACGGTGAAATTTCGAGTGATCTTGGAGTATGAGCAACGTCATGGTAGCAAAGCGGTAGAAGTGGCACGTAACATCAACGACTTATACGGAACGAATACTTCTAACGATCGCACCACCCGTTACTAGTTTGCCCACTTCCTTTCTGAAAATTGCTACCTAAGAAGTGAACCCCGATGAAAGGCGATTGTGGAAGATGATGATTCTTTATCTACAGCTGAATTAGCAACAGCATTGATGTTAGCATCAACACAATATTGGTCCATTTGCGTCCAATTGGCAAGGCAAAAATGCTTTAGAAATGGGTGACCCATGAATGAAATGAAAGCCAGCGCGAAGTACGCGTCTAGTCGAGTTTTGCACTGCTCAACAGGCATACAAACGAAAACATATTGAATCGCATTGTTACTTGCAACGAAAAATCGATTCTGTTCGACAATCGCAGACGCTCAGCAAGTTGGTTAGATTCTGGTTTAGAACCTAAACAATGCCCCAAACTAAAATTGACCCCTAAAAAGTGATGATCACTGTCAAGTGATGCGCGCCGTTGTCATTCATCAAAACTTCTTACCAAACGGGATGAGTATTGCTGCTGATGTGTACTACGAAGAGCTGGACACAATGATGTAGAAGCACACAATGATGGAGCTCATATCCCCAACCAGCATTGGTCAATCGTTCGACCCCGCTGCTGATACATGACAACGCGCAATCTCATACTGCATAGCAGACGGTCTCCAAGTCACAAGTTGGAAGATCTCCGTCATCCATCATAATCACCAGATCTTGTCCCTACCGACTTCTACTTTTTCCAGAATTCGGATAACTTCTTAGCGCGGAAAAAATTCAATAATCGAGAGGCAGTTAAAAATGCCTTTAAAGAATTTGTTTTGCCTTTGAAAGACTTTTTCGAAAAGGGTATCAATAAGCTACCACTGCGTGGGCAAAATTGCATTGATTGCATATGTAATTACTACAGGTAATTAATAAATGTAAATTATATAAAAAAAAACGGGCATTAACTTATTTAATGTAAAACGCCAATTTCATAGGTCTTTACCTATGAAATTAGCCACCTAGTTTTCGTGGCCTCAATCACTTTGTCCAAAGCTCGTATAATAACAGGCATGATAAAGCGCATAGATCTATATATATAAAACTCAAAGGTGACTGACTGACTGACATAGTGATCTATCAACGCACATCCCAAACCACTGAACGGATCGGGCTCAAATTTGGCATGCAGGTAGATGTTATGACATAGGCATCCGCTTAGAAGGATTTTGATCAATTCTACCCCCAAGGGGATACAATAGAAAATGAAAGTTTGTATGAAACTTTGTCGATTTTAAACCGATCGGGCTGAGACTTTGCATGCAGGTATAAGAATAATCATAGATGAATATCATTGTGTATAATACTCCTGAGAACAAAAACTGTAATCTTCACTTCGAGGGCGGGCCGTTAGTGCATAATATAGCGCCCGCCTGGGGAAGTAACCTCCACTGTAAATACTGTGGTATTGGACCAGGTAGCAGACGGGACTCGAAGCCGCGTCCTTCTCTATCCGAGTGATGCACTGACCATTATGCTACCGCGGCCCAATTGGCTGTGTGGAATTTTACAACTAAGTGTCACGGGCCACCGGCCACAACCACAAAACGCTGCCACCGACATATTTCCTGTAGACACCACCACCATATTTTCCGACGACAATGACGGTATTTCCTTTGACAATTACCTACTATAGCGGGTGTCCACGCCTTCTTCTGCGTGGTTTTTTTGAACACTCATACAAAATTTCTCCCCCCTTTTAACCCCCTTAGAGGATGGTGTCTGGGATAAAAACTATCCCTTGTCCTTTTCCGGGACTGAAACTATATCTTTACCAATTTCATCTATTTGGCTTCGCATAACAGTCCTTTAAATATGTAACTACTGATTTGGATGTAGTCTACGAAATGTGTACTATTGATTCTCCGAACTGAAAGTAACATTCGCCGTAGTAGGTAGGATGTAGTTTTTAGTATTCCTTCCATCCAGTCTGAATATGTCGCCGGACTGCCGCCGCTGGTGGCATTGTGTATATTTATTCATTCCGCTGCGTCCCGACCGACTCGCAAATCCCTATGAATTTTACATAAAACCTTATTGCTGAATGTTGTGGCAACGGACCGTTTAACGCTTTAGTAATTTATAGTGTTGTCTGCCAAAAAGTTTTTACTGACTTTTTACAAAAATCTTTAGTGGATACTTAATGTAAAATGAAAGAAAAGCGATATAAGAACGGTAAAGTTTGAGTTCGAGTTGGACAGGATGGGCTCAAAACATAGGCTCGTGTAATGACATGGGGCACCGCGCACCGAGGGTTCCATACAAACTCAATTTAATACCTCTACGCTTTAATGAGAAAAGAGGTAGTCACTTTAAAATTTTCAAAAATATTTTTTATTATATGATGTAACTAAAAATGTACGGTTTTATGACGTTACTTAGTACCAAATATCAAGATTCTAAGTTCCTGAGAAGTACCCTACGTAAAGGACCTTGAGATTTTTCGGTCCAGCTTAAGTTTCACTCTTTTCTGTCTTATCTTCCCTGATTTATTTCGCAAGGCTTCTGATCCTCACATTAATAAAATACTCTCATCGAACCGCAATAATTCTCTGTATCCAAAAATATTTTGCCTAAAATTATATCCTTTTCACAAAATAACTTTGGCCACGCAAATTCTTAAACAATTTAAAAATGTAAGCTACAACTTTACTTTTTTATTTACAGCTATAAATTAAAACTGTTTTATTGTAGAAAAAACTATTAAAAGTGATAAAAATGTAAGTAGTAATATGTACGTATATTTCTTCTCGCGAGTTCGTAAGTATAAACTAATTAATTTGTTTGCCATACAGACTGCAGATAATTATGAGTTTTAGTTTAACTTTTGTGACAAAGAGTAGTCTATGGTTTCTTATTATAATCGCACATAACAATCCTAAATATTATCTATGGTGCATGATCCAGTTTGGGTGTTGCAAATAATGTAACCATTTTACTTTATAGTGCATTAGTGCTGCATTGTTTAAAATCGCTTCATAAGTAAACCATTACTTCCCGTAAAAAGTGTAGGATATAAATGGGTATTTCGGATTATCCCTAAGAGATAGGCATATACCATTACCGACTTTTATTTAGTAGACCGTTTTAAGGTGTACAATACTGTAGTACATTATTTTGATCTATCTCGTAGGGTTCAGTCAGCCATTATGCATGTATTATAAATAAATATAAAATTTCCTCTTGAATCACTCTACCTATGAAGAAAAAACCTAAGTGTTATTTGGCTTTGGTCAGGTCTACCTAGCGGGTTCCCGCAAATTCTGTTGATGAAATAATTTATAGTTCAGTTTCTAAAGTGAAGCACATATCTATAGAAATAAATCTCTGTGATATCATAAAAGTAACAAACGTAACAAAATCACAACAACCTTTGTCGCGAGTTAATCTTCAACATTGTTATACAGATTTAACGCCCGAGCAAAATTACAAATTCACACAATCGTTCTAACATAAAGGGCCTGTTTAGTCGTTATATTTCGTATACAAGTATGTTTTCTGCTAAATGCGTTAACTTTGAAACTCTTTGATTTCGTAGACCTTATCGCTGTGAAAATAGGGTGAATAGTTCAACTGTCTATGCAGCTTTTGTGATGGTGCTGTTATTACGATAAACCTGATACTATGATATTTATTGTATGACTTTTGCCACCGCTATGAACACTTACGGCTTCCTTTATAGGGGAAGGGACTCGCAATATTGTTAAGTAGAAGGGGTTGTAATATCAATAATATACGGGAACCTCTTTGAGGACGATTCTTATGACACTCCTATATGCCACTCAAAATATTACCAGTTCCTACTTACCATATGACTTTGGACCTTTTTACCACGTACAAAAGTGCTCGTTTGGAATGCTTATCACCTCTCGGATCTTAAATCTGCCTTCAATATTCACTTCATGCTAAATGTTACAAGGTACGGCATACAGACTTTATTTAATACAAGACATAATTTTGTTTAATATAAACCCTAGATCTTGGAAATAAATATCTTAACTTAAGTTAAATCATCAATTTCCTTTTTATTTTACATACTTCCATATTCCTATACTACTAATAATATAAATGTGAAAATTTGTATGTTTGCTTGTTACTCAATCACGCACAAGCTACTGAACGAATTTGGATGAAATTTGGTACGCATATAGTTAAAATTTGAAATTTGGTACGCTGGATTGAGACAAACGATACTTTTGATCCCGGAAAAATATTAGGTTCCTATAAGATTCTTAAAAAATCTAAAGATAATGCGGGCGAAGTCGCGGGCCGCCGCCAGTAATATTATAAATGCGAAAACGTGTCTGTCACCTCGTCACACTTGAGTCGCTAGACCAATTAGGCAAAATTTGGTACAGCGATACTCAAAGTCCCGGGAAAAGGACATAGAATACACTTTTTATCCCAAAAGTGGTGTGTGAAAATGGGGTGGAAGTTTGTATGGGAAACCAATTTTCTGGTCACCCACGGTCGGCCAATTAATAAAATTTTAATCCAATGTATTTTGAACTAGTGAGTGCAACTTTACAAAAACTGTCATGCGTTTGGAACACACACGAATGACTATTTGACTGAAATACGGCTTATATTAATAACTTGAAATGAAAGTTGACTTCATGAATCATCTCTGAAGTGATTTCTCAACTTGACAACTCTGTAAATAATAAAACAAGCATAAAAAAACAGCCCTTGCTGAGTTTCTTGCCGGTTCTTCTCAGTACAAGGTCTCCCGCCGTAGATTTACGAACCGATGGAGTAGCTTCTAGACATTCATAAGTGCTTGTAACAGCTTAAACTTAAATTTAACCGCCGAAAAAACTGAAAAGCAGAAAATAATAAACCCTTTTATCTTTATTTAAATTAATGTTTGGAGTCTCTGTACAAAAATATGCGTGATCATACATAAAAAAATATATACCCGTCGCGTCGATTTGATATCCTGCTTCGTTTTTTCGTCGGTTAATAAACGGAATAGACTTTGAATTAAATGAATTCAATAGATACCTAAAGTTTATTTTTAAATATTCTGTAGGTATGTTATGGTAAATGGTCACTGTAACTATACTTCGATTAATCACTAGGTTCTTCCATCGAAATTCACGCCCTGTCAATTCTATATGTTTTGCGAAGCAACGCTTCTTTACATTTTGTATGAAAAGCACGCGAAAGAACCATATACGAGTATGTCTACGCCCAGTCTCCGTCTTACATTTTTTCTGTCTGTCCCGAGCCCTAGCTCTATGGATGCTTTTGGCAAATTGGCGACAAACGTGGTGAAGTATGTTAAACGTTTTTTATTTTGTTTGAATAATAGATAAATAAAATTGACAATTTCTTCACGGCTTCTAATATACAATAAACTTCTAATATACAAAATTTCACATGCGACTAAATTGTGCTTAAAAATGATATAATACTAAGAAATTTTCTTACTTTTTATGCTCATAAGTTCGCCTAGGGATTTTTGTATTCGAAATTCCACACGAACAATTCAGTTTAGTTCTAAGTTCTTGTTATAAAAAAATATTGATAAAAATAATAACTTTGTTATAATAATATAAATGACTGAAAATATTATCTACTGTAGATGAAAGATTGAGGAAGGTACTGCTAGGCTGCCCGACAATGTTCCGATGAAATTGATGTTCTCATAAATTTCTTAAGTTGATTTATCGTTTGAATCTTCACTTAATTATTTCGGCATTAATATGATTACCGGCTGTTTTACACTAATAAACTCAATTAGTTTAATTCAGAGGTGATTGTGGGAGCTTTAACATGATTAGTCTGTAAACATTAAATTTATACTTAATATTATAAAGTTGAAGATTTTCTTTGTTTGTTTGGTTGAACGCGCCAATCTCAGAAAATAATACTAGTCCGATACGAAAAATTTTAAATTTTGTCAAAAAAAAATATTGTGTTGGATAGTATACTTATTGAGGATGGTTATAGGTTATATAACATAAGGATACGACTATTAGCAGCGAGACATCAATGAAAAATATTGCAAAAACGGGGAAAATATATTCCATTTTAGAGCTATTTTCGTAAACGGGTAAAGTTACACAAAAATCAGGTATAGCGGAATTATTCTCCTTTAAAAGTTGTATAAAAAATTAGTGACAACATATTTTTATTTAAGGGACGGACCTTTATGCTCAAATTATAGCGCGCAAAACAGCAGGGCACCTCTAGTAATTAATTAATATAGATATCACACTTTGGGGGCAAAATTTCACATCTTTTTTGTTTCTGTTTATAATTAAGCAGTTTAATGCTTAAAATAAAAATATTAAAACCGAATGATATTTCTTTCCGTTATCCGATCGAAAGTGGTATTTTATACATTACTTTATTTAAAACCATTATAGGTTTAATATAAGTTCATTTGATATATTTCGAAATAAATAAACTGAAGTGTTAAGGATTGGTCTTTGTTAATCCAAAATCAATTAACATATCTGTTATATATGCAATAATAAATGTTTATCTACGAATAAGAAGGTATAACACGAAAACAAGTTTTCACGTAGAAAAACTTTACATAAAACTTGAGGACTTCAACGGAATTCACATAACACCCGTAATTTTGTTTACAATATACTGCAAATGAGTCCATCCAAGATATTTATTGATATTGAGAGAGATACATACCTCCTTATCGCGGTTCATGTTTAATGTATAAGCCTCATTTTTGCCAGAAACTCAGTTTTCCCCGTTTCAAGTGGAGAGAGACCCCCATAATTTTCAATCGGCATCCTAAATATGTTATATATCCGATACCGTACTTCATGAATAAAAATAAGGTTTTATAACACAACACCAGTTCTATCTCACAGAAGGGAAGGCTCCGTTTTATGATTTTTAATAGAAAACCGAGGGAGCCCGTTCCAGTACTGTTAACGTGCGCGTCGAATTTTAGGAGCCTGTATTAATATTAGGGTCGGATTTTTCGTCCCTCGTTGTCAATTTACCCGGGACAATGCCCCGGGGTAAGTTTTTATGTGTGTCAATTATTTTTTTGTGGTCGGCTGCCATGGGAGATTGCTTTCGATGGTGTGAGCAGTTTTCGGGATTCTTATTAATCATAATGCTTTACTTAGAATAGGGATGATGACATACTTTTATTTCTTCGGCTGTCAGGTAGATTATCAAGAAGTATTGGTCACGAATTTTTTTCTTTTTTCACATAATTATAGAATTGAAGAGTTATATTGATTTGAAATATCGCGGGACGTCACGACTTTGTACAATTTTTACGTAGAATTAACTTCACGAGCCGCCACTCTTAAACTTTGACGTTTAAAATAATGGACACATGTTTTTTCCTTTTTTGATAATCTAACTAACGGTCATATTAAAATTTCGTTTCCTGTACCGTGTCATCATTCTTATCCCCTCGTCTGTGTAAGTGGATGATTTCTGCCACTAGTTGAGAAAACTATTTTCATATTTTGCGCTTTTATCATGTTTAGTAATTGTTTTTAATTTACACATTAAATAAAGATAAGTTTTAGAAACAATTCAGGATTATATTAAATAAAGGCTGGATGTACAGTTCTACTGTACATAGCCTTTATTTAATAATAAGAGGAAAATCTGTCGGATTTTTTTATTTTCCGGTCATGAAACACAAAGTGGAGGGCTACGCAGACCAGTGGCTATTATATATTAAGTAATCCAGTTGTTCCAGGGTTCCGCGGGGTAGAGGTTGGGCTCAGGCCGGCAAGGTGAGGATGGATGGAGTGGAACACCTTCATCTTCATCTATCTTCGTTACTGGGCTCCAATTACACTTGAAATCAGGTGAAAATAAACCCCAGTCTCTTAACTAAGGAAACTGAAGTTTTGACTAACCTAAATACCTGGCGTTTGGTTAGCAATTTCTTACCCTCTCAGGTTCGAGTGGTCTAGAAGCTCCAGACGGGTAGGAGATTCTTCCGGGGGGGAGATGCCATCTAACTGGAATATCTCTAGAGGCACTCGTAAATTCTCGGCTTGAGGTCCCCTTAGGATCTCGCCGTCCCCAAACTCAGTGACGCTGTAAAGGTCATATGCGACCAACAGCATATACACTCAAAAAAAGGCAATTACTTTTCACTGATATCATTTTGTGAACGCATCATCTGAAGAGTCTTTGACATTCTTTCTGAGATACAAAAAATATACCTTAACCTTACCTTAATCTGTAGTTTACATTCCACTTTTACATTCAAAACTGCTTGCGCTACTTTCGATACTTGTAGTTGAATGGTTATTGCCCCGTTTTTCGAGAATCGTTTTCTAAACTGCTCTGCAAACAACATAACGGGAAAAGCCAAATCTTTTATGACATATTACAAAGCTCGTACTTAAATACATTGAAAACATTCAAATCTTTACAGGTATTCCAAAACAGGAGAATGTTGTTTACAGGATTCCATGTACTTATGATTTTGTGCTTTTTCGTTATCAATTACAAAATCAATTTCTGACCTGATAGTGCTGTAACGATAGTTTTATTTATATCTACAATAATAAATATGTAATATTTACTTAAAGTTTCTGTTGGTATGTAAGGGCGCTTGCAAATGAGATTTCTACCCGGGTCTTGGCACGATTTCAAATTGTGACTGCGACTGGTTGTCAGTTAAATATGGGACTATGAAGGCTTGTTAACGATATCGGCGACAGCGACGGTTTGGGTTCGATACAAACCGTGCTCGTGAACTAGCTTAGCCGGCACCCACCTGGGTAGAGTCCAGGTAGAAATCGTCTCGTTAAAAAGTGCCCTAAGGATATAAGGCCGGCAAGATCAGGACGGCTGGAGTGGCACCTTCTTCTGCCACATCGGCTCCTCTCGCGAATTGGCTCTGAAGAAAATGTGCAAAATGGGCTAAGTGCGGTATGGTCCCAGCGCGGAATAGGCCCAGTGTGGAATGGGCCCTGTGCTGAATAGTCCCAGTGCGGAAAGGGCTCAGTGAGGAATGGGCCCACAGCGGATGCCCTCCCATTCCGTCGCTACCAATCCCCCTCCATCGCACACGCTCCTGATCCATGAGCCACGAAAGATAACTTTCAACCAAGTCCACTGTGGTCATTCACCTCGAGACGCCCATCAACTTACCCGCCCAGCTGTCTAGCTAGCTGCCTCGCTAGGTTGTGCTGTAAATTGTCACTTATCTCCCATCCACCATACCGTTCGAAAAAGAACTTCGTTCCAATATCCTAGTAATTTGCTCAATACAAGCACTGAATCACATTACTGTATTCTACTTATGTCCATTGATTGAAATTACGGTTGATATTCGTACCTTTGATACGATAATTGCAATCAACTAGTGCATTTGTGTATAATACTAGTAGCAACTGGATAATAATTACTTCAGAATCTCATTAACTACAGATATGACGAAATTGCATTACCTGTGGCGTTGTTGAGGATAATGTTAATACAATATCCACTGATCTGCAAAATGAGCCTTGATATATTAATCATAGTCATAATAACCATAATCAAAATCATTTATTCAGTTTAGGCTACTACAAGCACATATGAATGTCTAGAAGCTACGCCATCGGTTCATAAATCTACGGCGGGAGACCTTGTACTAAGAAGAACCGGCAAGAAACTCCGCAAGGGCTGTTTTTCTCTCCCTGTTTTATCATTTACAGAGTCATCAAGTTGAAAAATGATTTCAGAGATGATTCATGAAGTCACCTTTCATTACATAATAAATTATCATCATCGATTTAATTATACATTAATTGATCACCTGCATTTTGATTGCTGTGTCACACAGTATAAATACAAATAGAGTTATTTACAATAGGCGTAATTAAACATTTACATCTTAAATATCAAAGTAGTTAGGGCAGATTCATCTCCGCGGGCAGCACCCGTTCACGAGCATGACGCATGAACCAGCCATCGCTTCGCTCAACCATATTTTAGGGAACGTAACGACCCGCCTCGCACGACACCGATTAACTGTCTAAATTTATACAATGACATAAAAAACACAGGTAATCACAAAGAAAATTTTGCTAGAAAAAATTCGCGCTCTTCAGGCAGCAGACGGGCTCGAAACCCAGACCCTGCGTTCTCCGGGCGGATGTACTGACCAATTTTTGATAACACGACTTTAATAAACGATGAATGTGTCGAATTTTCTATACATCTTAGCTTGCAAGGCAGCGCCATCGTTCAATTCATCAATCTATAGATTTAAACATCTAGCAGTTAAATGCTCAAATAAAAGTATAATAAACAGATAATTATGTTAAATTTGTTACATAATGAGTATAATATAAAAGACACCAAATTTTTACAAATTATTGTATTCCTTACAAGCAGGGTCGTCCTCTTGTATAGGACGCAACTTGCGTGGATACGCTTGCTCCGTGCCATACAGGTAGTACCTCCCTAGCTGCAGGCGCGGCGGCGGCCTCTGCCGCATGCTCCAAGCGGCGCAAATATTCAGTTCTCAATGAGAACTACATATTTATGCCGTTTGGTGTTGAGACTATGGGCCCATGGGGTTTATGGATTTCAGACTTTCTGAGGGATAGGTCTATTCGAGTTGTAGTGGATGGTTGCTCCTCGGATCTTTGGGCTATCAATGCCGGTGTCCCCCAGGGGTCGGTACTCTCTGCAACGCTGTTTCTGCTGCACATTAACGATCTGCTAAGACCCGGTATCTTTGGGTATGCAGACGACAGCACAGTTGTAGAGAGCTATATATCCACCGCGCGAGCCAGTGAGACAGAAATCCAGTCCCATAGGGAGGCCATGGTCGAGCGCTTGAACCTTTCTCTTTTGGCGGTCTCCGATTGGGGCGATGCCAATTTAGTTGGGTTCAATGCTGCTAAAACCCAGGCGTGTCTTTTCACCGCAAAAAAGAGGCCATTTGATCTGGCCCCTACTTTCCGGGATGTAACCGTACCGATCAGCGACCATCTCGAGCTACTCGGTATTACATTGTCACCAACCCTCAACTTTGCCTCATACATTGAGTCCAAGGCCCAATTAGCAGCCAAGAAGTTGGGTATCCTCTCGAAGGTGCGACGATACTTCAAGCCGGAACAGTTGCTTACATTATATCAAGCACAAGTTCGGTCGTGCATGGAGTATGTTCGCACCTCTGGGATGGATCGGCTAAGTACCAACTTGAGGCGTTGGAGGCAATTGAGAAACGAGCGATAAAGCTCATTGGAAATGACGCGCTTTGCCGGGCAAAGTTACAAAGCCTGGAACACCGACGCAAAGTTGCACGTCTTTCGGTGTTCTATCGGTTGCATTTCGGTGAGTGCGCAGAGGAATTACATGAGCTAATTCGTCCCACCCCTTTCTACTACCGGACGAGCAGGGAAACGGCAAGGCGACATCGATTCACGGTGGCAGTTCCAAAGACTCGCACTAAGCAATTCGCGTCTAGCTTCATCGTGCGGACTGCCAAACTGTGGAATTCCTTGCCTGAGCCCTTGTTCCCCGAGCGCTACAATCTAGCGGTCTTCAAAGCAAGAGTGAACCGGTTTTTATTAGGTAAGCGCGCTCCATCGTAGACCATAATAAAAAGCGCTCGTTCCCTTTTTAAGGAATTGTCAAAGAGGCTCTCCGAAGCGACTGGTGATCAAAAGGCTGGCAGCTATCTTGGTCAACAGATCAGCCTTGCCGTCCAACGCGGCAATGCTGTCAGCCTATTGGGCACCATTTCTGATGGCGGCGCTGGGGGTGATATATATTTTATTTTGTAAATTATTTATTTAAGTAGATTAGTAGGTTAAGCTATATAGTTTTTAAGTTTGTGTTATTTTACTCCAATTCTTTTTTAGTTTAGTTATTCTGATTTCTCTCAAACGCTTTACTAAATGCTATTATTATTTATAAAAGCATCCAGTAAACACAATACGTTAACAAGGACACGAAACTAAATTCCCTTTAATTACAAATAGTACAATGGTCGATTGAATTTCAACGGACTATAAACAGAACAGTGGTGGGGCCGGACGGAATCCCGAAATCGGGAAATAATGAAAATCAAATGGGCTTTGTTAAACAAGTTTTCGAATAAATCGTCTTCAATGTGCCACGGAAATGCTGACCGAACTATTATTAGTGGGCACAAGAAAAGTGTGTATTGATTATATTATATGAGGGAACTAGGTGACTCGGCTAACTTCGTACCGCACAAAAGTAATAATTTGCAATAAAATAATAAAGCGACTTTAATTTGGGATGTAAGCTATATTAAAGAAGATTAATAGTTACCTATTACTATTTCGTCAATGTTGTAGATTCAGTTTTAATAATTAACATTCATTTTCTACAACTAATTATGAAGGCAAATGATATTATACGGTTCTACTTCCCAAAAAGTTGACAACGAAACTTTGTTACCCGTACAAAGACTTTAGCAACAATAATAAATATTAAAAACATGTGTATAAAAGGAAGAAAATTTCTTATCAAAAAGTCTTTAACCTTTGACAATTGGTAGGAAAAAATAAATTTAATAATTAAAAATAATCATTCAGCACTAATAAGCGCGACAGCGTGAATAAAGGTTACTGACATATAAACGAAGGCAATTGCTGAAGGAATGTCATCGTTATCTATATATATAAAACTCAAAGATGGCTGACTGACATAGTGATCTATCAAAGCACAGCCCAAACCACTGGACGGATCGGGTTGGAATTTAGCATGCAGGTAGATGTTATGACGTAGGCATCCGCTAACAAAGGATTTTGATCAATTCTACCCCCAAGGGGATAAAATAGGGAATGAAAGTTTGTATGAAACTTTGTCAATTTTAAACCGATCGGGCTGAGCCTTTGCATGCAGGTATAAGAAGAATCATAGATGAATGTCATTGTGTATAATACAAGCCAGAGAACAAAAACTGTAGTCTACACTTCAGCTCTACACCGAAGCGAAGCGAGGGCGGGCCGCTAGTCTACCATAAGAAGGCAGTTGTCCCACCGGTGGCGAGGAAGTGACTATCGGCTATTTTCGCACAAAGAACCGTACAATAGATATATTTTATGGTTCATTAGGTTTCTTTCAGTGAGCTCGTGAGGCACCAAAATATCGAGATTTTTTGAGTACCCAGCTTTTTCAAATGCCCCAGAACTGCTTTGTAGTCAATTCCTAGTTCTTCGGCGGTTCTACTGATATGCCGATCAAAAATGGCTTCCATTTTATCCTTAACAGGACGACCAGAGCGACGTGCATAAAGAAAACATGCACGTAAATCGGAAGTTTTGTTGTTAAAGAACATCAAAATTTCCGGATTGAAAACGCTAAACCAAAGTGCTGCTCCCACAAACACCGCACTAGGTTCATAACATCACACTTTTTTGTGGCTGCCGTTGCATTTTTGCTTTTTTTGTAGTAATTTTGAAATGTATCGAATTTCTTCATTAGATTCGCTCACCTGGACAGTAAGAAAAACAAATGAAAATCACACATTTTACTAACTTGAATTTGGAATTACCTCCTTTAAAATTGAAACTTTTAATGATGCCAAAACCAGCCAGATACAAATGGTAGAGCCAAGGAGATTTAATTACAGTTCATACATACTTAAAAGAAAGAAAGAAAGAAAATACATTTATTTTCACACAAGCAACGAGACGGGATATACAAGATTTTGAACAACATACGAGAAAAAAAAACATCCGAACCAATAGGAAAATAACACAGCAAAAAAGTAACATTCCACTTTTTGGCGGGATCGGGAAGAGTCACTTTAGCAGTTTTGTTTTTCTTGTTAAAAATTCTGTAGTGGCGGATGTTAGTGTCTAATAATGGAATCATGATATTGATCATTTTAAGCCACGTCACTAGTTCGAGAATCAATAAAAATAACTATTTTTATAAAACGTTAAAACTTCATGCAAACATTTTAAGAAAATTAGAGAAGACTCCTTATATGATGTAGTTCAACGCCCTTCAAGCTTTATTTGTATTTTTGTAACAACCTGTATATATAAAAAAAAATCGCTTAGCGATGCTCACTCAGCGATAAGAGTGACAGGCGCGAGTGATCACCCAATATATTAGTACACTCGCTTATAGTCCAGCGATATAACTGTCAGAACTACACACTCCCTTCCCGGTGCTTGTCAACTCATTTCTAGATTTTAGCTCTACTCGCTTCTCATTCATCGTATGCGGTGGGAGAGGCGCCTAAACAGCCTCTCTCTCATTCATACAACAATAGTTGTTTCCCATAAAAAAATAACTAAAGAGTAAAATTCCAAGGAAAGTAATCTGGAATATGATACTGCCATTGAGTTTACTGTAGTTTATCATTACACCAAACAGCAGTTTCGGTGATTAAAACGACCACTGGAGGCAGTAAAATCCAATAATATTGGGAATGGGTGTTTTTCCCCAAAAAAGAATAGCTATTTACGATTGTCGTAAAAGATCGTGCGATACATGCGCATTCGGAAATTAAGCGTAATGTCTTTTAATATTTTCATTTTTCTTCCATTGAATCGGAAAAATATGTTAAAATAGTGCCATGTCCGTTGCTTTTTATTTCGCTTATAAATAATGTTACTTCATTCGCTAAATTACCTCTAGATTTTTTTATCTTAAGAAAATTTAAATTGTCTTGCACGTCAATAATAATTCTGTAACAAATAGGTAACTCAAACAAAACACGCAATGAATTGTTGACTATTATCAAATATCTATTACTGGGCTGCTTCAATAATCATTGCAATATTTTGGTATTTAGCGAGTATTTAATTAATGTCTACAATTGGGGCTATAGAGTTCGGAAGGGAAATATAGTTTTACAGAATTGCCCTACAGGTACCAGGTTCGAAAATTTATCTCATATTATTATTGTGTTAATTTTTTCGCAAATGGTACGAAAAGTAGAGTATTTTCCTCGGTGATAAAGCTGTCTTAGTCTTGGGTGAACTTAAATCCCTCGCTACACTTAGGACTCGTCTTAAATCCCTCACTTCGCTCGTGATTTAAGTTTTTGACACCCTCGTTACGCTCGGGAGTAAATCTCGAGTCCTTCGTTACGCTCGTGATTTAAATCGTCACCCGCGACAGAAGACACTGCTTTATCCCCTTGGTTAATAATCTTCTATTCATAGCAATTCGGTATACTTGATACTAGGCCCAGGCCTCGTGTAAGACTGTCGCATTCCCGGCGTACATTGGGGGGACTGCGGTTCTCAGTATGTACGCCGAGTGTACCGGTGCAGGAGTATTGTCCGGTTTTTAGTGCCTCTGTTCAGGGCGTAAGGTAGGGCCCTGCTCACTTCACCCGGCCCAAGGGCTGACTGTAATAAGCAGGGAGGAGTCCCATAAACCTTCTTCTCGTTCCCCCAGTGGTTGAAGGATGCGTAAGGCATTTCCCAGACAAAAAAAAGGTCTCATGTGAGAAAAACTTTGCAGGTAAAGTACTCTAGTCCACCTGATATTAAGTATGGAGTCCAATTGCGAGGATCGCTGCTGAGAGATAGCTAAGTGTTGCTACAACAATGCTAACTTTGTCAGTCTCACGCGAATGCATTAGTCTAAACAAAAAATAATGAAAGCTGTTATGCTATTGAAAAAGATTTACACACAAACCCCCGGACAAAATTCACACTTAACAAAATGAATATAAATTGTGATTGACTAATTTTGTTGCTTATTTGACGTGATATACAGACGTGATCACAACGGTAACATAATATCGGCTGAGTCTAGACGGTTTATTTTTGATTTCACGGTCACTGTCATCCAGCTCGTCAGGTCCATTTCTAATAAATAAACGAACTCGATTATTTACAAAATCAAATCGACTTGATTGGAATGATTTTTTTTCATCTTTATTTAAAGGCTTTAGTCACTGGGTGTCTATGTCAGCCTATAGTGTTTGCAGTAAACTATTAGTTATACATTACTTATCCTAAACAATTTTATAATTTATACAGCTTAATTGCTACTTTTGATGTTTGTTGAGATAAAATAATATTGCATAATCCCACATCTCTAAGGTTCCCTTTGGCTTCCAGTTTAAATAATTTGCGTTCGGCTTTTATCCGCACACACTCCACTATGGCGTAGTATGTATCCACTCTAAGACCACTAGTAGTACAATTAGGGGCGTCTATAGTTTTTTTATCATATGACAAAACGCATTGAGTGGTTTGTGTTCGGAACGCAATTTCATATTGATAACTACTAACTGTCTGCTCATTAATGTTCCTACAAACCAAGGAATCTTAGGTGATTCAGCCTGGATTGTTTAGTATCATATGCCTTTCTCTTCGGATCTCTCATTAAAATGTTCCTTCCACTTATTGTGTAGTTCTTTTTTTAATATCTAATTTGATGCCCGTGAAGAAAGGCGGATAGTTTATAGGTAAACCCTCAAAAATTCCCAACTTGGCAGCATTGTCCACCACCTCATTGCCTAGAATATAACAGGATTGAATAACACCAAAAGAAGGTAAATGTCAGGAAATCTTCTCTTGCCAGTTGTGCACCTTCATAGAAATATTGATAGATCTTTAGAGGTATTTTTAGAGGGATATTTTTAGACTCTTCATATTGATTATGAAGTGATAGCTTCTTAATTTGTGACTTAAGACTAGATGAAACGAAAAAGCGTCAGTATGTACCAAGATATCCGTATTTTTGTCACTCTATGTAATGCTAGCACTTTCACAGAGACTCGTATCTGCTGTTTTTTTGACTGCAGATTTTCCTTAACATAGTGAGGAGAATGAAAAGGAAAGAACGCAAGAAAGTTCGCCTCGGTGCATCATAATTTTACATTTCATTAATAACTGATTTTACAGGAAGAGGAAATTAAGTATTTACTATGAAAATAAGGAATATCTTTTCTTTTTGTAAACAGCAAGTGATCGGTAGTTCGATTCTGGGCTGGGATGTTAGTTATACATTGATTTTTTTAATAAATATGAAATGATGAAAAGTCTTACCGGCCAAGTCTGTGCAAAACTAGCAGATGCCCCAACACCTGACGTAATTTTTTTTTTTTCTTGAATCAAATCATTATACCATTGCGCTCTTATTAATAAAACACATACTAATATGTAGTTACGCAACGTTATCTTCGCATCACTCAAGTGGCATTTGTAATTCGGTTGAAGAGACAAAACACTGAATAAATAATACCGGCTTACACCAATGCCGTTAATAATGGTCTTACAGTAATTATACTACCTATGTTTATAAGCTCGCCATAGTACTTAGACGGTAAAAGTAAAAGCATTTCTTTTCATCTGTCCTTACATCATATAACTACATAAATGTCTAGGGAAGTTAATGAGACTCAATTAATCATCCCTTTCTCGCTGAAATTGTGCTCATTTATGGCGTGGCGTGCAAGACAAAAAGTTTGTGCAAAAAGAATGTCACTTGCCGCTTTCAAAACCTCTTTCTCCTTTATTAATAAACGTGGAATAAGCTTAGACTAGTTACACCGTGTTTTGTTCACATCACTCAAATGCGGATGCGTAAAAGGATACCTTTTAGATCTTGTTATCAATACGGCGCCATCGTCTTGACCACAAAAGTTGTGAAAGGCGTCAGTTTCTGGTCAAGATCTTAGCCCAACCAATGCCAATTGTGGCATCGTCTAGGTGTGGTTCTGTGAGTAATATGCATTTATAATAAAATGTGATTTCAGTAGAGCTGGATGGCGCCGTGGTTAATGCGTTAGGTATCCTTTGATCATCCCTTTCTCGCTGATATTGTGCTCATTTATGGCGTGGCGTGCAAGACAAAAAGATTGTGCAAAAAGAATGTCACTTGCCGCTTTCAAAAACTGCCCTTAATTTCGTCAGAATATTTGAATTTGGAATGTTGTTAATAATGCGTTTCCATCTAGTGATCAGTACCCTTAGCACGAACCAATATCAATTTCGAATAGTTTGCGAGTGCAAAATGTCATTGTAAAATTTTGTATGGAAACTTGAACAGCAGCGCCATAACGGACGTAACTAGAACTAAAAATCAATACACATTTATATTTACATTCGCAAACTATTCGAGTTCGATATTGGTTCAAATTCAATATTGGTTCATGCTAGGGGTACTGTACTCTTGGTCCCTGACGCCGTCACGGGGGATGCCGACGGCATGGCGGACCTTTTCGCGGACGACATCAACGTCGTCTGCAGCGCCGCCATGCCGAGGGCGCGGGTTGGCCCACGGAGGAGTGGGCAGGCATACTGGTGGACGCAGGAGCTCACGATCCTGCGTACCGCCAGTATGGGGGCCAGGCGCGCCTACCAACGATGCCGTAGGCGTGCCAGACGAGCGCCCGGCGAAGAGGAGGTCCTCCGCCGGGCGTACAATGAGGCCCACACGGCCCTGCGTATTGCCATCTGCAGGGCCAAGGTCGCTGCCTGGGATGATTTCCTAGCCATCCTGGACAGCGACCCCTGGGGGAGGCCGTACCGGATGGTGAGGGGGAAGTTCGCTTCGGCGGCCCCCTCCACGTCCGATATGGAGCCCGCGCTGCTGTGCAGGGTGCTGGTGACACTTTTCCCAGACCCCGGGCCCTTCGAACCCCCCAGGATGCCCCCCGGTTCTGCTCTGGGGGCGTGGGCTGTTGGCCCCCCCGTGTCTGATGCAGAACTCGACACGGTGAGGGACCGGCTCCGGAGCCGCAATAAAGCTCCGGGGCCGGACGGGGCCCCGGCCAAGGTAATGGCTATTGCCTTGGGCCCCCTGCGAGAGCGATTCCGTGCGGTGCTGGATGCATGCATCGCGACGGGTCGCTTTCCCAGGCGCTGGAGAGTGGGGCGGCTCTGCCTTCTCCGCAAGGAAGGCCGCCCGGCGGACTCCCCAGCGGGCTACCGGCCGGTGGTGTTGCTCGATGAGTCCGGGAAGGCTTTTGAGAAGATTCTCGCCTCCCGGATCATCGAGCACATCGAGGGTGACGGGCCGGACCTGGCGGAATGCCAGTACGGGTTCCGAACCGGCCGGTCCACGATGGACGCGGTTGGCCGTCTAAAGAGGTGGACTGAGACGGCCACAGCTCGGGGGGAGGTGGTGATCGCGGTGTCCTTGGACATCGCGAACGCGTTCAACACCATCCCCCACGAGTGCATAGAGGCGGCGCTCGAGTTCCACCGAGTGCCACTCTACCTCCGCACCCTCGTCCGGGACTACCTGCGAGACAGGTCAGTCCTGTACGAGGATGCGGAGGGCCGCGTCCAGTCGTGGCCAGTGAAGGCAGGCGTACCCCAGGGTTCCGTATTAGGTCCCCTCCTATGGAACCTGGGGTACAACTGGGTCCTGCGGGGTGAGCTCCTGCCGCGCATGGACGTCGTCTGCTTTGCGGACGACACCCTTGTAGCGGCGAGAGCGAGGGGGTGGGAGGAGGCGGTCCACCTTGCGTCGGTCGGCACCTCCATGGTCGTCCGACGCATCCGCCTCCTGGGACTGGAAGTGGCCCTCGAAAAGACGAGGGCCATGGCCTTCCACGGTCCCAGATGCAGGACCCCGCCGGGGCTCCGTGCCCGGGTAGAGGGGGTGTGGGTTCCGGTCGAGACGCATCTCAAGTATCTCGGCCTGACCCTAGACCCCCGATGGAGCTGGGAGGAGCACTTCAGGCTCCTCGCTCCCCGGCTGTGCGGCGTCGCAGCCGGACTCGGTCGCCTCCTCCCCAATGTGGGGGGGCCGAAGGCGAAGTGCCGTCGGCTTTATCACTCCGTGATAAAGTCGATGGCGCTGTACGGGGCCCCGGTCTGGGCGGAGTGCCTCTCGTCCCGCACGAGGGCCCTCCTGCGAAGACCGCAGAGGGTCATAGCGACCCGGGCCGTGCGGGCTTACCGCACGGTCAGCCACGGGGCTGCCTGCGTCCTAGCAGGCACGCTCCCGTGGGAGATTGATGCCCTGGTACTGTCCCAGGTGCATCAACACCGGGTCGCGGCGAGAGAGCGGGGCGAGCGACCCGTTCTAGAGGAGATAGAACGGGTCCGCACCGAGGCGCAGAGGGAGGCTCTGCGCCGATGGGTGGAGGCACTCGCCAACCCAGCCGCTGGCCACCGGACGATCGAGGCGATTCGTCCGGTGTTGGAGGAGTGGGTAGGGCGCCAGCGGGGCACCCTCACCTACCGCCTGGTGCAGGTACTGACCGGACATGGGTGCTTCGGTCACTACCTGCACCGAGTCGCCCGTCGGGAGGAGACACCGCGGTGTCATCACTGCGCCTCTCCCGACGACACGGCCGAGCACACGTTGATCGTGTGCCCGGCCTGGCGAAATGAGCGCCGCGATTTGATCGCGGCGCTCGGCGGAGGAGGCCTCACGCTGCCAAGTATGGTAAGAGTCATGCTTGGTAGCGAGAGAGCCTGGAGGGTTGCCGCCTCCTTCTGCGAATCGGTGATGACGCAGAAGGAGGCAGCGGAGAGGGAGCGGGAGGAGGACGCTCTAGCCCCCCCTCTCCGGCGTAGACGGGTGGGCCGAAGAAGGCAGGCAGCGGTGACTGCCGGTCTTCGACGGCCCTAAGGTGGTCTGGGCGCGGCCTGACCAGCCGCGCGTCCTAGGTGCCGCTCCGGCACAGGCCACCACGTCTGGGGACTGCCTAGTACCCTAGCGCAGTCCCCCTGAGGCGCGTCGCCCGGTCCACTCGTTGGGCCGGGCCTGCCCGGGGGCGTGCTCGGAGATGTGGCGCACGCAGGTGCGTCGGCCCCGAGACCGCCCTCATATGGGCGTAGGAGGGTACCGGGGGGTTTTAGTGGAGTAGGATCAGTGTGGCCTTCCGCACTGGTCCTGCTTGAGTAGGGTCGGCACTGTTTCCCGTGCCGGCGAGTCCCACACACGCCGTGCGCCTAGTCAGCGTCACGGTATGGTGCGTAACTGCATTTCCCCTCGTCACAAAAAAAAAAAAAAAGGGGTACTGTACTCTTAGCACGAACCAATATTGAATTCGTAACGTTTGCGAGTCCGAAATGTCATTGTCAAATTTTGTATGAAAACTCTAGTCCGACTGCGTCTAAAAAGATCAAAAGATTTCTAGCCTTTAAAGATTTGATTTCTTCTGAGCGATTAAATACTTAAGCATATTTTTGCTTTAAAAAAAATGGCTTGTTATCTCGATTGACATTGACAACACTATCAAAATTAGTAATAAATCACAGCAATCTTTTAGAAGGTCTAGGCTACATCCAATTCGAGTAAATAAGTCCAAACGTCGTTTTTTATTTGCAAGGCAAAAAGCTATACGATCCGCCTTATTAACACCGCGACACTTCTCACGCCTCTTTACGGGGTACGGCCAGTGTTGCCAGGTGTAATTTTTAAAAATCGGGAGGCATTATAGAAAAATGCAGTAGGTGTATGGAAAGAGCTACAAGAAAAAAAATACGTGTAGCACTCGGGGACTACCGCGGTAAAGCTATTGCATAGCATTATTTATCAACTTATGCAATTATAATTATTTCATTATTTTATTTATGCAGTATATTTTTTGACGTGACAACGTCTTAAATTAGGTTGCGGCTGGGAGTCACTTATGAAAAAGTGTAACGCTCGGTAACGTTACGATGAGTCTCTCGTGTTAAGTTTAAGTTTACATGTACAATGTTTTAGTAAACAAAATATATTTCTATAGTTAAAATTTGTGCAATTCTTATTTTCATTCAATTCCTTGTTCCTATTGTGCAATTTAATTATATTTGTAGTATAGTGGGTATGTTATTATTTATATATAATACGAGGGTACGCCTCGAATATGTGTGTGTATTCTCTAAACGTCCTGTAGTCGAAATATAGTCACGAAATCAAACAGTCGTATTATTTTCCACCTAAATCTCAAGATACATTAGTGGCGACGAGGATTAAAATTAAGTTATTTAACGATGTCTTTCGGTAGAATTAATGATTTTGACGTGCATTCCGGCAACTGGTCGATGTATATCGAACGTTTGGAGATGTACTTCAAGGTGAATAAGGTGGAAAAAGACTTGTGGCTGCCTACGTTGATAACAGCGGTGGGTGACGAAACATATGAATTACTGAGTAGCTTGGCCAGCCCTGCCAAGCCGTCGGAGCTAACGTACGAAGCGGTGGTGGTACTTCTGCGTGAACATCTGCAACCTCGACCGTCGGTGATGGCGGAGCGCTATCGTTTTCGGCAGAGGCGACAACAGGCGGGCGAAACAATCGCACATTATTTGGCAGAGTTGAAGAAACTATCCAAGTATTGTGAATTTGGGATCAGCTTGGAAGATAATCTGCGCGATCAGTTGGTTTGTGGGGTACTCAGTGACGTCATCCGGCAACGCCTATTTGCGGAAGACGATTTGAAATTTAACGGTGCCATGAAATTGGCTTGCGCTCTTGAAGCAGCGGAACGGGATGCTGGGGTTGTGGACATGTCAGCTGCGGCAGGCAAGAGTGGCACGCTGGAGGAAGTCCACAAAATAAGAACGCGGAAGGAACGCGGGCTACAGCGGTCGGCGTTAAAGTCCGGAGACTGCGAAGCCTGTGGGATTGCAGGACACGATACGGAAAGATGTCGATACAAGACATTTGTGTGCAGCAAGTGCAAGAGGAGAGGTCATTTACGGCGGGTGTGTCCGATAACTCGAGCTGAGGGTAACCGCGGTGGAGGCCAACGCCGGCTCAATAATGTGCAGTCATCCAGCGTCATCGAAGGTTCGGATGAGGAACCGTTTTCCGAGGAAGTGGAAGAGGAGTTTCATCAGCTGAGTTTAAACAGTTATAAACCAGTAAGTTTATTAATTGATGTTAACGGAATTTCATTAAAGATGGAGGTAGATACAGGCTCTGCTGTTTCTTGTATAAGCAAACAAATGTATGAAAAGTATTTTAAAAACATGCATATTACATAGCTCGGACTGGGCGACGCCGTTGGTGCCGGTACGTAAAGCAGATGGCGGGTTACGTATTTGCGCGGATTACAAAATAACCGTTAATCCGGTCTTACTGGTCGACAGATATCCCTTACCTAAAATCGACGATTTGTTAGTGAGACTCAACGGTGCCCAGCTATTTTCGAAAATTGACCTTTCTCAGGCGTATAATCAGATTGAATTAGATAACAGTAAAGATTTTACAGTAATTAATACACACCGAGGTTTGTTTAAATACAATAGGTTGGTTTACGGCCTAGCTTCCAGTCCGGGCATTTTTCAAAGAATAATGTGTAAGTTACTCGGTGATATATCAGGGGTAGAAATATTTTTAGATGATATTATAATAGGAACAAAAGGGGGTGTATTGGAACATTTAACTACTTTGGAACAAGTTTTTAAAAGATTGCAAAATCACGGCATAAAACTAAAGAAAAGTAAGTGCTCATTTTTGGTGGAGCAAGTTAAATATTTAGGTTATATCATATCCAGCCGTGGAGTTACGGTGGATAGTGACAAAATAGACGCTATTACTAAAATTACAAGGCCGGAGGATGTTTCTCAATTAAGGTCGTTTTTAGGTTTAGTAAATTTTTATGCAAAGTTTGTTAGAAATATAAGCGCGATACTGTATCCTCTTTATGAATTATTAAAAAAAGGCGCAACGTGGAACTGGACACGGAAATGTGAGGAAGCGTTCATAAACATAAAAAATATTTTAACAAGTGCGGAGGTGCTAGTGCATTATGATCCTCAAAAACCCTTGACGCTGACCTGCGACGCTAGTGCTAAAGGCATAGGGTGCGGCCAGAGTGCACTCAGATTCGGACTCGGATTCGGATTTCGAGGGCAGGCGCGAGAAATAAACAGTGTAGTCTAAGCAGGTTGCTTGCTTTTTCTCGCGCTTGTTTTCGGAATCTGAATCTGACTCTGAGTCTGAGTGCACTCTGGCCGCACCCATAGGCGGGGTGCTCACTCAGCCGGTGGCGGCGCGGGCGGCGGGAGAGGGGGTCGCGGAGCGGCCGGTCGTTTACGTGTCGCGCGCGCTCACAGCGGCAGAGAAACATTATTCACAAATTGATAGGGAGGCGCTCGCGATTGTGTTTTGCTTACAAAAGTTACATCAATATTTGTATGGCAGGCGGTTTACGCTTAAGACGGATCATAAGCCCTTAGTTAGCATTTTCGGATCTAAACATGGGATACCTACGATGGCCGCCAGTCGTATGCAGCGATGGGCGATTATAATGTCTGCCTATACTTATGATATAGAATACGTAAACACGAAACAAAACGCAGCGGACGGGTTATCGCGGTTGCCGGTCGACGTTAGTGGGGATAGGAGTAAGGACTTGTCACTCGAGCCGCCAGAGCAAACGTATTTACATTCTGCACAGAATGAATTGTTATTAGATTATAATGTTATTAAACAACAAACTTCACACGATCCATTTTTAAGCAGAATATTGTTGTATCTTCGGGAAGGCTGGCCTGAAAGTAATGAAATTAAAGAGTTACAACCGTACTTTAATAGAAGAAAAGAATTGTATGAGGAACTGGGTTGCGTTATGTGGGGTTATCGAGTGATTATACCTGAACGGTGTAGGGATCGCGTTTTGAAGGAGCTACATGCGGCGCACATGGGCATGAGTAAAACTAAATCTATGGCCCGGAGCTACGTGTGGTGGCCCGGCCTCGACGAAGCCGTGGAATCGATGTGCTCCAGCTGCGAAGTGTGCGCAGCGGAGGCGGATGCGCCGCGACGTCACTCGCTGGCGCAGTGGCCGTGGCCGGCCAAGCCGTGGTCCCGGATTCATTTGGACTTTTTAGGGCCATTTCAGGATAAATTGTATTTAATATTAGTTGATGCTAGAACAAATTGGATAGAAGTTTATCCTGTTCCGAGTACGGCAGCTAAATATTCTATTAGCAAACTAGAGGATGCCTTTTCGAGATGGGGTCTCCCAAGACAATTAGTGACCGACAATGGTCCTCCTTTTTCGAGCAGTGATTTTTCTAAATTTGTTAATAGCAATGGCATTGAACATTTATTTTCGGCGCCGTATCACCCAGCTTCGAACGGAGCGGCTGAAAATGCAGTGCGAACGGTTAAAAAGGCGATTCGTAAAGCAATTAGACAAAAGAAGGATGTACAATCATTTTTAAATAAATTTTTGTTACACTATAGGAACACGGAACATTGTACAACAAAAGAAAGTCCAGCGGCACTGATGTTAGGTAGGAGTTTACGTACTAAACTAGATCTACTACGGCCGAATAGGGATAATAAAAAGAGTCCTACTTCTCAGACATATGTAAATAAAGGTGGAGACCGTTTGTTTAAGCCGGGCGAAGAAGTGTGGGTGCGACAATATCAGGGTACCAACAAATGGTTACCAGGCAAAGTGGTAGACCGACTTGGTACGACAGATTATAGGGTAACAGATGCAGTAGGTAGGGATGCACATAGGCATGTCGACCAGTTAAGACGGAGATCCGTGCGTAGTTCGTTAGTTGCTCCTTCCTCGGTGGAGAGTTCAACCCCAGAGGTTGAGTTACCGGTACCAGCGGTGGAACCACCATCTCTTCCTCAAGATCCGAGCTCTGTAGTTGCAGCAAAACCAGATCTTAATATCGAAGATACAGTTGTAAATACCGAATCAAAACAAACACCGTCAGCTAGTGGACCTCCCGCTCTCGCACCTGGTGCATCACCATGCTACGCCACCCCGCCCCCGGCCCACTCCCGACCGATAAGGAAGTGTAGATTAGATAAGCTACCTAGATATAAAATTTGAATGTTTATACTATTTTTGTTTTTTTTTGTTTTGATCTTTATTATAATGTTTAATTTTTATTTTAATATTATGTGAATAATATATTGTGTACCCATGTTTTTCTTTGTATACTTAATCTATTATCTCAGTATTGTAACATTTTAGAGGGAGGGACTGTAGTATAGTGGGTATGTTATTATTTATATATAATACGAGGGTACGCCTCGAATATGTGTGTGTATTCTCTAAACGTCCTGTAGTCGAAATATAGTCACGAAATCAAACAGTCGTATTATTTTCCACCTAAATCTCAAGATACATTAATATTCATATCAATAAATATTCTACCGAGAAAAAGACGTTGTCACGTAAAATCTTCGCCCGTAAAACCGACTTTACAGGCAACCATTTTTTCTTTGATATTAATAGATGGTGAGGCAAGCCTTATGATATTTTATTGGGCAAGCACAGCAAACAACAGCATTGCCCGGCGTCAAAAAACTTCCACAAGCTCTACAGTTTACCATTTTTAATCCAAAAATTTAAATTATAATTATAAAGTCTAAATAAAAGGGAGGCAAAAACAATAACAGGTGCTGGGGTCTAAAACAAATATTTAAAAAAGGAAAAAAATATATAACAAGAAATACGAATGCGGGATTAGAACCGACGACCGCGGTGATGCGTCGAACGTTGGTCCCGTGGCAAAAATTTAACACACTAGGCCGTTTCGAACGATACTGGAAAGGCGAAAATTGTGTTCATATGCACTGTTGTCTGGTTATTCTCGTTATAGAATTTCTTGATTCGGTCGCCGCGCTAAAACACAGCGATAAAATCTATGCAATAGCTTAAAAACAGTAGATACACTCCCCCCTAGAATTGGTTAAACAAAGCAAGATATAGGCTTACAACGAATGTATTTCTGTGGCTTCTGCCACCCCTCAAAGCATGTTTTCAGTAGATTCATGGAGAAAAATAGAACAGGAGAAATTTGAGAAAAACCGGAGATCTCCTGTAAAATCGGTAAACATGGCAACACTGGGGTGCGGCATATTGGATTTTCACTCGAATTGGAGTAACCTCCATCTTATAGAAGACCACAGTGAAACAAGACTAATAACACGTTTGGCAGTGTTGTTTTTCTGTCAGTGAGTAAGGTACCATGGAGTAGCGCTTTGAGTCGGGACAGGCAACGGTTCCAGGGATATTTTTTGTATCGCAAGAGTCTACAGGGCATAGTGGCTCCTAACCATCAGGCGGGCCACATGCTTGTTTTCCATCCTAAATAAATAATAATTAAAAAGATAATAAATGTTATGCAGTTTAAACGCACAAAGTACTTCTGTAACAGCTGCGTTATACAGACGTGCGCAGAAGGAAATGCCCCTGGAAACGTGCAGTACTTGACCAACTTGGTCTCAAAGTGTGAGGAGACTATGTATGCTGTGGCGCACTTGCACCAAAGTTTCTTATTCAAATTTAAAAGCTAATCGTGTATGATAAGCCTCATTCCATTTCTATTTGACTTTATACAATTGACAAATGCGGAATTATGTTTTGAACATGATTAAGATATAGAACTGTAGTACAAGTGGCCCTTAGAACTTCTTGTTATTGTTGTTAGACTAAGATTAAGGCTAATTAATAAAAAAGGATAACTTCGAGGTGTAGTGAGAATAGTCTTGACGAAATTAAAAAAAAATGTTACCATTATCACTAAATAATGTTATATTTTTTTCTAAAAAATGATGAAAGTAGGTTTGGTTCTTTTATAACTCTTCACCGCCTGCAGTATTTTTATTAAGTTCTAAAAATATAAAGTAGAAAATTAAGGTCTCCAAATCGGAATTCCTGATCATGAAACCATATGTACGGTTTCCTGCACTCAGCCACAAAGTTCTTAAATTGACTAAACAAAAAAAAAACAAATGGACATAGACAGCTCCATCGGAAATTCCGTTTTACCTATTCCAGAACTATATTTCTATAGGAAATGTGATAAATTATTCTAGTGGCTCGTGTTATCGTCCTGAAACAATTCCAAGTCTCTAGTAATAATATAATATGGATGTCCGCCCATCGGAGACAACTTCCTTTATTTTGCGAAGCGGATGCGTAAAAGGATACCTTTTAGATCTTGTTATCAATACGGCGCCGTCGTCTTGGCCACAAAAGTTGTTTATCGATATATACCTATCCCAGATGGAAAAGCGTTGTTGACTCTAATAAAATCGTAGGTTTATTATCTTATAAGTATTTAAAATGTTGTGAAAATTATCAGTTTTCAGTAGGTATTAAAAAGTCAGATCCCGAATGAAATTGAAGTGAAGGTAAAACTTATACAAAAAAAAATGTGTGCACGGATTCAAGTGAAACTTCTTTTCTTAAATAATCTTACATAAGGCGGTGCATAAGGCATAGGCGCACGCATCAGTATTCCGTGTGACGCTCATGAGGCATTTCCGTTTCATCTTTTCCATTTACACCCCGTCCGAATAGAAGTTTCACTTAAAAAATAGTTTCAGACCATGTAGGTTTAAACCTACTATCCTTAAAATTGAGAATCTTAAGGATACTGTACCCAGTTAAAGATGGTGTTCGATAAGCAACTTTTGCAATGGCCAGTCAATGGATGGGTGGAGAAAAACTTATAGTCTCGTGCCGACCACAAGGCACGTTAAGACGTGAGTTCGTGTCGTTAGCACCCACCAATCCATTCTGGTTCCGCATGCTGGATCAAATCCTAATCTGCCTATTATATCCATAAGGAATGCCTGTGCCCCGGGCAGCGAGGATATTCATAGGCTGATGACCATGTATCTGAATTTCATAGTTAGGGAGGGTGACGCTGATGATATTACATTGTTGCCGAGAGTTTCTCAAAATCTTGAAACCTTTTCCTGTTATTTCACTATAATTGGTGTCATGTAAAGATACAAATTATGCCAACAAGCATTTGTTCCTCAAAGAAAATTATTGATAATTGTATTAACCATCCATGCGGTTTACTTAATCCAATATACTTACGTTGAGTTATATTTACACAATATTTCAGTTACAAAGAAAGAATGTAATTCTTTGAAGGTTTTTTATATTTACCGCTCGATGTCAACTTCCCGGAGACTTCCTGGAGACCACGCCGATGAAGCAGATCGTTTCTTCCATAAAATAAAAAGACCTCCGATGACCTCCGGTGAACGCACGGTTTGAAGGTGTAGGTCCTCCCGACTTCGAATACCGGTGGGGCAAATGTTTGTATGATTAATACGATGATACGTTTGTACCCAGAGTCATGGCTTTTTTAAGTATTTCTAAATAAATATACTCATATATAAATTCTATCCGTTACCCTAGTATAACTTAACACAAGCTTTAAATTACTTTCTTTGAGGCTTGGCTAATTGGTGTGTGTGTGTAAGAAGATAAAATTAATTTAACTTACATCATGTATTTTGCGTCATCATTGAAATGTGGTAATATGTATTTTCAGGCACCGGGATAAAGGATTTCAAATCGAGAAGTTATTTGTAGGAATTACAACTAAAGATTGTCGTGGCTTAAGTCGCCCAGTATAGAAAAGTGGCTTCATATACATTTGCCGAGTGTAAACTCAGTTTTAGTAAAATTAATAAATACAAATTTGTGACGTCGTAATAACTGCTGATTTTCATAACACAAGTACCTCGACTATTGCTGTTTTGATTAATAATAATTATATGTTTCTCTATGTTTTCAATAACTATGATAAAATTCCTTTAGAAATTTATTAGCAAATAGATATTTGATGTGTACACACACCAAAAAGTCTAAGCAACACGCACACACACTGTTTTTGTAAATGACAGAAGCTGTATAAGTTTTATTAATTGCTGTTTATTGTTTTTTCATAGTAAAATAGACTGGTACATTTTTTTTGTTCTTGAAAATATACAATACAAAATACTTGATTGTACATTACAATAAATACAGAGCCATTTAAAGTGTTACAATGGGCGGCCTTATGGCCTTATCGCTGAAAGCGATCTCTTCCAGACAGTATAAGTTACTGATATTAAAAATAGACCTTTGCGATTGGTAAAATATGAATATAGTTACTACAATGATAAAAATCGTTCAAAAGTTCAAAACTGACAAAATGTTGCTTAGACTTTTTGATGGGTTCATTTATACTTAAATTCAGTTCAAGAAACACATTTTGCTTTTGACCAAAAGAAATTCCCAACAGAAATAATAAATTCTCATACAGATTGAGCTTTGTTTATGTTCTCCTCAGTCTCCATCAATGTCATAGATACAGATTCATAGCATTGGTCTGTAAATTTGTCCGGCATTATCATGCGGAAGAAATATAACGCGTGAATGAGCAGAAAATCAAAAAGGGCCTTTCGTTTCCTTATAAATCACTATTTGTCTTCCTCAAGCCTCAACCCTTTTCTTGGGTTCAATTTTATAAGAGATGTTTTGTTTATGTGAAGCCACGACGTTTCTTCTTACGAACCTGACATGTGTCTATTATATGTTTGTTTTACCCCCTGAATCTTACTTACCAAATATCTACTATTCCGGCTCAACTAGAACATCAACCTTTTTTTCTTTTTTTATCAAATTAATTCAGGCATTTAACAATGAAAGTTTTATGAAAATAAGATTTTCTTGAGTTTGTTTGTATATTAATAATATTATTTTAATATTTATCATTTGATGCAAACTCCATAAATAATGTTAATACACATTGTATTCAAGATTAAAATGTGAACAAAAGTTAAAGGGATAGATTAAAAAAACTAGTAATTTTGGTATTTTTTACTAAATTGTTATTTTTACAAAGAAACTATTCACATGAAAATTGTTACAGTTACATCTTTGATATTAACAGTCGACAAATAGAAGTCAGATAAAAGATGTTAGACATCGTTCGATTTATTCTATAAATAATGCTAGTTTATTTATAATATTTACAATTTCAAAAAAGGATACCTTGCAAATTCTATACATTTTTGAAATATATGTACAATAAGTAATTAAAAAAATTACCACATTGTTCAGTAAAATTGACAACTTAACGAATGATTAATACAGTCTAGAGATTGTAAAACTTATTTTAGCAAACTATGTATTTACATGTTCGAGCATTTCTGGCAATGCATTATACGCTACCATATTACCAAATCCTTTCGGTTCCTTCTTAGTTACGATTGTAACAATTTCCTCTTCCAGTGGAGGAGGAGGAAACTCAACACTCTCATCAATAGCTGTTGAGACATCATCCACACCAATCACTACCTCCCTATTGTCAACCTCGATCCTATTACGTTCAACCACGGAATTATCCTCCATTATACTATATAAATTTTCCGATTTACCTTTGAACATTTGTCAGGAAGTCATGTAAAAAGGATCATTTAAAATAACTTCGTCATTAACAGCGTTTCCTTTCTGGGACCACTCTTTTTGTTGGTGTTTAATTCTGTATATAATTTCGTCATGTATTACACCGAAACACATGGCAGTCAAAGCTAACCCAGTAAGAGTGTAAGCAGAGCAGAACCATAGGGTAGTGGAATTAGTAGAATAATATCTTACTCCACTAATAGTGGTATAGCTCATTCCTGGTATGATATTACCGAAACCTATTGTACTTAATGCCATGAAACAGAAATAAAATCCGTCTATGATACTCATATCATCTAGTTTGTATAATACAACTGCTCCTATAATTATGTAAATAAATATAGCTGCAAGGCAAAGTAATACTGGCGCTAGTATACTCAAACCGTGCATTGACAATTTAGAATCAGTATCAGGCCAACTTATGATGTCATCTTTGGCAGTACTAGTTGTCGGTCGTTCTGATATGGATAAATCTTTTTGACTGTCGGGTTTCAGGACGTAGCATTCTTCTGTTGGTGTTTTACTAGTATTTTGACTGTTAAGCATTTCTTCTTGCTGTCTTTTTAACTTCATTCTTCGTTCTTTTTCAGCCATTCGTCTTTCGTCGTAACAGCAGTAACCACAATTAGAACAAAGGCAACAGCACAATGCTCTACTGAATACGCTCCTTGCCATTTTCGATAACAACGATCCAACGCTTGAGAGATACACCAAAGTTAATGGTATTCCAATAAGAGCATAAAGAATAGTAACGCCTTTTCCTATGATAGTTCTCGGAGCGATGTTTCCATAACCTGAAATTGAGAAAGCGTTTAGTATAACAAAAACCGTAATTGATCGAAAATACATTTCCGAAAGAGTAAGCAAAATTCGCACCTATTGTAGTCAGGACTGTAAGTGAATAGAAAAATGCCAGTGCTAAATTCCATTCATGCTCCTCATAATGGTTGCTAACTTCGCCACCTCCAAATTCACCGAGTGCCATCTCCCGGTAACTGACTCCATACTGTGAGGCCATTTCGGTAGTTACTCTCTGCACTAGCTCGTTTTGAAACTTTAAGATCTCCTGTGCGGCTAATCTAGTCCAATTTTCTCTGTAGAGAATATTTAGTGATACTGTTATTTCCCAGATATTTTCTACAGCTCGACTTCTTGCATCCCAGAAGTAGTTCGCCGAAAGAGTCAAATTACCATATTCATAATCCTCCTCAGAATGTCGTTTGTTTGTATTATTGTGTTCTCTATGACTTGTTTTTTGTCTATCTGGTAATAGTCGGGGTCGTGCTGGCATTTCAACGCCTCCTTCGATTGCTAAAAATATAAACGAACCCAAAAATGTATAGGCCAGCAGTATTGAAAATATCACAACATTCGTGAGAGATCCGATAATAAATTGTTTTCTTCTATACTTAGTTGTTTTAAAACAAAAACAACAAACGACTTTCTGACGCGAAGTTTGCGCTCTCTTTTTGCTATTAGATGCCATCGATTCGGCATCTTGGCATCTATCCAAGGGTATCCCTCCATTAAGCGAGGGCTTTGTCAATGTATACTGTTCGAATCGGCCGATCGCCTCTTTATCCAGTACCACATGATCTATGTCCATTTTCGCTTGCGCTTTACCTCTCTACCTCTAGTGACGTCATTATCTTTTCGTCGGCGACTATCTGGAACAATGGAAAAATTTTCGTTAATATTACTCGCGATTTTTCCTTACACTAAGTGGATAGCCATTTTTCAAAGTCCTTTTAGATGGAGGGGAATAAGTGACAAATGAAGAAGTATGATGTTAGGAAAATGATTAATGTTCGGTTAAAATCTTGTCGCGTCCATACATTTAGAAAACAGGATCCGACTAATATTAAAAAGAGCTTTGCCCGCAACTTTTATCGTAACGAAACGGCAATAATTCAGATGGCGAATTTCGTTACCGTTATGAATTTTCTCGCCTTAAAATTGCTTAAAGTAAATCAATTCCAGATTTAAATCCAAAATAACTTTGTTGCAACAAAACATAAACTTTATTAAATTTTCACCGATTTTTAATATTTTAATACATAAATTATATTATTTTGTTATTAATATACCTTTGAATAAATAATGCATTTCATGACGATAATATAAAATATCCATGGTAATATTATAAATGGGAAAGTGTGTCTGTCTGTCTATGTCTACGCTTAAACCGCTGAACCGATTTAGATGAAATTTGGTATAGAGTTATTTTGGGTCCCGGGGAAGAACATAGGATACATTTAATCCTAGAAAAATGTTAGGTTCCAATGCGATTCTCAAAAAAATATAGTTAAAGTTGACGAAGTCTTTGGCGGCCGTTAGTTTATAAGACGAAATATTATTTTGTCGGCTTTAGTAACTTCTTACTATAATTAATGCCCCAAAAATTTGTTTTTAATACATTAACCACTTTTCAGTCCTCCTTTTCAGCTAATTGAAGGAAGATAGCGAAATCATAAAGAAAATCTATGAATTATTTCGCTATAGAAGATCACATGTCTCGTTAAAAATCTTGTATTCTAGGCACACAAATAAACAAGAGACTTTACTAATCATATTAAGTAAAAGCATCTTCGCAATAAAATATAAAGTGCTAGAGCACGATTAACGAAAAGAATTGGTTTGTATTCCATTCGGTATAGGTACCCGCCTAACTATTCATTTTACCAGCTCTGGTTCAATAATAAAATAAATATTGTACAGTTGCGATACAATACCGCATTGTTCGTGTTTTCCCCTTTCATACTATTTATTACAAGACATTGGTAATTTTCGCTCAAACCAAAATAGGAGCTACAGAAATAAAATAGAACTGTGTCAATCAAGTGTTCACATTCCATTAGGTTTCTGGATAGCTCACAAATGATTTTTTCTTTTCTGTTTATAAGAAAAATGCATTATTGTTTGGTTTCAAATTCGTGTACGACTAGGTACCACAATCTTTACTTAACCCCTAAAGGCTACAATGATTTTGTATACTAGATATTAAGGTCGCGTTGTCTGTAACATAGTTAATATCACGTCAGATACATAATAAATTTGTCATATTTTAACAAGTAGTTTTTTTTTCTAGTATTTTAAAGGGGAGTTGGGGTTGTGCTCACACACACCACGCAGCTCCAGTGCGGATTGGTGGGTGCTAAATACTGAAGATGAAGCCTAGACCAACGACTCAAAGTGCCTTCCAAAGCACGGAGGAGGTCGGAAGAGTAACCGATCACTGCGAAAGTTGCTTAACTTCAACGATCGCAGTTGGACGCGCTAACCACTTGCGCTATCGAGCTCCTGAAAAGGATGGATGAAACAACGCGACCTAAGACTACAGCGGGTGTAAAACACCCGGATTTAATCATTGGAGTAAATTATATAAAATATGTTTTTTGCGTGCGAATAGGACTCACACACGAAGGGTTCCGTACCACTATCTATACAATATTAGACATTTTATCACAGATTACTTAATAGTAACTCATATCGAGAGAAAAACGGCAAAAAATCACGTCTGTCGTATAGAAGATGGCAGCGAAACACAAAAGGAAAAATCTTTTGTTCATTTTCATCACAACTTACATGAATCGACGTTTTTAGTATTTCTTGTTTAAATACAGCATACGTGATATCGTACTAAAACAAACATATAACTTCGGTTTTTTTTTTTGAAGTGAAAACTTCTTTAGCGGCGCTATACACTTTTTTTGTATGGGCAAAAAATATTAAACTCGCGTCAGGTTAAACACGTGGGCTGATCGCATCATGACACACAATAAATTGGAAAGGTTGTTGACTTTCAATATATTGGACAAAACATAGTAATATTTTATTTTACCGTATTATAATAATAAGTCTCTATCTAGGACGTCCACGTGGTAGCTTTATTGCGAAGAAAATGCATTTTTATACAATAGATGTCTCTAGATGCGCTTAAATGTGATTCAAGTAATTTAATTTCTTTACAATAGATATCGCTAAGTGCGCTTAAGCGTGATTCATGTAAGTTGATTTCTCTGAGAGATAAACTTTTTTAATGTTATATAAATTTTTATGATTGTGTACGATAGCGCAATAAATAAATATTGTATTCTACCACATATATGATAGTACTTTTATACTGATAATTAAAGCAATTCGTGCAAAATTATTCCCTAACCATTCCAAAATATCAAAAATACGCAACGTTGATATTTAAGTTTTCACTTCTGCCGGCACTCCCGGAGTGCAACCCGTCGTTTTTTTATTTAGTTAGAGGCTTTTTCATTCTACGAATATGCCAACCGTGCCAAATTTCGGAAACTGTTATTAAACGTATGTTTGGCAATCTGTCAGAATATAAATTTCAAATCGGGCCCTACAATATTTAAGACCAAACCAATGGCAAAATGCTGCGTCAAAGATACAGACGTACCTATTTAGATGTTAATAAAAAAAATATGTCTCTAAAACAAACACAGAACTTTTTTACGTTTATTTACAAATATATCTTTCCGGTTCGTCCCCGTTGATTGATCAGACAGAATATATCTTTATATGTATAGATTTATTTTCTGGACACGCACGTTCTTTCGATTTTTCGCAAAGGCGGGAATGCTTGTTACGTGTCATGAATGAAATGTGTCCGCTATCAGGGTACCGTATCTGGATGATGTTAAAATACAGTGATATATGTTTCAAAATTATTTTTAAGATCTTTAATTATCTAGTGGAATAGGGGTTATGACGGGGTGAAGTAGTCCATATGTTAAATTATGAAAAAACAATAACCCAATACATTTTTTTTGTCAATCAACCAAAAAATTACAGAGATAAAGGACGTCAAAGTTGGGTACTGACGACACTTCTAAGTAAAAATAATAGCAGGACGTGACGTACCTCGTTTACTAACGTTGGATTTGACCAAAATATAATTGTTACAGCTCATAGGCTTTGATCCGGACATGTTCCATTAAACAAAGGACATCGACGAAATCTGCCCCAGCATGCACAAACGAAAGTCTTTCACGTTAAAAGTGAATATTTAATTTAGGTAATATCTTACAGGCACGATGTCTTGTAAAATAAAGAGAAACAAAAGACTTGACGTCATGCAACGTTTCAAACCAATATATCTTGTAATGTTTTGAAAATGTGAATAAAGAAAAAAATTACCAATAATTCTGCCTGGTAGAGGAAGAAAAAAAATGTAGACATCGTGTGATATTGTTGTTAAGTTTACTATAAATAAAATCATTTTAAATATAAGATGTTGCTATTAATTTTGATGTCCTATTCATTTCATGTTATACTAATATCAAACGCAAAAGTAGCTCTGCTGGTTGTTATGCTACATGTCTCAGCTATTGAACCGAATTTGATGTATTTTTGTAGCGCTATAAAGGAAACATTAAAAAACGTAGGCAATATGCTGCTCCGAAAATCATCATGAAAAAGGTATTAAATATTATGAGATTTGGAATTGAAATTCTATATAGATAAGTTTGTTATAATTAAAATTGAGATTTTTTAATGATGTCACTAGGTCTACCCTACTAGTAGTATACCTTATCCAAAAAAAAAACAAATTGAATGTAAACATTTATGAGTTATAAACAAAAACTTTTGCATCATAATCAGTCATCACGATTTAATATGGAGATTGGGCCGTGGCCCACTACGAGGGCCCAGTGCGGATTGGTTGGTGCGTACGACTGTATATGCAGCCAGGACTAACGGATTAACGTGCCTTCCGAAGCACGGAGGAGCTCATCATGAAAATAAGTTTTTGGTCACCCATCCAGTAACCAACCATTACAAAATTGGATTAGCTTTCACGATCGCGGGCCAAATGCGCTAACCACCTGCGCCATCGAGCTCCTCAAAAGTATGGATGAAACAACGCGACTTAAGACTACAGCGGCTTATAAAATTGCTATCGTTAGTTTGAGAGGTTTTATTTCTTGGACTTGGAATATTTTATTTATTAATAATTGCATAAAAGAAATTTGACCACACGCACATGATATTATGTCTTTAGTAAAAAAACCGACTCACGCTTCACTCATTTCGTTAAAGTAACCCCCCAGTTTCGCACCTTCTAACTGAGGGGTATTGATATTTTGATAGATTATACTGTTTGCCGCTTCAAATATTCCGATATATCACTTGTATCAAAATTTGATAAATTTTCTTGGTGACGTGATTGGGAGCAGTCACTAAATTGTGAGCTTTATACATGCATACCCTCAAATATTGTCAAAGGTGTGATATCATGGGACAAACAGGTATGAATATTTGATTTTTTAAGGTACCTACGTTTTATGTATTTCGTTTCCTCGCAATCTAGGTGAGAGGTTTTCAAGATGTTTCTTGCGGCGCGTTTGGGAAAAATGGTGTGAATGAATTTTACAATAAAATTCCTTCCAAAACTTCAGCATAGATCAACTTAACAAGAATTTGACATGTGATTCTTCCTTAAGTTCTAAAAAAATTAAAACAAATATATATTTAACTACCTGTGCCCGCGACTTCGTACTCGTGGATATCGGATAATAACAACATCTGACTGTAACATGTCCACATACATGTAGATTAGTATTGATTTTTAGATAGCCAGTAATTTTTCATTAAATTGATTTTAAAAATAATTATGTTGTCTTTAAAAGTAACCTGTATATTACAGGGCGTCCCACGGCTACCTCACACGGAGGGAAAGTATACTAAATATTGAAGATAGGATATTTTACCGGAAGAAGACATCATTTTACAACTGGATTCATAGATTTATAAAAATCGCCTGCTGCAACTGGGAATCTAACATAAATATAACATAAAAACAACACGACATATTTTCTGATAATCATCGAAAGGATTAATCATAATGATTGTTTTTTGCTAAATAACATAGCATTTTAAATAAAAGTCATTAAATTTAACATTTTATGTAAAATCAGTTAACACAAACTAATATAAAAATGAAACGATGCAAGATAAAATCATCTTATCAAATGTTAAAAATGTCTGGAACAAATACGATTATTACGCCGGTTGTAGGTACATATTAGATGGCTAGTAAGATACCTAGGTCTAACCCCACTGGTCTTTTTTGTGGGATATGTAAAAGATGTAGTAGTAGACAGGGTGCAGGAGTTACAAAATGAACTCAGACGAATTATTACAAACATTCATCACGCAAAGAAAATCAAATCGACAAAAAAACAACATTTACATAAAGCCTTTATTTCAGGTCTAGATATTTCTCTTAAATTCACTATGTCCTATCATCTAATTTTCTTGGGTAACAACCAGTTCACTTATTTTCATTAACAGTTGTTAAGATGTCACTGTCAAACGTATGATGTTTTGTGGATTACGCGGCAAATTCAAAATGGTTAAGAAAAGCGTTAAGACTAGTGTGATGATTTTCTTTACATATATATAACTATGCTGCCTTTTTTCTATAATCATGTCCTGACAATAACGAACACAATATAAAAAGAATTATCCGTTTTTGTTCCGTCGTTCGGAAGTGATGCGCATACATACTTTTTGGCGAAATATATATATGTAGATATAGGTGGAACAAAACCTGTAATTAATGAATAAATAGCCCAGAAATATTTTAAGAGAAGATATGTACTTTTCCATCTATAAACGCTAAAACACTGTTGAAAAACTGTGTTCATATATAATATACTTATGTTTATGTGGGTAGTAGGTACAGCCCTTTCTTACGCTGTCACAGATGAGAAGGGACCAACATTATAAAGTTGATGCGGCTTACTGGTCAACTAGGGAAATAACACTGTGGGTAAATGATGTTTGCAAACGATAATAATAAGCATCTATAGAAACAAAAGACAGAACGGTTTTTTAATCTAAAAACCTGAAAGGAATGGAAACTGTAAACATGGGTTTGTAAACTGAAGAAGATAATGCTGACTGGGGAACTGGTAAGAACTGTTTTTGATGATATCTCAGGGCCAGCAAAAGTTTCCTATGTGTGACAACGTTTAGGTTTGATTTTACTGCAAATTTTGAAGTTCATGCTCATTAGAGTTCTCGAGCGCTTGACCAACACTGCTTCGCCTCGCTATAGAATTCTGTGAGTACGTCCTGATCACATCGGCTCTGAATCACCTCGTTCGCAAGTTGAACACTCACGGACGGCGATAATTTGATTTATGGCTTAAGGCATGTCTTTGAAGACCCAGCCGCTGAAATCAGTCGCGTCAACGCTCCTGCGACACCTCCACACAAGCAACTAATACTTACACTACACAGCTAATTGGAGCTCGACCACGGAGGTGGTTAGCGCGTTCGGTTACGATCGTTGAAGTTATGCAACTTTCACAGTGGTCAGTTATCAGGTGACCAAAAATTGACTATCTCGAGCTCCTCCGTGCTTCGGAATGCACATTAAGCCGTTGGTCCAGGCTACATCTGTGTATCCGCCCTGGGCCGGCATGCTGGGTCATGACCCAATCTCCCTATTCCATCCATAGGGATCAACTGAGCAATGGGGACATTAAAGGGCTTATGATGATGACACAGCTAATAACCATACACACTAGCTTAGTATAAGGTAGACCACCTGTAGTATAAGAGTGCGAAAATCCGGTCTTCTCAACTCACGACATGTTATACCTGGTAAAGCGCGTCCTCCACGTCAACGGCAATCTACAGTTAGGAAGATACCACCCGCCCTGCCAAATTAATAGAGGCACTTGCCATTCCTTGGCTTGAGGTGCCCTAAGGATCTGTACCCTTAGCACGAATCATTATCAAATTCGAATAGTTGCATACGATCTAGATGTACGTCAAACGTGCACTGATTTTTAGTTCTCGTTACTTTCGTTGTGACGCTGCTGTTCAAGCTGTAGCCTAAGAAATACTAGAAAAAATACGACAAGAGCATTAAGGCCGCGGTAGCATAATGGTCAGTGCATGCGCCCGGATAGAGGAGGATGCGGGTTCGATTTCCGTCTGCTGCCAGGTCGGCGTGCATACTTCTGTATTTCATATATTTTTGTAAAATTATCAACCACTTTTAAGTCAGAATAGTGAAATCGCTCCCAATATTCATGTTAAATAAACACGCCAGAATTTTAACTTTATTATTGACTAGCTGTGCCCCGCGGTGTTACCCGCGGTTTACTAGGGATATTTTCCCGCAGTAAAACGTAGCCTATATGTTAATCTAGGGTGTCAGCTAACTCCATACCGAATTTTATTTAAATCGCTCCAGCCGTTTAAACGTGAAGAAGTAACAAACATATACAATCGCAAAATTTCGCCTTTATTATATTAGTATGATACTGTCAATAGCCTATTATAATTTCTATTTGTTTCTTATACACACTGTGCTACCACATTTGATATTTTGTGAAGTACGCAAAGGTTGTTCGAAAATAAAAAATCAAACAAGTAAGCAGTGGTAAGTTCATTTCTCAATTCCGTAGCCATTTTTAAATCCATCCCTAAACAGTAAATACACAGATAAATGAAAATTCAATTTAAGGCAACTCCAGCCTATTGTAACAAAATGCTTTGGGCGTATTTGGTTGAACCCAATAGCAAAACGGACCAATTAGATTATGCGTCGCAACATTTCTATACCGAAATCCACTTCGCACCTGTAAAACTAGTTAGCGCCGATTCAGTTGGCCGCCGAGTGAACAACAAAGCCAATTACGGTTTCGGTGGCGCCAGCCGTTTTCAGATCATTAGTGGTCGGAAATGTTATTTCTACGCAATCATTATAGAAGCACTTGGTCTCGGTCGGTAGGGCATGATAAGGGCCTCTTTATAAAGATACGCTTTGGAACACTGCAGTTTATACGGTTATTTGACATTCAAATTTTATACAGCTCGCGATATACATTTAGAAGTACGAGATAAAACATTACGTAAGCAGAAAGATTTGACGATCAAAGACCAGTTGTTTCGGCGTGATAACGTCTTCTAAATCGATGAACACCGGCTACACGTACGAAAAAGTGTGATGTCATGTCAATAGTTATGTTATGTGACGTCATGTCACGAGTCACGTTATGTGACGTCCGTGTTCAACGTTCTGCGGTGTCTTTGAGGTGAGGTTGAGGGGTTCCCCCTCCCCCCTGACCGCTCTCGAATAGTACCTCACCCCCGCAGATCTTAACTCGGGCCCCCATCGAACTACAAAGGCGTGCTTGGGCCCAAGCGAACCGGAACAAAAAGCCCCACAAAACTGATTCGAGGAAAACAGCGAACGACACTTTACCACGTTAAATTATCGTCCGTAAACCGACTTTAGAGACAACATTTTTTTTTATAGTTTATGACCTTTTCTGGATTCTACCATGACAGAAATCAGAAATTAATATATCTTTATTTAAATTTGATGTATAGTACAACTCTTTTGAATCGTCAAAACATTTTTTTTCTCTACCACTCGTTCATGGACATATTTTTTAGCTGCAGAGAAAAATGAGCGAAAAAAACTCCACAACATTAAAAGTATAATGTAACAACATTCAACAAATTCAACATTAACTTATGTACTATAATGTCTACTATATACTATACATAAAAATATTTTTTTCATCTGGTAAGTTGTTAGAGTATCATATCTAAAGTAATTTAACCTTAGAAATGTTAGAAAAATTCCTTTAGTCTGATTCTTGGAGCCTAGTTAATTTTACTCCAGTAATTTTTTCTTCACTTGAGTATGACCATTTGAAAATTTCTGGGAAAATGTTTCTTAGTACTAATAAAAAAATTAACAGAAGAAGCAGATTTATGCGCTGCGGCCTGATATAATATGCGTGAACCCTTTCTCTGGTTTTCGATAATGTTGGTATGTGAAATTATTCTCAAATTAAACGTTATCTCATGTTGCTTGCTAAGAGAGAGAGAGAGAGATAATAATAATAACTTTATTGCTTAAAAACTGTGTACAATTTTGCAGTTGGAATTTCAATAATAAACAATGTCACAACAGTGTGCCCACAACGGGCATGCAATGGTTAAATTTATAACTTAAAACTATCTTTAACTAAAAATGACATTTTAGAGCCTAAATTATATTTAGTTTTACAAGTGTAATAATTATCAAGACTATTGAAGACATTATTTAGTACCCAGTTCTTTAACTCAAATTTAAACAGTGGCAAATTGAGTGCTTTAATTTCTGCAGGCAAATGATTGAAGATCTTTATGCTAGTACTGAACGCGCTATTAAAATACAAGTGATTGTTTATCCTAGGTATGCATTTATCATATTTATATTTATTACGCGTATTCGGACGTAATGTGGTTTTATTTTCAAAGTATTCTGGATTTTGTTTAATTAAAATTGCTGATTGTAATAAATAGATATTGGTCAAAGTGAGATAGCCTTTATCCTTAAAAATAGTTCGTAACGTTTCATCTGAAAACATATTATTTATTATGCGTAAACAGCGTTTTTGCAATAGGAAAATGGATTGAACGTTCACTGAATAACCCCAGAACATCACACCATAAGTCAACAGCGGGTAAAATTGTCCGAAATTTACCCGCTGTTGACTGATGTTGTTTCAGTAAGTATAGAGAGTGCATAACAATGACTACATATTTTTTTGTGTAATTTTTTTAATATGGTCTTTCCAGTTTAAGTGAAAATCAATAGTGACGCCAAGAAAATTAATTTCAACGACTTCGGTTACTTTTGTATTGTTTTGTGAAATTCGTAAATTAAAAGACAATGTTTTGTAATTTCTGAATTGAATAAATAAATTTGTTTTAGTTGAATTTACACTTAGATTATATTAATTAACAGATTTGAGCCAGCTTACGATTGTTTCAGTGTTTTATTAATATGATTTTCAAAAAGTAATTGTTGCATCATCAGCAGACATAACGCATAAATTGTTAATCATATCTGGTAGTTCCTTTACATAAACTAAAAATAGGAGTGCTCCAAGAATACTTCCTTGGGGCAAACCAATCTTTACCTTTTTTGTTTCAGATTTTACTTTCCCAAATATTTTACTATTTTTGTTAAATGAATTTACCACTGTAAACTGTTCTCTTTCCTTCAAATAACTTTATATTAGTTTTAGAGCCTGGCCACGCACGCCTTAGTTCTCCAATTTACGAAGCAAGGTCTCATGACAAATGCAATCAAATGCACTGGACATATCTAGGAATAGTTCAATACACGGAATTTTTTATTTAATGATTCCCATACTTCTTTCAGGAATTTGTAAATAGCAAGTGTGGTTGATTTCTTTTTTTGAAAACCAAATTACATTTGTTAAGCAGATTATATTTGTTTAGGAATTGCAACAGGCGGGAATATATGATTTTTTCAAATAATTTCGAGAAGCAAGATAATCTATATTTTCTATATTTAGATATGGTTCTATATTTTTTTACATCTTTTTACATGGTTTAATTTTTGCTATCTTTAATTCACGGGGAAAGTTCCAGTCTCAATCATCAGATTTAAGATATAGACTAGGGGGTTGGTTATATATTCAATTGAGCTCTTTCTAACTTTAATTGGTATATTACGAGTATCATAACCACAACTTCTTTTGTTACCTAAGCTTAAAATCAGTTTCTTTAATTCATATTTATCAACTGGTGACAAAAATAACGTTCGTGAGTGGTTTGTGGGGATACTATTTTTAGAAGAATTTTTGTTCGCTGTACTGGATGTAATGAAATGATTATTAGAGGTTTCAGCAATTTTTAGAGCATCTGTTATTTCAATCTTATCAACAATAATTTTGTTTATTGTATTTTTAATGTGTTTTGTGGTTGTCTATTTCTTTATAATATTCCATCTTGCTTTATTTTTGTTATCACTCTTATTTATATATGTAATATTATACTTTTGCTCAGCTAATCGAGTTACACGTTTGAATATTTAGCAATATTTTTTATAGAAAATTATAAGTGAAGATGTTTTTTATGTATTATTTTATGGTGTAACTTTCTTTTTACTTTACTTGCTTTAATTTTACCTTTAGTCTGCCACTTTTCTTTCATATGGTAAGAAACCTATTTTCTTTCTAGCGGTATACAAAAATCGAATATCAACCTTAAGAATTCAATAATTGCACTAAAAGCCGATTGAACATCTTTGCATTGGTACACCTCTGAAAAATGTAACTTAGACAGATGCTCTAGGAAAGTATACAAGCGCTTATCAATGTTTCTTTTGTAAATATACCAATACTTTTCGGCAAAACCTTGATTACATTGTATTAACTGACCATTGAGACTGAGGCGATAACTGAGAATCATTTTTATTGACCACATCATAAAACAACATACAAAAAAAATGCTTAATGAACAGAGTAAAGGAAAAAAACAGATTAATTCATAGTATCCTTTGTGGTCAATCAGGACGCTGCCTCAGCTAAGTTAAGATGCATTCATTCTGCTTAACAATTTTATATTAAAAAAAACCAGAGCTGTCATTGATTTCAAACGTAGAGGTCGACGGCCAAGTCAACGCTATTAATTTTGCTGAATTCCAAAACATATGTACGTTATACATTCTAATCATATGATATTGATAATTTTTTTATATCTTTTACGAAAAACATTTTAAGAATACAAAATTGAAACACATTAGACAGAAGCAATTACGTATTCTGTAACAGAAGTAAAAATAGCATATTTTTATATCTAAAGAAAAATATAAGAAAAAAAATCAACACATATTAAACATTTTTCTATTATTGTATTTCGTAATAATAAAATGAATGTTTTTTAGTTAATTCTTGTTATCAACAGCATTTGTTTTTACAATATTTTCTAGTTAGTTCATGTTACAAAATCATTTCTTCATGTAAAATTTGTGAGTTAGGCTTTCACATCTCATCTGTTGAACCAATTTTGATGAATGCTGGTTCGGAAATAAGGAGTATAAAGTGTATATTATGTAGCGTGTGTTAAATTTAATGGACCGACTTAAGGGATAGAAAAGTTATATTTTTTATTTTTTAAGCATTTAACTGCTAGATGTTCAAATCTAAATAAAATATTCATTTATAAATTTCTTTGGACACAATAGAATTTTTGAAAAATTAAGGATTAAAGTTAGGATGATAAACCAATGCAGTAATTTATACAGTCACTCAAGCCGCCATCAACAGTCAAAAAATAATTTCAATATTGATAAATTTTCCTTCTTTAAATTGCCTACCCCGCTCAGGATATAACGTGAAAACAAGGGAGTTTTTTTATTTTTATCGTAGATCCGACAAGTGACTCCACCCCACCTGATGTTAAGTGACGGTGAAGTCCAGACGCGAAGATAGCTGATACAGCAGTTCTACCTGCCACACCAGCCATCCTCACCCTGCCGGCCTGCATGTTGCTTCTTCACGCCTTTTTTAAAGGATCCCGGGTTGTAAGAGGGAGGGAACACATGAGCGGGCAGAGCATTCCATTTATGGATAGTGCGACAAAGAAATGAGTCACCAAACTTCTTTGTAGGCGTTGGAATAGTGGCCTCAGTAAGTCGGAGGCAACGAAAGCGCATGTGGTCCTCTGAAGGAAAGGGGTAGATGGAATAAGAGAGAATAACTTCTCAGAACACTCGCCATGGTACAGACGATAGAACGCGCTTAATGACATCACGTCACGGCGTAATTTAAGAGGCTTGAGGTATTTAGTCACCTCCTCATCGCCTATGATGCGGATCGCGCTCTGCTGTAACCTATCCAAAGCATCGAGCAAGTACTTGGCGAGCCATCTCAGAGGTGCGAGCAACATTCCACGCAAGACCGCACCTGCGTCTTACTCGGGTGTAAAAACACGCCGCACCTTGTTCAGGACTCCGAGTTTGCGTGAGACCGTTTTAACCTCGCTTTCGATGTAATTCTTTGGATTTAAGTCACAGCGAATTACCATACCGAGCATGGTGAAACTGCTCTCTAGCTTGTGTTGTGCCCTGAAGAGAAGGAAATGAAAGAATCACATTTCTTTTTTGCCGTGAAAGCACAGACCTAGGTTTTCTTAGCATTGAACTCAACCAAGTTCTAGGTACCCCATTCGGAAATGTGGTCCAAAGCCTGATTGAATTCAATGACAAGATTCTCCCGTTTTTCCTTGGTTACCGCCTGCCCAGCCGCTGTTTGTCCGAGATATCCCGCGTGCACTGTACTATCGTCTGCATAGCAATGAATATTCCCAAGAGGAATTAATTCATTGATATGCAGTAGATAAAGAGTGGGGGACAGAACGGAACCCTGAGGAACGCCGGCATTGACTGACATAAACCGCGAACTACTACCATCCGTTAGGACATGAATACAACGCTCATGCAGGAAGTCAGCTACCCAGGAACAGAACTGGGACGGTAGACCGTATGCCGGGAGCTTGGAAAGAAGGCTTGTGTGCTAGGCTCTTTCGAACGCCTTGGCAATATCAAGGCTGATAGCCAACGACTCGCCCCGCTTGTCAATAGTCTCACCATAGATATGAGTCAAGTACTTTAGAAGATCACCCGTCGATCGTTTCGGTATAAAACCATATTGACGATCATTAATCAGGGAGTGATCCTCTAGGTAGCGGGTTAGATGGTTGTTAAGGACCTTTTCTAGGTCTTTACATAATACTGAGGTGACTGCTATTGGCCGGTAGTTTGCCGGGTCTGAAAGATCCCCTTTTTTGGACACCGGCTGCACGTTGGCAATTGGTATCTCTCCAAGTCTCCGGCACACGCCCCAAAGAATACGAGCAATGGTTCAAGCGCATGAGCATGGGAGATAACTCCGCTGCACATTTTTAAGTACTTCTGCTGGGATGGCATCGGGTTCTTCCGTAAAAGCTTTTATCTAACGATTATTTTTAGTTATTAGGACTGAAAGTTTTTGCGCAACTGTTTTGCAACAATGGCATAGTTTCCCATCCTGTATTCGGTTTATCGACATAATAGCGGTGCTTATTGGAACTTAATTTAGTGTTTGTAATATTAAAAAATAAAAAGTTTGAGAGAAATTTACTTTAAATGGATAGGTCGAAATTAATGAAAAAAGAATACTCGGGCGCCAGACCCATACCATATTATTAAACCATATTAGCCGGGAAAGCAATGGACTATTAATCACAAGAGAAGGCTTGATTGCAAAACCATATTCATTTTGGGTTGTCGATTTATTTAAATTTACTACAAAACTACTTAAGTCCAAAAGGGTTACTGCTAAATTTAGAAACTACTTATTATACTATGGCTACTAAGATGTAAATGAAAATTTTACCTTATGGGTTCCGGTACAACAATGAATTTGGAAAGTTACCGAACTTGTTGCATCTGTGTAGTGGCTGTGTCTGGTGTCGTAATACTTAAGGGATGTCGCTGTTACATCACGGGACTGTTCACTTTCTCATCATGGGAAATGTTGAAAGTTGATTATAAAATCCAAATAAAAAAAAAACGCTTTTCGCTGAAAATAAATATTCCTCAGATTAGCACATGGCTCACAACAAAGGAAACAAAGTAAAACTAAGGAAAACTCTAAGATTCTTACCGTTTTTTAAACAAATTGGGCTTGGAATGCGATACCCGCCGTTCCGAACAAAAGGTGCAAAATGTTACATCATCAAAAACAATTGAAAATCCAATGGATTATCATGATAAAAATTACGATTTAGATTCTTACATGTTTTATGTAAAATTTTTGGTCGTGAAGTGAAGTGACAGTTCTTTTCTTAGTTTGTCTGGGCGGTAGGCAAAGAGAACAATGTCCATTCAGCCTACTGCTCGATAAAGGCAGAAACACACTTACCCAAAAGTGCACAGATTAAAGAAAATGGGCGCGAGATAAAAAACGACCAGAGAGACAACCAAAAAAAATCTTCTATCTCGCTCTTCGAGCGAAGGAGATCCATGTGACGTTTTTAACACGTTACATTTCACCCTTCCCCGAATAAAGCATCGAGAATCGAGGCTGAAAAAACTACAGCTAAAGTCCAAATACTAAAAGCCAAAACGAAATCCGTTGAATTATGGATGAAAACGAAAACCCAAAGTGAAAAGAAAATAACTTCAAATAAAGTTATCCAAATACCAAAACATCATCTAACTATAGAGTCCTTGGACAAAAAGTCACAAGTCTCAAAACAAAAGCTGTTGAACTAAATTAGTCACAGACCCAAAATTATTAAAAACCTAAAGCAAAATGCTCTAAAATAAAAGTATGCAAAGCTTACTACAAAAAATTCAACCACTATCATCATCATTATTGAGATCTGTCAGACATAAAAAGTCGCAGACTCTAAAAAATCTCTAAATTCAAACTACTCTAACTAAACCCTGGTGAGATCTGTTGTCATCTAAGTCGCAAACTCTAAAATTTCCTAAACTAAAACTCCTTCAAAACCTAAACCCCTGTGAGATCTGTTGGATATTAAAATCGCAGACTCCTAAAATTTCTTAAACTACTACTCTACTACTCTTAACATTAATCTCTGAAGGTCTGTTGGACAACGAGGTCACAGACAGAAAACTACAATCTACTCCTACTACCAACTCTTGGGAGATCTGTTAGACAACTATGTCGCAGACTCTGAAAAATCCCACCCCAGTACTGCTATACTAAAAAGTCGCAAGTACTATTAGTTAAATCCCCAAAAAGTTCGAGATGAGTGGCAAAATTGACACAAACTCATTTAAGTCACAATCATGGTCGGCACAACACCACCGGCTTTCCGAACATGATGTGCAAAAGGCGTCGAGAACAAACAGTTCGACAAAAAAAAATGTAGTGACGAAAGTCAAAACAGCAAAAAATTTGGCGAAAACCAAAACGTGACATTCATGGCCGACTCAACACCAACGACTTTCCGGACATGAAGCACCCAAAACAAAAGTTGTAACTACATGATCGGCACAACTCCACCGAACTCCCGAGCATGAAGCACAAAAACAAACAATTGATGTCCATAAATATGGGCATACAAAATACCAAAGCAATATGGCAAAACCAAAAAAGCGTCAACAATGTTGAACAAAAAGTCGAAATTGCAACTTCATGATCGGCACAACACCACCGAACTTCCGAACATGATGTGCAAAAACAAAACAAATGATGTCCACAAATATGGGCAAACAAATTACCAAAACAAAGTGGTATACCAAACAAATCGTCAAAAATATTGAACGAAAAAAGTCTAAATCATGGATGTCAAATCCAAGGAAAAATGGGAGCTCCAAAACGTCAAATCCGGGTGTAACAATTATCACACACACAAACTTCTATACAAAACAAATTGTTATAAAACAACAAACATGCAGAAACACCACACAACTATAGTACTAACAAATAAGTTTGTACAAAAATAACAAATGAGGACATATAAAATCCTAATAAAAAATGTGTCCGTACAGATAAAACTTCTGCATGAAACAAAAGGTTATAAAATCTTATGATGCAGAAAACAAGTAGGCATACTACGTAAATTTAAATTTTACAAAAAAAATTTTAAAGTCAAATAATATAAGGGCAAAACTTGAATTTAATAAAAACCAAAAAGTCATTGAGTAAAGTCTAATGTATTCGAGTAATATCACTTTCTTTCATCATCTTACAAGGGGAAAATCTTACATACTTCACGCAAAAATTCAACTTACAATCCCCAAAATTATCCAAGTTACAAAAGTCAAAACACAAAGATATGTTTATGTTTAACAAAACTAACCAAACAATAGCTAAGCAATCTAAATTTTCAAAATGTCTTTAACATGGTAACGACCAGAAGTACCTTTAACCAAATCCTTCAAAACATAAACATTATTCGAGATTTTATCAATAATCTTACATTTAATAAACTTCGGAGCTAGTTTTGCCGAAAAATAATGAGCAGCACTAGATTGAACAAAATTCCTCCTCCAAACAATATCACCTACATCATAAGAAGTGACTTCACGACGCTTGTTATAATAAGAAGCATTACGTTTATATGCTTTAAATAAAGTTCCAGTAACTTTAACAAAAATACTTTCGAGTGAAGAAAGTGAATGAGCAAAAGCAGAACGGTCAACAAGATCGATCTGTGTTAAATTATCAAAGGAATTACTAAAACGGTGCAATGACGCATCAACAATTAACTCCCTACCAAACATTAGGAAATTCGGAGTGAACTCCGTAGCCAAATTAACACTACTATTCAAAGCTAACTGAACATGTGAAAGAAATTTCGACCAAGTTCTATGATCATCACGAACGAAGCAAGAAATGCAAGTTTCAACCGTTTTATTATAACGCTCCACTGGATTATTCTGAGGCGTATATAAAGTATTATAAAATATTCTATCAATATTAAAACCTTTAAGAAAATCTACAAAATTTCTAGAAGTGAACTGAGTACCGTTATCACATACAACTATTTTTGGACATCCGAACTTAAGGAAGATATCTTTTTCTAAGAACTTACACATTGATCTAGTCGTTGCATTAGCCAAAGGAAATAACCGACAATATTTTGTAAAAACATCTACTACAGATAATATAAATTTATGACCAGAATAAGTTTTGGGTAAAATTCCAATTAAATCCATACCTAACATTACCATAGGTCTATCTACTTTTTTGGGATTAATCATAGTTCCAAGTGGTTTAGATGTCGAATGCTTATAAGCTTTACAAATATCGCAATTATTAATATATTTATGAACATCATTAAACATACCTTTCCAAAAGTAATGTAGTTTTATTTTATGCAAAGTTTTATGAATTCCCAAATGACTCGAATTTTAATCATCATGATTATTTCTAATAGAATCTAAAATATGTTCTTTTGGAACAACAATTTTCCAATCTAGATTATTATTAACGCTATATTTTGATTTACAAAATCTAAAGAAAATATAACTAGAAAAAATTCCACGCGGGCCAGGCAGCAGACGGGACTCGAACCCGCACCCTTCGCAATCCGGGCGAATGCACTGACCAATTATGCTACCGCGGCCCTCACGGACCGCGTCGAAATTCCTTCTAGCTATTCTTAAGCTGCAAGGCAGCGCCATCTCTTCGCATTATAGGTAAACCCACAATGTCAAATGAATACTTTTACAAGTATTAAACATTTGAAAGAAGAAATAGCAATTATAGTTATAATTTTTATTATTTTTAAAGCATCTAACTGCTTGATGTTTAAATCTAAAGAAAATATAACTAGAAAAAATTCCACGCGGGCCAGGCAGCAGACGGGACTCGAACCCGCACCCTTCGCAATCCGGGCGAATGCACTGACCAATTATGCTACCGCGGCCCTCACGGACCGCGTAGAAATTCCTTCTAGCTATTCTTAAGCTGCAAGGCAGCGCCATCTCTTCGCATTATAGGTAAACCCACAATGTCAAATGAATACTTTTACAAGTATTAAACATTTGAAAGAAGAAATAGCAATTATAGTTATAATTTTTATTATTTTTAAAGCATCTAACTGCTTGATGTTTAAATCTAAAGAAAATATAACTAGAAAAAATTCCACGCGGGCCAGGCAGCAGACGGGACTCGAACCCGCACCCTTCGCAATCCGGGCGAATGCACTGACCAATTATGCTACCGCGGCCCTCACGGACCGCGTCGAAATTCCTTCTAGCTATTCTTAAGCTGCAAGGCAGCGCCATCTCTTCGCATTATAGGTAAACCCACAATGTCAAATGAATACTTTTACAAGTATTAAACATTTGAAAGAAGAAATAGCAATTATAGTTATAATTTTTATTATTTTTAAAGAATGTAACTGCTTGATGTTTAAATCTAAGGAAAATATAACTAGAAAAAATTCCACGCGGGCCAGGCAGCAAACGGGACTCGAACCCGCACCCTTCGCAATCCGGGCGAATTAACAAGTATTAAACATTTGAAAGAAGAAATAGCAATTATAGTTATAATTTTTATTATTTTTAAAGCATGTAACTGCTTGATGTTTAAATCTAAAGAAAATATAACTAGAAAAAATTCCACGCGGGCCAGGCAGCAGACGGGAGAAATAGCAATTATAGTTATAATAAAAATTATAACTATAATTGCTATTTCTTCTTTCAAATGTTTAATACTTGTAAAAGTATTCATTTGACATTGTGGGTTTACCTATAATGCGAAGAGATGGCGCTGCCTTGCAGCTTAAGAATAGCTAGAAGGAATTTCGACGCGGTCCGTGAGGGCCGCGGTAGCATAATTGGTCAGTGCATTCGCTCGGATTGCGAAGGGTGCGGGTTCGAGTCCCGTCTGCTGCCTGGCCCGCGTGGAATTTTTTCTAGTTATATTTTCCTTAGATTTAAACATCAAGCAGTTACATGCTTTAAAAATAATAAAAATTATAACTATAATTGCTATTTCTTCTTTCAAATGTTTAATACTTGTAAAAGTATTCATTTGACATTGTGGGTTTACCTATAATGCGAAGAGATGGCGCTGCCTTGCAGCTTAAGAATAGCTAGAAGGAATTTCGACGCGGTCCGTGAGGGCCGCGGTAGCATAATTGGTCAGTGCATTCGCCCGGATTGCGAAGGGTGCGGGTTCGAGTCCCGTCTGCTGCCTGGCCCGCGTGGAATTTTTTCTAGTTATATTTTCTTTAGATTTAAACATCAAGCAGTTACATGCTTTAAAAATAATAAAAATTATAACTATAATTGCTATTTCTTCTTTCAAATGTTTAATACTTGTAAAAGTATTCATTTGACATTGTGGGTTTACCTATAATGCGAAGAGATGGCGCTGCCTTGCAGCTTAAGAATAGCTAGAAGGAATTTCGACGCGGTCCGTGAGGGCCGCGGTAGCATAATTGGTCAGTGCATTCGCCCGGATTGCGAAGGGTGCGGGTTCGAGTCCCGTCTGCTGCCTGGCCCGCGTGGAATTTTTTCTAGTTATATTTTCTTTAGATTTAAACATCAAGCAGTTACATGCTTTAAAAATAATAAAAATTATAACTATAATTGCTATTTCTTCTTTCAAATGTTTAATACTTGTAAAAGTATTCATTTGACATTGTGGGTTTACCTATAATGCGAAGAGATGGCGCTGCCTTGCAGCTTAAAAATAGCTAGAAGGAATTTCGACGTGGTCCGTGAGGGCCGCGGTAGCATAATTGGTCAGTGCATTCGCCCGGATTGCGAAGGGTGCGGGTTCGAGTCCCGTCTGCTGCCTGGCCCGCGTGGAATTTTTTCTAGTTATATTTTCCTTAGATTTAAACATCAAGCAGTTACATGCTTTAAAAATAATAAAAATTATAACTATAATTGCTATTTCTTCTTTCAAATGTTTAATACTTGTAAAAGTATTCATTTGACATTGTGGGTTTACCTATAATGCGAAGAGATGGCGCTGCCTTGCAGCTTAAGAATAGCTAGAAGGAATTTCGACGCGGTCCGTGAGGGCCGCGGTAGCATAATTGGTCAGTGCATTCGCCCGGATTGCGAAGGGTGCGGGTTCGAGTCCCGTCTGCTGCCTGGCCCGCGTGGAATTTTTTCTAGTTATATTTTCTTTAGATTTAAACATCAAGCAGTTACATGCTTTAAAAATAATAAAAATTATAACTATAATTGCTATTTCTTCTTTCAAATGTTTAATACTTGTAAAAGTATTCATTTGACATTGTGGGTTTACCTATAATGCGAAGAGATGGCGCTGCCTTGCAGCTTAAGAATAGCTAGAAGGAATTTCGACGCGGTCCGTGAGGACCGCGGTAGCATAATTGGTCAGTGCATTCGCCCGGATTGCGAAGGGTGCGGGTTCGAGTCCCGTCTGCTGCCTGGCCCGCGTGGAATTTTTTCTAGTTATATTTTCTTTAGATTTAAACATCAAGCAGTTAGATGCTTTAAAAATAATAAAAATTATAACTATAATTGCTATTTCTTCTTTCAAATGTTTAATACTTGTAAAAGTATTCATTTGACATTGTGGGTTTACCTATAATGCGAAGAGATGGCGCTGCCTTGCAGCTTAAGAATAGCTAGAAGGAATTTCTACGCGGTCCGTGAGGGCCGCGGTAGCATAATTGGTCAGTGCATTCGCCCGGATTGCGAAGGGTGCGGGTTCGAGTCCCGTCTGCTGCCTGGCCCGCGTGGAATTTTTTCTAGTTATATTTTCTTTAGATTTAAACATCAAGCAGTTACATGCTTTAAAAATAATAAAAATTATAATTACAAAATCTATACAAAGTATCATTTTCTACTCTAAAATTTTTATATCTAGAAGGGAATTTTTGACAATTGACAAAAATCTTTCTATACCAAGGATCTACGATGTCATCGTTAGGCGAAACAATTTGATTTGAATTTACTGTCAACGCAGCTATATCATAACGAGAAAGAGTATCAGGAACTACATGCAAAGAACCTTTTTTATGAATTATATCAAATGTAAATTGTGAAATTCTAGCAGCCCATCTAGCCAAGCGACCAGAAGGATTATTTAAATTTAAAAGCCATTTTAAACTAGCATGATCCGTTACTACGGTAAACTTCATACCTTCAATATACGGCCTAAAATGTTCAATAGAATCTAAAATTGCCAAAAGTTCTCTCTCAGTCACACTATAATTACGTTCACACTTATTAAGAGATCTAGAATAAAAAGCAATAGGATGTTGATCACCGTTATCATCTTCTTGACTCAGAACACTACCAATACCAACAGAACTAGCATCACAATGCAAAAAGAAAGGTTTTTTGAAATTTGGACATTCAAGCACAGGAGCTGTAATTAAAGAATTCTTAAGATTTTGAAAAGATCTTTCAGCATCATCATTCCATTCAAGACTTGTTTTTATCTTTTTGCTTCCACCAGTCAATTTAGTTAAGGGTGAAGCTATATCCGCAAATTTTGAAATGAATCTACGATAATACGAACAAAGACCTAAAAACTACGAAGTTGTTTTACAGTCTTAGGACGAGGAAAATTTTCTATAGCATCTAATTTTGAAGGATCAGTGTGTAAACCTTTACTATCAACCACATAACCCAAATAACGTAATTTTTCTTTACAAAATTCACACTTTTTTAGATTTACTGTCAAACCAGCATCTTTTAAAACTTTATATACCTTTTTAAGAAGGTCTAAATGGGCCGAAAATTGGTCAGAAATGCAGATTAAGTCATCAAGATAACAAAAGGTATTCTTATCAAATTCAGGACCAAACAATCTATCTACAAGTCTTTGCAGTTCAGCAGGTGCATTAGAAAGACCAAAGGGCATTCGGACAAATTCAAAGAGTCCTTTACCGGGAATGCAAAATGCAGTTTTCTCGCGCGAAGCGGGATCTAATTTAATTTGCAAAAAAGCTTTAGATAAATCAATTGCACTAATAAACTTAGCTCCTCTAAGGTTATCTAAAATATAAGAAGTATAAGGAAGAGGATAAGAATCTTTAACAGTTACTGAATTTAATTTTCTTGAATCTAAACAAAGTCTAATGCTTCCATCCTTCTTAGGAACAGTTAAAACAGGGGAACTCCAAGGAGACTTCGAAGGTTGTATTATTCCCTCCCTTAACATCAATTCAACTTCGTTATAAACCTCTCTCCGCTTAGCAGGACTCAAAGGGTAATAACGTTGTTTAATAGGATCGCCAATGGTAACTATTTTATGTTCAGTTAAATGAGTAAGGCCTAAACCATTCTTTTCATAAGAAATATCTTTAAATAATTCAACAACTTTATTTAATTGTTCACTCTCAGAAGGAGACAAATTAGCAGCAGATGTAACAGAACAAACGTTAACATCTCTTTCATCAACAAAAGTAATATGTTTAAATAAATCTTTAGCTAAATCGAATTTTAACCAGAAATCAAAACCCAGAATTATATTTGGTTCAAACGAAGGTATAACCATAAATGAAATAATTTTAGTATCTCCATCACAAGTCACAGGTAAGTCCATACTTCCAATAATATTTTGTGAAGATCCGTCAACAGTATGAGCGGTTCTATAAATTGTTTTAAGTTTATATCCTAATTCCAAAAATTGTAAGTGACTGTTAGCACCTAATACGCAACAGTTGGCACCACTATCCAAAATTCCAGTAAAAGTACTATTTCCAACATTAAATTTAAGGTAAGGTCTATTATCTCTATTTTTAACAAAAAGTACTGGAGCTACTTTAATATTTCTAAAAAATACTTTTAAATAATCTAACCAATCATTAAATTCTTTTCTACAAGTTGATTTATCAGGAACATGACTATTTTCCATCGAGACTCTTCTCGCTTCATCATGAAGTGGAGCTCGATGAGGCCTAATCAGATTTTTGGAACTGGTTCAGAAAATTTAATTTTGTTTGCTAAAGGTTCGCTGGTGTCTACTTTTTTATTTTTGCAGTCACATGTGTGAATAGTCACTCCATGCCTACAACAATTGAAACAAATTGGACCAGGAATGCTTAAACATTTTTTGTAAGTGTGTCCAAAATTTTTACATTTTAAACAAATTAATTTTTTATCAGTTTTGGAATGTACAAAATGAACTTTAGGAGAAGATGCACGCGAAACAGATTGAACAGAAGAGCTATCCGAAACAAGTTCTTTAATTTCTTTATCTAATCTAAAAATTTGGTCAATAGAACTAATGTTCCTGCCAACAAAATATACGGCGTGAGAACGCAACATAATAATTTTAATTAAGGTTTGTTCCGAAAGTGGATCCGAAAGACGCAAAGACATATCCTGCAACTCGATGATAAAATCTGACAAAGTTTCAGTAGGTTTTTGTTTACGAGAACGCAAAAGATATTCAAGCCGATCATCATAATCAGGTTTGTCAAAATGTTTAAGTAATGCAACCTTAAGGGTATACCAAGAATTAAGATTTGAACGTACAATACGAAACCATGTCCTAGCAATGCCAGTTAAAAAATCTGAAAAGGAAGTAACAACAAAATATTCATCGATATCTCTGGAAACCATATACTCTTCAACACTAGTAATAAATTCTCTAACACAAGACTTACCGTCAAAAATTATCTTACTCTTCGAAAGATCAGGACGTTTGTAATATGTAGGTTTTTTAAAGTTATCCAAAAGTGAAGTATTATTTTGTAACAAATTAGTGCTAACATGTGAAGCATGTGTGGTCGTCGGTTGTAAAGCAGGTTGTGAATCAAGCAATCGCGATGAATGAAAATTATGATCATCCAAAGTGGGTTGATCAATTGTTAAATTAATTAATTCATGTGCAATGTGCTGTGTAGCAGGTGGATAAGCTAAATCACTAGTATCAGTTGCAACAGAAACAGGTTGCTCCTTAGGCGGCAAGGCAGCAGCTAATGCAAGTTTGTCACCTTCCATTTTTGCAAATAGCAGTGAAATTATAAACGCAGTTAACGCAAAGTAAATTTAAAGTTAAATCTTTTAAAAGATAAAGCAAGATGCAGCAAGTTTACAATTGGTGAAAGATATTTAAATCTTAAGTTAAGTTATGTAACCAAATTGAATTATTTAAAAATTATTAATATAAAAAATTAATATAATAACATTAACCTTAACTGAAATAAGTTTGTGACAAAATGTCAAAATATCTAAGTTACAACAACATCAAAAGTTATTTTACAATATTATTATGACTAAGTTTATTATTATTATTATATAAACAATGCTTCATTAAGTTATGAAAATATTTCAGAATATTTAGTTATATTTTTTCAAAGAATGTTAAATTATTTTAAGTTTATGTTATTATTTATAAAAGTTAAACTTTATTGTTTATGTTTTATTTAAACAATGTATATACTAGCTCAAAACAAGTTGTGGAACAGTTATATTTATCATTAAGAAACTTGTATAAATTTCAAATAATGTTCACAAAACATTTTAAAAATTATCAAAACGTTCGAACAAAAAGTCCTAATTTTTTTATATATATATAGCAAAAAGCTTTGTAAATTTGCATATTCAAATGTAAATAACAAAACAATAACACAATGATCACAGTTAACAAGGTAATAAAAGTTTAAGTTATATGCAATATGCATCAATTGGTAGAAACCAAATAATTGTTTACGAGTTAAGTAAATTCTAAGGAATTTGCATGTGCAAAATACTAAATTAACATACAAAAGTAGTAAATACTATGTGATGCATCACTACAGACGTATATAGAACATTTCAAATATGAAATAAAGTTCAAAACAAGTAGTTAAATGAAAAGTTAATATTAACACGAACCATCCAAAACATTAAGTTAAATTGCAATAATATTACAGACAAAATCTATGTTTATGTATCAAAATTCAAGTACAAAAGCTACATTATATCACAAATGTAATAATAAAGATTACACTACAACAAGACTACTATTATAGGTACAAAATGAAATGGATTGCATAAACCAAGTCCCTGTGCGCTGGCGTCAATTGTAATATTAAAAAATAAAAAGTTTGAGAGAAATTTACTTTAAATGGATAGGTCGAAATTAATGAAAAAAGAATACTCGGGCGCCAGACCCATACCATATTATTAAACCATATTAGCCGGGAAAGCAATGGACTATTAATCACAAGAGAAGGCTTGATTGCAAAACCATATTCATTTTGGGTTGTCGATTTATTTAAATTTACTACAAAACTACTTAAGTCCAAAAGGGTTACTGCTAAATTTAGAAACTACTTATTATACTATGGCTACTAAGATGTAAATGAAAATTTTACCTTATGGGTTCCGGTACAACAATGAATTTGGAAAGTTACCGAACTTGTTGCATCTGTGTAGTGGCTGTGTCTTGTGTCGTAATACTTAAGGGATGTCGCTGTTACATCACGGGACTGTTCACTTTCTCATCATGGGAAATGTTGAAAGTTGATTATAAAATCCAAATAAAAAAAAAACGCTTTTCGCTGAAAATAAATATTCCTCAGATTAGCACATGGCTCACAACAAAGGAAAAAAAGTAAAACTAAGGAAAACTCTAAGATTCTTACCGTTTTTTAAACAAATTGGGCTTGGAATGCGATACCCGCCGTTCCGAACAAAAGGTGCAAAATGTTACATCATCAAAAACAATTGAAAATCCAATGGATTATCATGATAAAAATTACGATTTAGATTCTTACATGTTTTATGTAAAATTTTTGGTCGTGAAGTGAAGTGACAGTTCTTTTCTTAGTTTGTCTGGGCGGTAGGCAAAGAGAACAATGTCCATTCAGCCTACTGCTCGATAAAGGCAGAAACACACTTACCCAAAAGTGCACAGATTAAAGAAAATGGGCGCGAGATAAAAAACGACCAGAGAGACAACCAAAAAAAAATCTTCTATCTCGCTCTTCGAGCGAAGGAGATCCATGTGACGTTTTTAACACGTTACATGTTATCATCAACGCCACAACGGACGTAACGAGCATTAAAAATGTTCCATATAACACTTCTTGTCATCAGACGCGCATTGAGATCGCAGCAAACTATTCTAATTTGATATTTGTTCGTGCTATTGTTCATCACGTCTAATCACACAGAGTACTAGGCTTTTCTTAGTAAGCAAGACTGTTTTTTAATGTAGCCTGAGCCTAAAAACACTTATGTGATTTAAGTATTTATATTTGTTATTTTTAAGCATGTAACTTCTAAATGTTTAAATCTAAAGAAAATTTTACTAGATAAAACTCCACGTGGGCTAGGCAGCAGACAGACTTCGCTATCCTGGCGAATGCACCGACCATTATTCTATCAGTGTCGGTATGATTTCATTATTCATTACCATTAAGGTCGCGGTTGAATAAATAATTGGTAGTGCATCCACCCGCTCTGATAGCTGTTTCGAGTTTCGTCTGCTGCCTGGATTTCTTTCTAGTAAAAATTTATTTTTTTAATATAACCGATAAATGCTTAAAAATAATAAATATAATAAAATACTAAGTAGGTACTAATGTTACGTAATGAAGCATAATATATTAATATCAATTATCTCTATACACTTATCCTACTGTATATGCTTACACGAGTTACGAACTCCATCTGATACTTCAAATTTTTACCTAAAGAACTTTCAGCAGAGCACGTATTCCCCCTTCTAAACTCGGTGATATGAAATCTGATTTTGCACGAAAAAGTTATTTTTACACAAAAAGGTCTTGAAGTCTCGACAAGGAAATTTCTTAACACATTACTTATTTATTTACTGTTTTCCCTAAAAGAATTCTGCTAAAAGCTTCTAACTCACAGTAAATTAAAGTCTCGCTTGGAAAATGTTTGGGCTGATTTTAGGCCTTTTCATCCACAACTGAAGTTTGGATATTGTCTCATAATTTCGCATTTGGGATTCGCTAAGTTAGTACGCAATATTTTTCGTTAGGCATCGATTAGACGCTCATGCAGTCGTCAGTTTATTTCATCAGTCATGAATGACAAAAAACAGATGGCGCCTTTATAGACATCAGTGAGCTCATGACCATGATCCAATTGAATTGAATTGAATTGAACGTCTCGCACTTGGCTGCAATGGCCATCTAGCCGCACACCGGGCCGACACGACTAGTCGTTGTGGTCAATTTTCGTATAGTTATAGCCACAGAACACAGAGAGAGGTTAAAAGGGTGATTATAGACCGTTTTTACGGGAACCGATGTCACCGGCTCGCCCCCACTACACTTCCACCTAATAGATGAATGCCAATGAAATGACGCAACTTTAAACAATCGAACCAATTATCGCTCACACCCGAGAGGAACGACGCAATCAGAACGAAGTTTTGGAAAAGTTATTAGCATTTGCTCACACTTATCTGTGGCGTGCCTGCCCCGCCCACAAGGCCCTTCTAACTTTTTTCTGTGTTCTGTGGTTATAGTAGTAGTAGTGGGGACCAGCCATTCTCAGTGTCATGGGGACAGTTCGTGAGTGAACACAGTATGTTTTAGTGTCAGTGTGTATTGTTCCACAACTAAATACGATGACGTTTTATTTCTGCAACGAGTTTTGATAGAGAGTTAATAGGGGTGATGACGGGGTACAGTAAACGAAATTCTATTTAGTCCGTCAGTTAGATGATCAAAAAATAATGGACACGTATTTTTTCTTTGGGCAATCAACAAAAAAGTTACAAAGTTATAGCGCGTCAAAGTTTGGGAGTGGGGGCTCGTGACTCACTTTTGAGTGAATTTTCACTTATAAGTGCACTCAAACGTGACGTCATGCGACTTTTCAAATCAATATGTCTCTGCAATGTTTATATTATGTGAAAAAAGAAAAAATACGTGTCCAATACTTTTTGATAATATACCTGATAAACGAAGAAAATAAAATTAGTCATCATCCCTATGATAAATGAATTAAAGAATCAATCTGGCCGCTTCACGGCTAGTTGTGGTTGTGGCCGTCTAGTGCGCGAGCTGCGTTAGACGACAGGTCTATTTAATGGACGCCACGATACTATGGAAAATTAAACTATCTATGGAACTTCTAATTAGAACAAGCGATCTTAAAACATGTGTGAAGTCACACTAAAGAATGAAATACTTTTATGTAAGAACTATAGGTGCCCCTAATAATGGTACAAAAATTAAAATGTAAATAGTAATAGTTACTCATCCAATCAAAACACTATAGAATTTATTACATGAAATAGATACACGGAATGATGATTAGCTTATTGAATATTATGAGTCACTTTGTGTAGCTGTGTTACATAATTTTGTATACTTTACTTCTGAACAATTTTCATTACAACATTCTTTCATAACATCATTTAATTTTAACGATATAAAATTTGTTTTACCAAAATATTTTAATTTGTGTTTAAACACAAGATTTATATGTTTATATCAAAATTGTCACTTCAGATTCTTTTTACACGATCGTCCAAGAAAAAAAAGAGTGTAATGTATTTTCAGGGTTCATGTCCTACCTATGTACCTACCTACAATTCTTTATTTAACCATAACTTCTAAACTCCTGTACCGGTTTAGATTATCGCTAGAATCTTTTCACCATACCTGGTAACATAGGATACCTGAACTGTTAAAATTGAAATAACAACAATGTCAAAATTTTCTAATTATTACAATATAGGATTTGAAAGGTCTTAGTGAGACCATATTAAATATATATTAATATACTCGTAGTAGCAGTTTTAACGACAGTTTTTTTTTTTTTTATTAGGTTTATTCATCGCATAAATTTAGACCACAACCTTTTAAGAGAAGACAAAGCTTTGAATGCTCGTTCATAAACATTTTATAACTAACTAGCGGCCACCAGCGACTTCCTCCGCGTAACTTTAGTTTTTTTTTTAATGATACAGGAACCTAACACTTTTCCTGAATAAAAGTATCATATACCTCAATTCAGGTCATAAACTATAAGCGTACCAAATTTTACGCCAAACAGTTTAGTGGTTTTTGCGTGATTGCGTATATAATAAACACACAAACTTTCACATTTATAATATTAATAGGATATTGAGTATTTAACCACGTATCTCAATAATACAGGAGCTCGAAGTGATTTGTGTGTTCGGCCTGCGATCGGGGAAGTTAAGCAATTTCCGCAATGGCAATGGCCATTCATTGGATGGGTGACTCAAAGTTAATTAATATAAATAAATTAAATAAAAAATGAAAACTATTTATTTTAGACAACTTTGATCCATAACATGTTAGTAGGTACAAACATAAAATATTTTATATCTAGCAGTGGACATTATTTTATTTATCATACTGCCGATAAGAGGACAGTTCCCGATGTCAATTATTTCTTCAAGACATTGTGGCTGCTGATGCGCATTCGAAACTATCCACGCCAGCCAACGCAAACATTGTGGACGCGCTACATAAACGCGGCAACCTAAACAATGCAGTACCCCTAGCACGAACCAATATCGAATTCGTATCGTTTGCGAGTCCGAAATGTCATTGTCAAATGTGTACTGATTTTTAGTTCTCGTTACGTACTTTGTGCCGCTGCTGTTCAAGTTTCCATACAAAATTTGACATTGACATTTCGGTTTGCAAACTATTTGAATTCGGTAATGGTTCATGCTAGAGGTACTGATCTTGGCACGTAACTCTAGCGCTGAACAAAACGCGGAGGGGATAGCTGCGTATGGGTAAGACTGGAGAGAAAATTGGCGCAACGTACTCCCACCCGCGCACCTCGTTTTCCCCCCAAGACATCTTAATTTTTGACTTCTGCGCAAAACGGTCAGCGCTAGAGTTTCGCGCCGCGACTTATACCCTATAAGCGTTGGTATTAAACACCCAGGGACATATGCACTGTTTTGGTATAGTTGGTATTTTGTCGAGCTCCTCCGTGCTTCGGAAGGAACCTTATGCGATTGGTCCCGGCTACATCTGCAGACTTTAACACCCACAACCCCCCTGTGTATGTGGTAGGTCTCGGCCCAATCTCCTTATTCAATCCATATCCCTATGGAAGGCCTGTGTCCCAGCTTCCAGCCGTAGGGACATTGATAGACTGATGGTGATGATGATATAATTACTATATACCTAAATAATGCATGGAAACTAATAATTTATTTTGAAGTATTCTTACCCCTTTCGTTTCAAGAATTCATTTTCTTTGTAGCGTTAGTGCGTGATCTGAAACAATGGAGGTTGTTGTTAATATAGGGAACTTTTATTTGAGAATTTTTTCCTGTGTCTGTCTTCGAAACCATAATTATTAAAGACATAGTTTTTATTATACTCTATTTTATACAAAAAGCACTTTTACCAATAAATATCCTTTAACCTAGCAACTATGCTATGTAGCCAGTAATATGGATCTACATGACATTGTAAGTGCACAAACACATAAAACAGCACAAGCAAAGTTGTAACTTTTAGTAGGTTTGATACGACTATTTTAAAGTTCTCGCACCTGGGCTTGATCATATTATTTTGTATTAAAGCACTGGTGTACGTAAGGGTAACACTAAATTGGACGTAGTTACGCGAAAACGTTCCAACCCACAGCGACCCCATTTTGAGATAAACGCAATTTTGTGTTTTAGCGGTACACTTTTTCCCTGTAATTATTTCAGGCAAATACTATTGGTGTTACTGTGGAATGCCAAATTGGTTATTGAATGATATGCATATTTTTTGTAAATACATAATACAAGGGGCATATAAATAGGTAAAACGAGTTTGAAACGTTTTCGCTAAATTTAATTTTGTATGAACCTTGTTAAATAGCAATTATGCATAAACGTTCCAGAACGAATTTAAGTGTATTATTTTATAAATATATCTAAAATAAATATGTAAAATAATAAATAACAATGAGGAACATACAAAAACAACAAAAATTTGAAAATGTATTACAAAAAAAATAGAACGTGATCTTTTGAGCTTTGAACCTATGCCAATTTGCTGATATGGTTCCAAAAGTTATCAAAAACTTATATTATAAACATTCAATTTTCATCATCGTATTCTATGATCTCGAAGTCCGGAACTCCACCAAACCCATCAACATCATCAGTGCTTCTTCAGAACAGAAGGCAATCCACTTCCTGTGCACCTCTTCCTACCTCTCCTTCTACCAATACATAACAATGCCCAGTATCATTAGATGCACTATGGATACCACTATTGTAGAACTAAGTAAAAAAGTTAAACCTCTTCAAGTTTACAAAATGACAAAGACTGATTTTATAGTACAACTAAACTGGAAAAGAAGATTATCAATAGGAAGAAGTTTACAGACTCATCTAAAGTTAGTTGGCTACATACAAAAGAAATTAAGTTGGATAAAGATATAATTTTTTCTATTTTTATGCGGTCTACGATGGAAGACGATTTCAATGAGTTGAAAATTGATAAAAGAATAAAACGAGAACTACAATACATAAAAGAATCTGATTTTTGCTTATTGTGGCCTAACGACAAACCGATTGCTCCAGCGAAATTAGTGGACTTACAATCCATGTACCACTACATACCCGAGGATTGCCTTCAATTTTATAGAACGCTTCAAAGTTCTGAAGAAGCACTGATGATGTTGATGGGTTTGGTGGAGTTCCGGACTTCGAGATCATAGAATACGATGATGAAAATTGAATGTTTATAATATAAGTTTTTGATAACTTTTGGAACCATATCAGCAAATTTTTGGCATAGGTTCTAAACTCAAAAGATCACGTTCTATTTTTTTGTAATACATTTTCAAATATTTTTTTTGTTGTTTTTGTATGTTCCTCATTGTTATTTATTATTTTACATATTTCTTTTTGGTTTATTTTTATAAAATAATACACTTAAATTCGTTTTGGAAAGTTTATGCATAATTGCTATTTAACAAGGTTCATACAAAATTAATTTAGCAAAAACATTTCAAACTCGTTTTACCTATTTATATGCCCCTTGTATTATGTATTTACAAAAAATATGCATATCATTCAATAATCAGTTTGGCATTCCATAGTTAAACCAATAGTATTTGCCTGAAATAATTACAGGGAAAAAGTGTGTAAATTGCGTTTATCTCAAATTGGGGTTGCTGTGGGTTGGATCATTTTCTCGTTACTACGTCCAAATATACCATAGTTATTTATTTTGGTAAAAAATATCTTGTTCTCTAGAACATACTTAATAGCAAAAATGGATCAAGTATATGTGGATTGTTTATAGCAAAAAATTAGAAAATAATATATTATAATAAAAGGTTTCAATTTATTTAGAACAGTGTTCGCAGCTTAAAAAAACAGTATGGATTAATCTAAAAGGTTTCAAATTACATGGAACATTTTTGCAGAAATAAAAAATGTATAAAGATTTTGCAAAAACGTTCCAACCCACATGGATCATTTAAGAAACCATTAAATGTGCGTTTTATGAATTTAGTATAATGTTCCAAGACAAGTGGAACATTATAACGATATGTTATTCTATTAAGAGTTTTTAACAATATGTTTCAGTATGCATGTAATGTTTTTACTTTATTTTGAGTACACGTCCTTGGCATAATGGTGGGTTGGAACATTTGGGTTAAACTTTATTGATGAAACTAACCTAAAAATACTAGCATCTTTGTGTGCACATGATGTAATATGTCAAAAATAGTACCCTGGTTATGGTAACTCATTTTCGAGTGACTTGTGGGTTGGAACGTTTTCGCGTAACTACGTCCAATTATAAAGATAGAAACATAAAATTTAATAAAAATAAGAAAATTTAGATTTATAGTTCTTTTTTATTAATAGACAAATAATCCTCCAAAAAACTTGTTTTACATAGTTTTTTCTCGTATAGATGTTTATACACCCTCATACTATTCATCCCTTAGCATGTGCACACCTGGCATTGAGACATCGATCTAATTTAATAGAATTAATATTCATAACAAATGGAACGAACCTATTTGCCCAAATCTGATGGGGTTGCATATGGATATTGTCTAGGACAAAGGTACTCATCAAGACGAATGAATCCAGACTAAACTCGATGTAGTCAAGTCGTTTTATTACGGAGATCCTATGGCCACCTACCAGCTCCATCACCAGATCCTGGATACCGTCTGGAGACAAAATACCCATCAAGACAGATCATACGAGTCCAAACTCGAAAAGCTTAAGTCGTTTTATAATGGAGTTCATTTGCTCACCTTCCAGCTCCATCTTCAGACCCTAGATACTATCTTAAACAAAAGTATTCACCAAGACCAACAAGACGAAGCGAAATTTGACGGGGTTGCGTCGTTTCATTACAGAGTTCATATGGTCACCTTCAGCTCTATCACCAGTTCGTCTCTATGTCATCATAATACTGCACTTCAATGTAATATTGCATTGAAGCTATGCTAAACTATGAACCATTGGATCATTATATGTAACAACCTTAAATATATAATTTTGAAAATTCATTATAATTTCGGAATGGATTAAACTTATAACAATGTTGAACTTAAAAAAAATGTTCTCTCTGTTTGAGCTCATTTCCAGGCTAATGCGTAAATAGCGTGAGTTGGGAAATTTATTTAATTCTAGACTAATTGGCATTTGTTATTACAATTTTCAAGCATCAAAGAGCGCAAGCAAAGAGACCTAATTACCGTTAAGTACGAATTTAAGTCGAGTTGATATCTGTTTTATTTTTGGAACGAAATTCCTTTTCGGGCAGTATGGCGATTACGGGCTAGGCAAAAATATAAGATTTTTCCTTCATAACCTAGCGAGGTAGTTAGGCAGCTAACTGGGTAGCTAGATGGACAGTTAGGTTGGGCGACCAGTGACAGCACTGGCTGTCGACTTGGTTGAGAATTTTTTATTAGTTTGACGGTGCCTACTCCGTCACTTTGGTCATGGGCCATGGGATTGGGTCATGACTCACTACGCGGACCCAGTGCAAATTGGTAAATTTGCACCGGCGGTTTGGGCCGCCGAGCTTGTTTTGTGATAATCGTGCTGGCAGGTTGCGGCCGTGCGCGCTTTCCAGCGGGGCATGCCGGCACTTTTTTTATAGACAGCTCACACTGCCAGCCTGCTTGTTTCTTTTTTACGCCTCTTTTAAAGGATCCCAGGTTATAAGAGGGAGGCAACACGTGAACGGGTAGAGCATTCCATTTGCGGATATTGCGACCAAGAAATAAGTCACTAAATTTCTTTGTTCACATAAACCAGAACAGTGCCAACCAAAAGTGCATGCAATATTCCATGCAAGACCGCACCTGCGTCTTGTATAATAAGTACAGTTGCTTGGGAATAAAAACACGCCGCACCATGTTCAGCCCCTCTAGCATGTCCACCGAAACGGGATATGATAAAGCTTTTTATCGAATCTCAACTGTCAAACTCCACTGTAATCTGACAGTAAATGTCTATATATCGCTTTATCATATCCCGTTTCGGTGATCATGCTAGACGGACAGGATGCCGATTTTGCGTGTGGCCGTTTTTATCACGCTTTCGATGTTATTCTTTAGATTTAAGTCACAGCTCATTTCCATACCCGACATGGTGATACTGCTCTCTAGCTCCAGTGTTGTTCCCTGAAGGGAAGGAAATGAAAGGAATGGCGACGTTTTTGCCATGAAGGTGCACATCTGGATTTTCTTAGCATTGAACTCAACCAAAATCTTAGTACCCCATTCAGAAATGTGGTCTAAAGTCTGATTGAGTTCAATGGTTTCTCCCATTTCTCCTTGGTTTTTGCCTGTCCACTGCTTCTCCGAGATATCGTTGTCCGATACATACCAGTGCAACGGACGGACTACAGTTACTATCGTGCGCATAGCAATGAATATTCCCAAGAGAAATTAAGTCATTAATATGCAGCAGAAAGAGAGTAGGGGATAGGACGGATATTTCATACAGTAGTGATGTTAATATGAATTTCTATTCATGATAACGCTGGTTTAACGAAAATACACACAGTTACCTCATAAACTAGTCAATAACTAACTAATACAGGTCGTAGATGCTGCGGCCCTCGTGCAGTTGGCAAAGGTGGTTCCAGCTTACAAAGTTCTGATGCCACCGGTCTAACTCGCCGGCACAAACCAGCCGGGTCACGCCGCCGATTAGGTGTGAAAACAACTTTACACGGAAAATAATCCTCCAAAAATTATAAAGAATTAGAGCACTTTAAAACTCGCACTGTGAGGGTTAGTTAACAACAAACCGTGGGTAATAACAAAGTTTCTGTATTTCTAAGAAAGCTACTTAGTTGTAATCTTGCTTCGAAAACGACATTATCATAGCATTATTTAAAAAAAATACTTACTTAATTTAAAAAAATAACTACTTTTGCATTAGATTAAAAGCGAGTAGATATAATTAACTGTTTTCGCATAAAATTTGTCTTTTTGACTATAAAACCTGAAAAGATGCAACGATTAGGATTTTTTAAAAGAAAAAGCAATTTCCATCTCTATTGCCTATTTTAACAAGATTAGGTCTCATGGCTTATACCTTATAAACAATCCGTCCATTTTTATCCGTGCGGTGACGGAGAAAGAATACAACTCACCGCCCCTTCTCTTCCCGTGGGTGTCGTAAGAGGCGACTAAGGGATATCGGAGCTTCCATCCGCTCTGCTGGTGGTAGGGTGCCTAACACCCGCCTGGTTTGTTACCACCGTGCGCATGGTGAAAAACCCGTGAAGTGCTTGTCGCGCGTTTCGGGGTCAGCCAGCGTACAACCAGGGCTCGAGTGGAGGTTGTCGCGACGGATTCGGTCCAGGGCTAGGCATCCGTGGAACCGATGCCGGGAGGACTGCATCGACCCGCCGGCCAGGGAGACGCGTAGAAACGGCTGTCCCGCTGGCCGCCCGTGGCACAGTACAGGGGCCCGAGCGTTCCTAACCAGTTCGCGAGGCTGCCCCATCATGTCACGCATAATCTCGGGGTGGACCGTCGTGCCGGTTGGTGACCGGGGCGTGGGGTCCCGGCGGCCACTTCCGGGGGGGTGCGGGGGCCCTTCCGTCCGGCGGGTCGGCGTATATCCTCTGCAGGCAATCATTCGGGGAAACATGCCTCCCTAATTTGCCCGGTCTTGTCGCGACAACGTCCACTCGTTTCACGTCTCTTTTTCACTTCCATAATGGCAGCTCCTAAAACAAAGTTTGGACGTTCAGCGGTGCACACCCCCACGCCTTCAACGCTGTTTGAGGTCGAGTTCTGCAACATACGCGGACTCCACTCTAACCTCAACGCTGTCCACCACCATCTTGAGACAGCACGGCCAGCATTGTTGTTCCTGACGGAGACACAAATACTTCCGCCTGCTGACACAGGCTACCTTAATTATCCCGGCTACGTGCTTGAAGAGTCCTTCAAAGCGAAAGCCGGTGTATGCCTGTATGTTCGGGCGGATGTTTGTTGTCGCCGTCTCCGCTGCTTGGAAGATCCCTCCTTCTCCATGCTGGGGGTACACGTCGACTCTGGCCCCCTGGCCAGAGTTTACGTGTGTCTCTACAGATCCCACACCGGCGATGTTGAGACAACTCGAATTTTTGAACACCTTAGTCGGGCAGCAGATGACGCGCAGGAACAATTTCCCAATGCAGAATTGGTGTTTTTGGGGGACTTTAATGCTCACCACAATTTGTGGTTAAGTTCCTCCAAAACTGACCATGCAGGGATCTCTGCTCACGCATTCGCTCTCACGCATGACTTGAAGCAACTGGTTGATCAGCCCACCAGGATCCCAGATATTCCAAGTCAAGCGCCTTCTTTACTGGACCTTCTGCTCACGACCCATCCACAGGGCTATCAGGTTGTGGTAAGAGCCCCCCTGGGCTCGTCAGACCACTGCCTGATATCTGCCAAAGCACCACAGGCCAAGCCTCCGCGTCCAGCAGTGGTCAAGCGCCGTATCTGGCATTATGGGTCGGCAGATTGGGACGGTATACGTGACTACTTTGCGTCCGTCCCTTGGAAGCAGCGCTGCTTCAGTGACAGGGACCTATCGGCCAGTGCCGTTGCCATTACTGAGGAGATTATAATGGGTATGGAATACTATATTCCTCATTCTGATCTCATCAGTAAGGGCACGCGTAACCTCTGGTTCAATCACGACTGTGCTGAAGCTGCTTCGCGTAAGCAAGCGGCATATCGTGCTTGGATCAGAGGTCGCGCTCTCAAGGATCCCGAGGTCGATTCATTCAAAGCAGCCTACAATTTTGCTTCCAAGGCCTGTAAGAAGGCTTACATTAGAGCGGATGCCCAGCGCGTTGCACGTGTTGGCCAGGAACTTTTGACGCATCCTACGGGTTCCCGTAGCTACTGGCGTCTGGCCAAGGCCGTGCAAAAAAACTTCTGCGAGCCCTCGCTGCCACCTCTGAGATGCCCAGACGGAACACTAGCCCATAAGCCGCAGGAGAAAGCCGATTTACTGGCAAAACTCTTTGCGGCTAACTCCCGAATCGATGATTGCAATGCACTGCCACCATCATTACCTCACTGTGGCACAACGATGCCTGATATTAAAATCAGGCAGCGCGAGGTTCGTGCCGAATTGCAATCACTCGACGTCCGGAAAGCTAGTGGACCTGATGGCATCCCAGCAGTAGTACTCAAAAAATGTGCAGCGGAGTTGTCTCCCGTGCTCACGCGCTTGTACCAATGCTCGTATTCTTTGGGGCGTGTGCCGGAGACTTGGAGAGATGCCAATGTGCAACCGGTGCCCAAAAAAGGGGATCGCTTAGACACAATAGCAGTCACCTCAGTTTTATGTAAAGTTTTAGAAAAGGTCCTTAATAACCATCTGACCCGCTACCTAGAGGATCACTCCTTGATTAATGATCGTCAATATGGTTTTAGACCGAAACGATCGACGGGTGATCTTCTGGAACTCATATCTGGGGTGAGGCTATCGACAAGCGTGGCGAGTCGTTGGCTATCAGCCTTGACATTGCCAAGGCTTTTGACAGGGTCTGGCACAAAAGCCTTCTCTCCAAGCTTCCGGCATACGGTCTGCCAGCCCAGTTCTGTTCTTGGGTAGCTGACTTCCTGCATGAGCGTAGAATTCGTGTCCTTACGGATGGTAGCAGTTCGCGGTTCATGTCAGTGAATGCCGGCGTTCCCCAGGGCTCCGTCCTATTCCCCACTCTCTTTCTGCTGCATATCAATGACTTAATTCCTCTTGGGAATATTCATTGCTATGCAGACGATAGTACAGTGCATGCGGGGTATCTTGGACAAGCAGCGGCTGGGCTGGCGGTAACCAAGGAGAAACGCGAGAATCTTGTCATTGAACTCAATCAGGCTTTGGACCACATTTCCGAATGGGGTACCAGGAACTTGGTTGAGTTCAATGCCAAAAAAACTCAGGCTTGCGCCTTCACGGCAAAAACATCGTCATTCCTTCCCCTTCCATCTCTTCAGGGCACAACACTACCGCTGCAGAGCAACATTTCCATGCTCGGTATGGAAGTTCGCTCAGACCTGAATCCAAAGAACTACATCGAAACCGTGATCAAAACAGCTTCACGCAAACTCGGAGTCCTGAACAAGGTGCGGCGTTTTTTCACGCCCGATCAACTGTGCTTGTTGTACAAAACGCAAGTGCGGTCCTGCGTGGAATATTGCTCGCACCTCTGGGATGGCTCCGCCAAGTACTTGCTCGATGCTTTGGATAGGTTACAGCGACGCGCGATCCGCATCATAGGCGATGAGGAGGGGACTAAACACCTTGAGCCTCTTCAATTACGCCGTGACGTGGCGTCACTAAGCGCGTTCTATCGTCTGTACCACGGCGAGTGTTCTGAGGAGTTATTCTCTCTTATCCCACCTTCTCCTTTCCTTCAGAGGACCACGCGCGCTGGCCTACGTTGTCATCGTCTAACTGTGGCCACAATTCTAACGCGTACAAAGAAATTTGGTGACTCATTTCTTTGTCGCACTATCCGTAAATGGAATGCTCTGCCCGCTCACGTGTTCCCTCCCTCTTACAACCTGGGATCCTTTAAAAGAGGCGTGAAGAAGCAACATGCAGGCCGGCAGGGTGAAGATGGCTGGTGTGGCAGGTAAAACTGCTGTATCAGCTATCGTCACGTCTGGACTTCACCTTCACTTAACATCAGGTGGGGTGGAGTCATTTGTCGGACCTATCTATAAAAAAAAAAAAAAAAAAAAAAAATCATAATATTTTGATACATACGTAATAACAAATGTAAAACAGATACAATTTGAAATTATTTTGCGAATCGTAAAAAAATGTCATTTCCCAAAGCGATTTCCGTATCGGAAGATGGATACCAGCAATAACTGCGAAAACTATCCCATTCGAAAGCATTCGCCAATGTTGCAGCAGCAACAGTTTGGCATACAAATGCTTTTATTATTTTTGCTCCAGAAAATTCAGGTTGCACGTAGAATTATCCATTATGAATGTCATTACCGTGGCACAGAGCATAATAAATAAAGGAGCACGTATGAGACAAAGGTACAAGATGGGAACAAAGTTTCCTCTTGCATCGAAGCTATCGCCTGAGGAAATGCTTTCCAGAAAGTGTGGAAAAGCTACTTATATCAAGAGCCTACAAAGTGAACATGTTCTAATGAAATTCATGGGACAAGTAGATAAGGGGCCATCGTACAAACCACTCGGCTACGGAGGTCGTCCTCCACATTAAATGGACCCCTCCTCCCCCCCCCCCCCCCCCGCTTCGAGCTCCACGTGATTAATGGACCGCCCCTAAAGCTGCTAGAAAAAACTAAGGCGATGAATAAAATTAACAATAAAAATATCTAACAATAACTCTATAACTCACCTGAGCTTTAGTTTCATCCTATCGAATTCACAAATGTTTTATCAGTAACATACATCCAAAAGAAAGCTATGACAGGTAGCTATTATTCTAATTTACCATTTCTCTTTGTGGAACATTTGTCATTTTAACGCCGTAAAATAAACCAATTCTTCATGAAGACTATCGCGAGTTTAGTGGCAATAAAAGTAGGAATATTCACCATTGTGAGTTGGATAGAATGTATAACTGGATACACAATTGGGACTTAAACAGTACTCTAACCCCTTTATTAATAAACAAATAATAGGCCTGGATTAGTGACTCGTTTTGTAGAGACAAAATGAACACAGGTTCATTGAATTACAAATGTCATTTGAATGAATGAATTACAAAACACGGCGTAAATAATCTAAGCTTTATAGTAATACTAGTGGCCCGCCCTCGCTTCGCTTCGGTGTAGAGCTGTATTGTAGACTACAGTTTTTGTTCTCGGGCTTGTGTTATACACAATGACATTCATCTATGATTCTTCTTATACCTGCATGGAGTCTCAGCCCGATCGGTTTAAAATTGACAAAGTTTATACAAACTTTCATTCCCTATTTTATTCCCTTGGGAGTAGAATTGATCAAAATCCTTTCTTAGCGGATACCTACATCATAACATCTACCTGCATGCCAAATTTCTGTCCGATCCGTCCAGTGGTTTGGGCTGTGCGTTGATATATATATATATATATATATATATATATATATATATATATATATATATATATATATATATATATATATATATATATGGATAGATGTGTTATTAACGGGATTGTTACTTCGTGATCATGGCGCTAAGAACAGTGCCGAAATATCGGAAACTCGCTAAAAACAAGGTACATGCATGGCATCCTACGAATCAAAGCACACAACGACGGAGCTAGCTAAAGCCCAGTCTACCGAAAGCGCTCAGACCGTCACTCAACCCATCGCTAAGACAAAAGTTGTGGCCGGGCAGAGACTGCGCGCCAGACCAGCATACCAACAGTGGGTTGTTGCCAAGTGACCCACTCGCCATCCGCGTTAGTTCAACTTGCGAGCGATGCGATCCTGTTCATAGAAGACCACATAGTAAGGTAAGGCAGTGCTAGTGTGAGTGGCTTTGAAGAGCGATGACCTACCAAAACGATTAATTATAATTATGAATCGAATCTACATACATTTAAAAATAGGAGATTGTTTTCTTGTTTTTTTTTAATAACTATTATGAGGTTTTTTTTATTATGTGCATAAAAACATTTACATAAATTACAAACGCCTAAAACTACTGATGTCTTAAAACTTAAAATCATCTTTATACTTATCATGCGGGACAGCGCTATATACGTAAAAGAGATGGAGATACAGGATCTCTTTTGCGCGTATAGCACTGTCCCGCATGCTGGATCCAGCAAGATGGATAGTGCGTAGAGGACTTTACCTACTTAAATAAAATATGCAAATGACAAAATAATGTTATTTTGGCCGGTGCCAAAAATATTTGTCTAATTTACTGTAATTTTCTCAATACACCATACTTTTAATGGCTACAGATTAAATATTGCATACGAACAAAATTCAAGTAGTACCAAGCCTGAAGCTAGTTGAAAATCTCAGAAGCAAATCAGGTTTTCCGCTCAGAAAACGTTTTACGTGGACTATTTTTCCCGACACAAACTCATAGTGTAGTTAAGCGAGCGAGCACGTGTGTTGTCCCCCCATAAATCATTCTGCGCATCTCAAACTGTTGCTAAGTTCATGTTACATCAAACTTAGCTGATTCAGTTTTCAAGTTTCCACCGTAACGGGATATTAAAGTGAAACTTACGGAACCGCTTGAACTATAAATAATATAATAATGTATGGCTCCTAGTGGGCACGGTGTGTCGTCAGTCTGATTGTTTTCAAGGTTATGTCTTTATTTTCTGATCTGGCAGATCACATAGACACAGCTACCTTTCTTTATAAGGGAATCAATAAAATAATTTTATAAGCGATGATGTGTCGCTATTTTGGCGCCGTCATCTCGTTCTCATTGACGTCCCGTTGATGGCCGCGGTGGACATTCGGCCATCACCGGGTATCCGTTCTAACACAAAATTACACCAATTTTATTTCACAATATCCACTTTGAACAAATTAAACCATAATTAAAACATGACGCCAACCATACTCGATGAAATTGCGCCAAAAACTTCTTGCGCCTTTTATGGCTTACTAGCTGTGCCCCGCGGTGTTACCCGCGGTTTATTAGGGATATTTTCTCGCAGTAAAACGTACCCTATGTGTTAATCCAGGCTGTCAGCTAACTCCATACCAAATTTTAAAACATACACACTCATAAACGTTTGCCTTTATGATATTAGTGTGATCACTGTCGTATCGTAGTGTAGTAGTAGGTAGTCGGTTAGTACTACTTGTATTCTAGGTAAAAAATATACGCAAAAATCTTCCAAAAAACATTGTTTCTAAACAACATCTGTTTCGTGATTTGACTATTAATCACTCGATAAACAGACCCGCTATGATTTGACACAGTTTTATTGGAAAGATAACGGGTTCGGAAAATATCGTTATTTATTTCTTCAGCCCTATAAAATAACTAGAGTTCCCCTGCGGTTTATTTGAGATTAATTCGAGAAAAATGGTTTAAGTGAGTCAAACTTAAAAGATGGCCATTTTTTTTTTGCCGACTTTTTTATAGAACCCTAGCTGTCCTAGCCAACTTCGTACCGCCATAAAAATATAGGGGTTGGTAGTAGAAGGGTGAAAATTTAGGGTTGTATGTATTTTTGTATGATGTATCATAAAATTAAAACAAAAAATTATGCCCATATAAAAAAATATTAAGGGTGGACCACCCTTAACATTTAGAGGGATGAAAAATGGATGTTGTCCTATTCTCAGACCTACTGAATATGCATATAAAATTTCACGAAAATCGGTCGATCACTCCGTTTCGGAGTAGCTCAATTACGCACACCGTGACACGAGAATTTTATATATTAGATTTAAGGAGGAGCAATTCCGCTATACATGATTTTGGTGTAACTTTAACTGTTTACGCAGTGCATCCAACGGAAGCTCTGAAATCGAATATTTTTCTCCGTTTTTGTAACGGTTTTCATGGATGCTCCGCTCCTATTAGATGTAACGTGATGTTATATACCCTATAGCTTTCCTTGATCAATGCACGCTGCAACACAAAAATAAATTTTCAAATAGGACCAGTCGTCCCTGAGATTAGCGTGTTCAAATAAACCAACAAACTGTAAGCTTTGTGATATTAGTAGCTATAGATGATAATCTCCTTTGCTGCCATTTTAAAGGTAAACGTGTTATGGCAAATTTTATGTAGGATTATGGGATGGTATGGAACCCTTCATGTAGATACAGTCTGACTTGCATTTGACTGGTTTTTTAGGGTTGCTTACCCAAAGGGTAAAAGTAGAACCCTATTTCTGTCTCTCTGTCGTCTGTCCGTATGTCATGGGTCTCCAGATCATTAACGGAATGGGCTAAAGAACTACAAAAAAAACATTTATTTTATGTGTAGTGATGAAAGTTTTTCCAAAGCTGAATAGTTTGGTAAATAATCAATTAAAACTATTTTCCCATACACGAAATAGAGGCATTTTTTTTTTCTTTTTTACCCCAGCGTGTGACACATCTGTCTACCTCATTGAGTATTCAATAGCAAAAAAATGAGAACCCATCGTAGACGATATTTTTAGACCATACCTATCTGTTACGGGGTCTATCTCAAAATTAAAACTAGTTGAGAATGTGTTATTTTGTATAGTATAAGATGTCTTATAACACGCATATTTTTTAAACAACAAATAGTGAAAACGCTGATTCATAATGTATCTTGTAAGTAATGATGAAAACAAATAAATAACATTTCCCCTCGCGGTTTGTTGCGATGTCTGCTCTGCTCGGTAACGAACTATTTCATAGCTCATTGATCTGTATTTACTACAAAAATAAATTATTAAATTTATATAAAATAAATATTAAGGAGGGGGGGGGGGGGGGGGGCAAAGCCTTATGGCGCTTACTTTGGATTAACTTAATATATTATTATGATAGCTATCTTATTAGTGCCCCGTGAAGTTCATATAAGAATAGGCAGTGCAAGAGTTCCAAAAATGGATATCATATGCACGAAACCTTTATATTTACCTATATGAACATATAAGTAGTATCACTACTCGTTTGTTTAGCATAGGGAGTGCTAAAGAAACGAGTAGTGACACATTCGCATACTTCTTTGGATTTACCGCTAGTTATGGGTGTTAATTAAATTTTTTATCCATAAAAATACTTAAAGCTATTTAAATGTTGTTAATTGAAGCTCCTAGATTTAAAAAGTCCGGAAGACTTGGACCTTTTTTTATGTTAAATGGTTAGCAAATAAGAATATATCCTGCCTATGGTGTGTGGAGGCTTGCGATACATAAAATATCACTCGCGCCGTTGCCTACCCTGACCCAATCCCCTACCCCGTGGATCCCTTTTTTTATCGCAGGTAAAAAATGCTGTTTACCGACGACGGCGCCTTAAGAGGTACACCGCCGAACGGAAGTCTTACGGACCCCCCCCCACTGGCTTACCGCCGAGGACCACGCAACTCTCACGGGCGCTTTACGGTATAATATCCGCTAAAAAAGTCCTGCGAATACCATCTACACTGCTTAATGCGTAGTCGCGGGGTCCCCGTTTAGGGATTCTTCCGCGACTCCGCACCCAACAGCTTTCCGGCCTCGCCGGGGCTCCACGGCAGGGGTCCCCCGAGGTATTGCGGGGACCCCGCAGACGTGCGCAAGATGGCCCACGCGTGGGAGCTGAGTACGCGGCCTAGTACCTACCGTACCGCCGCCGCCCCCCCCCCCCCCCCCCCCGTACCCCGTGGAGGACAGGAGAACACCAGCACCAAAAGGTAGTGTTATTTCTGTGTCTTCAATAAGGTGGAGGTTACTTCCCCAGACGGGTGCTCCATTCGGGAAAGTTCGCTATGCCCTACCTCTCTTACTAACATGAAGTCAGAATTGCTAAAACGACTAGAATGAACCTTAAAAAAAACGACGGGTTGCACTCCGGGAGTGCCGGCAGAAGTGAAAACTTGAAAATTAACGTTGTGCATTTTTGATATTTTGGAATGGTTACGGAATAATTTTGCATTTTGCTTTAATTATCAGTATAAAAGTACTATCATGTATGTACATGATAGTACTTTTATACCTACCACATGGTAGAATACAATATTTATTTATTGCGCTATCGTACACAAACATGACAAGTTATATTACTTTAAAAAGTTTAGCTCTCAAAAAAATCAACTTACATGAATCACATTTAAGCGCACCTAGTAAAAAAAATGCATTTTCTTCGCAATAAAGCTGCCACGTGGATGTCCTAAATAGAGACTTATTATTATAATACGGTAAAATAAAATATTACTATGTTTCGTCCAATATATTGAAAGTCAACAACCTTTCCAATTTTATTGTGTGTCATGATGCGACCAGCCCACGTGTTTAACCTGACGCGAGTTCAATATTTTTTACCCATACAAAAAAATGTGTACAACGCCGCTAAAGAAGTTTTCACTTCAAAAACAAATACTTAAGTGTATTTCAAGTGAATAAATTTGATTAATGGCTGATTCAACTGTCTTTTGGCGGCTTAGAAACAATTTAAAACCGGTAAAACAACAACAAGTGATCAATTCTAAGTTTTTCATTTTTTGTTTTTAGTTATTAAATGGGTGTTTGGCATTTTTTTATAGTAATTACTTTCTGTCTAGTGGGTAATGGCAGTGTATATTCAACACGTATTCTACAATATTCAATTACTCTTTGAATTCCAACCCCTAAAAAACAATATAAGTTGAAAAAGTATTCCTTATTATGTCGGGATCAAATATTTTGTAACTGAAAATTTGCGTAATACCCAATTGCGAAACAAAACGGAAAAGGTTTAGGGGCCATTGTTTATTGTAGATAACGCCGAACCTCCCTCAGGTATCAACAATGATAGTCGAAATACACAAATTCCAACCCTTTTATTCCAGAAGAATAAATGTTTTGCTAGAAATCTTTGTTTCTGAACATTATCTTAATTAGTAAAGAGGTGTAAATTTTCAAATAAGGCGCTATAACAATGAACTTGGGGGCGAGGCGCGAAATCTCCGAAAATGAATGCAAATGTAGCCGGGTGAAATAAGCCGAGTCAGAAAGTTGGGCGATATCAAAAAGTCAACTTTATCTTTTGGAAGTTCAAGTGATTTTTCTTTTTCACCTCAGAACTGAGTGTGTGGAAAAGAGAGAGTGTGGAACTCAATGCGCAGATGGTTAGCGCATTAGGCCTGCGATCGTGAATGTTCAGCAACATTGGATGGGTGACCAAAAACTTATCATCCCGAACTCCTCCATGCTTCGGAAGGCACTTTAAGCTCTTAGTCCCCTGCATCTGCAGTCGTCAGCATCCACCGATACGCATTGTGCCCGCGTGGTAGGTCACGACCCAGTCTCCCCATTCCATCCATAGGAATAGCCTGTTCCCCTGCAGTGGGGACATTAATAGGCTGATGATGATGAGAAGCTCGATGGCCTAGTGATTAGTTACTAAGATCTGCATTCATAGAAATTAAGCAACTATCGCAATGACTGATTATAGGATAGGTAACCGTATCCATAGGTCCGGCTCGAAGGACCATTTATAGTCCGGTTCGTACATAAAAACAAGCTCTTGCTTTAAATAACTTAATCCGAATATCAATTCCGGCAGTTTCTATTATCAAATATAAACATTTTATTGCTGAATTTACACGTAATTTGCTGATAATTATTGAAATGAATACACCTGGTGCCGACGTCGTTTTGATTATACACTAATTTATTTGATACTAGCTGTGCCCCGCGGTTTATTAGGAATATTTTCCCGCAGTAAAACGAAACCGGGGTGTCAACTAACTCCATATCAAATAAAATTAAAATTGCTGCAGCTGTTTAGACGTGAAAAAGTAACAAACATACACACTCACAAACTTTCGCCTGTATAATATTAGTGTGATTTGTGTTGCGTTGTAGTTATCTAAGTACGTCAGAGACGGTGTAGAGTAACATAAAATGCACCGAATAAATTTGTTATATTGAACTCCTACGTACTCACTATTGACCACATTGTACACACATTTACACTTCTTTTTTTTTCGATGACGGGGGAAAAAATGCATTATATCCACGACAATGACCAACCCCGCGTTGTTTGCTATCAACAAACTCTCGCGACGCAGGTAATTGCGTGGTGCATTCGGCAAGCGGCGAGCAGCCCGAGGGCCGCTAGTCGGTGCGGTTATACTTTGACATGCACTCACGCAAGCGTGTCATACGTCAAACCACACCGTCTCCGACCAGCAGCCTGGCCCGCACCAGCTTTAGCCGATTCTGGGCTTCTCCGTTCACAGCGTCACCTGACTAGTCTCACGAACCGCAGCCTGAGCAATTAGCCAGCCGACCAGCTCCCGTACCTACCAGGTAAACTAACTCCCCGATCTACCCCTCGCCCTCCAGGCACATTGTACACACATCGGACCACCTTTTTTAATGTTTGGAAAAGGCATTACGCTTCCCTCGCCAAGCAGGAGCAGCCACCAAAGGTAATTTGAAGACTCTTCCCTAGTCATTTCATAAAAAAAAAACCCGGCTAAGTTCGAGTCGGACTCGCGCACCGAGGGTTCTGTACTGTATTTTACTATATGATGAGACTAAAAATTTACGGATTTCGCAAGTTTTCCTTTATCTGTACTATAAGACGTTACTTCGTACCAGATTTCAAGATTCTAAGTTCACGGGAAGTACCCTTGCAGGTTTTGATTCCCGTGCGAGTGTCGAAAATTTGCGGAACTTTGCGGCATAAACGGCTGTATCTTTTGATTGCCTTTGGCTTAGAATTTTGATTTTTCACTGCTCCAAGGGACAGTAGACCTGAGTATTAGATATGAATTACAGTTTAATACCTCCACGATTCCTGAGAAAAACGGTCTTGACAGACGGACGGACGGACGGACGGACGACAAAGTGATCCTATAAGGGTTCCGTTTTTACCTTTTGAGGTACGGAACCCTAAAAATAAACAATACTCCTGCACCGGTCACCCGACACGCATTCCTATGGCGAGGATGAAACGGGAGTACGGGTAGAAACCACGGGAACGAAGTACTCCGCAGGTCCGCCGGTGATTGTCCGTTGCCGGACCCTCCTCGATGTGCAGTACCCCGGACTATCAGGGGCACCACCCTACACAAAAAATATGCAATGCGCAGGGAGCACCAGTGCTCCCCACACTATTTATTTTCATTAAAAATACAGGTATACAAAAACAACTTATTTCGCCAAACTGAAAAGTCAGTTTGTTGGCGAATAATACGCTCTTTACATTTTTTTTATTTCTATATGCATATATATATATATATATACATATAGAAATAATATATATATATATATATATATATAAGTATATATATAATATATATACTTACTCTTAACCAAAGTCCTCTACAACAAAATTATCCAAAATACATTAATTTAATTTTCTTTTAAATATATGTTTACTTCTACATTTTTCCATTTTTGGGCTTATGTTGTTAAATATTTTTGGTATTATATATTTCCAAGTTCTTTGGCGAAAATCTAGCCTCTGGCTGCACCGAAACCTCACTACTGCGTGCGTTGTCTTCATGGGCTGTTTTCCCTTTGGTTTCCCTGTTCCATTAATAGACAAAGAACTTTCTGTTATGACGCTGGTAAAAGTCTAAACAAGACATTTGTATATTATTTCCCTTATTCCAATTTCAACGGTCAGTATTATAAAAAAAAAACTGATTTTTACATAATTTAGATAACTTAGGATCAAAGTAGAATGAGGACGTTTCATCATCATCATCATCAGCTTATTAATGTCCCCACTGCTGTGGCACAGGCCTTCCCTATGAATGGAGTAGGGAGATTGGGCCATGGGTTTTGTTGTGTAAGCAAATATAGTAAGTATAATGTCTTTGCGTTTCAAGAAATTAATTAAACTATCGACAGCTCTTGAGATAACATTTAGTTCTTAAATCTAATAACAGCTCGCAAACATGAGCCCTGCAAGTGCAATGCGTGGGCCCAGTACGGATTGGCAGGTGCAAACGACTGCAGATGCAGCCGGGTCCAACGACTTAACGTGCCTTCCGAAGCACGGAGGAACTCGAGATACAAGATTTTTGGTCACCCATCCTATGACCGACCTCTGCGAAAGTTGCTTAACTTCAACGATCGCGGCTTAACGCGTTAACCACCTACGCCATCGAGCTCCTCTGATGAGGAGATTTATTGTCATGATATGTATATTAAAAAATACCAGTTCTTGGCAATAAAAAACCTATCATCTTTAATGTATGATTTGGTTAAACGTCATACAACGGTGGACGTCGACTTTATCAAAACTAGTTTTCGATCAATATACCTACTTATTCACGATATGAAAGTTAATCCAAACATTCAGCGTCACACTGCTTTTAGGGTTCCGTATAGCCGCCAAGGAACCCTTTTAGTTTCGTCGTTGTCCGTCCGAGGTTTTGCTTGGAGACCATTGACACTGGACAGCTGTTATTTTGTGGAGGTATGTATATTAATCACGCCAACGAGAATAAAATTATGAAAAATATATTTTTTAGGGTTGCTCTTCTACATGTAACGTAGGGATTGAATTTCACCTCCCCCCGTCCCCACCACTCTAAAAGCTTAACTATTAGCTTGAAAAATCTGAGAAAACATGATAATAGTGCTTTTCATAAAATTTAAATGAATATTATAACGGTTTAGATGGATCCGTAACTGTTAGTTTAAGAGGAATAGTCGCTCAGCTTATGTATTAGAAAATTTCTTACTTTAAAAAGTCTTTACAAGAAAACTTTAAAAGTGACTAATTACTTTCAATAAAGACTCATTCTTGAATACATATATTGTGTTAACGACAGGTAACTACGAAACCCTACACTGCGCGTGGCACGACACTCACTTGGCCGGTATTTTCAACTTTTTTAGAGTAGTATTAGGTCCGTATTATTGAAAGATTCTCAGTGACTTATCTAGTCTTGAGCATAGTTTAGAAAGGGATGTCGCTATATATAGCACATAGCGACATCCCTTTCTAACTGTACTCAAGTGAAGATCGACACATAGTTGTCATTCTGTAATACGCACCTTAGCCTAACTTATGTGATTATAGTTGTGGCTCTAGAGTCACAGAGTAGAGATGCAGCCTTTACTTCTAGAAGTAAAGGCTGCATCCTGCATCGGATATAATAATGTAGGAATATAGGGGCATGCCAAAGAAAAGAACTCAATATCCCCTTCTCACCTAAGACGGTGAATCAGGTCCGAATCTCGTTACTTATACCAAACCATTATCGAATTCGATCTCGATACGCGTCGTATGTCCAGAAGTTTTCTATGCAGAAGTTAAACAACTCCGACGACCTCCGAGTAGTTTGTACGCCGGGTTCCATGGTGTCGCCGACTCGAGAAGTCGCGAATCCCGAATCCCAGTGGGAGCAGATGTTTGTGTGATGAATACAAGCATTTGTGCTCCAGTCATGGATGTTTATTAGGTACTAGCTGTGCCCCGTGGTTGTTACCCGCGGTTTATTAGGAATATTTTCCCGCAGTAAAACGTAGCCGATGTGTTAATCCAGGGTGTCAGCTAACTCCATACCAATTTTGATTAAAATCGCTGTAGCCATTTAGACGTGAAGAAGTAACAAACATACACACTCACACACTCACAAACTTTCGCCTTTATAATATTAGTGTGATTTCTGTATAAATATTACTTATTTATTATTATGTATTCTATCCATTACCCTGTATATGTATTCTTTCCGTTACCCTAGTATCCCATAACAGAAGCCTTATAGTGCTTACTTTGGGGTTAGGCTAATTGGTGTGAGTTTTAGAAATATTTATTTATTTATTTAACTTTCGCAATGGTCGGTAATTGGATGAGTGACCAATAACTTATCATCTCGAGCTCTTCCGTGCTTTATAAGGCACATTAAGGCCATTAAGCCGTTGGTCCCGGCTGCATCTGCAGTTATTAGAATACACCAATCCGTACTGAGCCCGCGTGGTGGGTCACAGCCCAATCTTTCTATTCCACCCATAAAGAAGACTATGCCCCAGCAGTGGGGGGACATTAATAGGCTGACGATGATGACGATGAAGTGTTTCATTGAAATTCATTTTATAAATAAAAGGAGTATTCCCGGCAATAATTAAGAAACAATTAGTTTGCCCACTCTGACTTTGTTTAATTATATAATTACTGCATAATTGCTTCGTTCAAGTACAAACCTAAGACAAGATGGACATAGGACATTATGATTTCGCTTTTTTTTATAATCTATAATAAAATCGTACTTAAACGATTCATGTAACTGTTGCAAAAAGAGGTGTATTAAAACACGAATATGGGGATATATTATAATTGATAAAAGTATCATACGAGTGTTTCAATACTTAATAATTATTAAAAGTCGCATACCATACTTTATCTATAACCATGATATGATACATCACGTGTACGCCGATGGCCAAGTGATTGCTGCGCAAACACTATATTATATGTAAGCAAATAATTAGTCACGCATGCTCGTGAACTTGGTAAAGTAACCAGATCACTTTGTGGGTAGAGACGACATCGCTTAGGAATGAATCCTCAACGTTCTTTTGAATAGGAACTTTATGCAAAATAGCAATGCATTTCTGAGAGGTTTTTAAGTGTGCTGTAACGATGCTTCCTCAGCCGTTATGCAAAGGGCTGTCTTAAAGTGCCTCTTAAGTAGAGACGTAAAAAATTATAAAGAGAGAAAAATAGTTTTGTATACATTTTAAGAAATTCTGTTCGATCTGTGTGGACGATTTAATAGCTGTTATTTTTGCAAGTGTTGTATGATGAGGTAATAAACACTAAAGTGGTACTCAAACCCACATTCGTGTTTTAATACCTTATTATTTATAAACAGTTGCATACAAGACTTTATCTACACCAATGATATGAATCCGCTATATATATATATATATATATATATATATATATATATATATATATATATATTTGGAGAGATATTAGGATAGATAGATCATCTATATATATAATTTACCCTTTGATATTTTCAAAAGCACGAAATTTTGGTATGATTTTGCATATTGTTTTCTAGAATTTTCTGGTAGTCATTGGCTGGAATTTGTCTTGTTGCATTTGAAATATCTGGTGGTGTCTTACCAAAACTTGAATCAGTCATTATTATTAACAAATGAATATTTTTTGCAAATCTTATATCAACCAACTAACTTTATTATATTTTTATTTTTTAAGAACCAGTGTTTAAATCAAAAAGAAAATAAAAATAAATAAATAAATATTTCCAACACTCACACCAATTAGCCTAGCCCCAAAGTAAGCACTGTAAGGCTTGTGTTATTGGATGCTAGGGTAACGGATAGAATACGTATACTGTACATATATAAGTATATTTATATAGAAATACATATAAAACATCCATGACTGGAGTACAAATGCTCGTATTCATCACACAAACATCTGCCCCCACCGGGATTCGAACCCGGGACCTCTCGAGTCGGCGACACCATGAAACCCGGCGTACAAACCACTCGGCCATGGAGGTCGTCGATTCTTCAGATTTAAGCATAACAAGCATAACGATAAAATATACAAAGAAAAATTTTGTTACTTAAAACAATTTTCTCCCCTAAAACAAACTCTGAAGCCTGATAGTACCGTTAATTATAGTACACTGCCTGCAAGTCTACCTTGACCTTGTTAAAAATAAAGGCAAAACCGGCCAAGTGCGTGACATGCCACGCGCAGTGTAGGGTTCCGTAGATATTTTAATGTGGTTTTTAAATAGTTTTTTTTTATTTATTTTGTTTTTAAATACAAAGTTTTACGCATTATAAACAAGCACTTACTTCATCTAAGTCCCTTATAATGTTTTCTTCGAAGGAATTTTATATTAGGTAATGTAGCCCTAATCTTTTGTTAAACTGCAAAAAAATAATAAATTTATTATGCAGTTATAAAAATACAGTACATAAATGGGGTGAAAACATTATGTGTGAACATAGTGTTTCAATGTCCGGTCTTATCGCTAAAAGCAATTTTTTCAGACAACCTTTGGATGGAAAGGATTGAATTTAGGAGGAGAAGACACTATTAATAAGTCGAGAAGTGAGGGAGTAGTTTTAGCGAAATGATGGGTAGCGTAAAGTATAAGAATGTGTAAATTTGATGAACTGACAACGGATTGAAGGGAGGTGGCACGAAAATCATCTTTCAGGAGACATGTGTTGAAGTCACCCATGATCAGGGAATGGCCTTAAGACGGGACGATATCTTCTTAAAGCTGTTCAAAAGAACTGAAAAAAATAACATTTAAGGAAGGACTATAATAGACTGCGAGGAGGATTTTGATGTGGAAAAAAGGAACCTAGACGAAAAAATGTTCACCAGCATTAGTTGGCGGAGGCTGTGTGGAGAAGCTAATAACATTGAAGGGAATACCAATACGCAGGTAAATAACAACTTCACCGCTTCGACAGCCAGTGCGGTTGTTACATATTAACTGGAAACTAGGTAAAGAATATGCAGTGGAAGGTAAAGAAGTTTTAAGCTAGGACTCGGAGTCGAAAACAGCATAAAGATTTTTAACGTCAATATACGCCAACATATCGGCGTTTTGAGCCGGAATACTTTGCGCGTTGATATGAACCACGTCTAAAAATTTAGGTACATCAGAAAACTGATTACCAAGGTATTCAGAAAGAGAAGGTATACTTATAAAACTACTGTCAGTGCTGCCGCCAGCAGGTGATAAAGATTGGAAAGAATCGTTTTTGCTATTTATTTCCGAACCAGACATAAAATTCAAACTTACATTCTGTTATAAATATATTTATAAGTAATCGTATTATTTTCCTTAAAAGCTCATGAAAAGCACCATTATCATACTTTTTCAGAATTTTCAAGCTAATAGTTTAGCTTCAACAGGGGGACGCCCTACTCGAACAAAAATTATCACTTTAAAGATTAATATTTCACAGACGGATCCCTAAATTGAAAAATAGTCTTTGAAGTCCTCTTTTTTATTATATTTGATATTAAATAATATTTTGCAATTTAATTCTACTAATATTAGTAACTTTGTACGTTTGTTACTCAATCACGCAAAAACTGCTGAACGGATTTGTATGAAATTTGGTACCCACGCATATAATTTACGACTTGGTTTGAGACATAGGATACTTTTTATCCCAGTTCAAATTTCTGGGTTCCATAAAAAACTAAACAATAATCAAATATTTATATAAAATTAATAAATTTATAAATAAACGGCCGCTAGTTCAATAAATAAATAAATTTCAACTGTTTATTTCAATATAATATACCTACCTACTGAATATAATAACTTGTACACTTATTTGTGCAATAAAGTATAAATAAAAATAATAAGTACAGTTTTTTTTGTGTATAGAATCTATGCGAATGACGTCACTGTGTTCATGACTAAATATATTTTGAATTTACTATAAAATTGTCCTGTTCAGGTTAACATTGACATTTGATTTACTGCATAAGATTTAGGCATCGTCCGACTATCTTCGTGACGTCACATACGTAATGTTTGTGAGATATATCACGTAAAGCCTTGGTCAGCCTGTTTTTCCTAATAGGTACCGGATCAACAATCATCAACGTGTAGTGTTGTGTGTTTGACGTGCTTAGTACCGTTTCTTAAATTGGTGAGTACGTAACAATTTCTATTTAACTATTAAAATAAATTTTATTTATGATTAAGGTGAGAATGTAAGTTTGCTTGAATTTGTTGTTAGCGATTAAGAAATGTATCGTCATTTGTTTGGAACAATTCAAAGCTGATTATTTTCTGTACTTATTTTAAAAATGTTACTGAATCAGTTCACGTTTTTGTTTTGAATTTTCAATTATATAATCAGTTGTTGTCTTTAATTACGGTAATTGAGAAAACTATGGAAAGAAAAATATTTATTCCCATTCAATATAAACATAATATCTCGAACCTAATTTACTAAATATCGTCAGGCAATAGCTGTTGATAAACTATTTAAAGAAAATAACAATTTAAGTAGAAAATGTTACTAGAAAAAATTTCACGCGGACCAGGCGCAGACGGGACTCGAACCCGCAGCCTACGCTACCCGCGCGGATACACTGACCATTATGGCGGCCTTGATGGCCGTGTCGAATTTTCTCTAGTACTTCTTAGGCTGCAAGACAGCGCCATCTTTTCGCATTGTAGGTAACCCACATTATCAAAATTCCCTATACAAGTATTAAACATTTGAAAGAAAAAATAGCAATTATATATTTTTTTTGCATTTAACTGCTAGATGTTTAAAATCTAAATCGTTTTCTGGTAACATTTTCTTCAGATTTGAAAGCTCAAGCAGAAAAAGAAAATATGTAAACAATTTCAGTGTTAGAAATTGGTCATTGGTTATTGAAAACCATCAGATTGTTCGAAGTTGTATTGCATTTACATTGGGGATTGCGGATATTCCGGTCGAATTGGAGCGTCCCTTTCATAAAGTAACCTCAACCTTGCTGAAATCACAGTGCAATAATTGTAGTGGTGTTGTGTTTCTCTTGACAAGTAGTCTAGTCTAGGAAGGCAATGCCATGAGCAGGGCCGGATTTAGAGTCCTCCTGGTTGGTAACCTGTCGTAATCTAGTTATTTTTTTATCTCTCTTGTGGCCTACAATCTCCCTCTATCATGTCAGACGTACGACTCCCACTGCTGAGCATAGACCTCCCCCAAGGATCGCCACACCGATCGGTCCTGCTCCACTCGTATCCATCGGCTTCCCGCGACCTTCACAAGATCGTCGGTCCACCTCGTAGTGGCCTGCCCACTGAGCGTCGTCCGTTGCGTGGCCGCCATTCAAGAATCTTTCCGCCCCAATCAATGGCAATCGGTTCTTCTTGCTACGTATCCCACCCGCTGCCACTACAGCAAAGCAACCCTTCGAGCAATTACGATTACTTTGATTCTCGTACGAATTCCCTCATTTCTGATTCTATCGCGTAGGGAAGTACCGAGCATAGCTCTCACCATTGCTATCCCACATGCCCTGCCTTAAATCTGGCCCTGAGCGTGAGTGATACTCTGGTATCTCGAGCGTCTATAGGCTACTAGTAGCTGCCCGCGACTTTGTCTGCATGGAAATACCTATTGGTTTCCCATACAAACTTAAAACCCCTTCAAGGTTAATTTTTTGGATAACAACTATCTTATGTCCTTTCCCAGAACTAAAACTATCGCTTTACCAAATTTCATCTAAATAAGTTTAGCTGTTTAAACGTGAAGGGGTAACAGACGACAGAAGTATGGACGGCGGCTGCTTACTATCAGACGGAGTAAACAGTAAATGCTCGTTTGCCTCACGTTTTTAATAAAAAAAAACGTCGATTTACTTGGAAGAATAGGTAACTTAGAGTGGTGTTTTGTTGTAATAAAACGAAATATTTAAAACCATATATGGTGTTTTATTAAGTAAAGTTTCTTGCATTAATTGCAGCGTAGTGCCTTATAGACTAGAGACCAAAGACAGAGAGCGAGAGCATAGATTAAATAGACCGAATTTACGTTTTTTTATAGAACATACAATTTTATAGCATTAGATAGGTACTTCAACATGTTTACTGTAAATAAGTATATACTTCATAACCCGTTTAGATTTGACACGAAATCTTAATGAAGGTTGACTAACTGATTAGTATGTAACATTTACAAATAAAACCAGCTTAACTGAGATTTATCTAAGATGGAAGCTTGATTATCGTTATTACGTATTTCGTAACTTACTAGTTTATGAGTTTCGATAGCGTATACTTTGAAGGTCCTTGCAATACTGACCAGTAAAATGTTTGCATATTTTTATAATCACACTAATATTATAAAGGCGAAAGTTTGTGAGTGTGTATGTTTGTTACTTCTTCACGTCTAAACGGCTGGAGCATTTTAATAAAATTTGGTATGGAGTTAGCTGACACCCTGGATTAACACATAGGCTACGTTTTACTGCGGGAAAATATCTTTAATAAACCGCTGGGCACAGTTAGTTTAATCTATATCCATGCTTTAAAACTTCTATTAATTTTTTTTTGTGGATACTCTACAATGTGAAGAGATGGCGCTGCCTTGCAGCTTAAGAAGGGCTAGAGAAAATTCGACACGGCCATTAGGGCCGCGGTAGCATAATGGTCAGTGCATTCGCCCGGGTGGCGAAGGGTGCGGGTTCGCGTCCCATCTGCTACCCGGTCCAGGTGGAGTTTTGAAGTGAAAACTTCTTTAGCGGCGTTATACACTTTTTTTTGTATGAGTAAAAAATGTTAAACTCCCGTCAGGACACGTGGACATGTGACCTAATCGAAAATTCGTAAGACGAAAACATAAAAATAAATAAAATGGAAAGGTTGTCGACTTTCAATATATTGGACGAAACATAATAATATTTTATTTTATCGTATTATAATAATAAGGCTCTATCTACGACGTCCAGGTGGCAGCTTTATTTCGAAGAAAATGCATGTTTTTTACAATAGATGTCGCTAGGTGCGCTTAAATATGATCCATATTCGTAATAAGCTTTTTCTGAGAGATAAACTTTTTAATGTAATATAAATTGTCATGTTTGTGTACGATATCGCAATAAATAAATATTGTATTCTACTCAATCCGATAAAACACAATAATATAATGTTGTACTAAATTTTATAATAGCACTCCTTCGTTTTTCCGATCCCTTTCGGGCAAAGAGTTATTTAACAGTTAAACAGTCACAATTTTCACTGCTCGATACATGGTATCTGTATGAATTTAAAAAAATACAACATTACATACTGTTGAAACTTGTTTTATTTAATGAGTGGTGTGCGTGAAATCATCAAAAGAAACAAATATTCTACTAATTATTACGTAATCGAACAAATCAAGGGTTAACCGGACCTAAAAAAAGACGTCACAAGTTAGATTGTAAGTTTTAACTTTGGTAATTATGTTGCTTTATATAAGATTCACAGTCGATTAAAAAATCTCAATTTATAATCACTTGATGTGCTGCGTACAGTAGTAGATTAACCTTATAAATAATTCATCACATATTTAACCGAGGAATCATTTTTTATAGGTACTTAAGTCATTGCGTTAAGTATTACCTTTTACTTTAAAGTTATAAACGCAATCATTTAAGAAGTAGACGTTAGTTATTAAGAAAAAGGCTGCTCTCGTAGGAATAGTTTATATCCATACTTACTTATATGCAAACTCTTTGGCTGTAGCTAAATTAATTATTTAAAAAAATATGAATAAACGTCATTTTAAGTGAGACATAATAAAATGATTGTTTTTTTTTTATTTTTTTTAAATATAACAGCAGCATTATTCACACAGTTTTACTTTTAATTTTTAGTACGGGTTAATAGTATAGTGCCATACATGATAGTGCTACAACCAAAAAAAAAAGTTTTACTAGAAATAATCCACGCGGACCAGGCAGCGGACGGACCCGAACCCGCACCCTTTGCAATCCGGGCGAATGCACTGACCAATTATACTACCACGGCCCTGACGGCCGCGTCGAATCTTTCACAGCCATAAGCTGCAAGGCAGCGACATCTCTTGTCATTGTAGGTAACCCACAATGTCAAATGAATACTTTTTCAAGTATTAAACATTTGAAAGAAGAAATAGCTTTATATTATGTTTTTATTTTTTTAAGCATTTAATTGCTAGATGTTTATAACTAAAGAAAAGTTTTACTAGAAAAAAAAAGTCCCGTCCGCTGCCTGGTCAGCGTGGATTTTTTTCTAGTAAAACTTTTCTTTAGATTTCAACATCTAGCAGTTAAATGCTTAAAAAAAACATAAGTGCTAATCAATTTGATGGGCCTTTTAAACTTGTGCGTAGGACAACCAGAAATTTAAGTTTACAATTACGAATTTTAATAGACGATATAAATATATACATATTTTATGAGTTATTCAAAAGTATTATGCTTTCTATTTAAATAAAGAAATGTTGACTTTGACTTTTGATTGTATTCCCAATATAGTTATTGCATCTAATAACTTGTAAAACTGTCTGAAATATTTTAGAGGTGACTTTAATTTTTGTTTGCTTTTAGTACTTTTGAATAATTAGGTAGGTATTTATAAGTGCAGTCTCGCAATCTCACCTCGATTGTAAAATCGGTTCGAATCTGCGACTTAAAAGTATTCGTGAAACAATTTTTATATAATAGAAATGCGTTGCGAGCGTCACACGACTATGTGTTTTTTTGACATTTCTAAAGATTTATTGAACCAGTTTTTTTGTTGCATGTTGTTGTTAACAGTTTTGCATGAGTTTACTAAACATATTGCAGGGAACCCATATCAAAATAGTACTGCTGGAAACTCAGATATCGAAGTCTCTCCTTCGTGGTCTAAATCACGAACGTTTATCAATGAACAGTTTATTGAAGACTAGGTACATGCTATTCATTATAAAATTAGTAAAGTCCCCCTTCTATTATTTATATAAATAGTGACTTATTAGAAATAATTGCTGTGCATAACTGCGCTTCGGCCTTCAAAGTGCAGGAAGTTAAGGAAATTGGACCTAACATTATTATCTCGCTACGTCAGTGATACACTTTTAGTTTCCTCATTTTGTGTTCTTGTGATATTATTTTTAATGTCCATTGTTCCTTTTTTACATTTAATAATATAAGATCAGGCTCTAGTAATAAATATTTTATACGTAGAGTTACATAAAGCTCGTGAGGAAAAACATAATACTTACTTAATTTTTTGAAAAAGGTATGCATGTATGTATGTATTTTTGTCCGTCAAAATAGATCGCATAGATACTACTGCAAAGAGTAACGCGCACGACGGATATAAAAAAAAAACTCGTAGAAAAAGTTGTCCGAACAACCGAGGACACTAAGAGACCGGACTAGGGTTACCACCCGTACTTTATTATAAAGTATTGTACGTTATTTAAGGTAATTAGACTCTATACTTCATGCCAACAATAAAGTACGCGAAAATACTTTATTTAATGTGGTTTGATTACTCGGGGATTAATTTTGAATAAAATATACAAAAAGAGATTGATAGGAAACATTTTTGCCTAAACCGCACAGACAGTATGTATAAATAATATGTAGCTCTTAGCTCATTCTTGCAACATTGTCGTGGCTGTATGTATAGCTTTGTACCATGAGCTTTCCCGTTGCGGAAAAGAACTACGGATCTTTAGTGCTAGAAGCAATGTACAATAGATATTTAAGCTTACTAATAAAGTGGAATAAAAGCTACTGTATTTTGTACTTTTTTTCTACTTTTAATATCCAATTTTAGTTGGACAAAAAGAGACAACAACCCTAGACCGGACAGGACAAAAGTGCGCATGCGCAGCAACGCACGCAGCGAACTTTAAGTCCGCGTTGCGCGCTTTATTCGATTCAAAGGGATAGCACAGTATTCTGTTTTTAAAAAGTCTTTTCTTTTTCTTGAGCTTCGTGTTTATTACAACACATCGTTATGTAATGATCATAATATGTACTTTCATAGCATTTGCTTTAAAAAAAATACCCTTACCTACGCAGACTATTATCATTCTGTGGCACAGACTTCAAAATCTATTTAACAATAGGCTATCTGTATGTGGTGGTAAATTGAGACTATGAAACACCAAACGGATATTTTTACACGGATGATTTTGTAATTGGATATTTTGTTTAGTGGCATATTAATTATTATAATTAGACATCAATAAGTTACTCAAGCGTAATCAGATTATTGAAATGAGAATAAAGCCTCATTTACATGTTGAACTTTTAGATATTTTTGTATTTGATAATCTTATTGAATACATGGAAAAAATAATTACTTAGTATCCCACCTTTAAGGAGCTAGGTTCCTTTACAATACTTATGAAGAAATCTTTCAACAAAATACGATTGGATTATGCGGTGGCATAGATATTTGTTATGTCTTTATAACAAATATCTATGCCACCGCATAATCCACTTACACTACACTACAACTTACACTACACTACAGTCTTCTTTAAGGTGATAGTTACTTTCCTAGATTGGGTGAGGGGGGGGGGGGGCGCCCTTAATCGTGTGAAAAATATATCAAACCTTATTTTCTTAATATAACCTACTTTGTTAGTAAAATATCTTACTTACAAAACCAGATTAGTGGTTAGTAAAAATAATAACGGTTGTTTTAACATTTTTTTATTTGTTGTACTTAACGGCATGAATATTCTTACAATAGGACATTTTCTCATAACATTAAATCTCCGTCATTATGATGTGTTAATCTTAAATCAAACATTACAAACCTTGGTGCCAAAAATAATCGCTGAATTTTGCGTCAGAATACTCACATAAATCGCTTCCGCGTGAAGTGCTTATCAATATTTTTTCGTTCAATACAAAAACAATTAATAAATCCGGTCAACTCCTAAAGTTGGGTTAAAACAAACTGGGTTCAGAGTTCACCAATTCTAGCAGACCGGTTGGAAAACGACAAATTATAAGCAATAAATTTAAAGTCGATATACTGACGAAGACGTCATACCGTGATAAAGGAAATATACAAAATTTAACCAGTTCCGAGAGCTGTAATGTGTTTTGCTCTATAATATCATCTCCTTCCTAATAAAACATGCACACAATGTGTGAACGTGTCCCTATGTTGTGCGAACTGCATATTACGCGTTGCGTTAACTTTGCCTTCACCTTGTTATTCATCAAGGTTAACGCAAGCTGTCTTTACGCAATGCATAATTAACTACTTTATGACAATACTTTAAAATAAAACCTCAATGTCAAACTCTGATAGTTCCAATTAAGTGTCGCCGCACGCGGGCCACACGCCACAGCCACAAACGCCGCCACGAGAAGCTAGAAGCGAAGCGACTACTAAAGTGGCTGAAGCGCGCGACAGCGGCCGACTAGGGTAAGGGAGAGAAGGGTGGGGAATCGCGCGAGTGACGTGTGGCGGCGTTTTGTATCGGCGCATTAAGTGGCCGGTGCGGGCCACAAGAAGCAAGCAACGACGATTTGTAGCGTGTGGCGGCCACCGGCGTACTGTGTGTGGCGAGTCCATATAAAATGTATGAAAACTACAAGAAATATGCCGGTGGCGGCTCGGCGTTTTGTGGTTGTGGTCGGTAGCCCGTGTGCGGCGACACTAAAAAACAAAAATGAATATTCACTACGTACCATAGAAGCAGCCAGTGGTGTCGATGCTAAACTTAAAACTAAATTTAACATCAGTCTCTCCTTTCATTCTGTATGGAGAATGACAAGGATACACTGTTGGTTAAATTTAAGTGTAGGTTTAGGGAATCTTGCCAAAATCGACACCACTAACGACCATGCTTATAGACGTTTGCGATACCAAAAATATCATTCGCACCGTTACCTACCCTGATTCAATCCCCCATCCCGTGGAGCACTGGAATCTTACTCACCGACAGAAACACAACACCAACGTCAAGGTAGAGTTATTATATTTCACTGTGGTCTTCTTTAAAGTGGAGGTTACTTCCCCAAAACGGGCGCTCCAATACGAGCGGTAAATTCGCCATGTCCTACCTCTCTTAGCTATTAACACAGTATGACAACGTGATACCTAATATAACATTATATTTGACTTCTCTGTGTAAAATGATCGAAATATCAAAATTTGAAAGCGAGGCTATACATTAATACTAGACCTAACTAACATACTGCACCGATTCCAGTTCCATCTCCACATATTATTAAAAATTACTGCCTTCGCGCATTATTTTGGAAAAACTAAAAGAAATTGGAAAATTATTACTATTTTTTGTAAGGACAAAGTTTGTATGGTGTATTTTTTGGAAAACACACTAAAACCACCGGTTTATTGGAATGGACTGTTAAAATCTATTTTTTTTTTCAATATTTACCTACTTATATTGTACTTGAACTTGGCTTCGAACAGACAGACAAACTTTTAAAGTGAAACGTTCTAAATGAGGGCTCATCGATAGCCTTGGATCCATAATGAAAACCATAACTGGTAATCTTGATCAAACCATAAAGAATATCCAGAATAATGAGAACTAATGGCTGGATTTCATAATCATGTTAGCTTTACAAAAGCAACCACACAATTATTCGAGGAGCTCGATGGCGTGGGTGGCTAGCGCGTTTGACTGCGATCGTTGAAGTTAAGCAACTTTCGCAATGGTCGGTCATTGGATGGGTGACCAAAAATCTTCTATCTCGAGTTCCTCCATGCTTCGGAAGGCACTTTACGCAGTTGGTCCCGGCTGCATCTGCAGTCGTTAGCACCCGCCAAACCGCACTGGGCCCGCGTGGTGGGTCATGGCCCAATCTCCCTATTCCATCCATAGAGAAGGCCTGTGCCCCAGCAGTGGGGACAATAATAGGCTGATGATGATGACACAATATTCCGAAATTTTAGAAAAAATTGTTGATATTGATGCTACCAGAGACTGTCTTATTAAATTTTCTCATCTCGCGCAAGTACTTTTAATACTTGTTGATAATGTAGACTCAGTACCACGGGTGTTTACAAGGATATCTATTACGCACTATTAATTTCTTACTAATGTAATTGAAATTTGAAATTCGCAATTTTATTAACAGGCTCGAAAATTTATTTTATATTGTTTACTCGTATCGAAGCAATAGCAGTTGTTTTGACGTGACAACGTCTTAAATTAGGTTGCGGCTGGGAGTCACTTATGAAAAAGTGTAACGCTCGGTAACGTTACGATGAGTCTCTCGTGTTAAGTTTAAGTTTACATGTACAATGTTTTAGTAAACAAAATATATTTCTATAGTTAAAATTTGTGCAATTCTTATTTTCATTCAATTCCTTGTTCCTATTGTGCAATTTAATTATATTCATATCAATAAATATTCTACCGAGAAAAAGACGTTGTCACGTAAAATCTTCGCCCGTAAAACCGACTTTACAGGCAACCATTTTTTTTATAGTAATGAAATTTCATTTAATAAAAAGTTCGTTTTTCTTTTGGAACATAATTTTGATTAATGACAAATGATTATATCGCAAAAGTATAGCCTAATTGGAATTGCTGATAGTTTCGTATTACCATTGTTACATAATAAATATGAGGCAAAAATCTAATCTTCATTTATCCCATAAATGCTTATTTTTACCAAACCTCTTTTATTACAGCTTATAATTTTATTTTTGAGCAAAGCATATAAACTATTAAATTAGGCATTTATTTTCTCGTGCTCATATAAATAACTTTTAATCGTAAAAGATTCAGGGAATTTAGTTTATCATAAATTATTAAAGATACTTTGAGAGGTATCTATCAAAATCGCTTATTTATTAAAAAAACGGTAAAGGTTATATAAAGGTCCTCTCTGATTCGCAATGAAATAATACGCTAACAATTTCCAAATAACTGTGATTATCTTTTTCTACAGAAGCTTTTTACACAATAATTGAAATAAAATGTTTTTATGTCGTTATCGCAGTTTAATTTTACATGATTATAAATATAATTGTCTTCAATGTAATGTTAACCTAATACAGTAGACGCGCGATAATCCGGACCCCTTCTAATCCGGCGGCGCCCCCTGTAATTCGACACGCTTATCACTGTTGTTTGCACATAAAATCAATTGAATAGATTTGTAATTTGTCGGATTACAAGGTACTCTTATTCAAAAATTCCGGGCTATAGAGGGACGTATTAGACAGTACTCTATAAACCGGCAAACTCGGTAATCCGACATCGCCCTGCAAAACGTTTATCGGATTACCGCGGGTCTACTGTATTTACAATTATCGCCTTACCCAAATTTTGTGACTGGTGAAATAAAAACCAACCATAATATCTCTGTCGGCCTTACTATGGTTTCAACATACACATGGACTATGGCTGTATGGTACTTTAAATGCCGAAATATTATCGTCTTAAGTAAAGCAAGGCACGATGATTTAACGTTGTTTTTTTTTGTGTCTGGGAAATGCTTTTCGCGTCCTTCAACCACTGGGGGAGCGAGAAGAAGGTATGTGGGACTCCTTCCTGACCATGAAAATGTTGCAAGAACCAAAGTTTTACAGCGCAAAGAAACAGTTCCGAAAAACTTAAATTTGCGGTTGGTAATCCGAACGCGACCTGCATCGATATATGGGAACAAGTTTTCCAACAGCAAATTAAAGTTTGTACGGAACCTCCGTTGCGCAAGTACTACTGACCAAAGCTACGCCAATACTATTGACACAACCCACGTTATACTTGAGTTCTTGAGTTACGGCGAGTAAAGGATGTTGGAATGTAAGTTTGCTCAGTAGCAGAGTTGTGTTTAAACGTTATTTCTATACGTACGTGGTACTGCGTTCAAGCATGTTAAAAATGCTAACAAACAGAAACAGTTTCATTGACTTAGGAACATACAAGTAGCAAATGTTGTTTCTATGCAAAACACTCGGGTAATACAAGTGTGTAAATAAGTGAGGGTTATAACCCTCTTACCTGGACTAAGTTAAATCATCGTGCCTTACTTTACGACGATAATATTTCGGCAATTATAGTGTCTTACAGCCATGGTCTAAGTGAAGGTGAAACCATAGTTACACTGACTGTTAAAAATAAGATTAATATTTTGTATACTAGATGGCAAGCTATCGTTTTGTTTCTATATAAAAACGGCTAACTAGAGCCGAGGTTCGAGTCTCAGAGACGCCCTCTAGTTGAGCCGACCCCCTCCGGTTTGAGTGATCTAGAGCCTCCAGACGGAGAGGAGACTCCCCCCGTGGGGAGATGCCATCCGCCTGGAATACCTCTAGAGGCACTCGCCAATTCTCGGCTTGAGGTCCCCTTAGGATCTCGCCGTCCCCAAAACCGGTGACGCTGTAAAGGTCATCTGCGACCAACAGCATAAACACCCCCCACGAGGCAGGGGATAGCGGTCAGGGTAGGCAACGGCTCTGGTATATATCTTTATTTTTTATAATCGTCAATAAGACGACGACACTTTTGCTAAAGCATACTTTACAATAAATAATAAGCACTATATAAGCCATTTTAATAATTTCAGGCTTAACAATGGAGGTGATTACAGTTCACCCACTCATCGAATTGAATAATGAAATTGTTGAAGGCACAAGAAAATTCTATGGCATGGGGGACGTGAAGACAATTAACGAGAGCCTTGACGCGATTCAAGATTGGACCAAAAAGCAGCCACACCTAGCATCGGCAACTGAATTTATGAGTAAGTAAAATCTTTTATAGTTTGTCAATAACTTCACTGGTGGGACACAATATGGACAGGTTTACAAAGAGAGAATTTGCCATAGAGGAGCCCGATGAGGCAACGGCCGATGAATTAGTAACATTGCCGTGTGTATACCAAGAAGTGGCCGAAGAAAAGTGGGAAGGTAACCTATGTGCTATTTCCACGTTTTTTAGCTTTCAGCACATTTATGATTGGTCCTATTTTACAGTATTCTATGAATCCATTTTGTTAGCTGACATATTGGATTCGCATTTTTTCAAAGTGTGCTCTATTCTACTTCTTCTTCTTTGGGTGCCTCTCCAACTAGTGAAGGTTGGCCATCAGCTCGGAAAATTTCTTCTTATGTCTCGCGAGGCGGAACAGTTCAGCCGCACTCGCGATCCCGGTCCATTCCCTGATGTTACGTAGCCAGGACTTCTTCCTACGGCCCACTTTTCTTTTTCCTGCGACTTTTCCCATCATTATGAGTTGCAGCAGTTCGTAACGTTCGTGCCTTAGCACATGCCCTAGGTATGCAACTTTTCTCTTTTTGATGGTTTGCAAAAGTTCGCGTTTTCGGTGAGCTCGCCGTAGAACCTCCTCATTGGTAACCCGCTGAGTCCAGCTTATTGCTAACATACGTCGGTAGCACCACATCTCAAAAGCTTCAATACGTTTCCTGAGATCTTCTTTTATTGTCCAAGACTCGCATCCGTATAGAAGAATGGGCCAGACATAGCAGAGCAGAAGCCGAGTGCACAAAGTGATCTTTAGGTTTCGGTTACATAGGACCTTACTCATGTTCTTGAAGGCATTCCTAGCTATTTCAATTCTAGTTTTGATCTCTAGTTCGCTGTCCCAGCTTTCAGTGAGCCAGGTGCCTAAGTATTTGTATTTGTGCACTCTTTCGATAGTCTGGCCTGATACTGCTATGTGCGGCTCGAGATGGGTGTTTCTAGAGATCACCATACACTTTGTTTTTGTTATGTTCATCTTGAGGCCGGCTCGTAAACTGCACTCGTTCACTCGGTTTACAATTTGCTGTAGGTCGGCTTCTGTAGACGCTAGTAGGACTGTATCGTCTGCGTAGCGAAGGTTATTAATTCTACGCCCGTTAATGATGACGCCACAGTCTAGGTCTTCTAATGCTTCCGCCATAATTGCTTCCGAGTACAAGTTGAAAAGTGTCGGTGACAGACTGCAGCCCTGTCTGACTCCTCTCTTGATCTCCACTTCTTCAGTTTCCTCTCCCTCAATTCGGACGGTCACTCGTTGGTTCCAGTACAGGTTTTTAATAATGCAGATGTCCTTGTTATCCAGACCGACGTCGTTCAGGATCTTAATAAGTCGGTCATGCCTTACTCTATCGAACGCCTTCTCATAGTCGATGAAGCAAAGGTAGACGTCCTGCTGCATGTCTAAACACTTCTAGATCAGAACCTGCACTGCAAACAGCGCCTCTCTAGTTCCCACTCCGGATCGGAAACCAAACTGACTATCGCCGAGTTGTTCGTCACATCTCTTTCTAATGCGTTCATGCACAATTGATAAGAACAGCTTTAAAACTTGGCTCATGAGGCTAATAGTTCGAAAATCCTCACATCTTTTCGCATTCTTTTTCTTTGGGAGAGTGATAAACGTTGACTTCAGCCAGTCTTGTGGTATGTGACCTGAGTCATAGATAAGGTTCATGAGCTTTACCAAGGCGTCTACATGGTCTTCCTCTAGCAGTTTTAAAACTTCTATGTGTACGTCGTCTGGTCCAGCAGATTTTCCAGATTTTGCTCTACGCAGCGCTTTCACCACTTCAGCTTTCATAATGGGAAGACCCCGATCTTCGTCAGAGATTTGAAAAGCGTTCCGTGTGTCGTCTGAGAACATAGACTCGATATATTGTTCCCATAGCTGTTTCTTTATGGCCTTTTCTAAAACTGGCACACCAAAAGCATCAACGAGTTGATGTACAGATGACTTACGCCCAACCATGGCTTTTACCTCTTTGTGCAAATTGAATGCGTCATGTTTTGCACTAAGTTCTTCTATAAATTCGCACTTGCTTATTAACCATGAGTTCAGTGCATAACGAACCTCTCTACGTATTCGTTTATCTAGGTCGGCGTACTTGGTTTTATCAGTATTCTTGTAAAACCTACGTTCTTCCATCAACCGGTATATTTTTTCTGTTATCCATACTTGCTTTGGAGTCCAATCACTTTGTCCAAGAAGCGTTTCATTTATTGAAGTGACCACAGATTTGAGTGATGACCATGTATCTTCCACTGATTCAGATCCCGAATGCTTAGATGTCACTGCCCACTCGTTTATTGCGTTAGAGACTTTAGGTTTTTTATGTCTTCATCATAGATTTTCCTTATGTCTATCCTTTTCTTGCGAGGCTTCTTCCTTATTTTCTTAAGGGTACAGGATATCACAGCAAGGAGCAGGTTCTATTCTACTATTCAAGCTGTTTCATTTAATATCCACATTCCATTTAATTCACACATTGATGGAGTTATGGAGAAAAACATGTGATTAGTCTTTGGTCACATCTCATGCAGTCGAGTCGCATGACGTCACACGTGGGAGCGTCACGTGGAACAAAATTTTATTATTCTTGTAAGCGAAACTTCGTTTTTGTTTTATTTGTATTTTAATGATAGTATCAGGTTATTGTTATATTTCACTTCATCACCATCATCATCATCATCAACCCATGCTCGTCCACTGTTGGACATAGGTCTCCCCCAATGCACGCCATTTCACTTATTTTTTTGTATAATTAATCCATAAAAAATGTAAACTTCTTACGATGGGACAAGATAATTGTTTTACGAATAACATGAATATTTTATTAACTCATATTTAGTTACTTCCTTATGTTAACAAAAATCGTCTTTATTATTCAAATTTTGATCGAGCCTATCAATTTTGTTTTTTTTTCATGGATTCTTTTTATTAACATATATTTATTATTCTAGTTGTATTCATGTTTGCTGTCATTTGACTGTTTAATGTATCCATAATATGAATAAAAAGTGGAAAAGGACATATGAAAGTATAAATATCTAAGAAAAAATCTATTTTACAGCTCGTCGATATTTAGAAACTATACTTATATTAGCAAGAGGTTCAGTCGAGGGAGCTAAAAACAAAATCGACAAAATATGCACTACCCGAGGTTTAATGCCAGAACTGTGTATGAACTTTTCAGTTCAAGAGTACAGCAAATTATTTGAATGCGTGTAAGTAAGATTTATTTTCATATGATTAAAATTAACAATATGGTTAATAATAAAAGAGGTGGAAGTTTGTATGGGAAAACAATTTTCCACGCAGATAAAGCCAACTAGTATTATTCATAAACCAAATCATTTCACCCTATTGAAAAACTAATTCTTAGATCAAAACTATCCTATGTGAAGAACATGACAGTTTTCCCTGGCCTCAAACTATCTCTATACCCAATTTCATAAAAACCGGTTCAGCGGTTTGAGTGTTATGAGGTAACAGACGGTCAGACAGACAGGCATACTTTTAATTTCTCCCGGATGACCCGGAAATGCGTCGGTCGGTCGGGAAGGTGCTCAATCACTAAGGGAGGGTACTTACGTTCCAGCGACACAGCTAGCATACTTTCACACTAGCTTAGCATTAGGCAGACACAGCACCCGTAGGATAAGACTGCGAAGATCCGGTCTACACACGACACGCTATACCAGGTATAGGTACGTATCTGGGCGTTTTTCCCCGCCCCCTACGAAAACGGCTAACAGGAACCGAGGTTCAAGTCTCAGAGACGCCCTCTAGTTGAGCCGACGCCCTCAGGTTCGAGTAGTCTAGAGGCTCCAGACGGAGAGGAGACTCCCCCCGTGAGGAGATGCCATTCGCATGGAATACCTCTAGAGGCACTCACCAAGTCTCGGCTAGAGGTCCCCTTGGGATCTCGCCGTCCCCAAACCCGGTGTAAAGGTCATCTGTAACCAACAGCATACACACTCAAAAAAAATGTGGGTCAGTGCTATCGGACTTGGCGACAGTTGTCAAGATTAGGGCGAGTGGCTGCGGTGGTTTTGGGCGGTGCAGTTTTTGCTGTGCTAACTGTAGGTGGCGGAGGCAGGGACGTGGCCACTACCTGTGAGTAGGTAATTGAGGGTAGTTGAATACTTTCTCTTACCGTCTCTCTTGTTGGTATAGCTGCCTCTCCCTATACCCCTTTTGTGGGCGGGCACATGTTAGTTAAAACTTTTTTTGCGTATCAACAAGATCTTGAACGAACTTCCCTCAGCGGTTTTCCCTCTTAGCTATGATATGACGATCTTCAAAGAGCGGGTAAACCTTTTCCTTCAGAGCCGTCAACGCATGAGTCGTGTGTAGTGTGGGTGTGTTTTTGCTTTCGACATTGAATTTTAAATTGTTTACATTAAGATTATATTGTAATCAATTTACAACACGACTTTAAGTAAATTGAGTAAGTAACATTATTACTTACCGGTCTTGGGATCTTACTCTATTACCATCAGATGGGCTGCCAGCTCACTTGCCTACATAAACATAAAAAAAGAAAAATGAGAGGTGTTTCATCCTAAAATGTACTCACTTTACTGCCAAGGAAGAAATAACTTGTGAGGTGCTGTGTTAAAAAGTTTTAACTGACACTGAGTAGTTAAAATATGATTTATATTCAAATAGAGAGTTTCTTTCAAAATTAAATTAAGTAAATGCCTTGTTTCAGGAGATACATACCATTGCCCAAAGTATGCCCCACCGACAAAACAAGGATTATGATGACACAATTCATACCAGAAAAAATGGATGCTTTCTCAATATTATCTTATTTTAGATACAATTTGATGGTAAGTTAGTTTTAAAGTAAGCATGCAATGTGAAATATGCATATAATTTAAATAAGGCTCAATTTTTCTTTATATAAACTCTTATTTTTGAGCAAGAAATTATTTATTGGAAATTGCGAAAAACTTGAAATACAAATATCTGAAAAGCAACAGAGCGGATGTGTCGTAAAAATACATAGCAACAAATCAATAAACAAGCGCCATTTTCAAAGGATATGTTAAAGTCAACGAAACCTAATGCGAGTGAATGGGCGCGCGCACCTAACCTCCTAATTTAACTGGGGACTTTTGTTGCTAGGTTGCTATGTATGGACTGTGACGTCACAACAAGAGTTCCAAAATAGCGAGCTTTTAAAAATCCCGTGAATAGTAGCCATTTTTAAAATTTTTTTAGACACTTCACCATTTTTTGACGTTGAATATTTTTTATACTATATGAAGGGAATGTACAACTATGAAATGAAAATATAAAATTCGTCAGCAGTTTTTTGAGAATCACACTGGAACCTAAACTTTTTTCGGGATAAAAAGTATTCTTTGTCTCTATCCAGGATATAAACTAAATGCGTACCAACTTTCATCCAAATCCGTTCAGTGATTGAGTAAGAAACATACAAACATACAAATTTTCACATTTATAATATTGGGAGGATAATTATAAAACAATAAATCTATACTATTATATAAAAAGAGATAAGGCTACACTGAAAGACTGACTGACTGACTCATCAATGCACAGCCGAAACGGCTGGACCTAGAATGATGAAATTTGGACAGTAGGTTCCTTTTATTGCCCCGGACAAGTATAAAGATGGGATTTTTTTGAAATTCAGCCTCTTAAGAGTGAAACCCTTTGACCTATTGACTGCAAATTTTACATAAACATTATTTAATATATGTACACTAAGCCTGTAACATTACATTTTTACAACTACCCTCAAAAAATTACAAAATTTTAGTGTCAAAAATCCAAAAATGCAAAGGATTGATTAAAATTTGGCATACCTATTCTGTATAAAATAAAAATGCTATCTGTGTTTTCATTTTTCAAAACAACCTTCATAAAACAAAGATATAGCATGTTGAAGTTTTTAAGAGTGCGTCAGCGCAAGCCTACACTTTAGGTCGTAGAGACGGGATATTTACTAATTAGGTTGTTTAAATGTCGGTACTGGCCTATTGTAAAGGATTACAATAAAACAACATTTTTTCCAACAATTCTACGGGAACGAGACTACGGGTGTCTAATCCTGTTTCTTAAAGCACTTACCTGATTTTTAAAACGAAATCTTCAATGTTTGGAATTTTAGAAGAATAAGTTCTTCCCCCACAGGACAGGCTAAGTGGGGGCTAGAAATCTGTAAAATTGTTGTGAAATTTGGAAATAAATTATTAAATTAAATTAAGTACAACTTTTGCTCTTTAATTCCACGGACACGGGACCTTCCGGGGAAAAAACTGTTTTTCAACCATTTGACCGATTTCCAAACCATTTTTGCTAGGTCGTAACTACGTATTATTTCCGGATGCAGATTCGTGTCTTCTTAATACAATACTCCCGTGCGTAGCCGGGACGAGTCATTATTTCTTCTATTAACTTCTTCTGTTATGTAAAGAGGGAAATGGACATATTAATTGATTGGCTGGTTGACTCATAACGCAAAGCCGCTGGACCAAGATTAGTGAGATTTAAATAGTCCTTTATATTGTCCAGAAATAAATTCAAAAAAAATCCACGCGGACCAGGCAGCAGACGGGACTCGAACGTACTCTTCGCAATCCGGGCGAATGCACTGACCAATTATGCTACCGCGGCCCTCACGGACCGCGTCGAAATTCCTCTAGCCATTCTTAAGCTGCAAGGCAGCGCCATCTCTTCGCATTATTGTGGGTTACCTATAATGCGTGTATATCAGTACATTCGCCCGGATTGCGAAGGGTGCGGGTTTGAGTCCCGTCTGCTGCCTGGTCCGCGTGGATTTTTTTCTAGTTATATTTTCTTTAGATTTAAACATCAAGCAGTTTCATGCTTTAAAAAAATAAAAATTATAACTAAATAAGTAAAAACTCTATCAGTCAGTTGTGATCAGTTAAAGAATCAAAACGCGGCAATGGAAAAGAATTACATAAGAAACTCAGTGCGGCTACTTACAAAATCTGTATTAATTTATTCGTGTTATTTTTCGGATGCTGATTCATTATGTTTCCATAATATTTAATACAACCGTGTAAAACCGGGATGGGCCGCTAGTCATGTATATTCTCTAATACGTTATAGATAATTGGCTGGTTGCCAAATTGATAATAAGCCATAGCAATAACGGCTAAGTGGCATTTTTACTAAAATAAATATATCGCTTGCATCGTTCACCTCATTGTTCACTATATGTTTTCTTTTCAAATTACACGAATATTAATTCCTTATCTTGACGAAGCATACAGTATGAATACTAAGCAGCAATCAATATGACTCGTCAATGAGTTGTATAGGCCGATCTCTCAGCCGTCCGTCATAAATGATAATAGATTAAAGTATTAATTATTTTCATTCCAGGTGGGAGAATATAGGGCACATCACGATTACACTATAGCAGAAAGATTTGTTATTGATTTAAATAACGTTAGCCAAATGACAATCATTACTAAAGTCAATCCAATCGTAGTAAAAAAGGCTGAAATCATAGCTACTGTAAGTGAAGTAATTGTTAATTGTTAAATTCTTGATAACCGATAGATTGTTGTATTTTTAAATACTTAAAATTTGAATATAACTATGTTGTATTTTTAGGAAGCATATGGTACAAAAATAAAGGGAATACACCTTTTGAATGCGCCACCGTTTGTAGATAAACTAATATTCTTACTCAAACAAGCATTGAAAGAAAAAGTAGCAAGCCGTATTCATGTGCATTACACATTAGAAGATTTCCATAAGCTTATTCCCAAAGAAGTGTTGCCAAAAGACTATGGTGGTGATGAACCTACACTAGAGAAATTATCAGGTATTTTTATCAAATTTATCATAAACTATAATAACAAACAATAAAAAGTACAAAAAAGACTAAAACAAAACCAAAGCTGAAAAATTATAAGATATAATTTTAATACCATTTCAACAATTTAATAATAATTTATTTAACTTTTCAGAATTATGGCAAGAAACACTGCGGACAGAAGAAGCAACCAAAATTATTTCAAACATAAATAATATAATTGCAGATGAATCAAAAAGACCAACAAATCAATTTAATCAAGAATACATGGGAATGCCGGGATCTTTTAGAAAATTAAATGTTGATTGAAATTTTTAGATGATGTAGTCTGATGCATTTAACTTTAGGTCCCCTTCCCTCTGGACCACGATAGCGTTTAAGCGTGTGTTGCGTATTGATTTTGTGAATATTAAGTGAAAAATAATAATTGTAATAAATAAAATTTAATAAATTATTGAGAATAATTCAAGTAGTGTACCAGGATTGCATGAGCTGCGGTGAGGCGATGCCGACTCAGTGCGAAGGAACGAATATCAGAGAGACGGTATACGTTATCGTCACTGCGTCTATCCATACGAATGCTGTGTACATAAGGTGCTGCCGTGAGTCATAAGCAAGAGCGATTAGCGGCAAATTGAAAGGAGCTGGCTCAGTTTTTTTAATAATTTCATCATATATATATACATACGACGATAGTAGTACGAGTCTAGAGAATATTACTAAAAATCATATGAAGAGAAAGCTTGGTTATGCTGAAATGCAGAAATTTATTGCTGAAATGCGTACTATGTTTGTAAACTTTGTTTCAGGCCAAAACTCAAAATTGCAAACTCTTCAAGAAACTGTAATGCAAATACAGGAACAAAACAATAATACTCATACTTTTATCGACATGATCTCTGAAAAATATGTTGAACTTTACAGGGAAATTGAAAAACTAAGAGAAGAGTGTAAGGAAACCTGGTCTTACATAGATAATTTAGAAAATGAAATTGAAAATCTTAAGAGAAACGTGTCTGCTAGCAAAATATAAATACGGAATGTCCCAGTTTACCAAAGGAGAATAATAAAGTGCTTCTTAACCTGGTAAAACTTGGTATTTGCACACAAATTGTATTGCCTGGTATTGACACCATCTTTACAGCTGCAAAACCTCGCGACTAAAAATTTAAGGAAAACCGAAACAGTTTCTTTTGGCTGAGTGTCTTACTGCAAGAACGAGAAGACTATTCTATTTGTTGTTACTGTTAGACTAAATGTAAAATATACTAGTTATGGTAAAATATACTAACGTAAAAAAGAAGGCACACCTCAATACGGATTAATGCAGAAGCAGATCTGACAAAGTTAAAGATGCTGAAAGCATCTGTGTAAACCATGAATTTACTTGTTTTTCTCCATTGTTTGTTTTAATACACTATGTCACACTTTACACATTATCTATTCAACCAGATATACGTCAAAGCCTGCCGACCATCCTGCGCTTACACTTACTGAGACACATCAAAACGGTTTACGGGAGTTGAAGGACTTGCAGTTGCAAATAGTCGACTCATCTTACTTCGTTGTGATTGTGCACTCCCACTTGTCACTTAATTGATTTTTATCTAACACGCTTTGGACATTGGAACACGGTTATCGGTTTTATCAATCAATATGGATGAACTGGAATCATGTTTTCTCCGAAGCGTGGACAAGTTTGTGTGATTTGTGGTCGCTCCGTTTAACATAAAAGACAATTTGCTATAACGGACAGAATATTTGAAAACACCCCTACACATGCGGGGATTTTTGCGTTTACTTTAGCGCGGCAGAATAAGGGTGCACCCTTGCACCTTGTAAAGTACTCCCATAATACCTGAGCCCCTTAAGTAGGGTAACTCAATTAATTCCCTTGTTTTATTAATGTTCGTTCGTTATAGTACTTGTACCTATTTAACTGAAAATAACTAAAGGCCCCCGGGATGGAATTTGATGCGCTTTGGCACAGATGATCATGACTATAATACCTTTCAAACAAATGTAGTTTAAGCCGTGGCGGACGTGAGTACATCGTCCATACATTTTTGCCCAATGTCCTTTCGATGCACTTGGCACTTTGATTGATAGGCTGAGCTTTAAATGTTATGTACTTGTGTTAACAGAGTGCTAGTTATCTTGTAATCCCATTTTACCAAAAATGGAAAGTTATGTTAAGTTATATTGTTATTACTAGATTCCTTGAAAGATGGTTAAATCAGTTACCTTAGATTCCATTACATAGTTAGTTACATACAGGTCGACCTTATAAAAGCGTGTTCAAAAAACAGAATATATGTAGGCGATTATAACGAGCCCAAACTCGATATGTTTACTAGTAGGCAGTGCAGGATACATCAGCCATCTTCCAGTTGTTCCTCAAGTCCTCGTCATCAGGAAAAATGAATAGAATATGTTAAGACGAATCTAATAGGCCCAAACTAGATATGTTTACTAGCAGCCAGTCCAAAGTTTCATCAGCCACCTTCCAGTCCCATCATCAGACCAGCTTAATGGTACCATAATATTGTATAATCATCTAATCTACATATAATTGCAAAGTTTTATTATGTTAAGACGAATCTAATGAGCCCAAGCTCGATATGTTTACTAATAGGCAGTTTAAGGTTCCATCAGCCACCATCCAGTCCCGTCATCAGATCAGCTCGATGGTACTATAGTATTGTATTGTCATTTGTCTACATATAATGGCCAAGTTTCATGATGATACAAGAATCAGAAGTGCGTGTAATTCAGATTCTAAGATTTCATTACATAGTTACATACAAGTGGACCTAATAAAAGCGTGTTAAAAATATGGACGAAGCAAAAAAGGCGAGAGGTATTTTCTTAGATCTAGCCAAAGCCTTTGATACGGTCCCTATACCAAGGCATTTGTCCAAGCTTGAGTCCCTTGGAGTACGATGTACGGAATTAAAACTTTTTTCCGACTATTTATCAGGGCGAAATAGTTTAATATGCTGATGATACTGCCCTTTTATTCTCAGCAGATAGTTGGGCGGAGGTTTACGACAGGTCTCAAATAGGTTCAATACTGTTTTCATGTGGCTAAGGAATAATTATTTGACACTAAATTTTGATAAAACAAAATTTATGAACGCTCGTGAATTATCAAAAGTAACTGACCCTTTTTGTAGATTTTATAGCTGTTATAGCCAAGCTCAACAAGCGTGTGTCTTTCCCTTAATAAATAAAATGGACACGATAAAGGATCTGGGCATAACGCTTGATGCCAATATGAACTTTAAGGCCCATATAGAATTGTTAAATACTAGATTAAGGGAACTTATATATTAAAAAAGTCCACAAATTGCGGACGCCAATATTGTGAAACAGCTATACTATGCACTATTTGAATCAATATAATCATATTATAGTGTATTTTGCTGGGGTGGGACTGATCAGTCCACTTTAATTAAACTTGAAGTAACCCAAAAGGCAATTCTGAAAGTTTCTACTTTTAAACCTATTTTTTCCCAACTCAGCTTTTGTATCAGTCTTGTGGCGTCTTAACTGTACGACAGATTTTTATCTTCGCTTGTATATTAAAATAACTTTCAATTACATCATTTGACCCAAACTACATCAATGCTAGACGCGGCTATAAAGTTTGTGTTATACTGTCCTTTAAACATTCATACATGTATAAATTCTCATGTTTTATTGGCCCCTACATATACGATCAAATAAATACTGTTATAAAATATATATCCCCTCAACAAATCACAGTGTAAATCTTAAGTTTGTAATTGGTTTTTAAACGATTAAATTACGTGAGCACAGAAAACCTTTTAAAAATCCAATTTTAGTGGTAAATTGTGTATACTTAATTATTTAATTGGGTAATAGTAGGTATATACATGAATACTGTTTACTTTCCAAGTATCATAATCATATTATTATGTTTACCAATATTATAATCGACATCTAAAGTCCAATCTTCACACACCCTCCCACACACACACATTCACATTCACTTCACACAAAAGGAGGTTTGATAAACACATAAATAATTAAATTTTTTTACTTAAATAATATAATAATTTAACTTTGTTAAATTAATTCACTAGAATTGTATTTTATCCTTACACAAAGGTTGTGTAACTGATACTTAAGGACGAGGGCTGTGTCCCTGATACAGGTATTTTTATAACCGACTACAGGCACAGACGATACTACAAAATGTTTATTCTCAGCTATACTGTACATTGTTTTGTGCGATTCTTGTAAACTGGCTTATTTCATAATTAAAATTTGTGGAGAAACACGAAAAAATGTATGAAGTGATTTATTGTAAACGGGGTATGGAAGTGAAATGAAATGCATTGTGTATGAATGTTGTAATATATTTAATTTAAATGAATGTGCTCATGTTTACTGAGTTTTTATTTTCATAAGAATTTTATAGCTGATCCTTAATCATGATAATATTCTTCATAATTCTGATAATAGTCTGAATGTGCCAGCACGTATCAAAATGTTTTAGATATCTTCAAAGTGTAGTCTTTTCCAAAATGTGGTATTTTATAATGAGAATAATAAATATACAAAATTAATAAAATTCGTATAATATACACGTTACCGTTATGATGATGCGTAACTAATTAAAAAATAATACAGAAAGTCTTCATGTCTACTTCATTTATTGTTTAAAATAGATTACGAAGAGAATTGTAAAACAGAAAATTTATCTAATTAAAGGTGGACGAGTAATTAAAAAATGGTCAAGTACGAGTTAGTTTCATAGACGAATACCAAATACAATGTTTAATAATATTTGAAACACTACAATTGTTAAGATCAGATAAACGCGGAAAAGGCACGATTGTTATAACGGCCATAGAAATGCATAATACGTATAAATTTTAACTGCATATCGATTACGGCTCATGCGACACTTCCCACTGATAGGAGGACACGTGAATAGGCAGATGGACGAAATACGAAAGCTTATAACAAGGTAGGGAATACAAAATACCAACTTTGTTTTAATTACGTAACATTAGATGTAAAATACTCTTAAATATGATGCCTGGAAAACCAGTACTTGACTATATTGTTTTGTATAACAGAAGTTTCTCAGACGAAACCTACTTTTAAAGCGATATAATTCTGGTATCTTAAATGTTATTCTAAGACTGTGATTATATGATAAAATGTGATAATAATTACTTTTCAATTTAAATTACGAGTCATTTTATAGGCAGTCATTATTTATAGAAGGTGGCGAATCAAACTTATTTTTAAAGATGGTGGTACTAGGGAATAAAATTTTAATTGTTTACGTTATTACATATTGTGAAATGGAATGAATCAATTGAATAAAAAATGAATCACTGATTTAGTGTATTTTATTATAATCGATTATTGCCATGGAATGGATATAATACTAACCCAATTTTATATTGTAAAAGAAAAAGAAGGAATTACGTAAAAACTGCAATAAATTTGGAATACAACTAATACAATTTCGTAAGTATACCTGATGTCAAGGACAGCAAATGAAGCAGTGGTAAGGGAAAAGTGTTTTATTTAAAATAATAAAAAGGTAACAGAATAAAAGCAGCAAGAATGAGTGTCGTGGAACACTCAGTTGGAACGAAGTTAAAAATAAATATAACTAAACATATAGATATAACACAGACAACACGCTGCGCAACAATTAACGGTTGTTTTTATAATTTAGAATTATAAATCAGACGACCATTTTCAATTTTGTAATAAGACGTAACTGAAAAGTATATACTGCAGACGACAGACATGAACTAACTACTTATATAACAGTTGTTACCAACGATATTTAAATATAAAATGAATATAAATATTATCAACACTCACACCAATTAGCCTAACCCCAAAGTAAGCACTGTAAGGCTTGTGTTATGGGATGCTAGGTAAACGGATAGAATACATGTACTGTACATATATAAGTATATTTATATAGAAATACATATGAAAGATCCATGACTGGAGTACAAATGCTCGTATTCATCACACAAATATCTGGCCCCACCGGGATTCGAACCCGGGACCTCTCAAGTCAGCGACACCATGAAACTCGGCGCACAAACCACTCGGCTACGGAGGTCGTCAAATTTGGTTGGTTGTGACAGAAAATCTTCGATTTCCCCTATTCACTAAGTTTGTACAGTCCGAAAAAGAATTTCGTTCTGAAAATACAGTAATGTGAAGGCACATTATTATCATCGAACTATAAGTCAAAAAACCGGTTTATTTCCGTCACAACTTACAAAGTACATTAGGAATTGGCGTCTTTATTTTTGTTGTTAAAAAACAGCATATGGGACATCATACACCAAAATTTCACATCCCGAACTAGTTTCGAATATCAGATAGACTCCATATCAAAAATGGTCTTAAAATTACAATTTTGATGGCATCCCATTTTTTGTTATTAATAATAAAAATAATATTTATATTCCACTCAACTAGATCTAGACAATGACAAATGACGTGTCACATGTGGGTTTAAAAAACTTGGTCTCCTTTTCAAGTATGGGACCCATGAAAAATAACTTAATTGAATTTTTAACGAAGTGCAACCTTGATATAACAAATTGGAAGGGAACAAGTAAATATTCGTTATATCGAGTAATTCTTTAAACTGAGGTTTGTTATATTGAGGTTAGGTTGGTCTAAAATTTGTTATAAAGAGGTAAAAAAAATGTTTATTGAGGTTAGGTTGGTCTAAAATTTGTTATAAAGAGGTAAAAAAATTGTTTCTTGTCTGTAATATGAATCACGTACTATGGGATTAAGGGCCATATATTGATGGATACGTAATATAGAGGTTTTTGGTTGACAAAATTGTTAATTAGAGATATTTACTCTTTTTTTTTGATAGTTGAAAATTTGTTATAAAGAGGTTATTCGCAAAAAATGTTCGCAATGCAAAGGTATATTTTACATTGACTCTTATGGTAAATTCAAGGGGATTACGAAGAATTTGTTAAATCAAGGAAGTCGTTATATTGAGGTACGTTATATTAAGGTTGCACTGTATTCGGCCTTAGACAAGCATTTTACATAAGACAAAAATTTCAGTTTTGTAACTCATTCCGTTTACAATCAACATGAGTATTCCAGCGAAGACGAATAAGTAGTACCACTTGAGTTGCGAACGAAATTTTGAAACGTGATCATATTTTCGCAAGCCAAATATGAAGCGGATATAAAAGTTTTGAAGTCGCTCAAGCTTATTTAGATGGTCCTCCGTGATATTAAGATACATATACGTACAGGTCCAACTAAGAACATCCAAATTTTAAAAGTCTGTTAATGAAATTATGCTTAACAAAATTATTTTACTGTTTCTTATGTAGTATACTAAGTGTGCCTACTAAAGTAAAAGTATAATTTTGCTTCTTAGATAATGATTTTGGATTTTGCTTGATAGTCGTTCTACGATTTCGGCTTTCTGCTTTCTTGGCCACGTGACGATATTATTGAAATTAAGTCCAATAATATTCTAATAAAATTTAAGGAACATATCGCTAATATTTTTGATGATTATTTCGTAAATGTTCCTTTGGTGGCTACATCTAATTTGAGCTCTTCAACGGTGGCTGCCAAGACATTGCTCGAGAAATATGTACCTAAGTATGATAACGTGTTTCAGTTTAGACATATTAGTTTTATTGATGTTATTAAGTGTTTTAAATCTCTTAAACAAAAAAATACAAGTGATTTATGGGGTATTTCTACTAAAGTTATTAAAAGTATAATACCCGTTATTGCCCCTTATCTAGTTGATATATTTAATAACTGTATTGATCAAGGCGTATTTCCGGATTTGATGAAATACAGTAAAGTTATACCTCTTGTTAAATCAGGAAATAGAAGTGAACCTGGAAATTATAGGCCTATATCAATATTACCGGTTCTAAGTAAAATATTTGAGAAAATTATTCTGGAACAATCAATGCCTCATTTCAACCTAAATAAACTTTTGCATAGGAAACAATTTGGTTTTACCAGAGGTAGATCTACTACTGACGAGGGTGTTGCACTTGTAAGGAGTATATTGGAGGCTTGGGAGAGGTCGCAGAATGTTCTTGGAGTGTTCTGTGACTTATCCAAAGCTTTTGATTGCGTTGATCATCACACGCTGTTATTGAAATTTAAGTCATTATGGAGTCAAAGGTACTGCATATAAATTAATACAGTCGTATCTCAGTTCCAGAATTCAAACTGTAGAGGTAAATGGTGTTAGATCATCTGGATCTCATGTGGAAATGGGCGTTCCCCAGGGTTCAATTTTGGGTCCCTTTCTGTTTCTAGTATATATAAATGATTTGCCATTTTTTGTAGAAAATTTGTGTGAGATAGTATTATTTGCTGATGACACATCTTTATTATTTAACGTTGACAGGCGCAAGAACAACTATGACGATGTTAATAATGCTCTCTCGCAAGTTTTGCAATGGTTTAATGTTCATAATCTAAAGCTAAATGCTAATAAAACCAAGTGTATTAAATTTTCTTTACCTAATGTAAAAGTCGAACATATTGAAATTAAATTAAATAATAATAAATTAGATTTAGTAGACTCAACTACATTCTTGGGTATAACTATAGACTCAAAACTGCAATGGAATCATCACATTACGCTTTTGGCTGGTAAACTTAGTTCAGCAGCTTATGCCATAAGAAAGATAAGACAACTTACTGATACAGAAACTGCCAGGACTGTATATTTTAGTTACTTTCATAGTATCTTATCATACGGCATTATACTCTGGGGAACAGCAGCTGATATTGAAAGTATATTCATTCTACAAAAAAGAGCTGTGAGATCTATTTATCAATTGAGTAGCCGAACATCTCTTAGAGAAAAATTTAAAGAAATCGGCATTTTGACTGTTGCTTCTCAATTCATTTACAATTGTATACTCCTCGTTAAAAATAATATCAATTTGTATACCAAAAACAGTAACGTGCATAATTTTAACACAAGGAATAGAAATAAGCTTGCATTGCCACCCTACAGGTTACAGAAGGTTTACCGATCTTTTATGGGTCAAGGTATACATTTTTATAATAAAATTCCTGATGCCATTCTTGAGTTACCCATAAATGAGTTCAAGTGTCACATTAAAAATTGTTTAGTTAAGAAAGGCTATTATACTATTAAAGAATACTTAAATGACAAAACTGCATGGCTGTAACTGTAAATTTGTTTTGTATTTGTTTGCAGTGTCGTACAGATAAATTACCTGAATTCTAAGTAACTATTTTGCTTGGTTTGAGTGGTTATGGGTAGTCATGCTCTCTTAAAAATCTCTTCGGCGGTGTCGTGTGAGGCGGGTCGTTGCGTTCCCTACAATATGGTTGAGCGAAACGATGGCTGGTTCATGCGTCATGCTCGTGAACGGGTGCTGCCAGCGGAGATGAGTCTGCTCTATACTACTTTATTATTATTATAATGATAATTAATTATTTAAGTTAAATTTTATTTGTAATTGTATTTATACTGTATGGCACGGCAATCAGAAACAAAAAATTTAGGTGAACATTTATTATTTCTGAGATAAAGATTTAATGGTGGTGTGGATTCTGGCATGGTTCTCTAGACCTGAACTTTGGTTTTGCAGCGGTGTATCTGTTAGTGCCTGAGCTTAGTGGATGTTAAAATAATAAAGTTGTTACCGAAAATAATTACGTGTTTATTGTTTGTTCACAAAATGTTCTTAAAATACTATAATAATGTATGTTAATGAGTGCGTTCGCTTATGCATCGAAATCTACACTAATTTATATTTGCACCGCGGCTAATGACCTAAATTAGGCCAGGCGCCGTGACGGTGTTAAGTATTGCAAAATAATTAATAACCAAAATATAAATGTTCGATTATGCACCGAACATATTCCCGGGGCGGGAAAATTGAGGAAACTTAATACAAAAGATAAAGGGTTAGTTAAGCTGATGAAACTAATTGATAAAACAAAAATATTTTCTTATATCTAATGTTAGAACAATGATAAATTGAAAAAAAATTAAGATAAAACTGTTCTTATTAATATTTCATGGCATTCTAATAGTTTTTCGAGTTAATCTTCACTAAACACTAATTTCTTCGGCACGTAGCCTGGCTTTAACACTTTTAGTTCTGTTTCACTATTATATTTACGCACTCGCGCACTTTCACCCGTCTCACAAATATCACTCACTTGACACATGCTGACGGAGCGGGAGGCGCGGGCGGCGGGCTGGACAGCAGTCTCCGGCTCCGTGGCCGCCGCACACTGGACCAAGATTCGGAAATCGTGGACTTAGGGATCAAAGTTGAGCTATCGCAATGATTTTTTTTTTACGGACAGCTTAAAACAATAGCAGAAACTTTTGTTCTAGCACTTATGCTAAAAAGAACTTTTTCATACTAAAAAAAAATATTGTTTTTTTTCTTGTATGGAAAAAAAGTAACTATAGTGTTTTTTTTTTAAATGGTAAAGAGTATCAAAAAAGCTGCTAGTAGGTGTTATAGTGCTTACAATTATTGACAATTTTTGCCTTGACGTCATATCCATAAGTCTGCAGCTTTGGCGTCCACAGGCCTTGGAAGTTTCCATACAAAATGTATGGGATTTTTTAAGTAGTTGAGGGTAAATTTAGCATCTATGTGATTCGAAACAGAAAATAAACTACCAATAATAATGTTTGATACTTAATACAAAGACGTAAACTTAAAATAAAAAACTCACTATTCGATTTTTTTTGTATAGAGAATTATTTGATATACTTGTCTTCCATTGACACAAACGTTAGAAAAAATGACTAATAGGTTAAAATGTGATTATAGCGTGTGCGTAATATTGTCCGACGTCACAAACCTAAATCTACCGCTCTGGTTTCTTCAGCTCAAGGATGTTAAGTGAGCGACGAACGGGAGCGAAATGACTGGCGCAGACAGACCCACCTATATTTATAACACGTATGCGGGTCTCTTACTATGCTGTCAGTACACCGATTGTGTGTCAGTTAATAGCGTGCGCGCATTAACCTCTACCTTGCTCTCTGTCTTCTCTACCCTCTATAATTATATGCTGGCCTACAAACTATGTGTGTGTCACATTGTGAAACAAAGAGTATATGTTAGTTCTGAAAAGAACTTTTTGTAGGGCTTTGAAAAAAGCCGTTTGATGTATAATGGCGATGATCAATTTTCAATTCGTCACAAAGGTAAATCTACTGCTTTGGATTCTTCAGCTCAAGGATGTTGACTGAGCGGCGAACGGGAGTGAAATGACTGTCGCGCGCGCGTCGAGGTCTTCTCTGGCCCCCCGTTAGAGGATGTTGAGTGAGTGGCGAACGGGAGCGAAATGACTGTCGCAGACAGACCCACCTATATTTATAACACGTATGCGGGTCTCATACTATGCGGTCAGCACAGCGAACGTGTGTCAGCCAATAGCGTGCGCGCATACCAAAACACACTTAGTGATAATCCAGACCTCATCCGCACCCTTCCAATTCAGTTGGGGAAAAAGATACAAAAGAGGTGCGCATCATTACTCACCACCCAGTAGGAAAAGCTTTTGGGACGCGGAAACGCTGCTCGAACCGATCTGAACAATTTAATTTACTGATATACTAATACTGTATCATGTCTCGATTTGTGACTTACTTGGACTTCTATGTATTTCTACGCGAAAGCGAAGGCGAAGGCCTTAGAAATTACAAGAGGCTCCATCAAGGCATTTTGTCTTGCATCGCAACTGATGTCACTGAGACAGATTGCGAAAAGATATTGAAGTTCTGTAAAATCTTCACTATGAATTTGCATCGACGATGGACAACGGCATCCAGAATCCAAAAGACGTTTATGAACAAAAATATGGATTGGCTGGAGCAAAAAATCAAGTGGCCTGTATGCGATAACCTTGATCTCGCAGAGATATTTCAAGATGACACGGAAGAAGAAAATCAAGTACCAGAAAACATTGATTACGATGACCTTCCGTCAACATCTTGTACGATGGATGTGGGCACCTCTACTACGGTTATACCAAGAAACCCCTTTGAAGAGCTGGGAAACAAACAAAAGAAAAGACGATCAGATGGGCTTAAAGATTTTTCCGAAGATGAGTTGTCGTTTGCTTTGGTCACACTACTTAAGACAAACGGAAAAAATGATGTTGCCCAAGTGATTGAGCATCTCTTGAAGACCCTGACCGAGTTAATGAAGTCAAATCGTATTTGTTTGACAAAAAGGAGAGAGATATTATGCACGAAGATCATGCTCTAGCCCTTGCTACTTACCTGACGCTGAGGACTTGTTTGACTGATATCGAGGGAACTGCGCATCTTCCTTCATACCACAAAATACTCAATGCCAAAATGAATTGCTATCCAGATAAATCTGATATCGAGGTTACAGAAATTGGTGCAAGAGTAAAGCTACAAGCGTTGCTGGATTTGACTGCACGAAGAATAATGCAAGTTGTTGGTCCTGTTGTTCTACCAACAAGTGAAATGAAGATGACCAGCAAATGGGGTTTCGACGGATCCTCATCACAAAGTAATTACAAACAGCGAAGTGGATTGCCTGATTTCGATGATTCATCGGTATTTATGACTAGCCTGGTCCCGTTGAAGCTAGAGTCTGGCAATATAATAGTGTGGGAGAATCCCAATCCTTCTTCCACATTTTACTGTAGACCGGTGAAGTTTCTGTTTGCAAAGGAAACCAAAGACTTTGTCAAACAAGAGCAATCAGGTATGGAAGAAGAAATCCGAAAGCTTAATGTGACAAGATACAAGGATTACCAGATTTCCCATGACTTGCACATGACGATGATTGATGGAAAGATATCCACAATCATAAAAGATACTCCATCTGCAGCTACCTGTAATATATGTCTTGCGAAGCCAAGTGAGATGAATAACCTCTGTGAAGTTATTTCAAGACCAGTGCGAACTGAGGTGTACCAGTATGGACTGTCCTCTCTCCATATGTGGATCCGAAGTATGGAGTGTCTATTGCACGTATCGTACAATTTGGATTTTAAAATGTGGTGTGCAAGAGGCGATTATAAAGAGCTCAAAAAAGCCAGGAAGCACTGTACACAACAACAATTCAGGGAAGAAACAGGACTGTTGGTAGACATCGTGAAACAGGGTTTCGGAACCACCAACGATGGCAACACTGCCAGGCGATTCTTCAAGGAATACGAAAGCAGCGCACAGATAACAAAAATAGATGAAAATCTGATCAAGCGCTTTGCTGTTAACTTGCAAGTGATATCCTCCGGAAACGCCATCAAAATTGAGAGATTCCGGGAATATTGCAAAGAGACAGCTGAGCTTTTTGTACACCATTATCCGTGGTACAATATGCCAGTAAGCATACACAAGCTGCTCATACATGGGGCAGACATTTGCCAACATTTCTCTTGTCTTCCCATAGGAATAATGTCAGAAGAAGCATCGGAAGCTAGAAACAAGGAGTTTAGAAATACCAGAGAACATCACACTCGCAAGATCGGGAGAATCCTAAATAATGAAGACATACTGAATAATTTTTTGATTACGTCAGATCCTTATATATCTCATATCAGGCCAAAATATGGGAAGTCCAAGAAGATGGCTTTATTCCAAGAAGCTATTGATCTCCTAGAACTTCCGGCAGAAAAAGAAATCGAGATCGATGAAGTAGTTGCTTCAGAAGCTCCAGTAATGGCAGATCCCTTGGCTTGATCATCGCCATTATACATCAAACGGCTTTTTTCAAAGCCCTAAAAAAGCTCTTTTCAGAGCTAACATAAATAGTCCATGTTTCACAATGTGACACACACATAGTTTGTAGGCCAGCATATAATTATAGGGGATAGAGAAGACAGAGAGCAAGGTAGAGGTTAATGCGCGCACGCTATTAACTGACACACAATTGGTGTACTGACAGCATAGTAAGAGACCCGCATACGTGTTATAAATATAGGTGGGTCTGTCTGCGCCAGTCATTTCGCTCCCGTTCGTCGCTCACTTAACATCCTTGAGCTGAAGAAACCAGAGCGGTAGATTTAGGTTTGTGACGTCAGACAATATTACGCACACGCTATAATCACATTTTAACCTATTAGTCATTTTTTCTAACGTTTGTGTCAATGGAAGACAAGTATATCAAATAATTCTCTATACAAAAAAAATCGAATAGTGAGTTTTTTATTTTAAGTTTACGTCTTTGTATTAAGTATCAAACATTATTATTGGTAGTTTATTTTCTGTTTCGAATCACATAGATGCTAAATTTACCCTCAACTACTTAAAAAATCCCATACATTTTTTATGGAAACTTCCAAGGCCTGTGGACGCTAAAGCTGCAGACTTATGGATATGACGTCAAGGCAAAAATTGTCAATAATTGTAAGCACTATAACACCTACTAGCAGCTTTTTTGATACTCTTTACCATTTAAAAAAAAAACACTATAGTTACTTTTTTTCCATACAAGAAAAAAAACAATATTTTTTTTTAGTATGAAAAAGTTCTTTTTAGCATAAGTGCTAGAACAAAAGTTTCTGCTATTGTTTTAAGCTGTCCGTAAAAAAAAAATCATTGCGATAGCTCAACTTTGATCCCTAAGTCCACGATTTCCGAATCTTGGTCCAGTGTGCGCCGCCGGCGCCTCCGGAGTACCCGTTGATGATGAAGTCACCGCTGTTACCTCTTTCTTGTTGTTTCGCACTCGCCGGCATATTACAATGATACCAATCAATACAATTACTCCTATTATTGAATAAATAAGGGTATAATGATGAATATCATTATATGACATATCGCTTGTCTCTATTGAGAATTCAGTTTCCTTCATAGTTCTGATCTTCTGTTCGATCTCTCTCGATAATTTATCATCAGTGTTTATGTTTTCTGAAGTATATTGCTCCAAACTAATATTGATTATGTGGTTAATGGGCGCAATGAAACTTGTTTCAAAATTATCCTTTATGTTAATTTCGCTTGTTTGGCTTTGATGCGTATAAACAGTAAAATTATCTGTTTTTATTATGCAATTACTTTCCGCGTGTATTAGACTCGGGCTAGACAGCTGGTAGGCAGTAATCAGATCCTTACATATTATTCGTAATTGACACCGAGCACAACACATGTACAAGTAGGTATTCACTTTCGATAAACTATACCAATTGTTTTGGCATGCGGCTTTGTTTACATCGCATTCATTAATTTTCACTTTGTTTTTCATGCAGAGATCCTTATCATTTTTCATTTTGAAAACGGGGCTTTGAAGGCTGCAAATGATGGTTAGGCTGTCTCTTGGTATACAGTTTGTAAAATCTTCCTCTGACACTGGGATAAATGAATCCTTTTGCAAGTTAATGGCTATTAAATTTGATATAGGGCGGATGCTTATTGTATTATTTTCCATTTTTCGTGGAATCGGTATAACTTGGTAAAGGTCAAATGCGTCTCTACTGATCAGTGGAATTTTAACTTCAAATAAAAAATAGTCTGTGGTCATTCTTGCTTTTACTCTCAACAATTTGTATAATTCTCCCATTTCAGAATGTATGTTATGAATGGGTAGAGTTACATCGGCAGCTAATAATCCGGAGATCATGTTGAGTTCCTTTGTTAACTGGTCTGGTGTTAATAGATGTAGGTTGAAGTGTCCTTGATACAAGTCTGTTGCGGTATCTAACAGCGTATCTTGAATATTTTTTAGCGTTTGTAACATGCTCTGTGCAGTTATGGCTGATAAAGCAAAGTTTAAAGACTGTTCCTGTTTCGTTGTTTGTCTACTTAAATCAATTACTTCTTTTTCGATCTTGTTAAATTGTTTATTGATAATTTTGTGATGTTTTGATATTATGTCTTCCATCCTTTTTACTAAGTTGTATTGCGATTCTACGAGCGATGTTTGATTTTTCCATAATTTATATAGATGTACTTGATTTTGTTTTATTTTGTTTATGTCCTTAGTGTATTGTTCGGCGAATCGTTCGTCTAATACACCGAACAGACTGTTCGCCAGATACCCGACACCGTCGATAAGGCCCCGACGCTGTCTGGCGTGCCCGTGGAAAAGCTGACTTAACAACAGCTGGTTATAGTACTTTACTTCCGAGTACTGGTGATTCAAATGATTCATAATAATATTGCATTGCTCGTTCGCATTACCTGGCGTACAAGAGTTTTCTAAATATTGATATATTTTTTCAAATGCCGTGTTTCCTTCCCAATAGGGTGACATGTCATAGTACACCACTAGTGTCCAATGATCTCTGCTCAGTTGTAATTTTGTTTTATGGTCGAAATATAACGTTTGATTTTGTTGAAGTTCTGTGATAGTAGTACACCAAGTATGTTTGTAAATAATGTTAGAAAATAAATGAGCGTCATAAATATTGTCGATAATGTTGCTTTCTTGTTACGTGTCGTTCGTGTATGTTTTTGTTGCTGACCAGGTTGTTCTTTTTCGCTAGTTGACTCCAAATCAATTCTGTTTGTAACAGGAAGCAAAGATAATTTAACTACGGGCCTCTTTATTGGACCATTTGGTGTTTGAAGAGTCACAACTCGCACGTAACCATCTGATCCCGGGTGGGTTTCGATGACTCTCCCGATGGCCCATTTTCCTGCTGGTAAATTGTTTTCATGTATTATAACAACATCATGGATTTTAATGTTTTGTTGAGGGCTCATCCATTTTCTTCGCGCCTGTAATTGTGTCAAATATTCAGACTTCCATTTATTCCATATTTCTTGAAATATTTTGTTTGTTAAGTACCACCTGCTCCTTGCGTCCTCGGCTGTGTTAATAATGGTACCTCCTGGTCTACCTGTTAAGAAATGCGCTGGCGTTAGCACTTCTAAGTTTTCTGTATCCTCAGTTAGGGCGCACAGAGGCCTAGAGTTGAGGCAAGCTTCTATTTGGGATAGAATGGTAGACCACTCTTCAAAAGTAAGCTTTTGTTCTCCCACGACGCGTTTCAAATGATGTTTAAGGCTTCGCACGGCACGTTCCCACAAACCGCCCGCACTTGGCCATGACGGCGCGTTAAAGTGCCATTCGATTCCCATTTCTGCTATTTCTGATAAAAAGCTGTTTTGAAAAGATTTCATAATTTGTTGGTACTCTTGCTTTAAAATGTTATTGGCTCCTTCGAAATTGGTGCCGTTATCGCTGTAAATATGGGCCGGAGTTCCACGCCTGGCAGCCATTCTCCGCAGGGCAGCAATAAACGCCGAACTGGTGAGGTCAGATACGATTTCCAAATGCACAGCTTTTGTGACCATGCAGATGAAAACAGCAACATAACCTTTGGTCGTCTTCGCACCGCGGCCCTTGTTGAGTTTGACATCCATGAAACCAGTATAATCTACTCCGGTGTGGTAGAATGGTGGGGCTGGGTTGACTCTTGCTTCAGGAAGGTCACCCATGAGTTGATGTTGATTCAGCGGATGGTTTCTTTTGCAAATGACGCAATCTTTTAAATGTTTCTTGATAACTCGGAGTCCGCCGGTTATCCAATAATTTTTCCTGAGATGTGCTAAAGTGAGTGATGGGCCACCGTGAAAAGTTTGTTGATGAGCTTGAATAATAAGTAAGCTGGCAATACGACTATTGGCTGGGATGATAACAGGATGTTTTGTACTCAAACTCAGATCTCCGTGTCTTATACGAACACCGACTCGTAAGATATTGTCAGAATCTATAAATGGATTTAAGTTTAAAAGATATGATTTAGATTTCACAACTTTGTGCTTACATAGATGGTCAATATCCTCAGTGAACTCATTTATTTGCACGTATTTAATAATTGTCAATTTAGCTTTTTTCAACTCTTGCAATGTGATATAGTGTGGTAACTGCTTACGCTGCGGGTTCAATGCTCGCTGTATCCACCCAGTTATGCGAATGATTTTTGTTATATTACTGTATTTAATTAACATATTATTAATTACGTTATCGCAATTTTTCGTTTGAACGATGTTTGACTGCTTTATATTTTTTGATCTGGTTTCTAAATTTGTATCATATTTTCGCAGCTCTGATTGTTGCTTATCATGCTCAGGGAGCCAGGACGGACCCTCCCACCATAAGGAATGTTCTTTTAACTGATTAGGATAGAGTCCCCTGCTCGCCGCATCTGCTGGGTTTTCATTAGATTTGACATAACGCCAACAGTGAATAGGTATAATTTTGACGATTTTTTCAACTCTATTCGAGACGAAAGGCTTCCATCGGCTCGGTTCCCCTTGTATCCAACCCAGAACTGCCATGGAGTCTGTCCAGCAATAGAGTTCGATATGATGTTGATTTAATGCTAATATAATTTTGTCCCTTAATTTTGATAACAATGAAGCTCCGCTAAGTTCTAATCTTGGTAGAGACATTGCTTTTTTGTGCGGCACGAGCTTGCTTTTGGCCGCTACTAGAATGGATTTTTGATTATTGTTTACTCTCGCGTATACAACACAAGCATAAGCTTTCTCTGACGCGTCACAAAAGCCATGTAGTTGAATGACGTCAGTGCCGCTGCATGATAACCATCTAGGTATTTCAAAACTACTTATCAAATGTATGTCATTTTTTAATTTTGACCATTCCTTGTAAATGACGTCAGGAACGACATCATCCCATTTTAAATTCATTTTCCATAAGGTTTGAAAAAGTAGTTTATGTTTTGTTGATAATGGAGCTAGCCAACCCAGAGGATCAAATAACTTTGAAATGTCGGACAATAAACTCCGTTTTGTAGGTTTAATGTTATGTTTTGTAACTTGATAATTAAATGTAAATTTGTCAGTGGATGAGTTCCAGCATAATCCCAATGTTTTCGAGTTATCGTCCGTTTTGAAAGTAAATATTGTGTTTTCATTTCTGTTAACATCTTTTTTCAAATTTAGTAATAATTCGCTGTTATTTGATGACCACTTCCTCAAGTTCATTCCTGCCCTTTTCAATAACAGAGTAAGGTCTGCTATAAGCTTTTGACCTTCAGATATAGAATATGACCCATGGACAAGGTCATCGACGTAAAATGATGACTCCAGCACCTTTGACGCAGCGGGAAAATGTTCTTGTTCGTCGGCAGCTAACTTTCGTAATGCCATCATTGCTAAGTATGGAGCTGCCCTTGTTCCATAAGTTACAGTTGTTAGTTTATAAGATTTTAGTGGCTGTTCAGGTTTTTCGCGCCATATTATTTTTTGCAAGCTCTGATCCTGTTCATTTACTAGTATTTGCCTATACATTTTTTCTATATCAGCTGTAAATACGTACTGATATTGTCTCCACTTTAAGAGTAATGTTTGTAAATCTTGTTGGAGATTAGGGCCCGCGTACATTAAGTCGTTTAGACTGTAGCCACTGTTTGTTGAAGCGGAGGCATTAAACACTACCCTGTATTTTGTTGTGCTTGACTCGACGCGACTGACTCCATGGTGCGGCAAATAACACTCTATGCTGGAAACCAAATCGTTGTCAAGTTTCATATGTTTCAATGTTTCATATTCGCCCATGAATTCCTTATAGTCCTTTGCTAGTTGTTTCTGTTTATTAAATCTTTTTTCCAAGTTGAGGAATTGTGCAATAGCCATTTGTTTTGAAGAGCCCAATTTTTTCTGATATTCCGATTTTAGGGGTAGCCGAACCTCATACCGACCATCCTCTTTTCTTACTGTTGTGGTGTAAAAAAAAATTATGCATTCCTGCTCTTCACTAGAAAGGCAGCCGGCCTCTGTTATTTCTTCAATTTCCCAAAATCGTTCAATGTTTTCTATGTTGTTCGTGATGACGTTGCAATGATAATGTGTCTTTGCATGACCGCATAGTAACCAACCCAACTGTGTCTGTTGAGCAATGGGTACTGTTTCGTCTTCTACCTTAATTATGCCGCTCAAAATGATTTTTGAGTACACATCAGCACCTAGTAATATGTCTACAGGACGACTGTTATAGAAGTCAGGATCAGCTAAATTTATGTATGATATGAAATTCCAAGACGGTTTTTTGAATGTTTTGTTCGGTAGATTTTTTATTAAACTGTTCATAATGAGTACCTCTGCATGGAACGTGTATTCATTGTATAACGAAGTACATTCGATGTTTATAACGCCCTTACATGAGTTTTCCCTTTGACCTACTCCAAAAATAGTCCCATTGCATTTTTGTCTTTTTAAACCTAAACGCTGTGCTGCATTTTCGCTGATCAATGAGATTTGGGAACCTTGATCAATTAAAGCTCGCATTTGAAAGGGAGTTCCGTCCGCAGCTTTTACTTCAAGAATAGCTGTTGCCAATAAAATCTCCGAATAGTCATTTTGAGACACGTGTGAACTAGGTTCATTTGCCTTTTTTGAAGTCGATGACCTGGGTGTCACCGTGGGCATTGCTTGATTGTATGCGTCATGCAACAAAGTATTATGCTGAGCAGTGCATTTACGGCATGTTCTAGTTGATATGCACATATTACCATTGTGACTAAAAAGACAATTAGCACAAAGTTTCAAATTATTTACTGTTCTAAGTTTCTGGTCATTTGACATTTCTAAAAAGCTCTTGCAATTATAAATGCCATGATCTTGATTACATAACGGGCATTTGATAAAGGATGAAACATGTAGAGATTTCACCAACGGTTTTGTGTTTTTATGTTGAAAATTGCTTACGTTAGGTGATTTATTAGAGTGCAGTCCTTTTGAAACTAAAGCTTGATGATATCTCTGATTTTGAAAAAATGGCTTTTGGCGGACGGAGTGCGTCTCCTTTTCTACATTATTCGATCTCTGTTGATTAGTTTCTTGTTTGCGCCGCGATGATTCTAATGCAGTAAATTTTCCTTCGAGAAAATCTAAAAACTCTTGTAACACTGGTAGCTCTCTTGGGTTTTTCAAGGATTCAATGTAATCGGCATGAGTTTCCGAATCTAATTTTTGTGATAGTAAATGAACCAAAATCGGATCCCATGTTGTAATGTCGACCTCCAGGTTTTTTATTGCATTGAAGGTTTCTATTGCGACGTCGTGCATTTTCTTTATTTGACTCATTGATTGTAGTTGCATGTTAGGGAGCCCTAAAAGGGTGTTCATATAAGATGTAAAAATAAGTTTTTTATTGTTATAGCGATTGCTTAAAATATTCCAACCCTAATGAGCCTTTCTGCCTCACCACGCACCTTGCTTTTTAAGAACTGCATTTTCTGAGCACTTGACAAACACGGGTTGTTGTGGATAGCTTCTGTAAACAAGTCCATAAAAGATACCCACTGGTTATAATGACCAGTAAAAACGGGAATATCTAATTGAGGAGTAGATTTCTCGCGATGTGCCATTGACCACATTTTTGTATTAATCGACTTTTTCAAATTGTTAAATAATTTTTCATAATAATCAATTTTTTTCTCATATGTTATATTTTCGTCGCCCGCTTCATAAACTATTTCCCAGTGTAGACTGTCTACCAAGGACCAACGAGTTTGTAAAGACCTTAACGCGTCTTCAAACTCCCACTTTTCTGTAATAGACTCAACATCAATGAGCCCTACAGTTCTTTGAAATGCTTTAAAGTTCGCTTCTTGTTTTCTTAGCATGTTGCTTATGTTACTGTTCGGAACCGGCGTAGTTCTCGACGAGGTTCCAATAGGATCAGGCGTGTATTTCTCTCTTATGCCTACTGGTGTTGAGCATCTAATGTCAACCTTAGGTTCTATGTTAAGGGTACTTGTTCTTGGCTTCGAAGAAAAGCTTTCAATGTATGCTTTAACGTCAAAATAATATTTCTTTGTTTGTTCATAATCATTTTCGGTGAAATACGAATAAGCTGATTTATCAGTAATTTCGTCTAATTTAGAATGATTTGCCTGAAAATCTGCCCAATATTGGTAAAGAGTTTCCAACCGCCTTTTGATATTGGTAGGGGTCTTCCGCTCAGATGAATCTTTCTTAAAGTTGGTAAGTAATTTTTCCATCGCACCCATGATCTCACCTTGAGTTTCGATGATGTTGACATAGTCTTCCATGATGAAAAGAGTAAAAATAAAACGACCTTACTTGAATGATGATAAAGCTGGAATCACCTGGCCACCAAGCCAAGTTTCCTTGCTGATAGGGCTACGAATCCTTTCGTAACCGGCACGTCAGTAACTACAGTGTTACTGGTGTTGCTTGATAGTCCACTAAATTCACACACCACTGTATTCCAATGTTCACTGTTCTTTCACCTCAAAAATCACGATATTACGCGCGCGAGGTATAGCTCGAAGGACCATATGTTAGTGCCTGAGCTTAGTGGATGTTAAAATAATAAAGTTGTTACCGAAAATAATTACGTGTTTATTGTTTGTTCACAAAATGTTCTTAAAATACTATAATAATGTATGTTAATGAGTGCGTTCGCTTATGCATCGAAATCTACACTAATTTATATTTGCACCGCGGCTAATGACCTAAATTAGGCCAGGCGCCGTGACGGTGTTAAGTATTGCAAAATAATTAATAACCAAAATATAAATGTTCGATTATGCACCGAACAGTATCCTTATCATTCTCTATACAGAGTGAAGGGGGGGCACTGATGTTGGGTTTGGTTTTGGGTTTGGAGGGTAGTGGCAGAGTCGACACTAGTGTTTAGGTAACCACATGCATGTGTCCTACAGTTGTGTTTATAGTTTTTTATAGTAATGTACACTGGTACTTAATTTTTTTTTTCCCCTATTTTGCTATCTAGTATCCATATGTGGTTATGGGTAGTCATACTCTCTTAAAAATCTCTTCGGCGGTGTCGTGTGAGGCGGGTCGTTACGTTCCCTAAAAAATGGTTGAGCGAAGCGATGGCTGGTTCATGCGTCATGCTCGTGAACGGGTGCTGCCAGCGGAGATGAGTCTGCTCTTGCTACATTGGGTACTATTAATCGTTGTATTTAACTTTAATGGTACATTTGTTTTTATGCCTAAACAGTGGGACACGGCATTCCTAAACTTTTTTTCATTTTTAAATCTGTTTTTTATATTTTTTATTTTATAGTCATAATTGTTTTATCATTTACATTTGTAATGGAAAGTGACTTCATGGGTTATCTCATATTGAACTCATTTTTCAAATTGACGACTCTGTATATAATACAGGGAGAAAAAAACAGCCCTTGCTGAGTTTCTTGCCGGTTCTTCTCAGTACAAGGTCTCCCGCCGTAGATTTGCGAACCGATGGCGTAGCTTTTCGACATTCACAAGTGCTTGTAACAGCCTAGACTGAATAAATGATATTGAATTTTGAATTTTTTTTTTTTTTTTTGGTGATTCAAGTTTTTAGACATTTTTCTTCATTAGAACTCTGTATTTTATTAGCCATTGATTTTAGGCGATTTGTTTTCTGCAAACTAAGCTTTGCGATTAAAAAAGGTATGTATTAAATTCAATCAGAAGTATGGAATTTTAAATACTGACAAGAAAGAGAAGGGCGGCGTAGCATAGTTAAATATTTTGTCATATTTACACTTGTATTGGTCTGCCTTAGACATCTGGATTAAAAAAGAGTCCACTAAAAATGTTAGGTTCCTGTGGCCTTCACAAATAAACACGGGTAGGTTTGGAATTATTTGTGCCCTGATAAAGATGCCTAATTTATAAATTTCAAAATCCACGCTTACGAACTTTAATCAGAACAGTCTAATGTCGATATATTATAAATGGATGGAATGGATCGTGGAGTGAGACAAGGGGACGTTATTTCCCCGAAATTGTTCACTAATGCAATGGAGGATATGCTCAAGACGCTGAACTGGAAAGGACGTGGCATCAACATAAATGGCGAACGCATCTCTCACTTGCGATTTGCAGACGACATCGTAATCACGGCAGAAACCCTGCAGGACCTACAACGGATGCTGAATGACCTGGCTGACTCTTCTATACGCATCGGCCCACGCATGAACTTGGATAAAACCAAGGTCATGTTCAATGAAAATGTTCTACCGGAACCGATTGCAATACACGGTGCCGTTCTCGAAGTTGTTCAAAAATATGTGTACCTCGGGCAGACATTGCAGTTAGGTAGAAACAACTTTGAGGACGAGGTGAATAGAAGAATTCAGCTAGGTTGGGCAGCGTTTGGGAAGTTACGTCAAGTCCTGACATCGTCGATCCCACAGTGTCTAAAGACGAAAGTCTTCAATCAGTGCGTCCTACCTGTGATGACATATGGAGCCGAGACGTGGACACTGACGGTAGGGCTTCCACAGGTTGATGATGGACTAAGAAGTGGCGGTGATTACCGCACACGTCGCTAGATGGCGCTGACTGTATTTTAAAACGCGCATACGTTTTGTTTTTCCGATAAACTTGAGCTTTGTTTACACGCCTTCTATAGATTTCCAGGAATTCGCAACAAGTTTTGATTGAAATCGGGTTAGGAGGGTAAACTGAGTTCCTAGGGCAGCTAGAGATTACCCAATTAACGTTGTGTAACAAACTATTCTGTTACAAAGTACTTCACATTGTTATGTTGAATTCGAACAGCAAATTAGTTTGATTTTAAGACCAAACAACACACTAAGCGTATTCAAATTATATAAATGCTCTGAATTGTCTACAGGTAGGTATGAGTATCTATTTAAGTTAAAAGAAATGCCCGTCTTATGGTAAGCCGCCACCATAGCTTGAAGACGGTATATCAAAAAATATCACTCGCACCGTTGCATACCAAAACAAATCCTACTTCATGGAGCCCTGGTAACTTACTCAGCGACGGTAATACAACACCACCAAAAGGTAGTGTTAGTAAACTGATTTTTTTTATAAGGCGGAGGTTACTTCCCGAGACGTGCGGCGCTCCAATTTGATCGGGAAATCCACCCTAACTCTTCTATTAATTACCGCCTTTTGTATCGAATATGAAAAAACACTACTCAATTACCAAACCATATCCCCCTTAATAATAAACGAGGAATAAACTCTGATTAGTTACACCGTGTTTTGTTCCTATCACTCAAATGCCATTTGTCATTTTATGAACAGAGACAAAACATTGAGTAACTAATCCAAGCTTTTTATTCGTTTATTAAAAAGGGGGTTTTATGTTTAACGCTGGTATAAGACCTTTTGTATGCATTCTGAGTCGCACTTTGCCGAGTTTTTAGGTTTGCGTAAGTACCTACCTAAAGGGTGATAATGATAACGCAACAGACTGGTTGCTTTTTTTTCCTAAATGGCTTCGCACGGCTTGTGCCAATGTCAAGTGTTAAAAATGTTTACAAATTCTATAGCACTCGTGGTCAAAGTAAGTGGCAGTCAAGTCAATCCCCCTTTCCCTATGTTTCAGTAAATGTGTGGAAATTTACTGGAAACTCCCCGTGGACTTCTTGAGGGAACGTCGAAAGACACTTTGTATGTTCCCGAACACTTAATGGTTAATAATCCACCATTATTAGACACTGACATCCGCAACATCACAATTTTTAACAAGAAAAACAAAACTGCTAAAGTGACGCTTTCCGATCCCGCCGACTGTCGACTAAAAAGAAAGTCGACTGGTTGATTTTATTAGAAAAAAAAAAGATTTTTTACTAAAAACAAGATGTTTGGCCAGTGCGACTTATAGTGCATAAAGTAGTTAACCTTGATTCAATTATAGATTTGGCTCGGTTGCCTTGGCACTACTAAGTAGACAAGGCCAGTTTAATTAACCAAATTCCAGTGAAAAATAAGTATATTATTAGAGCTTTGCTGTCTAGATATTATCATTATCTAATTAACAACTTTTGGTGAGAAACGGAGCTACATTATCCTTACATTTTACTGAATGTTTAATAATCTAGGATAAAATAAGCCGTATAAGTAATAAAAATAAAATAAAATACCTATTCAACAGTTTTATGAAAACGAGACGGTATGTATATTTATACTGATTTCTAGGTGCACAGCTGAGTTCTAGGTGCACAGCTGAGTTCTAGGTTCACGTCTTGCATTTTAATAAACTTGACAGATCTCAAGATGTCATGTTTATTCTTTGCATCATATTTTCATAGGCTGCATCATACGGCGATGGTATAATCAAACTAGACACAATCTTAACACCTGCTTAGGAATTATTAGAAATCTGCATATATTACAAAGTTGTTACTCAACCAAATAATAATAAAAAAATCCTACACTCACACCAATTAGCCTAACCCCAAAGGCTTGTGTTATGGGATTTTAGGGTAACGGATTTATATATGTAGAAATACATATTAAACATCCATGATTGGAGTACAAATGCTCGTATTCATCACACAAACATTTACCCCCACCAGGATTCGAACCTGGGACCTCTCGAGTAGGTTCTACCTTTATGTTTTATTTTTTTATTCTTTTTTTTTAAAGGGTTTTGTCTATTTTAGATCATGTCACCCTTATCGTTCTAACCTTCTATCGTCTTTTTAAACAAATTGATACAATTTTATACAAAATCTTACTTATTTCTTTAAAAGGGACTAGACAGTATGCTGTTGTATAAAATTACATCCATTACTGTCAGCTCCGGGAATTATTTAAAAAGGTGGTATCTTTCCGCTGCAACCCTCGTACATTCAGCCATCACATGCCACACATCTTCGATCTGATCACACTCAGTATAATTTGGTGAGTTCACTTTTCTCATCAAATAACCAAAGCTATTTAAAGGTATGTGACCAGATCAGAGTTGGCGCCACCTTGAAACCTGTATTACCATTCGGCCACGTAAGTCGCCAAAGAGGCAAAGAAGGTTGAATTGTATTATTGTATATACGAGTATGAAAGAAATATAAAGATAGGATGGTAGCAGCTATGCCACACTGTTAGCGGTTAAAGTATTTTTAACCCATATAATTTCTGATCCACCGTCAGCTGTAATAATATTCTAAGATAATACCAGGGATTGTACCAAGCAGCAAAATTTTGTAAAAACTATAGTACAGAAAACAAACCTTATAGTACTTGTGATAGTGGTGAATGATGTGCCAAATATGATTAAGCTTTAATTTGAATTAAGAACTTTGGTGCTTATTCACTACAATCGAACTTAAAACCCAAAAGACTTAAAGATTGGCTATTACAGGTAGCACATAAAATTTTTCATTTCTGCTGGGGAAAGTATGTGCATTATTATTTTCATATTGTTATTACTGTGTTGTTCTAAGATAGGAGGCACATAAAACTTGTAGCTTGCGTAATAAAAAAAAACACTTATTTATTTAGCACATCCATAGTCTTCTTAATAACGTCTACCAGCACAGGTAACTCTGAAAATACAAAGATGTATATTTATTTGTGTAAAGTTACTCAATAGATTTAAAAAAAACAGCACCTATTATTACATTATCGTCAAATAATTACTGACATTCGATGTTAGACAGGTAATAAAAAACACAATAGGTATGACGTTTAGTTAAAATCCACGCTTAAGACATTTGAATTAGGCACTTGTCCCACCGCTGACGATGAACAAGAAGCGACTAGAACTAGTAACTAGAAACGAGTTGACGATCGGCTATAAGCGTGTGTGTGAGTACGACGGACGATTACTCGCACCACTCGCTTGCGGTCTGAGCAAAAATTTCCGCAAGTGCGTTTTGTCGGTCAAGCGAGCATCGCCGAGTGAGTATTGTCTTTGAATTCTTTGCAAGCTCTTGTCGCTTAGCGATAAACTAGTGGAGCGAGTTCTCGCCGGCAGTGTGAACAATTAGCGATCAACTAATATATATGCATCTCTTTCGTTTAATGTTAACGGATATCTAATTTAAGTTTCTTGAGCGAGAAAATAGTCGATTGTTATTCGCTTCATCGCCGGCAGTGGTATAACTGACTTATAGGCCACGTATTGAAAAAAAAACAGTTGTCAACTTCATGATCACGTTTAAATAAATCTCAAAGAGATTATTTTCAGCAGTGTGAGTTTGGTTGTAGATATTGAATTGTAGATAGAACAGTGATATGGAGGCTATACCGAAGAGTCCAGTGATGCAACATCGTCAAGATACTCTGGAGCAAGTTCGAAAAATGTTTGATCTGGATAAGCCGGGGCAGATAGACCAAGCCATAGATATTTTAAAAGAATGGGCAAGGAAACAACCGCATTTCATTAACAAGGAGTTTGGTACGCACTTTCATTAATTTACATCATCATTTTCAGTCTATTAAAGTCCCCACTGAAGGGGAACAGACCTTTATGGATGGCACAGGGAGACTGGGCCACGACCCACCACGCGGGCTTTGTACGGATTTGTGGATAGTAACGACTGCAGATGTAGCTGGGACTAAAGGCTTAACGTGCCCTTTGAATTTTAGTCATTTCATCTAATGACCGACCACTGCGAAAGTGGCTTAACTTCAACGATCGTAGCCGAAAGCGCTAACCACTTGCACCATGGATTTGCTTATTCATTGACATAGTTAAAAGCAAAGGTATTCTTCTTCTTCTTGATTATGGTGGTTCTCCTATGAAATGTATGTGGGAATGAATTTCCTTTTCGGATAGTACGGTTTTCGCCTATCCGAAAATAAGTGTTAGAATTTTCCGTCACAAACGTAAATTTTTTTGGAAGCGTATTGTTTTGTAGTTGTGTACTTATGTTTATGTTTTGTTTTAACTTTGTTCCAACCGAGTGCTCTCACGTTGGCTTTTTAGCACCTATTTTACTTGTTGTAATTGTAGTACCTACTAGTCAATACTGTCGGGTAAGTTCCACCAGGAACGCTTCCAGTACCTTAACATTGGTGACTAGTGAAATAATCCAATGGGTATCTTGTATCAAAACTTATCCGAATTTTCAAAACAAAGAATACGATCATAAATAAAATGGGAAATCATTTATTTGTACTTAGTAAGCAACAACATCACAATGAAGCTATACATTTTTTTTAAATTAATTCTACTGAATTTTAGTTTTATCTTGATAGACATAACTCGAATAATCGACTGACAGGACCATTTGTAGTAACAGAGACTCAAGCACGAATTTTGACAGCTCCGTAATCGTTTCGCATCGTCAAAGTTTCTATGAAAACTAACCCTATCTGACGTAAAAACAAACTAGGTTTTTCCATACAAAATTTGAGGATGACAATACGTTGCGAAGCTATCTTAAATTCGCACTCGGGTCTCTGATGTGTTGTTGACTATGCAATAAGTTTGTATGAATTCTATTAAAACTTTTTGTTTAGTAACTATGTCTGAATTCACAGATAGAGTTTATTTAGAAGGTTACATTATTAGAGCAAAAGGATCCGTGGAAAAGGCGAAAGAGCGCTTGGATAGCATGTGCATGCTGAGAACCACTTTCTCGCACTTTTACAAAGCTACAAAGGCGAACGAGTTGAAAAACACGAAAACAATGTAAGTATTAAAAATAATGGCGTCAGTAACTTTAAAATAAAACTCTAGACCAGGGATGGACCAAACTCTACACCTTAGTCAAAATTTGTGATTTTTACAAGAACTATTGTTTCAATCTTCTCCCAAACCTGCGCGACAACGCTACTGGTGTCTTTGATACTTACCAAAATACGCTAAAATTAGCGTTCGAATTTTAAATTAGTTCTTTTGTAATAAATTAGTGGTCTGCGTGTCTATAGACGCTAGACGATAACTAAAAGAGGTTGTAGAAAACGAAAAACCTGTATGTACAGTTGCAGAAGCGTACTTAATTCAAAGTTCGAACGATAATTTAACCACATTTTAGTACCAAAGTTACCCGAAGCTACGTCACAGTGGGAAAAGATTAACAGAAAATTATTGAATTTTACACCTAAAGCCTATGTGAAATGGCCAAGCTACATATTTTAATAAAGGTGTTGTTTATGAAGTTAGGCCTTGTAACGTTAGGTTGTGTACAGTTAGAAGCTTGGCTCTATTCTATTCATTTATGGTCTCGTTTTAGCGACATTTTATATGAAAATGTCTTTGGTGGGATTACTTATTTAATTGAAACAGTGATAGTATAAAGTAAAGAAAATTTTACTAGAAAATAATCCACAGACCGGGCAGCAGGCGGAACTTAAAGGGCCGCGGTAGCATTATAGTCGGTGCATCCGCCATGTTCTTGATAGGAGGTCGAACGGGAACTTTTTTGTAGGTAAGGTCCAATTAAGAGGGTCCAATGGGTACTAGACCTAGCGAAGGATGCGGGTTCGAGTCCCGTGTGCTGCCAGGTCCGCGTGGAACTTTTTCTTGTAATTTTCTTTAGATCTTTTTTTTACTATTACTGTTTGAATTAGATAAGTAATCCCACCAACGACATTTTCATCTAAAATATTGCTAAGACGGGACCATAATATGAGTAGAATAGAACCGAATAATTTTTCGTACATTTTCAGTTCAAAGCCGATCCGAAAAAATGGCATGGCCGAAACATGGCAATGTAAAAAAAAACACAAATTTTCACTTGCATCGTGGTTTCATTTTCAGACTTGAATTCGTTCTACCGAAACAGACAAAGGATTATTGCACAGTCTATTTTTTAAAAAACCATGAATATAATTTTGGAGACGCTTTTCTATTGAACTATTTTAGGAGAGCGGCAATCGTAAGTTTGAATCATTTTATGTTTTTACTTCACATAAAAAGTTACAAACGTTTAAAACTCATCATCAGGCATCCTTAGAAGTTTTTAATATGAAAGTTGGGTAACTTTCATATTGATAACTTCTAGTAGGTATTCGATACTGATATCGGATACCTACCTATGTGTTTATATAACGTCGAGGAGCTCGATGGCGCAGGTGGTTTGCGCATTCGGCGCAATTTACGCAATAGTCGGTCATTGGATGGGTAACCAAAAACTTATTATCTGAGCTCCTCCGTGTTACGAGAGGCGCGTTAAGTCATTGGTCCACCAATCCGCACTGGGATCGCGTGGTGGGTCACGGCGCAGTCTCCCTATTCCATCCATTACCCATAGGGCAGGCATGGCCTCTGCAGTGGAGACATTAATAGGCTGATGCTGATGGTATAGCGTCATTTCCTAAGGACTTCAAATATAAGTTTATGCGGAGCCGCAGGCGAAATTCTAGTCAAAAATAAAATTATCTTCAGTTATAATGTTTACATTTGTGGGTTCCCTACAATGCGAAGAAATGGCGCTGCCTTGCAGCTTAAGAATGACTAAAAGAATTTCGACGCGGCCGTCAGGGCCGCGGTAGCATAATTTGTCAGTGCATTCGCCCGGGTAGCGAAGGGTGCGGGTTCGAGTCCCGTCTGCTGCCTGGTCCGCGTGGATTTTTATTTAGTTATATTTTCTTTAAAATTATCTTCGTTGATGTTCAATTGTTTATTACTTTTGTTTTTATTCTAATGTTCTTTTTATTTTGTATTTACAGTATGTAGATTATTTATGCAAATATGATTACAACGCCGGCATGATATACGTCATTGATGTGACTGACACTGATTTACTGAAAAACATGACGGCTCTGACAAGTCCCTTTGTTCGTCAGTCGTTGCTAGTGTTTTTTGTGAGTATATTTAAAGATGGTTTCAAATGATTGTGAATGAATTTAGAATTTTATTACATTTTATATCAAAATAAGGAAATAAGGAATACAAATACATATATATATATATAATAGAGCGTGTTTGGGATATTAATTATCATTAAATTTCGTAAAAAAACCTGTGGATGATTATAATAAAAATCCAAAAAGTCTGTTATTTTGATTTTTCACAGATATTAGTACAGATATTTTTCACTAGATATTTTGAGGTTATGTAAAAAAACAAAATTACGTATAATTGTGCTATTAAATTGTTTTCCATGAGAGCTGTAGTTTCAGAAAAATCACAATAAACCATTTCTCCCCTTAAAAAGTTTCCTTCCTACCCTTTCTGTCTTCAAATCTATAACTATATTTCCCTTTTTTTAATGTGTTCTCTTTCTTCTAAAATAGGTTTCAACTTGTTCTGAATTTATGCCGCATTACCTTTTATGTGAGATTCCTCTTCCCTAATCCCCTAAACCAGCCCATACGATCGGCTCAAGGGCTTTCCGGGATGGAGGAGCCCTACCCACTAAAAACTCGGTGGTCACTAAAGATTTCCGTGCATCGCGACCGATAGCAGCCGGTCGCGATCATTCGTTTCTGAATCTATGAAAATATATGGTGCCGTTTCCGAAGTCCGCGTACATGCCATACATTTTCATACCTTGACTAATTGCATCAGCCGCGCGCGTATGTAATCTGTTGCGCGCGGCTGCTATCGGCGGTGATGCATGAAAGTCTACTTTTATTGGGAATCAACCAGGTCAATTATGTTTGTTATCTTTCCAGAAAGCATACGGAGCTCGCGTCCGGGGTCTCCACATTTTGACCAATTCCAAATTAGTGGAAAGTATCATGAATGTATTGAAACCATTGCTGGGTGATAAGGTAGATAGATTGTTAGTGCACAGAAACCAAGAGTCCTTGTTTGAGCACGTGGACAAAGATTTGATGCCCGCAGAGTACGGCGGTAAGGAGGAGCCAATGCATGTACTTGCGGGTAAGTAAACTTTGAATAATCACCAATTTTGAATTGCTTCAGATAGTGAAAGTAGACATAAATCACCATAAGGAGCTAAATCATTTGTGTATCAAAATCAAAATAACGAATTTATGTTTAACATAATCAAAATTAGAAGAGGAGGTATATAAGATAAATTTAATAGTTAAAACGTAAAGAATTATGACCATTTATTAAATGTCCCACCGAACCTGTAATGCGTAGACAGTCAATATAATCACTCTTTTGCCCCGACATTCTCAATTCAAATAAAAGCCTTGTATAAATGTATTAAAATTCTTTTTTAATTTAATTTTTTTATTTTAATTAAGTTTTTATTTAATTTAATAACTTCGCTGCAAGTAGGTTATAAAGATTTTAAAGTATTTTTTTTTATTTATTTTAGAAAAGATGATGGACTTCCTGAGTACAGATGAAGTGATGAAATACATTGAAGAACTTAATGAACATACAGTCGATACAAAAATAAAACCGATACCCGAGGAACACAACGAGTACCTTGGTGTATCTGGTAGCTTCAGAACTCTAGCCGTGGATTAAACAGATGTGACGAAAGTGACAATAAACAAACAACAATTAAACGAAAAGTTACGTCAACGATATAAATTGTAAGATAGATTCTCGATCGATTAGGAGACTATGCCCGTTTAGGAGACTATGACCTGCTATGATCATGAGCCAAGTAAATGCAACGGAAGCTTTCATCACTTTATTCAAGAGATAAACAACAGTATCGATTGTGTTACCTTTTAATGTCAATAGCTATGTCAATGAAAGTTTGATGTAACATATTAAAATAATAAAAATATCTGAATGATTCGATTTAAAGAGGAACAGCTGCGTCTATAAGTCGCGACCTTTGACTTTAACGTTACTGAGCTGCCGGACTAAAAGGCAAACTGTATAGAAATCAAAAGATCACTGTATCGAGTCCAGTCTAATTTATCTGGTACAGTTGAATCGTCCACGAATGTTCCTAACAATAAAAAATATTCGTCATACGACATAAGCGTCTATGAGACGCTGCAACTGTCAGTCAATTCCATCAGTTAAGAATGATTAAAATCAGATGGTAACAACAGTCATCCCATTATGCTTCTACCACACCTGCGTGACAAAGCTTCGGGTAGCTTTGGTACTTTGCGCTAAAATTTTCAGATGGCAACACCACTCATCCCATTATGCTTCTACCTTCTACCACATCTGCGCGACAAAGCTTCGGGTAGCTTTGGTATTATGCACTAAAATTTTGAGTTCGAAACTTCGTCCTGCAGGTGTGGGATAAGCATAAAAGGACATATTGACCCCACAGCTTTGAACCGAATCACCCAGTCATGACTTATCCTAGTCAAACTACAGAAAGTACGAGAGAGCTATCACAATGAGGGAAAGAGTTGTAATTTCTCAAACAAGAGACTCATCGCGTCTTTTAATATAGCCATAGTGTCCATAGCTTATCTGATGATTTATATCTTTGCCATTATATTAGATGGGGTCCTCAGGATTTTTTTTATATTTGAATAATAAAAATATTACTTACCTTAATTTAATACGTTTTCTTTCAAATAATTGTTAAGGCCCGATACGTTTTATGTCTATAAAATTCTCGTGTCGCGTGTGCGTAATTGCACTACTTCGAAACGGCTCGACCGATTTTCGTGAAATTTTATATACATATTCAGTAGGTTTGAGACAGTTAAAGTCATGTGCATATTCAGTAGGTTTGAGAACATCAATTTTTTTTATCCCCCTAAACGTTAAGAGTGGTACACCCTTAAAATTGATTTTTTGACATGTTTTTATGATACATCATACAAAAATACATATAACCCTAAATTTTCACCCTTCTACCACTAACCCCTATTTTTTTATGGCGGTACGAAGTTGGCTGGGACAGCTAGTGTTGATATATACAGTCAGGTCATAAGTATTGTCACACAGTAAAAACATTTCTTTTAGGATGCTGGCCACAAAAAAGTTTATTGAATTCGAATTTCGAATTGTTCATAAAAATATAAATGTATACTTTTTAGAATTTTACTCGTTTTTAAATATGGAGTATGTGTGTTGCAGTTATTGCGTTGCATCGTTGCGGTTACGCGCCAATTCAAATATTTGACATTTTGAAAATTTTGAATATAACCAAAAGATTCGTTTATCGTAGCATCAAACGATACAATGAAGACTCTAGTGTAGATGACAGGTCAAGAAGTGGTTGCCCTCGGTCTGTTAGGACTCCAGCAGTGATAAAAGATGTGTAGGCGCGAATTCAAAAAAAATCCCAAACGTAAGCAGATACTGTTGGCCCTTCAGATGGGGTTTTAAGCAGAACCACGGTGAAAAGGGAGTTAAATTAAGACTTAGGGCTTCGGGCATATCGAAGAAAAACAGGAAATCGTTTGAATGCTCGTCTAATGGACCTGACACTGAAGAGATGCTGCGCTTTGTTGATGCGGTACGCGGGAAAAAAATATCGGGAATTTCTTTTTTCGGATGAAAAAATTTTTACCGTCGAAGAGAGCTACAACAAACTAAACGATAAGGTGTACGCACACAGTAGTGAAGAAGCGAGCAACCGTATTCCACGTGTCCATCGAGGTCATTTTCCATCCTCGCTCATGGTATGGTTGGGAGTTTCTTATTGGGGCTTAACATTTTTGTGAGAAAAGTGTAAAAACGAATGTAGTTGTGTATCAAAATACAGTCCTGACGAACCTTGTGGAATCTGTTTCTCATACCATGTTCAATAACAGGCACTGGGTATTCCAACAATATTCGGCGCCAGATCATAGAGCGAAGAGCAATCAAGACTGAGAAAATCTGTGAGAAATCGACTTCATCCGGCACGAAGACTGGCCCTCCTCCAGTCCAGATTTGAGTCCGTTGGATTACAAGATATGGCAACACTTAGAGGAAAAGGCGTGTTCAAAGCCTCATCCCAATTTGAAGTCTAGTATTTGAACGAATAAAAGTATACTAGACTCTGATTATTTTAGAACAGTTGATTCATGATCTAATAAATTAACTCTTTATGTATTTGAAAAAGTATATATTCAAGTATAACCTTGAGAGTAAAAAAAAAATTCACTATAACATAGCAAGAGTCGCGCGAGTGACACGGAAAAATCTAGTGACATTACCGCGTTTTTCAGTTTCAAATGGATATTTAACCAATTTCTTCAATTAAATATTATATTTTATCAATGGGCCTCAACACTACAATAGTTAAGTAAAGTTTGGAGTGGTACTTTATTCAAGTTGGTCTATTACTCTAGTTATTATTTCAATGTGACCCTTAAAATCATGGGTCCCAGGAATCACCCACTTAAGGTATAACCCTTAGAGTAACACGACCACGTCGGCTGCGTATTTCTCTACGGTATAGCCACATGATTAAGAAGAAACAGAGACAAAGATTGATGCAGTTCGCATCTTCCAATAGAAACGTTCCTCAGTACGCGACAGCTCGCCATAGGTCACACAAACACGTGCAATTGTATGAAGTCTTTATGCCATAGTATATATATAAGCTAAATCAGTATCGCAACTAGGCCATTTTGATGAGCTAAATACCTACTCTTCGATTGAGCGTTAGGGTTGTCACACTTAATTTTTATAAATATCTGTCACCTCTTCACGATTAACAACCAAAACAACCAAAGGATGTATTTAAAAAAAAGCATTTTATTAAGTAATATTAAATCATTTTTACCTGTCAACATCATTAGGAAGTGTAAAAATGTAAACGCCCGTTTTGAAAAAGTCAAATTTAAGCAGTATGTTTAAAAAGTCCGCGGACAGCTCACGCATTACGATTAAAAAAGAGTGACCGCTTGTCTCAACGCGGCACACGAGACTAACTGTCCCCCGAGAACCCCCGAGGGGCCGTGTAGCGACGTGCGTCTGTGGGCGTGTGTTATTTCGAGCGTTTGTATGTAGCTTCCTTACAGTTAGATTTATATTCTGTATTTATGCCTTCTTTACTCATGTGGTGTAGCCTCCCTAGACTGCCTTTCGCCGATGACTTAATAATAAAACAAAATGGGCATAATCGATTTAACTCTTAATAATAATAGAACGTCCACAAGATGTCAGTATGATGGTCAAGGCAAAAAGTAATGCTCCGCCGAGCATACTGGATTGTAGATAGAAGTCGAGATAACTATTTATATCGTATCATATAAACTTGATTTGATTCAGCCAAGAATGAAATGACGCTTTTTAATAGAGAATTAAGTATAATACCTACATGAAACCATGACTCGGGAACAAATTTTTGCTCATCATACAATTATGTAACGCAATGGGCATTCGAACTCGAGACCTTCTTCCAAAAAGCAAGATTACTATAGATGCACCAATCAGTACCAACGGTTTATATATAACAGGTTATAAATGATATTATTTTGCTTTTCTTTTTTGTGTGCCCAGACAAGTTTAATATAATCTGTACTTATATTTTAAAGAGGAAAGATTTGTATGTAAGTATGTTTGTAATGAATTGGCTAAAAAGTAATAAAGCGATTTTTAAAATTCTTTCACCCTTTGAATATTACATTATCACAGATATATATAGTGTATTTTCAAAAAAAGTTAGGGTTCCGTATGAAAACTTCGATAATGTAACCCAACCTGTGTAAAAATACCAAAATAGCCTTATATCGCGTACGCTGCGGAAGTCATTGACAATAGAGCAAAGTCATTTACTAAAGTTATATAGAGGATACCAATATCTACAAAAGAGTCCGCAATACCATATGTCTAACTATTACAGAAAGTACGCAACGAATTTTTTACTTGGAATGGAAGGTTTATAATTATTATGAAGAAAGTCATTGTGTATAATATACGCCCTTTAACAAAAACTATAGTCTACACTACAGCTCTACACCGAAGCAATGCGAGGGCGGGCCACTAGTTTTATATAAAAAAAGACCAAAAAATATTGTTTCATTCTAATAGAAAAATAATCATTGTAGGTACGTGAAAAATATGAATGACTACGTGCATTAGCTATTAAACTAACTAATAAATAATCTACACGGAAGTAGAACTAAATAAGGATGAAGTTACAACGCCAATCTACATAAATCAATTTTATGACTGGTCCTTTGTAATTATCGTCGCTGGTTAATGCTGCAATTGAATTGTTTGATATCACTTATATCATCATTTGTCAAGTGGAAACTGAACGGGTTAATTACGACTTTACAGTATTTTTTATTTTGTAATCCGTTGCCGCCCGAGAATTACTCAAGTCAGTGATATGTTCGGTTACCATAGTCATCATCCATAGAGAGGGCCTACTGGGCCAGAGGCCCAGTCAATTAAAGTTAAACGGCCACATCGCCCTGTTCCATAATGTCTTAAATTGTATATGGCCCGAATTACTCTTGTTGTAATATAAAAATACTTTTTATATTGGCAGCTGAACCCCATAACAGCAGGTCATATGAAATACACTATGAAAATAACTAAGGATACTAACCTTGCTGTTTTAAAATCAGTCAGAAGCCTTTATTTTTTACAGCATACTCCGCTGAGGTAAGTCTACTTGACAGAGAATCAATAATTATGAGAATGAGAGATGATTATAAAACAATTATAACCTGACAAATGACTATTTTAGGGTTCCGTAATCAGTCCTGACAAGGAACCCTTATAGTTTCGTCATGTTCTTCTGTCCGTCCCCAGTGATGGTTAGAGACTATTAGCACTAGACTTTGATTGAGAGATCCGTTTGCGAAATATTGTGTAAGATATAGGAACTCCCTTGGTAATAGTAGTTGGTCACATACATTGACCAACCATGACCCGTAGAAACTCTTAGAGAGGCAGTTAAACGGCCCAATCTCCCTGTTTTACTTTAACTAACTGGGCCTCTGGTCCAGTAAGCCCTCCCTATGGATGATGACTGTGGTAACCTGATATATCAGTGACTTGAGTAATACGACAAATGATCACAAAATAAAAAACCCTGTAAAGTCATAAAATATTTGAGTTTACGCAGTTTTACTTTGTGTTTTAGTTAAGATACATAGCTTGATATTATTTGGGTTTTCTAATTTCCGATATAGAAAATAAAGATTCCTGTTCAAATATATTGTGGTAACTATTCGTACTGAATCCTACACCGCGCACGGCATGACACGCACTTGGCCGATTTTATATAATTATCAATATATTCATGACTTTACATTCGCTTGCTGCAATTAAAAGAAGCAATAGTGATTAACATAACGTCTTCTTCTTCAATGATTATTCAAATTAATGTCAATTAATAACCATTATAATCTTTAATACTTTAATTAGGACTGAGTGCAACTTTGCCTGTATGGATTTCAAATTATTTTGGTCGCTCTATGGGCAGCTATAACTTATTTATTGATAAATTATTATTTGAATGTTTTTAGGGTTCCGTACCTCGAAAGTTAAAAACGGAACCCTTAGAGTATCACTTTGTTGTAAGTCCGTCCGTCCGTCAGTCCGTCTGTCAAGACCCATTTTCTCAGGAATGCGTGGAGGTATCCAGGTCTACTGTCCCTTGGAGCTGTGAAAAAATCAAACTTCTAAACCAACGTAATCAAAAGATACAACCGTATAATTATGCCGCAAAATTCCTCAAATTTTTTCAAAACCCGAAAGGAAATCAAAACCTACAGGATACTTCCCGTGCACTCAGAATCTTGAAATTTGCTACAAAGCAACGTCTTATAGCACAGATAATGCAAAAATTGCGAAAACCGTAAATTTTTAGTAACTTCACTTTTACCTAGTCCGCGTGGAATTGTTCTAGCTTTATATTTTCTTTAGATTTAAACATCAAGCAGTTACATGCTTAAAAATAAAATAAAATTATAACCACTTTTTTTACAATTATTATATACCTACAGGTTTGTACGGCAACCTCGGTGCGGGATGCCAGTTTTTTTAACTTATTGTAAATTCCTATTTTATGAGAATAAAATGCTTCGCAAATATCCTTAAGAAAATACAATAAGAGCAGAAAACTGCCAGAATCTGCTTTTCAAAGCGAACTTGATTAAAACAAATGGTTTAATGTAAGAGTAGGAATACTGTCGAGAAGAAAAGATGGCAACTACAAAAAAGTTTTTTTTATGTTAAAGGGTGGCAAACAAGCATATTATGACCCGCTTGATATTAAACGGCCACCATAGCTTATAGACGCTTGCGATACAAATAATGTCAATATCACTCACGCCGTCGCCTAACCTGTCTCACTTCCCTACCCCGTGGTTCCCTGGAACCTTACTCACCGAAAGAAACACAACTAGGAACTCATAATACAAGCCTTTCTGTACTTACTTTGGGGCTAGGCTAATTGGTATGAGCGAGAGAAATATTTATTAATTTAATTGTTCACAAAAAAAAAAAGAAAGAACTTATCGTAGAGAATAAACAGGATGGACAATCTATATTTATCTAGCTTAGACTAAAACACAACTGCTAATGAGAAAATCAGCCAGTTCGTAGGTATCACTCTCGTGACTATATCGTACATATTTTTCACGCTTGATTTATTCAAATGCATTAAAATAATAATAAGTAATAATAATAATTTTGTTTCGAGTCTAACCACTATGGAAAATTTACCAAACAACCCATTGATAGAGTTTCATGCGGACACATTGCATGCTGTCAGGAAAATTTATAATTTGGATCAGCCGGGAGCTATAAATGAGGCCATCGATACTTTTGAGGCTTGGATTCAAAAACAAAACCATTTCACTAAAAAGGATTTTGGTAAGTACAGCTCTAAAGTTTATATCCTGTTTTTTTATACTCAATTAAAATCTACCTAATATATTCTCGCCATCTCCGTGATTCGAGTTGTTTGGACGTCGATTTTCAAGGTATTGCCTACTCAGAGTCCCGGCGAGGCAAAAGTTTGTGTGGTGAATACGAGCATTGGTACCTAAGTCATGGATGTTTATATATATTTCTAAATATATATGTATTCTATCCATTACCCTACTATCTTATAACACAAGCCTTACAGTGCTTACTATGGGGCTAGGCTAATTGGTGTGTGTGTTAGAAATATGTATTCTTCTTTCTATTTGGTCGGTGATAACATTTTTAAAGTGATGCTTGTGTAGGCACTTTGGATACTTTTATGGTGACTTTTGGACCATTACGTTCAGATCTGATATTATTACATTTCTGTGTATGGAGAGATCATAATAATTATTCTTTTAGGGTTCCGAATTCACCAAGTAACTTTAAGTTATATAATTTCGCAATGTCCTTCCGTCCGTTTTTCCGAAGCCTCGTACTATAAGTAGAGCAATACGCGACCATTAGGGCAGTAGTCATATGCATTCTACAGATGTAGGGGATTAAAATTAGGCAAGTTAAGCCAGTGTTGCTGTAGCTGCAAAGGAGAGCGGGCAAAAATGTATGGAAGCTTGCCTAGGAACCAATAATAACATGAGACATATCATTGGAAAGTTTTTGATTTTTTTGTGTACTTTAACTATTGTCACGGTGAAAAGTCCAAAATGCATTGTGGAAATAGTTTAACGCTAACTCGAACTCCGCGATAGCAACAATTAAAGTACATAAATACTTTATAATGATATATCGTTATTGTTGTAATTGGTTCCTAAGCAAAAATGCCCGTTCTCCTTTGTTCGCTTAGAGCAAATGTGCTATTTTGGTAAACAAACAGAATATTTTATCTAATAAAAATGAGTGGATATTGAATTTTATTAACGTTGATTGCTCAACAAGGTTATTAAAAGGATTAATGACTAATCTTTAGACTCCGTCAAAGGTAGACGATAACCGGTAGAATAATAATTGACCTTAGCACAATTCATGCAAATTATTTATCCAACTAGTAAATGGGTTGTTGAAAAGAAAATATTATTTTGGAGATAAATAGAAAGATCACATTAAACTGAGACAGATTTAGTGCACCTGATTAAAAAAAAGAGGCGACCGCTCACTGCCTACTAATTATAAGTCTATAGCCATCACGTCCTTGTTCTCCAAGATAATAGAGCCCATTGTAAACTGCCTCTGTGGTACCCAGAGAATCACCTGATGATCAGCGGTCACTAGTACGGTTTCTATTGGAGTCGCTTGGCTGGTGATCTCCTAGTATACTTGACTAAGATTGGGCAAAGGCAATCGAGACTAAGGGGGAAGCATTAGCGGTCAGTCTGTACATCGCAAAGGCCTCCCATTGTGTTAAACACAAAGCGGGCTTCCTGAAAAACTGTGCGTTTCTATAACCAGCTTTCTTGCAGATAAGAGCATCAAGGTCGTAGTCGACGGTGCATGCTCTGATCCCAAATCCGTGAACGTTGGTGTTCCACAAGGCTATGTGCTATTGCCTACGCTGTTTCTCCTTCATATTATCAATGATATACTTCAAATTGATTAAAAAAAAAATAATAAATGATTTACCTAGTAGAAAAAAAATCCTTGTTACGATATTTATGGCAAGACTTTGTATTAAAATACAATGACAGTTACTCCGTTATGGGTTTCAGATTTTGATTACAAATTTAGGATAGGATTTACCTAATCAATGTAGTAAATTATATTTCCATAACATGATTGATGGAAAAATATGTTTAATTTAATAACTATAATGGCATATAGTTACGTTAACTGTAAACGCATTATAATAGGCTCATGGAAAAAGTTGTAAACAAAGATGACGGCGCCAATGTACCGTGACGATTGGGTCATTACGTTAAGGTCATACTGCAGTAACACGCAATACATATTTTCATTATGATTAATCTGTAAGTGTAATTAAGCTGCAAGCTTCGATTATTACACCCCACTTTTTGCTAAGAGCCCTCTAATAGAGAGATAAGAACTGAAAATCAAATTCAAATTCTTTATTGCATAGTCACATGGTTAAAAGATGACAATTTAGAAATATATTATAATAGTACATGTGACACCCTGCAAGGGTGTTTGCAATTTATTTATACATAAACATAATTAATAATAATATTTAATACAATTATATCCGTTGAACAAGAACGTTTAAATTTATTTTAAGCATTTAACTGCTAGATTTATAATTGTAAAGTAATTATTATTATTATTTTTACTAGAAAAAAAAAAACAAAAATATAATGATTCCAAATATATGATAACATTTAGATATTATTAGAGTGTACAACTATTATATTAACTAGAATTTTATTCAAGTATTAATTATATTATTATTAATTTGTTACATTATTATTAATATTTATTATATTATAAAAAATTGTCATTAAAATATTCAGATATATTATAGTAACTTTTATTTATTAGAAAATTTTTAAGCTGTTTTTCAAATATTTTATTTTCAGTTGTAAATTTTAAACTATTTGGTAGATGGTTGTATATTTTTATTAACATTGCATGCGGAGCAGATGAATACATCTTTAATGTCGTATTAGGTAATTTAAGTTTATTTTGGTATCGATTATTGCGTCTAACTTTTTTCACAGGTGAGTATAATTCATAATGTTTTTTTAATAAACTTACAGGCTTCAAATATATAAATGCAAGTGAGGGTCAAAATATTTAATCGAATAAAATATGGTTTACAAGACTCCATTTGATCTATATTTGTTATGATCCTCAGACACCGCTTCTGAAGTACGAAAATTTCCTGAATACCAGAACAATTTCCCCATAGTATAATTCCGTAAGATAGTCTGGAGTGTGCGTAAGCATAATATGCTGCCAGTGCAGTTTTCTGACAAGTAACTTTTTTTGATTGTCGAAGGGCATAGATAAAGGTCGATAATTTATTTGACAACATTTGTATATGGTGTTTCCAGGTAATATGTGTATCAATTTCTATTCCCAATAAAGTAGTATTTTGGACAGTTTCTATTTTAGTTGATTTATATGTATAGTTTAAATGTAATGGTGCTTTTTGATACGGCTTAAACTGAAGTAGTTTAGTTTTTTTAAGGTTTAACTGAAGGTTGTTTTTATTTAACCAGTCTGTAGTATCATCTAATATAGCGTTAAGGTCTTTTTTTAGAGATTCAGTATCTTTACAAGTTAGTATTATGGATATGTCATCCGCGAAAAAATACGCTGAAATGACCTATATATGGCGGCAGATCGTTTATGTAGACCAGGAAGAGAATGCATCCCAACACGCTTCCCTGTGGGATAGAACCCGTCAGGAACGCTCGTTCGGATCTTATAAGTTCTATTATACCAGTAGTAAAGTTTGTGCTTTCTATTTCTATGTATTGAGAGCGATTTTCAAGATATGAATGTAACCAATCGTGCGCTTTTCCTCGTATTCCTAGTCTATAGAGTTTTTGCAATAGGATTTTATAATTAACTCTGTCATAGGCTTTGCTCATGTCAAGCAATAGACCAATAGCATACTCTTTGTTATTTATCGCTTTTAATATTTTTTGTATGAATTTGTAAATGGCCAAAGTAGTAGATCGGTTTTTTCGAAAGCCGTATTGACTATCGTGTAGAATTTTAAACTTTTCAAAGAAGCTATAAAGCCGGTTTGTCATTGCTGTCTCTATAATTTTTGCAAATGTAGGTAGTAAAGCTATAGGACGATAGTTAGACGAATCAGTCCTGTCTCCTTTTTTATGAATAGGTCTAACTAAGGATATTTTCAAGGCATCTGGAAAAATGCCTTCCCGGAATGATTGGTTGATTAGTTTCGTTATTGGTATGATCAACTCACTTGCACAATTTTTAACTAAGCGGGGGGGGGGGGGGGGGGGGATTTCATCGATACCAAAAGAGATTTTAGGTTTGTGATTTTTTAAGATTTTAAATGTTATAATTTTTATTATTTTTAAAGCATGTAACTGCTTGATGTTTAAATCTAAAGAAAATATAACTAGAAAAATTCCACGCGGACCAGGCAGCAGACGGGACTCGAACCCGCACCCTTCGCAATCCAAATCCCTTCAATTGTGGGTTTACCTATAATGCGAAGAGATGGCGCTGCCTTGCAGCTTAAGAATAGCTAGAAGGAATTTCGACGCGGTCCGTGAGGGCCGCGGTAGCATAATTGGTCAGTGCATTCGCCCGGATTGCGAAGGGTGCGGGTTCGAGTCCCGTCTGCTGCCTGGTCCGCGTGGAATTTTTTCTAGTTATATTTTCTTTAGATTTTAAATGTTTCTTTATGTTCCACATCATGTAAGTATAGAGTATGTATAGTATTACTAGGAACTCTAGGACTTTCAGGCGTACAAGAATCTACTTTGTTGTTACTGACTGCTGTAAAATATGTATTGAATATACTATTACTTTTGGATCATAAACAAAACATTTATTTTGTTTTAGAATTATATTTTGTTTGATTTTTCGGGTTGCTTGATTTGTTTCTTTTTTAATTATTTGCCACATAGCTCGACTTTTGTTATTGGAATTTTCGTATTTGTTTATATTATATAATTTTTTAGACATTTGAAAAGCTTTTTTAAGGGTTTTAGTATATGTTTTATAGTAATTATTTAAAATTTCACTTTTTGCGTGAGTTTTAAGTATTTTTTAATAATCTTTTATGTTTGCTTGATATTTTTAACCCTGAAGTTATATATATATATATTTTTTTGTTTGTTATTTAATTTAATTTCTTTTTTCGGAATACACATATTTAATATTTTTTGAATAATTTTATTGAAGGCATTGTAATTTTCGTTTATATTGTTTTCTATTTTTAGTATATCTATCCAGTTGACTTTTTGTAGTTCAATTTTAAATTTATTCATGTTGGTGTTGCTAAATATCCGTTTAACTGTCTTAAATTGTTTTGAGGTTTTCGTTCCCAAAGATGTGCAAAAAAGAACTCCTTTATGATCAGAAAAACCAAACTCTTGTACTTTTAACATGTTATTTTGATTTGAAAAATTTATAAATACTAAGTCTATACATGAGGATTCTCTAGTAGGTTCTGTAACTATTTGTTGAAAGTTATATGTTAACATGAGGTTTTTAAGAATATTTTTTGTAGAATTAGCTGTTAGAAAATTTACATTAAAGTCACCACCTATTATTACTGATTTATTTTTATCTTTTACCGATAACAACTTTAAGACATCATCCAGTCTGTTCATGAATATTTCTTTATTACGCTTAGTATTAGGCAAATATAAGTTAATTATTATTAAGCTAGCTCCAGTAATTTCTATTGCACTTATCTCTAATACATTTTCTACAGATAATTGTTCTATATCTTCTCTTCGTATTGTTTCTATATCTTCTTTGACTAGTATACATACTCCTCCTCCTTCAGTTTCTCGTCGTGTTCGGCGACAAAAATAGGATCTGATATAGTAGCCATCTATATTGAAAATATCCAGTCTTTCTTTATTTAGCCAAGTTTCAGTGATGCAGATAGTTTGTATATGTTTATTTTCATTAAGAAATTCTTCAAGTAAATGCTTTTTATTATTTATACTTTGCATATTTTGATAAACAATACATAATTTACTTTCGAAAGGAGTGGTTTTTACTGGTGATACACTGCTGTTCACTTGTGTTGGGATGACTTATAATGGCATCTTTGTGGAGTATTTTTTCCGGTTTTCGACTGTTCCGATCCATGTTACCATTGGACTCTCTACCATTGATGATGAGTTTGTTGTTCCTGATGATCGCGTGCTGACCGCTTTTCCTGGCAAGTTGGAGTGCTTCTCTTAGCTTTTTTCTTTCTTTTAGGACCTCTGCACTTAGGTATTCACTAACACCCAATCCAACTTCTCTGAATAATGAACAATTTTCGAGGAGTATGAACTTTCTAATTCTTTTACCTGACAGTTCAATTTTTAGTGGAGTACGAAATCCTTTTTTTCCAATAAATGTAATTTCTTCTATATGTTGATATATGTTTATATTTAAAATGTCATGAAATATATATGAGATACGTTGGATAAGATCGTCTTCTGTCTCATTATAATGTAAAGTTAATCCGTGCAACACTATATACTTTCCGTATTCATCTGAATTTCCTGTATGAGGCGAAAAACTTAACTTCATTTCACAAAATTCTTGATTTATTTTATTGTTTTCTTCTTGCAGTTTGTAACATTCATATTTTAATGTATCAATTTTTTGTTCAAGACTCTGTATGTTTTCTTCAATAACTGTATGTTTGGTTTCGATATTTTTTATGTTGCCTCTCAGTTCTGTTTTGAAATCGTTTAATGTATTTTCTACCTCTTTTTGAATTATTTGTTGTATGGCAAGCAGGATGGACTCATTGTTTTTTAAAAGGTTTTTTTGTATGAGAGAATTTATATGATCTAGGATAGATTGCTCTCCATCTTTCTGTTGATGTTTGAAAGTAGACACATTATTTCCAAGATCCGGAATCTCAGAAGAATCATCCAATAAAATAGTATTTCCTTGTGGTGAAGATATTGAGTCGTCACAGACTGGTGATATTGCTTGACGCCTGTTTTGCTTATTTTTAACGTTTCGAGCAAATTTGCTGCTAAAACCCATGTCTTCATCGATGTTGCGGATGGGAGTATTGATATTATTTAATTTCGGAGTTTTAGAGCAACACAGAGGACATTTCCATTTCTTTTTGTGTTCTATAGACATTGTGTTTATAAATCTTTTTTCGGATACGTTGGCACAATCAATATCATATGGTTGATTACAAAGACAGCATATCAAAAAGTATCGATTTGGTATTTGTTGTTTACAATCAGCACAGATCGTTTTTGTACTTGCCATTTTTTTTGTTTTTGAGGGTAGATAATCGGTAAACAAAAGCTTTGAAAAATAAATCGCATAGAACTTTTCAGTCACTGCACTTTTCACACCACTGATTTTACTGTTAGTAAGGATATTTTATGACCTTCAAAATGATATATGAATTACTTTATTTGTGAAATTTTCAACTACCAAAACGATTTAAAACTCAGGAGCAAACACTAGTTGTAATGATATTCTTTATAATGTGTAAACTGTATATGTTATTGTGTAAAAAAAGACACTCTCGTTGTTTGTACGCTTAGATATTTTTAACTACCAAACAGATTTTAATGCAGTGTCAGCAATAGATAAACCCGGAAAGTTTTGCGACTATGATGAATGTTTTGACGCGCTCACACGTGAAACTTCATATTCGAAATTCGAAATGAGTTCTAAATTTAAAATAAAAAAAACATTTATTTATATAAATATACAGTGGTGGTCATTCATTCATTCATTCATAAGATATGTTTGTATTTCTTTATAGAAAGTACTGTTACTGGCTGCTTGGACGTTTAAAAAAAACATCCATAGCTGGGTCTTTTCTTGAAATTGGAGAATAACATTTCTTTTTTGTTTTTTTTTCTTTTATTTTGGCGGCAATTCAAATTTTAATCTGAATTTTATTTTGTTCAAAATTTACAAAAATAAAAGTTGTGAGGCGTCAACTAGGCAAATAATTGTAAATTTAGATATAGATCATAAGTGGGCGTACAGAAGAATAACTGAGCATTGAAATTGTTCTGTTCAGAAAGTTTTTAATGCAATTGATCATTATAAAACACATGGAACTGTTGAAATTGTTCTTAGAAAGGCTCGGTCAAGACAAAACCTCTCCCAGAGACGATACGCTAATCGTTCATGTTGCTAAAAAAGACCCTCGCAAAAGCTTGAACCCGATTTAAAATGAAGTTTTTTCGCCTGATGACCCGAGAAACACCTCGTCAAAACTGATACCCCGAAGATTAGTGGAAACTAAATTTTTTGGAAGAATCTCTCGATATTGCGCCGCTTCTTACCAAGCAACACTAAGAGAAGCGATTATTATTCGCTAAAAAATATGTTGATTGGACGGTACGAGAATGAATAAAAGTGTAATTTTCAGATAAAACTATGATAAATTCCGATGGAAAGTGCTATGTTAGACGTCCTGTAAACAATGCTTTTAATTATAAAAACACAAGGATTATAGTCAAGCATAGTTGCGGTAACATTAAAGTTTGGTAGTATTATTCCGGAGTTGGACCCGTTCGGAATATTGAAGGTACATTACAAGGGATCAATGGTAATACAAAAATATTTTAGAGTACACAATAATTCCCTACTCGGACGATCATTTGCCTGTAACCCGGATCTTTTAGCATGACAATGACCCTAAACATACAGCCGATAGCGTCAAATGTTTCCTGAACGAACAGCATATATCCGTTTTAGACTGGCCAGCAAAAAGTTCGGATTGAATCCCGATAGAAAATCTAATCAATTTCATAGAGATTTATAGAAACTAGTAGTGTCGCCTGCAGTCTGCAGCTGCGGTCTGCGGTTCAGTTCTGACTTGTACTTTTAATTTTTAGTGTTCAATTGTAATTGTCGTAATAAACAGGCTTTTTTTCATTTCACAGACCGAGATTATTTAGAGAGGACAATCATAAGGTCAAAAGGATCAGTTGAACGTGCGAAAGAACATCTCGATAAGACCTGTACATCAAGAACACTCGTACCACACTTCTTCCTAAAATGCGACGTCAGAGACCCTATTATAGCAAATGCGTAATATAATTTTATTACTTTGCCATAATTTTTGGTTTATCTTTAGCGCGTCACATTACATTTTTTATCATTATTGAAAAAGTTAGACCTTGTCGTCAAGCATTGGTGGTTAAGTGGTAGAAAGCTCTCCTGTTACGCAGGCGGCCCGGGTTCGATTCCTAACCGAGGAATGGTTCTTGTTTTCTTTTTTTATAAGCCAGAAAAAAATAGGCGATTTAAACACTGACCCCCTTATTAATAAACGAAGATTAAGCGTAGACTAATCATAATCAAAATCATTTACTCAGTTTAGGCTGTTACAAGCACATATGAATATCTAGAAGCTACGCCATCGGTTCGTAAATCTACGGTGGGAGACCTTGTACTGAGAAGAACCGGCAAGAAACTCAGCAAGGGCTGTTTTTTTCTCCCTGTTTTATCATTTACAGAGTCGTCAAGTTGAAAAATGACTTCAGAGATGATTCATGAAGTCACCTTTCATTACATAATGTGAAATTATACATTAATTGTTCACCTGCATTTTGATTGTTACGCACTAGTTACGCCATCTTTATCACTCAAATGCAATTTGTCATTCAATAGACAGAGACAAAACATGGAGTAACTAATCCAAGCGTGATCTTCGTTTATTAATAAGAGGGTTAGAATATTGCTCTTGCATCGTGGTTTCACAAAACCTCACTCACATTTTTATTTAGTCAAACGTTTCATTCATTATCATTGTCATCATCAGCCGATAGACGCCCTCTGCTGGACACAGCCATCCAATTGATATCTCAGGAAATGGGCCAGCGCTTTATTGCGTCAAATCATTTAATATAAGGTTTACATCATCATCATCATTCAGCCATACCACACCCACTGCTACCCTTCTTATGCAAACGCAGTACTTGCAGAGTAGCGGTTTCCAGATAAACGCGATAAACATATTTCTTGATATCTAATCAAGAAATCTCTGTTAAATTACTTTTAAGGGGTAAACTAAGAATAGTTAAAAAAAACGAGCTTCCTATTGAGATTTTTTTTCTTTACTTAAATCAATCAATCAAATCATTTATTCGTTGTCATCGGTAACAATAAATTGTTAAAATTTATATAAACGTGCCTCTGTGACATGCTTATCATCATATAAATATCATTTTAAATACAATAAAAACACAATCGGCGAGGAGCTCGATGGCGCAAGTGGTAAACGCGTTCGGCTGCGATCGTTGAACTTAAGCAACTTTCGCAGTGGTCGGTCATTGGATGGGTGACCAAAAATTTACTATCTCGAGCCCCTCCGTGCTTCGGAAGGCACGTAAAGCCGTTGGTCCAGCCTGCATCTGCTGCAGTCGTTAGCACCCACCAATCCACGCTGAGCCCGCGTGGTGGGTCATGGCCCAATCTCCCTATTCCATCCATAGGGAAGGCCTGTTCCCTAGAAGTGGAGATATTAATAGGCTGATGATGATGATGATGAAAATCATAATCATATAAGAATCAATACATTAATGTTTTATACATATCTTTAATATAAAACATCTATAATTCAGTATGCGTTCAAAATTCATTGGCATGATAATAACATTTATCCACTAACACATTAGTCAGTATTCTTTTAAATTGTATTTATATTGTGATATTTAATAATGTCAGGTAAATTATTATATAATTTAGGAGCTATTTCTACAACACTTCATAGTATTTCATAAGAGTGCGGATTGGCGGCTGCTAACGACTGCAGATGCAAATTTCTCTACTTGTGATATCATTTTTGCAAAAAATTGATTGATTACTGCAAGTAATTTTAGCAGGGTAGGGCACTGTTAGATCCAGAGCTGTCCGCATCCAGCGGTTTCCCGTGACCCCTATATAAAGGTGCTGTCCTCGTACCTCGTATCATGTAGAGATACTGCTAAATCTCGAACGTCAGAGTTCTCATACGTCTGGCAACCCCACGCGGCGCGGCCTTGTCCGCGACAACACAGATCGTGGGACAGCGCCTTTAGATTGTTGGAAAGTCTTCATTCAGCATAAATGTATATCTACAGTATTTAAGATACTTTCCCTCCATGTTTTAAAATCGTGGGATATTCCTTTATATTGTAATAATTTTCCTATTGCTAAACTTCTTCCCTTTTCGGTTTTGTTACGAATCTCATAAAAATTATTAAAACATCGCATTGATTTTGCAGAGTAGAGGCGTTTATGCCAAAACTGACGGATGACTACTACCGCGTTTACATGGCATACAATTCGATACAAGAATACACTTCGGAACTTTTCACTGCCTTTTATAAACGATGGGCTTATGTGAGTACCTACCTTAAGTTCATACACGTCCTTCACTTCTTGAACAAGCCTTGACAGTAAAAAAATCATAGAAACTTTTTCCTACAATAAAGTTTTAAATAATAATAAATAAATTGTAAAGAGTTTTTAATTTAAAAGGAATAGGGAAACCTGTACTAATGTTATACCTACTAAAACATAAAGAATTTTATAAATGAAATATTGAACACGATATCTTATTAATATTCTGTGATGGAAGTGTTTCAACCTTATGTAGATAATTGAACTCTACAAATGGATTTTTTTTTAACAAAATTTGATTGTCCCATGATTAATATATCACATTAATCATTTAAATTGGTCCACGCGTTTGATCTCTAGTGTACCACAAGGAACATACATACATACATATATAGACTGTTAAACACTATATCCTGTCTGCGCGTCGCGCTACACGCTCTTGCATTGCGCAGTCAGGTAAAAAGGCAAAGGATGTTTTAATATTGGCAAGAAGCTGTTTCAGAATCTTTAAAAGCGGTTTTAAAGCATGGGTGTAGATAAAATAACTTTTTAATCATTATGTACACTTGTATTTTGTTTATTTAATCTACAAAGTCATGGTATTAGGCTGAAAGTGAAAGAAGAGGCGCCCTCATTTGTAGTTTAAACTTAATTTCTATTCCCGCACTTCCCATACAATTTTCTGCCGATCGTGTTTGTTTTCGATGTTCAACTAAAAGTTTTGAAAATTTCTTCTTTGTTACCTAGTTATTGTTTTTATTTCAATTGTTCCTATGAGTGAAGATAAAGCAGTGTATACCCTAAATTATATGAAACTGCAACTGCCACTTAAGGTATTAAAACACTCGAGTCAACCTATTATTGGATTCGGCTTCGCCTCACGCTCGTGTTTTAATACCCCTTCTTATATGACAGTCGTTTAAACTACTAATAGATATTTTTTTTATTTATATAGAGAATGGAATACATCTGTGCCCATGATTACGCATGCGGCCTAATTATGGTGTTAGATTTTCGAAACACAAACCTTTTGGAGTTTGTTAAACATATGCATATTGGTGATTTCGCGCACGCTTTTAATCTAGTACTGGTGAGTTATTTTTCAATATTACTCTATTAATGTTTTTTTTTTATATTATTATAATATAAATATAAAGCACCTAGGTGCTACATAGTTAGGTAGAAGTGTTTTCTGCAAAAAAAACGTGTATAATTTTCAAAAAATGATAATTTAGAACAACAGTTTCTTAATGATTAATCTTGACGACGACCATAGAAGAACAATCCTGCGCAGTAGCAATTTTGAATACTAAAATGTCACTGCTTTACTATAGAAGAACTTTGCCGCTACCTTTACTTACCGATAAACTGTTAGAAGTTCATCTTATAATGATATCTAATAATGATGAAAAAAAAAATTAAAACTAACTGCGGGCTAATGTCTAAGTATGTGGCGACATACACGTGTTTTGGTATGTGGCCGCCCATTGGAAAAGAGAGGGAAACCGTGGCGAAGGCGGGTCTGAATGCGGACGTAGTGATGGCTTGCGGAATTTTCGAATACATGGCCTGGTTGTTATTTCGATTTCACAACCCATCGCTGAGGACGAAACACCGTGGGGTTTTAGTCGGTAGGCCCGTGCCTACTGCCTGGCGGAAATTTTGTTATCGTCTATCGGTGGGCAGGGTCCGACATAACGCGCTCACCTTGTTAAGTGAGCACTACGCATTATAAATTTCAAATTTAAAAAAAAAAGTTTGGGTTAGTTAGGTTTCTAGTTTTTGCAATAAGTTTATTAAAAATGTATAAAATAGTTTCTTAACAAATTTTACTTTATATAATAAGTAACATTTATAGAACATTCTTGCTAAAAATTAAAACTTTGTTCCAGGGTGGTTATGGTTTCAGATTAAAAGGTTTGTACTTAATGACATCTTCAAAGTTTGTTGATTCGTTTGTGTCTATATTGAAACAAGTACTGAGTGCAAAAATCGGCCAACGTATTCGTGTCATGCATCACGTGGAAGATTTGTACGAATATATCGACAAGAAGCTTTTACCAAAAGAGTATGGTGGTGAGGAATTATCCTTAAAGGAACAGCATGGTAAGTAAATTCCTGCGATTACTGTTTAGATTGCACTAATTAAAAAATATATAATAGGAAACTATTAGTCCAAATAATGGTCGTAGCAGGTATATCAATTCTGAAAGGTCAAATTCTCTAAAAACTCTATAAAAATAAAAAAAATATCTATTAGTACTTTAAACGACTGTCATATAAGAAGGGGTATTAAAACACGAGCGTGAGGCGAAGCCGAATCCGATAATAGGTTGACTCGAGTGTTTTAATACCTTAAAGTTGCCGTATAAAATCGAGCCGTTCAGTATTCTTAGTATGAAACTTCCCTTCCCTGTGTTGCAAAGCTAAAAGCCCTTATTTCAAATAATTCAATGGCGTAAATGATAATATTTTATTTACAGAAAAATGGTTGAATGTATTAGGCTCAGAGGATTATGACAAATATTTGACAAACATCTATGAGGCCAAAACCATTGAGAAGCTCAGACTCAAAGATGGCTCAGCAGATGATCAGTTGGGAATTGCTGGAACATTTAGAACATTGAAAGTGGACTGAATATTTTTCTTTCGTGTTTATTGCGTGAACCTTATTGTAATTATTTTAGTTAATGCATGTCGTTGCCGTTGCAACATTATGCTAAGGTGGGGCGTTATAGTCGATATACTTCTGTCTCGTGTTTATGTAGAAACCTTATTGCAACTTTGTTAATTAATGTATGACGTTAGTAAATGTTTTGCTTTCTTTCTTTTTCTCGATGGTACTTTGTTTCAAACTTCTTGATTGTAATTTAAAAAAGTCATGTTTTAAACTTGTGTAACTTATTGTATCTCTATTGACATCAAACAGTTAATGAAGCTGAATTAAGCTTATACTATGTAACTGGCTCTAAAAATATAAATAGCAGAGAAATTTTATTTGCAACTCCACCAGTTAATAGTACTAGTGCAATACTTAGATTATTTTTAAAATTATGAATTATTATTAGTTGTAGCTTAAGAGGTTAAAAAATAGATTTTTTTTAATGACATATATCATGGAGATGGGGCAAATAATTACAATTGTTATTAACTAAGTATAAGAAATACACTAAAAGTTTGGTCTAAAAAGTGTTTTTATTTATCTCTTGTGTAAGCATATTGTATCATTTTAAAGTATGGGGTTTAATGTGATATGGATATCTTAATAAAGATACTTTAAAATTATCTTAATAGATTTAATATTTCTCAAACATATTAGAAAATGCTTATTAACTTATGCTTCTATGGAAACACTATAAAATAATGTTCCAAGGCATACTTCATAGCAATCGGAACAAAATTTTTGTTACAAATTTATACTTCAGAGTATATAAAAAGAGTAAAGCTTGAGTTAGCACTGTATAATGTAAAAATTCCCACGACATAAAAAGCACTTATACGAGATAAAATTAAACGAAGTGAAGAAAATGAAATCTATTTGAGTTCTGGAGATGTAAGTCGCGCGGCTTGATTAATTTCGTTGAAATAATAATGCCCATTTAAAAGGATAATATTAGCTACTGTTAAAAGAAATGGATTTCAGTGAATTTCAAGTGTCACATAACATGCCTTGTAAGGCCTTGTTTTTTACAATAATGAAATTAATTCAATAACAGAAATCGTTTATCAAAACAAACTACATCAACACATTATTCGTTTATTTTATGAATAAAATGACCATGCAAATAAAGATACTTTCTTGATAAAATTTCTTTCGAAAAATAATTATTTGAAAAATACCTCCACAATGAACCTTTATTGGAACTTGGATACTTTATCATATTTTTAAGCATTTAACTGCAGAGGTTTCAAAGATTCTTTTTTACTAGAAATAATTCCACGCGGTCCAGGCAGCAGACGAAACTCAAACTAGCACCCTCTGCTATCTTGGTGGATGCAGTGACCAATTGTGCTTCCGCGAAATTCATTGCCGTGTCGAATTTCTTCTAGTATTTCTTAAGCTGCTGGGCAGCGCCATATCATCTCATTGTAAGTTACCCACAATGTCAAACGAATATCGTCACAACTATTAAACATTTGCAAGAAGAAATAACAAATTGTAGTGCATTATAGTTATTTAAATTTAAGCATTTAAGAGCTGACGTTAAATTTAGAACTCAACAAAAAAATCTATGTCTACATAAAAGTAGTAAAATTCTTTGTGCAAAAATATAGTAGTACTTTATTGCATAAAAAATACAACAAAAAGTTACGTGCCTAACCATTGTGCCGATGTCGTTTAATGTAGCGAATGACCTCTTTTGTAAAGTTTTTAATAATTTTTTTTTCTAACCAGCGCGTTCCATTTTTGTACTACAAGGCAACATTATTTGATTCCCACACTTAACACGAAATTTATGTGCGACTATTACTATTTGCTATGACACCTCTTTAGTGTTTAAAGCTAGAAGAGGAAATCGTTGTTAAATTGTGTTTTCTCTGAAGTCCTACATTGGCTTACGGTAACAATACATTTATGAAAATATAATATATGTAAGGAAAAACTGTGACGCATTTGCAAAAAAAAAAAGTCAAACTCATAACTTTAACACGAGAATTAAGAACAAACTTGCCGTTCCATGTTTCAGACTCCAAAATTCAAGAGGTTCATTTCTGGGTTCTAGTATTGCACTGTTTTATAAAGTTCCCCAAGTTCTGTTCAAGTTCTGATTGAGCTTCCACTGACCAAATTAAAATCTCAGATCAAGAATACTCTATGACGATTATCTAAATGATTGCAGTGCAAGGACATAGTGTTTCTTGTAATATGTTATTTAATGGGTATTAGTCATTTTACATAACAGTAATGTGGTATCTAATGCCGTCTACCTATTAACTAAATATGTAAAGTTAACTATAAAACTTATTGTATAATATATATATAAACTATCTTTATTCTAAATAATTTAACGGAAGGTGACTTTGGAAGTATCTTCTAAATATTTTTTCAACTTACAGACTCTGTATGCATAATTAATAATACAGAGAGAAAAAAACAGCCCTTCTGTGTTCGTGTTATTTGAATGAAATTTATTCTAAAATATATGCAGACAGATATTATCATATCAGTTCCAACAAGTGTATTTGAACTACTACCAATTCCAACTGAGCCGCAGATGTGTGATAAATAGCAAATGGGAGTGTCGTGGCACACTCGGTTGGAACAAAGTTAATAATAAACCTAAGTACACAACTACACAGTACGCTACGAAACAACTGACGGTCACAAAAATCAAACACTTTTTTCAGCTAGCCCCTAACCGCGAAGTCCGTATCGTCCGAAAGGAACTTAGTTCCAAAATCCGTTAAAACGGTTCCGATTCTTTTTGAGTAGTACTTACTATTGAGGAGCTGGCGAACAAAACGGTATAATTACCCATATGGTCTAACTACTTTTTTTACAGTCCGGAGGTTCCGGGCCCGTTGAATTTGAATCTCAAATAATTTTCAATCAAAACCATCTAAAACAGTGTCAAAATTTCTAAAATTTATGAATTAAAACCCATGCCAAAATCTCACTGTAAGTATGTCGTTCAGTTTTATACAGCTCCTGTAAAATTTTATTTTATGTAATTATACCGTTTTGTTCGCCAGCTCCTCATATACATTTGACTCACATCATATTGTATGGACATGTAAATAACGAAAATAAATTTATAGGAAAATAATATAAATAAAAACATTCTAACCAAAATTAAAACATTTTTTCTGCGCTTGAATCTTAAGTAAGGTAATAAAGAAAGTAAACAACATTTGAAGTCGGTGCCACAATCAATTTATTTTTGTTTAGACAATTTGTGAATAATGTACTCCACTCCAAACACTGAATTGACACTTTTCTGAAAGCTGAAAAAATTGTGATCATTTAAAAAAACACGCTTGCGCAAAACTAACACAATCTCAGAAATAAAAGGGCTTTAGTAACAATAATTTTTATTTTTTCTATTTTTTCCGAACTTCGCTGTAAATTATTGGAAAATAACTAAATAAAATTTGGCGTACAAATTAGTATTAAGAATAACCAGTTTCATGAGCTTTCCAAAATGGAAAAAAATACTAACTTTCTCAGCTCTTTTTATTAAAATCAGCAAAAGGGTGCTATAGGGCAAAGTTTTGATTTGTAAATTGAAATACTGTCATAATGGTGTCGCGTTTGGCATAATTCATGATGATGATTATTATTATTATCACAATTTTTTTATCTTTCAGAAATTCAATGTTTAGAGTGGAGTAGTTTATTCACAAATAATGGTTTTTGGCAGCAAGTCAGAGAAATCTAAAAAAACAAACAACCGTCACAACTCGGTAACGGTTTTGCCTCTAGTTCACCGGACTTAATTTGTTGCTAATGATTTTTAGTATAATCCCTTTCAAGGAATAGGTCAACTTTTCCAGACAGTCTGTATATAAAGAAACAATATTAAATTTGTTCACGATTCATGAAAATATCGCTCAGCATAAAAAAATAATACATAATTAATTATATTATGACGGATACGGTGCCTTCACAGGGTTCATATTTTGGTACAGGAAATACCTAATAAAAAAATGTAAAAAAATCACATGAATGCAATAAATACTTTTGGTTTGTTTTGGATATAGTAGTACCTCCTCATTTTTTTAAAAGTCAAAAATTGAAAATACTCCAGTAATTAACCCTGTTCTTCTGCTTTAAAAATATTTGGTGTTTATGTAAATTATTTATTATATTTTTTTTTAATAAATCAATATTTTTTATAAATTAATATGGCTAACGCATAAAAGACTTTAGAAGACACTAGCTGGCTACTAAAGAACAATAGGTAGTTCTAATATCATTGCAACATTTTTTTTATTCAATCAATGCAGTTTCGTAATGTTTATTGTTTAAAGCTACAATCTAGGTGTCACAGTCACCATTAGCTTATTCTCTTCAATCCTGTCAAGGATTAATCCTTTATCGGATTAATTGGATTTGTAATTAGATACTCAATTTAAAGGCTAACCGCATATAAACATACTTGCCAGTTTGAAACAGACTATCGCTTATATCAGGTGTTAAGATCAGTTAAATTCAGAATTTTATATTGCTGCGACCTTATTTGTTGTGGAAGAAGAATGGAAGTCTTAAAGGAAAACCCTTTGCTGGATTTCCACCCTGATACTCTGGAGGCGGTCAGAAAATTATATAACTTGGACAAGCCAGGAGTCATGCGAGAGGCTATCGACATTTTAGATTCTTGGATTAAACAACAGAACCATTTCACTAAAAAGGATTTTAGTAAGTACCTACTTACCTATATTATTAATGTTTACGCAAATAGTGAAAGCTTTAATATCATAAATTACAACTGGTTGCCCGTGACTTTGTCTGCGTGGAAAATTTTGTTTTCTCATACAAACTTCTATTCTCTTTTTCACCTCCTTTTTTACATAGTTATTTCTAGGATAAAAACTATCGTTTGTCCTTTCCCGGGACGCAAACTATATCAGAACCAATTTTCATCTAAATCGGTTCAAGTAACCGACACACACACTTTCGTATTTATAATATTAGTATGGATAGACATCAAGTGTTTTTGTGTTCACTTTTAATTATCTACGTGTTTGCATTATTAATTTGCTTATATCTCTCAATTAGCTAAAACATAAATTTTAATTATTCAAACCGTATTATATATATATATATATATTATATTACTTCTTGAGACAAAATATCAATCGCTTTAACAAATGACGGTTTAGCTTTAAGTAAAGCAGTTTTTTGTTCTCTTCACTCAAATTACACATTTAGTAAAATAAAATTAGTTTTTTTTTAAACAAAACTGTAAAACAATTCCATATAAAAAAACGATAGCACTTCGCTATTAAAAGTATGACTTTTGAAGTCAACTCTACTATATTTGGAGTTCGTGTCAAGGCGATAATCTTAAAATTTAAGAAGTTTATGTAGGAGCTCGATGGTGCAGGTGGATAGAGCGTTTGCCATGGGATCGTGAAAGTTAAGCAACTTTTGCAATAGTCGGTAATGGGATTGGTAACCAAAAACTTACTATCTCGAGCTCTTCCATGCTTCGGAAGACACATTAAGGCGTTGGTCCAGGCTGCATCATCAGTCGTTAGCACCCACCAATCTGCTCTGGGTTCGCGTGGTGGGTCATGGCCCAATTCATGAAATTGAAAGGTGAAAGTGAAATTTAAATAAACGATCCGTCGTAATAAGAACAGTTATAAACAGTAAACGTACTATACTCCTATAGGAAAAGATTTATATCGTTATATTTTTATAATATATCGTTTACAATATCCTTAAACGACGCAAGTTTTAAATAATATACCTTATATATAGCAATTTAAAGTTTAATAAATAAAAATTAAATATAATTGTATTATTACTTATAATACTTACTGTATAGCTAAAATTAACATTATTTACAAGAATACATAGGTACAAACATGGTCAAATATCACCCCGTATCGTTTCTGGCGCAAAGGTACCCATTATGCTTGCAGCGTTGCCACGCTGGATGGCAATGGACATACGTTATATTAAGTATATGTTTACTATATTATATGTTTAAAATACGTAGATCCTATTAACCTATGTCAATAAAAAATGTTAGAGTTAACGTTAAGTCATGGAGAAACATTTTGAAAAAAATAATTGAAGAAAGCATTTTTTTGCGGAAATTAACCATTTAGGTTGTCTGAATTAGCTAGTAAAATTTCTCAGGTAACTCAAAATTCGGTGTATAGACATGCTTGCTTGCTATATCGTACTGTTGTTGCCTTGGCTAAGCCTATCCCAAGTCTGTGGAGACCCGGACTGAAAGATTCACTATATTCTTCTGCACGGTGGAAGTTATTACATCATATGAGTTAATTACAGTTGCTTGTTTACAATTACAATTACTTGTGAAATTTGAGTGTAGAGAACATTAAATAAATCATAGGAAAGGCGAACAAAAACACAAAATAATACCAGCGTAACCTATGTATTAACAAGAGTAGTATCTGATAGTCACATGGTAGGTACACCTGGACGATATAGCATTTGGTGCAAATTTTTGTAACGCAATGTTTTTAAAAACAATTCCTAAAAAGCACGATTGGAATTAGATATTAAAAGTATGAATTTTAACCTAAAAATTTAAGAAGTTTATTTAGTAGCTCGATGGGGTTGTCGTTGCTTTCTTTTTGCCCATCCCAAGTATCTGGAGACCCTGAATTGAAGTTTCACTATATTCTTTTGCAACGGTGGAAGTTACTTCGTCAGTGGAGCGCTCCAATTATCCAAAAATATCTATCTGCTTCTTCTACATATGTTTATAAAAATCAATTGTGGTTCGTTTGTTTCGCTAAAACTCAAAAATGCTTATGGCCATACTGCTGGGGCACAGGCCTTCCCTATGGTTGGAATAGAGAGATTGGGCTATGACCCACCACAAGGGCCCAGTGCGGATTGGAGGGTGTTAATGACTGCAGATGCATCCGGGACCAATAGCTTAACGTACCTTCTGAAGTTCGAAGAAGCTCGAGATACTTTTGGTTTTTATCCACCCATCCAATGATTGACCGCTGCGAAAGTCGCTTAACTTCAATGATCGCAGCCGAACGCGCTAGGTACTTGCTCCATTGTTATTTGATTACCTAAAACTTATTAAAAAGAACCAATTTGTAAAATTACGTATTTTTTACAGATCGTGATTATTTAGAGAGATACATCATAAGATCTAAAGGTTCAGTTGAACGTGCAAAAGACCATCTCGATAAAATGTGCGCATCAAGAACACTTGTCCCGCATTTCTTCTCGGATTGTGACGTTAACTCTCCATATCTTGCCAACATGTAATACTTTAAGTTAATTTTATCAAAACAATTACTACCTGATAAAGCCAAATTATCTATCTTATTTCACAGTTCAAGGCGAACGTTCAACAAAGTTCTTAATTCAAATTAAGGCTTAGACCGAGGCTGAGACCGCACTGGTACGACGACTGCGATGCGATGCGACGGCGCAGTATAAACAGAAACATCTGCGGCCACAGACTTGTAATTGTATAAGTTTGATTTCATGAAATCGCCATCGCGTGGCGGTCACGATACCAGTGCGGCCATAGCCCAAGCATCTTTGTCAATCGTGAAATGTCAAAAAGAGATAGAACGAGGTTTAAATTTTATTAGCTTTAAAATTGTATTTAGAACTTCGACGCAAGTGGGCTTAAATGTTTCCTGCACAAAATCAACATCTCGCATTTCTTCATTAATTCCTATAATCACTTATTTCACTAATTTTGTTAGTAGCTTTAACTTTGCAAAGCCATAAATTTATTTTACTATTGTTACACCATTTCAAATGTACCTAAGTGCAATGTGTTTTCTCGTCCCACATTTTTAAATCAGAAGTCATTCCAATGTGGTTCAGCGAAGCGAGATGATTGGTTCATTATATCGTGCTTGTGTTGCTGCTGCTTTATTTATTTTTATCCAAATAATCCCTGATATACACACATCAAACGTCTGGGAATCAAACAATATTATTCTTGCAATAAAAAAATATGCAATCAATTTACCGAATTTGGCTTTCAGGTTGACTTTTTACTTTAATTTCCACGTATAAGTCAACAAATCACCCCTTAAAATTTGCTAACATAGAAAGAAATGCACTTTTATTATTTTTTGGGAAATTAACGTAAGTTAAAGCTAAAATTTAATTAAGAAGAACTAAAGAAGCCGGCATCGCTCGTACATGTAGCAAGAAGAACCAATTAGAATAAGTTTTAGAATGGCGATGTTAAATGGAGCCCCCTCCAAGAGATGTACCGATAATCTGGTTAAAGTCACAGAAGCCGCTAGATGAGAATAGTGAAGGACTGATCGGTGTGGACATCCTTGAGGGAGGTCTATACTAAGAAGTGGACCTCCTAGTGGAATAGTTGATTAATGATGATTTTGAATAATTCATAACTATAACTGTACAGTTATGAATTATTTAATATTATCAATAACATAATACCATACATTCACAAAGAAATAATTGCCTTGCGATATTTGAAAATGATAATAACAATTCTTTCCTTTGGTCATACAATACAATACAAAACACTTTATTGCATACCACAGAAAACATTACAATAAATACAGAGCCATTTAAATCAAGTGTTACAATGGGCGGCCTTATTGCTAAAAGCGATCTCTTCCAAACAACCTTTGGATGGAGAGGATTAGAAGGAAGTGGGAGAGACGGCGACGTAACTTTCAATGTAATTTATTAATATATACATATACATACAAAAACAAATACACATATATTTTATATTTATGAATATATACATATATATACAAATCTAGTCTAGCCATTTAAATGCTATTAAGTTCCTTGCACTACCTTTTTTCAGCTAAAAAAGTTGACTACTTATAAAGACTTGTATTACTTCGTATTTATTTATAATTTTAAAATGATTTATTAAAATTTATTGATTTTGCAGAGAAGACATATTTCTACCAAAATTAACGAAGGACTACTATCGAGTCTATTTTGTACAAAACTGTGAACGAGAGTTCACGCATGAACTTTTCAATGCACTTTACAAGCGAATTGTTTATGTAAGTAATTTGTTTATTAAATATAGACTAGTAATGCATTGCAAATATTATTTATTTTGTCTAAAATATGTGTTTTTTAACTTCCCAAAAAAACTATATATTATCATTTCCTTTTACGCCCGCGGCGCTCTGAATTTCTGCTGCTTCGTCAAAACTGTATTTCTGCCATAACAATACCGATATAATTAAAATCTCTCTTTTTTTATTGAAATTTCAGTCTATTTTAAAACCGTTCATGCCATAGTACTAATTCTGCTTAGTTTGGGATTTCCTTAAAAAAAATATGAGCTATAAATGCAATATCGAAGTGTTATATTTTTCTGCTTGTTTCCAGAAAATGGAATATATTTGCATGCATGATTATGCTTGTGGTATAATTATTGTTGCTGATTTACGTAAAGCAAATCTGTTCGAGCTAGTGAAACATATGAACATAACTGATTTGGCGCACTGGTTGAATCTCCTATTGGTAAGATCGTAAGCATTTATTTTAAACCTTAGCACAATAAACTTTCTTAAACTTCCACTTTACCTTACTGATAAATAGCGTTTCGTAATCCTCCCTCAAAAGCTTTTGCTCCTCATCAATCACAGTAGCTAGATTAACCAAATATTTATAAAACATGTATGTTTTCACATTCATAATAGTGATATTGTTACCTGCATTATTTTCATAGTTTAGGTCAAGCAAGTAAACCTTGGTGTTTGATATGTTAGGTAAATAAACTGTTTATTAACAAATCGTGAATTTCATTTTATCTAATTATTAGGAATTTTATACACCCCCTTAACAGTGTGCTCGGTAAAGCACCAAAAATGTAGCAAACTGGAAATGGTCGCTTCGTCACAGCAATTTTAATCATATCTGAAAACTGTTAACAAAATGTATTAATTTCTAGTAATTGTCAATCTGGACCCTTAGTTTACCAACTTATGCCCGCTTCCACAATCAAACCCCAAAATCACCAACTGAGGGACATTTTAGGTCATTCTAGTCCACCTTACGAAGATAGCAGTAAAATAACACGACCACTTCTTGGGTTGATAATAAATAATATTATAATATAAGTATTATATTTTTCCAAAAAGATACATTTTGTTTATTTCAGGGTGGCTTTGGGTTTAGGCTAAAAGGGTTTTATTTCATAACAACATCAAAATTCGTGGATTCATTACTGACAATTATGAAAAGCATTGCAAGTAAGAAAATCGGCGACCGTATTCAAGTGCTGAAGAATATAGAAGAATTGCACGATCATGTGGACAAAGATATATTACCAGAGGAATATGGTGGTACTGAAGTATCCAGAAAGGCACTGCACGGTAAGAAATATAATCATTTATTTTCCAGGTTGTAAAGTAAAATTCGGGCGGACGTATTAACCAATTTTGGTACCGAGACCTTGCGGAAGAAGCGGGTTCGAATCCTGTCTCAAACCTGGGCCGCGTGGATCTTTTTCTAGTAAATATTTTCTACATATTTTATTGTTGTAATTTTTTGTTACAGAAAAATGGCAAAATATAATAGGCTCGGAGGAGTATAAACTTGACATGGATAAAATAAATGAAGCCAAAACAAATGAGGAACTCAGATTAAAAGACAGTCAGAATTATCAGATGGGTCTTCCTGGCACATTCAGATCTTTAAAAGTGGATTAAATTTTATGATTAAGGATGTTATTGTTATTGGTATGATTATGACTATTAAAAATGGTGTCGGTTTCAATATGTTTACGTGACTCTATCAGTGTTACAAACTTTGAGACCTCGAATAAATCTTGAAACATATTGAAGTTTTTTTTTTCTTTTTGGTGAAGTTAATGGTTACTAAGTGTCATTAAAATGATGAGATTTTATGAAATAACAAGTGTTTTAAAAAAACTTTGACCCCTAAATTGGAGTCAAATAACTCCTATGCCATTGCTATGACATATGGTGGCAATAAAAGTTTAGGTTTTTAAAAGTTCCAGTTGCGCTCAAAACTGATCGTTGAATTTGTCAGATGTTCTATAATTTTCATCGATTTTTGCTTCTTTCAACTTCCTTATAAATATCAAATGTTCTTCCGAATTTATTATGGACTGCCATTTCTCTTTGAATAATTCGAAAAGTTTTGCTGTAATTAAATTTTCGTTTGATAAGTAATTATACGACAAAGTTCATCTCTTATATTTTATGGATCGTAGTGTTGGAACAATTTTGATTATTTAAGAAGATGAAATGATGTTTTTTGTATCATAGTTTATATTCCCTTAATATAGTATAAAAATATTTAACGTCTAAAAATTGTGTAATATAAGTGTCGCCGCACACGGGCCACCGACCACAACCACAAACGCCGCCACCTGCATATTTCTTGTAGTTTTCATACATTTTATATGGACTCGCCACACACGGTACGCCGGTGGCCGCCACACGCTACAAATCGTCGTTGCTCGTTTATTGTGGCCCGCACCGGTCACTTAATGCGCCGATACAAAACGCTTCCCCACCCCTCTCTCCCTTACCTTAGTCGGCCGCTGTCGCGCGCTTCAGCCACTTGAGTAGCCGCTTCTAGCTTCCCGTGGTAGCGTTTGTGGCTGTGGCGTGTGACCCGTATGCGGCGACACTAAATAAAAAAAAGTTAAAAATAGCCACTTTAAACGCTCGCTATATTGGAATTCTTAGTGTGACATCACAGTTTATAGCAACCTTGCAACAAAACAAACAAGTCCACAGTTAAAGTAGATCTCGTTGACTCTGACATATCCTACGAACATGGCGCTTGTTTGTTGATTTGTTGTTAAGTATTTTTACATCACAACCGCTCTGTTGCGTTGCAAATATTGGAATTTCCCACAAGTTTCCGAACTTAAAAGAATATTTTACATTATTAAAAAAAAATGAGTCCTATTTGAATTACATGCATTTTTCGCTATTACTAGTGGCTGTCCTGACTTTACTGGAGGACTGTCTTTACAAAAGTAAGCGTCCACTCCGTGCGTTTGTTTCAGAGAGCATTGCTGCGTGAGGCGGGTGTCCCGCCCAGCTCTGTGCTGGGCATATCCGAATTTCTGCTCAAATTGAAGCGCCCTTCTGTGGTAGTAGTACCTTACAGAAGATCAAAGTAAAATAACGCAACCTTTTGGTAGTGTTGTGTTTCTGTCGGTGAGTAAGGTTGCAGGTCTCCACAGGGTAGGGGACTGGGTCAGGGTAGTCAACGGTGCTAGTGATATTAATTTTGGTATAGCAAGCGTCTTTAATATGCTATCTAATCCGCTTACCATTAGACAGGCCATTTTTCCCTACTACTGGTGGCTGTCCTGACTTTACTGGAGGATATGTATCTACAAAAGTAAGCGTCCACTCCGCGCGTTTGTTTCAGAGACCATTGCTGCGTGAGGCGGGTCTCCCGCGCAGTGCTATGCTGGGCATATCCGATTTTCTGCTCAAATTGAGGCGCCCTTCTGTGGTAGTAGTACCTTACAGTAGATCACAGTAATTAACACAATCTTTTGGTAGTGTTGTGTTTCTGTCGGTGAGTAAGGTTGCAGGTCTCCACAGGGTACAGGGGACTGGGTCAGGGTAGTCAACGGTGTAAGTGATATTAATTTTGGTATCGCAAGCGTCTATAAAATGCTATCTAATCCGCTTACCATTAGACAGGCAATACGCTCCGCCGTCCTTTAACATAAAAAAAACTATAAGACGACCTTAGTAGCTGCTTACCATCACGCCCACGTAACGAGCAAATGACCCATCATTTGCTTATTTGCCACTCATTTCACATAAAAAAACTACCGGTTGGATTAATACATAATAAAGGTCAATATTGTCACACCTAAATACAACCCTTTGTTTTCCGGGGTCATTAATTTTATTCAGTCTTCTAATAATTTATCCAAAATACAAGAATAAGAAAAAATATATTAAAATTTGTCGAGTTGTTCCACTTTAACGTTACTGAAAAACTCAGGGGATAAAAGCCGTTGCTTACGTATGGCTGAGCTTTAGATCTAATTATGCTTCTTTCCAATGACTCGAGAGGTCCGGGTTCGAATCTCGGTGGGGGTAGATGTTTGTGTGATGAATACGAGCATTTGTACTCCAGTCATGGATGTTTAATATATATTTCTATATAAATACACTTATATACGTATCAGTGTATATATTATATCTGTTACCCAAGCCTTCCAATCCTGCCAATCTCATTAGACAAGCCTTACTGTGCTTACTTTGGGGTTAGGCGAACTGGTGTGTGTGTCGGAAATATTTATTATTTTTTATTTATTGAATACCCTCAGCTCCAAAGATGTAAGTATTTTAAAAGTCAAGCGAATCATGACTACTTTGGCGATATGACGGTCGAACTGGTATGGCTTAACATCAAGGAAGTAAGGTGCGGACATTAGCGAGAACTTATATAACAAAAATAAAACAATGAAACATCGACTCATTGTATTTTGCTTCTCACTGTTTTTACAAAACGATCCCGTTTCTGTTACCACGTTTCCAGAATATTGATAGCTTTTTCCAAAGTTCCTGCATCATCGAAGCCGTATGTATGTCTTTCTGTTTATCTTCAAAATATCCGGTGGAAAAGTTAGAAATTCTTCTTGTTCTAATGTCTCCATTGCTTGAAGTTTATAGACCAAAAATGTACCGATGTTAATATTAACCAGCACTGTATTATTGTAAGTATGATCGTATGTCTTTTTTGTCATTGTGTTATTTAGTTGACCTTTTTTGGAAACATTATTAGGTTATTTAATTTTTAAAATTATTTATGATATTAGTGCAACGATATTAAATACCCTATAATACACCACCTCCGCTCAAAATGTGTCCTAATCAAGAAGTGCTTGAACTCCACTCTAGCACTTCTTAGTTCACAGTCACGCGCGGACCATTGAAAAGTCAACAAGCCGCAGAGTTCCGTGAAATAATGCGAAATAAATACTTGTAGTACGTAAAGTGCCTTTTTTTTCTACAGGTATCTAATCAATGTTTGTTAATTTAACGCATTTGAAGCAAATTTTGTTCTAATACTGACTTTAAACTGATTTAATAGAAAATATTTGTGATATTCAAATGCATGGTTAGTTATATAGCCGTCTCTTTTCCTCGCAGTTCGTACCTGCTATTAGCAATATAGCGCATTCAAAATTGTGCGTAGGATCAAAGAAATAAAGTCTATATTCTTCCACATATAGCAATACATCGTAAAATTTTACGAGCTTTCATTTCGAACTGTCACAACTTTTTGACTCGTTTCAATTAAGACCTTATATAGTATGCATTAAAGGTGACATTCAATATTTAAATAATGCGTTATATTGTTTTTGACAACGTGATCATCTCACAGAGAACCGTGGATCATCCAATGTACCTTTAGGACAGGTTTCGGGTACGATTTTGTTCGTGTTGATGTATGTTGTAAGTTCGTGCGGTAAGTTGGTTATTACAAACGAGTAGACGAATGTAAGCCCGAGACCGAGACCATAGTTACGAGTTTGTAAATACCAATTCCGCACGAATATCATATAAAATTTTTCAACACATTTGTGAGGAAACAGTACCTACATCTAATTAAAGTAATGAAGCAAACTTTTTCTAATAAGAAAATGGCACTCATTTCCAAATGGCGCAACGTGCGGGTGGTGACAATTAGAAGGAGCAACATCTTTCGATTGGTTTTCTTTTTAGTTTCAATGTGTGAGACAGAGGTATAGATTAAAATCACTTCCAAGGAGGTTCCACCGAAATTTAAAAAAAACCGTGAACGATACGCGCGGCGCCGTAAAATGTTTTACCGTATGTGGCCGGTCATTTAGAAACTTCTATGTATTTTGACTCCTATAAATAAACAAGCATCCTATACCTTGTCCAAATTTCAAAATCAGCAGTCGTAGTGTTTTATTATAAAAAAATAATAACTTTGACTGCTAGGAAAAAGAAGGTTAAAAAAATAGAATTATACGAACTTCGTTCGAATGTTCTATGTCTTAGAATATTTTCCCGACACATTTGTTTTTAAAATGATCAGCAATTTGTATTTTTTAAGTACCTACAGGTCTCAATTTTTAAAATTGACAAGTCTAATTTCATTTCATGTCATATTAAGCTGCCCTAAACACATAAATCAATTTGTGCTATTAAAGCCCAGATCATGATGGTTCTCAACGATTTTTTTTCTACCCACCACTCTACCTTAAGTGAAAACCGTGGGTGAATAGCCGATCAGTAAAAGGTCACAGCTTTAAGTTAGCTTTAGGAAAGAGGACCGTAGAAATAAATACATAATGTGAATTGATCATAGAATGATTTAACACTGATTATAGCTGTAGCATTTGCAATTATGGTACCTATTAGGACGGCTACGATGTTACACACTGCTACAATAATAACGAGGCAATCGTAATATAACGAAATATCGAAATAAGGCATCTGATATTATCGAAATATAATACCGCGCCTATGGATGGAAGGCTTTATTTTCTGAGAAACATCTTATTTTCCATAGTAAGCAAATAAGGTGCAAAGGTTAAATTAGATAGAATTTTAATTTACTGACACCGTGTCTTAGCATCCTGTCTTTATAAATTTTACAAATTATGCTCATCTGAATAAATTTAAAAATGTTGATCAGAAAATAGATAATCTCATAGATTTACCAGTCTTTTGCATACATGCATATTAGTCAGTTGGTTTGATAGCATAAAATGAAACAACAAAGGAATGTTGAAGATGTTATGATTATCAAAAAGTATAAATGTTTCAGATACTGTTCTACTTAAGTAATAACTTGTTTGTCAATTCTTCTTCTTTTTTTCTTCTTGATTTTCGTTGTTTAAATCGTATTTCATCATTTATGTATATTTCTCCAATATATTTCGTAACAAAATTACTTTCAGTCATTATTTACCCCTCCATTACAAAGTTATAAAAAAGTTTTAATCTACACTTAAGCTTCTAAATGTTCCGGGCATACCCAAATACTGTTCATTAAATTCATCTGTTCGTCTCAAAGCCTCGTTTGTTTTAGCCTCGTTCATATTTTTAATGTGTTCCATGAAATCCTTTGAACTCAACATGTCCAACCACTTATCTGTTGGGAATTGAAAAATCAGAAATTAATAGTCCTCATCTTGTAGTTCGTGGAGTAAGATGGCGCTGTGGTGGATAATGGCTATATAATCACCCAGTCTGTACTCTTGCTGTGGGGATATTAATAGGCTGATAACAATGTGACGACTGTGGTTGATAGAAATAAACAAAGTTTGTAATGTTATCTAGACCATGACAGTGGTTCAAATATGGCCTTTACGGCATTTATGAGATGGGACAACAAATAAAAAATATTGACGAAGATTATTGAGCTCCACCAGGATAGGGTAAGAGCTGAACAATTTCCCAGCTGGGAGAGTTGAACTATCGTTCAAAATTGTATAAAAAAATAGCGCAAACAATAAATCAATTCGTTCATTGGTCACATGCGAGACGCCAATCACAACAAAACAGTCTCGCATGGTCACCAATAACCGAAATGACGTTTTGTTTGCACTAAATTCAAATACAATTTTGAGCGATGGTTCAATTCTCCCACCTGGGCAACAGCTTGCTTATTTAATATATTGTTATGTTTATTTACTACTAGCGGCCGCCCGCCACTTCGTCCGCTTTAACTTTAGTTTTATGAGAATCCCTCAGGAACCTAACATTTTTTGGGACAATGAGTATCTCCAAACATACAAACTTTCACATTTAAAATATATTTAATATATTATAGAATTTATAATACAAAAAATGTATATCATAAAATAAACAAAATTTATGATTTCGATAAAAAAGTCAATATTCCATACTAAAAAAAAGAATTTTGATTATTAATAAACATTTACGATAATTATATTTAATAAATTTGTAGCGGTGATATCTATACGCCCCACATATAACCAAAATGGAGGAATTAATTACTCGCCTCTTCAAGAGATGGCGCTACCGGCGCTGCGAACAATAAGTATGAAAGCCTACATCACGCAAGGGAAATTCAGAGGCAAACACTTAATGTATGCAATGCCCCACCAACATCAGTTGGGCCGTGGCCCCTGAGCTATCATCACTCCAGCTCGGAGGAAGATCTTCCCCTTTGGCCTATTTGAGCGGTAGGCTGATCTGAGAATATGTTATTATAAGAATCTATTTTTTTGCGAATAGGTTCATTTTCATTTCAGCTGTACAGTCCAGCAAAATGAGGAGAGCTGTATCCCGGAAATTTTGCTTATGCGCCTGTTTACTTTGGGAATGGATTATAAGAGTTCCGGTTTTCAGAGAATCACTCTGCAGGTGATTGTGTGAATCTAGGATAAATGAAATGTGACCTCCATATTTTACGATATTTCAACCACCATATTGGGACTGTCTATAACTTAAAAACCTAGGATAGTAAACAGTAATTTTTACTTACTGTGTAGTTCTGTCATTGGTAATTCCTTGCCTCCATATTCTTCTGGTAATATATCTTTTTCAACGTGCTCGTAAATTGTGTTGAAGTCCTTATGAACTCCTATTCTACTGGCGATTTTCTCAGATACCACTTGCTTGAGTAGGGATACAACTGTGGTTATCAGTTTAGATGTCGAAACTAAATGTATACCCTTGACTCGTAAACTATACGTTTTCTGAAATGTAGTTTGAAAAATATAATGAGAAAATTATTTGAACTAGATCAGCGTGTGCTCTTTGCGACTAAACCACTGACTGATAATTAATGATGACAGAAAAATCAATAAATAAATTGACGACCTCCGTGGCCGAGTGGTTTGTACGCCGGGTTTCATGGTGTCGCCGACTTGAGAGGTCTCGGGTTCAAATCCCGGTGGGGGCAGATGTTTGTGTGATGAATACGAGCATTTGTACTCCAGTCATGGATGTTTAATATGTATTTTTATAAAAATATACTTATATATGTACAGTTTATGTATACTATCCGTTACCCTAGTATCCCATAACACAAGCCTTATAGTGCTTACTTTGGGGCTAGGCTAATTGGTGTGTAAGTAAAAAAAAAGATAAAGTAGTTTTAAACTAAACAAAGTGGAGGAAACTAAATCACTACATGCATATTATGTTCACGTAGATAAATTACGCAAGTTTTTAAAGAATCATTATTTGGGAGCATATAAATTTCGAAAAATTATCAGGATTCAAACCCAGGACCTTTAAAGCATAAGACAGAATCATTACCATTGCAACCAAGCGGTTTTCTAAGTAATTTTGTATTACATAAATATCGACCAAATAATTTATTTTTATTTAAGAAAGATTTAGCCGAAACTATATACATACTGGCTACCAAAGGCTTGATAAAAATAAAAATTGCTTTATGAAATAGTTTTCATAAAAATCAAGCTAGTGGCGAGATTATAAAAATCGGTTGGTAATACAACCGAGCGAGCTAGCTACGAAGTTGATTAACACCACGTTATCATAATCGTCGTAAACGACATATCATCCAGAGTCTTGACACAAGATTTAAATAGAGAGGTGCTTTCCAATGAGAACGATCTTTACATAGCACGAAGTCCTACAACACACTCACTGCTACAACACAAAAGTTGCTGCTTGACTAATCGCGAATTTCAAATCATAACAAATAAAATCTAGGTATCCAATTAAGCAAAGCTTATATATATAGTTATGTAATTAGAGTTGAATTCAAGGATTAATACTTACAAGCATGATATTCATAAATTGTCCCAATTGGACTACATCAAATTTCTTCAGAAATTCCATAATATTCGCCTCTCTGAGATCCAAGACTACAAACACACCATAGCAGTAGTCATGCTCAAACAAATATTCTACAAACTGAAAATAAGGAAGAAAAATAATCTCAGAAAATCTTTTATTTTATAAATACTATTACTATACTGAAGTAAATAACGAACTGCTATTACATACTTCAGTATAAGTAATTTACTATTAAATAAATACCATCTTATTTTCCGAAGCAAGAATAAATTTCATTCGAAGTAATGATACCAATAAAATTCGGGATTAGTTCGTATAAATGCGTCATCACATTTTATACTTTCTGAAAAATTACTTGATGAAAAGTTGCTGGTACTTGATTTTTACAAAGCTTTTCTTAGTTAATAATAAAACCGATTTAAAAAGTGATACATTAAATGTTGTTAGTTCTTCTGATCTCTTTTAGCTGTTTTTATGCTGTGCTTACTTCATTTTTAAGTGCAGTTAACTAAAATCAATGTAAGTTTGATTCTATATTGTGCCTAATAATATGAACTTCTTTTCCTCAAACATGCTTGAAAATTTGAGCATTATTTTGACAACCTTCGTACTGGTCAAATACATGCGAGCTGCGGCCGGCAAAAGTTGTATGAAAATAAATATCTGCGGTGTTTTAACAGCCAAATAAATTACATAATAAACTCATATCTGACGTCGAATTTAAAAATAGAAAGATCTTTTACTTTATGGGAACCAAGGAGGTAACTTATCAAAGGTTTTATTTAAATTTCGAACTGATAAGCAAATTGAAAAAACTGTTTATTGAAAAAAATCAAATGAACTTAACGTAGAAAAAATATTATAGTTCGTTGTTCGTCATTGATTTAAAATAAAAATAGGTAAAAAAACTTTTTAAGTTAAACGGTTTTATGTTAAACATACATTGCAATGTTTAAGATAAATGTACTAAAAACTAAAAAATAATAAAATAGATACAGTCGTGGGAATTATAAACATATGCATAGACTAGACTAAAATAAAACCGTGGGGCACGTCAATTGTCTACAAATTATCGACTTAATGTGCGATAGAAGAATAGTTTAATTCGTTGTTAGGCAGTTGGCCCGCAGACGGTGAGGAAATTACTATTTTCTTGCTCATGGAAATTCCAATAGTTATACACTCCATGTAAATAAAAGAGATGTTTCAACTAGTTTATCGTTGGACATTCACACTGCTGGCTGGCGAGGAATTGTTTCACTGCTCGTAGTTTGTCTTTAATCGACATATAAACATATGATAAAAGTACTACTCGCTCACCACTATGAAACCCTAAAACTCGCTTATAATCGAGCTTGCTAGCTTGTTTCCACATTCTATCCCTACTTATCACACGTCCATCGTTGTCGGTTGAACAACTGCCTAATTATAGTGTAACATTACAAAACAAACATTTTAATCAACGATTGTAGACAATTGACGTGCCCCACGGTTTTATTTTAGTCTAGTCTATGCATATGTTTATAATTCCCACGACTGTATCTATTTTATTATTTTTTGGTTTTTAGTACATTTATCTTAAACATTGCAATGTATGTTTAACATAAAACCGTTTAACTTAAAAAGTTTTTTTTACCTATTTTTATTTTCTAGTTTTTAGTTTTTATTTCGCATTCTGTTTAATTCATTTAGTGCTTCATTATTGCAAGGTTTCTTGCCCGTTAGTTTATTGCAGTCCAACTCCTCTATTGTATTGATATAGCATAATAAATTGTATTCTACTTGTTGAGACCTTTCATTTGATACCCATATTGATGGGATTGATAACCTACGTTATCCGCCATTTTGTAGCGGCCGCCATCTTGGATTTCAATTTTTTATAGTATATTGTATTCTGCTTATTGAGCCCTTTCATTTGATACCCATATTGATGGGATTGATAAAACCTACGTTATCCGCCATTTTGTAGCGGCCGCCATCTTGGATTTCAATTTTTTATAGTATATTGTATTCTGCTTGTTGAGCCCTTTCATTTGATACCCATATTGATGGGATTAATAAAACATGAATTATCCGCCATTTTGTAGCGGCGGCCATCTTGAATTTATAATGATAATCAATAAACATAATTGTATTGTCACCAAAATCCAAAGTGTATACAAAATTTCAGATTAATCGGTTGACAGGAAGAGGGTGAAATTTGAATTACTAAATTTGACCCAAGAATAAAACAAACGGGGTGAGCTAAATAAAACCGTTTAAAAAGAAACTGCGCTATATTTGAGAAAAGTACTATAGAAGCCTTGGCCACAACTAGGCATTGATGGACTTACGTATTTTGCTGGCCGCTGCAGTAATGTAAAATAACTTACAGTACGGAGACTAAGTGGAGATTTTTGGATTTACTCGAGCGTGGCAGAATACGAGTAGAATGAGGAGTGCCCTCCTTACGCTTTCCCCCTTGCAATTCTCAAGTAGCTTCTATTAAAAAAAAAACTGACGATTTGGACGCGGCCAAAAGTCATAGCCGTTTGTTGTCATTTTTATTGGCTGCCCTAGACGTTCGGCTCTACTTAGAGGGCTCAGGTATGGTGGGAGTACTTCACAAGGTCCAAGGTTGCCCTCCCTTTTGTTATTTTGCCGCGCTTGAGTAAATCCAAAAACCTCCGCTTCCTATTATTATATTGGTGACCCATAAAAAATAATAGTTTCGAGATCACCTGCATAAAGAAGTCTATAAAATATCGATTAAAATTTATAACTTCCGAACTTACGCAAATCATTCTTTTGTAACATTCTGTGAAAAATTCTGAAGTGAACTCTTGGCTAAAGTTCTTCAAAATATACACTCTGTAGTAATCTTTGGTAAGTTTTGGTAGGAATACGTCATGCCTGAAAAAAAAAACTTGTTAAAAGATATATTATCGTGGAATTCATTCAGTACCAGGCCCTAGGCCCTGCCAGAATGTCAGCACCGCAGCGGCTCTAGCGTCACTGTGGCACTATGCTGAAGCAGGGATCTAGTTTTGTGTAATCTTAAATTTAAGGCTCATAAAAAAGATCTTTCTTTTTTTTACCAGACTCTCAAGGTGACTTCGTCTGTACTTCGGGGACCCCACAATTTTATATAACACTAGCGGCCCGTCCTCGCTTCGCTTCGGTGTAGAGTTGAAGTGTAGAATAGTGTTTTTATTCTCAGGCTTCTATTATACACAATGACATTCATCTATGATTCTTCTTATACCTGCATGCAAAGTCTCAGCCCAATCGCTTTAAAATTGACAAATTTTCATACAAACTTTCATTACCTATTTTATCCCCTTGGGGGTAGAATTGATTAAAATCCTTTCTTAGCGGATGCCTACGTCATAATATCTACCTGCATGCCAAATTTCAGCCCGATCCGTCCAGTGGTTTGGGTTGTGCGTTGATAGATCACTATGCCAGTCAGTCACCTTTGAGTTTTATATAATACTAGCGGACCCGACAGACGTTGTCCTGTCTACACGTCTTTGTGAATCTAAACCATTCTCAGATCCCCTTGAACACTCACAAAAAAATTCATCAAAATCGGTCCAGTCGTTTAAGAGAAGTTCAGTGACATACACACTCACAGAAGAATTATATATATAAAGATAGATTTAACAGGGATGAAATAATCATATCCTGATATGCATTTATCAAATGTTCAGTTATCTCAGCATTATTGGGTAAGAGCTACTTCACCACAATACATAAATCAAATTAGTGCTTAATCCTGTTTAAGATATTAATTCATATTTGTCAATTGTTTATAGTAAAAAAAAATGGAAGCGTGTAATTTATGTACGCGAGTGAGAAGTTATACTTCTTTAGCATCATTAAAAATATGTTTAATTGCATGCAAATAATTAATAATTACAATAAAATAATAAAAGGACTGGAAAAGGATAGTTAACACAGTCAATTAAGTTCAGTTTTAATTTGAAAAATTAAATAAATATTCAAAATATTCAATTAAAATCACTACTGAATTTAAGTTATTAGTCCATATGTAATTAGCACTTGTAAGTAACTAAAACACGTTGTGTCTATATAGAAACTAGAAACATGTGGATAAATATTATAAATATGAAAACAGTGATCAGAGGCGACGAGCGTGCCAACATTGTTTTTGACAACGCGATCATCTTATGGAGCTCCGTGGATCGTTCAAAGTACCTTTCGAACAGATGTCTAATAATGGTGGATTATTAACCACTAAGTGGTTAATAATCCACCATTATTAGACACTAACATTCATAACGCGCAATAACATTCATGGTGTTACTATTGTGTTACAGTGATGCGCGCGCATCTAAAAATTTCACTCTCATCATTTTTTCATAACGCGCCTAAAGAAGTATAACTTCAAAAATTTAATAAGGCTTATATATGTTTTCATTACGTTTAAATTAGATTTTAGAACTCTGGTGCAAGTGGGCCATAGATTAACATCTACAAGTTTATTTTTATTTTGCGAGGCATTTAACGTACTCATTAATGGATTCGCTGGTCTGATTCCTGGTAAAAAGCAAGTAAACTAAAGTCTATAATACTCAACATCAGGTCTAATAATTTGCTGAGCCTTGGAACATACTACAATATTTAAATATATTTATTAATTTAATAAAAAATCAAACTGCGGTAAAATTTGTCGTATATTTTTATAAATAACGAAAATAAACCTTACAAGAATTGTAGTTTGAAGTCCTTCGGATTCTCATTGGTGAAGAATTCAGGCATCATTGTCCTCGCCGTGCACATTTTGTCCAATCGTTCCTTACTCCTTTCCACGGAACCCTTAGATCTTATAATACACCTTTCCAGATATTCTCGACCTGTAATTTAATGTTATATTTTATTTTAATTTCATTATTGTTGTGGAATATCTATTGAGGGGACTGTGCGAATGGTTGTTAAGTGGCGCTGCTCAAGAACAAAAACTTGAGTAGGAAACTTTTTTTGGAAACTGAAAATGAGCGTTAATCTGGTCGGCAGTGCCATTCTGCGAGAATAGACCCACTTTTCACCGTCTGAAAGAATAAAGTCACTCTCACCGTATTTGTTTTTACAGAATAGCACTGGAGTATTTGTAAGAACTCCATTGGTATAATAGTAGTTATTCACAATGAGTGAATCACATTACTCGAGCGTAAATTATTAAAAAAAATCGGCCAAGTGCGTGGCGTGCCACGCGCAGTGTAGGGTTATTTGGTATATCGGAAATTAGAATAACCAATTAATATCAATAATAATAATAATAATAATATTTATTTAACAATAGTAAAATAATACATGAACATTAATTTTACAATAAGCACCTTACCAATGACATTTTTAAAACAGTGTGAGTCTCAAACTCCCAAACTAGGACATGTCCTGTATCTCAGGAGTCAGTGGCTCATCCCAGATAAGTAAACTCAATCTCAATAGCGTACATCTTAAGAACTTAATATTATGAATTTAATGCAAATGGATCTGTATGTGTTTGTGTGCGTGTGTGTGTATGTGTGTGTGCGTGTGTGAGTGTCTGCGTTTGTGCGTGTGGGTGTGTGTTCGTGTGTGTGTGAGTGTATGCGTTTGTGCGTGTGGGTGTGTGTTCATGCGCGTGGGTCCGTGTACAATAATGGGTAGTTTACCTAATAAGATCTTCAGTTTCCTCATAATTGTATTTTAGAAGTAGATCACTTACAGTTTTTTTTACATTATGTAGTGTCAATGAAAAAATGGGTTTTATTTTATGAATTTTATTATATAATTTTGTGCTGAGAGCGTTATATTGTTTACTAGCCCATGCTGTGCGACACATGATCTGGGGACAAACAGGAGCACAGTGACGTCTTGATGATGTGTCGAGCTCCAGAGGAAGGGAAGAGTGTTTGCGTAGAAGCATACGAAGGATGGATAGCTGCCTAACCGTAAGAACCTCGCACTCCGAATACAGTTTCGCCGTTGGATATGTCCTACGTTTACACAATAAAACCTTAAGGACTGCTCGCTGGGCTCGTTCCAGTTTCAACAAGAAAGTTTTATTAGCCCCTCCCCACACAGAGATGCAGTAGGACAATATTGACTGGCAAAATCCAAAGTAAACCGTAAAAAGCGTTGACCGTTCAGCCGAGTGGCGCAGGTTTTTAAAGATGTAAATGAGTCTCCGGATTCGTCCTGTAAGGGCTTCAATTTGGACATGCCAGTCAAGCCTGTCATCGAGATGGACACCCAGATACTTAAGGCTTCTTACAGTATTAAGTGGTTTGCAGCGACATGAGTTTAAGTCTGTATTCCGACAATGGTGCAATTTAATATCGGCTGGGGGCATGTTTACTTGAGATTTTGCAATGTCGAATTTTAGAACCTGGGTTTTTTCGAAGTTTAGTGTGAGAAGGTTGATGGATAGCCATTCCCTGACCAGAACAAGAGCATTCTCCGCGTTATGCTTAGCAGAGACCCAACTATCACCATAAACTAGAAGTGCCGTATCATCGGCATAGGAAAAGATGTTGCAATTTTCAAGAGATAGACGGCAAAGCTGATCCATATATATGAGAAATAGCGTCGGGCCCAGAATACTGCCCTGCGGCACACCATAGCATATTGATACCTGATCGCTGACAAAACTACCTATTTTGACACATTGTGAGCGGCTAGTAAGATAGCTACTAAGTATTTGCAGGCCAGGACCCCGAATTCCAATACGCTCCAACTTGTCGAGAAGAATTGGGATGGAGACGGTGTCAAAAGCCTTGGACAGGTCAAGGAAGACACCATAACATTTAAGCCTTTTGTCCATTTTAGTAACAAGTGCTTCAACAAGGCTTGAGACCCCGTCTTCCGTGGATAAACTGCTTCGAAAACCAAATTGATTATTAGATAATATTTTATATTTATTCAGATACGAAACCAGTAAATTATTAAGATACCTCTCCAACACTTTAGAAAGAGCTGAGAGAACAGAGATGGGTCTATAATTGGTGACGCAATCTCTACTCCCGGCCTTGTGGATAGGATGGACTATAGCCCTTCTAAAAGAGCTGGGAAAGACACCGTTTTCTATACAACGATTGAAAATATGGGTAAGTGGAGCGGCTAGAGTAGAAGAAGACTGTTTAATTACCCGAGCTGGAATACCGTCACATCCCGTTGCGCAATCACTTCGTAGGCTGAGAATGAGCTTTTCTACCTCTGCCTCCGCAACAGGGAGGATCACGAACGAATTACTAATTGGGTAAGTATGTCTAACCAAATTACTCCGTTGCGGAGACGGCGAGGATGATATTCTCTTAGCAAGATCACTACCCAAATTAGCAAAATAGTCATTAACGAAATTCACAGATGAGTGACTGTCACCTGCAATATTCAAAAGTTCTTCTGGGGGCCTGTGAATTCGTTTACTGTTCGTTATTGTTTTGATAACATTCCACAATTCCTTTGGATTATTTTTTGCTCTTTCAAATTCTAGCTTCTCATACTCCTGTTTTACTTTTTTTAAAATGACGTTACAGAAATTGCGATATCTATAATAAGTCGTTTTTAAGATTACATTGTCAGGGGAGTACTTTAATTTGAGGTGCATAGAGTCGCGATTTCGCAAACAGCGAAGCAAACCAGGAGTGATCCACGGTTTTAAGATTTTGTTTCTTCGTGACACTTTAACAATTGTTTTATTTTTGTCAATAACAGATTTAAGGCAAGCAATAAAAGTATCTGTGGCTACTTCGGGATTTGATTGTTCTAATATCGGTGTGAAGTTTGTTATATCTATCTCTTTTTTAATCGTTTCAAAATTATATTTAATTGCAATAGTATGTTTTACTTTGAAGTTCACGGAATTGTTTACTTTTAGAGACAATACAATAGGATAATGATCCGTGATCTCAGTTTGAACGACAGCCACTGTAGCAACGTGGTCCGTCTTCACAAAAAAATGATCCAAGCAATTTTCCATTCTTGTTGGAAGAAGATGCGCTGGCAATAGGCCCAGGGAGGACATAAAGGTAAGGTATTCATTACTATGACGATTGTTATTATTTTCCTTTATGTCCACGTTTATGTCACCTGTCAGCACAATATTTTTAAAGTTTAGAGGAGAAATAATATTGTCCAAACTATCTAAAAATTTGTCAAGATTATTGTATGATGGAGATCGATAAACTGCAACAATGGCAGTATTGCCAATGCAACACAGCAGGCAATTCCCCTCCTGAAAGGCAGGCTCACTAATTGCACATTTCAGATCTTCTTTGATATATAAAACAACACCGTCATTTTGAAGAGGATTTATACAGGTTGAGTAGACAGTATAGCCATCAAGATAAGGAAGTTGGCTAGTCACTCTAAGCCAACATTCGGACAATACAATGACATCGTATTTTATTTCTGTCATGGCTACTGTTGCGATGAAGTTATTGAAATTTTTTTGAATACTTCTTATATTTGCGTGAATTATTTTTAGTGAAGAGTCATTAGGGATATAATTATTACAATTTTCTGGGGTGCAGTAATATGATTGTCCAACTTGTATGTCATCAATCTCGGATACTATATTTACTAAATTAGTCATTTTTATTATTTATAACAAACATGCAAGCGACACAGTAAAAAACTATGTCCACTAAAGAAATGGGTTGGACTTCGTAGGGTTTGTTTTTTATTACTATATTCGCGCAACAGTGAAGCACTCGTGTAAAGCTGGATGGCGTGTGATATCTTTGAGAGGAAAGTTCTGAGAGGATGCTGGTTGAGTTATATGATAGAGAATCGAACAATAGAATAAATTGAATATAAGAAGTAAGTGGATGGTAAAACAATATGACGATTAATATTATTTCAATATGACCCATGAAGGTTTGTAGTGTGATTGTGTATATGTCGATATTATGATGAATGTGAGTATACCTGAAAGGAAATTGAGATAGTGTATGGATTACAGAATGGTTTTTGTGTGTATGTATTATACTATATCTAGCATTGAAAGATTCACTGTGGTATAAGTGAGCTATTAAGACATAATTCTGTTTTAACATGGATAAACTTAGAGTTCGAATCTCTGCGAAGGAGCACTCTGCCATTAGAAGTCCAACAATATTTAAAATCATGTTTTTTAGCGAATTCTCGAGCAAGAAAAAGTAACTTACGGACAGAATATGGCAGATGCTCATCCACATAGACTGGTCGCTTGTCGTCGACCATACCAAAGTGTTCACAACTGAGTCTCGACGAGTTCGAACGGTCCTTATTGAAGCGTCGTGATGAAGCAAGTAAATTATTTTTAACTTGAACAGACTTGAATTCAGTCACAATCGCTTTAACTGTTCCAGGTTTTCCAGGGCGCCTATAAATATCACGAATGTCATTGTCTTGGATAGTAATATCCAGAGTGGTACCAAGCTTTTTTACTAAGGATATTAGGTCACCTTCTGATTCTTTGTCTTTTTCAGGAACATTTCGTATTTCAATAGACGAAGGTCTAGAGAGTTGGTGTAATTCCTCAAACTGTTTCTGCAACCCAATCATAAAAGCTCTATTTTCGCGTTTTTCAATCTCCAATCTAGCGATTTTTTCTTTGAATTCTTCATGTTGGGCATTCATGAATGAAATTGAGTTTTCGATATCAGAATTTGACTTTTGTATTTCAGCACATTGGGACTTGAGGTACGCTATATCCGTCACAAGTTTAGATAGTGTTTCATCTTGTTCAGCTTTCCAAGCGCGAAGCATCACCATCAAATCGTTTTTAAATTCCTGCAATACACCTTGGTCGTCAAATTTTGTTTGGGGAGACCCTTCGACCCGAAGACGCTTTGATCTAATTGGTACTTTACGTGTTTCCACAACCTTATCAACAGCAGATGAGTCCGATTCCGATTGTGCCTTTGGAGGAGACGCAGGTGGTGTGCGTTGTACTTTAGGCATTTTGTTGCTAACACGGCGGTCGTTAGTCGCGATATGATTGCTGGAACTGACCGGTACCGTTGATGCCGTATACTGGACACTCGCGATCAAAAGAGAGCACCAGAGGAAGGAGCAGAGAGAGGATACAGCACCGGTTACAATTATCAGCTCTTTACCTCAAAACCAGTAGTAGACAACTGTATGTGGCAACACTATGATCGTGTCAAATTCAAAAATCCAGCTGTCAATTGAAGTTGACAGAGAATAATGTGATTTCCGAGGGTATACAAATCACAAGTTATGACAGGTGTGCATCATTGCCAAAAGGGGGTAGAAAAACAGGCACTTATCTTGATTAATTCCTCTGGTTCTAGCTGCGGAACAATCTTGTCTACACTGTTGCAGATAAATCCAATGTCGAACTTCACTTTGCAATGAGTTTTTGTACAAAACAGCTGATAATTTCAAAAGTTTTAAGTTTATTATGCAGAGAGATGTACGCTTAGTTAGGGCAGAGTTGTCAGTGTATTTCAACTTAAATTCCTAAATAAACTAAGTAAACTGCGTCTCAAACTCAAAATCAATTCGATATTATTATTATTTTTAATACGAATGATACGATAGGGAACGGGTGACCTTGCATCCAGGCTGCCAGGTCATGTCAGACTCTTACTGACTAAAACTCACTCGTAGTTCTTGCTTATACGCAGAAGTGAATTACAAGCTTAATCTGAAGCAATAAACCCCTGAGAAGAGGATGATGCGGTATAACCGCCGATCTTTTCAAGTGTTTATGTACTTTTTATAAAAACGAAACGTTAGCGTGACTCAAAAGCCGTTGTAGGGTACCAACGTACCCGCGGTAGCGTTGTGAAACTAATGATATTATATTGTGGTTTTTAAATACTTTTCTTTTTATTTTGTTGTAATGCAAGATTTTTTCTACAATAACTTCATCTATGTCACTATTAATGTTTTCTTCTAAGGATTTTTCAATAGGTAAGAAATTTTCTTTAACCAAAGTCGATGACAAAGAACGACTGTTACTCTTAAACTAACAAATCTATGTTAACCGTTATAGTTTTCCTTAAAAAATCATGAAAAGCACTATTATTTAAAAAAAACAGGTTTTTAAGTCAATAGTTTAACTTTTAGTGGGGAACACCCTACTCGAACAAAAATTATCGCTTTAAAAATCGAAATAAGTTTAGCAAACCCGATGTAATTTTAAAGGATATCTTCAACAATATCCCACACAACGGGGTAGATGACAAAAAAAACCAGCCTCAGGTTACATATAGGGGAGCTACACTAATTTTTGAAGTGAAACTTCTTTATCGGCGTTGGAAAAAAATTTACCGTCACATTTTTCGGTTACGCGTCACATTTTTCCGTTACGCGCCATCTTTTTTTATATTAATAGTTGATAGCTGAATGATCACACTGTCGCCGGCGAGAACTCTCTCTACTCGTTTGTAGCTGAGTGACAATAGTTATTAAAGATAAGACTCGCTCAGCGATACTCGCTCAGCGATACTCGCCCAGCGATACTCGCTCAGCGATACTCGCCCAGCGATACTCGCTCAGCGATACTCGCTCAGCTATACTCGCTCGGTTAAGCTGGCTTGGCTGTCAAAAGCCGTGCGCGTGCATTTTAACTCAGGACTGCCAATTCGTTTCTAGTTTCTACTCGCTTATCGTTCATCGTCGGAGGTGGAACATGTGCCTTAGATTACTGAGCCGTGTAATCATAACAGTTTCATAGGCAGTAATTTGTATTCATGCCTATGATAATAAAATCCTTTTGTTTAAACTTTATCTAATTTAACTTTATTTAACCAATTTCTGGAAAGTTGCATGTAGATCATTTTTCGAAAAATAAGGCCATAAAGAAGTTTCACTTCTTACGTGTGTACACTAGTACACGCACACATTTTTTTTTATAAATTGTATTTTATCATTTTGTCGGCGTGATCGATATACATATCTCTACAAAATTACAGCTTTCTAGTGCGTATAGTCTCCAAGCAAAACCGGGGGCGGACAGACGGACATGAATAAACTATAAGGGTCTCTGTCAGGACTACGGAACCCTAAAATAGTTTTTATTTGAGAATTTTGTACCAAGCCACTCAGAAAGTTTTGTGAAAAAAAGTTTTTATGTATAAGACACTGGCCACTTATAATTATTTTTAAAGGAGACCCGGCACTTTTCATACAAAAAATGCTAAACTTGTATACAGTTGAATTTGGTCTCAAAATAAAGCCAAAATTATTTGCTACATAAAACTACTTTTGCCTTATTTTTAGTGAATCGTGGAAAGAAGTTATATAATGATTAATATTTTTTGATATGGAAACCCTAAATATTCAAGGGACAGAATTTTACTTCAAAATATTACTCAAGTGACTGTAAAATCCATGATTCCTTTGCTTTTTCTAAATAAAAAACCAAATGTCAATTTGACAATCCTAAAATACAAACAAAAAAATCATTCGCATTTCGCATCCGCTCCCGCGTACTGTGATTGTGAATGTTCTCTGCTGTGATTGCCTTTTTATCCGTTATTTCTCTTGACGACCCGGCTACATGTAGAGGTTATATTGACAAACCTACGTATTTGACATTGACAGCTAGCTGATGACAAATATTGCCAGCTTACGTTACCCAATTATGAAACACAGATAAAAAAAAATAAAAAAGTATACAACTTTGGCACAAAATGATCTACATGCAACTTTCCAGAAATTGGTTAAATAAAGTTAAATTAGATAAAGTTTAAACAAAAGGATTTTATTATCATAGGCATGAATACAAATTACTGCCTATGAAACTGTTATGATTACACGGCTCAGTAATCTAAGGCACATGTTCCACCTCCGACGATGAACGATAAGCGAGTAGAAACTAGAAACGAATTGGCAGTCCTGAGTTAAAATGCACGCGCACGGCTTTTGACAGCCAAGCCAGCTTAACCGAACGAGTATAGCTGAGCGAGTATCGCTGAGCTAGTATCGCTGAGCGAGTATCGCTGGGCGAGTATCGCTGAGCGATAAAACCTGATGAGTCATTTGATCGATTTTGAACTGTTTTTTTTGGATGAAGGACCTTCAAAAGTAACCATCTACCGCTGGTGAGCTAGCGAGTTCAAACGCGATCATCTTACTTTGGGGGATGAACGAAGGAGTGGTCATCCTACAACAGCTGTCATCGAAGAAATTGTGCTGGCAGTAAAAAAAAATATTCAAGAAAACAGACGAATTACGTACGAAGAGATTCAGCATACTCTACAGATTGGTTCAGCAAGTGTTCACAAGATTTTGCACGAGCACCTTTGCGTAAGGAGGATAGTTTCCTCCTGGGTGCCGCAGAACCTCACCGAAGCTCAGACGCAGGCTCGTGTGGATTAGTACAGTGATATGATACAAAAATTTTATGCAGGCTCGTCACGGTGCGTTTACGATATTGTGACAGGTGACGAATCCTGGATTTATCAAAACTATCCAGAAACAAAGCGTCAGTGGACGGTTTGGCTGTTGCAAAATGAACCAACGCCTACGAAAGTGAAGCGATCCAGAAGCGCAGGGAAAATTTTGATCGCTAGTTTCTTAACTTTGACGGGGTGCCTAATTTCAATTCCATTTCGAGAACAACAACACAGCACAATCGTAATCGTAAAATGTATCGTTTTTTATACAGGTACAATCCGATGATGGTAATGGTACAAACAGGAAAACTTTATGGGCTGTCAATTTAATGAGTAGTCTTTTTATTTTATTTGCAGACGCAGATACGAGTTGTTATACTATAATAACGGATGTTTGTGATAAAAAATATGATAACTATTGCTAATAGTATAATTATATCAATTTGCAAGACAATGAGCTTGATGTGCGAACACACATAGCTTGTTTTATCAAGGTCGCTATTAATTACTGGATCAAATCGCGAAAACCATTTTAAGACACTAACGTATATTCTTAATTAGAATTCGGTCAGTTTAAGATCATTTTATATTTTGGACATCATGGATAGCTTATGTTTTGTTTTTCTGTGCAAATGTTACCCTGATTTTGACGAAATAGTGTTGATGTTATTATAATATATGAGACCTTTCAAAGTATCTCAAAACATTGTAGAAAAGTATAGCAATGTCTGTTTTACTTTGATTCCATTTAGCATGTTATAGGTCTTAGGCGGACTAATTCTCTAAATGTTACACTCAAAGTGATTAGTCTTGATATCATGTTTAATGTCTTTCTAATGTACAAAATATTACAAAGTAAATCATTAAAGTAGAATTGATCGCTCTACCTTGACATTATACTTGATAGAGTAATAAATAATGATTTGTATGTATTGATCAATATTACTTTCTATAGAGAACTGTTATAAAGTCTTTAACTTTAAGAACCTTCCACAAAGTATTTGAAAAAGGTGAATTAATTAAATCGATAAAGTCCCAAAAACCAAGGGAAAAAATTACCTCTAATAGGGATATGACTATCTCGTCTATCAGGTAGTTTAACTAAAATTATTGGATTCGTATCTTTTCTTTTTTCAATATAAACACTACAAAGATGTTTTCAATATAGGTCAAAAGGCTGGCAGCTATCTTGGTCAACGGATCAGCTTTGCTATCTAACGTGGCAAAGCTGCCAGCCTACTGGTCACCATTCCTGACGGCGACGCTGGCGGTGACATATTTTTTATTTTGAAAATTATTTATATAGGTAGGTAAGTAGGTAAAGGTATATATTTCTAAGTAGTTTTTAAGTTTTTGTTATTTAAATGTTTTAAAATTATGTATAGATATAACATTGATTTGAAATGTCGCATAATGTCACTTATAATGTCTTTATACCATTTTCACTTAGAAGTAACGTCACGAGCCCCCAATCCCAAACTGTAACCGCGACTTAATGTTGTATTTTTTTTTATTTGACGTAATAATACCTGTGTCCCTTTTTTCATAAACCTCACTGCCTGACTGAATAGAATTGAGTTCACCCCCTCATCGTCCCATTGCAGTTTCAAACACTAACACACCTATTGTTTTTGCAAATATCAATTGACTTTATTATATTTATTTCTCTCACTGCATGTTTTGGAAAAAAATAAATATTTAAGAAATATAACTTACTGAAATCCTTTTTAACGAAGTGATCCTGTTTCTTCAACCACAATTCGAGAATATCGATCGCTTTATCTATCACTCCCGGCTTATCCAACTCGTATGTGTTCCTTATAACTCGTAACGTATCTTTGGGAAATTCAAGTATTGCATCTTCTTTCAAAACCTCCATTGTTTTTCAATCGGTAATGCAAGAAGTGGATATCTATTCAGCATAAAGTTAAGTTAAAGCGCACGTCTGATTTCTGTGTGTTGTGATACACTTATAAATTGATCGTAAGAAATATAAGGTATTACGTATAAACCGGTTTGTAGAAGGAGCAAAAACTTTATTAGGCCTTGTTTGCGGATAATCCATAAAATAAATAAATAATTGAAGGTTACTAACTAAACACCTTAATGTTATTTATGCTAATATGATATTGAATTGTGTTTGTAAATTTAAATAATTATGCAAATTAATACGTTGGAATGAAGTAAAATTTTCTTATGTATATACATACCTACCTAAAATTTTATGTAAACTTGACGGATTTGTTTCTTAGGTTTTCACGCACATCACTCATTAAATTAAACAAGTTTCAACGGGTTAGATGCATGCGTCATGACACGTGGGGTGATAAAAGTTTAAAAGTTTTGTGAATTAGAGTAGGCTTAGAGAATTTAAATGTCAAACTATTTTCGGACGAACGAATTTTCGAAATGAAATAGAATCAGAGTAAGGAACGTGCGAAATTTCGATCGAAATAGAGTAGGCCTCCTGGACGTCCTAGATAGAGACTTATTATTATAATACGATAAAATAAAACATAACTATGTTTCGTCCAATATATTGAAAGTCAACAACCTTCCCAATTTTATTATTTTCGTCTTACGATCAAGACACGTGGCCTGATCGCATCCGGACACCTGACAATCGAAAATTCGTAAGACGCAAACAATAAAATTGGGAAGGTTGTTGACTTTCAATATATTGAACGAATCATAGTAATATTTTATTTTATTGTATTATATTAATAAGTCTATATCTAGGATGTCCAGGTGGCAGATTTATTGCGAAGAAAATGCATTTTTTTTACAATAGATGTCGCTAGGTGCGCTTAAATGAGAAATTCTGAGAGATAAATGTAATATAAATTGTCATGTTTGTGTACGATAGCGCAATATATAAATATTGTATTCTGCCACATAAATGATAGTACTTTTATACTGATAATTAAAGAAATTTAAAAATTAGTTAGCAAAATTAGTCCCTTACCATTCCAAAATTTAAAAAAAATGCACAACGTTAATATTCAAGTTTTCACTTCTGCCAGCACTCCAGGAGTGCAACCCGTCATTTTTTTTATTTACTTTGTCGAGCTACCTTCGAAAGACTTTTATTAACCCTTCTAATATTTCATTGAAAGATTTTTAAATTTTTATTGCCTATGATTGAATTTATTAGCTAATTTAATTAATAAAGTACTTTATTTAATTATTTTATATAATTTTGAGTTTATATATTTGACCCTAACTACCGTTAACTACCGTTAACTACCACCGGTTCCAAAATTGGAGACCTTTCTGAGAAGAACCGGCAAAATAAAGTCAGAAATGCTTTCTATCTCTTTCTTATGTAAAATCATGCAAACAAAAATAACTAATAGTATCTGTTGGTCTTACAGTGTGCGCTCGGGGTTCAAGAACTTCTTGATTGGGACACATTTTGAGCGCTCGTGGTGTATCTAGGGTATTTAATATCGTTGATAAAACCTAGCTCTCGTCATAATAAATAGTCAAAATTAGTCAAATTCTTAAATTAGAAGTGAAATTACAACATCAAATTAGTTTTTACCAACTTTATAGTACTCCAATCCTAAGTATATAATACTGTGTTCAGAGCACCCTTTAACCTAGTAAATTAACTGCTAGTTAGGTAATTGGCTGTTTTCTCCCCAGGAGATTTTTTATTTTGGATGAGAATCAACCTTTTCGAGCGAGCATCGAGTCCCGGACGGATCTAGTGGCAAGTGCTCTCTCAGGATCGTACTTTCCCATTATTTATTTGTTTATATTTTAGGTGACAATTAACCCTTTCGCGCGAGAATCGTGACCCGGACGGATTCAATGGCGAGTGCTCTCTCAGGACGTTAATTACCTATTATTCAATTGTGAATCTCTGGAGACCACCGAAATTGTGAACTATATAGATTCAAACGTAGCTAACGTAACCTTATGTATAAATAAATTTAAGCCTAGCTTTGTTAACATTAACTCATGATTGGACTATTTAAGTTACTACACACATCACTCAAACCCGGACCAGAAATCGTCACGAACCCTCTCTTCTTTTATTTGTACATATATGGGGAAAATAAACTTAGTAACATAATTTGTTTTGTAAAAAGAATCTTTTGATTTAAATACCTGGCGTTGATCGATTAAAAATAAAAACTAAATCTGCAAAGATGTTTCCTTTAACCTCAGATTTTCAAGGTTACACTACGGCGCTGAATCCAGCTAATAATCTATCTGTGTGTCAAATTTTCGATTTGGTTTTTGTGTGATTGAGTATTTAACATTTACGTATCCAAAATTTCATGCTAGTTTGAATATTAAATTAGTAGGATCCACTCATTTTACCGTGACTTGTCTATATGTTCATAGCATAAGCCATTTACACTTTGCAGGCTACACCCGCCAAGTTTAAGTAAATCAAGGTTCATCGGGTGCTCTCTGAAACAAAGAACTCTTTGCACGGGGTGTCTGTGACAAACAACACCTGGCAGCTGAACTTCAGCATGTTGAGCGAATACGGAAGGATAATAATCTGAATGTACCACGTCGCGTCGCCGTCTTAATCGCTCCAAACCAAGCACAGTGGACCGACAACCTGCTGTACAACCTTACATGAAAGGAGTCACTGACAAGAGATTGGGAGTTTTAATAGGCCGATGATGCCCGAGCATAGTTCGGCTGTTAACGGATTAGGTGTATATTCCGATACACCTTCTTATACATAACTAGCAAACCAGGCGAACTCCGTTTCGCCATCAGATGGCTTCGTTTTATGTAACATTTCGTTTGGTGATTAAAAGAAGATTTTTTTTTGAAATTTTTCCTGAATTTTCTTTGCTATAAACCTCACGGAGCCCGAGACCTTTCCAACGAATGCAAAACCGTGGAAATCGGTTCGTGCGTTCTGGAGTTATAGCGTCAGGAAGGAAAACCCGACTTATTTTTATATAGTAGAATAGGGTATTTGACAAGTTTTAGGCAACGATCTCACGTTATTGACTAATGTTTATAGAGTCCGTAAAAAGTGGATATTCATCATTCTGTTGTGTATTTCAGTAAAAATAACTAAATCAAAAACTCCATTTCCAAGGTGCCGCAAAAACGTTTCTCTGGACAATATGGCGTTTTACTAGTGTGTGACGTCATACGACTGTTATTAAAACGTCAAACCATACAATGTAATGTCACTCTAACAGGAAGTTTACTTGCGTGTGACGTCATTTTAGGCTCCGCCGATCCGTTTTGGGCCACGTGACAATAGAAAATGCCAATATTCAATCTTAACACAGATGCTAATAATTGGCACTATATATTTAATACTGTCAAATACCCTATTATATTTGATTTGATCGGCCGTGTTTGGCCAATGGCGGCTGATACACTTAATCCATTATCGGACCGATGCGATGGCCGCCCGAATTCATACATACACGTTTGATTCAAAGTTCCAGCCCACGCGGTAGAAGTAACGAGTGGAACGCTAATACCTAAATATAAATATAATAAAATCTTCAATTGTTGCAATTTTATCTTTCGATTGGCTGATACTTGTGTAGGCATCTCATTATACATTATAATTAACCTACTCTGTGATGAGGTGGTGTTGTCTTGCAGCCTAAATCATACTTGAAGAAATTCATTACAGTAGGTAAACATTCAGCGGGATTCGAACCCGGGACCTCTCGAGGCGACACCTTGAAACCCGGCGTACAAACCCCTCGATCACGGAGGTCGTCAAACTTAACATTAACTTAATGTAAAAAGGTAATTTTTTTTTACACCAAGTTGGATTACAGCATCAAGTTACTTCTTTACAATAAATAAATAAAATAAATAAATAAATGCGTTTATTGTGTATGTTTAATGTCACGTATCTGTTTCAATGTTGTAGGTTACTTTGAAACCGACACTATTAAATAGAATAAAATAAATAAATGCGGGTATTGTGTATATAAAATATCACGTATCTGTTTCAATGTTGTACGTAACTTTGAAACCGACACTATTAAATAGAATAAAATCAAAAAATGCGTGTATTGTGTATGTATAATGTCACGTATCTGTTTCAATATTGTCCGTAACTTTAAAACCGACACTATAGCATTGTCGTCGTAAGTTTCTATGAGAACTAAGCAGCGCTATCTGACGTAATGTCTTCTTTCACACAAAATTTGATGATGACGATACGATTACGGAGCTATCAACGATCGTGTTTGGGACTCTGCTGTTAAGAATAAAATTATTACAGCAATGTTTTCATCATGAAATTGACATGTGTCAATTTTATTATCACCTTTTACCCCTTAGAGCTACTCAGCCACCGTTGTGCGTTATTCACTTATTGTTCTAAGTAAGACATTTTTGATAAATAATTCTACTATTCACACCATAGGTACCTGCGTAAATAACGCCACCGTTAAATTGAGGTACTTCCCTACAATTTGAAGAAAATTCGACATCATCTTTTAGATCGCAGTAGCATAGCGGTAAGTGTATCCGCCCGGGCAGAAATAGTAGCAGGTTCGAATCCTGCTTGTCAACTTGACGGATATGCAATTTTGTTCTAGTAAAAAAATCTTTAGATTTATAAACGAAGAATATTAATGCTTAAAAATCTATTTTCAAAAACAGGTGACACCTTTTAATATTAAAAAAAATGTAGAGTTACGTTGATAAACTTATATTTAGAAATAATACTTATATTTATTTATTCGATTTAATAATTTATTAGTCAAAATATTTTTTTAAGGTTTTATTAGTATTATCAGTTAGTATTATTTAACTATATTTATAGCTGGTATCTATGTGTGCTTGCTCGAGTGCACTTTGTACGTAGTTCAACTTCTGTACGCGCTCACACTTTTTTTTTATTCTAAATGGCTTCGCACGGCTGGTGCATTTAGCCAATGTCAAGTGTTAAAATGTATACAAATACTATATCACTCGTGGTCAAAGTAATAAATCAAGTCAAAGTAAGTGGCAGTCAAGTCAATCCCCCTTTTCCTATGTTTCAGTTAAAGTGTGGGGATTTGCTTGAACCTCCCCATGGATTTCTTGAGAGAACTACGTCGAAAGACACTTTCCGCTATTTTGTTTCACTTGCCAACACTTGTGCATGTTCCCGAACACTTCTAGTGGTTAATAATCCACCATTATTAGACACTAACATTCGCCACAACACAATTTTTAACAAGAAAAACAAAACTGCTAATGTGTCTCTTCCCGATCCCGCCAAAAAGTCGGCGCTCACACTTCTTCTTCTTCTTTTTCTTTTTTGTGGCAAACACGGTTTGTGCGTTCAGAGGCGCTCACACATCTTTTTCTTCTTCGTTTTCTTTTTTTATGGCATGCACGTTTTGTGCGTTCAGCCAATGTCAAGTAAAAACGCTCACACTTGGTAGAGAGATTACCGCTTTATTATTTTTATAACATTCTCCCTTTTCAGGGAGGCCAAGGGAAAAAGCCCATACTATCTTCTTTTTTTACATTAGGATGTCGGTGTGACACATTCTAATCTTTATTTATCTTTATTTCTTTATTAAAAATACATCTTTTTTTTTTTCAGGACAAATATTTTAGAAGCGTTGTAATAAAGCAGTAATGGATCACAAAAAAGCTCGTTGATTATCACTCTCATCTGTCAAAACCCGTTAGCGAACAGTATTACAGTACCCTTAGCCCTTACAGTACCCTTAGCACGCACCAATATCAAATTAGAATAGTTTGCGAGTGCTAAAATGTCAATGACAATTTTTGTATGGAAACTTGATCAGCAGCTCCACAAAGTACGTAACGAGAACTAAAAATCAGTGCACATTTGACAATGACATTTCGGACTCGCAAACGTTACAAATTCGATATTGGTTCGTGCTAAGGGTACTGTACCCCTAGAACAAACCATTATCGAATTCGAATAGTTTACAAACCGAAATGTCAATGTCAAATTTTGTATGGAAACTTATAGTAGCGGCATAAAGTACGTAACGAGAACTAAAAATCAATACACATTTGACAATGACATTTCGGACTCACAAACGTTACAAATTCGATATTGGTTCGTGCTAAGGGTACTGATCGGTTTGTTATAATGTAAAATGGCCATAAACACAAATTGGTATAACAATTAAAAAAAAATCAAATATTTATTTCTATTACTTATATCTTTATCATATTACCATATGTTGCATAAAACCATTATTATTGTAAAAGTACAAACATATTTAAATAATACCGTTCAATTATAATTAAGTATAAAATGTTCTAACTAACGAACTAGCGCAAATATCTGAATATGAAATAATCAGTCAAAAGCATTATAAACCCGTTACTACTATTTTTTTGACTGAAAACATGTATAATGCATTTTCTAAGGGGATGTTTTAATTTGTGCGCTACATAATATAATAAATATTGATGCACAACCGAAGATCTTATTAATCTTTCAATGTATGGCGTTACTTGATTTGATATCTATATTTTATAAGCTGTTCGATTATATCTTATTACTCCATATATAGGCAAGAAAATATTGACTAATTCTCCGACTATCTCATTACAAAAAGAGATGAATACCTTTTTTCCATTTGGATTAAGATACTACCAATTACCTTTTTTTCAAATAGGAGGTCATCGAATACTTCACTTATTACAAACATTTAAATAACGCATTCCAAATAGTAAAGCATACAGCCACAGATTAATAAATTAAGAAATACAACCTATTCTATTTAAAACTAAAAAAAGAAACTTTTCAACCTAATTCATTTCAATCTACGCTTAAACCGCGGAAGGTTCCAGCCATTCCTAAATATTCATCGTTGAGTTTCTTTACTGGTCTAAGGGCTTCATTGATTTTGGCTTTGTAGGTTTCCTTCATGAGCCCCATAAAGTCTTCAGAGCTTAATACATCTACCCATTTTTCTGTAAAAAAATATAAAACAATTATTGTGCAAAATCAGGAATGGTTTTTTCAAAGTAAATCTTTACAGAAAGTAATTGACGTCATTCATACAAATATTAAACAAAAACAAACAAATTTAAAATGATTCTATAAATGGATTTAATTTTAATAGTAAACTTAAAAACCGGCCAAGTGCGTGTCGTGCCACGCGCAGTATAGCGTTCCGTAGTTGCCTGTCGTTACCGCAATATATTTGAGCGGGAGTCTTTATTTTCTGTATCGAAAATTTAAAAAATCAAATTTTAAATAGGTTATTTGGATTTCGTTTTTAATGCAATGTTTACGCTACAATAATTTCATTTATGTCACTATTAATGTTTTCTTCTAAGGAAATTTGAAAAGGTAAGAATTTTCTTTAACCGAAGTTGAACGACTATTACTCTTGAACTAACAAATCTATTTTATTTTATTTGGAGTTATAATAAAGTGTTAATCAATCTAACTATCACCCTATTTTAATATTTATGATTTTCCTAAAAGTTCATAAAAAGCACTATTATCATGAATTTTGCCAGGTTTTTCAAGCCAACAATTAAGCTTTTAGAGAGCCCCCCTCTCGCCCTACTCGAATAAAAATTAGCACTTTGAAGTTCAATATTTTGCATAGTCTTAGGAACCCCTAAATAATTTTAAAAGACCTATTCAAGGATATTCCACATTGGGGTAGTCGATGAAAAAAACCCTATATGTAACATCTCCAGGTAACATATAGGGGAGCTAACCTAAAAAAAAATCTAAATTGTATTCACCATTTTCTCGGCGTGATTGATATACATATCTCCACTAGATTACAGCACTCTAATGCTAACAGTCTCCAAGCAAAACCAGGGACGGACAGACGGACATGACGAAGCTATAAGGGTTCCTTGTCAGGACTACGGAACCCTAAAAAGGTAATCAAATTTCACGTTCATTTGTCTGACATTTAGTCCTAGTCTGTAATTTGATATACAGTATTTAATTTAAGTGAGTGGCAGTACAATGATATCATCCGTTAATTATAAAAAAACACAGTGATACTCTGGTATCGCAAGCGTCTACATTAACATGCCATATTTGGCACGCTTTATACATTTTTTTTTTTCCAGAAGATTTTTTGGTCCTTACTTTAATTAGTCACAAAATCTTATGGAAAGATTTATGGGCTTACATGGACGTTTTGATATTCCATTATTTTAAATCATAAGTCTTTTCTTTACAGAAGGAATTTACCACGTTTGCCATACGGAAAAGATGAGAATAAATCAAATACCGTATAACCTCTGAATACCCAAAAGTTAAAAAAAAACAGAGGCTGCACGTTTGATGTACGACTATAATGTTAATTAAAAAATGATTCTTTTTCCAAAACAAGGAAATATCTATATCATCTAATATGACGGTTTTAATGACAATGCGTCAAATATAAAACCTCTATTTAGATGAAAATGTAATTTCATCAAATTGAAGACTTGGCTTGATGTTGTTAAGTTACATACATCTATTGCGTTTATATTAGGAAAATTTAAAGTTTTCCACACAATGGCTAACTTATACAAGAACTTTTTATAGTATGCAACTCGACATCAAATAATAATGAATCTATTATGAAACGGGATGCAGGTGAAACAAATTAGTGGCAGGGCGCTTGTTAACGAGATGTTGTTCCGCCGGGTTTAGTAAAGGTTTTAAAACATATCTTGGTCCGGTAGGCAATTAAATATGGGACTCTATGGAGCTTTTTAACGACACCGCCTCTAGCCACGCTTTGAAGTACCGTCACCAGCACCAGTTTGGGGTCAGTACAAACGTACAAACCGTGCTCCTGACCAAGCTTAGCCGTCACCGGCCCGGGTAGAAACTGGGTAGAAACCGGGTAGAAAACTTTTTGTTAACAAGCGCCTTAAGGGTGTCGAAAGTGTATTTGCTATTATTAATTGAGGAGCTGGCGAACAAAACGGTATAATTACACAAAATAAAATTTTACAGGGGCTGTATAAAACTGAATGACATACCTGCAGTAAGGTTTTGGCATGGTTTTTAATTTATAAATTTATTCATAACACTGTTTTAGGTACTTTTCATTGAAAAATAATTATTTGAGATTCAAAATTAACGGGCCCGAAACCTCCAGACCCTTAAAAAAAGTAGTTTGACTGGATGCGTAATTATACCGTTATGTGCGCCAGGTTCTTAATTCATAAACGAAACATATCTAAAAAGTTTCATAGCTATTTTAGACCCCAAGATACATCAAAGTAAACGTATTCGTAAAGAAACCTACAATGCTAAGAGATGACGCTACCTTGCAGCTTAAGAAATACTAGAAGAATTTCGACACGGCCATAACGCGGATTTTTTTCTCGTAAAAATTTCTTCAGATTCAAATATCTAGCAGTGAAATGCTTAAAATAAAATATACGTATTCGTAGCAATATGATTGAGCATGTACTTACTGTGGATCTCTTTCATGGATACCTCGGTACCTCCATATTCTACAGGCAGGATATCCTTGTCAATGTACTTGAGTAGAGCGTCCGCCTCGGCGTGAACGTGTATACGATTAGCAAGTTTCTCAGATATCATTTGTTTGAACGTTGATACTAAGAGATTCACGAATCTAGATGTTGATATTAAATGGATTTCTTTCACTCTTATACCGTAGCCATTCTGTAACAAAAGAAAGTATTTTCCATAACTGATCAATTATAGGGTACATTGCATAATTATTGCTAGATCTCTTATCATCATCTTGGCTTAGAAATTAGGTTAAATTGAGACTTTAGCAAAAACAATAAATACCTACAATTTACTGACGTTTATAAACTGTACAACAAATAAAATGTGCAATTTCTAAAAAGGTATTTTGTCATTTTTTAAGACAATGTACCTTTTTAGATTTAGAAAATACGTATCTTGTAACCGATATTTCAAATAATATTTCCAATGGTATCTCTTGTATCTGATATCTAAATACTTGACTTTTTATTATCTTGTATTTCAGTTTTTTTTTTCTGACTTTTTATTAGGTATTTTGTACATCTCTGATAACGGTACATATCATCGTCATCATCCGCCAATGCATATCTCCTGCTGAACACAGACCTCCTCTAGAAGTTTCCACATGAAAAGATCCTATGCTTTTCAGCCATCCCCGGACTCGCTTGATGTCGTGGGTTCACCTTTTTTATATATGGAAAAATCTAAGAAGGAAAAGGCTTTACGCCACCCTGAACCACCGAGAATAGCGTCAACATGATATCTGAAGGGTCTTTCCCGTTTATTTCATCCAGCCCCAAGGCTCGATGAAATAAGCAGGGCCCTACGCAGTCTTCTTTTCAGCCATTCTCAACCAGTCTAGTGTAGGCCTCCTTCAAATTACGCCATCTAGTTCGATCTTGCGCCACTTCCATCCAATTCGTCCCTGCAGTTTTCCTGACGTCATCCTTCCAACGCATCTGTGGTCTTCCTCTAGGTCATTTCTCGCCCCAAGGTCGCCATTCCAAGACCGCCTTACCCCACGAGTCATGCTTTCGTGCTACATGTCCCGCCCACTGCCACTTCAAACTCGCTATGTGTTTAACGGCATCAGTGACCCCACTTTGCTTTCTAAGCCAGGTGTTATTCTTGCGGTCTCGTAGTTTAATCCCTGCTAGTTTCCTCTGGGCGACTTGTATCTTGTTGATACTTTCTTTTGTCAGAACCCAGGTTTCAGCTCCATAGGTAAGTACGGGTAATATACAGTGATCGAACAATCTGGCTTTCTGTATCGCTGTTAAATTCATTTTGAAAGTCGAGTTTTGTGTAGGCAGCCCACATAAGACGGATGCGCCTATCTATTTCGTTTAGTTGATTTTTCTTTCCCATTTTAATTTCACTCAGGTATGCTTTTCTACCTTTTCGTTGACGGATTGGTTTACCTTAATAGTAAATGGTATTGGATCATTAGTCATGATCTTGGTTTTACTGAGGTTCATTTCTAAACCGACATATAAGGAAGCTTCATTCAACTCGTATATCATAGTTTGGAGGTCATCAGGGTTATCACTAAACAGAACGATGTCATCAGCGAACCTTAGGTTATTCAATCTTGTTCCCGGCAACTTTAGACCACGTTCCTCCCATGAATAACTTCTGTTCATTTTCTATGAAAATTGGTACGCATATTGTTTGTGACCTAGATTGATACATTAGGATGCTTGTTATCCCGGAGAAATTTAAGGTTCCAGTGGGATACTCAAAAAAACAAAAACTAAAATAATACATTAAGAATATGTCCTTGTTATGATATAATATGTTATACTAGCAAACCAGTGAACCAAATGTTCACCAAAAAAAAAATGTATTTAATTAATTGAGAACTTCGGAGATTTTGTGTGGTTTCGTTTGAAATAGAAATCACGTGATTTCTCGAAAACCGGAAGTGCTACGTTACTCAAATCGGGTTTGTAGTCTTATCAGACTATTCTTAACTTATAACTTAAACATTCTCTTTATCTATCTCTTACGGTTTGGCCGCTGAAACAGCACCACGGACGGACGGACGGACGGACTTGTCTAACAGATAAGAGATGCAGTGTTAAAGTAAGGGTAACTTGATGGAAATCATTGTATATTTTGTACATATTTTGTGAACTCCGTTTCACTGTAATTTTTATAGGAGACCTGTAATTGGCCTTTCTTTATAACTAAACATGTAGTAAATTTGTAATTAACACGCTGTTGGTTTCTTAATAAAAAAAAATGAAAGTTTTTTGAAGACATCCTCCTGTACCAGAGTAAACAATTTTAGTGAAAGAATATCACCCTATCTTACGCCTCTTTTGATGTCTATATGTTGCGTTTGGTCGACCAGCGTGACTTTCATGGTAGCGTTATTGTAGATGTTCTCAATAAGCTTCGTGTATCTGTTTCTATGCGAGCATTTTGAAGTGTTTGAACAACTGCCCAGGATTCCACACATATAGCCCTACCCAGTATAAACCAGATAATACTCGTGCGTCTATCCCCCCAGCACACTTTACGCGAACCAAATTCCACGGGATGTGTATTGGAACTGGGGTAGGAGGTGTGTGGTGTTACCCTGGGTTGGGAAACACTACGGTAGTCGGTCAACCAGGTGAGGAGTCTCCTGAAGTACATATAAGTGGTAAATAAATATGCTAAATTACTCACCAATGCCAGGTTCAGAAGCTGTGCTGTTTGAACCAAGTCCAGATATTTTATAAATTCGAAAAGATTTAAATTTCTATAATCGAAAACGATTACGGCTCCGTTTGCGTAGTCAAAAGCGGATATGTATTCCAAATACTGGAAAATTAAAAATGGAAATTCAACATTGTTTCTCTTTATTTTTTTAATAAATATGTGCAAAGGTATATTAGACCCACGACCCACCCATTAAGGTATTACAAAGATATATGTAGAAAAAAAATGCAAATTCCAACTTAACAGAATCTTAATTATTGTGATTATCTCATTACTGATTTAGAAGTGTACTCTGGCTTCAAAATGATTATTCTGTTTTCACAAGGAGCAACAAATTATCCTACCCAATCTGCTGTTAAATTTAATTGTGGTCTAGTTAAATTGATGTGTGTGTAAAGGAACAAAAAGTACTGAGTATTCCTGACATTGTCTAAACAGCAAATAAATGTAACTCAGCCTTCATTTATTTTTACAGCGCTTTCAAGACGTCACTTTACTATAATATAAAAGTATGAATCTCTAGAATTTGCTAATGAAATGAAATGAAAAGTCATTTATTCAGTCTAGGCTGTTACAAGCACTTGTGAAGGTCAAGAAATAAAATAGTGAAAGTGTTTTGTACAGCTCTTTAATTATGTAATTTCTCTACTTCTACCGATATACCCTTCAGATAAATAATTGAAAGATGATTATAAGCTTAAATTAAAATAGAATTTCATATGTACAAAAGGTATTTCGTTTGAAATTATGAGGTTACCTACAATGCGAATAGATGATGATAGAAGACATTCGACAGTGAGATACTAAGATATTCGATGAACTCCATTACTTACATAAAACCCACGTATGTAAAATTCGGTAAACAGTTCTCTTGTGAAAGTTTGAGCGTAATTTTGTAAAATGAACACTCTGTAATAGTCCTTTGTGAGTTTTGGTAAGAGAGCATCAGTTCTGAAAAAAGAAATCAATATTCAATTATAATTTCAAATAAGTGATTGTGTCTTAGGTTGCTTTATTTCATCTATGGTAAAAAGAGACCTTCGATTTTTGATCAATTTCGTACCTTAGTACAAATTATCTCAAAAAATATTTAAAATTATACTTAAAAAGACTCACTAATCAAAATCTCAATAAGTTCGATAAAAATTGCTGAAAATCTTAATAATTAAAATAAGGAACCTGAGTATAAAGAAACGTTATTACTTAGACGCAATTTGTTAATGACTAAAAGATGACAGCTAATACTAATGGTTTAAATTGATTTCCTTGATTGTGATTGGTTGTAACAAAAACCACGTGGTTTCCATAGCTAATTAAAGAAATATAATATTATTATCTTTGTTTCCATTATTTTAAATGTTCATACGAGGTTTTTATGTGGTATAATTGGATAATAAACTCTATTTATATTTTGGCGTATTTTTCTATACATAGATGCATGATTATTCTTGAGGTACAAAATTGGGCAAAGTTGTACGGAGAAAAGAATGGGACCTCTGACTATAGTTTTTGCTACGTCAAATAGGTACAAAGTAAATGTCTAAAATTTTGACAAATAGTTATTTTTAGTCAGATTCAACTATCGATGAAACACAGCGGCCTTATTTGTAAAATCATAAATTTTCATAGATTTCGTTTGGAACTATTTTTATTTAGGATTCGATTACCTTTACATTATTTTATTCCCCTTCAGGTAAGAAATTCTAATAAGTTGTCATTCTTATTTTACATTAAATTATTGGTCTCATTACCGCCATCTTGATTAATGGTGTTTGTGTTATTACTCACTTAAATTTAGTAAGGTATCGATCAAAGTATGGAAGTGTAGTTAAAAAACCTGTCACCAAAACAGAGCATTCTAATAAATTAAAATTAATTTAGGTCATGGTGCACCAATGCAAAAATCTTTGCTTTCCAATCTGTATACATAATTCGTAAAAGTTGTTTTTATTGAGATTTCAAAAAAGATCAAAAAAGCTGTCATAAATTGCGTCGAATTTCATTTACTGCGTCTTTAGACCTAAACCTATTGAAAATCAATTTATCAAGCATTTTTGACAATGAATCGTTCTCCCTACTTATGTCTAAAGTTCTGAACACTTTAAAAGTTAATCATGTTTAAGTCTCGAGCCATCTATATTTGACTTGAAACAATTGACAAGGATGGAATGATGTACAAAGCACGCCTTAATTTGAATTTAGAACTTTGGTACAAGTGGGTCTAATAAAATGAAGACCAACAATTTGACGAAATCCAAAACAATACCAAGAAAAAGTTGTTTGGTTGTCTACTTGTCGACTCAATAAATTACGGTATGCTTTCAAACTATACTAAAATAAAGTAAGGCAATTTCAATTACATTTTACTACTTTAAATAAAGTTGATATTATTAATCTCTACTAGATCTTGCTTTAGATGTGTCTCTACATACATCTAAAGCAAGATCAACCAAACAAACTTTACCCACAATTTAACACCCTTTATTGATGATTTTTGCAGTAAAAACTATCCTATGTTTTTTCCGTATCTCGAACCACCTCTATACCAAATTTCAACTTAATCGACTCAGCGGCTTAGGCGACGGTGAAGAGATATATAGCAGTCAGACAGACATGTATACTTTCAAATTTATAATATTAGTAAAAAAGGATTATAATTACGTTTGTTCGTCTAATTCAACGAACTCCCTGACGTCCCGAAAGACGTAAAGGTCGGGCATCAATACTCTCGCCGTGCATATTTTGTCTAGGCGCTCCTTACTCCTTTCTACAGAGCCCTTTGCCCTTATGATGTTTCTTTCCAGATAGCCACGACCTGAAACGTAAAAAAGAGGGTTTACATTAAGTAAGTGATACAAGTGGTTAATAAAGTCCATTTCCATTTTTTGTGTATTCGGCGTATTTTTCTACACATAGATGCATGTTAATTCTTGAGGTACGAAATTGGGCAGAGTTGTACGGAGAAAAGAATGGGACCTTTGACTATAGTATATGCCATGTCAAATACCTACGTAGTAGATCCAGTTTATTATTTGCTATATCTTGTTTTGTGTAAAATAAAATTTCAAACATTTCATTTTCTGTTGAAGAAATATGGAAAAATACATTTATTTCGACCACAAAGATCATAGCATGACAATGACAAAGTATTTGTTTTTTAGGTTTTCACGCACATCACTCATTAAATAAAACTAGTTTTTACGGGTTGGATGTACTGAATTCCTTAGAAAGTTTGGTTTGCATGATACCGGCAGTCGAGTTTATTACGGGCTTGGATAGAGATGCGCGATTTTCACTAATTTTGGTAACTGAAAAGGTACTTTTTATTACTTAATTGTTGTCGTTATTGAGAGTGGGTGTCATGTTATATGGAGTGCATCATTATATAGAAAACAAAATAAACGAACCAAAGACGAGTGATTTCGACGCTTTAGGGAGTTTGTTGTTAAATCGAGTGACGTTCCATAGAGTTTACACTATAAAATGTAGGTAATTAAATCGGCGCCGCGAAACAAAAAATTATTTAATTATTTAATCGACCTATGGTTTCTTAAATTGATGTTACGTTGCCATAACCTGTATTAGAATTATTCAAGTCTTTAACGTCATCACGAACCAGTAATCGACGTCATTTCTTTTGATTAAGCGCTTTTTTTGCAACTTCTGCTAATTAAACTAATGGTGACACTGAACTTAGAGTCAACACGATGGAGAAACATTGTTCATTGCCTTGTGTTTTGTCGTCATCAGAGTTACAAACAACAAAGTGTCGAAATTACTTGATTTGATTTTTTGATATCCGGTAATATATTGATTTGTACTCATTTAGCTGCGGTGTAGACTGAAGTTTTAGCTCTTGAGCTTATACCTTTACTATACATATAATTTTAATATTAAAGGAGGAACATCTGAAAAGGCAGCGCGATACGCTTTGGTGTTAAAAGGGTGGCAAACAAGCATATGGTCCGTCTGATGTTAAAAGCCGCCAGCATAGCCTATTTACGCTTGCGATACTAAAAATATCACCCACAGCGTTGCCTCTTTTAAATAAATCCCCTAATCATCTCCGTTGCCTACTTTAACTAAATCCCCTAATCATCTCCGTTGCCTACTTTAACTAAATCCCCGTAGAGCCCTGGATGCTTACTCGCTGGCAAAAATACAACACCACCAAGAGGTAGTGTTATTTCACCGTGGGCCTCTCTGGTGGATGTTGCTTCACTAAGCGGGACTTCTCTATGTTGGATAATTGCTTTAAAAACCACTAAGAATTTAAACTGCCGGCAAAGCAGCGGCTAAGAAATAGTTTGGTTACATTATGGATTCCAATATGTGAAACTTTCTTTACAATGTGGCAAACTTTAATCTTAGTATCTAGCTTATCGTTGATACGCCATAATACAAAGCGGGAACGTGATACATCTGAATCTACAATTCGCCTTCATCATAAATCCTACTAATATTATAAATCTGAAAGTATGTATGTTTGCCACTCAATCACGCAAAACTGCTTAACGGATTTGGATGAAATTTGGCACACATATAGTTAATCACCTGAATTGAAACATAGGATACTTTTTGGCGAAAACATGTTAGGTTCCAGAGGGATTCTCAAAAAACTCAAGTTAACGTGGACGAAGTCGCAGGCGGCCACTAGTATAAATAAGAATGTTTTATTTTGTGGCATACTTTAACCGCAAAAGTGATATGGGGTTAAAATGTGTAAAAACATAAGTAGTACTTTATTACAAGGTAAGTTAAATCAACACCAAGTGGACATGATATAGCATAAATCTGTTTAAGTGTATAATACATTGGTAATGAGCGAGTCGTATTATCACTCGAAGAATTCCATCATATTTCGCAAGGTTCAACGTTAGGTCTGATGTCATTTCTTATGTAGGGCCTCTTTACAACCGACTAATACGAAGAAAAAAGGCGGAGGTTCTTTATTGGTAGTGTGTTATTTTTTTGATGATCATTTTCTTCAATTTTCATTATTAGTCGATATTATTTTTTTATTTGTTTGGCAACTAAGCAAGGCAATAAAGCAAGGTTTTGTCTTACTATTTAAGTATATGAATTAAAACCTGCAGATAGTCGAGGACAGTCAAAGCTTCGTATTTCAGTGTGGAAGCCTAAAACTAATTCCAAAAATATATGGTTTTTCTTAATCGCAATCATCTACAAAGGCCTATTAAAGAAGTTACCATCACAATCTATTAATGTCCCCACTGATGGAGCACAGGCCTTCCCTATGGATGGAATAGGGAGATTGGGCCATGACCCACCACGCGGGCCCACTGTGGATTGGTGGGTGCTAATGACTGCAAATAACGGACCACAGAACACAGATAGAAGTTAGAAGGGCCTTGTGGGCGGGACTGGCGTGCCACAGTTATATGTGAGCAAACAAACATCATAACTAGAGCCAAAACTTGGTTTTGATTGCGTCGTCGACCAAGATTGTGGTCACTCATCCATTGACCGACCATTGCGAAAGTTGCTTAAATTTCACGATCGTAGCACAACGCGCTAATCACCACTGTCCGTCTGTCACCAAGCTGCATACATATCATGAACCGTGATAGTAGACATTTGATATTTTCAGAGATGATGTATTTTTGTTGCCGCTTTAACAACAAATACTAATAAGAACGTTTGTGGTTCCTACTCGCTGTTTCTGATGCTTCAGCTACCCACCTTGACATATGATCCCAAGGTTAGTATGTGACCTAGTAAATTTAGAAATGTAAATTAATATTAAGTCAATACCCAATTTTAATTTCCATTTTTAAAGTTACCACAACCGCACATACTTTGGATTGGAACCGCATACACTTCAATTTAATATTGGGTCAACACCCAATATTAATTTAATTCTAAAGTTATTAGTTATAAAGTTAATGTGCAAATATATTTAAACCTTTAATTTTTTTTTATTATAGATTCTAGCAAAAACTAGAACAGATATTAAGTGGCGGTGGAGTACAGATGGGAAATAGCTGGTGCAGCAGGGATGGCCTTTTTGTTCATTTCAATCATTACGAGCTCCGAAGCAAGTTTGTGTTTTAGAACCCTTTTTAGCTATATGGTCATGACCGTCTCGAGGTCAATTTGTATTTGTGAGCGTTTCAAAATGAAGTGTATTTTAACATAGGAGTTAGATTAATAGAAGTGCGGTATTAGCAAATATTTCGTTCTAATTGGAGTTCCCGTCTGGATATCTTTCATCTTACCAAAGACCAAAGTAAAATAATGGTTTGGTTGTGTTCTGTTGCTGTCGGTGAGTAATGTTCCAGGTTCTAGGGCTCCACGGGGTAGAGGATTGGATTAGGGTAGGAAAATGCGCGAGTGGTATTTTTGTATCACAAGCTATGGTGGCCGCTTACAACACCCGGCCCGGTTAAAACATAAAAAAAACATTTCTACTTACTAAAATCCTTCTTGGTGAAATGATCCTGTTTCTTCAGCCATAACTCCAGAATGTCGATTGCTCTGTCTATGGCACCTGGTTTATCCAAGTTGAACTCTTTTCTAACAACTTGCAAGGTGTCAGGAGGAAATACTAATATCGGATCCTTGGGTAGGCTATCCATAGTAGGTGCTTAATAATTATCTTAAGGACTTTTTTCTTTTAATTTACTTTCGAAGACCGCGTCCGGTTTTTATGTCAGCCCGCGATAGACTAAATTAATATAAAGATGTTAACTCTGAGATTTGTCAGCGTTATTATGACACAAGTTTTTTCAAGGTAAAGTGTTAGGAAACAGTGTTTTAGTAGCCTCATGCACAGTAAATCATGTCAGAGTTGAACAGCCATAATAAGCCAGCCGTCTGCTGCCTGGTCTGCGTGTAATTTTTTCTAGTTATATTTTCTTTAGATTTAATCATCAAGCAGTTACATGCTTGAAATTAAAAATTATAACTATAATTGCCATTTCTTCTTCCAAATGTTTAATACTTGTAAAAACATTCATTTGACATTGTGGTTTACCTACAATGCGAAGAAATGGCGCTGCCTTGCAGCTTAAGAATGGCAAGAAGAATTTCGACGCGGCCGTCAGGGCCGTATGCTACCGCGGTAGCATAATTGGTCAGTGCATTCGCCCGGATTGAGAAGGGTGCGGGTTCGAGTCCCGTCTGCTGCCTGGTCCGCGTGGATTTTTTTCTAGTTATAATTTCTTTAGATTTAAACATCAAGCAGTTACATGCTTAAAAATAGCCATAATTTAGTTGCGTCATGGTTATCGATTTCGATTTAGTCTGTGGTCGTTTGCTGTTTACTATTATTAAATGTATTTTTATTAGATAAGTAGCTATAAAGAAGATCCATGGACGCTGATAATTTGCTGTATCAGAATCGTTTGTGCGGTCATTGTTGATGTCACTAATGAGCAATTTTTATTTTTTTAGGGTTCTGTATCTTAAAAGAAAAACAGAACATTTATAGAGTCATTTTCACTTATAGAGTTATCAGTCAGTTGTTCGTCTGTCCGTCCGTCCGTCTGTCTGTCAAGCCCCATTATCATGGAAACGCGTGGGGGTCACTTATAGAGTTTTCAGTCAGTTGTCCGTCTGTCCGTCCGTCCGTCTGTCTGTCAAGCCCCATTATCATGGGTACGCATGGAGGGAAGTTTAAACCGTACACTCAGGACTGGTTTTCCTTGAAGCTGTGAAAAAACCAAACTTAGAAAATGTTTACGTATTAAAATGATACGGGCGTTTATCTGTCTGTATGTTAAGACCCTTTATCTCGGGAACGCGTGGAGTTATCGAGTTTAAATTTGAACCATATACTAAGGTTAACGGTCTTTTAAATCTGTGAGGAAATTAAACTTCTGAATTAGCGTAAATAATAGTTTAAAAAAAAACTAAAAACACGGTTTTATTTACTGTACTAAAAAGCCAAAAATAAACAAAATATAATCTCTGTTTACTTTATTAGGCCCTTAAAGTTACCCATGTTTATAGTTTTTTTTTAACATACTTATATAACTGAAAATGCGTAGGCCCAATTCATTGCAATATTTATCAAATCAATTAATATATTACGCGATTCATAGTGCTTAATAATAGTTAAAATTTTATAATGAAGCGCCCCACGCTTTTTATCGGCTGTATCTTTAGTGTCGCCGCACACGGGCCACACGCCACAGCAACAAACGCCGCCACGAGAAGCTAGAAGCGAAGAACAAAAGTGGCTGAAGTGCGCGACAGCGGCCGACTCAGGTAAGGGAGAGAGGGGTGGGGAATCACGCGAGTGACGTGTGGCGGCGTTTTGTATCGGCGCATTAAGTGGCCGGTGCAGACCACAAGAAGCGAGCAACGACGATTTGTAGCTTGTGGCGGCCACCGGCGTACCGTGTGTGGCGAGTCCATATAAAATGTATGAAAACAACAAGAAATATGCCGGTGGCGGCGTTTTGTAGTTGTAGTCGGTGTCCCGTGTGCGGCGACACTTAGCCGTTCATGCCGCAAATTTTCGAAACTCGCACGGGAATCATAACCTACAGCGTACTTTCCGTGAACTTAGAATCTTGAAATTTGGTACGTAGTAACGTCTCATAGTACAGATAAAGGAAAAATTGCGAAAACCGTAAATTTTTAGTTAAATCATATAATCAAAATTATTTCTGAAAATTTTTAAGTTACTACCTCTTTTCTCATGAAAGCGTAGAGGTATTAAATTGAGTTTGTACGGCACCCTCTGTGTGCGAGTCCGACTCGCACTTGGTTGGGTTTTTTTTCTATTAATGACAACTACTTATTGTTGCGATCAAATCTTTTAGTTCTTTTTGGCAGTCTTTTTGTTGTTTGTTATGGAGTATTTTGAATCCTATTGATCTTTTTTTTGCAGAAGCAGTCATATTTTTTTTAATTCGAAAGAAAAATCACTAAAATGCTTTCAGCTCAGTTTAGGTATCAAGCGAAAATCTAACTAATGTTCTTCGCTATCCAGGCAAATGTACTTACCATTATGCTACAAACGACGCGTAGATTATTTTATAAATTATTATCGTAAGCTGCAAAGCAGCGCCATCTGTACATAGTGTAGGGAATTAAAATTTCATATGGGATACATACTTTTGCGAGGATCAAACATTTCAAAGAAGATGAAGCAATGATTACTTTGATACTATTATTTTGTGTTCAAGCATACACCTGCTGATTGTATAACTGTTTATCTAGAACCAACATTAAATCGAACTCTGTCTATACTGGAATCGAACCAACTTCCTTCATTATTAATTTTACTTTCGGTATCTTCTGTACGAGTTTTACGTTAAAAGAAAAACCTTATTAATAATAAGATATATCTTATTACTATTTGAGTGGTTGCTTCGCGATGACTATGAATGGGGTCGCAGGGGCAGACACTGAGGGCAGCGGGTGTCGACCTCAGGCCGAGCTGCTTCTCACACGGGCAGCTATACGTCGCGTCGCTTGCTCCCGCGTCACCTGTCCTGACTTTCTTTACATTTTGGCTGTGGAGAGCCAAAAACACTAATGTTGTTTATCGAGAAATCCGATAAGTATGTATTTTTACCCTATTATGTATTTCTTATTCTTTTCTCCATCTCTTTCATTAATTCAGCAGAATCACCATAAAGTCTATTCAAAGTCTATTCGAAGTTTATTCAAAGCAGGCTGAAAATCAGCACTTTTTGAAGGTCAATTTTACAAAAGACAGTCTCCCTCCGTTACCCTTTCTGTAGATATGAAATGTAAAGAAGAAACGAGTAAATGATTTTTTTTATTTATTTAATTATTTAGTACACACACTATAAAACAGATATGAACAGGAACAAGAAATTGGTACAAGGGCACTGCTTATTTCATATATGAATGTTATTTCAAAAGTATTAATCGTAGGTATTTTTGGTTCTGTATAGCATTCCCGCAGACGACGTCGCAACGAAATACCACTCCCAGTGAGTGATCACAAAATCACGAAATCTCAGAAACTATAACATCTACAAACTTAAAATTTGGAAGGTAGGTTCCTGTGTAGATCTATGCGCTAAGAATTTCACGAAACTCCACTCCTAATGGGGTAATACGGGGGTTTGATGAAGTAAGAGACTTGGTATTTAACATCTATGCATAAAGATGGTGTAGAGGTGTACTAATAATGTATCTTAAGAAATAATCCCCCTTTTGGGATCAAAATGTATGTGCAAATAACTAACTCCACGCGTACGAAGTCACGGGCGACCGCTAGTAATATATAATGATGCACAACTGAAGAACTTAATAATCTTCCAATGTATGGCGTTAATTGATTTGATCTCTATATTTAATAAGCTGTTTGATTTCATCTTATTACTAAATTTAAAGGCAAGAAAATATTGACTAAAAGCTCCTAAGTCTCCGAATATCTTATTACAAAAAGAGATGAATACCTTTTTTCCATTTGAATTAAGATACTACCAATTATCTTTTTTTTTTAATATATTTTAGGATGCTACACTTATTACAAACTTTCAAATAACGAATTGCAAATAGAAAGTAAAGCATACAGTCACCTTACAGCCACAGATTAATAAATTAAGCAATACAAACTATTCTATTTAAAACTAAAAAAAAACTTTTCAACCTAAGTATTTCATTTCAATCTACGCTTAAACCGCGGAAGGTTCCGGCCATTCCTGAATATTCATCGTTGAGTTTGTTAACTGGTCTAAGGGCTTCATTGATTTTGGCTCTGTAAGTTTCCTTTATGAGCCCCATGAAGTCTTCAGTGCTTAATACATCTACCCATTTTTCTGTAAAAAAATATAAAATTATTATTGTTTAAAATCAGGAATAAACCATTCCATTAAACGTAAGTCTCTACAGGAAGTTATTGACGTCATTCATACAAATATCAAAGAAAAACATACACATTTAAAATGATTCTATAAATGAATTGATTTGTTTGATTAGTAAACTTAAAAACCGGCCAAATTTAGGGTTCCGTAGTTGCCTGTCGTTACCACAATATATTTGAGCAGTAGTCATTATTTGCTGTATCGAAAATTCAAAAAAAACAATGTTTAATTAGGTTTTTTATATTGTTTTTCAATGCAATGTTTTACGCTACACTTACTTCATCTATGTCACTATTAATGATTTCTTCTTAGGAATTTTTAAATGGTAAGAATTTTCTTTATCCAAGGTTCAACGACTATTACTGTTGAATTAACAAATCATTTTTTTAATCTTTATGATTTTCCTTAAAAGTTCATGAAAAGCTCTATTATCATGCATTTTGCTAGATTTTTCAAGCCAATAGATAAGCTTTTAGAGGGGGGGGGGAGCTCAAACAAAAATTAGCACTTTAAAGTTCAATATTTTTGCAAACGGATCCCTAAATCGAAAACATGTCTTAAGTACTATAAAAAAAAATTAAAAGACCTATTCAAAGATATTCCACATAATGGGGTAGACGATGAAAAAAAAACATCCCCAGGTTACATGTTACCCTAAAAATATATCATTCAAAATTTTATTCCACCATTTTGTCGGCGTGATTGATATACATATCTCCACAAAATTACAGCACTCTAGTGCTAACAGTCTCCAATCAAAACCTGGAACGGACAGACGGACATGACGAAGCTATACGGTTCATTGTTTGTTTTCATTGAACATTATTTGAGATTCAAATTCAACAGGCCCGAAACCTCCGGACTGTAAGAAAAAGTAGTTTGACCAGATGCGTAATTATACCGTAATGTGCGCCAGCTCCTTATTTCATAAACGAAACATATCTATAATGTTTCATCGCTATTTTAGACGCCAAAATCCAAGTAAAAATATTCGTAAAGAAACCTACTATACATACTTACTACAGAGATAATTCAACACGGCCACTACGTGGTTTTTTTTCTCGTAAAAGAATCTTTAGTTTCAAACATCTAGCAGTTAAATGCTTAAAATAAAAATAAAATATACAGTACTTACTGTGGAGTTCTTTCATGGATACCTCGCTACCTCCATATTCTACAGGCAGGATATCCTTGTCAATGTACTGGAGAAGAGCGTCCGCCTCGGCGTGAACGTGTATACGATTAGCAAGTTTCTCAGATATAATTTGTTTGAACGTTGATACTAAGAGATTCACGAATCTAGATGCTGATATTAAATGGATTTCTTTCACTCTTATACCGTAGCCATTCTGTAACAAAAAACGGTATACATTTCCATAACTGATAAATAATAGGGTACATTGGATAATTATTTGACGACTTCCGTGGCCGAGTGGTTTGTACGCCGGGTTTCAAGGTGTCGCCGACTCGAGTGGTCCCGGGTTCGAGTCCTGGTGGGGGCAGATGTTTGTTTGATGAATACGAGCATTTGTACTCCAGTCATGGATGTTTAATATGTATTTCTATATAAATATACTTATATTTGTACTGTATATGTATTCTATCCGTTACCCTAGTATCCCGCAACAAGAGCCTTACAGTGCTTACTTTGGGGCTAGGCTAATTGGTGTGAGTGTTGGAAATATTTATTTAATTAATTTAATTGATTCTTCTCTTATCATCATCTTGGTATAGAAATGAAGTCCCATTTTCATTAACTTGGGACTTTAGCAAACACAATTGATACCTAAAGGACATTGTTCAGCGTCCATACATAGTTAGCCTAAGAACCAACAATCATGAAATATTATTTTCTAGGTTCAAAATCGTAAGTTAATGACTGTAAAAACAAACATTATTGACGGACACTTCTGAGAACTTAAATTATTAGGAAAACTAAAACTTTTTTGAGGTTATGTTTAATATTCAATGAAACATAGGTCAACCTATGAATTTAGTATGAACTCAGTATGAAGTGAATTAATATTACAACTAATTCATTTTATTCGGTGCGATTTTAAAGAATTACTATTAGGAAAAACTTGGTAAGGTAGGAATATGAATAAAATAAAAACTGTAGTTTTGCTTCTTATTTATTGACTATTTTTCAAATAGTTGTATCATATTGTTTATTGTATTTATTTGTATATCACATGTTTATTGTGTAAATATGCAGCCTGAATGTGTATCAGGTGTTCTTGAATAATTTGGCAGTATGATCCTCTCAGAATGTTGTGGCACAGGTTCACGAGCACTTGGTAATAAGGGATCTGCTCTTTGGTAACATCGATGGCATATTAGATAGCCGAAATAGTTAAATTAAAGGAAAAACAATCGCAAATAAACACACATAACAGGTAATCTGAAACGAGAATGCACATTCCGGTATAGTAAACTACTCTTTGGAATGCACGAATGCCACAGATTGCTACGAATGCAAAATGCATGCACCACAACCACAGAGTATCGAGTTTTATGCCGGCCCTTCACTTGACAACAATTTGTCCTTGTCATGCTTAATAAGGAATGAAAAGGATATAATAGCCAAGTGAAGTGCCGGCATTAGGAAGAAAGAGTGTTTTGTTTGCAGCGCTGCCATAGATTATACACATAAAATGGTATTTATTGTCTCAGATTATTTTTTAACTTTTTAAATTAGCTTACTTAACTGGAAGTGTCCGTCACAATCTAAATACTGATAATTATCGCAAAAAATATACTAAGATTTATCATAAATGCCAAATTAGTGTTGGTTCTTAGGCCAATTTTAACATTGTCCTTTAATAACGTTAATAAACTGTATAACAAGTAAAAATGTGCATTCTCTAAAAAGGGAATTGTGTCCTTAAAAAAATATTTACAAAATACGTATCTTGTAACTGATATTTCAAATATTATTTCCAAATCTGTGTGTCTCTGATATCTAAATTACTTGACTTTCTATTATCTTGTATTGAAAACAAAAAACTTTGACTTTTTATTGGGAATTTTGTACAGCTCTGATAACAGTACACATCAGTATCAGCCGATGCATGTAATAATCTGATTAATTACTCACCAATGCCAGATTGAGGAGCTGTGCTGTTTGAACCAAGTCCAGATATTTTATAAATTCGAAAATATTTAAATTTCTATAATCGAAAACGACTACGGCTCCGTTTGCGTAGTCAAAAGCGGAAAAGTATTCCAAATACTGAAAAATTAAAAATGGGAATTTAACATTAATTTTCTTTTTTTTTATAAAATATAAAAAAATGCAAATGCCTACTCAACAGAATCTTTTTATCATGAATATCTCATTACAGATTTGAAGTGCACTCTGGCTCCAAAATGATTATTCTGTTTTAACAAGGCGCAACAAATTATTCTACCCAATCAGCTATTAATTTTAATTGTAGTCCAGTTAAATTTAATTGCCAGGAACAAAAAGTATTGAGTTTTCCTGACATTGTCTAAACAGCAAATATGTTACTTTTTTAACAGCGCTTTCAAATTGTCACTATATAGTATCTCCCGCCGTAGTTTTGCGAGCCGATGGCGTAGCTTCTTGACTTGCTTGTAATAGTCTAGACTGAATAAATGACTTTTCATTTCATATAAATTATCAACCTCTAGAATTTGCTTAAATAGTGACAGTGTTTTTGTACGAGCTGTGCTTTTAATTGTGTTATTTCTCTACTTCTACCGATATACCCTTTCAATAAGTAATTTAAAGATGATTACAAACTTCAATTTAAATAGAATTACATGTGTGCAAAGGTATTTCGTTAGAAATTATTATTTTACTTAAAATCTAAATAGATGATAGAAGAAATTGAACTGTGAGATACTAAGATATTCGATGAACTTACATAACCTCGTCATAAAATCGTTAGAAATTATTATTTTACTTAAAATCTAAATAGATGATAGAAGAAATTGAACTGTGAGATACTAAGATATTCGATGAACTTACATAACCCGCACGTATGTAAAATTCGGTAAACCGTTCTCTTTTGAAAGTTTGAGCGTAATTTTGTAAAATGTACACTCTGTAATAGTCATTTGTGAGTCTTGGTAAAATAGCATCAGTTCTGAAAAAACAAATGAAATATTAAATTAAAATTTCAAAGAAGTGATTGTGTCTTCGCTTCGCTTGATTTCAACGATGATAAAAAAGACCTTCGATTTTCGCCCAATTTTGTACCTTGGTACAAATAATCTCAATAAACATTTATATTAATTATACTTAAAAATCTCAATAAATTCAATAAAAAAATATTGAGATTTTTTCCGTTTTCCCGTCTGCTGCCCGGTCCGCGTGGATTTTTTTCTAGTTATATTGTCTTTAGCTTTAAACATCAAGCAGTTATATGCTTAAAAAAATAGAATTATAATCAATAAAAAGTTGCTGAAAATCTGAATTAAAATAAGAAATCTGCGTATAAAGAAACGTTATTTCGTAGACGCAATTTGTTAATGACTGACGGATGACAGCTAATACTATTGGTTTAAATTCATTTCCTTGATTGTGATTGCTTGTATCAATAATCACGTGGTTTGCGAAACTAATTTTTAATATTTAAGTGCATATAATATTATTATCGGTGGGTCCATAATTTTAAATGTTCAAATGATTTTTTTTTGGTACTAGTGGATAATAAATTCAATTTATATTTTTGTTGTATTCGGTGTATTTTTCTACACGTAGATGCATGAAAAATTTTTGAGGTACAAAATTGGGCAGAGTTGTACGAGGAAAAGAACGGTACCTTTGACTTTAGTTTTTGCCACGTCAAATAGTAAATGTGTAAAATTTTGATAAATGGTTATTTTAATTTTTCGTCAAATTTTACTAACGATGAAACAACGCGGCGTTATTTTACTGCATTCTTTTTAGTGTCAAAAAATATCAAAAATTTCGTTCGTAGATATTTTTAATTAGGATTCGATTACATGCCACCTTTAAATTATTTTATTCTTAATTAATATTAAATTATTATTAATATATTAATCAAGATGGCGGTAATGGGACCACTGATTACCGCCATCTTGATTAACGGTGTTTGTTTTATTACCCAGTTAAATTTAGTAAGGTATCGATTAAAGTAAATAAATATAAATAAATAAATATAACCATGAGTGTTGGTAATATTTACCAATTAACCTAGCCCCAAAGTAAGCACTGTAAGGCTTGTGTTATGGGATACTAGGGTATCGTATAGAATACATATACAGTACAAATATAAGAACATTTATATAGAAATACATATTAAACATCCATGACTGGAGAACAAATGCTCGTATTCATCACACGAACATCTGCCCCCACCGGGATTCGAACCCGGAACTTCTCGAGTCGGCGACACCATTAGACCCGGTGTACAAACCACTCGACCACGGAGGACGTCATGAAAATGAAGTTAAAAAACCTGTCACCAAAACGAGGATTTTGATAAATTAAAATAATTTAGGTCATGGTGCACCAATGCAAAAATCTTTGCTTCCCAATCTGTATACATAATTTATAATACTTGTTTACATTGAGATTTGACAAAAAAATTGTCGCAAGTTGCGTGGATTTCATTTACTGCGTTTTTGGAACCCATTGAAAATAGTTTATTTGCTAAAAATAGTGAAATACATACACTACATACACTTAATACTAGAAGTAAAAATAAGTTAACTTTACCTGCTACTAGGCTCCACAAAATTAATAACTCGTTTAGAGGCCTCTGTGTTCGCTTTTACAATAAAGTCCCAAGCAATATTCAAGAGTTGAGCCTGACTAAATTTAAATCGACTATTAAAAAAACTCTTATTAAGAATGCTTATTATAAAGTGTCTGATTATATTACAGACAAAAATGCTTGGGTTTGAACTGTTCCAACCATTCCAACGGGTATTTCTATATGATATATATTATGGATCATGTGTTGATGATACTTTTATTGAAAAGCTGTATTTAAAGCTGATTACGTAAGGAAGAATATCAGACTATTTAAGAAGATTTGAATGACAAAACGGCGTGGTCATGATTTCTCCATTGTTTTTGCTTTGTAATTGTTTGCAGTGTCCTACAGATAAATGACTTTAAGTTTAAGTAAATATGTTGTGGTTGATATAGGTGGTTATGGGTAGTCATGCTCTCTTAAAAGTCTCTTCGGTGGTGTCGTGTGAGGCGGGTCGTTACGTTCCCTAAAATATGGTTGAGCGAAGCGATGGCTGGTTCATGCGTCATGCTCGTGAACGGGTGCTGCCAGCGGAGATGAGTCTGCCCTAACTACTTTGATATTTAAGATATAAATGTTTAATTACACCTATTATAAATAACTCTGTTTGTATTTATACTGTGTGACACAGCAATCAAAATGCAGGTGTACAATTAATGTATAATTTCACATTATGTAATGAAGGGTGACTTCATGAATCATCTCTGAAGTCATTTTTCAACTTGACGACTCTGTAAATGATAAAACAGGGAGAAAAAAACAGCCCTTGCTGAGTTTCTTGCCGGTTCTTCTCAGTACAAGGTCTCCCGCCGTAGATTTACGAACCGATGGCGTAGCTTCTCGACATTCATATGTGCTTGTAACAGCCTAAACTGAATAAATGATTTTGATTGATTGATTGATTGATTGAATCAATTTATCAAGCATTTTTGACTATGACTCGTTCTCTATACTTATGTTCAAAGATCTCATGTTATTACCTAAAGTTCTTAATACAAATTTAAAAAATTAATCATGTTTAAGTCTCGTGCCATCTCTATTTGACCTAAAACGCAATCAAGTACTTGTTTGTTGGTACTTTTGGTGTTCTTTGTTTTGAGAATTAAGAACTTTGGTACAAGTGGGTCTAATAAAATGAAAACCAACTATTTCACTACTTATTCTTATTATAAATTCCATCTTATGTATCAACTGAAAACAAACACAATACCAAGAAATAGGTTTTTTGGATGTCGACTCAAAATTACGGTATGATTTCAAACCATACTAAAATAAAGAGGAGTAATTTTAATTAAATTTAACTAGTTTAAATAAAGTTGATATTATTAATCTCTACTAGATCCTACAATTTTTATTTTTCAGGCATGTACCTAACTGCTTGATATTTAAATCTAAAAAAAGATGTACTAGATCTTGCTTTAGATGTATCTCTACATACATCTAAAGCAAGATCAACCAAACAAACTTTTATCCACATTTTTACCCCCTTTATTGATGATTTCTGCAGTAAAATCTATCCTATGTTTTTTCCCGTATCTTGAACCACCTCTATACCAAATTTCAACTAAATAACAGTCAGACAGACATGCATACTTTCACATTTATAATATTAGTAAAAAAACGATTATAATTACGTTTGTTCGTCTAATTCAGCGAACTCCCTGACGTCCCGAAAGGTGTAAAGTTCGGGCATCAATACTCTCGCCGTGCATATTTTGTCTAGGCGCTCCTTACACCTTTCTACAGAGCCCTTTGCCCTTATGATGCTTCTTTCCAGATAGCCACGACCTGAAAAGTAAAAAAAAAGAGTTTTTACATTAAGTAAGTGGTACAAGTCAGACTTTTTGGCGGGAAAAATTGTGTTATGGCGGATGTTAGTATCTAATAATGGTGGATTATTAACCACTAAGTGTTCGGGAATATGCACAAGTGTTGGCAAGTGAAACAAAACAGCGGAAAGTGTCTTTCGACGTTCCCTCAAGAAGTCCACGGGGAGGTTCCAGTATATCCCCACACTTTTACTGAAACATAGGCATTTAGAAAAAATAAAAAAAAACGGAACATGTGGATAATAAACTCCATTTATATTTTTGATGTGTAACATCTTTGCTCTCGCTTTCCTGCAATTTGTGAGAGTGATTTCATGAAATGGGAGGGAAGTGTGTAACAGGAAGTCGCTATTTGATTTGATTTTAGAACATAATGTTCAAATGGCTCATTCTCATTCCTTTTGTAGAAGATTTTATTTCTTTTTTACTAATATAAGGTGGAGTTTCAAATATTACACATCATGCGCGACTACTGTAAGGCTCGCTCGTTTTTTTGGTGTATTCGGCGTATTTTTCTACACATAGATGCATGATAATTCTTGAGGTACGAAATTGGGCAGAGTTGTACGGAGAAGAGAATGGGACCTTTGACTATAGTTTATGCCACGTCAAATAGGTACGTAGTAGATCCAGTTTAGTTTTTGCTATATCTTTGTTTTGTGTAAGATAAAATTTCAAACATTTCATTTTCTGTTTAAGAAATATGGAAAAATACATTTATTTCGACCACAAAGATCATAGCATGATCATGACAAAATATTTGTTTATTAGGTTTTCACGCACATCACTTATTAGATAAAACTAGTATTTATGGGTTAGATGTACTGAATTTATTTATTTATTGACGTTTCGCATCCTTTACTAGTATTATTTAATTACAAAGTAATTATAAATAGTAATACTCATAATAAATAAAATACAGATTAAATAAATAATTAAGAAACAAATTCAATCAATGAAAAGGTTTTATTGATCTAAGAAAATGACGCCTTGAACACGAGGGAAGTTATGTTGCAGTAATGGAAGTTTAAGCATTTTTACAGTGTCAATGACGCCTCTGTACATATGTTTTTTTAAATATGACGGTAATTTGTCTGTGTGTGCCATTGAGCGCGTCGAGTGAACCCTATAGTAGCTTTTATTTAAAAAATGACGATTTAGACGCGACCAAGAGTCATGGTCCATTGTTGAAAATTTTTTGCCGCCCTATGACGTTCGCCGGCAGCACTCGGGTATGGTGGGTGTACTTCGCAAGGTGCAAGGTTGCCCCCCTTATGTTATTCTGCCGCGCTTTCTAATTTCTGCAGTAAAAACTATCCCATGTTTTATCCCGTATCTCGAACCACCTCTTCACCAAATTTCAACTAAATCGGTTCCGCGCCTTAGGCGTGAAGAGACAACAGTCAGACAGACATGCATGTGCTCGCTGTGCTCCCCTACTATAGTTCTTGCAACTGGATTTTGATTCATAAAATCTGTTTTGAAATTGTTTTACATAAATATAATTGATTTACCTTCTAAAAGATTAAGCGAAACCTGTTTGAAACCCGTTTGTGTATGTTTATCTTTTATCTTTGACACATACGATATCATTTCTAAATCTACATGGTGAATATTTTTTACAAACTACAAGGTCCATCTGTTGACCATCAAATACTGGATTTGATTTATGAATATTAATTACTAGATGTCATGGCAAACTTCGTACCACCATTTTCATTATTTTGATTTTGTTTTATTTTTGTATTAAGTATACATACCTTGTCCTGATACAAAAACACAAAAAAAGAATGAGAAATACTATTAGGTGCTTGTAAGTTACGCGCGAACATAATTTTAGAGCAAAGCAACTTAAATTTACATTTTGCTTTCAGATTATGGCATACGGACTGGGTATATTGACCTAGCAGTTAATAATTTACTGAATATAATATTTTCTATTTAATCCGGGCGAATGAACTGACCAATTATGCTACCGCGGCCATGAAGTCCGCGTCGAAATTCTTCTAGCCTTTCTTAAGCTGCAAGTTATATTTTCTAGTTATATTTTCGTTAGATTTAACATCAAACTAATAATCTAACTAACGAACATCAAGCAGTTACATGCTTAAAAAATATAAAAAGTTCATCTGTCAAATAAGAATTCTTTTTTTTTGTTCTGTTGCTGTTTCCTTTTTATACAGAAATTTCGCCAACGTCCCATAGTGAGAGAGACACGATATGAGAGAGATTGCTCGGTATTTATACAAATAAAGATTCAATATTTCATCCGAATAACCATTCTTCCTTAAGCTTTTCACTTTGTTCTTCTGAAAGCATAACACACACAGAGTCAACACAGGGTTATAATAATATATGAAATTTTGATAATTAAATCGATGGATCAAAAAATTCTTTAATTATTTAATCAACCTATGGTTTTTTAAATTGATGTTACGTTGCCATAACCTGTATTAGAATTATTCAAGTCTTTAACGTCATCACGAACCGGTAGTAGACGTCATTTCTTTTGATTAAGCGCTTTTTTTTTCAACTTCTGCTAATTAAACTAATGGTGACACTGAACTTGGAGTCAACATGATGGAGAAACATTGTTCATTGCCTTGTTTTTTGTCATCATCAGAGTTACAAACAACAAAGTGTCGAAATTACTTGATTTGAGTTTTTGATATCCGGTAATATATTTACTTGCCTTCACTTAGCTGCGGTGTAGATTGAAGTTTTTGCTCTTGAGCATATAACTTACTTTTGATATTAAAGGAGGTAAATTTGGAAAGGCACCGCGATACGTTTTTGCGTTAAAGGGTTGGCAAACAAGCATTATGGTCCGCCTGATGTTAAACCACCAGCATAGCCTATTCACGCTTGCGATACTAAAAATATTACCCACACCGTTGCCTACTTTAACTCAATCCGCTACCCCGTGGAGCCCTGGATGCTTACTCGCTGGCAAAACACAACACCACCAAAAGGTAGTGTTATTTCACTGTGGTACTCTCTGGTGGATGTTTCTTTCCTAGACGAGGCCTGTCTACAAAATGTTGAATAATTGCTATAAAAGTCACTAAGAACTTTAAACTCCCGGCAAAGTAGCGGCTAAGAAATACTCGTAGTTTGGTTACATTACGGATTCCAATAAATTATAGACGTGGCGCATTGTGCAGACACTGTTTTATAGTTAATTTTATGTAGAATCCAAATATTTATAGTTTGTGTAGGATATTCTTACAAAATAACAGAGAAATCGGCAAAACAATGCAATCGTTTCCACCCCGCGGGGGGCCCCATTAGGGAGTATGTCTCATGTACAAAGAACGGCGCATGACCTTTGCCACACGAGAGTGAAGAATGTGAAACTTTCTATAGAATATGGCAAACTTTAATCTTACAATCTAGCTTATCGTTGATACGCCATAATACAAAGCGGGAACGTAATACGTCTGAATCTACAATTCGCCTACACCATAGTTCCTACTAATATTATAAATCTTAAAGTTTGTATGTTTGTTACTCAATCACGCAAAACTGCTAAACGGATTTAGATGAAAGTTGCCACACATATAAATAATCGGCTGAATGGAGACATAAGATACTTTTTTTCCGAAAAAAAGTTAGGTTCTTGAGGGATTCTCAAAAAACTAAAATTAACGTAGACGAAGTCGCGGGCGGGTGCTAGTATAAATATTTCACCGCAAAAGTGACATGGGGTTAAAATGTGTAATTACTAAAGTGGACATGATTACACATATTCTAAAGGCGAAAGTTTGTGAGTGTTTGAATGTGTATGTTTGTTACTTTTCAATTAATATTGGGTCGATACCCAATATTAATTTAATTCTAAAGTTTATGTACAAAATTTATTAAAACTTTTCTTTTTTTATTATTGTAGATTCTAGTAAATAACTCCGCCCTACCAGATATTAAGTGACGGTGGAGTACAGATGGGAAAATAGCTGGTGCAGCATGGTTGGCCTTTTTGTTCATTTCAATCATTACGAGCTCTGAATGAAACTTCAAATTCTTTATTGCATAGTCAAATGGTTAAAAGATGACAATTTAGTAACATAATATATAGAACATGTGACACCCTGCAAGGGTGTTTGCAATTTATTTATACATAAACGTAATTAATAATATTTAATACAATTACATCAGTTGAACAAGTACAACTATTATATTAACTAGCGTTTTATACTAGTATTGATTATATTATTATTAATTTGTTACATTATTATTAATACTTATTATATTATAAAAAAATGTCATTAAAATATTCAGAACTATTATAGTAACTTTTATTTATTATAAACTTTTTAAGCTGTTTTTCAAATATTTTATTTTCAGTTGTACATTTTAAACTATTTGTTAGATGGTTGTATATTTTTATTAACATTGCATGCGGAGCAGACGAATATATCTTTAATGTCGTATTAGGTAATTTAAGTTTATTTTGGTATCGATTACTGCGTCTAACTTTTTTCACAGGTGAGTATAATTCATAATGTTTTTTCAAGTTTGTATTTTAAAATATTAAACCCGTTTTGGCTATATGATCATGGCCGTCTCGAGGTTAATTCGTATTTGTGAGAGTTTCAAAGTGCAGTTTATTACAACCTCGGTGTTAGATTAATAGAGGTACGGCATAGCGAAATTTTCGTTCTAATTGGAGCTCCCGTCTGGATATCCTTCATCTTATAAAAGACCAAAGTAAAATAATGGTACTGTAACGTTCGTTACGTTACAGCCTCCTTGTTTGGATAAACTCCTTGTTCATGTAATGCCTACGGCTGGCAGTTATATTAAAAAGCTAATGTCATGATTTTATTATTTGACATTTGGAATCGTCTGTCTTTTGATAGAAGATTCCACATCATATAGACTTCAGGCACCAAACCATACGTTAATAAGATTAAGCTCATATTTTATATTCGCCTGAAATCTAACAAAACCAATACAAAATCGAAGTTGTTTCAATAGAATGCTTCGCCCCCAGGATCTACCCCGATCTCAGGGTAGATCGCCGCAGTACCTTTTAGTACTGTCGATGAGTATTGTTTCTCCAAGAGGTAGAAGATTGGATCAGGGTAGGAAAAAGCGCGAGTGGTATTTTTGTATCGCAAGCTATGGTGGCCGCTTACGATCAGGCGGGAGTTTAAAACATAAAAAAAAAACAACTTACTAAAATCTTTCTTGGTGAAATGATCCTGTTTCTTCAGCCATAACTCCAGAATATCGATTGCTCTGTCTATGGCACCTGGTTTATCCAAGTCATACTCTTTTCTAACAACTTTCAAGGTGTCAGGAGGAAAGACCAATATAGGATCCTTGGGTAGACTATCCATAGTAGGTACTTATTGATTATCTTAAGGACTTTTTTCTTTTAATTTACTTTCGGAGACCACGTCCGGTATTTGTGTCAGCCCGCGATAGACTAAATTAATATAAAGATGGTAACTCTGAGATTTGTCAGCCGTATTATGATACAAGTTTTTTCAAGGTAATGTGTTAGGAAACAGTGTTTTAGTAGCCTCATGCACAGTAAATCATGTCAGAGTTGAACAGCCATAATTTAGTTACTTCATAGTTGTCGATTTAGACTGTGTTCGCTTACTGTTGTTAAATGTATTTTGATTAGATGTAAGTAGCTATAAAGAAGATTCATGGACGCTGACAATTTGCTTTGTCAGAAACGTTTGTGCCGTCATTGTTGATGTCATTAATGAGCAATATTACTTTTTTAGGGTTCCCTATCTCAAAAGAAAAACAGGTCACTTATGCAGTCATTTTGTTGTCCGTCTGTCTGGCCGTCCGTCAATCCCCATTGTAATGAGAATGCGTAGAGGTATCGAATGGAAATTCAAAACAATATTCTCAGGACTGCGATCCCTTGAAGTTGTGAAAAATCAAATAAAAAGTTAACGTATAAAAAAGATACGGGCGTTTATCTGGCTGTCTAACAAGACCCTTTATCTTGGGAACGTGTGGAGTTATCGAGTTTAAATTTTTACCATACACTAAGGTTTAAGGTTACGGACTTTTGAAGCTGTGAGAAAATTAAACTTCTGAATTAACGTAAAAAGGAGATGCGGCCGTTTATGTTGCGTACTGGTCGGCGCTGATCGTCTTTTTAAAAAAATCCCAAAATTCCCGGATGCGAATTTAATTGAATTTAGATACACAAATACATACGCTAAATCGAGTACCAAGTCCTGAGCTACCCGGATGGACCGTTCTTTCCCGTTGTCAAAGTCTAACTGCACTGTAGGAACTGATGAAATAATGTGAGGGCTGCGTTAATGCAACTCTGCAGTTTAATTCTATGGAAAATTACAGTATACACTTTATTGTTGAATAAGCATTCTTTGGTTGCTAAGTCGGGTTATAACAGTACCCACAAAGTACGGAACCCTCGGTGGCTGAATCCGACGCGCACTTGTCCATTTTTTCTATTAATGACAACTACTTATTGTTGCGGTCACCATCTTTTGCTTAATACCCTTTTTGGCAGTCTTTTTGTTGTTATTATGGTGTGTTTTGGATCTTATTCATCTTTTTTTTTTCAGAAGCTACCATAATTTTTTTTAAGTCGAAAGAAAAATCACAAGAATGATTGCAACTCAGTTTAGGTATCAGGCGAGAATCAAAGTAATGTTCTACTCTATCCGGACAAATGTACTAATCATTATGCTACAAAACGAGTCGATTTTTTTATAAGTTATCGTAAGCTGCAAGGCAGTGCAACATTTTCTTAGTGTAGGGAATGAAAACACCATATGAGATACCTACTTTTGCAAGTATCAAACATTCGAAAGAAGATGAAGCAATGTACTTTGATCCTATTATTTTGTGTTCAAGCCTACAACTGCTGTTTTTATAACTGTTTATCTAGAACCTACATTAAATCGAACTCCGTCTATACTGGAATCGAAACAACTTCCTTCATTATTCATTTTACTTTTGTTATCTTATTTACGAGATTTGCGTTAAAAGAAAAATAAAGTAATAAGATATATCTATAACCTAGATTTGAAAACATAATCGTACCTTTCTCATTAAAGACCACTAACATTTCAAACACTGTTTTATTAGGTACTAAAACTGAATTTACACACATTAACTCAGACTAACGACTGATGAATAAGAGTAGATGAATATATCATATAGTAGATTTTCCGCTGAAATTGGATCACCCGTTTTGGATAGAAACTCCATGTTACATAAGACCACAATGAAATAATATTATTATTTATTTGACAGTGTTATATTGCCACAAAATAGATATTACACTATGAAGTTTAAAATTTATAGGTACGTCATACACGCTTCTAGTTTGGCAATACGAAATTCAGGTAATTGCCCGACTTGCCTTCAGTCGGGCACGCTCTCTCGCCGTGGCTACACTTCGCTACAACGTGTAAATATTCAACGTTTTTTCAGACAAAAAGCCCTATGTGTGTTTAAGATAGTACACAAAATACATGGGAACTAGTAGTAACAAGAAAAACGTCTCATTTCATTCATACGCACAGTTTTAATCAGAATCATAATCTTTATTTGCTAAAAACACGGTATACAAGTATTGCATAAAGTAGACTGAGCGCGTGTTTTGCCATTTTTAAAATAGCATGCAAATACATATCTGGAACAAATTTGAAAAAAATAGATTAATTACTTATAACATTTTTCTATAGAATTAAGAATGTCAAAGTTACCTAATATTATGTCAATAAAATATACAATGTCAACATATTATTATAACAAAGTTTCTAAATGTCAGATAAAAAATAAAAAAAAAACATAATTATTATAGGATAAATTAAATCATGTCATTAATTTTTGTACTTGAAATAACTTTTTAGATCATATAAATTGTTTCCATTTAGCCATTTATATAGTTTATTTTTAAAGAAATGAATTTAAAAATATTTAGTGATTACTAATTTTGACAGTATCTGTCACCATTGACACGTGAAGGCTGAAGAGCGTAATTGATTTATGAACGAGAGTGAAAGAGACTACTTTAGTGCACTCTATTGGCGGCTGTTGCCACGGGAAATTGGGGCGGGGACTACTTGTGCCAGTTTAAAATGCAATAATGTTGGTGTATGACCTGTCTATATATTAAACGTCATTGATATTACTTATGGTAATCTCATGTATGCACTTCACTGTTCATACCTACTCGACGATAGTGGTAGGATTGTCAACTTGGCTGTGCACAGAAAACGTGGTAGCGAGACTCGTGCGAATCTAGTTATTAAATTTATTGTTGAGAATGAAACAGAAAGAATGGAAATAATAACTTAAATATTTCAATTTTAATGTTATATGAGGTACAAATTTAAAGAAATTACAATTCACCGTTTAATATTGAATTTAAAAACCATCCACAACAGTTAACATTACAATTTTCTGTTAGTCCAAACAAGTCTCAAACAGATGAAACCTGCGCCCGCAGTGGCCCCAATCGGTCCGAGATACCGAGTCTGCGAGCGGTGTAGTCGTGCGCGTAAAGGAAAATATAATTTAAGAATAGTAACCACAATATCACGAACCGTGTAAATTTATGGTCGCTCGCCTTCATTAGACAGGCGTCCATGTTTATCAAGTTTAGTAAAAACTTAATTAAAAAAAAAACTTAACCGCCATAGCAAATGTTACGATTGAAAGATATTTGCGTCTTTGGTTTGATTAGGCATACAATTTCGCCTGAATAGTAACCTCTTTATTTGGGTAAATTAATACATTAGGTACGTTTTCACTTTAACGTGCAGTTCTAAGAGTAAGTTTTTTATATTATAAGGGTGGCAAACATGCGTATGCCCACCTAATAGTAAGCGACCACTATAGTCTATAGACGCTTGTAAATAGATACCAAAATAATACTCTCAAACTCATTTATTCAGTCTAGGCTATTACAGTTTTTAGGGTAATTTTTGAGGTTGGTATAAGGGTCTTGTGAAAGTGAAACGCCACGCCATCGGTTCGTAAATCTACGGCGGGAGATCTTGCACAGAGAAGAATAGGAATAGGAAGAAAAGGAAGAAGGGCTATTTTTTTCTCCCTGTTTTGTTTCATACAGTGTCGTCAATTGAAAGATGACATGAAAAACTGAAAACATGTGTTGATGTCAACTTTCATCACATTAATACCATCACCATTGCCACCGCCTGTTTACAGACGACGGCGCCTTTAAGAGGCAGACCGCCGGATGGACCTCACACCTGACCCCTGCAAGTCTTACGGACCCCCCAGTGGCTGCCCACCGAGGACCCCGCAACTCTTACGGGCGCTTTACGGCATAATATCCGCTAAAAAAGTCCTGCGAATACCTTCTACACTGCTTAATGCGAAGCCGCGGGGTTCTTGTTTAGGGATTCTATCACGACTCCGCACCCAGCAGCTTTAAGGCCTCGCCGGGGCTTCAACGGCAGGGGTCTCCCGAGGTATTGCGGGGACCCAGCAGACGTGCGCAGGATGGCCCGCGCATGGGGGCTGAGTACGCGGCCTAGTGCCCACCGTACCGCCTTCCGTCCGCTACGGAGGGCCGCCGCCCCCCTTTGCAGGACAAAACTACGAGAGGGGCCACCGTTCCTGGGAGGGGGGAGCGGGAGGGGAAGCGTAGTTCTTCCCATCCCTCTCTCCTCTCCCGGTCGCCCACGTCTCCTCGCCCCTTCTCCTAGGAGAAGAGGGGGACCCCGTGGAGCCCAGGAACCTTACTCATCGGTAGAAACACAACATGACCAAAAGGTAGTGTAATTTTTACCGTGATCTTCTGTAAGGTGGAGGGTACTTCCCCAGACGAGCGCTCCAATTCGAGCGAAAAATCCACTACGCCCCACCCCTCTTTTCTCTTTTTCGTGAAATATAGCCTGGATTAGCTGATTTTCGGTATTTTTTTTGCAAATCTACCTATTAAATTAATAGTCATTTTTCAGAGGAGTGCAATGAAGTAAAACTGTTCTGTAATATAGGAGGAGCTCGATGGTGCGGGTGGTAAGCGCGTTCGGCTGCGATCGTTGAAGTAAAGTAACTTTCGCAGTGGTATCTCATAGGATGGGTGAACAAAAATCTTCTATCTCGAGTTATTCCGTGCTTCGGAAGGTACGTTTAATCGTTGGCCCTGGCTGCATCTGCAATCGTTAGCACCCGCCAATGCCGCCGCACTGGCTCCGCGTGGTTGGTCATGGCCCAATCTCCCTATTCCGTCCATAGGGAAGGTCTGTGCCCTAGCAGTGAGGACATTAATAGGCTGCTGATGATGATGATGATGATTCTGCAATATAACGCTCTTGCATCGAGTTAGGTGGCAGGCACTTGAAGAGATAAAAATGGGGTTAGGTACAGAAAGTGCATTACTGATACTTTTGACGCCCTAAGAAAGTGGCTATATTTCAATTCGAGCAATCGCTAACGCCAAGGACGAGTCTGGCCTTGCTCTATTAGGATTCTGTAAAATCATTTGTTTGTTTTCGTCACAACTTACAAAGTGCATATTATTATGAATCGTATTTTCAGTATTTGCTGTTTATTCACAGCATATGGGACATCATATAGCAAAATTTCACATTCTTAACTAATTTCGATTTTGAGATAGACTTCGTTAGAAAAATAGTCTAAAAATGTCAACCTTGACGACATGGAGGTAGTCAGGGTTCTGGACAAAAAAAAATTAAAATATTTTTGTTTTATATATTATATTCTAATCAACGAGATCTTAACAACTATGTGTCACATGCTGAGGTAAAAAGGAAAAAAATCGTCTTCTTTTTAAGTATGGACCCTTCATGAAAAATAATTTAATTGAATTTTTAACTTATAATCGGCTTTAGGCAAACATTCTTCATAAAATGCCAAAATATCAGTGCTGTAATTTATTCCGTTTACTATCTATAGACCCTTGACATACGGACAGAAGGACAGACAGAAAGACGAAAGAGTGACAGCAATAGGGTTCCGATTTTGCCCTGTGAGTACAGAATCCTAAAGCAAAAAACAAATGTACTTTAGAACTATATGTCTCAATTTAATCAAGTCCACTAAATCAAATGTTTAATTCTCATGGCATTTGCGATGTGCAATTTCATTGAATTTCAACTTTAAAGTTATCTTTCGATAGAATAAAATTATTGCTAATTGTCTAAGGCGCCTGGTGGCATCCCATAAAAAAAAGTTTTCAAAAGCTTGTAGTAAGTACAATCTGCTCAAAAGAATTAGCAATTGTTGTATCTTATTTAAGTTTTTACTTCAGTACCACACCGGCCTCGAAACCAAAAAAAGCCGGATAATTAATTATTATTTAACGATTAATTTCTTTGTTAGATTTTTTTTTCGTTTTAAACGAGATAAAAAGTGGTTAAAAGCACACTAACCTTTGCGTATAACTATGTGAGTACCTAAATAAGTAAGTGCTTGTTGCCTCATATTGTTCCGTTGGAAGGATATCTAAATACTTACTTTGTGAGTGGCGAAAGAGGTGGTCGTGTTTCATAAAGGATTTGCTAGAGTGATAAAGGTCAGTTTTTTGTTCCATATAACTGTTCTATAATACATTGTTTATTTTAACAGTGAATAATGTTAAAAAAGTTAAACATATTTCTTTTTGTTTTTCAAATAAGTAAGGATTTTTTTTTCAGAATTTTGTTTCTTTGAGTCTTAAGCCCACTTGCACCAAAGTATTTAATTCCAATTAAGGCTTAATTGTATTTTACACATCCTTCCCTCTTTGTTAATTGCTTAAAGTGGGAAAGAGAGGGAATGAAGTAAGATTCAAACATGATTAGCTTTGAAATTTGAAATATTTATTACGCAAAAAGAATAATAGGTACTTACACATATTTAAATTTAAGCAACAAATACTTAAATGAAAATTAAATTATTAAATTAGCTTTTAAATTTGAATTCAGAATCATGGCTCAAGTGCGCCTGAGATTTTTGTATTTGACAAGATTCTCATTTTATTCTGATTCGTTTATTTTATAGAACTACGGTTTAACTAGTTACTAATTCTCACCTAGTTTTCACCTTCCTTTTATTAAATCCATATGACCCATTCAATTCACATTAAGGCCGACCAGCGTCAGTAACTTTAAACTATATTTGCTGTTTCATGTTTCAGTAAAATTAAAATTGATTGTCCAAAATGTTTCTGTAAAGAGACATTAATAATTCACAATAATAATTCATAATTTAATTTATTATTAATTCACTTCGAAATTTTAACGTATTTTTATTTTGACTTTCGTGGGTTCTTACACCACAGATTACAGATACAGTACAGATTTAAACTTTGAAACCTATTATAGTGAAATTGTGAGAGTTATGACAACGTCTTTCTGTGGGTTAACCTAGACTCTTCCAAATAACATTATTCTGGAATGCTTTTCTCATGCAGTAAATAAAACTGCTCTCCATGGGGTAAAGGAATCAGTACGCCAAACACGAACTTTTTACAGATCCGTATTCGTATTGCCTACGTCAATTTTTCTATGGGAAATATGCAGCGCCCCTGTGCAGCGGTCGTAAGAACAATCTCGCTTTTTCCATAATAATTTTTGAAATGGCTATACGAATACTTTCTCGCTACTTGTTCGTGCTTAGGGTCAGTCGAAAAGCAGGTGCTACCTAGTTCTGTGCCGCATCAGCCATATTTGTAAATAGTTTCCATTCACATCTAAGATCGCATATGAAAGATAAAGTAGCAAATATTGCCAGGTGCTGTATTTAAAAAAAAACTGATGTTTCATAGATGGCGTTCGACGAGGGTAAACATCCTCTTTACCCTTACACCGAAGAAGAGAAACTGGAGATAAGGAAACAGCTGGGAATGAAAGAGACAACAATACAAGACGACATCGACGCAATCATGGATTGGTTTAAGAAACAGCCACAGTTAGTGGATGCTGGAATTAGTCAGTATATCATTTTATTAAATTTTTTATTTTGCGCATATAAATGCTTTTAATCTAAATAAAATTTTGCTACAAAATATTCCACTCGGTCCAGATTCAGACGGGATTCGAACCCACATCTTCCACTATCCGAGTGGGAGCGGATAGTATATATTATCAATAACTCTTCAATACAGTAAATTAAAAATAGCTTTAACTTGAAATTTACTTTTGATTCCAGTAACTTCTTGCGTTTATGATACGTTTCATAAGAACCTTTATATCCAAACAAAGTAAGCCAATTTTTAAAATTGTAGTCAAAATCATTAACAAAGTAATGTCCGTTTATACGTACTTCCGATAAAAACGAGATATTTCCATCATTTTAATTCAAATTTAATGTTAAGGCCGTATTACTTCATATAGTACGTGTAATTCTAAAGTCTTGTTTTAAATTCTTTCTTGTGTAAAACGATGACAATTTGTGATTGCAAACTACATGCCCGCGTTGTGGTAAGGGCAACCGTATCATTTAGATGTTTATGATATGACCCTAGAACTCCATTCTCATGTGAAACTTTGGCAACCCATAATTATGCTATGTCACAATCATGCCACTATTATTTCATGCACGCAATCTAAGATCCGACTCTAAAAGTCATTAAGAATTAAGACAGGGGCTTATCTACTACACCCTTTAAAATTATCCATTTATTATTATTTAGTACTAGTAGCTATTTTTTTTTATCGATTTCTTTATTGATCCTCTGCGAATTCGTTTAAGGCGTGAAGGTGCAATATAATTATCCAGTTGATGCATTTATATACCTAGGTCTGTCATCATTAATGGACCAATTTCCCTCTATGATCAACGTCGAAAATCGAAATACGTAACGTATTGTCATTGACCCATTGTTCGCTGGCCATATATTCAATGTGGAGATTACAATTAGTAAAAGTTAATGCACATCACGTGCGGCCGTGCGTGTGCACTGAATTTTTCACTATACGGATGGCTACTGCTTGAGTAATGTTACACAACCGATTAGACAACTGACCGACAGGCAGTTGTTTCTGTTCTATATTATATAGTTACTGGCTTGTGGATCGCGATTCGTCCACGTTAGTTTTGGAATTTCACTAATTGGACAGTATTTTTATAAATGAAGCAATTTTCTCAGTCTGATGATTCTTCTTATATAAGATCCTACCAATTACATGATTTGTTTAGTGTAATTACTAATTAGAGTTCCTACTAATTATAGCCATCCATCCTAATCTACGTCATTACCTAATGAAATATTGGAACCTCACTCGCAAACATAATCGAAACACCACTGTAAGGTAGTGATAGTTTGTTGTGGTCTACTGAAATGTTGTTTCTCTGAATTGAGCGGAAATTTTTGGCTACCCAAATTTGAAAATGATTTACATTGGTCTGGTTCATTAAGATGAGAGAGGCTAATGTAGCACGTAACTGTATCTCAGCTACCTTTGATCAACTAGACTCTAGGCTATATTTTAATCTTTTATAGAAAACATAATGAAACAATTTTGATTTTTCTTCATTGGAATGTGAAATACTAGTTAGAAAATTTATCTCGTTACCTTATAGTTTTATAGGCTAAAACATACTTAGGAAAGTACTAGAATAAATTTGACCAGACCGTATTCGTTTCAGGATGGATGCGGGATTTAAAAATTTAAGGGACCCTTACCCTGACTAAGGGTGGTGTAATGTGAGTTAGGGAGTAGGAGACCCGATCTAGGGCGATCGGCGATAATTGCTTGTCCCAGCTAGGGGCCTTTTGATTGGGCCCTTAAAATTGGATAGTGTAAATCCCGTTGGAAGTATAGCAGTACGATCAATTGTTTGCATAGCTAAGGACGTTACTTTTCCATCCTTTATATCTAGATCAAGTAGATTTTTTTTCTTGTAAATTCAAGCTGCTTCGATAAAAAAATATATAAACAATTTTCTTTAATTTTCAGCCAGGGCTATGGTGGAGCGTATCCTAATTATCGCTAAAGGTTCCCTTGAGAAGACGAAACAGAGAATAGATGCATTGTACAAACACCGCTCCCTCGCACCGGAGCTGATACAAAACAGGGAAAGGGAATTGTCGCCGCTTAGTGGTGACTTGTGGTCGTTTTAGTGAGTATTGTTTGAATATTGTTTCGTATTCAGTTTAGGAGACAGTTGGTGGTTAAGCTTAGGGTACATCAGAACACAAAAGGAATATAAGTACGTGTGGTTTCCTCTTTCTCATTCAGGCTATATGTCCAACTCCTTTACTCTTCAAGCCATACTACTGTGGAATGACCTTCCCGACTCCATTAGATGATCTCCTAATAAACTTATATTTAAAAGGAATGTTCACGCTCATCTGTTGCAAAACTTAAGATGAAGTGTCATTTTATTAATCACCATCTTGTATATATATATATATATATATGTATACTTTATATGTTTAAATATTAGTGTGTTATGTTTGTATGTATTATATTCTTTTATAGTATGTATTTATATATGTACCTATGTTAATTTGTATATATATTCGTATTTATCTTTATACCGCCGTTCGTGTTTTTCATTTTTCCCAAAGGTTGTCTGGGAGGGAATGTTTTTAGCATTAACTCCGCCTTTTCAACCAATTTTATGTATTTTGGTCAATAGTATAAAAAAAATGGGCTTTGCTTTGTTCATGTACTTCGTAATATTATTCGCGTATTATATCATATATTTATTAACTAACTCGTTTTCATCAGCCTAAGGTAATTGTCCTTCCGCCGATTAGGAAGCGGCTAATTATCGGCTATATTCTTGCTTAAGAAACGTACAATAGTTATTTATACATTCCGTGTATATAAAGGAGATGCATATATTAATAGCTGATCGCTGAATGTTCACACTGCAGGCGGAAACTCTCTCCACTAGTAAATCGCTGGCTCAGCGATGCTCGCTTGTCTCAAAATGCGCGTGCGCATTTTTGCCCGGGATTGTCTCCGCGAGCGAGTGGTGCGAATAATCACCGTCGTACCCGCACACTCAGCGATAAAATTATCGGAACTGCATACTCTCTTCACGCTGCTCGTCAACTCGTTTTTAGTTTCTAGCTCTTCTCGCTTCTCGTTGAACGTCGACGATGGGACAAGTGCCTAAGTAATGTTCGCACTACTGAGCCTTAAGATGGAGAAAGGTTAATAAGAATTGACATGCAGATACAATTGGGAGTTAGGTTAAACGTGACTTCCTACTGATTTAAAAAATGAAAACTTTTCGATTATGTTTATAAAAGTATAGCATACATACACTTGTCTGCAAAATTAAGTATCACACTTTTTATCCATCTTAAAATTCCAATAACTTTTTAAGTGCACAAGATATACTTTTGAAAAAAAAACTACTCGAAAAAGAACGAAAGAAGAAAGAAAGAAAGAAAAATCTTTATTTATTTATTGGCCTTAAATCACATGAATATAACAATAAGAAATTATATACCGATAAAAATAAAAACAAACAGAAAACAAAAAGAGTTTAATTTTGTACTACACTTTCAAAGAAAGCTGATAAAATTTGCTATAAAACGTTTTTTGTTTAAAACCTTAAAGTTCTATAGTTTTGAAAATATTAAAATTTTAGAAATGTGATACTCAGTTTTGCAAGACAGTGTATTACAAAAGTAAAAATCGTTCAATATATTGCTTAGACTTTTTTAATGCGTATATTTAGAAGTCTTTAAGAGTCGTCATGATCTAGTCCTCTTACCCCGTGGTAAGAGGACTAGATCATCTCAACTTAATAGTACTTAGTTTTCACTATCCGCATAGTGAAAACTAAGTACTATTAAGTTGAGTATCCTGTAAATATTAAAAGAACTTTATAACCCTCCTTAGAGTTTATCTATACATAATCGAACTTGGTTTGACCTGAATGTGACCTGAACTTTACTCATGCGTACCTACGTTTTATGTCTGCACGCGTGTTTCTCATAAATAATGCAATGTGTGTAACCGCACCAAGGTAAATACAACTGTTCTACTTTTTAGTACATAATTCATCGACAATCTCTCTATATTCAAAGGAAGAACGGAGAATACGTCTGTTGATAAGTTTTTTGCATAGACAGTAAAGTATATGCTGGTGAAGTATCAGGAAAATAAGCTAAGCCCCATGGCTTCACCAGCAAATTTCGTGGTGAAGCTAAAGCAGAATTCATCGTTATCCTATAATTTAATCATGCTTATACTTTTTCATTGCTGTAACCGTAAATACAACGTTCCAATACCTATAGTTAATCAAGCCTGTACAGTATAAAATTACCAATATTCTTCAATTGATTTTCGAACTTAGTTAATGGGTGCAAAGCTAAATCCGTACTAGAGTTTGTCTGATGTCTGTATGAACTTATATGTTATTTGCCTGGTGCACTTTACGTGTCTTGAAATATAAAAAATGTTTTAATAATTCTATATTCATTCAAAATAATTCATTAAAAGAAATAATTAGATCTTACCTGTTTATAAATAAATAATGTTTTCATAACTCTATATTCATTCAAAATATTTCATTGAAAATAATCATTATATCTTACCTGTTTATAAATTATATTAAAAAGAGATTGAATCTCTTCAGCTAGGCGTTATTCATTATATCTATTTGTGATAAATTGATAATACTTAGTGAAACAAGTAACCATAAATAGATAAGATTGTCGTTCGTATTATTCTATTTTTAAAGCGAAACTTTTATTACATCGCTGCAATTTTTTTCTTTCATTTTGTAAGGAAATTCCTTCAGAAACCAACAACTTATTTATTTAACCCCAAAGAAGCAGTTCTTATAATAATAATTAGAGACGATACGTCCGAACACTTCAGAATCCTCCCTGTCCACTCTCACTGCCCCGCCATGCATTACTATTAATTAATTTTAATTCTTTGATCGATAAACTACTTTTAAACTTTTTTTTTATTTATTTATTAGGACCACCAGGGAAAGTTACATTAAATCTTATTTTGAAACATTATAGTGATACATACAAAATGCAAAATTCTATTGAAGATAGCCACATCATGCTTAAGAGACAGTACGAACGGACTGAATTTTAATTAAATAAACAAACAGAAATTCAAACTGAAACCACATGTAAATAATGGAGTTTATGAACTATTGTTGCTTTGAAACTATAGACAATAGAAAACGAATATATATATTTATTCGATATAACAAACAACAAAAATAAAAATAAAGTTTGCCTACGCATCTCTCAATAACTCAGAAACTTAAGTCCTGAATCGTAGAAAATATCAACACTCTCACTCAGTTTGTTGTAAGCTTCGGGCAAGCGATACGATGCAGGGTGTGTTAATATGTTTGTGCGAGCGATTGGTTTGCTGAATGTTGGTACAGGATAGCGTGGTGGTTTACGGGGAAATCTAATCTTAATCTTACTGAGAAATTGTGGGCAATCAACTACATTTCTGACAACTTTAAATAAAAATGTGATATCCAAAATATTTCTCCTAGTGAGAAGACTGTCCATATTAAAATATTGAAGTCTTTGGCTGTAGTTGGTAGATTTTGTATTCAGCCTACTACTGAATGTGAGATGTCTAGTAAAGCGTTTCTGATTGCGTTCAATACGAAGCTGATGTATACTGTACTGAGGAGACCAAATAACTGAACAGTACTCTAGGGTGCTTCTAACAAAGCTGTTATATATCAAGACCTTTGTTGAGGGATTTCTGAATACTTTGGCATTTCTCATAATGAATCCTAGAGTTTTTGAGGCTCGAGCAATAATGTTATCTATATGTGGAGTAAATGTTAATTTAGAATCTATTATTACACCCAAATCTCGAATAGTATTTACCTCCTCTAATACAGTATCACTTACTTTATATTGTGACTCAAAATTGTGAGACTTGCGGGATAACTTTATATGATAACATTTATTAATATTGAGAGACATTTCATTCATCTTGCACCATTCCACTAAGCTATCAATGTCCGATTGTAGGAGTTTAGCGTGTTCATCACAGTGAATAACTTTTATTAGTTTATGATCATCTGCATATATAAAAACATCACTGTGCTTAATTACATCTACAACGTCATTAATGAAAACATTGAAGAACAATGGTCCTATATGAGAACCCTGAGGTATACCTGATGTGGATAAATATTGATTTGAACGGAAACCCTTCACAACCACGTACTGAGATCGATTATTTAAATATGTTTGCAACCATATCAATGAATATCAGAATGAATGAAGAACCGGTGAATCCATATTTTGAGAGCTTGTTTACTAATATTTTGTGACAAACTTTGTCAAATGCCTTGGAAAAGTCAGCATAGACAGCATCGCTTTGCAACTGTGAGTCCATATTGTTAACTATGAGATTGGTGAAAGTGATGAGATTTGTGCTGGTAGACCTAGATCTGAAGAATCCATGCTGGCGATCAGTTATAAGATGTTTTGTTTGGTCGTAAAGATGTGGATATATTACCGCTTCAAATATTTTTGGTATAACTAAAAAGATTGAGATTGGTCTATAATTAGCAATATTGTTTTTGTCACCGCTTTTGTAAATTGGTACAACCTTAGCAATTTTCCAAGATATAGGAAACCGACCAGAACTAAGAGATTTATTGAATATTATGTACAAAGGAAGAACGAGTGAATCTGCACATCGGTAAATGAAATAAGGAGGAATGTCATCAGGACCAGGGCTTTTTGTGCAATCAAGTCCTTTTAACCGAGTGCGGATGGACTCCATTGTAAGATGTAATTTTGAGATACTGCAAGATTCTGAGTTGTTATTAGTTAGAGACACCCTTGGGACATCATCACTTAGGTACTTTACTTTCGGTGGAATAAACGGAACTAAAGCTTTTTGCAAAAAGATTACAGATATCAGGCCCAGCAGATGCTGTTTGATTGTTATGAATCCTTTCAGTGGGATAGTGAGGACCTGACTTGCTTTTGTCTTTCATATAAGTCCAAAAATATTTTGGGTTGCTGCTGATGTTTAGTTTAATATTATGAATATATTTCTTATAACATCGAGTAGTCAATGCAGCACATCGTTTTCCCATTATTAACAGAGAAATGTGGTCAAGAGGATTTTTGTGGATTTTGTATTTGTTTACTAATCTACGTTTATCTTTCAAAAGTTTGATAAGGGTTTTTGGGAACCAATGAGGGTATTTATTATTGCTTTTTTTGCACCACGGAACGTATTTATTTATAATAGTATAAAGATGTCTATAAAAACATCAAGCATTTCATTGACATTATTACAAGAGTTTAGCTCGCCGAGCCAATCAATTTTATCTATTTCGTTTGTGATTGCTGCATAATCAGCCTTATAGTAATTATGTTTTAAAGTATCGTTACTACGAAGATTATTATTCTGGTTTGAAAAACATACATCAACTGAAATTGGAGGGTGATGGGGATCAACCTTTACGAGCGCATTAGCTAAGTTAGTTACGCTGATTCCGTCGTAATTACAAAAAACCAAGTCGAGCATTTTACCTTTGAAATTAGTTACACTATTGAACTGAGTGAAGTTATTAAGAGATGCAAAGTCTATAAGAGTTTGAGCAAGACTTGAGCCATTAAGGTTTGGAACTGAGTCTGTCGATACACAAGGCCAACTAATACGACTCAGGTTAAAATCACCAATAAGCATTTTATTATTTATAGGATTATTATCTACAATTTTATTAAAATTATTAATGAAAGATTCAAGACTATTTCTGTTGACTGGAGGTGGCAGGTAAACTGTGCAAAAGTAGTAAATCTTATTATCTAGTTTTAAACTGACCCACAGGTCTTCATTATTACTTTCAAATAATTGTAGACGATTGCTGTCTTATTTTTTGGAAATTGCTGCAAGAACTCCACCGCCATTCATAATTTCAATTACCTGATCTATTAAGAGAATGCCTATCACGTCTGTATACAACATAACGGTTATCAAATAGTTCTGAGTTGTTTACAGAGTCGATCAACCAAGTCTCTGTTAATATTATTATGTCATAATTAAAACACAGTAAATTACAATAAAAAAAAATGAGTTTTCATGCGTAAACCTCTTACATTTTGGTAATAGATGTTTAAACTAGTGAATTTTATAACAATATTTACCAATTGTTAATACGAAATTAAAAAGACTAACAAAAATAAAATATTAAAAAAAATAACAATTATACAATTTTTTCCAGCAATTCCATTGTTTTAATATAAATATATTCGGAGTCCTCATCTTTACGCAAGAAGATTTTACCCTGTTTTACCCATACAAATCTATATCCCTTTTCCTTGGCCTTCAGACGCGCTGCAGCATGTAGGGCTCGATTTACAGGGGAGAGGTGTTCTGCAACATAGATTGGTTGGTTCACTCCACCGAACCCAAGATGGCTTGAATTTAACTTTTCGCTTGCGTGGTTTTTATTATAGGTGCCAATTTAAGTATAATAGATCTAGGCCTTGGGTCATTGTTGTTACTCTTGGCTATACGAGTATATTGATGTACCTCGTTTTCATTTAAATCGCAAGAAATAGTTTGTGTTAATTAACTTATATTCTAAGTTTTTTTTGTATGTATATGTATATATTTATAAATATAAAATATATGTGTATTTGTTTGTGTATATTAATAGATTAAATTGACGCCGCCAATCTTCCACTTCCTTCTAATCCTCTCCATCCAAAGGTTGTCTGGAAGAGATCGCTTTTAGCTATAAGGCCGCCCATTGTGACACATAATTTAAATGGCTCTGTATTTAATGTAATGTTTTCTGTGGTGTACAATATAATGTTATGTATTGTATGATTGCATTACGGTAGGCAACATGATGCGAGTAATATATTTGATATCGCAAGCGTCTATAAGCTATGGTGGCCGCTTACCATCAGGCGGGCCATACGTTTCTTTGCCATCCTTTTAACATAAAAAAGTGAATATTAAATAAGTTATAAAAATACTAATTCTTGTTTCAGTCGCCAAGCCGCAATGCCAAAGTTATATAAAGGACACAGGATATCTGTCATCAAAATTGACAATCCAGATCCTAACAGCTTTTTTGTCGATGCACTGTTCAGAAACACATTTATGGTGAGTTTAAATCAGTGTCTATTTATTAACCTTGTCCCACTAATATTATATGTAATTTATATAAATGTTTGTATGTCTCAATCAAGCAGAACGGATTTGGATGAAATTTAGCACACGTGCAATTTAATACCTTGACTAGAACTAATGTTTTTTGTACCGGATAAATATTAGGTTGCTCTAACATTTAAAAATCTTTGTAACTTCCACCTCATGGAATAGATCAGCCAAATATTTAGTGTGAGTTATTCTTCGGAACTCATATAAAAAAGCTGCTATCACTGGTATTATCTACTCACTCTTAGCACCAGGGGGGTATAAAAATCTTTTTCTAAACAAGGTCCATCAATTTGCCACACCCTATTTGCAAATCCAGTTTATGAAAGAAGCTGATGCGTGTGTTATCGAAGAAGTGGGAAGTGTTTAAGAATGCATATGAAGCGGTCGGTCCTGGCCTGTGGCTGCATCTGCATCCTTCCGCCGTTTCCAAAACCATTTTCCGGAACCAGTTTCGAGAGAAGAATTTTTACTTCTTCTTTCGAAGCTGGTTTCGAAAAAGGAAAAATATTTTTGTTTCGAAACCGGTTGCTAAATGAGACTATGCTTTTCTTTTCGAAACCGGTACAAATTCCTTTGTTTTTGAAAAGAAAAAATCTGATAATAGAGGCGTAACGTTCCTTAGGCATCTTAATAATTGAACATTATAAAAGAACGTACCTATACTACATGACTATTTTTTATTTTTTTTAGCCGCACTACCTCAGTTATCTCCTATAGTATATGCCAAGACCTCTACCCCTCTAGATTTCACATAGTATTTTATAAATATGGTTTTAAATCAATTTATGCACATAGAAGTAAAAAAAAACTAATAAAATTGGTTCATACTAATCGTATCAATAATAACAAAAATCATAAAATATACAAGTATTTTTGATCTATTGTCACGTTACGTGACCGAACATTGAAACTTAAAAAAAAATATCAAATAGCCTAAGACTAAGTAACCAAGATGGTAGGTATTGCTCGATCAGTCACTCGGTGCATATCATTATGAAAGATGTTGAGTCGCAAGTTGCGGTCGCCAGCTACGGTAGGAGCGGATGTAAATCGCTCCGTGTGTTTTTAGCCTTAAGGTGGGCTTTCGTAGCGAGCGTCAGCAATGCCGCGACAGAGCGTCAGATAGAATTTCTATGCAAATGTCAATGTCAGCGTCGTCGGTCAAAGCGCCACTGACAATTTCATTTGCATAGAAATTCCATCTGACGCTCTGTCGCGGCGTCACTGACGCTCACTTCGAAATCTTACCTTTAGGGCCCGTGTGATAGGCTGTGCCCTTCTAGTCTATCTAAAGAGAAGGCCCGTACCGCAACAGTGGTAACATTAATAGATAATGATGAAATTTAAAAATGTAAATTCTTATACCTATTTAAATATTTCAGTTGGGCGATATAAGGTTGCAACACGACTACATGCTTGGTGAAATATGGGTTATAGACATACAGCATGCAGTCATAGGACATCTACTAAGGCTTAACCCGATCATAATGCACAAGACGGCCCAAATCTTCCAGGTAATCTTCCAAAATAATCATTTTTGTTGAATCCTCTCAAATGAGCTCCCTGCTGGTGTTTTTCCAAAAGAGAACTGTATGCGTTTTTGCAAAAGAGGTATGTAGTCTAGTATTGCAGGTATCCGACAGTAAGTGTGTTTGCTACCATTAGTTGTTAAAAAAAAGTTTATAAAACGTAATTGACAATGAGTTTTTTGTTTGTTACAGTTTTTTGCAAAACGAGTTTTAGCTATTTCTCATGCTTGTTTTTTATCCATATCCACAACTCATTATTATTTTTCATATTACTTTGTAATCCATTTTTTATGAAATTTGACCTCTTAAAAATAAGAGACCTGTTAAAACAAAAAACTACCAAATCATTTCAAACTCGTGATCATGAAGTAGACACCAGATCATTATTAAATAAAAACCGTAATATCTTTATGTATAAGTAAAACAAATCGTATCCTTGTGCTAAAATACTAACCACAAAGAACATTCAAATTATGATTGTTGATCACTGTTTCGGATCTCACAAAAAGTCAGGAGTCTTTTTAATTTAACTTGGTTCTCATTCCAATTGTTATTATTATGTTTATTGTTTGCGATACCAATGATAATGGTTTCCTGAGACTTTAAATATTGTGCGTTAGGGTGATGTTTGAAAGTAGCATCTGTGTTATGCTCTGGATCTGACCCCAAATGGGTTTTATATAAATTATTTGTTCCTCAACAGTAACTCGTCTCTTGCGCAATATGGTATGGTCTCTAAAGGAAAACAATATCGATCTTCCTTTATAACAGTTACGAATAAAACAAAAGAAAACGAAATCGGTATTCATGTCAGTTTTAGCAAACAGCGTATGAATTATCACGTACCCCATCGAGTGTGAAGAATGTCGCGGTGCGTGCACTAAAAACATTAATTGCTAACTTGGTAATAGGGACGAGCGTTGCATAAGTTGGGACGTACTTAGACAATGAAGAAAAATGAAAACATCTAAAGTACAATCACCAGAGAATATGTAGGCTTGAAGCGTTTCTAGGCACCACAAAAATGGTTTGTTATTACAAGCATACCTAGATTAAAGTACTTGTACTTACTTACTACTTACCCGTAATTATCACCATTTCTAGATCTTTTAGAGTTACTAAAACAAGACAAGGACTTACAAAAATCTAGTCCTTTTGTCACTGATTTGTAATAATTGGTCAGATAAAAGTCATAAAAAGTGAACACGAAGACTGCGTTAGACTTTTTATGACTTTTGTCTGACAAATTATAATAGTGTAAAATCTGTAAAATTCGTTTCGCAATGAGCGCCACTTATATTTATTAAGCAAACTTTATATTTATTATTCCAGGAAGGGCTCGGTCTGAGAGTAACAGCTATGCATGTATTGAATTGTCCAAGCTACGGGCAGACACTTATGAACGTAATGAAGCAGTTTTTCAAGCCTAAACTCCTGGATCGAACAATATTCCATAAAAGCTTGGAAGATTTGCACGAGTACATCCCGAAACAGTATCTGCCTTTAGACTATGGTGGCGATGAGCCTTCGTTGAAAGAATTCAAAGGTAAAGTAACTTAGCAAAAAAAATATTTTACTTAAATGAATAAAATAAGAGACTTTTTAGAATAAGTACCATAATTCATGGAAAAAATTACGCCCAATGCAAATGAAGTAAACATTGAGCATTTGATTCACTGAATACAAGCAGTATCAAGGCATCCTCGTCAAAATTGTTGCTTTTGTAGTAACAGCTTAGTCTTTTGTCATGCGTATTTTATATTTATCTTTCGTTTTAAGGCCTATTAGTAACTGACTGTAATATACAATAACAATAATAAACATATTTGTTTCTTGGGTTTTCACGCACATCACTCATTAAATAAAACTAGTTTTTAACGGGTTAATGCACGAAACTTTATTTATTTATTGACGTTTCGCAACGTCAATAAATAAAAACAGTTTCGTGCATTAACCCGTTAAAAACTAGTTTTAATTAATAATAAACAACTCATTCCTGGCGCATATTTCAAAAAGTCTAATTTCTGATAACGCAATTTAATTTTGTGCAATCTATAAAAGTTCAGTTGTTAAAATTTTTGTTCCAGAGATGTACGAGAAAGAATTCAAAACGGAAAGAACAAAGCGGTTCCTGGTGCAATGTAGTAAATTAATCTCAAATGAAAGCAAAAGGCCCGGTCAAATCTACGAGGAGCAAATGACCGGGTCCTTCAAGAAACTAGACCTTGATTGAGAAGAAATGTGCTCATTGCAGAAACAAAGAAACATCGGGACTAGGATGGGAATTACGCATTCAAAGACAGTGCTTGAATTTGGGGAAATCCTTAAGCATCGACAGGGTCAATGCATGCTTTATAAAGCAACGAATACCCATGACTAGGAAAATGACGCTATATTAAGTGGTATGGTTTATTAGCATATGACCGATATTTTTTAAGAATTGACAAAAAGTTTTTTTTAATAAATTAGGTTATATTGTTTCATAAATAACTGTTGTTGGCTGTTAATAATGTTTAGTTAAGTAAATAAGATTAATTTAGTGCAGAAGAAAAAGTTTTACGTGTGTACTTTGTAAAATATAGTTTTGTACCTACTTTTATACTCTTTCTTATACGTTTCAAGCTGTTTCAGCAATGCACAGTGTTTTATGGAACCAAAAAAATTTACATGTTCAGGTTCTTACATAAATAGATTATTTATACCCTAAAAAAGGCATGAGTTCAATTTACAGAAGTCTAACCCAAATACTTTTTGAGAAAAAAAATCATGAACTTATCGTGACCTTTGACCTATGAAATCTAGAATATTTTTTTATAAAGTGAATATTAACAATATATTTTTTTAATAAATATGTGTCAATCGGGCATAATCAGAGGCGTATAAACGCGTTTCTTTAGCTTAAAAAAATGCATTGGTTTGGGAGCAGCATTTTTTTTTTTGTATTTCGTATTTATTGTTTTTTCTCCCTAAAAACGAAAAAGTGGAACCTAGAACTTAGATAGAAATAAACCTACGGATGTGGTCTATCATACATAAATAAGCCACGTGTCAATTTTGCGGCGTTTAGAAGATATTAATTTTTAAATTTTTATGCTAGGGTTGACACCGAGTGTTTTATAGAACCAAAAATATTTACACCTTAAGGTTTTTGCATAAATCAATTATTTAAACCCTAATAAAGGCAAGAGTTCAATTCCCAGATCACTATTTTAAGTAAAAAAAAAGATATGAAGTAGCAAAGTTTTTGAAATTTGCGCATGAAAAAATTAACAATTTATTTTCCTCAAAAGACGCTTCCATATCTGTCCATGAGATATTTGCCACTTGCTAAGGAATTATTGATGGCATAATTTTGTAATTTTATTTTATTTATAAGTGTCCTAGTTTCCAAGATATACAGTTTTCTTAAATTTCGATTTTTAATTTTTTTTCTCCAAAAATCGGCAAAAGCGGAACCTGGATTTAGTACAGAAAGGTTCTATAAGTCAAGTTCTATCACCCATAAAAAAATCAAGTTTCACTTTTGCGGTTTTAAGAAGTTATGACAGTAACAGTTCATAAAATCCTCATGCACGGTGAAGAAATTATTGCGTCCAGTGCACTGCCCATCGGTATGCTATCTGAACAAGCAGCTGAGTCCCGAAATAAATTCTGGCGTTCAGACAGAGAGCATCATTGCCGAAAAATGAACAGGAGAACCACAATGACGGACCTCTTTCACCGTACCCTAAAATCATCAGACTCGTTTATTTCTATGGCAAATATCAGCCAACGTCGAAAATATTCTAAGCGATTTTCCTTGCCTTCAGCTGTTTGCGAGTTCTTACAACCAATTGATGCAGATCGATTGCCGTTATTCGAAGCAGAGGAAGATGCTGAAGATGAAGATTTTTCGAACGTCGCAAATGAAAGCAACCTAGAATTATTAAACGACGATGATTTATTTGTATAAAAGTTAAAGTAGAGGTGTTGCATAAAGAAGGTGCCGGCAGGTGATGACACTATCCTAGATTGATTTTAAATGTGAATGAATTTCTAAATCCAAAATTTCATCACAATCGTTAGATCCGTTTCCGAGAAACCAATTACATACCAATATATTTATATAGGTACATACAATAATTGCTCGTTTATAGTATAGGATGTGTGTTAAATTTTTTCAAACAACATAGTTTATTTTTTCGTTGCCATTTAGCGTGTAAAGCAAAATTAAAATGTGGTCGTCAAAATTAAAACATAAAGTATTCCTACATTATCACATCTACATTAGGTAGGTAGTATATGTAAGTATATTGTATTCGTCTATAAGTACAACACTTATTCAATTATAATATAATATAATTTATTCAATTGATTGACGGTATTAATAACAAAAAAAAAATACATTTTCATTTAACTCATAGTTGACCTTTGTGACAACCCTAGATCATGAAAGTTGACCTTTATCTAAATTCTGTCATAACTTCTTAAAACCGCAAAAGTGAAACTTGATTTTTTTATGGGTGATAGAACTTGGCTTATAGAACCTTTCTGTACTAAATCCAGGTTCCACTTTTGCCGATTTTTGGAGAAAAAAATTAAAAATCGAAATTTAAAAAAACTATATATCTTGGAAACTAGGACACTTATAAATAAAATAAAATTACAAAATTATGCCATCAATAAATCCTTAGCAATTGGCAAATATCTCATGGACAGATATGGAACCGTCTTTTGAGGAAATTAAATTGTTAATTTTTTCATGCGCAAATTTCAAAAACTTTGCTACTTCATATCTTTTTTTTTACTTAAAATAGTGATCTGGGAATTGAACTCTTGCCTTTATTAGGGTTTAAATAATTGATTTATGCAAAAACCTTAAGATGTAAATATTTTTGGTTCTATAAAACACCGTGCAATGTGGTAATTACAAATATCGCTTAAAAATGTATTTTTAAATATATTGGAGGTACCTCCGATGGCATCATTTTTGTATTTTTACAATATTTTTTTACAGAATCTGAAATATCTGAAAACTGTAAATTTTGAGTCATAGTAAAAATGCAATATTTCCTAAATAATGTATTGAGAATCAGGGTCACTTGCCCAGGTGGGAGAGCTAAACTTTGAAAATTGAATTTAAATTATAGTACAGAGGAGCTCGATGGCGCAAGTGGTTAGCGCTTTCGGCTGCGATCGTTGAACTTAAGCAACTTTCGCAGTGGTCGGTCATTGGATGGGTGACCAAAAATCACTATCTCGAGCTCCTCCGTGCTTCGGAAGGCACGTTAAGCCGTTGGTCCCGGCTGCATCTGCAGTCGTTAGCACCCACCAATCCGCACTGGGCCTGCGTGGTGGGTCATGGCCCAAATCTCCCTATTCCATCCATAGGGAAGGCCTGTGCCCCAGCAGTGGGAACATTAATAGGCTGATGATGATGATGATGACAGTCAATCTGTCGAATAAAAATCGTTTCAGTGAAAAAAAACCTAAAGGGTAAGTCTTGTTGTAAGAAAAATGCGTTTCAAAAAATTTTTGACGGTTTTTTGAGTGTTTCAAAAAACGCCTACGAGTTGAACATGCCCATCGCAAGGTGGCTTACTGACGTCATTTGGCAACAGAAAAAACAAGACTTACCTTTAGGTTTTTTTTTCACCACTCAACCTACAGATTGACTGTACTATTAAGCATAAACAAAATGTCTATTCGGTTATTGGTGATTCGGTTTATAAATACGATTAAGTAGCAGCCGCGGGCATTTTTAATATTTTTAAGCTTAGATTAAAACGAAAAGGGTAGATACGATACGCTCATACTTGCATCAAACAAAAACTGATCCTACGACAGCGCGAACGGGACGGCGAGATCCGCGTCACTGCATTACCGACCCGAACGAAACAGCACGTTAAGTTTCAACGGCAGCGCAAACGAGACGGCGAGATCCGCGTTACTGCACTACCGACCAATCACGCGACCAGTACTTGACGTCACTACCGAATAAGATTCAAAACAAACAGCAATTTTTATGAAAAAATATATTTTATAGTACTTACGAATGAAAAGTGATGCCGTGGGTTTTATTTTTAGATCTTGAGCAATTTGAGCACTTTTTAAAAACACACTTAGGCATTGTTTTATCATATAAACACAAAATATTAGCAATATTTCTTTTTGGCGTTCACATGTACGTTGTTTGCATGTCAAGTTGTGACTAAAGCGATTAGGGTCGTGGACCACAATTTAGGCGGATCACTTTTGTGAGGCCAGTGCCGTATCTACCCTTTTTGTTTTAATCTAAGTTTTTAAGCCGCATCTGCATAGCAATAATTCAGGCAATGCGTCGTGACTGAAAGTTGCATCAAATATCGAGCCGTCAGCAACGTCTCAGCGTGAGTCGCTCAGATGCAAGATGTAAGCTTTACCTAAGGCTGCTTCTAACGAGAATGCGACTCGAGCCACAATTTAATAACATCTTGCTACTCAGTCAACAAAAGTAACAGGTCATAGAGGACTACTGTGTTTGTTTACAAACTTTTTAAAGTAATGTTTCCAATGAGAAACGTTTCTCCTAGCAAAAATGGCACAACCACAATTGAAATAAATTCTTTTTTCATGTGTTGACAACAATTTCTTACCTTAATAGTTTTATTTCGAGTTCCTACTGTAAGTAATATTGTTATATTACAGCCAGAACTTGAAATAAAACTTAAAGTTAACCTACCAGTAACAGCCCCTTAGAGATTATGGTCACTTTCAACATAAGGTGCTTGTACTTCATGACTCCTGTCTTTATGTCTTATGTTTTCACGCACACCAATCACTGTAATCACGAAACTGAACAGTCTTCAATATACTTACTTGCGTCCACTAAACCTGTGAAGGATCCGAGTCGTAAAACAATCAACCAAAAGTTTATCACGCTTTATACCCGTTCAAAACGTGTTTTATTAAATTAAATAAATTCGCGCAACGTTCTATCGATAGCCATAATTTGAAGTTACAGTTTACTATAATTAAATACTCAAGTGTGGTTACAAATTACCACGGACACCGTAAAAAGAACACGTGCGAAACAGAAATAACCTTAATTCACGCTGCAAATAAACAGGCGAGTTTCATTTTGGGATAAGGAATATGTTTATTTTTCCGTTTGACGTTGACAAAGGGGATCTCTCCTGTGACTGAGTGCTGTCGTTTGGATTTGTTACATCGGAAATGTTTCAAGAAAATTGATGTTTTTAAACACCCCTGATGTTTTGTGTTTGTGTATCTTTGTGGTGTTACTTGGTGTGCCTATATAATAATTGATTCGGGCCCGTTGTCCAATCTCAAATACGATAAGGTTGTATCAGCACTCTTAGACCCTCTCGTACAAAAGTTTATAAATCAAATTTAAAAGCTAATCATGTTTAAGGCTTATTCCATCAAAAAATAGATCAATCGAAGCATTTTAATCCTGTTAACACATCATGATGTAGAATCAAAATGGAATAATGTGATAAACAGGATTAAGCGTAGCATAGCACATATCATCAACTCGGAAAGGGATCGATACCGACTCGCCTTTCGGCTTGCCCTCAAACAGGCGTCCACCTATGTTACGAAAGTGGATAAGCAGCTCCTGTAAGTTCGATTCGGCTACGGCTAGGCGACGTCGCGCTTACGGCTCGCTGACCGCTGATTAATAGCTGGGCTGCACCAGTTCGATCAGACGTTTCTATGACTGATCTTCACGCCTATTCGGCAGATAAGCTCCCCGAGGCGAGACAATTACGTAACGATTCCGATTAGTGTGCGTTGCAGTTGGGAGTTTCACACAAAGAATAATGAACCGCTCGAGATGATATGGTGACGATTCCTTTCCGAGTCGATAAGTCTGCTACGACCGTAAGGCTTTATTCGTTTATAGAATATTTTAGCCTTTAGTATAACAAAGAGAAACATTACTCATTGCAAGAAGGTGACACTTAAAAACAGTGCTGTTTGGATGCAATCTTCTAAAAAGAAGAGCAAGTTACTTCATCAGACAGGTGCCGCGCTCTTATCCATCCAGCAGTTCGCGCGCCGTCTTGTGTCAGCAGTGTGAAAAAGAAAGCTGGAAAGAAATTGCATCGTTCGCCTGGGAAAATAACCACCATCTTACAGAAGACCATATTGAAAATGGCACTACTTTTTGGTGGTGTTGTGTTTCTGTCAGCGAGTAAGGTTTCAGGGCTCCACGGGTAAGAGGGTTGTTTAAGCCAACGGCGCTAGTGATATTTTTTGTTATTGCAAGCATTTATTAGGCGGCCGCTTACCATCAGGCTGGTCATATTTAAGCGTAGCGAGATTCTTCGTCCTAGCGCTATATATGCTCGTTTGTCACTCTTCTAACATAAAAAAAACTGGCTAAAATATGAATAACATCAATACATTTCGACTCATAAATAATACACAACAGGGATGATGACTATTTTTTTTCTTCGCCTATCAGGTAGGTTGTCAAAAATTATAGGACTCATGTATTTTTTATTTTTTCACATTCTTAATCAAAACATTACAGAGATATTTTATTGATTCGAAATACTAATTGTGACATCAAATTTTGACGCGCTTTTTTTGTTATTTCTTGGTTGATTCATAAAAAAACATATCCATCCATTATTGGTAAACTGACTGATGGACTAAAAAGAATTTCGGTTACCCTGTCATCATCCCTATTATGGTTAAAAATGCAGTGCCGCCCTCCGCCGCCGCAACTTAATGTGTAAAAGCTCTTATATAATTATTTGCGAAATTGCCAAGAACGATTAAATTCAGTGCATTGTAACAGTAGAGCGGTATCTGAGTACAAAATAACTTGCTTCATTTTAGTGAATAATGCGTATTAGTACACTAGCTATTGGCATCCCGTTGGTTCGTGAAATAATTACCGACAAAATTGAATGTTAGTTACCATACTCCTCCGAAACGGCCTGACCGATTTTTATGAAATTTTATTTCCCAAAGACATGATAAAAAGTACTTAGTTTGCAATTAATTTGTGTCCTGAATGTGTGTGATAAAGAGGAATTATTATTGGACTTTTTAATAGGTCTAGCTTGTATTTGTTTTGTTAAAGCTGTGTTTTAACTCTCGGTTTAAAGTTTTCTGTGTAAATAAATTATTATCCAAGAAAAAGACATGTCATCTGCAACGCACAAATTAAGTGTAACATGAATGACAAATTTAAAAACTAAAACTGCTAGTGCAATGGGAACACGGCTTTTTAAGAAACCTTCAAAGCAAACCGCGAAGAACGATACAATTCGTTTTTGTTCACCTATTTAGTAACTGGCCTTTGCGAAAGTTCCTTAACATCCGCTATCTCAACCGTCGGGCTCTTCCTTCATCATCATTATTATAAGCATATGGATGATATGGATGGAATAGGTAAATTAGGCCATGATCCACCACGCGGGCGCAGTGCGAATTGGTAAGTGTTATCGGCTGCAGATGCAGTCGGGACCAACGGCTTAACGTGCCTTTCGAAGCAAAGAGGAGCTCGAGATAGTTAATTTTTGGTCACCCATCCAGTGACCAACCACCGCGAAAGTTTCTTAACTACAACGATCGCAGCCGAACGCACTAACCACTTGCCCCATCGAGCTCCTTCATATGTGCATACAATACAGCAGACCACCACAGACACTAATCAATAATTCATGATCCATTTCAATTTAACCGACCGACTCGCAAGTGGCTACCGTATCAACCGCACGAATTGTGTACACCTCTCAACTGCGAAGTACGAACACACCCAAATGGGCTCGAGCGATAAATCGAAGATGAATAAATAATCCTTTACCTGGCAAATTGTTATTCAACCTTTGTAGACTTGTGACTTGTAGCTTTCGGGTTTTAATATTTACAGGCTACATCATGAGGCCCTTGAATACCGTTTGTGGAGCTGGGGAGTTACGGTTGGGAGGTGGGGAGAATAATTTGTGTGACCTGAAATTTTACTATGCATCATGCACAGCAAAAGAGATGTGGTATACTACAAAATACGTAATACGCCTAAGGCACTTGTCTCACCGCCGACGATGAATGAGAGCGAGTACAGTTAGAAACTAGAAACGAGTTGACGAGTGTATAGTTCAGCTAGTTTAATCGCTGGGCTATAAGCGAGTGTGCGAGTACAACAGGTGATTAATCGCGCCCCTCGCTCGTGATGACAAACCTGAGCAAAAATGCATGCGCACGCTTTTTCCAGGCCAAGCGAGCATTGCTGAGCAAGTATTATTTTGGATAGCTCTTGTCGCTCAGTGACAAACTAGTGGATCGAGTTTTCGCTGGCAATGTGAACAATCAGCGATCTACAATTAATATATAAAATATCTCTTTCGTTTACACATCGAATGTAATAGGTTGGGGGAAAAGTCTTTTCGCAATAAAGTATGTACAAACTTGTCATAAAATCTCTTTGGCTATACCTTTTGTATCCGATGCCAAGTGAATGTAAGTATCATAGTATCACAAACTTTTCAGTGCCGGTGGCAAAAATTGGAACTACAATTTATCCATAGCATTGTGACATTTTTGTTCACCGCTAGCGACATCTTCACCGGCACAGATAAGTTTGTCGGATGCATCGTTATTCAAAAACGCCCACCCCTAGTTTTAGCGCATTTGAAAATGTCATCTTGAGGCACTCAGTAAAAATTAAGAGAATTTGACTGGGGAGTGTCAGTATATCCGCCAACCTTGCACCTACAGATTTCCACCTGTTTTGGTTTCTTCAGAAACCTTTAGGCAGTATCAGGTTAACATCACGAGAGGAATGCCAAAACCACTTGGCGCGGTTTTTTGACCAGAAGCCCCAAAATTTCTGTAGTAATGGCATCATGTCCCTACCTGCAAGATGGGTAAAAGTTATCGAACAAAATAGCACTTACATACTTTAGTTTAATATAAATAAACTTTATTAAAAATGATTTGTATTTTCATATAAAATTCGAAGAAACTTTTTCCTTAACCTAATGTATCTATGATATATTTTTAGTATTTAATTTTATTTCAACTTAGTGATGTAAATTTAATGGAACTCTAGTTAGTGTATAGTATCAGTGTGGTAGTTAATTATCATCTCTGGTTACTTGCTTAGCATTCTTTAAACTTGTTCGTTGTATATTTTTTTTAGTGTTCATTGAACATCGATGGAAGAAGATTTAAGAATTAGACTGAAATATCACAATAGGTAAGAATGCAAAGCTACCAAAAAAAAAACATTCATCTCCTGTACCTACAAACCTATATTATAATAATGTAATTATAAACTAATTCAATTTAATACTTTGAATTGAAATGAAACTCAATGGAGGGGAAACACATTATTTTCTCCTAGAACATTCCAACAGAAAATAGGTTCTTTTCAAAACGAGTGATTTAATAAGAAAAATGTAAAAGTTTTTTCTTTAAAATGTAAAACACCCTGAAGCATTTTCATTAACTGATTATTTACAACATCTGTTCGGAATTCTGAGAATCCTTTTTAAAAGAAAGATTGGTAAAGTAGGTACGTACCTACCCAAATGTCTGAGATAATTAAGTAAAGTTTTCGTGTTACTTTGATATAATAAAATAGTTTTTTTTAATTAATGAGCAAATATAGTAAGTAATTTTTGCTATTAATAAATTTTCCACAATACTTGAGATTAGAGAATCTAAAAAGCAATCATGTTTAATTTTTAAAACGAGGTACAAACTGTGAATTTGCTAATTTTTAATTAAATTTTTATAGACGTTTAATTTGTTCCAAATAAATTGGGTCAACAAAAGCAGCTAAAGTAATTAATAGAAGCGAATGAAAATTAATCACACTAATAATATAAAGGCGAAAGTTTGTGAGTGTGTGTTTGTTACTTTTCACGTCTAAACGGTTGAAGCGATTTTAATAAAATTTGGTATGGGGTTAGCTGACACCCTACTATCGCTACTAAACCGCAGGTAACACCGGGTACAGCTAGTGATGTATATTTGCAATTTAGTGATATTGCGTGAAAATATCTGTACTTAAATATATTTAATATATACTAGCTGTACATTGTGATTGAACGGTTGAGAAATGACACTCACTTCTGTTAGAAATCCACTTGAATTATAATAAGTCCTTTTATTTTGCCTGTCAGTTTATTATTAAAATATTATTATCTTTTACCTCACTATTGAATTATAGAAACAAACATTGCTATAAAATTTCTCTCATACGTCGATAGAAAAGATTCACTTTAATAAATATGTTTTGTTATTGATTAATTATTTAACTAATATTTTACTTATTTATTTAATTAATTAATATTAAATAAATAATAATTACAAAAAATTATATTTTTACTGTCCATCTTTGTTATAAAATATAACCTCTTCTTACGATTTGGTGAAAGGCGCAGTTCGATCACAACACTATCACACCAAAAATTCTTGATTTAAGTGAATATTTAATTCAGATTGTATAATAATCTGAATCAAATGCATTTTTTTTATAAATAAACAATGTAATTGGGAACGAAATTGTTTCTTATGTGACTGCGTCATTACTATTGCGGTTGTCAGCGTGTGTTTTCCTCGCTTCTGGCAGATGGCGCGGTCACTGGTACACAGCTGATCGTTAAAAAAACTGTTTTCTCGCGGTCGCGGATATGTGACTGATGCAAAAAATAGAAAAAAAACAATCCTTGATGCGGATTTTATATCATGTTAAAATTTCAACTCAATCGGTGCAGAACTTTTTGAGTTTTTGAAGCGTACACAAACCAACATAACATTTTTATATATATAGATATATGTATTTCTTATAAATGACAACTATAATAATGTAGTGACATAAAAAGGAAATATTGGAAAAAAATAGAAGGTTAATGGCGCAGATGGTAAGCGTGTTTGACCTGCGATCGTGGAAGTTAAGCAACTTTTGCAATGGTCGGTCATTGGATGGGTGACCATAAACTTATTATCTTGAGCTCCTCCATGCTTTAGAAGGCACGTAAAGTCATTGGTCCCGGCGGCATCTGCATTCTTTAGCACCCACCAATCCGAATTGGGCGCGCATTGTGGGACACGGCCAATCTCCATATAGCATTCATAGGGAAGGTCTGTGCCCCAGCAGTGGGGCAAAAATTCACTATCACGATCGCCTTCGTGCTACTGAAGGCTTTAATATACAGTAGCCGTTGGTCCGTTTCAGCTACAATTTGTTGCTGATGGGTGCTACATCAATCACCACTATACATTGAGACATGGTCTATTTTCTCTATTACATCCAAAGAGAAGAACTATATCCCAACAGTGGTGACAATAATGGTGATGACAGCAGCTCAGCATTGAGGAGCTCGATGGTGCAAGTGGTTAACGCGTTCGGCTGCGATTGTTGAAGTTAAGCAACTTTCGCAGTGGTCGGTCATTGGATGGGTGACCAAAAATTTAGTATCTCGAGCTCCTCCATGCTTTGAAACGCACGTTAAATCTACTCTGAGCCCGTGTGGTGGGTCATGGCCCAATCTCCCTATTCCATCCATAGGAAAGGTCTGTGCCCCAGCAGTGGGGACATTAATAGGCTGATGATGAATGATTGATGATAGCAGATGGCTTTTTTATAAATAGGACTGACAAATTATTCCACCCCACCAGGGCCCTATTTCACCAAGCAGACATATTATCCCGACATACGTCATAAAAATGACAGGCAATTTTTTATAAATTGTCATTTCTGTTGTCCGTGCCTTATTTCAACGATAATTGTGTAAATGACAGGCATTTTTTTACAATTGTCAGCTCTGATGTCCGTATCTTATTTCAACGACAAGTGTGTTGTGAAACAAGGTTATTTTTTTAAGATGACATAATTGTCATTGTCAGCAATTCATGACATGAAATCGGGGCTGTGGAAGATTTGCTTTACAATTGTAGTGTTTTCGTTGTTAGTTACAAAATGGCTCTCGCGAAAGATTGAAAAGATGAGTTCTTAAACAAGAGAATTTATGAAGATCGAATAAATTTGCTCTTTTCATTGATTTTGCGTTTAAAGAAAAATCAGATATAAATCAAAGATATACCACTGCCAAAAAAAAATTGATACCAAGCCGACATAATATGTCAGCGACTGTCAGCGACATATGTCAGTTTGGTGAAATAGAACACCGATGTTAAGTATCGACGACCTCCGTGGTCGAGTGGTTTGTACGCCGGGTTTCATGGTGTCGCCGACTCGGGAGGTCCCGGGTTCGAATCCCGGTGGGGGCAGATGTTTGTGTGATGAATATGAGCATTTGTACTCCAGTCATGGATGTTAAATATGTATTTCTATATAAATATACTTATATATGTAGCGTATATGTATTCTATCCGTTACCCTAGCATCCCATAACACAAGCCTTACAGTGCTTACTTTGGGGCTAGGCTAATTGGTGTGAGTGTTGGAAATATTTATTTATTTATTTATTTATCGTTGGAGTCCAGACGCGAAGATAGCAGACAGCAGTGTTACCTGCCACACCTGCTATGCTTACTTTGCCGGCCTGCATATTGCTTCTTCAAGCCTCTTTTAAAGGATCCCAGGTTAAAGAAGAAAGAGAACACGTGAAAGCATTTCATTAACACCAAAGGTAGTAAAAACAAATAATAAACAAAACGTAAACGTTAGCCTTGTTACGATTCCACGTAGAAGGGAATACGCCGAGTTAGCAGTCACCCACAAAACAGTGCACACGGCCCTAAAAGCTGATTCAGCGAAAGATCGCATATCGGTCGCTGCAATTGACGCAACTGGCGTAAACTGCTGACTACGAGCCTCGTGCCTCCACCGCAGCGGGCTACGTGACCGGACGAGGAGCGTCACTTCGATTCTTACATCGATCGAGTCGTGACTTAAAATAATTAGATTATATTTTAATTGTAATAATTTTCCTTGTATCGGAAATTAAAGTTAGTTTTAGTAAAATAAAATTGGTTTTTTTTGAGGCCTCCGGTCGTGGCTAACGTAATTGGCGCAGTCGGTAGGATTCCCGGGTCGTCGCGTAGCCTATTGGGAATCACGGAATCGGGTTCGCGCCGCGCTACGATAGACTTTCAAGTCCTCACCGGGATCCTGCATATCGAACGGGCCTGCGCCGGAGTATCCGAAAATTGATAGCAGCTCAAGAAAGACCGAGATAATATGTTTATGTGAGTACACCTCTGATTTTTCTCTAGTGTTGCTCTCCCTTTAGTCCTTAAATTTCTTATTTCCCGTAGTTATAATAGTTTTTCAAGATTTTTCACCCAAGAAGTAATAGGGCCTCTAAGGCTTTAAGGCATACTAGGGTTACCCGAACCATTATCGATAGAAATAGGAATATCGATAGTGACTTAGAGAGTAGTTTTAGCTATAGTACAATAAGCGAAGTTACAATGGCTGATCCTGATGTTATTATAAAGGCCTTACGCCTGGTGCCAGATTTTGATGGTAACCCAAACGTGCTTACGAGATTTGTGAGGTTATGTGACCAGATTGTAGAAACTTATAGTGACCAGTCAGGCGAAATAGGCAAACTTTTTATTATTAATGGTATCCTTAATAAAATAACGGGACCCGCAGCTAGGACAATAAACTCCAACGGAATTCCTGAGACTTGGGATGGCATTAGAAATGTGCTGGTAAATAATTTCACTGACCAGAGGGATGAGACCACCCTCTACAATGACCTAGCTGTGCAGACCCAGGGGAGCAACACCCCTCAAGAATTTTACGATAAATGCCAAACCCTCTTTTCTACCATCATGACGTACGTCACCTTACACGAAACCATACCTACAACAATTGAAGCAAAACGTGACTTATATAAAAAGCTTACGATGCAAGCTTTTGTACGCGGACTTAAGGAACCTTTAGGTTCTCGTATAAGGTGCATGCGTCCTGATACAATCGAAAAGGCATTGGAATATGTACAAGAAGAGTTAAACACCATGTATTTGCAAAATCGTAATGAAGCCTTACCAAAGACTGTTCAGAACGCGTCTAATTATAGACCTCCCGTACATATGCCAATGCAAAATGCTTATGCCGTTCCGAAACCGTTTTCTTTCCCTGTAAAATTCCCAAGCATGCAAGCTCCACCCCCTCGCTTTAATAACAATTTTCCGCAGAAACCTCACTTCCAACAACCCATGCCACCACCTCCCATGCGTATGCCCACGCGCACTCAACAGATGTTCAGTGCACGTCCTAATAACTATAACCCGCAAAGCAACATGTTTAGAATATCGCCTAGACCTAATTTCAATTTTAATTCTAATATTCCTAAGCCTATGAGCGGAGTAAGCCACTTTACGCTTCGAGTTTTACCCCCAACTGGGCACGATTGGACTAAGCATGGTAATCCACCACCATCAAATTATTTCAAAACTCGAGACGTAAATGTGAACGAGTGTACCCCTTACGATGACTATTCTAATTACTATTACAATGACTACTATGACACTGACCCTTACTATAATATGCCTGAGCCTTACCATGTTTATGAATATAATGATCCAAATCAATGCCAATATCAAGTTGAGGAACTACCACAAACTGATGAGTGGTATAGCCACGTAGAGGAGCAAGACCAGCCCTCTACATCCTCTAAGTCAGAAGACCAGGATTTTCGGAAGGACAGGAAATTAAAAAACTTAAAATAGAACTGAACCTTCAAACACAGAGGCAGCTACCCTATGTTCTTATTGCCAATCCGCCTCTTAAATTATTAATAGACACAGGTGCCAATCAATCTTTTCTGAGCCCTGAAGCCGTAAGCTACTATTATCCTCACATACAACTTGATTATGACCCCTTCGAAGTATCTAATATACATGGAACCAGTAGAAATGATCATTCAATAACTATTCCTCCTTTTCCTGAGTTTAGAGACGAAACAGACATAAAATTTTTCGTATATAAGTTTCATGACTATTTCGACGGACTGATTGGACTAGACCTTTTGACTCAATGGGAAGCGACCATAGACTTAAAAGACCTATTACTGACAACACGAACTACCACGAACCCTATTAGAATGTATAACTCGCGGAACGTAAATCTCTACGAAGATATAATACCGGCAAAATCATCAAAGTTAATACGATTACCTATTAACGCCGCCGACGGACAAGTAATAGTTAACGAACAAGCTATTTGTAACTGCATAATTTCCGAATGCCTCACGTATAATAAGGATAGTCGCGGTATAGTAGAAGTAACGAACCCAACTAACAATGACCTTATATTTTCATTAGATCGCCCAGCAGTAGCAGAGTTATTTAACACCGAAGCTTTTGATGTTAAGTATGCAAACTCTGAAACTATTAACAATTCGCGTGCTAAAGATGTTATCTCTCGCCTAAGAACATACATACATACAACTTTGCTCTCAATATTCCGATATATTCTATCTCGAAGGTGAACCCTTAACTTTCAGTAATAAGATAAAACACTCAATTAAGACTACCGATGAGATGCCCATCTACACAAAGAGTTACCGCTATCCTTTTGTACATCGTGATGAGGTTCGCGAACAAATTGCAAAAATGCTAGATCAGGGAATAATACGCCCCTCAGAATCTGCATGGAGCTCTCCCATCTGGATTGTTCCTAAGAAAGCTGACGCATCAGGTAGACAAAAGTGGCGTTTAGTTGTCGATTTCAGAAAACTAAACGAAAAGACAATTGACGATAAGTATCCCATCCCCAATATAACAGACATCCTTGATAAACTGGGCAAGTGCCAGTACTTCACGACCTTGGACTTGGCTAGTGGATTTTATCAGGTACAAATGAACCCTGATGATATTCACAAAACCGCATTCAACGTGGAGCACGGACACTTTGAGTTCATGAGGATGCCCATGGGTCTCAAGAATTCTCCATCAACCTTCCAAAGAGTGATGGATAATGTCTTGAGAGGGCTTCAGAACGTCATTTGCCTTGTGTACCTTGATGACGTCATCGTTTTCAGTACCAGCCTCCAAGAGCACATGGTGAATCTTGAGAAAGTGTTCCAAAGACTGAGGGAATCTAACTTCAAGATTCAGATGGATAAGTCTGAGTTCTTGAAGCTAGAGACGGTGTATCTTGGACACATCATAAGTAGGGACGGCATTAAGCCGAACCCAGATAAAATAAAAGCAATTGAGAACTACCCCTTGCCTAAAACCACCAAACAGATCAAACAGTTCTTAGGATTACTAGGGTATTATCGTAAATTCATTCCGGACTTTGCCAAAATTACTAAGCCCCTAACTCAGTGTTTAAAGAAAAACAAGTCAATAAATTTAGATTCGCAATACGTAGCATGTTTCGAAAAATGTAAAAAGTTACTCACTAACGATCCCATATTGCAATACCCAGATTTCACCCGTGAATTTAACTTAACAACTGACGCCTCAAACCTCGCAATCGGTGCCGTTTTATCACAAGGGCCCATAGGCACAGACAAACCAATTGCCTATGCCTCTCGGACCCTTAACGAAAGTGAAATAAACTATAGCACAATTGAAAAAGAATTGTTAGCTATAGTTTGGGCCACTAAATACTTTCGGCCTTACTTGTTTGGGCGAAAGTTTAAAATAATCACCGATCATAAACCCCTACAGTGGCTTATGAATTTGCGAGAGCCAAATTCTAGACTCACGAGATGGCGTTTGAAACTAAGCGAGTATAACTATACCATTCTTTATAAAACCGGAAAAGCAAACACCAATGCCGACGCTCTATCTCGTGTAGAAATCTATAACGAAGAAACTGACTCCATGGCTGTGAATCCCTCTGAAATTCCTCCCTCTATACGTAACAATTCTGAAACTGACACAGTTCATACTGACCAGGAACATCCCATACTCGAGGTACCAATTACCGACGACCCTTTGAATAGATTTCACCGACAACTTTGCTTGACTATTGTAGGGGATATAAAAAAACGAACGACAGTAACCAAACCTTTTGACAGTCACACGCGTATTTCAGCTCAACTGTCTGAATCTAATCTGGAAGAAGACGTGGTAAACGTTATCAAAGAATACGTCAACCCAAAAGTTAAGACTGCCCTTTTCATTACACCCCCATTAGGCATATACAAAATAGTTCCTATCTTACAAGACAAATTTAAGAATTCAGCAATGAACCTGGTTATAGCAAAAGTTGAGCTGGAAAACGTTAAGGAATACTTACGTCAACAGGACATCATACGACACTATCATGAGGGAAAAACTAATCACAGAGGCATCAACGAATGCTATCTATCCCTATCTCGCAAATATTTCTGGCCCAAAATGAAGGAAAATGTTACTAAGTTTATCAACGAGTGCACTATCTGCGGCCAAGCAAAGTACGATAGAAACCCTATTAGGCAACAATTTAATATTGTACCTCCTGCCTGTAAACCCTTTGAAATTGTCCACGTGGATCTTTTTACTGTTCAAGGAGACAAATATATCACCATGATTGATGTCTTCTCAAAGTATGGTCAAGCCTACCATCTCAGAGATGGTACTGCGCTAAGTGTAATTCAAGCCTTACTACAATATTCTACCCATCATGGTCTACCCCTCACTATCGTCACTGACCAAGGCACCGAATTCACTAATCAAATGTTTGCAGAATTCACTAGAGTCCATAAAATCAACCACCACAAAACCCTTGCGAATGCCCCCAATGATAATGGAAACATTGAGAGATTCCACTCCACCCTTTTAGAACACCTTAGGCTATTGCGCCTTCAAAATAAGGAAGAAGCAACCGTTAACCTCATGCCCTATGCTATAATAGCATACAACAGTTCAGTCCACAGTTTTACCAAGTGTAGGCCGTATGATCTTATAAATGGACATCTTGACCCGAGAGACCCCACTGACATAGACTTAACAGTACATCTCATGCAACAGTACATTAATGTTCACCGTGACCAAATGAAGACAGTTTACGACTTTATTAACGACTCAAGTTTAGCTAACCGTACTGCCATAATTGAAAGACATAACAAAACACGTGAACCTGAACAAGAGTATCAGCCTCAGCAACAAGTTTTCATCTCGAATCCTTTAGCAAGCCGACAAAAACTAGCCCCACGTTATACTCACGGCAAAGTACTAGCCGACTTACCTATACATATTTATACTTCAAAAAAACGCGGTCCCATAGCAAAATCTAGATTAAAACGTGTACCAAATAGCGCTAAATTGTTACAGGATAACGCTGACTCTAACCTTGACCCTGGGACTAGCGGAGGAGATAAGACTTGAAAGTTTGGATGACGGCCCTGGCCTTTTACCGTTTAGACTTGGACCCATGAACTTAATAACACATTCCCATAGCTTCCTGCAATACATAGAATTAACCGATATTCATAATAAAATAAGCATAGTGAGAGGTCAATTAATAGAACTAGAAAATAAGTTACCTAACGACACACACATTTTATTTGAAATTCAAATAGACTATCTAAAAACTAAATTAAATAAGGTATCCTATCAACTAGAGAGTTTAGAACCCCATCGAGCAAAGCGCGGTCTTGTAGATGGAATGGGATCGGTTATAAAATCTCTAACTGGAAATTTAGATTATACTGATGCTATAAAATATAATAATGCTATCAAAAGTCTGAAGGATAACCAGGATAAAATCAGTTCTCAAATCAATAGTCATATCAGTCTTAGCAAAGAATGGATGGCTCACCACACTAACATTATATCTAGTATTGCACAAAATCAAATTAAAATTAATGAGACATTACATTTGCTCTTAGATACAGATGCGTATGTTAAGCACAGTCTAATAAAATATGCAAAGTTAGCACAACTTCTTAGTATCATCACTGACAACATTGATGACTTATCTCTTGAGTTACAGCGAATAGAAAATATCCTTGCTTTTACACGTACAGCAAGTACACATCATTCAATGTTAGGTATCAATACGTTAAAACTAATGTTAAAAGATTTACTCAATTATTATAATAAAGACCAGCTATTAAATTTAGAATTTAGAGAATATTATAATGTTATAGAAACAGGATCCTTTTATTCGGGTAACCAGATAGTTATAGTTTTTAAAGTTCCAATAATATCGCCACTTACTTACCAACTTTACAAGCTCCCTATAGCACCTAATAAGGACAACCGAGCCCTCATCCCTCCTTATCCTTTAGTAGCAACCCATGAGAATCTTTATGTGTACATTGAGGCTGAATGCCCGAAGTACAACACTCGGTATCTCTGCCATGAGAAATTGCACCAACGACTAAGATCGAATCCAGACTGCATCCAGGAACTCCTTTACCACCAACGACTAGATGATACCTGCCAACCAACACCCGTTCGTATCCTGAGGGAAGACATCCAGAGACTAGACGATCGCCACTACGTCGCCATGTTTCCCAGTCCCACGCAAGTTCAACTTATCTGCGAACGTAACGACTATCAAATGCTGAAAGGAAGTTACCTCATCACTATTCCATCTCAATGCTCAATAAGGACGAAGGAATCAACTATCTATAACACCAACGATCGAGTTGAAGGACAACCCATGAAAATTTTGAACATCTCAGACTACGGTGCCCCAAATAGCGCTGCACCGCCTCCTGTGAAGCTGTCATCAATCAACCTTAGAGATCTTCGAACAATTCAAGATAAAATCTCATCTCAAACTGCAGTTCATCTCAATGAGACTTCTACAGACTCACTTTACCACACTACATTGCCATTTTATGTAGTGCTGATGATTGTACTCGTGCTCGCTACTATCATCCTGTACAGAAAGTATGCGACGTACTACAAGAATAAGGATGCAGATCCGAAGACCGAATTAGAGCAGCCCAAACTTGACTCTATGTATGCAACACCAGGACCTGCAAAGCCTGCACGCCAGCATCCAGCAACATTTTTGCGACTTTCCCAAAAATAGTTGCTGCTCTTCGGGAGGGAGATGTTACGATTCCACGTAGAAGGGAATACGCCGAGTTAGCAGTCACCCACAAAACAGTGCACACGGCCCTAAAAGCTGATTCAGCGAAAGATCGCATATCGGTCGCTGCAATTGACGCAACTGGCGTAAACTGCTGACTACGAGCCTCGTGCCTCCACCGCAGCGGGCTACGTGACCGGACGAGGAGCGTCACTTCGATTCTTACATCGATCGAGTCGTGACTTAAAATAATTAGATTATATTTTAATTGTAATAATTTTCCTTGTATCGGAAATTAAAGTTAGTTTTAGTAAAATAAAATTGGTTTTTTTTGAGGCCTCCGGTCGTGGCTAACGTAATTGCCTTATAACCACAAAAAAGTTAGGCATGCTTCAACATAAGTTTAGGAGAAAATGTCATACAAAATTTGCCTTCACCATCATCATCATCCTATTAATGTCCCCACTGCTGAGGCACAGGCGTTCCCTATGGATGGAAAAGGAAGATTGGGCCATGACCTACCACGCGGGCCTAGTGCGAATTGGCGGGTGCTAACGAAAATTTGCCTTAGCCAGATTTAAATCCGTGTCTAACTTTTGTAGTAAGACCGTAGAAGTTTTTACCATTTTTCCTCGCAATTGCCTAATAATTATCGAAGCTACTGACCTAAAAATAGAATTATCTAATAAATAGAGGCGATCATTACCGCTGACCCTTGTATCGGCAAGGCGTGACCGTCCGTGAATAATGTCCAGCACTTAAAGGATGTGAGCTGCAGCCTATTGTCCGTAAGCAATTTATCGTACGCCGCGCCGGGCCTTTTTATTGTTTTTCAATAAAAATGGGAACGTATTTTTATCTATCTATTTACCACGGATACCTTAGAGAGTAAGCAATTAAATGAAGGAGCTCAATAGCGCAGATGGCCTGCGCTCGTGAAAGTTAAGTAACTATCGCAATGGTCGGTCATTGGATGGGGGGACCAATATCTTATTATCTCAATCTCCTCCGTGTTTCAAAAAGCTCGTTAAGCAGTTTGTTGCATGTAGGCAGAAAGAACCGAGTATAAAATAAAAAAATACATACTTTTACACCATTTAATTACATGGCGCTACGTATTTGTACAGCAAAATTGTGATTTAATCATCACTTCTGATGAAAAGTGAGTACTGTACGATAATCGGAAGCGCTTGTCGCAATGGCTGAACTCTGGCGACCCAGCCAAATCCTGCCCTAAACGAAAATTGACTCAGAAAAAGTTACTTGTGAGTGTTTGGTGGACTAGAGCTGGTGTCGTTCACTACAGCTTTCTAAAATCTGGCCAAATGATTACGGCAGATATCCATTGTCAGCAACTGTAAACCATGAAGGAAGAACTAGCTGCTAAACAACCGAGATTGGTCAATCGCTCTAGGCCACTGCTACTTCACGTCGACGCAAAACCACACACTGCACAACAAACAACCACTAAGTTAACCACACTATGAGTTTAAATTGGATTGTCTGCGACATCCACCGTATTCCCCGGACCTTGCTCCAACAGATAACCATTTTTTCCGGAATTTGGACAACTTTTTACAAGGAAAAAAATTCAACTCCCATGCGGCAGTCCAAACCGCCTTTAAAGAGTTTATTAATTCTCGTCCCCATGGTTTTTTTGGTAAAGGGATCAATGAACTACCTATCATATTTCAAAAGTGAATAGATAACAAGGGTTCATACTTTGATTAATTATATAATATATATTTTACAAAAAAAAATACTTTGTTTTCCTCCCATACAAAACGCCAATTTAGACACCTGCAACACCAGGAGTATCACAAAGCGATACCGGTCTTTAAGGAACGTGGTACGGAAATACTGTTGGCAGCAATGTATTCAATAGTCTTTATTAAATGTACCTATTTACTATATTTTACTATACGTTATCTGTGATAAGATAAATAATACACAGTCAGCTTATTTATTTATGCGTCTCTGGCCTCTATATCGGGAAGGCGTGACTGTTTGTGATTTATATACCGCACTCAAAGGGCTGTCCCATTGTCTGAATATAATTGTTCGCCGTCCGAAGCCTTTATTGTCTTTTGATTATCAACTGGATATAAAACGCGTCGGGGATGCAATTTATTGTGAGCTACTTATCTCGGGGTGAATTTACGACATCGAAAAGGTAAGATATCTCTTCAGTGTTATGTTTGGTTATCGTGGAAGAACAGACTTTTTCTACCTATCCATAACCAAGTTTTTATTCGATGTAAACGAAATAATTTTATAATATTCTGTATTTTTTAATTTGATTGACTCTGTTCGGCGAAGAACTTCCTTACAAACGATATGTATGCGAATCGATAATTGTACTGGTTAAAGTAATCAGAATTATGGCAGCAGAGTCTCTAAAACACGCTTAATTACTTACATATTGGAACTTAGCAGGCTAAACTTTAAGATCTTTTTATACCATGTATTAAGCAATTAAAAATGTTATTACTATTATCAAACACCCATGTTATTGTACGTACGAGCCTAACTTGGACACTTAAACCTACAATAGTAGATTGAAAATCGTTATTTACTACTAAGGTACCTGGCTCATAAAATATTCTCTATGTAATCAATTAATGCAAACAAATTAACGAAATTGTTTGATTACTAGCTTAATAATGTGCGGTGGTTGGTGATGCATCAGCGTATTCATTAGTCTATTAAACAACAATTATAATTAATTGATTTTGATGCTTTTAAACACTTACATGTGATTTTCTCACTGTAATACTCGCTACTCTCGACGAATGGAGCAGTCCCATTAGCATTAATTCATTTAATTCACAACATCTGAAAATGTATTTCTATTAAATTTAAAGTAAATAGCAAGCATTTGATTGACATAAATTTTATATTACCTAATAATAAAATTGAAAACATAGAAAAAGCAACTAGCCCCAACTTCTATAAATATAACTTCTTTGAAAAATCTTTACAAAAGTCAAAGGTTAAATAAAAAAATAATTGAATTGCTATTTCTTGTTCTAGCTAGATTTATTCATTTAAAAAGTATCAGATTTGACTTGCAGCCTGAAAAATACCTACAAGCTAATATCAAATACATAGTTTTGCGTGTTCGCGAGACAAAGGGTGCTGCGTTCGTTCCAATAATTGCATAACTTATTTTTTGTGTATTGAACATATTTTGATATATATCCTGATATAAGCAGTTGTATCATATATTTCTAGTAATATAACTATATTGAACGAATCCTTACCCTTGGCAATGCAACCGACAGGACGACGTGGCCCGGTGGAATAATTCTATACAATGTGTCTGATTTTTGGATCAGTAGAATTTCTAAATTTCTTTAGCATTCGAGTGGATTTTATTTATTTATTTATTGAATTTCACATTACTATAAATAATAACAATACATTTAGCCAGTGCTACACAAACCTGTGTAGGTTTTACCGAGCATTGGGATTCGTCATCTTTTAGATCTTTTTTTTTCGCATCTGCATCTACCCTCTTTCTACGAGTTGTCGGCCGTCGCCCCGAACAAAGCAATGAGTTTATTCACACGAGCGGGTTCCCCATCAGATTTTACTAAATACTGTTACTCTATTATGGTGTTGAAAAACATTAAATTTTAATATATTAAATATGTTATTCTTGATTTAATAACTGTGAGCAATAATATCCTTTTAGTACGTTCTTAATATTAATTTCACTAATTTCTTTTTTTACATATATTGGTAATTCGTTAATTAACTTCGGTATCTGAAACTGTAATAATTGCCTACCATAAAGATTATTGTATCTTGGGATATTGAATGTAAGTGCTGATGCACTACGGGTTTGCTTACTGTGCTGCTTTATAATACGAAAGTTTTCATTAAAATAGTTTTCTGAGATCAGATTAGATTTGACTTGATCGTGTACAGGCAAAACGTTACAGTGGTAGAAGAGTTCATTTATATTGTTTTTGAATAGCTTACAATAGCATTGTAGTAAAATAATAATAGTTTTTAGAGTAAATGAATACCAGACACGGAATAAACTAGTAAAACCGTAAAAGCTTACAATGATGAAACTATTTGTATTTCAACGTTAGGTATGAACCAAAAATTCATCTGAACTTGCTTAAACAACTAAAGCAGGAAGTAACTGACTTACTAGTAAAATGCTACAAAAAATACCAGTTATTGTTATCAGTCCATACTTCTTGAAGATTTTAAAAAATACCGAATTAGCGAGATTATTAATGATTTTATAACGAATATTAGTCATTTCCATTTCAAATACTGACTTAGGTCACCCGGGGCTCAATAGCTACATTTGCTAATTTAATGCTAAATAGCAAATGTAGCTACTTCAAATAACTCATTATTGTTTCGTGTTATTGGCGAAATCTATATATACACACACACACATATATATATATATATATATAGGTCAGTAAATGTTAAGTTACTCTACAGAGCCACAGATGTAACTATTTCCCAAAACGCAACGGTTACTAGTTATTTGAAAAAGCTACATTTCCCCCTGGCTACAACAGCCCCGGGTGACCTTATAAGACTATTTAATAATAAAATAATGGAAAATTTATTGTCTGATAAGTATTTTGTTTATTTTATATTATTATGTTTTAGTAGGTGCTAAGATTGAATTTCATTTAGCGTAACTCTACTGCTTTGCGAATAAAATATACGCAGATAGAAGTCGCTTGCTGTAAGTAATTGGATTTGCTTTTATTTTTCCACTAGATACTGGCATTCTTATTGTGGAAGTATCACTCCCTCAGAAACTTATGAAATTTCATAAAAGCCAGCACTTTCGATGGCTTGGGGTGAAACTTTTATTACATATCAAACTTTTTATTGTTTTACTATAACGAGAAGAATATATTTGGACCTATGTATTAGTGTAGGTGTCATTTTACTACGCCAGCCAAGTTAATAAAACAAACAGTCCCTTAAAAGACTATTCGGACTGTCAAGCCATAGGCAACTTTTCTGATAAACTAACTTATGGTCGCAACTTTGTTTGTATTAAATTATTTGTTTTCTTAGACTTTCATTTTATATTTCGCCTCCTTTGGTTTTATTTTTGAAACAATATATAGAATTGTATCTTGTGAGGTCCACTTTATAGCGGTAGCGGTAGTGAATCTTTTTTAACCGATTTCGAAATGGAGGAAGATCTCAATTAATGAAATTAATGTAATTATGTTTCTTGAAGTAGTGATTCTGTTTATCGCCAAATAGTCAATACACTATTTTTTGGACTTATAGGATTATAATAATTATATATTTAGTATGAATACCAAAATTAATCAAAATCAGTCAGTTCAGCAGTTGAGATAAGTAACAGACAGATATACAAACAGAGATACTTTCTCATGTATAAACTATATTAGTACTTTTGTATTATATTAGCTAACAGAAACTTATTAGGCCTCGAGAACTTAAGCAAAATCAATAAGTTTTACTGCAAATTGACAAATTGTTGCTATAGACTAATATAAACCTTCGCAGCAATAGTCGCTACTTCGATTCGACCATCTGTTCCACTATTCTGGGAACTTACTGTGAGATTATCCATTACGCACAGCATTCTCGCGTCTATTGTAGTTATTAATAAAGTTCGAAATAGCGGCTAGTGTCACAGTTTGTATATCAGCACAGCAGTGTGACTTAGCTTAGCCACAAATTGATAGTACAGAAGGGAATCTACATATAAAGTGCACTCGAGCAAAGCACACATAGACCCTACTCACAAACTCGATATCTCGGACCGCTTGAGACCAGTTCGATTCGCTTGAGACACGGCGTCTCTGAATGTTTTGTGTAAAAATGGAGCAAGAAAAAATAGTTATTATTTCAGTTCAGTAGACGATTGTTTAAATTCAACATTAAGCGCTGAATTGTAGTTATTGAAGTGAAAACTTCTTTAGTGGTGTTGTACACGTTTTTGCAATGGATAAAAAATGTTCAACTCGCTTCAGGACATGTGGCCTAATCGAAAATTCGTAAGACGAAAACAATAAATTTGGAAAGGTTGTTGACTTTCAATATATTGGACGAAACATAGTTATATTTTATTTTATCGTATTAAAATAATAATTTTCTATCTAGGACGTTCAAGTGGCAGCTTTATTGCGAAGAAAATGCATTTTTTTACAATAGATTTCGATAGGTACACTTAAATGTGATTCATGTAAGTTGATTTTTCTGACAGATGAACTTTTTAATGTAATATAAAATGTCATGTTTGTGTACGATAGCGTAATAAACCAATATTGTATTCTACCACATAAATGATAGTACTTTTATACTGATAATTAAAGCAATTCGTGCAAAATTATTCCCTAACCATTCCAAAATATCAGAAATGCACAACGTTAATGTTCAGGTTTTCACTTCTGTCGGCACTCCCGGAGTGCAACCCCTTTTTTCGTTATATAACAATGACAATAAATTTAAATATTTTAGTTATTATTGGTTTATATTTCCGTTTTTTCTATTTCATTCTCGACAGTAAATCAAATACACACATTAAATATGAGTGCCAATACCACGATAGTGTTAAGTGCATAAACCAAAGATGACTATCCTAACGCAAACGCTGAGCGTAGCTATGAAAAGTGAAGTTCATACATGAGATTACCTTCTGTACTATCTATCTTGTGGCTAAACGCTTTACGATCGCTTCACTCCGGTAACTGTAGCGTAATGGACAGACGAATAGTCATCGTATTGGGGTTTGGCAGCACTAATCTTGTGCAGAAACCCTGTTCTTTAGTCGGCCATGGAACGTTTTCAAATCTTTATACTACCATTTTGCGAACAACTTGTACAACACTTCATTGTTTGATGCTGATTTAAATAAAGGAAATTTGAAATATTTTGGGCTATCTTCAATTGATACAAACCTTTTACATTAACTAACACAACATTGTAGAGTTTATTTCTTTACTAGTAGTTACCAGCGACTTTGTCTGCGTGGAAAAATGGGTTTCTCATACAAACTTCTACCCCCCATTTTCACCCCCTTTATGGATGATTTCTGGCTCCGGGACTCAAACTATCTCTATACCAAGTTTCATGTATATCGGTTCGGCGGCTTAAGTGTGAAGAGGTAAGAGAGACACACGGACAGGCACAATTTCCCATTTATATTGTTAGTATGGATTTCACGGAGTCTGTGTATACAGTTTCTTTGCTCATCAGCAGTTCAGCAGTTGTGCTTCTTACTATTTTTATAGTAGATCAATTATCTCAAGCCTATTGAATCCACACTTTGGGCACAGGTCTTCTCATCCTATATCCCATTCATACTAATATCTTTATACGCATTTTTTTTTATGTAAAAATATTGTTTACTCTGTCACGTAAAACAATAATAAACAGTTTTTTGGGTGAAATTGGCCCGTTTTTAATTTTTTACTCAAAGTGGACTAGCATACTTTTCATCCTGCGACTTTTTCTGGAATTATTAATAACAAAATACTTACAGGATGTATCTTAAAAAACCGGCCAAGTGCGTGTCATACCACGCACAGTGTGGGGTTCAGTAGTTGCATGTAATATAATTGAGCAGGAGTCTTTATTTTCTATATCGGAAATTAGAAAACCCGATTAATATCAATTTATGTATCTCAACTAAAATACGTTAATCAAAGTCAAACTGAATCTCAAACCAAAAAATTATCTTTTTAGATTAATTTTCATTGGCGAGACGCCAATCACAACAAAATGGTCTCGCGTGTAATTTAGTCAAGAGAGAGAGAATTAACTAGAGTTTACGCTCAAATTTAATATAATTTCATTTCCGATATCCGCTATGCCCTATACGGGAGGTATGGGGCATAATTAAGACTAATTTTATACTAAATGTAACACGTGCTAACAAAAAATGGGCTTCACGAAATGTTTTAAAATAAAAAGAAGCACTCTCAAGTCGCAAACCATGTCGTACCGAGGTCTCCGTGAACTTAGCAGAATGAATTCCGCATTCACAAACATACCTCTAGGACAATTCAAATATTTGTGAACACCACCGAATCGCATTATATTTCAGGTTGAAACACTCGGTGGATTGCACCTCAAGCGCCTGGTTTGTTATTTCTATTTCTACCGTTGTTGGTAACCGTGCTGAAATGTGATAAGAATTACTTTTCGAGATGCAGTTGCCGCTAGTTTTGTTTGTATGGTTGCATCTTGCTATAATATATGAAGAATATTCTTTTCTGTAGTCATCTTTCATTTATATTAATTGCATTCAGAAGGCCCTAAAAGTACTGCAGATAACTCAATACTTTTTCAGGTATTTACTATCGGAAATTTCAACATTTGTCTTTTTATAAGACCGAAATTCAAGCTAAAATTTCTAATGACTGTGTCATAAATTTTAACCTATTTAATTTTGAAACTTCTATAAAGTAATAAAAAGCAAATGGAATTGAAATAAAACTGTTCAATAGACTCTTATTTCTTTATTTTGTAAGGAAAATAAAATATTTATAATTTCGAAGGTAGTTAAAGAACATTATTTATTGATTATTTAAATTAAAAATAAAAACAAAGTATAACAACTTAACTCACAAATAACTTATCTCTTATTTTAAGTTATATGATTACAGGGGTAATCTCTATTGTGTATAACAAAAATTATAAGTTAATTATATTATTATTATATTCAACTTATAATATTATCACAATAATATCATTCCAATACAAGTTAAAAACAACAATAGGAAGATTATTACTTAACTCACACGACGCTGATGCTTTAGGCTGCACACTGATATCCCTTGTCTCGATCAAAAAGTGAAGTCAAATCCACCAGACATCTGAATTTATACTTTTAGTTCCCACCTTCTCAAACAAATTAACAGTGGCGCCATCTTTTACAATTAAAGCCTATGGTAATGTAACAATAACATTTTATACTAACTTAAATCTCTTTAAAACATTCAAAGATAATTATCATATTATAAGTACAACAAAACATTGCTCCTTTCTTTAAAAGAAAACAAAAACGTATACTTATGATGGGCGGCAATGTTATCAACCAATAACAATTGGTATATTATTTTGTAAAATATCTTCTTATCCAGACTAGAAATACATTATATATCCAACACAAACCTTCTTAAAAGTGATAAGGAATCTGTTAAAGGTGTTTCATGATTTAACAAAGCTTTGATACACATTTATAAAATAAAAGCATTTTGGCTAACAACTCGATGGTCGAGTCTACTTAAGGTATTCGCAAACGCCTGTGGATTTTATTACGAAGTTAACAGTGCAGTGAACAACAAGTTTTCCCCGGGTCCTGGCAGCAGACATCACGTTTTCCTCGTCCTAAAAGGTATTTAGTACGTAGCTGTTTCTAATATTTTATAAAGTGATTATTTTTAATAATAAGAAAGAAACCCTTAAGCGTAATCCACGGGACATCGCCAACTTGTTTCGGGAACATTTTAAGGTGCAATCTCCACTGGGTAAATCTGATGCAATACTCGGGGCTGAGAATGGTCGTGTACGGGGGGGCGCTCTGTTCAGATTCTCGGCTAAGGAGATAAAAACTATAATTAAAAGAATGAGCAGAGGTAAATCTCCCGGGCACGACGGGCTCAGTATCGAGCACATGAAATTTGCAGGTGTACACCTGCCGAGGGTTCTGTCCTTGTTCTTTAATATGTGCATCAGCCACTCATATTTGCCTGCTGATCTAATGAAAACTACCGTTGTGCCCATAGTGAAGAACAGGACAGGAGACATCTCGGATAAAGGAAATTATCGCCCAATCTCGCTCGCTACAACGGTAGCCAAGATATTGGACAGTCTGCTTGACTCATGTCTAAAAAAATACCTGAACATACATGACGCTCAGTTCGGGTTTCAGCCTGGACTCTCCACAGAAAGCGCAATACTCAGCCTCAAGCATACTGTCCAATATTACACCGACCGAAAGACACCGGTGTACGCCTGCTTTCTGGACCTGTCCAAGGCCTTCGATCTCGTATCCTATGATGTGCTATGGAAAAAGATGGAGAGCAGAAGTATACCGGTGGAAATTATAAATGTGTTTCGGTATTGGTATGGAAACCAAACCAATGTTGTAAAATGGTCTGGCAGTTTCTCCGAGCTGTACAGTATGGAGTGCGGGGTGAGACAGGGGGGGTTGACGTCTCCGAAGCTCTTTAACCTGTATGTGAATGATCTCGTGGTGGAGCTCAGCAGCGCGCGTGTCGGTTGTCGGCTGGCTGGTGTTAGTCTTAATAGTATTAGCTATGCGGACGACATGGTGTTGCTGGGCCCCACCGCGAGTTCTATCGCTGAGCTCTTAAAAATATGTGAAGCCTATGCTGTGTCACATGGGCTAGTTTATAATGTAAGCAAAAGTGAATACATGATCTTTAAGGCCGCCGGTAAATGCCCAGTAAACCCGCAGTTAACACTGAATGGGCTAAACTTAAAAAGGGTTTACCAATTTAAATACTTAGGGCATATCCTTACTGACGACCTTAAGGATGATGTAGACATAGAAAGGGAGCGTAGGGCGTTGGCGACTAGAGGTAACATGCTTGTCCGTAGATTTGCCCGTTGTTCGGACCAGGTCAAAATTACACTGTTCAAAGCTTATTGTCAAGGTCTTTACACGGCGGGTCTGTGGACGAGGTATACCCAGAAGTCGCTCAACGCCCTACGTGTCCAATATAATAATATTTTCAGGATGATGTTGTCTCTCCCTCGATTTTGCAGCGCCTCTGAAATGTTCGCGAAGACCAGAACGGACGGCTTCCACGCCATACTTCGTAAAAAAGTGGCCTCCCTAATTAGAAGGGTGAGAGAGAGCGACGGCAGCATTCTGAAAGTAGTGGCAGATGATCCGCATGCACCGTTAAGGAGACATTGTACGCGCTTGATGTCCGAAGTAGTAGATAAGAGTTCCTCTATACATCGGGCGCAGGCAGTGCCTTTGCGGTGCATGAATAATTAATTAATTAATCATAATAATAAAATCAATCATAAAATCATAATTACTAACCTAGTTTTAATCATAATTTGTATACTAACATGTTGGATCTGAGTTGTCCCAAATAAATGAATTTGAATTTGAATTTGTAATTAATTCCTTATCAACTGCAACATCTCACTTTTTAATTATTAATTTTCTTAGTAACTTATAGAGACGTGCTATTGCTAAGAGTGGTTAAGTTTGTGCTTTTTAATAAGTAGACGAGTTCAGCTTTACGCGCTTAGCCATAAAGATCATTCCCAAGACTCAAAAAGTTTGATAACAGCTATGGATCTAAATGAGCTTCGGCACTCTCGCTTAAAAGATTTAACAGCTGCACCACAACAACTAAATTTCACTTTTAAAGAGCATAAAGTTGGGGATACATGGAAAGTATTTTATTACAAAGTTAAATTACAAGCAAGAGGCCCACACACAGAGGCACAAACTCTGAAATCGCATCGCATCGTCAAAACTTCTATGAAAATTAAGCAGCTTCAAATTCTGCGTCAAATTTTGTATGGAAGGATCAAGTTTGTTCTTACATCTTGCCCCCTACCGGATGTAAGAACAAACCCACTCATCATCATCATCATCTATCATAGGGCACATAAACCAGAGGCCCAAGCCAATTTTGACAGCTACGTAATCGTATAGTCATCGTGAAATGTTGTATGGAAGGATCAAGTTTGTTCTTACATCCGGTTGTAATAACCAACATTATCCTCTCTCATCATCATCGTCATCATCTATCCCTATGATACAAATAAGACAAACATGGTCCTCAAAATTGGCTTGGGCCTCTAGTTTATGTACCATTAAGTCTTGTTTCCAAGTTATAACTGCGTGAATTGTTTACGTAACTGAAAAATATAGTAATGAAACTGCTATTCCACTTTTAGCACATAATAACTCGATTTTTTTCTCTCAAATTCAGTGGAAACAATGTAGCAGAGTAGAGTGGAGTTGCGTGGATTTCTTAACAAACTAACCTACCCGAAAGAGGTTTTCCTGACATTCCAATTGTAGCACCACCTACTGGGTCCAAATACCATTGTAAGCCGCCCAGGGTAAACAATAAAAAACATAAAAATTGGTCCAGTCCTTAATTTAGAGTTTTTAGGTTCTAAGGAAAAACTTCTTTACATTGTGTTTTATAAAAAGAAAATAAAATGTGCTACTAGAAGAACTGGGGGCCATTCGCCTAACGGAAATGCTTTGGAAAACGCTAACGCTTGGGATTTTATTTTGTTATTTCTGGCCGCCGAAGGTTTTCAAATACCTGACGCACATTTTTTTAAATATTGTTATTACCAATACAAAAGAAAAAAAGAGCGCGAGGCATTTGAAAACCTCAGGCGGCTAGAAATAACAAAATGAAATCGTAAGCGTTAGCGTCTTCCAAAGCATTTCCGTTAGGCGAATGGCCCCCTGGGATAGCATGACTGATGCTGTTCCTCACTTAAAATAGGCGTAAAATGTAGAGTTGCAGAATACAGCCGTCTCTGTACTACTAAGACTACTAATACTAATATATATGATAATGTTCAATATTGGTTTTACCATCCTCCAGAAAATCGCCAATCAAAACTTAATAATGAAAACACACAGAAATAAAATTTATTATTTTTCTACACTTGAGAGAGGGCAATTTGTATGATACAACATTTTTTAACTTCCTGCCATGATCATCAATAGCTGTTTTATCTTAACTAATAGTTTTCAAAACTTGTCAGTATGTTAAGTTAAGGGTTTGAATTAGTATCTCTACAGGGGATCTAAAATAGAGAGATAGCCTGATATAACAACATTAAGCTGAGGCAGGGTCCTGATTGGCCTTTCTTCTTCCTGAATATTGTTGTTCTCTGTTTGTTTTTATCCTTATCGGTATATAATTTCTTTTTTTTACATTCTTGTGTTTTAAGGCCAATGAATGATTTTTCTTTCTTTCTTTCTTCTTCTTTCTAATATATATGTTGTTCAACACGAGTTATTTTTTTAAATCAATAAAAAATATCTTTTAATAACACTTCATGAAATATAAATAGAAAATAACGTTGTGGAATTCCTGAATCGACTATTTAATAAAAAAGTATATAACACAAAATGTTCTATACAAAGCTATTGCTATTTTACAGCACCAGTTTACTTAAAACATTATGCGGAAATGCTCCTCTACTGAGCCCCATTACCTGTTTTCATGTAAAGAAAATAAAGTATTTTTTCGAAAAATAAACTAAAGGAAAAAAAACCAAACTTAATATATTGAAATGAAAAAAAATAGAACAATAAAAATATCGTTACCAATAATGCAAAAGAACATTCGTTTACTAAGCAAAATTACGGCATCGTATGCACCCTTTTATCAAGTACATAATCCAAGCATATTCAGCGACGGGGTCGTGCCGGGACCAGAAAGCTGTGGATTAGCGATCTTGTTGGCTTTTCAGTACGTATGCAAGGAGAGGATGGAAAAGCTTTTACTATGTTTAGTTTATGGGTTGGCCTGGTTTTCGTTACATCTTGATTTTAATAAATACAATATACACCTATATAGACACACATACATCGGTAAGTTTCAAAGATCCCTAGCGTAAAAATAAACGTTACATTGAGCAATAAATTATTACCTACGCAGTTTTGAAGCTGATTTATTAACCATCTTTCCGTGTGTTTTTAAAATTATTGCTATAGAAAATTAAATCACTAAGTGGGCCGATAGATGTGTCCAGAAGTATACTTATCAATACAGTATCAGTGTGTCGTATCCATATGCAAAAAATGCTGATCCATTAATATTTAAACATAATACTGAGAGAGAGGTAGGGCAAAGCGGAGTTGCCGCACGAATCACGCTCACGCTCACGTGTTCCCTCCTTCTTAAAACCTTTGATCCTTTAAAAGAGGCGTAAAGAAGCAACATGCAGGCCGTCAGGATGGCTGGTGTGGCAGGTAGAACTGCTGTATCAGCTATCTTCGCGTCTGGACTTCACCTTCACTTAACATCAGGTGGGGTGGAGTCATTTATCGGACCTATCTATAAAAAAAAATGTCCCGCCCGTCCGGGGAAGTAACCTGCACCTTATAGAATATCACAGTAAAAGTACACTACTTTTTGGTGGTGTTGTGTTTCTGTCGGTGAGTAAGGGTTTGGGTAGGCAACGATGCGAGTGATATTTTTGGTATAGCAAGCCTCTGTAGGCAATGGTGTCCGCTTACCATCAGGCGAGCCATACGTTTATAAGCTACCGTTTAACATTTATTTTATTTCAATACTGTAATATTTTAAATATTTTCGATAAATTTAAACTTGTAAAATTAATAGACGAATACCATAATAAACACTTATTCACAGTGAGAAACCGATCTAGTAACTTAAGACAATTAGATTTACATGATCCCAAATTATAATAACTTGTATGGAACAAGGATGTGGCAATACATATTACCAAAAAGTTATTAACGAGCTACCTACAGAACTACAATTATTGTATATTATTTTTAATAACATTTGTAAAATAAAAAATAAACTTAAAATACATTTTAACAGTCATTTGGGATGAACTTCAGCAATATGTCTAGCAATTTAAATTAAGCAAATTGTAAGATTTATTTTAATTTCATTTGCATAGTACATAAGAGATAAGATCCAAAACCTTACCATTCAACATAAAAATTCAACTAGCGTCAAATATCAGACGGAAGTAATCATAATTGCTATAGCTTGTCAGTGAGATTAAGGCGCATCGCTCATCGAGTGGCACGGCGAAGATACTGAGAAGTAACCAATTTAGTTAAACACTGATTCCTATATCGTAAGTTTAAAATTTTCATTACGAACATGGAACAATACACAAGCATCCCACAGCGCTGAGAAGCGGCCACGAGAGCCGGTGCACAACTACTCCTCTACGTGGCTAAAGGCCGCGGTCAAATTACGTAATAACTAATCCCACGTCAAAGTTGCCGCGCGCCCCACTCCGTGGCTCTTGGTCGTGCTCGGAGTCGCTGCGCTTAGTATCATCACATCACGCCGCCTCTGACTCGAAGCACCGAGCCATTCAACCATACATCAGGAACATTCTCCGGACCCCGTTCCGCCTTGAAGACCATTACTTCTGTCTTTGTAGCGTTTTATTTCAAACCGTGAGCATTAGCATAATGTTCACAGATCGAAAGAAGCTTACGGAGGCCTTTGATTGAGGGGCTGAGGAGCACCATATCATCAGCGTAGCTATTATCGCATACATCACCAATATGACAACCGATACCAGCGTTCCTGAGCTCCCCAATCTGGTCATTGATATATAAATTAAAGAAATCCGGAGAAGTCAACCCTCCTTGGCGTACCCCGCACTCTAGCTTATAGCTGCTAGAAGTCGCGTCGCCCCATCTCACACTATTAGTTTGATTTCCGTACCAGTACTCAAACAGTGTCACAACTTCTCTATGAATATCAGTGTCATGCAATTTCCTCCAGAGAGCTTCATAGTTCACAAGATCAAATGCGCGACTCAGATCGAGAAAACATGCATATACCGACGTTTTGTGCCGTCTGTAGTAATCAACAGCATGTTTTACAGTAAATTTAGCGGAGTCTGTAGAGAGACCGGCACGGAAACCAAACTGTGCATCGTCAATTTGAATGTTACGCGAAACCTCGAGCTGCACAAGTAGTTCGAGAACCTTAACGGTCCCCAGGGATATTGGGCGGTAATTATTGGACGTACTCGCATCACCCGTTTTATTTATAATGATAGGAACTACAACTATTGTCATTACATTGATTGGGAGATACGCGTATTTGAGGCAAATATTAAATAACTTAGAAAGTTCAAAGCAAAGTATACTGCCTGCGTGAAACAAGTGCTCGATGCTCAGCTCATCATGTCCTGGGGATTTAACTCCAGTCATAAACTTATAATTTTAGCCACTTTTTCTTTACTGAACCGAATGGCAGTTTTGAGACAGTCGGCTACACTACCAGACTTGTTGGACGTGAGCTAGCATGACACAGGCAATGGATCGATTTTGAATTTTTGTGCAAATAAGCTAGCTATCTGGAACTAATTCTGCAAGCCGTCGACGCTTACTGGTGAGTTTTGTTTTAAAGTTCATTTTCTTTATATTATTCCAAAATTTTACATAAAAAAATCTTTCATAATCAGAGCTAAAATATTTTATTCAATTTGTTTCGCATTATTCTGATATTAACTTACTTTATTTTTGAAACGTGTTCTAATATATCTCATTTTATTGTAAGTTTCACCAGTGGATGGCTTGCCAATATTTACCCAACAATTAAAGTGCAGGCGGTAACTTAGATGCAATTCTTTTACATGGTAGATTCGGCCTATAATTGGACGCTTTTTCAATGCACCAGATTGACACTCCGCAGTCGTTTTAGCACCATTGACACAATATTGTCATAAAAATAATTTATAAACTTGGAATGCTGATCATAATCGTTACATTTACCAATATCATCATTCGTAAGCGTTTTATATGTAAGTACCTACTACACATCTTGACTAAATTAATACTACACCTCTGAGGTATACTACACCATACATAACGTCTGTTTGTTGTTTCGGATACTTTAATTAAGACAAGAGACGTGTTTGCTTAGGATAGCCCGTTGAGTATATTATCGTGAAGTACTCGTTGGTATTAAGGTCTCGTCAGTTTGTGGATCAGATTAACGGGGTCGGTAGCATAATATTCTTGTAAAATGACAGTAATGATGAGTTCTGTACTAACTTATGGTTGGTTACTGACATTGATATTGGAGTCTAATAACCTTGTATTTAATGTGATCAGTTTCACGTTAGTAATTATTTGTATAATAAGTAGGTATGCATAGAGAAAATTCAATTCCTAGCCACCCGTGACTTTGTGTGCGTTAACTTTAGTTTTTTGAGAATCCCACAGGAACCCGTAATTATTCCAGAAAAAAATATCCTATGTCTCAATCCAGGTCATAAACTATATTCGTACCTTTCATCCAAATTAGTTAGGTACTTTTTGCGTGATTGAGTAACAAACTGTCCGCTATTTGTCCTAGAAACTCTAACCCCAGTCCAGTATGTGAAACGATTAGAAATTAAAAGAAAAACCAACTGCCACCTCACTACATTAACATAACCAAGAATCAAGACCGATGCGATGGTCCGAATCATCGAGATTTTTCCCGCTTTTGTTACTCGCGTGTCTCACAATGGAGCCGAATCTATTGTACTAAACAAAGAAAAGGCACTACAAAAGATAGTTAGCACCGGCAATCCCACAGATTTTCATCTAAATTGATGCGTTTTAGAAAATGTTGTGCAGACTCTGTAGTAGCCGATTGGTACATTATCTTTACCAGATTCTTGTACGTAACTGTAACTTGATATTCTAGGATGGTTTTTTGACTGTGTCCAGGTAATCTTTACTCATGTCGTCGCAAGAAGTCTTGCAACCACGGAGCCTGTAAAGATTCCAAAACGTCGTACATGACGGTCTGCGTGGTACCTAGTGATTTCTCAGTGTTAAGCGCTACTTGATCCGTAATTATGGAATGTATCTAGGTGATCTGGAGATGCAGCTGTATTATATAATTTTTGAACTTTTAGTACAACATTGAATTTAGGATTCATTAAAGTCGTCGTATTCGATGATTCATCGCAGATCCGAGATTTAGTTACCTATCTATCATATATCATCATCAGCCTATTAATGTCCCCACTGCTGGGGCACAGGCCTTCCCTATGGATGGAATAGGGAGATTGGGCCATGACCCACCACGCGGGCCCAGTGCGGATTGGTGGGTGCTAACGACTGCAGATGCAGCCGGGACCAACGGCTAAACGTGCCTTCCGAAGCACGGAGGAGCTCGAGATAGTAAATTTTTGGTCACCCATCCAATGACCGACCACTGCGAAAGTTGCTTAACTTCAACGATCGCAGCCGAGCGCGCTAACCACATGCGCCATGGAGCTCCTCATATATGTCCCGTTAAAATATAATACATATTCAATACGGGATAGTCAAAGTGATCTCGGTGCCCACCTTAAGTAATACTCAACACTAATGGTGTGTAATATATGTATGTTACGAGACTGTGCTTTCTTCCAAAAAGTATCTTTATCTTAAAAATGTATTTAGAAAATACGTATCTTGTATCCTAGTATTTCAAATACTTGACTACCTAGTATCTTGTATTTTGTATTTATGATAGGTACATTTTTAGTTTATCTATTACATCTCTGGTCGTTGTACGTGGATACCCATAACATCAAATGATTTGCCACGTATGTTTGTTAATGACTGTTTCCAAGGATGTCATCATCATCATCGTCAGCCTATTAATGTCCCCACTGCTGGGGCACAGGCATTCCCTATGGATGGTCATGACCCACCACGCGGGCCCAGTGCGGATTGGTGGGTGTTTACGACTGCAGATGCAGCCGAGACCAACGGCTTAACGTGCCTTCCGAAGCACGGAGCTCGAGATAGTAAGTTTTGGTCACCCATCCAATGACCGACCACTGCGAAAGTTGCTAAATTTATACGATCGCAGCCGAACGCGCTAACCACTTGTGTTATCGAGCTCCTCTAAGGACGCCATAACCAGCTGCAAACGCTAGGCGTTCTCACTACACCTCAGCCAATAGGTGGCTTTATTTGACACGGCAGCTTACCAATGAACGTGCTTTTGGCGTTGTGACACAATCCTTCATAAAATTTTGACTCAAGGAATGTGGGTATCTGTTGTGTTAATTTTTATTTTTTTATGTTTCTTTCGAATGCTTTTTTAGTAGTTTAGTGTACTATTTATTGGTTATGACCCAATTTTTTTGTGCATGTCGGCAATCCTTATATCTGGCAGTGACGACGTACAACTCATTCAGTGCTCTTAGTGCACACAAACCCAGTTATTTAAAGGTAGCCGTGGCTTTAAACCTGGTTTTGAAAAAGTCGAATTTAAGCAGCCGTATACAGCGCAATACCTTCCTGGCATGGTTGAAAAGTCCGCAGACAGCTCACAAAATACGATTAAATAAAAAACAGTGACCGCTCGTCTCAACGCGTCACACGAGACTAACTTTCCTCCGAGAACCACCGAGGGGCCGTGTAGCGACGTGCGTCTGTGGGCGTGTGTCATTTCGAGCGTTTCTATATAGTTTCCTTACTGTTAGATTTATACTCTGTGGTCGCGGTTTCCTTATCAAAATGCATCGAGCATGTATTAAGAGTAAACACGTCTAAGAACTGGGCATAACTCGTAACATTTTCGTTTAAAATTTTGCACATTAAGCGAAATAGCACTTGTACTTGTCTAACACCAAAAAATTAAGGAGAACTGCCGTCTAAATTCTTCTGTTTATTTACTTGTCATTCATTACTCCCTCTCGGCATCTAAATTCTAATAAATCTATTAAGCTAATAGAGACTAACCATTCCTATGGCGGCGCTGGGGGTGATATTTTTTTATTTTGTAAATCATTTATTTCAGTAGGATAAGCTATAGCAGCCTAAAAAGGCTAGAAAAATTCGACACGGCTATCAGGGCCACGGTAGCATAATGGTCAGTGTATTCGTCCGGATAGCGAAGGGTGCGGGTTCGAGTCGCGTTTGCTGCCTGGTCCGAATTGTTTCCTGTAAAATTTTCTTTAGATTTAATTAAATTTTACTTCGTAAAATCCAAATAAAATCGCGCTTATCGGTATAACAAAAAGAAATAAATATTACTCACATAGGTACCTACTGAATTGAATACTAACTGACATTTTCATCCACTATTTCATTCTTTTGTGAGCTTTATTTAGTAGCTCTATATCTCGAATCAAAAAAATATAAAAAAGCAAACAAACTTTAGCTATTCCCTCTCATCATACTGGTTTTTAACCGACTTCAAAAAAGGATGAGGTTCTATGTTCGACTGTATATATATTTTTTTAATGCATGTTCACCGATATTTCCATCAATTGTGGACCGATTTCCAAAATTCTTTTTAATTCTAATTAAAATTATTATCTTTTATTTCTTTTTATTATTTACATTATTATTAATCTAAGAAATTTTAAATTCTGGAAGTCGGAAAATTAACTCTATAAATATTAAACTTGTAATTGTAAAGTAAACAAACTATTTAATTAGTTTCAATGTCTTGCTTCCGTGCCGGCATATAGTTATGTATTATATATACTAGCTGACTCGGCGAACTTCGTACCGCCCAAAAGTAATAATTTTCAATAAATTAAAATTGCGACTATAATTTGAGATTTAAACTATCCTATCTCTCAAGTTGGATCGAACTGCACATGGTGTGCGAATTTTATTATAATCGGTTAAGTGGTTTAGGAGTCCATTGAGGACAAACATTGTGACATGAGATTTATATATATTAAGATTATCTTGCTTCTATAGATATACTTTAATTATAATAAATAATTTGATGAATTCTTTTTGCACTACATTCTTAAGATCTTTGCTATAATTCTACGTTGACTGGTAGAAAATGCCTAATGGCCTTAAGTCCGCCACTTGTACACTTATTTGTGCAATAAAGTTTAAATAAATAAAAAAATATGCATGAAATTTTATTGCATAAAAACGTAGCAAAAATATAAATAGACAAAGATATTAAATCCTTACCAAAGTTAATATTTTATACTAGTGGGTGCCCCCGGCTTTATCTGCGTGGAATTATTGGTTTCCCATACAAACTTCCATCCACCTTGCCCCCTTACGGGATGATTTAGGGGATGAAAACTCTCCAATGTCTTTCTCCGGGACTCAAACCATTTCCAACCAAATATCATCCAAATCTTTTAGCGGCTTAAGCGTGAAGAGGTAACGAATAGACATACAGACTTATACTTAGACATTTATAATTTTAAGTACGGATAGATATGGATTTAATAGCGCATTTATATATAAAAATCATCTGATAATTAATACGTTTATCCAAATATTATCTTCGTTACCAATATTTCAGATTAAAAACTACGCAGTATATAGTACCTTGGATTAAGTGCCTCTGTTGTTTTTGATACCGGCGAATTAAAATGTGCTCTCAGTTAATCAGAAAAGCAATCTTACTTTCATAATAAATCCATGAACAAAACGCGTGTGCCGTCATACTGTTTTGTAGGTGATAGTGATGTGCTTGTATTATGTATCGAAAAAAATTGGCATGGTTTTAAAAAACCACGATGCAAGTGAAACTTATAAGTTTATATCGCTTGAATTTTATTCGGATTGTGAAAATTTAACAGATTTTTTTCGAAAAAATATTCGAAGTTAATGTTACCTCGGTTACCTTAAAAGTCCTACTCGGTTGGGCATCGAACTCGGTCCGCCCGCGTGTCAGGCGAGCTGAGCATTCTACCACTGAACCACCGATGCTTATCGATAAAGTCTGATTTTTTAATAACAATTTGTAATGTGACACGCTAAAGATGAACAACAAGATTTGTGTTCATGCAATAAAAGATACACTTTAACAAAAATAACAACCGTCTTCATACAAACAAAGCCACTAAAAAGTGTAAATTTTAATTAACATTTGGAGTCGGCGCATCAGCGCCGATATGATAGATTTGAGATATCAATTACTGCTTAGGTTGGAGTTTAAAACTTTAAATGTAGGTTCTTTAGATATAAGTAAAGAATATGTATTAATTTTACTTTTAGGGATTCTTTTTAGTGTAATGTAATGTCGAAACATTAAATATAAATGGGAATGTAATTATTTTTTTAAATCATCTCCGATATGATGTCACATCTCTATCAGGTAATAAAATTGCGTTTATTTTTCGGGCGACGGATTTCGACTGCCTAATGAATGCCCAGCTTTGTAATTTAACTTTGAAATAAAACGCTTTGCGTGTCACTCCAGTAACTTCGGGCAGATTCTGCTGCGTGACCTGTAAAAAGTCGTGGGACGTGCGACAGACAAAAAAACCCGGCCGAAATAGAATGAGGTCGTTTGAAATAAATATTTTTAACCACAAAAACGGTTCTATGCGAGACAAAGAAAAGTAACCCGCCTGATTTTTTTTACTGAGGGCTAGGTATTCAGTAGGAACTTCACTGTAGGTATTATTAAATATCTAAATTTGGCTAGTATTTTACAAAACCTGAACAGTGTTAAGTATTAAACGTTTGGTAAGTGCATAAGTTGTTTATTAATACAAAATTGGCAAAAATAAAATTTGTGTCGCGTCAACTAGGCAAATAATTGTTAATTTACATATTGATCATAAGTGGGCGTACAGAAGAATAGCTGATTATTTAAATAGTTTAGATCATGCTGATTGGAAATTTTTAAGTCGTTGTAGTGCCGCTATCTATCGAGAAATTAAGCATTTTTTTATAAGATTACGGCAGTGATTTTATAGCAAGGCTACTGGCTAATATATAAGCATGCATGCTTTAAATTATCTAACCCTTAAAATAGTTTGCTTAAAATTCCTCAGATGAAGCGTACGATCGCAAGTACCTTTATAAAACTAGGTATCAAAGTAATAAAGCTAATTTTCTGTTTCCGAACCATATAAATTAAATGGTATATTAATGTGCTTTAAACATGACGCACATTTTAATTTTTTTCTTTCATTAAGCTATTATTTCTATATCGAAACAATTTAATTATAAAATGTTGAATTTTGACCTAGACAGTTGATTTAGCGCAGGTGTTGTCTATAAAACGTTCCAGGTCAAGAAGGACTTTTACGTGTTCAGATTTTTGTAGGTTTCACTTCTATCGCATGTGAACAGCACATGCCTATTTTTTTAAGCATTTAATTACTAGATGTTTAAAAGTAAAGAAAATTTAACTAGAAAAAAAATCCATGACCAGGCAGCAGACATGATTCGAACCGCACCCTTAGCTACCCGGACAACTGCACTGACCACTACAATAATAAATAAATAAGAGAAAAATATTTTAACTTTACCTCTATTCGATTTTTTTATTGAAATAAACGTTTATATCAACATTCAATTCAAAACCAAAATTCTATCGTCGTACGCTTTCATTCGATCATCCATTTCAAAACAAAGAGATAAGTAGGAACGTTAATTACGAAAAAAAATTGCATTCAAAAGGTCGTTAAACTTTTGTTTTATACTATTTCTAATCTGTACTTAATATTAAGTAGCTAAAGTTTCTTAGTTTGATTGAACGTGCTAACCTCAGGAACTACTACTCTGGTCTGATTTAAAAATTATTTGTATTGGATAGTGCATGTATCAAGGAAGCCTATGAGTTATTTAACATAATGCTACGACAAAATTATTGCAAAAACGGAAAAATGAAATTTAATTTCTAAGCTTCCGTTGCGTGCGCTGCGTAAACGGTAAAAGTTACTCAAAAGTCATGGCTGACGGAATTGTAATCCTTTGAAAGTTGTATAAAAAAACGAGTGTGCTTATGACTAAACAACAGAAGTGAAACTTCATTAGCTCCATCTGTATGTATATACATATATGAATGTACAAATACATATTTCATTTACTAGCTATAAGAGAAAAAGAAAAAGCGCGCACTGCTTTCTCCTCCTTATATCCCTCACTCAACTCCCGTTCGCCTCGCCAGAGCACATTTTTCGTTACGCGTAACGCATTCGCCAGCTAACCCCTTGTCAAGCGTGCTTAAAGAAATTTCAATTCGTCCGCGACAGTATAAGTATATATTTCAAGGGTGACCTTCTATAACTTTTTCTCGAATTAACCGGTAAAACAGCACGGCACTTCTAGTACACATTATTATTATCAAAAACGGTCGATCAACTTTGACTTTATAACTTGAACTGAACGCTCTAAATACTCGCACTTATTTATGTTTTCCACTATATACCTCCACCTCCCCAGGTGAGGTAGGAGATTAAGTACCCTGGATCACTTTAGGCGCGTCGGGCGGTCGCAAAGAAAATGACTTGTTAAAATTCATGAGAGTCAATTGTTGAGTTTCGCCGGAGCTGGCTGAGTGATATTAGATTTTTCATGGGAGCCTTGGGGTAGGTAGCGAGTGACTCCTCCCGCTTTGTTTATGTTGACTGTCGATGACCCTGCAAAGAAATTCTGTTTATGACATGCTTTTTATAGGTTACACATTAAATTTGAAATACCTTTGTTGGAGTTACTTAGAGAAATAAGACACGTGTGTCGCTGTGCATGGGAAGGATGAAGAAATATATTTATTGAGAAAATATACGATAACTGTGAAATGATATTTTTACGTAGCGGCTTTACATGCTTTGCCCTTTGAATATTACCAGGTTACAAAGATACATAGGTACTTAAAGGTAGACAAAAAAAATGTTTGAGTGCGCAATTCTTGTGGATATTTATTTCACGTATCTAGGAAACAGCTCTAAGGGTTCGAAGAAATACATATTTTTTTCATATAAGGTATTACACAGACTTTTTCCATAAATAAACGTCACCTATACACTCAAACGTATTTACTTACGTTTTGAAATGTTTCAAGAAAATGATTCGTATTGTATATTTTTAAGAATATTTTATTTAGTGAAATTAAACGTAAACTTGGGTGGGTGTAATTAATTTCAGAAGAAATCCTCCATGAATTTCATTGGTGAAAAATTTATTCCTCTTAGCGTTAAACCTAAGAGTTGACTCGGTTTTTTCATATAATTGCCGCTATAATTGCTATTACTGAACTGAAAAGTAATAAAAAAACAAACTATACCATTTAACAAGTTTTTAGAGCATAAGGCGACCCCCAGACATTGAACAGAAATTGACACAATATTTGATCGATTCCCTTCTGCTGTCTGGTCCGCGATGAATTATTTCTAGTAGAATTTTCTTTAGATTTTAACATCTAGCCATTAAATGCTTAAATAATAAAAAATATGACTACAATTGTTTTTTTCTTATTTCTTCTTTCAAAATTATAATACTTGTAAGGGTATTCATTTGACATTGTGGGTTACCTGCAATGCGAAGAGATGGTTCTGCCTCGCAGTTTAGGAAATACTAGAAAGAATTCGACACGGCCATCAGGGTAGCGGTAGCATAATGGTCAGTGCATCCACCTGGAATGCGGAGGGTGTGGGTTCGAGTCCCGTCTGCTGCCTGGTCCGAGTGGAATTATTTCTAGTAATTTTTTCTTCACATTTAAAACATCTTGCAGGTTAACAACTAATAAGTTTAATTTAAAGCATATAACTGCTAGATGTTAAAATCTAAAGATTTTTATTAGAAAAAATCCACTAAGTCAATCCATCCCCTCTTAAACCTGGAGCTTTACTCTCTTTCTCCGAACGAACGAATTTTAAACGAAATTTCGCCAGTGGCACTACTCTATTTCATATTCGAACAAGCACATAAAGTACGGGATCACAAAAAAAATCATGAACGAATGGAATGAGACATATTTGTGAGTTCTTTTTATCTCTACTTTTTTAGATTACGCATTTTACTTGGAAGCAATATAACTTTACGACAAAATTTTTGATGACATTGAACCAAGTTATTTTCTTTCTAAAAAAATTCTGTGTTAGTTTAATTTTCCTTTTAACTTGAATATGCTGATACCGTAATTTTGTATCAATATATAGATATATATAACTGTTTAGCTAGCAGCCTGTTCGACTTCATCAAAACTTATAATTATTATTAGAATTAAAAATTAATAAATACGGAATACAAATAATAAGAAATTATGCCCACACTCACACCAATTAGCCTAACCCCAAAGTCAGCACTGCAGGCTTGTGTTATGGGATGCTAGGGCAACGGATAGAATACATATGCTGATATTATATATGTATATTTTATCTAGAAATATATATAAACATCCATGACTAGGGTACAAATGCGCGTATTCATCATACTAGCATTTGCCCCCACCGGGACTCGAACCCGGGATTACCAAGTAGTCGTCATCATTAAACTCAGTGTATATACCACTCGGCCACAGAGATCGTCAAAAAGGAAAAGGAATATATCATAAAACCCGCAATTTTTAAATACCTATCCAACGATACTACAAAGTGACGTAGGACAAAGCGGATTTTCCGTACGAATTGGAGCGCCTGTCTGGGTAAATAAGCTCCACCTTTCAGAAAATCACAGTATAATAACACTTACCTTTCTTTCCGAGGACCACGCGCGCCGGCTTACGTTGTCACCGTTTAACTGTGGCTACAATTCCAACGCGTACAAAGAAATTTGGTGACTCATTTCTTTGTCGTACTATCCGTAAATGGAATGCTCTGCCCGCTCACGTGTTCACTCCCTCTTACAACCTGGGATCCTTTAAAAGAGGCGTGAAGAAGCAACATGCAGCCCGGCTAGGTGAGGATGGCTGGAGTGACAGGTAGAACTGAGCTGTACCAGCTATCTTCGCGTCTGGACTTCATTGTCACTTAACATCAGGTGAGGTTGAGTCATCTGACAGACCTATCTATAAAAAAAACCTTTGACGGTTTTGTGTTTTTGTCGGTGAGTAAGGTTCCAGGACTCCACGGGGCAGGGGATTGGGTCAGGGTAGGCAACGGCGTAATTGATATTTTTTGTATCGCAATGTTAGTGACATTAACATCAAAAACGTGAAATAGACAAAAAAATATATCCCTACTTTGAAAAAATACGTGTAGAAGAGGGACCCGGATATTTTACTCCGTGATTTTATTTTCTGGCAATTTGTTGGCCTGACTAATCTTTATATATATAATTCTTCTGTGAGTGTGTATGTCACTGAACTTCTCTTAAACGACTGGACCGATTTTGATGAAATTTTTTGTGTGTGTTCAAGGGGATCTGAGAATGGTTTAGATTCACAATATTGTCCGCTGGACAACCCCTATTTTTTTAGGGCGGTACGAAGTTCGCTGGGTCAGCTAGTCTTATATATAAAATTCTCGTGTCACAATGTTAGTAACCATACTCCTCCGAAACGGCCTGACCGATTTTTATGAAATTTTATATGCATGTTCCGTGGGTCTGAGAATCGGCTACTATCTATTTTTCATATCCTTAAGTGATAATGGTTGTCCACCTGCTGTAACGTAGTGTTCTGAAACCTACAATGCGCCTTCGCGCCAAAATTCAAACTATTGGGTATTGTAACGTAGTGTTCTCATATAGGCTAGGAGGAATGTTATCCCAGAAAATTGATAGAACACTACGTTACACACCACTAAAATTTTGGACAGTATTTTTTTTATAATGTGTTATTAAAAAATACATATAACCCTAAATTTTCTCTTCTACCACCTGCCCCTATTTTTATGGCGGTTTAAGTTCGCTGGGTCAGCTAGTATCTTATATATACCAAATAACAGTTAAATATTACTAAAAGTACCTGACCTAAAGCTTCGGAAAGACGGACGGACGGATATGACCAAACTATAAGAGTACCCTGTAGAACCCTAAAATTGCAGTCTTATCATTATCATCATCAGCCTATTAATGTCCCCACTGCTGGGGCACAGGCCTTCCCAATGGATGGAATAGGGAAATAGTGCCATGACCCACCACGCGGGCCCAGTGCGGATTGGCGGGTGCTAACTGCAGATGCAGCCGGGACCAACGGCTTAACGTGCTTTTCAAAGCACAGAGGAACTCGAGATACAAGATTTTTGGTCACCCATCCAATGACCAACCACTGCGAAAGTTGCCAGCCGAACGCGCTGACCACCTGCGTCATCGAGCAGTCTTATACTCATAGCTAAATTATGTCTTAAGCAAAAACCGGACACATAAGAATAAAAATGTAAGAAACGGCCGCCCACATATTTTGTTTAAAGTGTAGAGTTTGTTTTATTAGGCCTTGTAGAGTTAGGGAGTGTAGAGTTATGCCGCAATAAAATTTAGTACGTGAAAGACATTGCTCGAATTGGGGCACCCGAAACAATATTTATACTGGAATACGGGCTGGAAGATGTTGTCGGGAAACAAAAGGAAATCTACCCAGATACGGGCGTACTCGACTTCGTTCATTAACACTTAGTCGTTTACACGAATTCCATTGGCACTCGTATTCGGGCTAGCGACCATGTGTAATCGTGCCATTAGAAGCTTGGCTCTACATAAGGACTGATAATTTTTTGACAGTGCGAGTCTTGTCTTGGCTACAATTTCTATGAAAATGATTTTGGTTGGATGTAACATTTTTAAATTCCACTTACAGCGTTTTGAGATAATCATTTTTCTGCGAGTAATCTAAATTTTAAGCTTTTTCTGACAACAAACAATAACACGTGGAGTATTTTATTTTACATTTTTCCAACATTTGTGTTAGTACGTGAATGTTAACAGAAATGGTTGGCCCAGCGCATTAGTGTAACGGATGCCCTCTCCGTGTCTGTGTGCTAGCAGATGATGTGAAACATTGATGGGAATCTGTCGATGAAACTTTGTTATATATATCGATAAATATAAAATACAAGCGGGTGCCCGCGACTTCGTCTGCGTGGTTAAATTTATTTCTCATATAATTCCACTCCTTTTTTAACCCCTTAAAGGATGATTCCTGTGATGAAACCTATCCTATATCCTTTCCCGAGACTAACTATATCTATGCTTTTATCTAAATCGGTCCAGTGATTTAGGTGTGGATACGTAAGAGGCAGGACAGAGAGACACACTTTCGCATTCATTAAATTAGTATTGATTTAAATATCATTAAAATCAAATTTACCCGGATTAAACAATATCTATTACTTAGATCATTTTTTTAAGAATGGATAATATTGACATTTCGGAAAAACGTAGTATGCAGATTGAGTATGTATGTAAGTAGATTTAAATAAAACAAAGCTTGACTCAACGTTTGCCTATAACTTGACAAGCACAAGTACTGAGCTTCTGCCTATTTTCATCACTGTCACTTACTAATGAATGTAGTTCAGTCTGTATATTTAAGAATTGTTTAAATTTATAATTACCTATGTCTGCAGTGATAAAATATATGATTTAGTGTATTAATTTGTGCTGCAGATAAACTAATGAATTGAATTGAAAAAATAATAAAAACGAATGTGCTTATGACCAGACGACTGTGGTGAAACTTCATTGGCTAGCTATAAGAGCAAGAGAGAAAGAAAATGTGCGCGCGTACTGCTTTCTCTTGCTTATATGCCCCCCTCAACTCCCGTTCTCCTCGTCCGTACAAACTTTTCGTAACGCGTAACGCATTCGCCAGCTTACCTCCCAAGTCAAGAGTACGTAAAGAAGTTTCAATTCAAAAAAAAGCACTATAAAATAATTTGGTTGATTACCTACACTTTTATAAAATTTCTTTGACCGTAAAAACTATATTCGACTCTGTACACGAACCTTTAATACAATACGAATATTAACCCTAACCCTACACTGCGCGTGGCACGACACGCTTTTGGCCGGTTTTTTTTTTCAATAAATTCGTAACCGTTCGAGTTTGTAATTTACACTTTCGTTTTTACACAACCATAATTGACAATAGGATAGTTTCCCTAACAGTAAAGTAGCAAGTAAATAAAAACTTAAGAACAAAATCTGTTAACTATCAATTACTTATTAAATTTTCATTTTGCATAGAACCGAATGTCCCTATACTAACCAATTAAAAAGTCTTATAAATTCTTTTTTCAACAATGAACCTCCATAGCGTCTATAGTAATTTTGTTATATATATAATCAAGATATGAGGGGGCTGGCATATTCTTAATATTAGGAAAAGGCCTCTAAATATTAAGATTAAAGAAAACCAAAAATTTCATCTGTCAGTTTTTATGCAAGTGATGATTTTGTTTTTATAGATGTTTATACTAGACATCGACATGGTTCCAACCCTAAACAGATTCGTGCCAAGGGATTATTATTCCAGAGATTATCATCGTCTTCGCTCGCGCGCCAAAATACAGAAAGAGTTTCAACTCTTCTATGCAAAGCCTTTAAGCTATTGGGTCCGTCGACTTGGAATGAATACGGTGAGAAAATGTACTTACTTAAGTATATTATAGTGCGACCTAACTTTGAAAATATTTGCATACATTACTTGGCGATGCACTTTGTATTATAGCATATTCTTTGAGAACGACAAAGATGAGACATAGCGAGATATATTACCAGTGGATACCCGCGAGTTCGTCTGCGTGGAAAAATTGGTGATTCGTACAAACTTCCATCCCTTTCCACTTAAAAGTTGATTTCTGGTATAATAACTACTGTATATCCTTTTTCCGGGACTTAAACTATCTGTATGCCAAATTACTGGGATAAAAACTAATCTATGTACTTTTCCGAGACTCAGACTATCTGTACATCAAATTTCATTTACATACTGTTCAGCAGTTTAAGTGTGAAGAGGTAACCGACCGACAGACAGAAATAAAATGTATTATTGTATTTAATATAATGAAAATAATATCAGGTAGGCTGAGGCTAACTGAAGTCACGAGTTTTGACCAAAGGGTACTTGGTTTGTTAATAAAATTAAATTAGTGCTTGCCCCGACAAAGGTTGACATCAAAGATAAGTAATACTTTACTAGAAGTGTTATTTTAATTTTCTTGTCACGAACGATCTCGAACCTAATTCGCGAACAAACTGAAAACTGATTCAACCAGAACGCCCCTGGTCGCGACAAGAATAACCTCGATGAAGGTCGAGTGGTGCGCTTCATTCTAATATGAATACGGTAAAAATGCAATGACATCCGCCTACTTGTACACAACTCATGCGTTTTACCTACGTATAACTACGTACCTTGCCCGTGCTAGTGAACTCTCAATTTCACTGGACTTTACTGGAGTCTGTCGATTGGCGTATATGAGAGCGTCCTGCTCTGCGCAGGGTCCTTCTGTCCGATACGGACGTTCCTCAGTAGGAGACTGCATCGTCCTTCTCGCACATAATTATGCTCTAGTGCTTATTATTAAAGGCAGCGCTGCGTCGCTCCCGCCCTTGGGGGACGATCGCTTCTGATGTAGCCTTAGAGGCCTTCCCGGTCAGAGGCAGCACCTACGGGTGCTTTTTAGTCCGAACAAGTCTGACATAACCTTGCACTCGGCTGTAGGATATCCATGAAGATTTCTAAACCGCTCCTCCGCGACTGGGAGAAAAACAAAAAAAAAACGCGCAGGGACAGTTGAGTTACAACAGCGATTACCAAGGCGATCCAAGTGCAAGTAAAGTGTTCGTATGCTATTGTTTAAGGTCTTATAAAGTGTATAGTGAGTGTAGTATCGTGTGTTTGGTAAAAACAGTGTGAACTGTGTGGTGTATAAGGAATTGCCAAGCAGGAACTGGCATTATAATAACAAACCCCATCCCGACATGCAACAATATAGTATACATTTTCAAGAAAGGTACTGACTACGTCACAAGTAACACAATATAACTATTATTGTCTTACTTACCGGCGAATTCGTCGGCATAGATTAATTAGTTCCCATGCAACGGCTCATCTCCCATTTTAGCCCTTCAAGTTTTATATTTAAGGCAAAAAGCTTAAGCCATAACCAGGGGCACATCGCGAAAAAGTAACAAACCAGCTCACTTTCACACTTTTATCAGGATTAAAAACCTGATCATGTTTTCAACATGATTGGAAGGTCATTTAACGTTAAAAAAACGGCTTACCAGATCACATGGATTGAGACGTAAATTATTTTTATCCCTAATAACAATAGTCAAGACCACAAAAAAATAACAGTACCTCTTGGTTGTGTTGTGATTTTGTCGATGAGTAACGTTCCAGGGCTCCACGGGGTAGAGGATTGGGTCAGGGTAGGCAACGGTGCAAGAGATATTTATGGTAGCACAAGCATCTATAGGCTACAGTGGCCGCTTATCATCAAGTGGGCCATACACTTGATTGCCAATCTTTTACCGTAAAAAAAGTTTCTTATGGGATTCTCTAAGTATGGGGCTCACTTAATCAAGGAATAGATTTTCTGTGATGTACATTCTCATGAGAGTCCATTAGGGATTTTAAAGCTATTTAAAACATGTATTGAATTTTTTTTACTCCTGTTAATTTTTTTGCACATCTAGTGACAGTTTATATCCCTAACAATGGAATGCAGAATTAATTAATGATGTCTCCGCCACATCTCACAATGAGACCCTCTTCAATCTTGGCTGTGTAAGGCTTCGTACCTTAATTTGGAATGAGAATTTCGCTTAAGTGACTTTTATTGTGAACAACAAAGATTCCCCCGCAGATTCGCAAGTAAACAAAATGTCTAAGTCCACCATTTTGCCTTTTAAAGCCTAAATGAGCACTGTTATTTGTAACTACAGTATCAGCGTTGAATTATCAGTTCGGTTGGCATTGCGTTCATTAAAATAACTAAATAGAATCGTTCACTTGTTTCATACCGTGTAAACACATTGTTGGAATAAAAACTACGGTATCTTTCATGTAGTAAGCACATTATTTAAGTAAGCAAACACTTATTAGCAATAACTAAAGCCGCGTTGTTTGATACAAAGTTAAATTTGACTATAGTTCAAATAATATATAAAAAGTAACTATTTGTCATATTTTAACAAATTTTACGTAATATTTAATAATAATCAAATTTGACTACATAACAACGGGCTCTTAATACATTTGGAGGTTTCATACATATAGGGTTGTCACAATATTGGGAAATATGTATACATATTTTCAATCTCGTGATGTTAAAGAACTTTATTTGGTAAGGATTATTTATTAGTTTTATATAATTAATAAAATAATAAATAATGTCCCGATTTCAAGTACCGATGTCAATCGCAAGTGCCAAGTAGAGTGCAGTTGCCAAGATAACAGATATGACTCAAGAAATCTTTTCCAAGCTGGTCTTAAACCAATAACTCGTGGATCCCAGGAGCTCGACTCACCAACAGAAATACAACACCACACAGAAATTATCAAATATTATTTTAACTGTGTTCTTCTGTAAGATGTTACTTCCCCATATGGACACTACAAGTCAAGTGTCGAATCCGCTTCTAAAAATCTCCTAAAGCAAAATGGAGATCATGCCTTTCATTACTCTGCGATTCAAAGTGTATTTATCGATAAATTAATACTGATTATGCAATCATTTTAAGGCACTAGTTTAAGGCTATTGCAAAAATGTGTAAATAAATACTATACTATAAATTATTTCTAAAATAGAGGCACGAAAGTAAAAATGGCAGAATTTAGGACATGCTTCTTGTAATTTTATAATAATAGGTAAATTTTCCCGACTTTTTACATCCTAAGTGGGTACAAGACATCAAAATTACATTGCGAAAACTTGGTTTTAAAAAGAACACTTTGCAATAATCATAAATTCTTGTCACCGAATTCAAAGACGCGAGTATAACATTTTCACAACACAAACTTCATCCAACTCCGCTGGCAATTATGGAACTTTTATTATTCTTCTGGTTGTAAATTTATCGTATTGTTTACTTTCAAAAGATTTTGTAAAGAATACCCGGCGAACGGTCACCGAGAAGTTTATTTTCCTCGAAAAAGACTTAGGTCGCTTTGTTAACGAAAACATTTCTACCCAGGTCTAGGCACGGTTTTAAACCGAGTCTACGCCCGGTTGTCAGTGTAGTATAGGGCAGTATGGAGGTTTGTTAACGACTCCGGCGCTAGCGGCAGCGACGGTTTGGGGTTGGTACAAACTTATAAACCGGACAGCGGCCCGGGTAGAAACCGTGGCTAGACCCGGCGGAAAACCGGTCATTAAGAGGGGAGTGTGCAAAGAATACAAATGCTCTCGATTCCTCCTTGATTTTTAACACTAAAGAAATGATTTTCATACATAAAATAAAATTTTACTCGTCCTATGCTCCTATCTTCCTTTTGTCGATAACTTGTGATTCAAAAACCACTAGAAGCCCTCAAAAATGCCAAAAATAATCTCTTTTTTATCACCATTAAAGACGTCTAGGGTGGAGATTCAATAAGCGTTTACAAAAAAAAGCAAAACATAGAGGTCTACTATAACTACTAATTATTCCATGGGTAAAATTTCTTTTACATATATCTTATTTTCGAGAAAGAAAACGTCGAGAACTAAACCTGGAATTATGAAAGTTTTATACGCAATTTCAGCGTTAGCTATTGTTCTCCTTATCGCTCGTTATTTGCGAATGCGCGAAGGCAATAGCTCTTTCGTTAGATAAGTGAAAATGTTTTTGTTAGTTTAAACGAACAAATTAGACTAAGTAGCAATACTACAATAAGCAAATACTCGTTACTTTGAATATTTACCAAATATTTGATTTTTAGTGTAGCATAAACAGGTTGTAATTAGCGTCCAACGATATTCAATACCCTAGGTACACCACGTGCGCTCTAAATGTGTCCCAATCACTATGTGCTTGAACACCACTCAAGCACTTCTTGGTTCACAGTCACGCGCGGACCGTTAAAAATTGAAGTTGCCGCAGAACTCCGTGAAATAATATGAAAAAAATACTTACAGCATGTCGTTATTTCGACAGGTATCTAATCAATATTTGTTAATATAACGCATTTGAAGCATTTTTTTTCTAATGCTTGCTATAAAGTGATTTTATTTATATTAAACTTAAAATAAAATGGCAGGAAAGACAAAACTGTACATTGAATATTTTTTTAAAAAATAATTGGGGTGTGATCTACATTCGATACCGAAGCCAAAAATATAGTTTTTAGAATTTTTGTCTATTTGTCTGTATGTCCGGGATAAACTCAAAAAGTACTGCATAGATTTACTTCAAATTTGGCGCGGTTTCTATCTAAAACCATACTAACGCTCATTAATCAGAGAGTGATCCTCTTGATGGCGGGTCAGATGGTTATTAAGGACCTTTTCTAGGACTTTACATAAAACTTAGGTGACTGCTATTGGCCGGTAGTTGGCCGGGTCTGAGCTATCCCCTTTTTTGGGCACCGGTTGCACGTAAGCATCTCTTTAAGTCTCCGGCACACGCCCCAAGGAAATGGAGCTTTGGTACAAGCGCGTGGGCACGGAAGACAACTCTGTTGCACATTTTTAAGTACAAATGCTGGGATGCCATCAGGTCCACTAGCTTTCCGGACGTCGAGTGATTGCAATTCGGCGCGAACCTCACGCTGCTTGATTTTAATAACAGGCATCGTTATGCCACAATGAGGTAATGATGGTGGCAGTGCAATGCAATCATCCTTTCGGGAGTTAGCGGCAAAGAGTTTTACCAGTAAATCGGCTTTCTCCTGTGGCTTTTGAGCTAGTGTTGTGTCTGGGCATCTCAGAGGTGGTAGCGAGGGCTGGCTGAAGTTCTTCTGCACGGCCTTGGCCAAATTCCAGTAACTACTGAAGCTTGTAGGATGCGTTATAAGTTCTATACATTTGCTTGCGATACCCGAATATGACTCGCACCGTTGCCTACTCTGACCCAAAACCCTACCCCGTGTTACCCTGGAACCTTACTCACAACCCCACCAAAATGTTGTGTTATTCTTCTGTAAGGTGGAGATCACTGTCTTATTCAGATAGGAGCTCGAGTGATATTTTTGGTATCGCAAGAGTCAATATTCTATGGTAGCCGCTTACCATCAGGCGGGTCAAACGCTTGTTTGCCACCCTTTTAACAAAAAAAACTATGTAATGCTATTACGAGAGATTATTAACTTCCCCAATTGCAGATCGAACGCGCTAACTCTGCTCCTCGTTTATTTTATGGATTTTTCAACCTCGTCCATCAGCAATAAACATTCCAAACCGTATATTGTCATAAAGCAGTAACAGTAGTAACATGGCTCTGATGAACCAGATTCTAACAAGCAAGAGGTCTGATTTGACAAAGCAAGCAACGAATAGCAGTCTTGCCTGCATCATTTCCATACGCCGCCGCCGACTCCGCCACTGTGGCAAACCTTTGACAGTTGTCTATAAATCTCTGTTATAATACAAATATCAAGATATATGTGTATATTTAAAAAATTAAACCACTGAGTTCCGATTGAAAGGCACAGCAATGCGTCGATCGCGCTGGTCAAACCGGGAAAACTTTAAATAATGTCCCTTAATAAGTTCAACCCCAAAAGTGGGTGAAAACTAGACAGTATCTTAAATATTTATAACTAAGATCAAGCTGCATTCGGGTACTTTGTTTTTTATATTGTTATCGGATAGGCAATGTCTATCAAGTATGTTAGTTTCCAATATTTTTTCCATCCATAGTCTGTTCTTTATTCCTCTTCCGAAACAAAAGGAGCTATAATTTAATCAGAACATAATTGAAATCCAAATAATGTCAAAGCGGGATGGTAAGCGGGAATCCGAAGACACGGCCGCTGTTATCGTACACACGTCAAATGAAATATTCATGAGGGTACCTGCAAAAAAATCTGAACCCAATATTCCGGTAATAATTGATCGCACGCATACCTACGTTGGTTGTGCTCGCTAAATATGAAATCTGTCGACAGGTGCTGGCTCTATAGGTACCCCGGATTCAATTTGCGCATAATATTCAATTTGGCCCGTGTCAACTACCCGTAGGTACAAGTGTTTTCAGAAAATATTGGACTATCAGATATAGTTTCGTTTTTATATTACTTACTCATTGTTTCTAACTGTATCTCCCGACTTGAGTATAACTGTTTTTCTTTGGGTTCATAGATATAATTAAAATATTTAAATAAGTTTTTCAAATTTAATTATATTCAAACTTTTTTTCACAATAATAATAACAAGGGCGTCTAACATTTTGTTTTCTTTTAAAATATAAAACAGTAAGAACTGACTAGTGTATATAATAGGCTTTTCAGTGCTATTGATGGACTCCTGGCTTAATTTTTTAGTGATCAGCATAAATAATTTATCAAATAGATATCTTAAGTGTGGTAGCAAAAAAATGAGAAAGTCTTGTTCAGCCCTCTTTGTAATCACAACGATACATTGTATGAACGTATTAACTTTAACGCTTCATCAGTTTGGATACTTACTTTATATTTAACGGAGACTATCAAAACATTACATTTCCACATTACTTACTATACAGAAATGTTGTTCTTGTAAACGTAACAGAAAGAAAGTAGAGAATGTGAATGCAATGAAGCCAGTGTCTCTTGTTGTGAATGTCCCTGAAATAATTCTACTTCAAGTAAATGTATTTTTCAATGCTTAAACAATACCGTCTCCCGACCTGACGACCTGACCAACCAACAATGCGAAGAATTCCGAACAAAGCACTTGTATCTTTCTGTGGAGTACAAATTTGCAACGCAAATTCTGGATTCCTCGGAAGGCTTCATGCCAAAACTCGCCTGTTAATCGTTGCATGTCTGCATTTAAATGATACAATGAGAAAGATGTTAAAGCTTTAAAGAATTCATAGAAAATAAGTTATTCAATGCATTAAACAGATAATGAGGTTGAACGTCTTATAGACTCTTGAAATAATAGTAAGGCGCAGCGCACACCGGGAGAAGTGCGGCGAAGATACTGAGAAGTTGACAATTTTAGTTCAATTCAAAATTCAAATTCAATTCAATATCGTTTATTCAGTCTAGGCTGTTACAAGCACCTGTGAATGTCGAAAAGCTACGCCATTGGTTCGCAAATCTAAGGCGGGAGACCTTGTACTGAGAAGAACCAGCAAGAAACTCGGCAAGGGCTGTTTTTTTCTCCCTGTATTATATACAGAGACGTCAAATTGAAAAATAACTTCAATATGAGATAACTCATGAAGTCACTTTCCATTACAAATATAAATGATACAATTATGGTTATAGAATAAAAAAATATAAAAAACTGATTTAAAAGTTTAGGAATGCCGTGACCTACTGTTTAGGCATAAAAACAAATATACGATTAAAGTTAAATACAATAATTAATAGTACCCAATGTGGCAAGAGCAGACTCATCTCCGCTGGCAGCACCCGTTCGCGAGCATGACGCATGAACAACCATCGCTTTGCTCTACCATTTTTTAGGGAACGTAACGACCCGCCTCACACGACACCGCCGATGAGATTTTTAAGAGAGCATGACTACTCATTACCACATATGGACACTAAGTTACAAAATAGGAAAAAATAAGTACCAGTGTACATTTTTATAGAAAACTATAAACACAACTGTAGGACACATGCATGTGATTACCTAAACACTGGTGTCGACTTTGCCACTACTCTCCAAACCCAAAACCAAACCCAACATGACAAGGATACACAGCTGCAAAACCAAAGTTCAGGTCTAGAGAACCATGCCAGAATCCACACCATCATTAAACCTTTATCTGAGAAATAATGAATGTTTCTCCTACATTTTGATTGCTGTGCCACACAGTATTAATACAAATTGTGCAATTTAAATTAAATAATTAATTATCATTGTAATAATAAAGTAGTATAGGATAGACTCATCTTCGCTGGCAGCACCTGTTCACGAGCATGACGCATGAACCAGCCATCGCTTCGCTCAACCATAGTGCTAGACCCCTAGCACGAACGTACAGTACTGTAGTGACTAAACAAATATATCTTGCACTTGTAAACTTCCCTCTATCATTTACATAAAGGGAAATTATAAAATTCACCGAGTTTTTATTGAAGAAGACTCCTGCTTCTATGCCCAAACACCAGGAAGATTTTGATTGCTTTACAGCAGCTTAAATTTATTTATAGAGCATGATAAGAAAAAAGAAGGTACTGTTAAATTTATAAATAGCAAATACCCCCACAAGGGCGTATTTATCCTAGGCCAAGAGGGTCATGGGCCAGGGAGGTATGCTGTAGTGGAACTCTTAAGTAGCCCTGGGCGCCATACCTTGCACATAGCGATCTGAGGTGCAATTGGTAGGTATGATCACGTAATTTTTGACAATTAACTTTACTACTAAATATACATTTAATATTTTGCAAGAAAAAAATGATTCTAAAAGATCTTTTGTTACTAAATTAAATCAATTTGTATTTATGAAGAATTTAATTTCGCTCTTGGAATTAAATACCTTGTCTAATAATAAACTTGGCAAGGGCACAAAAAAACTTCATTAGTCATCTGAAATCAGCAGACTACTATCTTCTGATTACTTATTCCAATTCAACTGAGGGTTAGGCTAATGTATACATATGCATGCGATGGTAATGAATATATGTTGCCTAGCCAAATGGTTAATTTGTTGCTAGTAATATTCGTTCTCAAAATTATCTAATATAAAATAATTATTATTTAGAAGAGGTAGGGCATAGCAGATTTCCCGCTCGAATTAAAGCGCCCGTCTTGGGAAGTAACATCCACCTTACAGAAGATCAGAGGGCCATTCGCCTAACGGAAATGCTTAGGAAAACGCTGACACTTACGATTTCATTTTGTTATTTCTAGCCGCCTGAGGTTTTCAAATGCCTCGCGCTCTTTTTTTTCTTTTGCATTGGTAATAATAATATTTAAAAAAAATTGCGTGAGGTATTTGAAAACCTTCGGCGGTCAGAAATAACAAAATAAAATCGAAAGTGTAGCGTTTTCCAAAGCATTTCCGTAGGCGAATGGCCCCCAGAGCGAAATAATACTATGATTTTCTAGTGCAGTGTTTTTGTCGTTAAGTAAGATTCTAGGGATCCACGGGGTAGGGGATTGGGCCGGCCAGGGTAAACAACGGCTAAAGTGATATTTTTGGAATTGCAATCACCTATAGGCTATGGTGGCCGCTTACTATCAGGCAGGCCACACGCCCGTTTCCACCCTTTCAACATAAAAAAAAACTTCATTCTCAAAATTCATCTTAGTTCCATCGCCTTCATTGGATATTGTTCATTGTTTCTTTTTTCATTGTTTAGTTTCAAGAACTTGTAGCCGACCAGTCTTACGCACGGGAGGAGGGACCACTACCAAGGGGACGAGCGACCAGCGGCGGCGGACACATGAACTTGCAAAAAAATCTGAACCCAATATTCCGGTAATAATTGATCGCACGCATACCTACGTTGGTTGTGCTCGCTAAATATGAAATCTGTCGACAGGTGCTGGCTCTATAGGTACCCCGGATTCAATTTGCGCATAATATTCAATTTGGCCCGTGTCAACTACCCGTAGGTACAAGTGTTTTCAGAAAATATTGGACTATCAGATATAGTTTCGTTTTTATATTACTTACTCATTGTTTCTAACTGTATCTCCCGACTTGAGTATAACTGTTTTTCTTTGGGTTCATAGATATAATTAAAATATTTAAATAAGTTTTTCAAATTTAATTATATTCAAACTTTTTTTCACAATAATAATAACAAGGGCGTCTAACATTTTGTTTTCTTTTAAAATATAAAACAGTAAGAATTGACTAGTGTATATAATAGGCTTTTCAGTGCTATTGATGGACTCCTGGCTTAATTTTTTAGTGATCAGCATAAATAATTTATCAAATAGATATCTTAAGTGTGGTAGCAAAAAAATGAGAAAGTCTTGTTCAGCCCTCTTTGTAATCACAACGATACATTGTATGAACGTATTAACTTTAACGCTTCATCAGTTTGGATACTTACTTTATATTTAACGGAGACTATCAAAACATTACATTTCCACATTACTTACTATACAGAAATGTTGTTCTTGTAAACGTAACAGAAAGAAAGTAGAGAATGTGAATGCAATGAAGCCAGTGTCTCTTGTTGTGAATGTCCCTGAAATAATTCTACTTCAAGTAAATGTATTTTTCAATGCTTAAACAATACCGTCTCCCGACCTGACGACCTGACCAACCAACAATGCGAAGAATTCCGAACAAAGCACTAGTATCTTTCTGTGGAGTACAAATTTGCAACGCAAATTCTGGATTCCTCGGAAGGCTTCATGCCAAAACTCGCCTGTTAATCGTTGCATGTCTGCATTTAAATGATACAATGAGAAAGATGTTAAAGCTTTAAAGAATTCATAGAAAATAAGTTATTCAATGCATTAAACAGATAATGAGGTTGAACGTCTTATAGACTCTTGAAATAATAGTAAGGCGCAGCGCACACCGGGAGAAGTGCGGCGAAGATACTGAGAAGTTGACAATTTTAGTTCAATTCAAAATTCAAATTCAATTCAATATCGTTTATTCAGTCTAGGCTGTTACAAGCACCTGTGAATGTCGAAAAGCTACGCCATTGGTTCGCAAATCTAAGGCGGGAGACCTTGTACTGAGAAGAACCAGCAAGAAACTCGGCAAGGGCTGTTTTTTTCTCCCTGTATTATATACAGAGACGTCAAATTGAAAAATAACTTCAATATGAGATAACTCATGAAGTCACTTTCCATTACAAATATAAATGATACAATTATGGTTATAGAATAAAAAAATATAAAAAACTGATTTAAAAGTTTAGGAATGCCGTGACCTACTGTTTAGGCATAAAAACAAATATACGATTAAAGTTAAATACAATAATTAATAGTACCCAATGTGGCAAGAGCAGACTCATCTCCGCTGGCAGCACCCGTTCGCGAGCATGACGCATGAACAACCATCGCTTTGCTCTACCATTTTTTAGGGAACGTAACGACCCGCCTCACACGACACCGCCGATGAGATTTTTAAGAGAGCATGACTACTCATTACCACATATGGACACTAAGTTACAAAATAGGAAAAAATAAGTACCAGTGTACATTTTTATAGAAAACTATAAACACAACTGTAGGACACATGCATGTGATTACCTAAACACTGGTGTCGACTTTGCCACTACTCTCCAAACCCAAAACCAAACCCAACATGACAAGGATACACAGCTGCAAAACCAAAGTTCAGGTCTAGAGAACCATGCCAGAATCCACACCATCATTAAACCTTTATCTGAGAAATAATGAATGTTTCTCCTACATTTTGATTGCTGTGCCACACAGTATTAATACAAATTGTGCAATTTAAATTAAATAATTAATTATCATTGTAATAATAAAGTAGTATAGGATAGACTCATCTTCGCTGGCAGCACCTGTTCACGAGCATGACGCATGAACCAGCCATCGCTTCGCTCAACCATAGTGCTAGACCCCTAGCACGAACGTACAGTACTGTAGTGACTAAACAAATATATCTTGCACTTGTAAACTTCCCTCTATCATTTACATAAAGGGAAATTATAAAATTCACCGAGTTTTTATTGAAGAAGACTCCTGCTTCTATGCCCAAACACCAGGAAGATTTTGATTGCTTTACAGCAGCTTAAATTTATTTATAGAGCATGATAAGAAAAAAGAAGGTACTGTTAAATTTATAAATAGCAAATACCCCCACAAGGGCGTATTTATCCTAGGCCAAGAGGGTCATGGGCCAGGGAGGTATGCTGTAGTGGAACTCTTAAGTAGCCCTGGGCGCCATACCTTGCACATAGCGATCTGAGGTGCAATTGGTAGGTATGATCACGTAATTTTTGACAATTAACTTTACTACTAAATATACATTTAATATTTTGCAAGAAAAAAATGATTCTAAAAGATCTTTTGTTACTAAATTAAATCAATTTGTATTTATGAAGAATTTAATTTCGCTCTTGGAATTAAATACCTTGTCTAATAATAAACTTGGCAAGGGCACAAAAAAACTTCATTAGTCATCTGAAATCAGCAGACTACTATCTTCTGATTACTTATTCCAATTCAACTGAGGGTTAGGCTAATGTATACATATGCATGCGATGGTAATGAATATATGTTGCCTAGCCAAATGGTTAATTTGTTGCTAGTAATATTCGTTCTCAAAATTATCTAATATAAAATAATTATTATTTAGAAGAGGTAGGGCATAGCAGATTTCCCGCTCGAATTAAAGCGCCCGTCTTGGGAAGTAACATCCACCTTACAGAAGATCAGAGGGCCATTCGCCTAACGGAAATGCTTAGGAAAACGCTGACACTTACGATTTCATTTTGTTATTTCTAGCCGCCTGAGGTTTTCAAATGCCTCGCGCTCTTTTTTTTCTTTTGCATTGGTAATAATAATATTTAAAAAAAATTGCGTGAGGTATTTGAAAACCTTCGGCGGTCAGAAATAACAAAATAAAATCGAAAGTGTAGCGTTTTCCAAAGCATTTCCGTAGGCGAATGGCCCCCAGAGCGAAATAATACTATGATTTTCTAGTGCAGTGTTTTTGTCGTTAAGTAAGATTCTAGGGATCCACGGGGTAGGGGATTGGGCCGGCCAGGGTAAACAACGGCTAAAGTGATATTTTTGGAATTGCAATCACCTATAGGCTATGGTGGCCGCTTACTATCAGGCAGGCCACACGCCCGTTTCCACCCTTTCAACATAAAAAAAAACTTCATTCTCAAAATTCATCTTAGTTCCATCGCCTTCATTGGATATTGTTCATTGTTTCTTTTTTCATTGTTTAGTTTCAAGAACTTGTAGCCGACCAGTCTTACGCACGGGAGGAGGGACCACTACCAAGGGGACGAGCGACCAGCGGCGGCGGACACATGAACTTGCAAAAAAATCTGAACCCAATATTCCGGTAATAATTGATCGCACGCATACCTACGTTGGTTGTGCTCGCTAAATATGAAATCTGTCGACAGGTGCTGGCTCTATAGGTACCCCGGATTCAATTTGCGCATAATATTCAATTTGGCCCGTGTCAACTACCCGTAGGTACAAGTGTTTTCAGAAAATATTGGACTATCAGATATAGTTTCGTTTTTATATTACTTACTCATTGTTTCTAACTGTATCTCCCGACTTGAGTATAACTGTTTTTCTTTGGGTTCATAGATATAATTAAAATATTTAAATAAGTTTTTCAAATTTAATTATATTCAAACTTTTTTTCACAATAATAATAACAAGGGCGTCTAACATTTTGTTTTCTTTTAAAATATAAAACAGTAAGAATTGACTAGTGTATATAATAGGCTTTTCAGTGCTATTGATGGACTCCTGGCTTAATTTTTTAGTGATCAGCATAAATAATTTATCAAATAGATATCTTAAGTGTGGTAGCAAAAAAATGAGAAAGTCTTGTTCAGCCCTCTTTGTAATCACAACGATACATTGTATGAACGTATTAACTTTAACGCTTCATCAGTTTGGATACTTACTTTATATTTAACGGAGACTATCAAAACATTACATTTCCACATTACTTACTATACAGAAATGTTGTTCTTGTAAACGTAACAGAAAGAAAGTAGAGAATGTGAATGCAATGAAGCCAGTGTCTCTTGTTGTGAATGTCCCTGAAATAATTCTACTTCAAGTAAATGTATTTTTCAATGCTTAAACAATACCGTCTCCCGACCTGACGACCTGACCAACCAACAATGCGAAGAATTCCGAACAAAGCACTAGTATCTTTCTGTGGAGTACAAATTTGCAACGCAAATTCTGGATTCCTCGGAAGGCTTCATGCCAAAACTCGCCTGTTAATCGTTGCATGTCTGCATTTAAATGATACAATGAGAAAGATGTTAAAGCTTTAAAGAATTCATAGAAAATAAGTTATTCAATGCATTAAACAGATAATGAGGTTGAACGTCTTATAGACTCTTGAAATAATAGTAAGGCGCAGCGCACACCGGGAGAAGTGCGGCGAAGATACTGAGAAGTTGACAATTTTAGTTCAATTCAAAATTCAAATTCAATTCAATATCGTTTATTCAGTCTAGGCTGTTACAAGCACCTGTGAATGTCGAAAAGCTACGCCATTGGTTCGCAAATCTAAGGCGGGAGACCTTGTACTGAGAAGAACCAGCAAGAAACTCGGCAAGGGCTGTTTTTTTCTCCCTGTATTATATACAGAGACGTCAAATTGAAAAATAACTTCAATATGAGATAACTCATGAAGTCACTTTCCATTACAAATATAAATGATACAATTATGGTTATAGAATAAAAAAATATAAAAAACTGATTTAAAAGTTTAGGAATGCCGTGACCTACTGTTTAGGCATAAAAACAAATATACGATTAAAGTTAAATACAATAATTAATAGTACCCAATGTGGCAAGAGCAGACTCATCTCCGCTGGCAGCACCCGTTCGCGAGCATGACGCATGAACAACCATCGCTTTGCTCTACCATTTTTTAGGGAACGTAACGACCCGCCTCACACGACACCGCCGATGAGATTTTTAAGAGAGCATGACTACTCATTACCACATATGGACACTAAGTTACAAAATAGGAAAAAATAAGTACCAGTGTACATTTTTATAGAAAACTATAAACACAACTGTAGGACACATGCATGTGATTACCTAAACACTGGTGTCGACTTTGCCACTACTCTCCAAACCCAAAACCAAACCCAACATGACAAGGATACACAGCTGCAAAACCAAAGTTCAGGTCTAGAGAACCATGCCAGAATCCACACCATCATTAAACCTTTATCTGAGAAATAATGAATGTTTCTCCTACATTTTGATTGCTGTGCCACACAGTATTAATACAAATTGTGCAATTTAAATTAAATAATTAATTATCATTGTAATAATAAAGTAGTATAGGATAGACTCATCTTCGCTGGCAGCACCTGTTCACGAGCATGACGCATGAACCAGCCATCGCTTCGCTCAACCATAGTGCTAGACCCCTAGCACGAACGTACAGTACTGTAGTGACTAAACAAATATATCTTGCACTTGTAAACTTCCCTCTATCATTTACATAAAGGGAAATTATAAAATTCACCGAGTTTTTATTGAAGAAGACTCCTGCTTCTATGCCCAAACACCAGGAAGATTTTGATTGCTTTACAGCAGCTTAAATTTATTTATAGAGCATGATAAGAAAAAAGAAGGTACTGTTAAATTTATAAATAGCAAATACCCCCACAAGGGCGTATTTATCCTAGGCCAAGAGGGTCATGGGCCAGGGAGGTATGCTGTAGTGGAACTCTTAAGTAGCCCTGGGCGCCATACCTTGCACATAGCGATCTGAGGTGCAATTGGTAGGTATGATCACGTAATTTTTGACAATTAACTTTACTACTAAATATACATTTAATATTTTGCAAGAAAAAAATGATTCTAAAAGATCTTTTGTTACTAAATTAAATCAATTTGTATTTATGAAGAATTTAATTTCGCTCTTGGAATTAAATACCTTGTCTAATAATAAACTTGGCAAGGGCACAAAAAAACTTCATTAGTCATCTGAAATCAGCAGACTACTATCTTCTGATTACTTATTCCAATTCAACTGAGGGTTAGGCTAATGTATACATATGCATGCGATGGTAATGAATATATGTTGCCTAGCCAAATGGTTAATTTGTTGCTAGTAATATTCGTTCTCAAAATTATCTAATATAAAATAATTATTATTTAGAAGAGGTAGGGCATAGCAGATTTCCCGCTCGAATTAAAGCGCCCGTCTTGGGAAGTAACATCCACCTTACAGAAGATCAGAGGGCCATTCGCCTAACGGAAATGCTTAGGAAAACGCTGACACTTACGATTTCATTTTGTTATTTCTAGCCGCCTGAGGTTTTCAAATGCCTCGCGCTCTTTTTTTTCTTTTGCATTGGTAATAATAATATTTAAAAAAAATTGCGTGAGGTATTTGAAAACCTTCGGCGGTCAGAAATAACAAAATAAAATCGAAAGTGTAGCGTTTTCCAAAGCATTTCCGTAGGCGAATGGCCCCCAGAGCGAAATAATACTATGATTTTCTAGTGCAGTGTTTTTGTCGTTAAGTAAGATTCTAGGGATCCACGGGGTAGGGGATTGGGCCGGCCAGGGTAAACAACGGCTAAAGTGATATTTTTGGAATTGCAATCACCTATAGGCTATGGTGGCCGCTTACTATCAGGCAGGCCACACGCCCGTTTCCACCCTTTCAACATAAAAAAAAACTTCATTCTCAAAATTCATCTTAGTTCCATCGCCTTCATTGGATATTGTTCATTGTTTCTTTTTTCATTGTTTAGTTTCAAGAACTTGTAGCCGACCAGTCTTACGCACGGGAGGAGGGACCACTACCAAGGGGACGAGCGACCAGCGGCGGCGGACACATGAACTTGCTTACGCGCCTCGCACAGCATCGGCGGGGGCCCAACCGCGTTCATAATATGTGTAACACCACGTCGATGTGAAATAATCTGTTTTGTGATGAATATACCAGTTTACCTATAATTACAGTCCACATCGTTAAAGTCCCCATAGGACCCTTCTCAAACTTTCTACGAAATATGTAAGTTGTGTAAAATAAAATATAAAGTAATCAAATCGATGGAGCGTAAAAGTTTATATAGGTATATATATATGTAGTAAACAAAGACTTCCAATCACATTAGGATACTTACATACATGAAGCAGCCACCACTGTAAATAAACTTCAGTAGTTGTGCCCTCAAGAGATAAAGGTGCGAAATTTTCTGCAGAATCTTATATTCAATTTACATATAGCCAAGAACATTTACCGTAAACATCCACTTACATGGAAAATCGAAATAAGATTTACGAATCCTGTGCGAGTAGAGATACCAGACGTGAAATATTCTCAGGACAGACAAGTAAATACTCGATGTCACAAGTGATGAAAGAAAGTAAATAATATTACCGTCATTACAAAAAAATATTCTTAATTGGATCACCGGAGAAAGAAATGGAAATATAAAAAAATAAAAGTTATAATAAGCGCGCCTTTAGAGTTTTATAATTAATGTGAGGTTTACGCTAAAATTGGTAAAGGCTTCTCAACGGTGAAGGCTACTTCGAAGATTGATATAAATAAATATTTATTTATATAATTTCTTAGAAGCCAACAGCGTTTTTCCGATACGAAATTTACAGCACATACATTTCTAAAAGTATGGCCAATGACAGGTCTTCCTTAACTTAATTAACAATAGATGACTTATTATTGGTACCTCTATCCCTAACAAGCGATTATCAAACAATTTATATTCTTTATTGCCATCGTTATGTAATCTTATAAAAGTAGTAGATATAACTCTCTTAAATAAAATTTAATATTTATACATATACATACACACATATACATAATAATAATAATATTGCAAGACTAATAAGGTATAATGAATACTTTTCTTTGTTCCGTTTTTTTCCGGATACGGATCTTATGTTTCTCTGCAAAAAAAGTGCAGGTCGCTTCTCGAGACATGCCGCACTTAATGATATCATACGCCGGTCCCTTGCCACTGTCAACGTGCCAAGTCTACTTGAGCCGTCTGGTATTGCAAGAGACGATGGCAAGAGACCAGACGGTATGAGTTTGATTCCATGGAAGATGGGTCGGGTGCTGGTATGGGATGCAACCTGTTCAGATACGCTGGCCCCTTCCCATCTACATGGAACCAACAACAGAGTTGGTGCGGCTTGTGAAGCGGCTGAAAAATCAAAAGCAAGCAAATACAGGGGTCTAGGCTCCGAATATGATTTTGTCCCATTCGGTGTCGAGACCCTTGGTCCGTGGGTTCCTAGCGCTTTAAGGCTATTTAAGGAAATAGCAAAGAGGTTAGTCCACGTCACAGGAGACCGAAGAGCTGGCAGCTACCTCGGACAAAGAATTAGTCTAGCCATTCAAAGAGGTAACGCTGCCAGTATCTTCGTTTCCTTGCCTAAAGGGACTCCTTTTAATAATATATTTTAGTTATTAATTTTATGTTTTAAGGTTTTTAGTTTTATTGTTCTAGTATTTATATTTTACTTATATATAGTAATTATGTAATTAGATAGAGACTTATTTGTTTATAGTTAGTGTATTTTATAGTTTTATGATGTGAAATTGTTCATGTTTCTCTAATATATGCGATACTTTTAATATATATATAAATTGTTGTTAAATATAAATAAATTGTTACTTGTAGGCAATGGGCTGACAACTTTTCATATATTTTTTCAGGACAATAAGAGCACACAGCTTGAAGCAGTCGAAATGAACTTGTATGTACATCTATGTATACACATACACATGACAGCTCGGTGAAATAGTCAGTAACAGTCCATCTTTGGCCTGGCCTAATTGTCTCAGCAAATCACATGGTATTTAGTCCGACGACGTAGAATTTGGTCCTAACTTCATAGTTAAAAATTCGTAGAAAGTGACACTATGAAGTGAGCAATTTGTTGTCTATTATACGCACATATATGTTTGTTGTATGCACGGAAATTAGTTCAAATCCTTTAAAGTTTCTCTTTAAAGGCTACTTATTACTTCTAGATGCCTGGTTCTAAAAGTACCCATCACCGCACAGAAGACCATAGTGGAATATCTATTAAAGGTTTTGTACATATTTCGGTAAGTAACATATATTCATATAATAAGAAATCTATGGTAAGTAAGCTTTCAAAAACTCCATAGACCGCAAAGGCAAAGGTTCCCGGAGCGTCACGCTATTCTGCTAAAACATGCAACTAAACTCAACAAATGACGTCATTTGCTAGTACAATTTTTACTTAGAAGTGACGTCCGCGAGCCGCCACTCTCAAACTTTGACGCGCTATGTCATTTTATCTATGTCATTTTTTGGTTGATTCATAAAAGAAAACAATACGTGTCAATTATTTTTTGATAATGTTCTGACGGACAGAATAGAATTTCGTTTACATTACCCCGTCATCACCCATATTCATCATCAGCCTATTATTGTCCCCACTGCTGGGGATTTTTGGAATTACAAGCAACTATAGGCTATGGTGGCTGCTTACTATCAGGCGGTTACCGCTTACTATTCAACATAAAAAAAAACTTCATCATCATCAACTGTTATTGTCCCCACTGCTGGGGCACAATCCTTCCCTGTGGATATGGGAGAGTGGGCCATGACCCACCACGCGATCCCAGTGCGGATTGGTGGGTGCTAACAACTGCAGATGCAGCCGGGACCAACGGCTTATCATGCCTTCCCAAGCAAGGAGGGGCTCGAGATAGTAAATTTTTGGTCAGCCATCCAATGACCGACCACTGCGAAAGTTGTTTAAGTTCAACGATCGCAGCCGAACGCGCTAACCACTTGCGCCATCGAGCTCCTCAACCCATATTATCGCGCTTTAACAAAAAAAATTCCAAGAATTTTGATGGATGTACCGAAAGCGTATGGTAACCCTAGGGTTGCCACTTGACCCCAGCCAACAGGTGCGGCGACGACGTCGAACGCTAAACTCGCTTTTAAAATTCATGAGGCAAAATTGTCAATGGCGCACCCGCGGTGCTATTATCCGAGTTTTGGAGCGATACTCTCACTACACCCAAATGTATATCTAGCCAATACTTAAGGTAAGAATTTCAGGTAAGAACAGCGCCACAACGAACGGAACGAAAATTTAAAATGTTACTTGAATTTTTTTTGACATTTGAAGCGTTTCGAGATCAAATTCAACTACTCGAATTCAATATTGATTCGTGCTAAGGGTACAGTACCCCTAGCACGAACCATTATCGAATTCGAATAGTTTGCAAACCGAAATGTCAATGTCAAATTTTGTATGGAAACTTGAACAGCAGCGACACAAAGTACGTAACGAGAACTAAAAATCAGTACACATTTGACAATTACATTTCGGACTCGCAAACGATACGAATTCGATATTGGTTCGTGCTTAGGGTACAGTACCCTTATCGAATTCTAATAGTTTGCGAGTGCGAAATGTCATAGTCAATTGTGTACTAATTTTTAGTTCTCGTTACGTCCATTGCGGCGTTGTTGTTCAAGTTTCCTTACAAAATTTGACATTGACATTTCGCACTCGCCAACTCGATGGTAAAACTCGCCGTGGTACAGATGATAGAACGCGCTTAGTGACGCCACATCACGGCGTAATTGAAGAGGCTTGAGGTGTTTAAAAATTCGCTTGCAATGTAAGCGGGTGTTCAAACACCAGAGGCTAATAAGGGCTAATAACCGCGACCGCAGGCCGCCTCTGTCTGTGAGACCCTTTAAGCGTATCAAAAATCGCCAGTCAAGCTATCGTCTGTTTGTGAGACACTTAAAAGAGGTTGTGGGGGACGATATTTTTTTATTTGCAGCTGATAAGGAGCGTACTTCCGATGGGAGTAATTCAAATTTCGAACGCTAATTTTAGCGTATTTTAGTAACATAGATTCGTCGCGCAAGTGTGGCAGAAACATTAAACGCACTATTTTTTCAACAATTACTTCAAACCACGCCTTTATTAAAAAATAATATAAGTCATAGCGCTTGATTCCCAATGGCACTCGGCAAAATTAAATTAAGCATGACAGCAAATACATACTGTAATAAAATATAATTATAATAGCAATTGTATTTACAACGAGCGCTCTGGGTCTTTTCAAGTTTAATGTAAAATAGACTAAATGAGCATCAATTTCAACCTTATCTCACAACCGTTAAGAGAGTTGGTTTAAAAAAATATCTATGCTCGTAACCAGAATATTTCTAAGTAATTTCATTTCGAATTAGATATTCAATGAACTTTCTTTATAATATTTACTTAAAATTGTAGATGTCGTAGGATGATTTGATAAATGAAATTTTCGCGAAGATCCTAGGGAAACTCGGATAATTAGACTATGCCAGCGTAGTGAGAGCTATGCCATTAGCTCAACGATTTTTTGAACGGTTAACGATTTTTTTTTTGGCGTATTGGTCACTAACCTAAAGAACCTGACCTGGTGTGATCCCAAGAACCCAAGAATACTTGTAATAAGGCAACGATTCATTACGCAATTTTAATGAAGTGTCTCGCATTTTTACAAAAATCCTATCTTTTTTCAGTAAGATTAAGAAATGTCATCGTTGTGTTATTATCCGCGTTTTCACAAAATCCCTAAGAATTTCGCAAAAATCGATCGATTTATCAAATCATTCTACTTTTAAATAGATTTTAATAAAAAAACAATGAAAGTTATTTATATTCTCAATGCTTGTAAAAGTACATAATTTCATGGTAGCTGAAATTTAGGGTCTTAAACAAAGCTTTCATAAACGGTCTTAAACGGCTTTTTCTTAAAAATAAAGCTGGTATCATGATAGAAACGGGATTCGTTGAGATATATTGACTTAAAATTTTATCACAAAGTATTTCTAATCTTTCATGCAATTACTTAAACTAGTAAACATAACTTTATTTAACTTTTCATTTAAAAATTAAATTTGTTAAAACAAAATTATTATTTAACACTTACGAAATGGTTATTTTGCTTGAAATAACAATGGCATCATTAATGCAAACTGCAAGTTTCATCAATAGATATTATCGTATCGTCATGAAATATATATTTTACTCAAATGTTATTTTTTGCTTTAGTCACTAATTAATGAAATTGGTTACTATTAACAAAAGTTCGTAAAAATCGGTTAAAAGTTCAAACAACTTTATGTTGGTTATACTCTTTTGGTCAGAATATAATTAAATTAAAACCGGTACAGATAAACATAAGACGATCTTTTACGTCAAGATAAAAAAACTCATAAACCGAGAATACTTGTAGGAAGAACTACTTAAATTACGCTTGACTTGACTTTCACCCATCCAAATAGCCTTATTCTTTGAAAATCACGCCACAAACACCCGAGGGCTGTTTGAACAAAACGCCTGACGTCGAGGAGACCCTTGCAGGTGTCCCTAGGGACAGGTGTAAATGGAGCGGACCACAGTATAGGAAGAAGCCAGTAGGGTGGCTCCCGTTATCCTCGATAATAATAAGGATGATTACGGGGGAAATAAACGAAATTCTATTTAGTCCGTCATTTAGATTATTAAAAAAACGGGAGCGTATTTTTTCTTTTGTCAATCAACCAAAAAAGCACGTCAGAGTTAAGGAGTCGGCTAGTGACGACTCTTCTAAGTAAATATAGCATAAGGCGTGACATCATGTCACATTTCAAATTAAATATATCACTGAAATGTTATGGTTACGTTAATAAAGAAAAAATACATGTCCAATACTTTTTGATAATCTACCTGAAAGACGAAGAAAAAAAGTCATCATCCCTATCTCATCCCTATCTAAACTTACCGCTATGGATTATGACAATATGTGTCACTAGCAGTGAACAAACATTGCTCAAAACTGCATGAGAATGCATGTACTCAATGTGTGATTGACAGAAATGACACTTTGTACTGAGTCAACTCTCTGCATGGGTACCCCCGAAAATATATGAAACAACATGTTACACAGACTATAATAAAACTTAACTTCAGACATTTTTATAAAAAGGGTAGCTTATAAGCATAATTATGGTTTTGACAAATTTAGTTATTTTTTAGTTAGGTAGGGCATACCGCTCTCTCGTTTGCAGTTGGGCTGGACTGCCATAGGGTGAGTCTACCGGGTGGCTGATGTGGGTAACGGATTAGGCCGGCGTGGACCACACCAGCCAAATCTCATAACCCCGTACGGGGTACGGGGCCGAAGCCGCGAGGAAAGAAGCCTCTGTAAAATATTACCTAGGAGAGTGGCCACCAAGCGGAATAAGATTAAGGCGAGCTCCAAGGAGAAAGAGAAGAGGGATAGTCGGGTGACCGGGGCAGAAGTATTTTGTGGTTTTTACCGCCCTTTTCATTTCATTGAGCTTCAAAGCTGGGTGAAATCAGCGGGGAGGAGTCCTGGAAAAAGGGCATACCGCTCTAGTGGCTTTACTTTAACGATGCCACTGCACTATAGAGCTCCTAAGAACCCTTTTTATGTTTATGCAGACAAACGAGCTGACAGTCCACCTGATGAAAAGTAGTCACACTTGTAGCACCAAGGGTAACCACTTACGTGTTACCGGCTCTGACGGAAAAGGTTTACCCGCCTTTTGAAGACCGCCATATGAGAGCTAAAAGGAAAAACCGTTGAGGGAAGTTAAATAATATACATATATTTTTTAGAAAGTCATAGTACATAGAAATCTTTTGAAATACCGCGACTTCGCCCGCGTGAAAAAATTGGTTTTCTATACAAAATTAAATCCCCCTTTAAGCTGAATTCTATTTCTTCTAATAATTCTGATAAAAACTATTCTATATTCTTCACCGAGACTCTAGCTATCTCTATACCAAATGCCGTCAAAAACGGTTCAGGGGTTTATCCGTAACAAACGTAAGGTAACAGACAGACAGACACTCGCATTTATACAACTGGGCTAATTTTAGTGATTACGAAGTTTCAACTATACTTATGTAATTTACTTAGAAAATAATATTTCAGAACAAGGAAACCGAGCCTTTGATTATTTCTATACAGCTCAAATAGGTACTTTCTTAAGGTCTAAGTTCTTTAAAAGTCTCGGCTAATGAATCTCAACTCAAAGAACTCTTTTTGCGATATGATGTTTGTTTGCCCGTCCCGTCCTGTCGCAATTAAAAGTTTTGGGACCTTTGCCGTCTTTGAAATAGGATATCAGGAATCAAACACATAAGTAAGTGGGTTGTTTTTGTATAGACTAATTTGGGGTCTACTTATTACGTATCACAGAAAGAATGTTATAATATTATTATTATGCAAAGAATGCACTGTAGGCTTGTGTTATGAGGGTATACTAGGATAACGGATAGAATACATGTACTGTACATTATATAAGATTTTTTTTTATAGAAATACATAATAAACATTGATGACTGGAGTACAAATGCTCGTATTCATCACACAAACGTCTAAACCCATTATGCAGAGTACAATAATTTTGACAAAAGTAATCTAATATATAAAATTCTCGCGTCACGGTGTGCGTAATTGGACTACTCCGAAACGGCGGAAACCAATATTATCGCGAGCTGATTAATAAATATAGGGATTCCAATAAGTATGTACCTACTAGCGAAAAATGTGTTATTTGTCATTATTTTAAGTAAACCTTTTTTGTAACATTAAGTAATATCGTTAAAAAAATAAAAACAGTATAATTCTGAGTTTTTCTTTAAAATTCAATAATCATAAATACCTATTAAGATAATTTATTTTTCATCATTTAATAAGAAGGAACTGTATCACAGTTTTATTGTAAGTACTTCGTATAGGATCAGATACTGCGAGTAGCCCATTATTTTCTTTTTCGCCTAGGTTTTATCCACTTTATAAACACCTACATAGTACACCGCGCTATCACATTGTCATCGTTGTAACTTTTTAAATATTTGTCGAAATGACATAGGTAAAAGGCAGTTTATCGTCTTTAAATATCAAAAGCGATAAAAGTATTTGTTTTGATAAAAAAATAATTTGTTAATACAAAATGTACATTTTGGAAATAGATATCAATAATATTTTAGTTTTGATTCACTATTTTAACCGTAATAGCTCACACATTAAAAATAGATATAGGTATGGTGTCACGGACTTTTTTTTACAACTATTTAAGAGATAAATTTTCACTCTACATTACATTCATGTAACTTTTATTGTTTTTGCAGTGCAGGCCAAAATGGCTCGCAGATGGGAGATTTTTTTCAGTCGCATGTGACACTTATTGTTATATTTTGGCCAATTCACTCAATAACTACATAAATTATTATATATATGATATCATCATATATGAGCTATATTACTGTTAAGTTTCATTAAAATCCATTCAGTATTTTTTAGGTGAAAGAGTAACAAAGATCTATACAAACGTAAGAATTAAATTAAAAGCGTAAGTGGTTAATATACAACTTTAAAGCGTTGTAGATCCTAAACAATCATATAAAATGAAAAATGGTGTTAGAAACCTAAACATGATTTTCGATTATCTAGACAGTGATACCCCACTCGACATATTTTGTCAACTTATTATTTTTACTTCGTCATAATATGGCGCCTAATTTTGCCCATATTGAATTTTGATCACTATCATATCTTTAGTAGCACTCCCATGATTGAGACCAATCGATTGATGTATGAATCATCAAAATCGGTCCAGGCGTTTGGTCTCTAGTGTGCCACAAACGAACAAACATACATATATAGACTGTTAAACACTATACCTTCTCTGCGCGTCGCGCTTCGCGCTCTTGCATTGCGCAGTCGGGTAAAAAGGTTTGTGCCAAGTGTGTTATGCCAAATTAATTTCGAAGGAAAAAGAAAGATTCTGACAGATAGAGCAAACACATTCATATGTGGTCTCAAGAAATTGAGAAATGTTGAGATTTCAGTACCTACAGCAACGATATTGGATAATGCTTCCAAATACATATTTGTTCACATAAAAACCTTTTTATGAGTGATTAAAATTACAGACGCAATTATTAAAATTTCAATTACTAATCGAAATCCTATTTTATTTCATTGACTTTCATATTCTTAATTGGTAAATCAAAATTGTTATTTGAATTTCTTAATTTTATAATTTAATATTTTTCAACACTGATTGAAAATTTATGTAAATTTTATGCGCATTTAGTATTTTAATTAACCTTTTTCTATTCATTATTTCTAGTTGAGCTACCAATGTTCACAATGAATTTACAGGATAATTGTGCACATACTGTATTCCTCTTAATTAAAATATCTCTACTATTTTTGTAATTTTCTTAACAAAAACATGTTATAATATTTATAATTTTATTATTTTAAAGCATGTACCTGCTTGATGTTTAAATCTAAAGAAAATATAACTAGAAAAAAATCCACGCGGACCAGGCAGCAGACGGGACTCGAACCCGCACCCTTCGCAATCCGGGCGAATGCACTGACCAATTATGCTACCGCGGCCCTCACGGACCGCGTCGAAATCTTTCTAGGCATTCTTAAGCTGCAAGGCAGCGCCATCTCTTCGCATTATAGGTAACCCACAATGTCAAATGATGTTATAATATTTTTATACTGAAATAATAACTGTACCTATACACTGACGACGATAAAGTTTCTTTCTCGATTTATTCTATCTAGATCTAGATAGAGTCTTTGCGGAAAGAGAATGGGCGTGGCGAAAAACGGAACTAACATTAAGATTTTTATTTATAAACGTCAAAGTTTTGTATTTATACGGATTTGTTTGTTGTTGTAATTTCTTGCGGTTTTTGTATTTAATCATGTCTAAAAGGGGTAAAACCTGACAAATACGGTAGAAAAACACTAAAGCGCCCTCCAATCTAAATCCCATTCTCTTTCCGTTCAGACTCTATCTGCGTAGTCTGTGAAAACCTTTATAAAAAGTGTAAAATAAAAACTTTTTTAACAAAACATGGAAATTAACTTCATAAAAACAAAATCACTAAAATGAAGAAATAATTCATATTCTTTGATTATTATTTATATATATAAAGTCAAAATATAATTTGAAGTCGGTACCATGCATATTGATAGATCTGAGTTGCCATTTAGTAAGGTTAGGTTTTTTTTTGAAAATAAAAGCAAATAGATACTACTTTTATTAAATTTCGACGCTATTGACTACATCGAAATTTAACAAGATGCATATTGAAATATTTGAAAATAATTATTATAATGAGAAGTAAAATTATATATGATAAGGGGGTTTTGGGTAGAAAAATATATAAATATTAGTATAACTTTATATGTAAATGAATGCAAATAAGATGTCATGTGTATAAGTGGTAAATTTGTAGATTTGCAAATAAGTATAATGTTTTGGAAAAAATAAATAGAATATAAATGTGGTAAAAATTGTATTGTATTATGTGTTATTAAATTTTTTGAGGCTATAAATAATTTCATTTAAATGTATCATATTCCGTGTTTCCTCTTTTTTTATAATTTCATTGCAATCTTTAAAGTCGATGTTATTTATTCGACATATAGTCTCAAATTCATACCTTGTATTGAAATATTTTGGACAATAGTATAATAAATGTTCCATCGTTTGAATGGTGTTTGAATCACAGGGACAAAAAGGATCTTGTGTTATATGAAATCTGTGTAAGTAAGCTTTATGGTAACCATGTCCTGAGAGAAATTGTATTACAGCGAAATTTGGTGGAACTTTATCTATAAATTTCTTTAAAGATGCATAATCTGGAAATATCTGCTTGGTGTATTTACAGTTATCTACTTCATTATACAGATTAGTAATTTCATTAGTAAGTGACTTGTGATTTATTTGTTTTACATAGCTTAGTGGGAATTTGGCATAATTAATATTTGTTGTTGATCCAGCCGCCTCTTTTGCAGTCATATCCGCCAGCTCATTACCAGGGATGTCATTGTGAGCTTTAACCCACACGAACTTAATTTGTTGTCCATTCCTTTCTATGTCGTGAATGCATTTTAAAGTCTTGACTGCATGTGGATTAAATGTATTGGTATTACATAAGTCCTATATAGCTTAATATTAGTACAAATATTAAAGTTATACAAATATCTATACAGATAGGTCATAAAAAAGAAAAGTCTTGTGTGCGTGACAGTATCCATGCGCAGTAATCCCCTCCACTCGACGGTCAAAGCCAAACTCTCATCGCGCGAGCTGTAATGTGGAAAGTGAGTCAGTTGCAACGAATGCACTTGCTCGTTGATCTCTTACCCACTTGCAAGCTGTAGCTATTGCCAATTGCTCTGCTTGGTAGACGGAGCATGAACCATGTAGTTTAATTAATTTTTTGTTTATGTTACTTTCCGGATCCTGTATCACAACAGCAGCACCGACATTATCATCGAACTTGCTGCCATCTGTATACAGGTAGTATGTAATATCTGTATGCAGTAAGAATACCTCCTCAAGCTCGTCCCGGTCATTAGCTGTGTAGTATTTAACAGGCTTTCGGTTAACAGGGTGTAATCTCATTGTAGGATGTGCGGGGGTTTCTAAGGTTATGTCATCTGGTAGATACGGAGAAGATTCATCCATTTTAGTTTTTTCATTGTTAGCTATAGCCTTGATTTGCATGGGCAGTGGAGGAAGTTGGGATAAGACTATTGACAGCGGTGTGTTTATGGTTCTGAAGCTTTTAGCGATTTGAATACATATGGATCTTTGAAAGGATAGCAGTTTTTTGTTAATATATTTATATTTCAGTGATTTGCTCCAGATTATTGATCCATATGACATAATTGGGACTATGACCTGATTGTAGATTGTTTTGATATTCTCCGGATGTACGCCCCAAGTTGGGCGGACATAATTTTTGAGTTTGTTATAGATTTTCTTGCATTTGATAAGCTGCTCCTCTGTGTGTGTGTGGTAAAAGTAAGTTTTTCGTCAGTATGGATTCCTAGATATTTAATTGATATAGTTAAGCTAATTTTACTATTATTCATTTTGATGTTTATATTCTTTGATTTATTTGTGAATGAAATAATCTGTGTTTTATCGTTACTGAATTTTAATTTGTTTTCTGTGCCCCAATCTGCTGTTTTATTCAAAGTCTGGTTTATATTGTTTTCTAATGAAGTTAAGTTTTTGTTGTGCGCAATCAGTAAAAGATCGTCTGCGTATGCTTGTAGGTGCATTCCTTCTGACAGAGAAATATCCAGCAGACTGTCGAGAATTAGGTTCTATATTTAGGTTAGGTTATGTAGTTTTGGTTTGGCTTGAATTTACCTTTGGATTTTTCAGGTTCTATCTAATACATTTTACATAAAGTCATAAACTACTGGTCCAATTTTAATAATTCTTGTTATGTGTTGGATTGTGCATTTATGAAGGAAGGTAATTAACTATATAACATAAAGCTACAACCAAAAGGAGCGGAGCAACAATGAAACTGTTGCAAATACGGGTAAAATACTGCATTTGCGAGCTTCCCTACGCTGCCTAAACGGTAAAAGTTACACAAAAATCATGTATAACGAAATTGTTCTCCTTTAAAAGTAATATAAAAAAGTCCACCACAGCATATTTCTTTCTTTTAAGGGTGACCCACTGTAATCTATTTTCTCAAATTGAAACGGGAGAAACTGCAGGGCACTTCTAGTATTTATAAAACCTAAACCCCATATATTTGAAGTATGTCGCCTTCTTCGAATGAAACTTGTTTTTAATCTGTTGGGGGTGGGGACGTTTCTTCCCATTGTCCTATCTTGAAGTTGCGAAGCCGTGGCAAATTTTACGTGAAATTATTAAGAAGAATTTAAGCATTGTTTGAGTGTTCCTACAGCGTCGGACTTACTTTAAAAAGTTCTTAAGTTCTTATAAAGGCGAAAGTTTTATAGCAAAATAAAATAAAATATGGTGAAACTTAGTAAAAATTATCTAATCTAGGTAGTAAGTAGTCTAAAAAATCTGCATAATTATGTTGAAGCTTAGTTTCAAAAGTACCTAGTAGTCTAAGGCCCGTATTACAGAATGACAACTAAGTGTTGATCTTTACTTGAGTACAGTTAGAAAGGGATATCACTATGTGCTATATATAGCGACATCCCTTTCTAAATATGCTCAAGACTAGACCAGTCACCGAGAATCTTTCTAAAATACAGGCCTAAGAAATTCTAATGCTGACATTTCTGCGAGCAGAGTCATTTAACAGTTATTTTTAATACTTACGTGCGCTGGAACTGAAAAAATAAGATAAGCCGTTTTTTGTAAAGAGTTAAGTCAGCAATGTTTTATAGATTAGTCATTTGATGTAATATCGCCAAAGAGAATTGTAAAAAGAAAAAAATAATGCAGTTTATCCCCAAAACGGTTTATCCGACACGATGGTGGTGCTCACATGATATAAAGTACTTTAGCGACTGCGATTTGTTTTGAATTTTATCAAAATGTATAAGTGCCTACCTAACTTTATTACATGCAAAGCAAACCATCTAAACACAAAAATTCTTTCTAATCATTAGGGCCGTTAACAACAAATCAACCAGCTACATATGAAGTTTCAACAAAGTATTGAAATAAATTGTGAATAAAAGCTGACAAAGCTCAAATTCGGTTGAAGAAATTTGTCAGCTGGCTTCACTCTCTTTCTCTTATTGTCGCTGTTTGTAAACTTTAATTATTTGTATAATCTCTACTGTATACTGGTATTTATATAAACATTTTTAAAATTTATTGACCAAAATTTTGAGAGTCATTTAAAATATCGCGTAAACCAACGTGTGGTCTAAACGTCCCAAAATAAAACGAACATTCCCACTTATTTCAAAGTCATTTGGATTATCCTTCGAATATAAAGATATTTACGAATACGCATTTTGCTCTTCATCCTTTTTTTTAATCCAATAATAATAACTTAATTTCTCATGTAACACAAAGTCCTTTTCTGAGCTTCGCTGTCAGATTAGATTTTTAATGTATTTTCCATTATGTTGAACAGTAATATGTTCATACCTTTATATTTAACCTCAAGGAAGTTACAAGATTCACGCCGTGTCGGTTCTTGTAAAACATGTTATCTTTTCATAAGCAGAATGGAAAGACTTACACCATAGGTAGCTTATATAAAATTTATCAAAGAAACAGTAAATGTGGTGATAAGGCGTAAGTAGGTTAATATGTCTTTGAGAGTTTTCCGCAACATGTTAAAATTAAAGGCAATAACATCTACACGGGTACTCATATTTTATTTGCTTATACATACTTGTTTGTAGGTAAATCATTCAAAAATGGTTACAAAACGTAAGCATTTCCGTAGCTTAAATCTTGGATTGTGTTCCTTGTTATGGCAAACTTAGATCATAATACACTTTTTGTGGCTTGTGTAGTAGCGCCTACTAATGTTTCCTTAGACAATTCTCGCCTTCATACAAGATTGCAATGTATGTTTTGTTAAACTTTGACTTGAAATTGTGTAAATAAAAACGCTGCGCTAAACACAACTAGAGGCCTGTATTTGAGGTTGTTTGCCCCAAAGACATGCATGGCAATTTACTAATAAGGAAATGCAATAAAATATTCACATTACCACTTTAAAGTGTCTTCAAAGGGAATAGAAAGAATGTCATTACATAAAGGGTTGTTTATGTGCAAAAGTCCTATCTATGAACACTCAGAATACCTATTTACGTCCCAACCAACAATAAAGTGTACAAAATATTTAACTACTTTTCCGCTTGACGTGGAATTGGCAATTCTCTTGAGAGTTTTTTCTCGTGTTTTGTGGTCATCCTCAATACTAAATTGATCGTTTTCGTGTAGCCACAATTCTAAGTCACATCCTTTGACTGAATACATGCATCAAATCAATGAGACTCTTGGAACTCTTTATCAAAATCTACAACTTACATTTCAGTTAGAGATTCTTGTTTTTACAAGGGTAGCTGAAGGTTAGTAAGATTTCGTTTCGGTATTTCTGATTATCCTTAGTTAATATCATTTACACTCTCAATCATCACTTCGCACAAAGTGAAATAAGCGCACTTATACCTCACAAAATAGAGGTGTCATTACAACGCGCAGGAGCGTTTCCCAAGCCACAATCGGTCTGCCCCAGGGCGTCACGTTCTATGCTACCTCCTTTGACAAATCATTCACTTGCCAACGGAAATCCTGGCCCGAATGTCTGTGACACGAGTAGCTGTTTGAGCTCCAGCAAACACTTTTTATTTGTACTGTACGTGACTCGATGTATAATAACCCATTCTGTCACAGAGCATTTCAGATTTCGCACGGTGTCATTGTCAGATCAACTTTTTCGGTTGTTATAATGTATATTTTTTACCCTTTCAGCGTTGTGAAACTTGAATGCAGATTCAAGATAAATTTACTAACACTGTTAAATTAAATTCAGATCAGAACAACTATCCTTGTCAACTTTTGATATTACAAATAGAATTAGGTTGAAGCATGGTACAAATGTCCTGAATCACCAATATATCTATAACTATATCTCATATACACAATTACTACAAAAATGTACGAAAGGTATGAATCAATCTAAATAATGATATTGATCTCTATAATAAGAAATCAAGAAGAAATAACATTTTTTGGGAACTTGTATTAAGAATATGAGACTCTTATTTCTCAATTATTTTCTGAAGAAACCTTCTATTTTGAAAGTCAACTTAGTAGACCTTGTAAGATAGATTGATGGACAAAACTAATTTCACACGAACAGTTCTAGGTACCTATGTAGCAGGTATAGTTATGTGATTATTTATACTTTTTCACTTGGCGGTCCCTCGACGTGATGACGCCCATCATAAAAATATCAAAAGGTTTTTAAAATTAATGGAGTTAAAAAGCCGAGTATTTTTTATTTTTGCTTTTATGGAGTTATGAAACTCTTGAATTAATTGAAGACTAAACTATTATTTTTAAATTACCATATAATATTATTATAAAAACATTCCTATGAAATGTGTGCCGATTCCTATTTGGGTTTGTTTCTGAGTTTCATAATCCAAAAGAGCAGCGCTCTTTTCACTCTTTCACACTGATTGATTTTAACCGAGCTCAACCTCACGATCCTGAAATGTATTCAGGCGTATGACCAATAAGAATTAGGTTTCAATGTGAACTGATTTCGTTTGGACTAATGAAAATTGTTTTTAAAGTAGATTCATTCCTAGCAAGCCCGACGTCAAGATGAGTCTCGAACTTGAATTTATCGGGTTCTGGTCGATATCAAGGCGATTCGCACACTGCACCGCATCACATTGCGTGCGTGTTCGTACGGTGCTTGCAAGTATATCTCTGCGCATTGAAACACGCGTAGTGCAACACAGAAAACGCATTCACGCGTATTGTTGCAGATCACGCGCCGACATGCAGAGAAGACACAATTTTGCACAGCAAAGTCTGCAGAATGATGCTGACCTTTTTTTTTTAATGTTGGGAAAATGCGTTACGCATATCCCGCCCCTGGGTGAGAGACGGGGTTATGTGGGAATTCTCTTCCCCCCAAATCTCGCCCACCCGCTGACCTCCACACCTGGAACCAAGAGTGACCCGTGGCTCCGTCGCATCGTCACGCACCCTGCAGCGTATTGCGGAGCAGTGAGGGAATTGCCTAAGCTGGCGATCTCTTAAAATTGTTTCCGTCAGCACGTTTCCGAGTTATGCTCTGGAATCTCGAGCTTGCCTCCATTTATATGCATTTACTGTTAGTGTTCATAATTTAGACTTCATAAAAATACTTCATATTTAAGGTACTTACTTCTTCGTATTTTATGTTCGGATAAAGTTTACATACTTTGGTCTTTCTAACTCTTAATATATTTGGGTTTCAAATGATAACTAAGTTAAATACATTAATCCTGGAAATGGTCATAACTTGTATTACTTTTTATTAATATGTTTTGGGTTTATCAAAAATCTAAAACTGAATTTATGAGTACAAACCTGATGAACTTTAATTGACACATCGGGTGGCATAGGTAGTATGTTTGATACGACCTGTATCATAATTTTAGTCGAATCCATGATTTAGCTGTATGATTATTTGTTTGAGTTAAAAGGGTGGCATACAAACCTGATGGTGTGGCCATCATTGCCTATAGACGCTTGCGATACCAAAATTATTACTCACCATTGCCTACCCTGACTCAATCCCCTTCCCCGTGGAGCCCTGGAACCTTACTCACCAACAGAAACACAACTACACAAAAAAGTAATGTGGTGTTATATTTTGTTTTAATCTTCTGTAAGGTGGAGGTTACTTAACCAGACCGGCGCTCCAATTCGAGCTGTTCAACATTCAACATTTACCATTTACTTCGTATAAAAATAATCATTAGCTATAAACATCGCTTCTAACTGTTGCTTGTCACGATATCCACCCTATACAGTCCCTAGAGTACTTTTGTGCCCAAAAAAGTTCCAAAAACATTTTGCCCTTGTTCCATCTCTATCAATCTAAAATATCAGGTGTAAGTTTTCCTTAATACGTCCCGTGGGTGTAGGTCAGCATCCGTGCCTGGTTCCTCCGGGAACAGTCATTCCAACTCATGAATTCCAATGAGCTCCACAATTTTGATCTCTATGTCACTCTAAATTTCCCGCAAAATTGCTCAAGATAATATTAGAACGAACTGGATTGGGAGAAACGCTCAGAATTCAATTTTGAATTCAAAATTGTTTTTTTTTATTTTAATCAATGGAACAGGCAGTGTTAGTTAATGCGAAAAAAATATTGAGCTATGTATAAATAAATAATAAATAAATATTTCCAACACTCACACCAATTAGCCTAGCCCCAAAGTAAGCACTATATGTTATGGGATACTAGGGTAACGGATAGAATACATATACTATACATATATAAGTATATTTTTATAGAAATACATATGAAATATCCATGTCTGGAGTGCAAATGCTCGTATATATCACACAAACGTCTGCCTCCACCGGGATTTGAACTCGGGACCTTTCGAGTCGGCGACACCAAGAAACCCGGCGTACAAACCACTCGGCCACGGAAGTCGTCAATATTGTATAATATAGTGAAAAAATAATTGTTTTTTATATTAGTCACAAAAAAAAATTTAATTGCGTAATAATAAAAACTAGAAAATAGCCTTAAATGGCTAAGATAAGAATTTTGTTCCCGAGCGACATTTTTTTAATTTTCCATTATATTATTCGTCAATGGGTTCTTTTTAATATTGTTGCCTTATGTTAGTACTTATGTGATTCTTTTTGTTGCCTTCCTAAGCACAATAAACAAGTAATAAAAAACAAAATGAGGAAAGAAAAGCAAAAAGAACACGTTTCGACTTTTTGGCGGGATAGGGAAGCGTTACTTTAGCAGTTTTGTTTTTCTTGTTAAAAATTGTGTTGTGGTGGATGTTAGTGTCTAATAATGGTGTATTATTAACCACTAAGTGTTCGAGAACATGCACAAGTGTTGGCAAGTAAAACAAAATAGCGGAAAGTGTCTTTCGACGTTCCTGCAAGAAGTCCACGAGGAGGTTCCAGTAAATCCCCCACACTTTTACTGAAACATAGGGAAAGGGGGATTGACTTGACTGCCACTTACTTTGACTTGATTTATTACTTTTATCACGAGTGCTATAGTATTTGTAAACATTTTAACGTTTGACATTGGCTAAATGACCCCACTTAATTTTTATTTTTGAATTGCAACTTGCTTACAGACGTGTGAATGGCAATCAGGAGATTCTAAATATTAAGGTTCTGTTGTTTCTTTCAGTGTGATCCCAAGGATTCCATAATGATCTAGTGAGAATTTTAAAAATCATCATACATCTTTATATAATTACTAGCTGACCCAGCGACCGCCATAAAAATAGGGGCAGGTGGTACAACAGAAAATTTAGGGTTGTATTGTATTTTTAATACCACATTATAAAAAAATAAATATTGTCCAAAAAAATGAGGAACACTACGGTTCAATACCCAATACTTTGAATTTTGCTGCGACGGCGCATTGTAGGTTTCAGAACACTACATTATAGGTGGACAACCATTATCACTTAAGGATTTGAAAAATAGATAGTAGCCGATTCTCAGACCCACGGAATATGCATATAAAATTTCATAAAAATCGGTCAGGTCGTTTCGGAGGAGTATTATGGTAACTAACATTGTGACACGAGAATTTTATATATAAGATGCAATTTTTTTGGGTTGGTGGCGCTAACTTGAGATTCGGGGGTGAGTGTGTGGTCGGAGCCGGTCGGAGTGGGAGATGTTAGGTTTTTTTCGTTACGGAATTTCTTGATTCGGTCGCCACCTCAAAGCCCACGATAAAAGCTATGCAATAGCTTAAAAAAACTATATAATAAACTATGTGTGTTTTTAAAAATGAAAGCTTTTTTAATGACAAAAACTAGAGCAAGTCAAATCGGACAATTCACCAGTCCGTTCTTCACAAATACATATTCAACTGAATATAATTCAAAAGTTGAAGTCATAAATCAAATAATTAATCTGTTCCCACCGTTCTCGCTCGCCGCAAACTGTGGGATTCCTCCGCCACTGTCGAACCAAACTATGCTAAGTTCACCGTACAATGCTTAGTCCCTATTCCATAGGCTGGCAGCAAACTTGCCTCGCAAACGGATTCATACAGCGGTCCTTGAAATGTTATAAACAAAGTTGGAACGGAATTTACGATTATTCTATCTGTAGCAACCGGTGTAGACCATATTTTCAATGAGAGTTAAGGCATTGCTTGTCTTACGCGCTATTTTGAGTTACATAGTGATGTCGATTCTGGCAGGGTTTTCTAAACCTTAACTTAAATTTGACAACAGTACATTCTCATCATTCTCTATACAGAAAATAAAGAATAGGCTAATGATAAATTTAGTTTAAATTTTAGAGAATCATGCCAGAATCGACACCATTTAGTACCTAATTAATTCGATTTAGGCTTTTACAAGCAATAAAAAAAAACTACTCCATATCGGATTGAAAATCGAAAACGAAAGAGGAGCTACCAAAAAACTCTTATTTTAGGATTCCGTACCCAAAGGGTAAAAACGGAATCCTATTGCTGTCGTCTGTCTGTCTGTCTGTACGAATGTTACGGTTCTTTAGATAGTAAATGGAATCAGTAACAGAACTGAAATTTTGATATTGTATGTAGAATACTTGCCCAAAAACGAATATTTAGTTAAAAATGCAATTAAAATTATTTTTCTTAGGTGTCCCCATGTCATACATGAAAAGGAGGCGTTTTTAGGGTTCCGTACCTCAAAAGGAAAAAACGGAACCCTTATAGGATCAGTTTGTTTTCAGTCCGTCCGTCCGTCTGTCAAGACCGTTTTTCTCAGGAACTTGTGGAGGTATCAAACTGGAATTCATATCTAATATTCAGGTCCACTGTCCATTGGAGCTGTGAAAAAAACAAACTTCTAAGCCAAAGCAATCAAAAGATACAGCCGTATATGCCGCAAATTGCCGCAAATTTTCGAAACTCGCACGGAAATCAAAACCTACAGGGTACTTCCCGTGAACTTAGAATCTTGAAATTTGGTACGAAGTAACGTCTTACTGTAAAGATAAAGGGAAAATTGCAAAAACCATAAATTTTTAGTTACATCATATAATAAAAAATATTTTTTTATAATTTTTAAAATATACCTACATGTTTGTATGGAACCCTCGGTGCGCAAGTCCGGCTCGCACTTGGCCGGTTTTTTTCCTGTTACACCCTAGCATATGATACATCATTGTCTGGAGTTCATTGACCAGAATATAACTATAATATTTTTTTATTTCTAATAACAAAGAAATTAGCCCTAAAAGTTGCCATTTTTTAGACCATTTTTATGATGGATTTTAACACAAAATCAAAGCTAGATAAGAACATTTTGATTTGCGATGTCCCACATACTGTATTTTAACAACAAAATTTGTTGTTTAAATACAGTATGTCGGCGTTTTCAGTATTTAATACTGAAAACGTCGAGTCATGATGTACTTTTAAAGGTGTAACAAAAACAAACAAATGATTTTAGGGAACCCTAATAGAACTAGGCTCATTAGAATTTAGCCAGTTTTTTTTTTAATCAAAACTAGAGGCCCGCCCTCGCTTCGCTTTGGTGTAGAGCTGTAGTGTAGGTAGACTAAAGTTGTTGTCCTCAGGCTTGTATTATACACAATGAATTTCTTTACATAATTATTTTTCACACCTTCCTTCCCAAGACCTCCACAAACATTTCAAGACCAATATAAGATAAACCCGTTCTCGAGTTTTACCGAGACGAACGAACAGCAATTGATTTTTATATGTATAAAAAGTGCATTGCGGTATATAATACGCGGCATTATAATTATAAACTTTTAATTCCATGATAGGCTTTCGAATCCACAACAAACAATGTGAACTATGAGTTCCAGTGAAACTATTTCGATTAACGAACCATTTCTTAGGTAGTTAAAGAGCGATTGTACAAATAATTAGTCGACTTTCAAACACTCGTTACAGAAATCGTTGTTGGATATCGAGAACTAATTTGTGGGTCTTAATCACCGATCAAACTTGTTTCCGATGATGGCGGTTATTTTAAGCTCTTAAGTTTGCAAAGGTTTTAATTCCTAGTCGATTTAATTTCGTAAAGACTTAAGTGATGGTATCTTATTATTGTCGAGTGGTTCGTACGCCTAGTTTCATGGTGTCGCCGACTCGAGAGGTCCCGTGTTCGAATCCCAGTGGGGGCAGATGTTTGTGTGATGAATACGAGCATTTGCACTCTAGTCATGGATGTTTAATATGTATGTCTATATAAATATACTTATGTACAGTATATGTTTTCTATCCATTACCCTAGTATCCCATAACACAAGCCTTACAGTGCTTACTTTTGGGGCTAGGCTAATTGGTGTGAGTGTTGGAAATATTTATTTATTTTTATCAACAAAAAGGATGATAAAAATGATTTTATTATGAAATACATCTATTAAGGCGCGTGTGAGAGTGGCCGTTGTGTGGCAATGTTCAATCGCAAATATACACCGTGAATTTTGATTTACCTGAGAATCTTTACTAACTAATTGAGACAACTTTAAGGTAATTTCTGAAAGAAAAAAAAATCTTTAATATTTTTTTTTTCAAATTTCTCTCCAAGTTAACTCAATAATAATTCACAATTTTAATTGCCATAAAACAACCTTAATAATTTTAACTGTCATAAATCGATTCAAATGAAACTACTTTTAGAATCAACTTACTTTAAACGGATAATAATTCCATAATGGGTATGTCATTTACAATTGATGTGCGCCGTTTTGGGATATTTTGTTAACGATTAGTATAGATCAATATTTTTGTATTAGGGTGTAGTACGTGTATGACTGTTCTCACTATTTTTATTGACACGCTTTTAAGTTTTGCATGTAACTGAAATTTACGATGTATACCTACAAGCCAGCCAGCTGTAGTAAAATTATGATATGCACAGAAGTGTCGCCGCACACGGACCACAAATGACGCCGGAGAAGCTAGAAGCGGCTACTAAAGTGGCTGAAGCGCGCGACAGCGGCCGACTAAGGAAAAGGAGAGAGGGGGGGGGGGGGGGGGAATCGCGCGAGTGACGGGTGGCGGCGTTTTGAATCGGCGCATTAAGTGGCCGGTGCGGCCACAAGATTTGTAGCGTGTGGCGGCCACCGGCGTACCGTGTGTGGCGAGTCCATATAAAATGTATGAAAACTACAAGAAATATGCCGGTGGCGGCGTTTTGTGGTTGTGGTCGGTGGCACGTGTGCGGCGACACTAACTTGATGAAAATTTTCTTTGCAAGTGCCCTGTTTGGTATTATGAAGAAATAAAAATTACTATTCCATGGCCCACATATTTATTTATAACACAAAAATGTTCATTTTATTTAATTTTAGCAACTTTGCTTTATCGCCATACTATTTGTCTCCAACAATCATACTGGTTGACTGGTAGAGAATGCCTATGGCATTAAGCCGTTTGCTTATGTTTGGCAATAAAGTTTAAATAAATAAAAATAAATAAATAAAAAATAGTTAATTGCTAAGTCCGGAGAGAAGTTTCATCAGCATTTGCTTTTAACGAGTACTTTTTACGAACACGAAAGAGAAGGCATTGTGCATGTCTTAATGAGTAAATATTTCTTTCGGAAGCTTTCCGAAAGAGTATATGTACAAATAATTGATTTTATTATTTATTATTTTTTTTAATTTATTTTGTGAAATTATTATTATTATTTTTTATAATTAAATCAGATAGTGAGTATCTAAATAAAAATCCAATTATAACAATCAAAAATAAACATATGAAACAATCTCTATCATCCAATTACAATTTTACTATTAGTGTTGTTCTTTTGGAAATCGCATCCTCTCTTCTAATAACCGATTGCGTGCCCGACGGGGTCCATAATGCTCATATTTATATTAGTGCCTACCACCGACTGTACACATTTTGGTGGCAATAAATGATTTGAGTTTGAGTTATAAGAGACATCTGTTTAGAGGTGCTCTACATTCTATCTTATTTAATTTTGAGAGATAATATTAAGAAATAAATGTTACATTGTATGAAGTGTATCATCCAATGAACAAGCAATACTTCTTTAAACCTACCTTAAAAAAAATCATAGGTGATAAAGCGATGACTAAACATATCGAGCCCCTTCAATTATGCCGTGACATGGCATCATTAAGGACTTCGTCTAAACAACGGCGATTATTCTGAGGAGTTATTCTTCCTTTTCTTCGGAGAACCACGCGCGCTGGCCTACGTTGTCGCCGACTTACTTTGGCCACTATTTCCACGCGAACAAAGAAATTTGATTACTCATTTCTATGTCGCACTATCCTCAAAAGGAATATTTTGCCACTCACGTGTTCATCATCAGCCTATTAATGTCCCCACTGCTGGGGCACAGGCCTTCCTTATGGATGGAATAGGGAGATTGGGCCATGACCCACCACGATGGCCCAGTGCCGATTGGTCGGTGCTAACGACCGCAGATGCAGCCGAGACCAACCGTTTACCGTGCCTTCCGAAGCACGAAGGAGCTCGAGATAGTAAATTTTTAGGCACCCATCCAATGACCGACCACTGCGAAAGTTGCTTAACTTTAACGATCGCAGCCGAACGCGCTAACCACTTGCGCCATCGAGCTCCTCGCGTGTTCGTGTTCGCTACCTCCTATAACCCAGGATCCTTTAAAAGAGGGGAAAAGAAGCAAGGTGAGATTGACTGGTGTGGCAGGTAAAACTGCTGTACCAGCTCTCTTCGCGTCTCACGAGACAGGGCGTCCCACGGCTACCTTACACGGAGGGAAAGTATATTAAATATTGAAGATAGGATATTTTACTGAAAGAAGACATCATTTTATTTTTAATTATAACTAAAACTGCATTCACAGTTTTTTTTAAAATCGCCTGCTACAAATGAGAATCAAACTCGTGATATTTCGAAAAAAAAACACGACATATTTTATGATAACCATTGAAAGGGTTAATCATAAGGATTATTTGTTGTTAAATAACATAGCATTTTAAATGAAAGAAAAGCTATTAAATTTAAAAGGACAATGTTAAATTAGGCCTAAGCACCAACACCAATTTGGCATTTATGATAATTCTTAGTATATTTTTTGCGATAATTATCAGTATTTAGATTGTTACGGGCACTTCTAGTTAAGTAAGCTATATTAAAAGGTTGAAAAATAATGTGAGACTACCATTTTATGTGTATAATCTATGGCAGCGCTGCAAACAAAACACTCTTTCTTCCTAATGCCGGAACTTCACTTGGCTATTCGTGTTTGCTTTTTGAAAACTTGACGTCAGTCTGTCCTTTTTATTCCATATTAAGCATGACAAGGGTAGTTTTCCAATTACAGAGCATAATGCCGAATTTTGCTGATGCTTAATTGGAACGTGAATTAGTTTTCAAATGCAACATCAGAGTGCGCTAAGATAGGCATTATGCCGCATAATGCGCTGTAGTGCTGTAATTGGAAAACTACCAATGACAGACTGTTGTCAAGTGAAGGGCCTCGATAAAACTCGATACTCTATGGTTTTGGTGCATGCAGTTTACATTCGTAGTAATCTGTGGCATTCGTGAATTCTCGTTTCGGATTTCCTGTTGTGTGTGTTTATTTGCCAATCAAAAATAATTTTCCTCTAATTTAACTATTTCGGCTATCTAATATGCCATCGATGTTACCAAATAGCAGACCTCTTATTACCAAGTGCTAGAGAACCTGTGCCACAACCTCCTGAGAGGATCACACTGCCAAATTATTCAAGAGCAGCTGATACACATTCACGCTGCATATTTATACAATATACCTACATGTGATATACAAATAAAATACAATATGATACAATTATGTGAAAAATAGTCAAAAAAAAGAAGCAAAACTACAGTTTTTATTTTATTCATGATTCCTACCTTGCCAAGTTTCCTAATAGTTATTCTTTAAAATCGCATCGAATAAAAATGAATTACTTGTAATGTTAATTCAATTCATACTAAGTTCATAGGTTGACCTGGGTTGACCTATGTTTCATTTAATATTAAACATAACCTCAAAAATATTAAGTTTTCCTAATAATTTTAGGTCTCAGAAGTGTCCGTTTATAATCTTTGTTGTTATAGTCATTTACTTGCGATTTCGAACCTAGAAAATAATATTTCGTGATTGTTGGTTCTTAGGTTACAAAGCTAATATGTCTTTGTGGTCATAAAGTAAGCTTCCATTAAATCCATTTTATTTTGATACGCCATGGTAAGTAAATTAACCAAAATAGATGCAATAGCAATTGCAAATAGATGAAAATGAAGCTCACAAAAAACAAAACAAAAGACGCTTGAAAATGTTAGTGTTGCATTTCCGAAATATTATTTTTACAAATTTCAGCCAATCGCATTGTAACTGTGAGTTCTAAAAGAAATGCATACGCACTACAGTTTCTATATCACTTTATTATTTTTATCACGTAATAAGACATGCCTTTCATTTAAAATGCTATGTTATTTAGAAAAAAAAATCCTTATGATTGACCCTTTCGATTGTTATCATAAAATATGTCGTGTTTTATTTCGAAATTTCACAAGTTTGATACCCAGTTGTAGCAGGCGATTTTAAAAAAAATCTGTGAATTCAGTTCTAGTTATTATTAAAAATAAAATGATGTCTTCTTTCAGTAAAATATCCTATCTTCAATATTTAATATACTTTCCCTCCGTGTGAGGTTGCCGTGGGACGCCCTGTATATAAAAAAATGGTTGCCTGTAAAGTCGGTTTTACGGGCGAAGATTTTACGTGACAACGTCTTTTTCTCGGTAGAATATTTATTGATATGAATATAATTAAATTGCACAATAGGAACAAGGAATTGAATGAAAATAAGAATTGCACAAATTTTAACTATAGAAATATATTTTGTTTACTAAAACATTGTACATGTAAACTTAAACTTAACACGAGAGACTCATCGTAACGTTACCGAGCGTTACACTTTTTCATAAGTGACTCCCAGCCGCAACCTAATTTAAGACGTTGTCACGTCAAAAAATATTATAAATATTTCAGGCGGGATTCTTTCATACCTACTTTTTCATATAAATAAATCATGTCGCCGAGGTTTAATTTAATATAAAAAATAATAATAAGGTCTTATTGTATCAGAAGTAAATCTTCTACAGACTTCTGCCCGACAACGATTAATAGCATTACCATGAAAAACCCAAAACCAAACTTCCAAACAGTAGGCACCGAAAACTTTAGAAGCAATCCAAACGTATAGGTATTATTTGGTACGTCGACACATGAATTTAGTTATTATGAAAGTAGAAATAAGTTCAACTTATAAACCTCCCGCGGCTTCATCTGCATTAACTTTGGTTTTTTGAGAATCCCACTGGAATCTAACATAATAATGAGATAAAAAGTATCCTATGTCTCAATCCATATCATAAACTATGTGCGTACCAAATTTTATCCATATCCGTTCAGAAGTTTTTGCGTAATTGAGTAACAAACATACCAAACCAAACAAACATACTAACTTTCACATTTATAATATTAGAAGGATTGTAAGGCAAAATATCTTAGAGATTTATTTATTGCTGAAAAATAAATCAGGATTTTGACAGAACAAACCTATTTCTTGTTAATTTTATTTAAGTCGAGTGTGTTTATTTGGTTTGCACTTTCTGATCCGGCAAGAAGGTAAATGGGGGTGACTTATTTTTTATTTTGTAAATAGGATGTTATTTATAAGTAGGTTAAGGAAATTTGTATTTAAATATTATTTATTTCTGTACATATATAATTAAATTTTTATATTTAACTAATCTAAATTGTACTATTTGATCAAAATTAAACAATTGCTAATGGATGCCCTACTTTACGTTTACACTTAAAATATTGAAATGGGCAATTGTGTCACACAGTTTTGTTCTTTTGGAAGTTTTGCAAACACAACCTAATTTGGTAAATATCAGGTAAAATCATGTTATTACCCGGCTGCGCAATGCAAGAGCGCGAAGCGCGACGCGCAGACAGGGTTATGTGTTTAACAGTCTATATATGTATGTTTGTTCCTTTGTGGCACACTAGAAACCAAACGCCTGGACCGATTTTGATGATTCATACATCAATCGATTTGTCTCAATCATGGGAGTGCTACTAAAGATATGATAGTAATCAAAATTCAATATGGGTAAAATTAGGCGCATATTGTGACGAAGTAAAAAAAATAAGTTGACAAAATATGTCGAGTGGGGTATCACTGTCTAGATAATCAAAAATCATATTTAGGTTCCTAACACCATTTTTCATTTAATATGATTGTTTAGGATCTACAACGCTTTAAAGTTGTATATTAACCACTTATGCTTTTAATTTCAATCTTACGGTTGTATGGATCTTTGTTACTCTTTCACCTAAAAAATACTGAATGGATTTTAATGAAACTTAACAGTAATATAGCTCATATATGATAATCACTTAAATATAATAATTTATGTAGTTATTGAGTGAATTGGCCAATATATAACAATAAGTGTCACATAAGACGGAAAAAATCTACCATCTGCGAGCCATTTTGGCCTGCACTGTAAAAACTATAAAAGTTACATGAATTTAATGTAGAGTGAAAATGTATCTCTTAAATAGTTCTAAAAAAAAGTCCGTGACACCATATATCTATTTTTAATGTGTAAGTCATTACCGCTAAAATAGTGAATCGAAACTAAAATATTATTTGATATCTATTTCCAAAATGCACATTTTGTATTAACAAATCATTTTTTATCAAAACAAATACTTTTATCGCTTTTGATATTTAAAGACGATAAACTTTGCTTTTTACACTATGTCATTTCGATTAGATGATAGCGCGGTGTACTATGTAAAAGATAAAAAAATGGGCTATTCGCAGTATCTTCTCCTATACGAAGCACTAACAATAAAACTGTGATACCTTATTAAATGATGAGAAATATATGTATTATCATAATAGGTATTTATGATTATTGAATTTTAATGAAAAACTCAGAATTTTACTGTTTTTCATTTTTTTAACGATATTCCTATATGTTACAAAAAAGGTTTACTTAATATAATGACAAATAACCCATTATTCGCTAGTAAGTACATACTTATTGGAATCCCTGTATTTATTAATCAGCTCGCGATAATATTGTTTTTGTAATAATTCTGCAAAATTCAAAGTAAATAATGTAGATTTTTATAAGTAAATCACCCTACGCCTATAAGTATTGCGATGTTGTAGCTAAGAACCAAGTTCCCATCTACTTCTAATTCATTATATTCGATTTAGCTATAAGGGCACGGAAGCGCAACAAACAAAATAACTTTCACACCTATAATATTATATTATACTTACTAGTGATCCACCCGGGCATTGTACGGGCGAAATTTATTTTATCAGGATAAAATATAGCCTATGTCACTCGGACAAAATGTATTTAAATAAAGAAAAATGTAATAATAAATAATGTAGCTACCTTATGATGAATTAATATTTGAAACCGGTTCAGTAGTTTGACAGATTATTTGTTACAAACATACAAATCTTGCCTCTTTATAATATTAGTATAGATAGTTAGGATAAGATAAGTATTTAATTGATGAAAAATATTTAAAAATAAAGTAAGTAATAGGTTTATTTGATTATATTTGTAAAAGTTACTTAGCATTTGTACTTAACAGTGATACGTTATTCGGTATTTTTTTAAACAAAAGAAAAATTTGGAAAATAGTTGCCATGATTGCCCTACTGGGATTACTATTCATTCGAGCTTTACACTACCAATAAAAAGGGTCGATCACAAAGTCTTCGACCTGTTATATATGAACGCTTTAAAAGAAAACTACAAAGAGAACTATAAATTGATAATAAATGAGATTGCTATGGTGCTCTACCTAACGTTATGAAAATTTTATTATGCGCCTTTAGTTTAATCAAATATTATAAACTTTGCTTTGGTGATTGCATAATTATTTAATTTAGTGATCTATTAAGGCAGTTACCACCATTGTCCAAAACAACAAACGGATATTACTGCTTTCTTCAACCTGCGACATAAACGTCATTGATTGGTATTGTATATAGGGTGATTAAAAACATTTGAAGTTAACTTCTGGCATCTACATATTGGGTTTCTGTGAATTATGTAGGTATATCAAATTATGAGACTAGGGACTGACACTGCATTTGTGTATATCGCAATCTTAGACGTCCGGCATTGACATGACAACGCAGCCACTGCCAATTTTAAATAGTCGACGAATAAAAGTAAATGAATTTTATATTTACTGCTAAACTATTAAAAAAAACATAAACAAAAGATGACTTTTTGAGTAAGTTCTAGTTTACTATAAAATTTACATACATTAGAGATATTTATGTAACGACTTGATTTAACTTCACACATTTTTGCGAATATTGAGGCCCATCTGTAGCCTTGACCCCGCTGGTAAAGTCTCTATATGTCTTAATAAATCAATCTTTTAGACCGACGCAAGGTACTTAATAATTCCCGCGATATTAATTCCCTTACTGAAGTAACAAGACTACGGTATATACCGTCTTAAAATACTAACTAAAAAGTGTGAAATAAAAAAGGTAAATTTAAAAAATCAAAAAACCCGACTGCTTAATTATACTTCAAATAAAAACTGAAAAGAAAAAAACAAGTCCAGTAGTCTATAATTCTGTTAATAACGAACAAAGCTACTTTAACAGTCGGGACCCACTGTTGAAAAATATTATGTATTCTTGAATATCAAATGGGTCCCGACTGTTAAAGTAGCTTTGTTCCTTATTAACAGAATTATAGACTACTGGACTTGTTTTTTTCTTTTCAGTTTTTATTTGAAGTATAATTAAGCAGTCGGGTTTTTTGATTTTTTAAATTTACCTTTTTTTTACAACTTTCTTACGACCAACTTCGTTGCTTCACTGTGGTAACACAGTTGTAAAGATAGTTGGCAGTGTAATGCAATTGTTTGAATATAATTACGCATACATACAATGAAATAACTTCATTCATCTTTTCACAAACATTTTTTGAAACCTGTTTTTGAAGAACCTACTCGTAAATGTTATGATTTTTGTGTTAGATTTTTATGAAAGCATTTCTTTATATGACTGTATATTTTTTTCTAATGGATAATGTATAAAATGGATGGTAATAAATATTATTATTTTTATATACTACAAAACTGCTATATATATATGCGTGTGTGTGTGCGCGCGTGTGTGTGTGTGCGCGCGCGTGTGTGTGTGTGATTTGCAAGCGCAGCTCTTCCCGACGAGCAAGAAAGTTGGAGGGTAACTCGGCGAAGCCTAAAACGCTACGAGCGTCAAGAGCGTCACACGCAAGAATATCTGTATTTGCTGCTTCACTTCCCTATGCCTTATGCACCGCCTAATGTTAGGTTATTTATAAAAAAAAGTTTAACTTCGGATGTGCGGTCTGTACACACATTTTTTTACTGATTAAATAAAAATCGATTAAATTGATTTTATTATTATCATTATCTCGACCTTGGCCCTTATCAGTAACGACAAGGACAGCGATACGATGTCTCACTCGAATTGCTAATCACGTCGCTTTCGTTCGTGACTTGACCGCACTCACTCATTCATTCTTGATTCGGTGTTCGTCAAAACCGTTCAACTCCGCGCACGCGTACTTTCTTCGGCCGCGGCGCGCGCAAGCGGTGTTGCCAGTACGCATGCGATATCTGTGTCAAACAGTGAATGGTGCTTTCTCAGACCGTAATAACCTAGACGCGTAAACAAAATATCGTTTTCTCTATAACAAAAATGGCTTTCACGCCACTAGAGAACATTGCACTGGTGCTATTGGCGACAGGACTGTTAGTGATACTAAAAAATATATGTCGTGCTGTGTATGTGTATGCCATTGGGCCAGCCATCAACAAAGTTGACTTCAAGTCGAAAGGGAACTGGGCATGTGAGTGCACTTTCACTTTTAACTATGTTTTTAATAACTAAAATGCCGGTTGGATTCGTTGGAATTTTACGTTAGTTAATACTTAAATTAGTCGCGTAATATCGTTGAATTATAATAATACTTTTTAGGGTTCCGTAGTCCTGATAAGGACATCCCTTACTCCCTTATTAATACATGCGTCATTGTTGTATGGTTCATGTACTGACTAATAGTAAATATTGACATGTTTTATTTGTTTTATTTATAAAAATATTATTATTGAGAAAATATTGACATTTTATATTTATTTATTTATTATTGATGATGTGTTTTTTTGTAAATTAATTTAATGTTTATTTATTGTTTGGTTTTGTATGGTTGAAATGGGCTGATGTTGTCTGAAATAAATATTTTTTATTTATTTTTATTTTATTAATAAATAAGGAATAATTTTAGACTAGTTACGCCGTGTTTTGTTCATGTCACTCAAATGCCATTTGTCGTTCATTGAACAGAGAAGAAACATGAAGTAACTAATCCAAGCTTATTCTTCGTTTATTAATAAGGGGGTTATAGTTTTGTCATGTCCGTCTGTCCGTCCCCGGTTTTGCTTGGAGACTATTAGCACTAGAGAGCTGTAAACGTTTGTGAAGATATGTATATAAATTACGCTGACAAAATGATACGTTATTTTTTTTTAAATATTTTCTTTAGCGATAGCTCCCCTATATGTAACATGGCGATGATTTTTTTTCCATCGCCTACCCTATCGTGTGGGATATCGTTGAATATGTCCTTTAAAATTACTTCGGGATTTCTAAGACTATTTTTCGATTAAGAGGTCCGTTTGCGAAATATTGAACTTTAAAGTACTAATATTTGTTCGAGTAGGGCGTCCCATCCCCCCTCCTCTGAAAGCTTAACTATTGGCTTGTAAAATCTGGAAAAAATCATGATTATAGTGCTTCTCATAAGGAAATATTATTGAATTCATAATTAATTTTTGTCGACCGATGCGTTTAAATTAAAATATGTAATCGTTTTTTACACGATCTTAATTTATAATTATGAAGAAGAATCAAGCATAAGTAAAAAAATATTTAATATACCTAGTTGAAAATAACAAAAACCTTTGGTTAAAACTATTTTTATTTAACTGAATGCGGATAAAAAGAAATCAGCCAAAGTCAAGTTGCGGATAAAGGGAGAAATTTATTATTTTACAATGCAACATCATCATCATTAGCCTATTAATGTCCCCACTGCTGGGGCACAGGCCTTCCCTATAAATACAATAGGGAAATTGGGCCATGACCCAGCACGCGGGCCCAGTGCGGATAAGCGGGTACTAACGACTGCAGATGCAGCCGGAACTAACGGCTTATCGTGCCTTCCGAAGCACGAAGGAACTCGAGATAGAAGATTTTTGGTCACCCATCCAATGACCGACCACTGTGAAAGTTGCTTAACTTCAACGATCGCAGCCGAACGCGCTAGCCACCTGCGCCATCGAGCTCCTCAATTAATTTTATTTATTTACTTTCGTTCAACTGAGATTATTTTTTATTTAACATCTAAAGTCTTGAGGTTTTTTTCCAAAACCAGTATGCTGATCTGAGGATAAGAAAATAAGGAAATAATGTGCAGCTGTGTGCAGCTATTCTGTTTGGGTTTACTTTATAGACTCACACGAGTACATCAGGACCCAGTCCTCATCTGAGTACAAAACATAATGGTAGATCAAGGTCAGTTTTTTTGTGGTTAATCAACTTGAAAATTTTCATTTAAAAATTAATCCAAATATGTTTCAGTTTAAAAATACTTAAATGTTAATTGTTTGTCCGTAACACAATATTTTATGATAAGTCATCGTTCATAAAGTGGGTCATTTCAGGATTGATAAAAAAACCTAATTGATACGTAGTTAGTAGCAAGTAGTCTTATGAAATCGGTAACAGGTCAAAGATCAATGACCTACCTACTTACATGTTTATACCTATTGAAATGTATTCGATTAAAATGCATAAAGGTGGAAAATGACTAAGTTATTCCGCTGATATTTCGTTTTAAACAATAAGTACATTATATTGCTCTGTAATGACATGTCAACTTAAGCCATTGGTCTGGGCCCACGTGGCTGCTTATTACCCGTGCTTCATATTTTAGCCTCGGGAAAGGCCAATGTCCCAGCAGTGGGTCGGTCATAGCGGATTTTCCGCTCGAATTGGAGCGCCCGTCTGGGGAAGTAACCTCCACCTTAGAGAAGACTACAGTAAAATAACACTATCTTTTGGTAGCGTTTAGAATTGTTAGTTTGGCCGCATACCGTCAGGTGGGCCATATGTTTGCCACCCTTTTTAACATAAAAAAGTGGGGATATTAAGAGAGGAGGCGGGCAATCCTTTTTCCATATAAACGCTTTCGACTGATTCCTCCTTTTGAAACGTTTTAAAAACTACACGACAGTGGGGATTTAAGTGGGCTTGTTGTATTGTGTAGTATATTAATATAATTTTTATTTTCAAAAACAAAGTTGGAATTTTTAGCTCATTTTTGTCACGGGATCTTAGTCATAAGCGGAACTAGTTAAGAATGTGAAGTTTTGGTATATAATGTCATAAATGCTATTATTAAACACAAAAATATTGAAAACGCCGATTCATTATGAACTTTTTTTGTTCTTTGCCAGTTTTGTTTTTTGCTAATATTAATGCTAAGCTATAATCTTGGACGACGCATCCTGAAAACGATGCGAAACTTCGAGTTATATAAGAAGAGTGTAAAAACGCATTTTAAACAAATTGATTTATTTATCTTTGCAAACTTTTTTTAAGACCAAAAATAAGCGTTAGTAAACCTTTATATTTTTTAATTTACACAATTTACTGTAGACTAGTTTTGCTGCAATGAATTAAAACTGAACTTAAAAATCACTCATACTATTGCGAATTTGTAATATCAGCAGTAAAATGATAAGCTGTAGGTAAACTATATGTTAACTATCAAGATGTATTGTCTACTACTATAAAATAATATCGCTTTCATTTATTAATAATCTTACGATAAAGATTTGCGATAAATACGTACCGCGAACGCCCTGAATATATGTGTATATGATTACTAGCTAACCCAGCGAACTTCGTACCGCCATAAAAATAGGGGCAGGTGGTAGAAAAGAAAATTTAAAGCTGTATGTATTTTTAATACCACATTATAAAAACATAAATAGTGTCCAAAAAAATTTTTAGGGGTGTGTAACGTAGTGTTCTATCAATTTCCTGGGATAACATTCCTCCTAACCCATATGAGAACACTAGGTCCCATTGGGACCTCTACTTTTATTGGGATTTAGGTTTAACATTTAACATCTAGCAGTTAAATGATTTAAAAAAAACAACATACATATGTACTTCAATCCCTTGTGTTAATGAAAAATCATTGAGAGAAAAATAAATTGATATTTTTTCTTATTTTCCTGCTAAAACGATGTTTGTAGTTCCAAACTACCACAAAAATCATAAGGTATAAAATTTAATTATTATTTTACTTTATTTCAGTGACACAAACACAAACGTTTGTGGCGTGATAAGGTCGTATGGTCTTGAACTCAAACATTTTCAGCACCTAATTTTAATGGATGAACAATGGTTTGACACGTCCCCGCTTCTGTTCATCATTGTTTGTCTCAAAAATTATCATACTACGTGAAACAACTAAACATTTAAGTAAGTAGGTACTTTTTGTTATTTGTATAATGACACCTAATGTCTTCACTTACCTTTTTAGGGTACTGTAACGTCCGTTGCGTTACAGCCTTCTTGTTTGTGTAAACTCTTTGTACATGTAACGGCTGGCAGTCATATTAAAAAGGTAATGTCATGATTTTAAAAGATTTGAAATTAGAAATCTCCTGTCGTTTGATAGAAGATTCCAGCAGATAGAAATCAGGCACCACAACATACGGTTACATATCAAGCTATAATTATTATATTCGCCTTAATATTAAATAAAAGAACATATAAAATCTAATTAGTTTTCATTTATAAAGCTACGCTCCCAGGGTCTATCCATTCAGGATAGATCGCCGCAGTAACGTAGTCAACAAGGAAGCCTTAGTGAGCTTGTTCACAAGGTGGTTTTAAACCTTGTCTACGTCCGGTGGTCAACTAGGTATACATACATCATCATCAGCCTATTAATGTCCCCACTGCTGGGGCACAGGCCTGCCTTATGGGTGGAATAGCGAGATTGGGCCATGACCCACCACGCGGGAACAGTGCTTATTGGCGGGTGCTAACGACTGCAGATGCAGCCGGGACCAATGGCTTAACGAGCCTTCCGAAGAACGGAGGAACTCGAGATAGAAAATTTGGTCAACTATCCAATGACCGACCACTGCGAAAGTAGCTTAGCTTCAACGATCGCAGCCGAACGCGCTAACCACCCGCCATCGAGGTCCTCAAACCTAGAATTTTTCTCTCCATTATTTATATTGTTGTTTTCACGACACATCTCAAGTATTATATTTTTTGCGGCGTTTAAAGTTTCCAGACACCTCACTGGGACCCAGTGCTCCTTACAAAACTATTCGCGAAGGCACTTTGCAGGTTAATGCATGCCTAGAGAGTAATGCTTAATACGAACTTTAGATGAGCGCGGTAACCGCTCCACAGGTGTCGTTTCAACGCATCTAAAGAGACATTTTAAAATGGAAGTTATTAACACGCAGTTGGAACTTTGAGCGATAAAGTTATCAAATGTGCGTTTAGTTAGTTTCAAATTTTCAGTGAAGAAATAATTTTATACTCGTATACTAGTACCAAGTTCTTTTTATTTGAAATATATACCATTATAAAGCTTTTTGTTAATGTATACTGCCAGTTTTTAATTGAATGCCATAGCTACTTTAGTCATTGAGATATATTATTTTGATTTGAATTAAATTTAAAATAAAAAACATTTTAAATATTAACTGGGTTTTTCTAGTGTAATTAATGAACATCTTATTTTAGTTAATTTAGAACAACTAAAAAGCAGTCAAAAATATTCAATAATAGAATTTAATAAGCACTCTAGTATGTTGACACAAATACCGTCATACACAGATGGATAGTGAAGCTGTTTATATTTTTAATAATTGATTAGAATTTATTACAAAAATATGCTGAGGGCCAATAAATAAACATTCGTACTTTAATCACACTCACAAAAGTACATCGTTATAAAATGTGGCTGGAGCAATTACATTTTGGTGCCGCGCTCATCAAAAAAATAATTTTAAAGTAATCCGAGTTTTGTTAGCATTTGGTAAGCATATAACAACGTTGTCTGTGTAATGAACTAAATACACACAAAATACAACACTCTCGCCTGTCTCAATATCTACAAGTTAAGGAGATATTCGTTACCAAAACCCACCTTCACTGTTTTAATGTTTAATTAATAATTAAGCGTCAATTTATTAAGATGAACATTGGTATTCACGCCATTGTTAGTAACAGAGTCCATAAAACAAAAAGAAATCAGTGTCTTTTGTCGAAAATCTAGTCATCTATAACAAAATCGTAGAAAGCATCGATAAAATACAAAAAATATACGCGAAATGACAATTGCAATTGCCAATGTCATAATGAAAGACACTGTCATTATAAGTTGTCATATAACGTTAGTTACGTGACCATTTCAAAAATCTCTTAGGTAATCGATGTTATATTTTATTAATAATATAATATTTTGTCTTAGATTTGGAGTTCAAAAACTCCAGTTTATATTTATTTACAATTTATTAATATTAAAAACATTACTTCTTTGAGCAATTTAAACAGTACTTCAATTAAACGTTCAGCTCATGATAAGTTGAATCAATTGTTTCGAAGATAACAGCAAACTACGTTCCTTTAAACCGCTACGTTTCTTTACACAGTAAAAACTTTATACTATTTTTGGGTTTCACGACTAGCTAAAAAACTACTATTTAACTTATAGAACTTAATGCTGAAAAAAAACTGCTTAATGAAGCCTTTTTGTACTATTTTCTTATTCAAGTTCTTCAAATTTAAAGATTTTAAATCTTCAATATTCCCTTCATGCAATCCGCAGTAACAATACCTCAGTTCAGTTATGGTAATCAAATTATTTAAATGTGTATCAAAGAAATACAAACATTTTTCTCAGTAGATAGAATAAGTTTGCAAAGAAATTCCTAATACATTTACGTATACTCTTGCTGTCTGCACATTAACAATAGCGGCTGGCTAACAATTTAGGTGGAACTATATAACTGTGTTATATAACTATTATGCTACAGCTATTTCAGTATTAATGAAGGAAATACGTTACTTCAGACGTGCGGTGTCATATGATACGTAGGTACGAAGCAAGCTGTAATATGTTGGCGAGAGCAGTTTCTGCCATTCGCGTTTCCCTTGGTGTTTCAATCATTGTATTATGCTCTGAACTCCAAGATACATAGATATCAGTTTAAGATACATTTGTTATGCATAATTCCACTCTATTTCCCTTGCGGATTTGGCAGAGCATCAGCGTAGTGGAGATAAATAACTATATTATAATAATAGCTACATATATTCATATGCCCTGATAGTTGTTTATGTATTAAAGTTTGAACAAGTGCACAGTCATTAAACTAATTATTAAAATAGTTGAAAATTAGCTAGCTTTTTCACAACCCAGACTTTAAAACCTCGTTGAAACAAAAAAAAAATATTTCTTATTGAATTCTATATTTGAGATGAAAAGGTGCATCTCAGTGAACAAAGTCATTATTTGATAAAACTCCGAATCCGCGGTGTAATTTAATATTGGAACACTTTCAAATCACACCGGCGAGTTCCTCGGTGAATAGTGAGTTCGTTCTTCCATAATAGCACTTCTGGGCTTAAATAGCTGCACAAGGAAGCTGCACTTATTATTTGAAAGACAGGGTGTTAATATAATAATTCTGGTTTGCTAGTTTCAAAAATACTAATCACAAATCTTTGAATAAGTAAGACATCCGGCATCACGAACTAGAAACAAAAGTTTTACCAAAAATATAGGTAGTTTAGGATACAATGTAAACTTTGGAACTGCCAATGTCATGTCACTGTTGACGTGTTAAACCTTTGTTCATGGGGTTTCTTGTATAACAACCTCGTTACAAAGTGTAAGTAAGATAGGTACCCAATATTAACAAAGTAGCCGCTGTCACTTAAAAGGTTCCCTTTAATTTACTCAGTTCATTAAGAAGAAGCTAATATATGCTGATGTCCCATTAAAATTCCGCCAAGCTTGGATATTAAATAAAGCTCTTCCGAGGAATTTCATTATCTTAAGACACAGCCCTTAATTTTCGCTCTTATTACTACTGTAATTAGAGATAATTTATTAAATTTTGATTCTTTACATTCGTGCTCTTTGGCAAACAATGGCTAAACAACGTAATTATATTCGTTGGTTAAAAGTTTTCTTATACGCTAACTTCTTCGTCTCATAGTATGTAATATTATTTTCTCCCTCTAGCCCGGTACCTTATACCTAGCCTAGTAATAAAACGGAAAATATAGTTAGAAGGAATGATTTATTTGTAAAAGTTTAGGGCTCCCACACAAAACTGCGATGCGATACGACGTCACATCGCAGGACCTTGCGATGAGAATTTCATGCGGCAAAGATTTGGTTAAGGTGATCTTACCTTCAAAGGTAGTCAGCCGTATTGAACGTGTTTAGTGGCATGGATTGCAAAAAGATTGTTACACTGCTTCTATATAGATATTGAATAAAAAGAAGATTTTGGGTTCATCCATTTATTACGATTATGAACGCTGATGGGATATTTTACTCGAAAATACTATAGTTTGAGAACAGAAGATGTTTTTTTTTATTGTTTTAGAAAGAGCATATCTTTATTTGAAAAGCTTTTGAGTTTATTATCACCATGTTTACAAAAACGATTATACAATGAAAGTCTCAGAGCGGACTCAAATGGCGACACCTAGTGTAACGTAATATCGCAGGAATCAGATTGGCAATTCTTGCGGTGCATTCGTGCGAGCTCGCAGATATTTGCGATGCGAGTTCGCAGATATATGTGTATCTTATAATTTTATATAGTATCTTATAATCTATTTTCACTAAGCACTTAACTGCTTAGTGAAAATAGATTATAAGATTTGCTAGGAATGGACCAACAGCTTGCGACTATTTTTTATATTTTTGTTCATTCAGCTAAACATTTTCTACGATATCTAAAAACATAAAATACAAAATTATTATATCGTTAGTGGTGTTAAGCAAAGAATGCAATAAGTAACTGTTTGATTTATTTTGTTTACTGTTTAATTTAGTTTGAAATTAAAAATATTTTTATGTAAGTACATGTTGTAGCAAATTATCCTACCCCACCTAAGGGGTCCTAAAATTGCGAAATTGCGTGTTTCATTATATTGTTCATAAATGTCCCATTTTATAATCATACAATGAAAAGATATTGTCAGAACGATGAAAAATTGAGAAAATTCATGAATCATCTAATATTTCGAGGAGCCCGATGGCTAGCGCGGTGGTTACCGCGTTCGGCTGCGATCGTTAAAGTTAAGCAACTGTCGCAGTGGTCGGTCATTCGATGGGTGACCAAAAATTTACTATCTCGAGCTCCTCCGTGCTTCGGAAGGCACGTTAAGCCGTTGATCCCGGCTGCATCTGTAGCCGTTAGCACCCACCAATTCACACTGGGCCCACGTGGTGGGTCATGGCCCAATCTCCCTATTCCATCCATAGGGAAGGCCTGTGCCCCAGCAGTGGGGACATTAATAGACTGATGATGATCTATTATTTCAGCTTTGCATCACATGGGTAAATCAGACCACTATGGAAAACATAACTTTTGAATGTTTCATACAAATGTCAATCAAAGTAAAACACACTACCTTTTGGTGATGTTGCGTTTCTGTCGGCGAGTAAGGTCAGGGTAGGCAACGGTGCGAGTGATATTTTTAGTATCGCAAGCGTCTATAGGCCGCTTACCATAAGGTAGGAAAAACAGTTGTTTTCCACCCTTTAAAGATAAAAAAAGAGTGTGCTTATGACCACACGACTAGGGTTCCTATTTACAAACTTGAAAAGTCCTGACAAAAAGCCGGAATTTCGATAAAAGCCCGGACATTTTAGTCGCAAAATGCAAACATATTTACAAACTTGAAAAGTCCTGACAAAAAGCCGGAATTTCGATAAAAGCCCCACATTTTAGTCGCAAAATGCAAACATCACCCACTAATTTACAGTGATATTATATGCGCGGTAGCAGACGCTCACATCGCGAGGAGGGTCTCATTGCTGATTTTTTAAAGATGATTTATATTTTGTTTTATATTATTGAGAACTTAATAAAGATTATTTGACTTATTTGATATAACTTAATAAGTAGTTTTACTCATATTCCATCTAATTAAAAAAGCCGGACAAAGTCCGGACAAAAGGCAAAAAGTCCGGACAAATCCGGACGGATGGTAACCCTACACACGACTGAAGTGAAACTTCTTTAGCTCCATCTGTATATAACATGCATGTGCATATACATATTTCATTTACTAGCTATAAGAGAAAGAGAGACAGAAAATGTGCGCGCGCACTTTTTTTTTTTTTTTTTTTTGTTTCCTCCCAGGCGGGGGAGAGGGTGAGAAATCCTCATGGATACCCTACAGCCGGCTGTAGGGTTATGTCAGACTCCTACTGACTAAAAAACACCCTTTATTCATGCTTATGGCCAGAAGGGCCTTACAAGCTTCATCTGAAGCGATCACCCCCCGAGAGGGGGATGATGCGGCGCTGCGTTAGTTTAAACTAGTGCATAGTTTAAAATAACGCAAAATGCGCTTAGAGGACAAGTGCACTCAGATGTGCACTTGAAACGGGAGGGGACTGAGAGGAATCGAACCTCTCTGTGTCGGGGGGGCGGGGGGGACTCATCGCGGGTGTTGGATCCTCAGCGGCCAAGAGGGCCGCGAGATCGCGCGTGAGTTTATTGTGTGTGGCTGTGAGTGCGTGTTTGGGCCTGCGGGGCCTGAATCGAGATGGAGTGTGTGGAGCGTATCCCGACGCCGATCTAATGAGTGTGTTAGAGTGCTCTTCTGCAGCTTTGAAGAACCGTTCCGAGCACTCTGTGAGGTGTGTTTGAATTGTGTCGAGTTGAAGGTCCCTGTGGAGGTCCGCGTTGCGGACGTACCACGGGGCCCCTGTGGCTATGCGGCAGAAGCGATTTTGAAGCACTTGAAGTTTGTTCAAAATCGCTTCGTCCGCGTGTGCGAACACTGGTGACGCGTAAGTGAGGACCGGGCGTATGCAAACTTTGTAAAGCGTTCGCTTGTTACGAAGTGACATTTTGCTGTATTTACCGAGCATCGGGTGGAGGCGGCTCATATAAAAGCGCGCGTTCGCGACTACGCGTGTGATGTGTGCACGGAAGGTGAGTTTTTTGTCTAGTGTGATCCCTAGATATTTGACTGTGCGGTGCCACGGTATTGCTATGCCTTGCATTCGCAGAGACCGCGCACCGTGTTGTATGGTTTTGGTGCGGCGCTTGGGATCGAAGCAAATGGCCGAACTTTTGTCCGGATTTACGTCGATTCTCCAATCGCGGAACCAATTCCCAAGTGTTGTGATTGCCGGTTGGAGCTTGGCTATGATTTGATTGGTACTGGCTCCCCTAGAGTAGAGGGCCGTGTCGTCCGCGAAGAGAGCGAGCTCGACACCCTTGGTCTGAGGGATGTCATTGGTGTACGCTGTGTATAGCAGGGGGGAGAGAGCGGACCCCTGCGGTACACCGGCTCGTAGTGGGCGGGGCGTTGATAGTGAACCTTCGTATCTATAGCGGAAGGTGCGGTTTGATAGAAAAGAGGCTACTAACCTAACTAGGCGGTCAGGTAACTCTAATTGATATAATTTAAAGATTAATCCGTCGTGCCAAACCTTGTCGAAGGCTTTGGCGACGTCGAAGAAGACTGCAATAGTTTTATATTTATTAAGTTGGAAGCCGCTTAGGGCGTGCTCCACTATGCGATGGATCTGTTGGGGGCAGGAGTGTTTGGCTCTGAAGCCGAATTGGTGGTCAATGATAATAGGATCGGATGGTGATAGGAGGTGCTCTCTTAGTCTGGTCAGTATGGTTTTTTCGAAAAGTTTCGCCATTGCCTTGAGGAGGCTAATAGGGCGATGGCTACTGGGGAGGTGCGCGGGTTTTCCGGGTTTGGGGATGCCTATCACTATTGCTTCTTTCCAGGCGGCTGGGAAGTAGCACAGGTCAAAACATGCGTTAAAGAGAATTGCAAGCAAGGTTAGCATTTGGATGGGAAAATGCTTGAGCGCCTTGTTAGAGATGCCGTCGGCGCCCGGGGCCTTGCGTTGCTTAAAGTTTCTAATGGTCTGTCTGAGTTCGTCTGTCGTGACGGGGTCTAGGGGGTTGTCAATGAGTGGAAGGGCGGCCCGCCGGCGGACCTCCTCCTCCACTCCGCGAATATGTTGCGGGTTAGTTTCCTGCGTACTAGGCGTGCATTGCGCCGCTATGCTGTCTGCAAAACACTCAGATTTTTCGTCGTCTTCGAAGGCGACGGTGCCGTCGGGGCGAGTGAGCGGGGGGGTGTGAGTGGTGACGTCGCTACGGAGCGCTTTCGCGATTCTATAGTACGCAAGATGGGATGGGGTAATGTCCGCCATGAGTTCCTCCCAACGGGAGTGTCTCAGAGCGGCTAATTGGGACCTAACTTGTCGCTGAAGGCGATTAGCTGTAGCCCTGTACTCGGGGGTGGGGTATAATTTGGCTCTCCGGAGAGCGGCGTTTTTGGCTTGGATTAGGTTCCGGATGGCCAGCGGGAGCTTGGGTTTTGGCAGCTCAACCTCCCGCGAGTTCTCCTTCGCCTTCTCGATCACCAGTAAAGTTAAAGACTCTATAGTTTCGTCAATCTTGTCGGTGCTGTCGAGACTGTCCGGTGAGTTAGGGAACGGGGACTCGGGGGAGTCTAAAGCGGTCTCGAGAGCGGAGCGGTATCCGTCCCAGTTGGTGAATAGCCTCTTAGGGGGCGCGGGGGCGTCTAGTGGGTCTTGGGGACCTAGAACTAGAGACACCGGTCTGTGATCTGACCCCAGGTCGTCGAGTGTTTCGATCGAGCTGAGGCGAAGCGACACGTTTTTAAGGATCGCGAAGTCCAGGACGTCGGGTCGGTTTTGTACATTGTCTGGGTAGTGGGTGGGCGCGTAGGGACATATGACATCATAGCCAAGCTCCTCGGTGATGTGTAGTAATCTGCGGCCAGAGGTGGTGGTGGTCTCGCATGTCCAGTCGGTGTGTTTGGAGTTAAAGTCACCGAACATTATGACTGATGTACCTAGTGAAGTGAGTGTTTCGAAGTCTGCGCGGTGAGGGTGTGTACCTGATCTAATGTAGACTGAGGCGATGATTAAGGACTGGTGTCCTGTCATCGCCAGCCTACAGATGGTGGCTTCCATGTTTGTGAGCGCGGGAGTGGGTATAGGTGTGCAGTGTAAATTGCGTCTATAGTAAATTGCGGTGCCGCCGCGCGCGTTGGCACCGTCGTTCCGGATTAATTTATACTTAGGGATCGACAGCCCCTTCATTTGAGTTGGTTTGAGCCAAGTCTCCTGAAGGAGCAGAAAGTCGGGTTCCCTATCTTGCAAAAATAATTTAATTTCGTTAAGGTTGGACTTTAAGCTGCGCGTATTAAATGACACAAGCGAAGCGCCTTTCGGCTTGGTACGCCCGGGGTTTAGTTGAGTGATTGTTATGTTAGTGTTTTGCGCGGTCATAATTTAAACAACAGTGGTGTTTGTTTGAGTTATCACCGCGTGTTTTGTGTATAGTGTTTTTGTTTGTGTTCGGAGTCTGGTTATTTCCCAGTGTTATAATGATTAAAAAATTAATCGAACGCGGCAACGAGTTCGGGGTGTTCGGCTATAGCTATAGCCTTTTCAAGGGGTGTCTTTGCTAGCCGGAGCTTCGCGGCGAGAGTGTGGATCTCGGCGATATTCACCCTCTTGAGCGAGGAGCGAATAAGCGCCATGTCCTCGGCCAGAGAGACGTCTTGGGCTGGCTTAGCTTGTGTTGTTGGTGTGGTGTGTTGTGGTGGGTGTGGTTTTGGGCGGGCCCTGGCTGGTCCCCAGGCTGTCGGGGGCGCCGGGCTGCGAGGGGCGGCCGCCTTGGGTAGCCCCGGGAAGTTTGTGGTGGTGTTATTAGGTGGTGGTGGGTGTGTTTTTGTCGCCGTGGTTGGCTTTGTGTGAGTGTGAGTGTTGGGCCTGGGGCGTGGGGCCCGCGGGCAACCCCTGTAATTGGCCGGGTGGCCTTCTTGGCCACAGAGCACGCATGCGGGTGCCCCGGGTGCGTCACGAGTGCGGGTGCACTCCTTAGTGAGGTGGGGTACGAGGCACTTGACGCACCTCGGGGCCGCCGAGCAGTTGGCTGCTGCGTGGCCATATAATTGGCACCTGTGGCATTGCCCAGGGGTGCCTCGCCGGTGTGGGGCCTCGACTTTGATATTGTCGAGGCCACAGACTGTGATGGGACCTTTAAAAATATCCCTAGCTGCCGGGACCGAGGTCAAAATGACAAGAGCCAACGGGTATTGCTTCCCAGTCCGGCTGTGCAACTTGTGCACTGCCTCGGCTGGGAAGCCTTTATCGGTTAAGTCGTTCAGAATGAGCTCGTTGGAGAGCTCGAAGGGGACTCCTCTGAGTACCGCGCGGACTTTGCGCTCCTCGGGGAGGGCGTATGTGTGGTAAGGGATTGTGTGAGTGGTTAGTAGCCTTGTGAGGCTCCTAAATGTGTCGATTGTGGGTGTGGTGATTTTAATGGCGTGACCAGTGTTCGACACCTGTGTGTAATTTATGTTCTGAGCTTTGCAAGGGTCCGCGACCTTTGCCCATTGCGCCTTATCGCGCAGGAAGACGGGCGGCGGCGGCTTTGCCTTGATAGGTGCGGCGGTGCACCTATTGTGTGGTTTTGTAGTGTTGTGTGATGTTGTGTGGGTTTGTGTGGTCGGTTGGGCGACCGCGAGAGGGGTGAGAGGGCTGAGAGGGACAGAGAGAGAAGGCGCCGTTGGAGACGCGGTGTCTGCGCGGCGCTTGGAGCGCCGCTTCTTCTTGCTCACCACAGTGGTGAACACGGAGTCGTCTGACGCCGACACAATGGTCGAGTCAGAGTCGCAGGTCGAGACCGGGCTCGAGGCGGGGCGCTTGCCCGCGCTCGAGGGCCCTTGGAGGCAGGGGGTGTCGGGGCGGGGGGGTTCGGGGGAGGGGCTGGCGGGCGAGTCGCGCATGGGGCGCGCTCTCGCGACGAGCTCCCTGATGGCGGCCTCATCCAGGGTGAGGCCGAGGGCGGAGAAGAGGGACAGTACTTGTTGTGTGATGTCCATTGTGATGTGTTTGTGTGTAGGTATGAGTAGGTTGTGTAGGTTGTAGTGTGTAGGTGTGCCCTGACTGTGGCGTGAAGCCACAGGTCCTAACACCCTATGCGACACCGATGGACTCCCCTGCCCGCGGCAGGGGGTCGGTTGAAGCTGTAAGAGATGTGTTCCGATATTCCTAGCGAATATGGGAACAACCGTCACCCTTGGGAAGGCCCAAGTGCAAATGGGATCGGGTCTTCCGGTTTCCGAGCTCAGGAGAGCTCGAGACGTACCGGGGCTACGCCGACCAGTTTCGTTAACACCGCTAGGTATCCACTGGTCCAATCTTGAATCTCACGTATGAGCGCAGGTGCGTCGAGTCGACTCGGAGCAGGCAGCTGTGCGGCGGGGCGCACGGAGCAGGGAGGCGGCGGTGCGACGTGGCGCACGGTCCGCGGTCGGAGCGAGAATGTCGATGTCAGTGCGCGCGCACTGATTTCTCTTGCTTATATCCCCCTCTCAACTCCCGTTTTCCTCGCCCGAACACATTTTTCGTAACGCGTAACGCATTCGCCAGCTTACACCCCAAGTCACGCGTGCGTAAAGAAGTTTCACTTTAAAAAAATGTTGCTATTTTAGACCCACTGACATTAAATATAAGTAGAGTCTAGTCGCGAAGATAGCTGAAATGGCTTTACAGTGTCCAGTACCCTTAGCACGAACCATTATCGAATTCGAATAGTTGAATTCAATGTAGATATTCCTACGTCAAATGTGTACTGATTTTTAATTCTCGTTACGTCGTTTGTGGCGCTACTGTTCAAGTTTCCAAACAAAATTCGAAATGACATTTCGTACTTGCAAACGTCACAAATTCGATATTGGTTCGTCCTAAGGGAACCGATTTATTTTATCTATTGCTTAAATGCGACAATGTTTACCAAAAGTCAAATATTATTGTTGACACACATGATCATCACCTGTTTACGGCTATAATATATAAATTTGAACCTTTGACCACTGCCCTAAAGTTGATATTCGAGTGTCCACTCAATATACAGCTCATGAACAGCTGACTCATTCAACTTTCACTCACTTCAACGCTGGCCAAGTTCACGGCAAACTGCATCGTGGAAGTAGACAAATAAGAACGAAATTACCATGATTATCACATCGCATACTAATAGAACGGCAAACCGGTGAGAAAGTGGTTATTATTTAACAATACATATTTATTTTACATAACTAACAATTTTAAGGTCGACGATAATTATTAGTCCCTATTTTCTGAAAAAAAAATCGTATTCCGTTAATAGTATCCGGCCCAATGATGTAATGTTTTAAACTTCATTTTTATTATTTGTATCAATATTTTGAAAAAAGACACACGAAAAGATAGTTTGAATTCTCTGCTCGTGAAAAAAGATGTTCTTTTCAGGATAGAAAAAAAAAACTGTTATTTTGCATCTCTATGGCAACCTCGAAAATATAATAAATGAAAATGTTTTTTTAACTTAGAATAATATGAAATAAATACCTAAATAGTCATAAATTCCAATATTCTACTTTCTATCCTATTAATATATAAATGCGAAAGTGATATGTATGTTTGTTACTCTTTCACGTAAAAACTAATGAAACTTCACAGTGATGTAATTCATACATCAGAATAATACAATAGATTAAAATTTTATTAAAGCTATTTAGTAAATTGGTCTAAATATGATCCTTACATATTTTGATATTATAAGAGAGGCAAACAATCATATTGCCCGCCTGAGGCGTCGTCCTAATTGGCAACAATCGTGCGATGGCGCGATGCGATCTCATCGTGCGATGAAAATAATGTACCTGTGCTGCTAACGAGCTGTATTAGAAATAAGACACCTCTGAAGAAATCTTCATGTTTGAAAATCAGCGCTGATTTTCAAACATAAAGTTGATCGTAGATCGTAAGATCGTAGTTGATGTTCTACATCATCATCATCATCATCGGCCTATTAATGTCCCCACTGCTGGGGCACAGGCCTTCCCTATGGATAAAATAGGGAGATTGGATCAGATCCACCACGCAGGCCCACTGCGGTTTGGTGGGCGCTAACGACTACAGATGCAGCCGGGACCAACGGCCTAACGTGCCTTCCGAAGCACGGTGGAACTAGATATATAAGATTTTTGGTCACCTATCCAATGACCGACCACTACGAAAGTTGCTTAACTTCAACGATCACAGCCGGACGCGCTAGCCACCTGCGCCATCGAGCTCCTCACACACAAGAACGCATCGTGTCATCGTACGATCGTTTGCCAATTAGGACGACGCCTAATGGTAAACACCATAGCCTATAGTCGCTTACGATACAAAAAATATCGCTCGCGCCGTTGCCTACACTGACCCAACCAATCCCATACCCCGTGGCGAGCTGAAACCTTACATACCGACAGAAACACAACACCACCGAAAGGTAGTGTTACTTTACTGTGTTCACTTTCTGTAAGGTGGAAGTGGCGCTCCAATAAGAGCAGAAAATCCGCTATGCACTACCACTCTTAAACTCTCATAAACTTTATCGAAATCCTATATGGAAGATTTCCACCACAAAAATATAAAAAAAAATATAATAGAAATATTGGCTCGGGTTTTACATATATTTTTTATTGTTGCAGTGGTAACCGGATCAACCGATGGAATTGGCAAGGAATATGCCAGACAGGTAAGAAAATGAAAATTTTTAAGACACTAAAGAAATATTCATAACCTTCCTTTTTTTTGTTAAATACAGAACCATCGAACTATCTTAAGCTACAAAGAAAATCCTACTAATATTTTAAATGTGAGAGTTTGTATGGTTTTACTCAATCACGCAAAAATTACAGAAAAATGTTAGGTTCCTATAGGATTCTCATAAAATGAAAGTTAACGCGGACAAAGTTGCAGGCGGTCGCTAGTAATAATGTATAAATTAATTAAATCTCACACACACCACTTATTATCCTAGCCCGGACATAAATACTTAAAATGTTACATAGATCAGTATATTTTGTACAAATATTATATTAACGGCTATACAAATACCAGTAACTATCATACAAACATTTAACCCACCGGGATTCCATTCCAGTAAGTGACAGCTTGAAAACCGGTGTGCAGTCAGATGATTTAATTTAGGTTAAATTTTTTAAAATGTGGTTTGAACATTCACATTGAAATAAGGTCGCAATTAGGGTTCATGATTTCTCGAGCTTTTCAATTTCTCGGGTCTCGAGAATTCTCGAGGCTAATTTCTCGAGGCTTTTCGGTTTGTCGAGAAATTTACATTTACGTACGTTTTCTCATATTATTTGGTTCTAATAATCTCAACAAATCCTCTCAAAAATAAGTATCAAATTAATTATAAAACTTTTATTGATTATATTCAAAAACATTAATCTTATGAATAAGCTATTTAACTTTAAAAAAATACAGAAATAATATTATTCAGACTCATAATTATACTCGCTCTATGTTCTAGTATTTGAACATTTGCAAGCAATGGTTTTTGGGCACTTTAGGCATTGCGCATTTGCAATTCCTTTTTTTTTAATATTTCCGTACTTTTGATGCTTCCATCTTTACTGTTATAGTGACGTTTCGGTAAAATCTATAACAATCGCAATTCAAATTAATAATATTCGTCTCACAAAATGACACATTAATTAATATCAAATTACTTACATAAGAAAAGAAGGTACATGATTTCTCGAGTTCTCGACTTTTCTCGAGCTTGATTTCCCGGGAACAAAGCCTAACGATTTGAATGAACCCTAGTCAAAATATATCTCCAAATCAATATAGCGTTGAATCGTCATAAACAGAAATCTTTTCGAATTTAAAGACATTTCTGAATAATAATCTCCGTGCTAAGTGTATAATAATTTTGTTTTATTTTTTTGCGTTATGAATATTATGTCAGTGACTAACATACATATGATATTGATATTCCAAGAAAATTTTATTGAAAAGTATTTTTTATTAGCGATACCAAATAAATGTTAGCTGAAATAACGGCGAGTGAGGGAAAAATCAAGTCGATTGATAGGCACAAAATCGGAAATGCCTGGTCGCTTCTCGGGTTCGAGCAGTTGGCGAGTAAATTAAAATAAAAAAAATAATTAATATTGCGTTTTCATAGCAACGTCTTTGGTCAAAATTATTACCTAGCACTTAAGATGTCTTTTTGCTGTCCGATATTCAAACTCAAGCGGGTACCAAATCAAAAAAGGCGTACATTTACATTTTGTCACTAACATTACAGTAATTTATGTTGTTTACGGGATTGTTACCATGTACCTCGATTTTGCGTAATTTTATGATAAAATCCGGTTAAATATTATAAAATATTATTATATGGAAACAAAGATAATTTTGAAACTGTACCACGAAATATTGAAATAGATTCCTATTTTAGAATTTTAATTATTTGCCTTTGTCAATTTGTCAACGCTTGTGTTTTTTGCAACAGTTCCAAAATATCGGAACTCGCTAAAAACAAGGTACATGGTAACAATCCCGTAAATAACATAAAGTATTGTAACATGTTTAGCGTCTCCGATACAATGTTCTCGGTTTGTTTAACTGTCACGATCGCAGGCCGAATGCGCTAAGCACCTGCGCCTCTTCACTTCCTAAATATACCCGGCCTTACTATAGATTTATTATGCTCGGAAGTTAGCAGCTGCAGCATTCCATACTTTTCTTCCTGAGAGGGAAAAGAAGCAGTCTGGTGTGATAGTTCTTGTAAAAGGAAAGGTACAATAATGAAGTAGGTATTTACTAGCTATATTCTTTTTCAAATAATGAGGAGTAGCTAAATCTAAGTTCAATTACAAATCTGTTTTAAAATCTATTCCGTGTTAAATGAAACTGTTAAATTTGTCTTAAGAATTCTCTAATTATTTTCTTTAGACGTACCTAACCATAATTTACCCAATCTATTTCCACTTTAGTTAATGGTTAGCGTCAATTTATTTTAGTTTCTTGCTCTTGATAAATTTTACCAAAAACAATAAACATATTAAGACCTTTATTTTCCAACTTACCTGCTCACAGCACACGTGTCTGCTCGCAATATGCTTATTATTAGCATTTTATGCTAAATTGGAGCAGTAAAACTCACCGTGTCATCACATAGTAGGTCGCGGCTATGCAATATGCATTTTGTTGGAACCCAGCTCTGGGGCTTGATAAAAGACCTGTGGAAATATGAGAGTTCTATTTACTACCTGATATTGCTAAAAAAATGCGAAATGTAAGTTTCACTGGATAGGTTTCAAGAAATTGAATTAATATCTCGATATTTTATAATCCAATCCGACGATTACAGAACTACTTCAAAATTTTATTAATTATTGGAAATATGCTCGCGGAATCAAGATAAAATAATAATTTATTACGTTACAAGTCAAAATAGAAAATAACTTTTAACAATGTTACTTTGAAACACTAGCGTTGACAAATTGACAAAGGCAAATAATTGAAATTCTAAATTGGGAATCTATTTCAATATTTCGTGTTACAGTTTCAAAATTATCTTCGTTTTCATATAATATTATATATACACTTCTGGACACATCTATTGGCCCACCTTAGAGTTTAGGTTTCGATGGCCCCTACCGAAATATGATTGCTAGATGGAACAAAAACTGTTGATGCAGATTTAAACCTGATACATTTTACCATCTTTTTCGATCGTATTGTTTTTAATTTGAATTCAGAATACCATACGCCATGGAGCTACGCCTAACAAGTCGGACATGCGCCTTGTTAAAGGCAATTGATTTTTGAATAAAAAACATGTTTTATCAAATAAAGGTTTAATTTAATAACGCGTGTTGCCTCCATGGGCATCTACCACAGCTCTCATACGATTAGGCATAGAGTTTATCAACCGCTCTATGCAATTTTGAGGGATCATCTCCCATTCCTCTTCTATGGCAGTTTTCAACTCCAGCCAGTTGCCCAGACGATGCTCTGGGCAACTGGCTGACGAGCCCTAACACGTCTTTTTAGCTCGTCCCACATGTGCTCAATGGGGTTCATGTCTGGGCTTCTGGCTGGCCAGTCCATAACTGTGATGTTCACATCCTGAAGATATTCCCTGACGATGCCGACCGCATGGGCTCTTGCATTATCATGCATAAAAAGGAAATTTGGGCCCACATAGTCTCGTGAGGTTCTAAACACTCACGAATGTACCTTTCAACATTTAATGTTGGCAGTCGTGGTCCTGTAACAACCTCAAGTTGACTTTTGCCGCTCGCGGATATACCGCCCCAGACAGTCCATGAGCCACCGCCATAAGCAACCCTCTCTTCAAAGCAGCATTGTGCGAAACGCTTTCCCTTATGTCGGTAGACCTTCTTCCTTCCATCATTGTCATGTAACACAATTTTAGACTTATCAGAAAAGAGTACACGGCTCCAATCTTGCTGTGTCCAATTTAAATGACTGCGTGCGAAATGAAGGCGCGCTGTTCGGTGGGCTCGCGTTAGTTTGGGCCCATTAGCTGGTTTGTGTGGTACCATATCGCGTTCTTTTAACCTTCTCCGAACAGATCGAGCGCTCACAGATACTCCGTGGAAGTCGCGAATTTGTTTTTGTATCTCAATGGAGGTAAGGTGACGATTTCTCAAGCTGGTTGTCACGATGAATCGATCCTGCCTTTCAGTTGTGACCCGAGATCGTGGCCTTCCTTGGCGACGAACAAAGCCGCCAGTCTCTAGGTACCTCCGATAAATATTTCGGACCGCAGATCGACTTAAATTAAGTTGAGCACTCGCGTTTCTTGGCTGTGTTCGGCCTGAATAAGTGCCACAGCTTGGGCGGCGACTTCAGCTGAAGTATCCATAGATTATTGATAGAACCTCACCTTAATGTTAAGAATAAGTAATGTTTGTTGCAAAACCAAAGATATCAATCACTTTTTCAAGAATTAAATCCAAGTAAACCAATAAAACCAAGTTTTCTTAGTATTCGATTGTTTGATATCAACAAACAGGCTCCAAATTGTCTTTTGTTTCTTTAAATTGTGTGTTCGAAATTCAAAAAAAGACTATTGAATGAAATTGTGAATGTGCCAGGTTCAAAACTGCATAAAACTTTTTGCTCGACCTAATATAAAATTTTAGCAAGGACCAAACGAAACTGAAAATACTAGGTGGGCCAATAGATGTGTCCAGAAGTGTATATAATATTTAACCGGACTTTATCATAAAATATCGCAAAGTGGTATAGGAAGAATTCTTATTACAGAATGCGATATTTTTAGTAACTACAATAATATTAAGACATATTTACAATTTGGTCCTAGTAAAATACCCTTTGTAACTTAGCACCTAACAACCGGACTATAGGTACCGTAGCGTCAGCTTAGCAAATATTAATATTTGCCATGTGAAACTAGGTCCGATACACTCCGCCTGTAAAATATCGAATGCAAATACACACACACTGTGTACAAACTTGGAAAATCACGTCACTTCACCACCCCTCGCGTACGTGAGTTCCATTCGAATATTATAGTCCCACATTTTATTCATAAGAAACGACTATGCCTTGAATTCTGATCGTGAAAAATTGTGCACGTAATGAGGTGGATTTGAGCGGGCAATTGAGAAAAAAAAACTATTTTCTCCTGTCACACAATCAGCAAACAGCAAACTTTGCGTTCTGTTAATTGATATTTGGAGGAGCTCTATGGAGGTGGTAAGCACGTACGGCCTGCGATCGTGGAAGTTGAATAGGTGACCAAAAAACAAATTATCTCGAGCTTCGCTGTGTTTCGGAAGGCACGTTGGTCCCAGCTGCATTTGAAGTCTTTAGCACCTACAAATCCGCATTGGGCCCGCGGTGGGTCACTGCCCTATCTCCCTTTTCTACCTATAGGGAAAGCTTGTGCCCAAACAGTGGGGGTATTAATAGGTTAATGATGATATAAAATACATATACAGTCAGCGGCAGAAAAAGTGGCCCGCGGACAAAAATTGCCCTAACATTATTATAATAATAAATTTCGGTAAAATAAACGATTATTTTAAGAGAGAATCCGTTTTTAAGTCAATTTTAGTCTAAAGTTACTCGGAAGTATCTGTCATTTGATACAAAAATTAAATGTCAATAAAAAATATTATTTTGCCAAAACTTTCATGAAAAATAAAACAAAATACGTCTTTAGATCTAAAATTTAAACTTCAATACCGTATGTCGCCGCCCCTAGCTGCAATTACTTCTTGCATGCGGTTTGGCATGCTTTGCAGTATGGTTTTGATATCCACTTGAGGAATTTCTTCCCAAACAGCCGTGAGAGCAGTTTTCAACTCACGGAGAGTCTCTGGCGGATTCGGTAGTGCTCGGACGCGTCTCTTAAGTGTATCCCAAACATGCTCAATTAGATTCATGTCTGGGTGGCAGGCCATCTTAAGACGATTCTACGCTTCTCGCGACTTTTTTTTTTTATAGATAGGTCCGACAAATGACTCCACCCTACCTGATGTTAAGTGAAGGTGAAGTCCAGACGCGAAGATAGCTGACACAGCAGTTCTACCTGCCACACCAGCCATCCTCACCCTGCCGGCCTGCATGTTGCTTCTTCACGCCTCTTTTAAAGGATCCCAGGTTGTAAGAGGGAGGGAACACGTGAGCGGGCAGAGCATTCCATTTACTGATAGTGCGACAAAGAAATGAGTCACCAAATTTCTTTGTACGCGTTGGAATTGTAGCCACAGTAAGACGATAACAACGTAGGCCAGCGCGCGTGGTCCTCTGAAGGAAAGGGGAAGGTGGGATAAGAGAGAATAACTCCTCAGAACACTCGCCGTGGTACAGACGATAGAACGCGCTTAGTGACGCCACGTCACGACGTAATTGAAGAGGCTCAAGCTGTTTAGTCACCTCCTCATCGCCTATGATTCGGATCGCGCGCCGCTGTAACCTATCCAAAGCATCGAGCAAGTACTTGGCGGAGCCATCCCAGAGGTGCAAGCAATATTCCACGCAGGACCGCACTTGCGTTTTGTACAACAAGCACAGTTGATCGGGCGTGAAAAAACGCCGCACCTTGTTCAGGACTCCGAGTTTGCGTGAAGCTGTTTTGATCACGGTTTCGATGTAGTTCTTTGGATTCAGGTCTGAGCGAACTTTCATACCGAGCATGGAAATGTTGCTCTGTAGCGGTAGTGTTGTGCCCTGAAGAGAGGGAAGGGGAAGGAATGGCGACTTGCATTGATGCTGGGCTCTTGCATTGTCATACATTAGCAAGAAACCCCACGAATAGCAGAACATCATCTAGACGATCTTTTCAATCGCAGGTCGATCGAATCGACCGCTGTTAGACGGTGATTCACAATAAATTACCCTACAATATAAAATTAGAAACTGGAACAATGTTTAAAAATAAGTTGACTAAATGGTCACAAACAAAATGTTAATATAGTATTAAGGAATGTATGAGGGGTATACAATTAAAGTTGGTAAAGTACACATTGCCAAAATGTTCAGAAAAGGATAAAAACGATTATTTTAATAATTGCAGGTAACTATTCTAATGTTAAACATTATTTATTTGCAGAATATAATACATTATGGAAATACAAGTGTTCATCACGTTCAGCTCAATACTTTTGAGTAAAACATTAAGTATAAGATATACTTTCTCAGTTTTGTTACCAAGTTTTGGACTTTACTAAGTTTGTAACTGTAACACCACAAACGGGCATTGCAACATCAAAGGCGGCCATGACAGCTGTCAGTGAAATGGAGGCAATGGAGACTTCGGTTTGGTCGAAAAGGACTTTACGCAAATTGAAACTCAACTCACTTGGACGTTTGCTACGTTTATTGGTAAAGTCAATTTTCAATTTAAAATAACAGTCGAGATTCCTAGAATTTGTATAAAATGATTCTACTGGATAATTAATACAGATACGGAAATTAATGTGTTGTAATTTAAATCTCACTTTTAAAATTTTGTAAACTTTACCAACTTTGATTGTATACCCCTGATATGACAGTTGACAAAATAGCTGTATGCAATATTTGCACATCTGCTTGCAGGTAGAATACATGTAATTCTATAAAATGTATTAACTTGTGAACTGTATTTTAGCAAATAAATTAAATTATTATTATAAAGACTAATTCCGTGCGCGCTTCTGAACACACTCCTCCCTATACCATTACGGGCCCACCTTGGTTTGACGTGTCGTGATAGGAAGAAATCGTTCGCCTCCCACGACCATCTGATGCTCGTAAGGCCACTCTACACTTGTCCGTGAACAACACTTTGGACTACTGATCATGAGCCCAATTCACGTATTCGTGAAGCGTGAATACGCGCAAACCTCAACCGTGCAACTCTGAGATGTCTCTCCAATTGTGTTCCTCGTGCTGGTCTTTGCGCACGATAATCACGTTCTACCGTCCTTCTTCTTATCGTACATTCACAAACAATGAATCCCCGTGCCACCTGCAGACGCTGCCTGATCTCAACAGCTGTCAGAAACTGATTTCTCAATACAGCGAGTATGATAAATCGGTCATTTTCACCGTGACAGACGGGTACAGACCAATCTCCCGGTACCTTGTGAGAGCTCTTCTTAATTTGGTACGTGGCACGTTCAGAAGTGCAGCCACCTTACGTTGAGTTCTTCCCTGGTCAGTTAACATTACTGCTTAAGTAACCTGAGTAGCTATAACTGGCATGTTCTTATATTCTTTGGCAACAAATCAATACTACAGTTAAACAAAAACCAGAATGAAACACAACTTAATCTCAAATTACTCATTCATCTAACTAAACTATCTACTTGACACCTACCCTCATTAAAATTTACCATAAATATTGTTTAGATTGTTTACAATATCGCAATAAGCGCCCTGACCGCTTTTTCTGCCGCGGAGTGTATGTACTAGTATATGTATTCTACCCGTTACCCTATTATCCCATAACACAGACCTATTTTGCTTACTTTGGGGCTAGGCTAATTGGTATGAGTGTTAGAAATATTTATTTATTTATTATAAATATTTATTGCAATCATCCTTACTATGTAGACTATGTCATTAGTATGAGCCGAAAATGTTTTATGTAACTAACCAATGTAATGAAGAAACAGTTACAATTTGTTCGCTTCGTTTAACTTTTACTGATAAACCCTTATTGTTTCAGTTGGCAGCCAAAGGATGTGATATAATTCTAGTCAGTCGTTCTATGGACAAGCTCAAAGTTGTAGCAGAAGAAATAGGTATGTATATTATTTTAGTTTTATATAGTCATGTAGTTCTTCAAAGTCACTGTCGAATTGCGAGTGCCTGCCTAGAGAATTGTTTTCTAGAAGTAGTTCCTAATGAAGACTTCCTAAAGATAGAAGAACAGGTTTCGATCTGGCAAGCAGAGAAATGGTTTGTGCAACACATATTTCTTCTATGAATATCGCGAAAACCAAGATCAAATTTTATTCACTCACATTTAATATCAGACAAGGTGGATCAGTATTAAATTGCTATTGATAGTATTGATTAGTATTTATTATCATAGTATTCAATAATGCTCACCTTTGAACTTTTACAAACACTTCTTAATTTTTTCGCAGAAAATGAATTCAAAGTGCAAACAAAGGTCATACAAGCAGACTTCAATCGTGAGGACATCTACGAAGGCATAGCTGAGGCCATCACTGGATTGGAGATTGGCACTCTCGTTAATAATGTTGGAGTGTCCTACCTTTACCCTGAATATTTTTTGGATATTCCTGATTGGTGAGTTTTTTACTGACAAATAACAGATTCAGTTCTAAAACGTCATAAACATTTTCAACTCCGTGGCTCGAAAGGGGAACGTGCGTCGGTTTTCAGGGTGTCGCCTATTCAGAGGTCCGGTGGAGCAAAGATTTGTACGATGAATATGAGCATTACCTAAGTCATAATGTTAATATGTATTTCTATATAATTATACTTATATGTATTATGTATCAGCTTATGTATTCTATCCGTTACCCTAGTATCCCATAGCACAAGTCTTACAGTGCTTATTTGGGGCCAAGCTAATTGGTGTTAGAATAGAAAGAATGAAATATTTAAAAATATTTCTATCTGATTTTCAGTTGAGATATTTTGTTTCAATAATTTGAGTAGGTTCTCTTATCCATTTACTTTTTTTTGTTGTTGTTTGTTATTCATCTCAATAATAAAGCAAGATCTCGATAAGGCGGTAACTCGTTAAGTCTCAATGTCACAAGGGTCGGGTATAGTTGACCAATAGTTTATAATCTCGAGCCCCTTTGTGTTTCAAAAAGTAAGCTGCCAGTCCTTTGTGACTGAATAATGGGCTTAGTTTGATATGACTCCTCTACTTAGTTATAAAAAAATGGTGGTGATACTCCGGGAGTACTGACAAAAATGAAATTTTAAATCACAAAACCGAAAAAGGAACTAAGCAAATTGTAAACAAAAAATAAATTATATGCCCGTCGGGTTTGCACTCAAGACCTCTTGCACTCGAAGGAGTGTTTGTTGCATATGACCAAAACGTTGGGCAAAATTAAAAACAGAGGTTTCGGTAACAGTGTCGCGAGTTCAGTGGTTTCTCCTATCTTAAGAAATACCCGACGCGCGAAGTAAATGCTAAAGAATTTTTCATTCCAAAAATGTTTTATTCAACATGAAGACGCTTCATCATAATATAACCACACCCAGTAGACGATAAACAATCCTTCAATATCAATAGTAAAATCGGATTGGATAAAGATTTGAAATTCATTAGGCATACGATTGGTGGAATAGCTTATCCTATAAATGAACCCAGAGAGCTTACTGGCCCATAAACTCGATTTCCCAGCTCTCATAGTCTTATGAAATTTACGAGTTGCTCTAAATCGCGAACTCTAAGTGAATTCAACGTTCGTTTGATCGGAATTGAGAGTGGTATTCATAATTTATTTTCAAACTTTCACACTGGACGCTGGAAATTCAAATGAATACAACCGTCTCGTGAGAAGAACTCGAAACTTCTTTTTAGCTATTTCAAGAAACTCGTTTATATTCTCTTATATTTCGCGCTGTTTTTCAGGAAAGCTCTCCGTGTTGAGTTTATCTTAGGGATTAAAAATTGGCTGCTTGTTATCATAATGTATTCATACCATACCATCATCATTCAATTGAGTAAGATGGTTGACTCAAGAGTGTCAAATAAATCAGTACTGTGACGTCAGGGGACTGACATCACCATCACTGCACTTCACTTTTTCCAAATACTTGCTCCCGTGCTGGATATGGGTCAAGAGCAAACCTCAGAGCAAAATATCAGTAGGGGTGGAGTAATTTTTTAAGCCCTTCAATAAATAAGTGCGACCATTGTGTGATTTTTTTATCCATTGCTGGTTAAACCTACAAGAATTCTTTAAGTTATATATAGGCACTTAAAAAAAACAAATATTTAAATAAAATATTCATCTCCTAAGCAAGATTCCTTTATTTTAAAATTACTTTAACTATAGGTACATATGGACCCGTCCATATTGATTCGATAAAAGATCGTTTCTATAGTTCATATCCATGAGCACTTTTATATCCCATTCAATTTTATAATGCGATAAATATTAATTCTTTTGTTCACAATAGGGAAAGCCAGTTCCGAAAACCGATGATCAATGAAAATATGTCTTACAGTTTTTTAACTAGAAAACATTTTCAGTCCCACAATCAGAACTCAGTGATGCCTGCCAAATATTGCACAGATAAATGTCGGATATCTGACAGATATCGGAGCATACAAATTACATAGAATCATTAAAACCTCTCACCAATTTCATGTGCCCTTATTGTTTTTGATAGTTTACAATTGTGATTGATAGTTTCCTATTATACACCTTTGGAATCTATAACATGGTTCGTGTCTGGCTGTATTTCTGAACGGAGTTTTCCCTCAGTTGTGTATTTTTTTTGTTTTCTCTTCTGATCCAAGCGTAGAAACTTGGTCATTCAGTAATGTGTGGTCGCTAAATCCGAATCCCGAGTCAGATTTGGGATGAGGATCCACCCAGGGGGAGGGAGGAGTCAGATAACCTAAAAAATAAATAAAAAAAACTGAATTTGATATCAAACACCCTGGATTCGCACAACAGTCGCTAATTCATGGTTTTTATTGACCACAGGGAAGTTATCCCCCCCCCCCCCCCCCCTTTCTTTGAATTTAATTATAATCCAGGTTGTTCTTCAACTTCAACAAAATATTGAATTTCCAAAAGTCCCCGCTACCATAAAAAAAAGTTTTTGTTATTTCCATTATTCGGAGTAGGACCAGCAAAAACATTGTCAAAAAACTTGTTAAACGCCGTACATATGTTAATACCGTCTTCATACCTAACATTATCCAATACAAACTCTTTGTGGATAGCTGGAAATGCTTTTTTTAGCTTTCAGTATGAAAAAATGTTTTGGTGAATTGTAATATTAGCCTATCGTTGGTTATTTAAGGAAACATAGTTTATAGTTTGAAGTCCGTTTATTGAGTGAAATAAAACATTACAAAATAATTGAATTAATAATATTGCTTACTTGCTAAAACTATCTACGTAAATAGCGGATCGCGACATGACCTAATTACGTTTCCGATAGGTATACACTACAGAATGCTTAATATTTTTTTCTGCATTATTTAATCTTAGAAGCGTTGTGACTGCAAGACTTTCACCCTCTTTCTTAATAATGAGAATTCGTCATAGTCTCTAGGATAATTGTATTTTTTTCCAGGTACGATGCATTCGTTCTTTTTTACGAATATTTGTCGTGTGAGGCGGGTCGTTACGTTCCCTAAAATATGGTTGAGCGAAGCGATGGCTGGTTCATGCGTCATGCTCGTGAACGAGTGCTGCCAGTGGAGATGAGTCTGCCCTAACTACTTTGATATTTAAGATGTAAACTTCTTGAATCATCTCTGAAGTCATCTTTCAACTTGACGACTCTGTAAATGATAAAACAGGGAGAAAAAAACAGCCCTTGCTGAGTTTGTTGCCGGTTCTTCTCGGTACAAGGTCTCCCGCCGTAGATTTACGAACCGATGGCGTAGCTTCTAGACACTCATATGTGGTTGTAACAGCCTAAACTGAATAAATGATTTTGATTGATTGATTGATTGATTGATTGATTGATAAGAAAAATGGAGTACCATACAGAATATTAAGAGCGAGCCTGTGTGGACATAGGGACAAAAGTAGAAAAACATTGGTATAAATATCATAAAAATTTCAACCGCATCGTCAACTATACCTGTGTATATTTGTACATGATAGCAAATAAATAAATATAAGATTAGTCTCATTAAGGTCATCGTTTATTTTCTGATAGTTGCATTTAAAAAAAAATAGTTGAAAGAGTTCCACACACGGCTTATAATGTACATTTATTTATTTTATTTACTCTTTATTGTTTTGTAACAAATGGCGGACTTAATGCCACATGGCATTCTCTACCAGTCAACCATCGGGCTAAGCAGAGACATTATACATCTGTTAGTTTAATGCATAAGGAGGGATGATAAATATCCAATTTTGAAAGTGAATGATTCGATAGATTTCTCTGCAAAGTTGAATTACTAAAACAAATATAAACCCATTTGTAACCCACAAAATTTCATGTTAGTAATGGTTTACTTTATCCGCAAGTAACTCTTCCAAAAGCTGGAGACCAATGAGAGACTTTTGAAATTATTTCAGTTGGTAATTCTCCAGATAATCTCCTTCCGACGAACGGCAGCTACGTGGCTCAAACTGCAAAAACCAGCTTAGTACCAGAATTTGCAGTTACTACGAATAAACTAGTTTTTATAGCCATGACTTATGACAACATTGAAAATTTCGATTTAGCTTTTTACTTTTATCTGTAATGTAATATAATATAAAACTGGCTTTTGATTTTATCGAGTGAACTTCGTAATGATTAGACGGTAAGAAAAATGTTATTGCAATCAAAAGCATCCTTTATTTTTTCAATCTCGAATATTTTCTTCTTTTGCCCAAATATGTGTATCTTATGTTTTTTGAATGTTCAAATTTTTAAATAAGAATAGTATTGCAAAATTTATACAAATGTATATTTAATCTTAATACGAATAAAGTTTCTGTTTGTGACTTAATATCCTAGAAGATATTCTAATGTCGGTTAGATATTTCAATTCTGCGCTTATTTCATACGGGCGGGTGCACCCGCAGCGTCATCACTTGAACGAAAATTTAAATCGAATCTTGATTTCCGCTCGATATGATATGATAATATGGTCACTGTATAAACCACAGACGTTATTTAAATACCCAATATTAAAAAAAAAACTGATTTTATTATTCTTACATTTTTTCATTGACGTCACATGTCCTGTCTTTTACATTATTGATAGAGCATCAAAGGTAAAAATATTAACACCATAACATGGTTTAATATTTGTAGCTATAAGTGTATTTTTTATAAATACTTTAATAAAATATAATCACGACACCACATTTTACAATGGTAGGATTGAGTTAAAGCTTTTGTCTGAAAACTGTAGTGACAGGTCACATTATATAATTGCATACAAAAGTATACAAGCTTTTATAAACACAACTTAAAGCTATCACGTTATCTACTGAAAATGGTTCTAAAAAATATAGACGAAGTATTATTTGTTACTAAAATCAACTGAAATATTATTCAGCTATGCTGTTCATTAACTACTATGTCAATGTTGTTATCATCAACTAGATTAACGGCCGTCATAACCAACACATAGCTGTCATAATACGACAAGATTCATGGTTTGTTAATCAAATTTTCATAGCTTCGAAACATAGCTTTGGCGGTACTGTAATCGACAATCGTACAGATAAATGTCAAATTAATTCACCACGTACGCTTAACTAAAGGAAAACTTAACTAATAATAAATGTAATAGATTATAATGCCATTAATATCACTAGGTGATCCGGCGAACTTCGTACCGCCTTTATAACATCAATGAATGTGGTTATCTTAAAACTTGGCAGAACAATCGAAATAAAACAAATACAAAAACAAAAAGATCAATCGTTTACTAATAAGGTAATGAGATAAAAAGAGAATGAAAATTCAATAACGTGAAATTCAATGGCGTATTTTAAAACGGGCTTTTAATTTATTGCCAGGTATTTGCCCAATATTCTCAAAACACAGCCATTCTTTAACCTCTCAGTACCTTAAAACTTTTTGGGAAATTATGAATGGTTGTATTTTTTGGAAACTAAAACCCAATAGAGTAAAGTTTTGTCATGTTGAAACTAAAACTATGATATTGATACTTATAAGATATTAATGGTAACGTAAAGTTCAATGATTAATTTTAACATTCTAAATAAGATTTTCATAAAACATCCCAAACCCAATATTTGTCAGGAACACGTGTTCCATACAATCGGTCAAAAAGCTATAGAACTGAAAAAATAAAGCGTCTTCTACAAAAAACCTCTAACAGAGCAAGGCTAATGAAAGTTAACAGTAGCTCATTGGTTACTCCCTCGGGACCCAAGAGCCGTAACCTCTACGACCGCCAGAATTAACATAATCACGGCTGCCGAAGTTAACTCTAATGCGTCTACACGTATACTTTTTTTGGGTTGGCAAAACAAATTTCAATTAAATCCGTGATATGTAGATTAAGTTTTTGAATTGAGCACTTACGAAAAGTTTTTTTTATTGCGAAGAATACTAATTTTTTTTTAGGTAACTGATTGATAATTAATTGATTGAGGAAAGCAGTTTATTATAACCCGAAACGTATCATGAGAGCACTTTGTTAGCAAAATGCTATTTAAGGCAACGATATTGCAAGAAAAGGAATAGGCAGTTAATTGAAAAGACTTTGATAAAGAAGTTTCCGAAATGAACCTTTTACGCAATTGTCGAATAATAAAACTTGATTGTCAATGGTTGAATTTATATACAAGGTGGCAATTGAGTGATTTAAATCTTTTAAGGATCTTTATTTTTTTTCTGTAAAGTGGAAATTATGATAACCATCAATTGGCTGCCGCCAGTGTAATATACATTTGTGCTTGTTTTATCACATTTTCCATGATGTCCCAAAGATTGCCGGTTATTTACTGTTCGCTGTTAGAGAATGACTTTCTGAGAACTGTGATCTGAGTCTGAGACATTTTGGCGTAATTGCAAGAATTCAAGCAGCCCCGAAGAAAGAAGTCTGGGGCGGTCAATTCGGTTGATCTTGCAGACGATTCTAAATCGCCAAAATAAAACTGTGCATACAGCACGATGTCGATGTTTTCCATAATGAAGTGCGGTTGCACCGTCTTAATGAAACCACACCATATTCACGCTCTTGTGGAGTATCGTGCTCCATTAGTTGTCTGTTTCTATTTTGCATCTGTGTAGTTCACAAATGTTAAATATAATTTACGTAAGACGCCATTTTGCAATAATTATAACATCTTCCAATAGATTGATTTCTTTTGCGCCACCCTGTATATTTAAAAAGTTACAGTACAAAGTAATTTATCTTAGGGTATTTGATGCTACAGAAAGGAGTGTAAGGCATTAAATTGGTAATCTGAAGATAACGTTCCTTTAGCAGACGAAATCAAAATTTTTGGTAGAATATGTCAATATCATATCAGTATAAGTTTTTTTTTATAGTTTCACAAAAAAAGCCAGTAATAAAACATACCAAAGTCTCTTCTTAAACTAATTACTTACAAGCTTAATTAATTCAATAGTTATATAACATCGTCTAGGCTCTTACATTCTTACTTGAAATTAAGATATTCCTTATGCTGAGGCCTAATTCTCTCCAAATTGTTTATTTGCACGAGATGTTTTATCAGATTTCTTGGTATAATTGTTATTGGAAATTATTGTGATATCTACACAAAAATAAACCACTGATACAATATTCTGGAAAATAATAATGATAAATCAGGGTCGCATCTGTTTAAATTGCTTACTTGAAAAGCGCGCAGAGTGGAGTGGTAAATCCATGATGAGCGTAGTTCCTTGGATCACAACACACACTTGTATCTGTTGGAAGTTTATCACTATTATATTTGCACTGTACTTGTTTTTGTAATAACTGTTTGTTTAGAATTTGGAAGAAAATTCAGCAGCAGCTGTAAGATTTTAGAGATTAGTAGAGATTTTTTTTTTATATTGAAGACGTTTGTTTACACACGAGAATACATTGACAATATATTTTTTTTGTTTACATAAAACTCAGTGTCAAATATTTCTCTTATTATAAATGCCTCACCTCATTTCACAGTATCAGGACCAGGGTAATTATTTGATGTTTACTGATTTGGTAACGCGTACTTTTGGAGTTATATTAAAATTTTAACAAGTCTGTTACTTAATTTAAATTCTGTAAGAAAATATAGTAACTACTCTTCAATATTAAGAAACTATTTTATTTTCTTCTTGTTCCTAAGTTCAGGGTCAACCATTGGCGAGTTTTTTGTTGCAAAGGCAGGACGTCCGTTTGTCGTGTTAAGAAATTTAATAGGTCATAGTAAAAAGGGACGGATTTTTTTAAGGCGTGAATAATTATTTGTTTTGCTATTTCCTATGGTATGTGGTTATCCACAATTGATTCTGATTTCTAAGCACAAATGTTTTATCTATTAGAACGCATAAGCTGCTGATATCGTGAAAGCAAAATCAATTTATAATTCGACTGATTCTGATTAATTGATAGGTTTAATGTGGCTTACAAGCGCAGCTTCTCATTATTGGTAATTCTATAATTACTAACACTTCTGATCCTTGTTATTTCACAGTTTCAAGTTTCACACACTCTCAGTTACTAAGGTGGAAAGATGGATGGGCTATTATTTTGCTATGAAGTTTGTCATGAGTACTATTGTGTAGTAGGTCTCTACCATCAGTTGAAGCATATGAGTTAAGAAACTACGAACTGTACGTTTCGTTACTCATGTGTATACTTTTCATTACTCATGTGGTTAAAGTAAGGAATGGTTTACACATTCTTCCTTTTACTTCCTTTCGAGTATGGTGCGAACCATACTCCATTTAAAAAAATGGTCTAACATAAGGAGAGTCTTTTTCATTCCTAAACGATGCTTTCCAGATTTCATGACCGTGTGCTCTCTAAGGTATTAATTAGGGTAACATTGCTGCTGTATTAACCATCTTCCATTTGTTTACAGGGATAACAAATTCAAGTCTCTTGTCACCGCTAATATGGTGTCTGCAACACGTATGACCGCAATAGTATTGCCAGAGATGGTGAAACGCGGTAAAGGCGTCGTCATCAATATTTCTTCTGGCACTGCTGTATTCCCTAGCGCTCTACTGGCCATATATGGTGCTTCTAAGGTAAGTACTTGCCTGAATTAGTCTTGAATTACGCTTATTGTAAAATTGGTTGATTTGGTAATCAATAAAGAAAAACGTAAGTCTTATACGAGATTATATTTTGAAAATAAAAAATTGTAGCATGGTATATAAACAATAAGTTTTTGATATTGTTACCTTTTGACAATCAAATAGGTTCTATTTCAAAAATATAAATGATGAGATTTAAGGATTTCTTTAATCAAAGGCTTGAGAAATCAATCAATCAATCAATTTAATCATCATAATAATATGTTAACTAAAGTTGTTACATTAACATTTTAGAACAGTATGGGCTCTGATTGAGCATGACAATATATTTTTATATATCAGCTTTACCACTTTTCTTTAATAAAATAATTTTTTATACATTATTATATCATTAATTGGCAATAACTTATAAATAATATAAGTACTTACTCAGTTAAAAAAAACAGTAAAATAAAAGGAAAGAGTAGGTAGACAACTTTGCCTATGTGTGCACTGTACTTTTAAAGATATTAAAATTTATCATTTGAAAATTCTTTGACTGTATAATATGCCTTTCTTACTAAAAAATATTTGAGATTGTTTTCAATTCCATTTCTTTATATATGTGTTTAATAAGGTTTAGTAGGTTATTGTAGATCTTTACTGCCATAGCTTGAGTGTACGAATGTTTCAAAATAAGTAAAATTTCCTTATTATACCCTGTCACTGTCATTTACTTACGCCCAGTGAAACTATTTCTATTCAATTAAATTTATATTTGTTATTATTTATTTATTTGGTTATGTCATCTTTATTGCATTTTACCCCAGTTACATTATTTTCCCAACTCATAGTAACTTATTGATGAACTGAATTTATATCGTTAGAATTTTTAATATTGCTAAGCAGCCAAAGCGTATTATAAAGACATGATAACTGTACTAGACTAACCAAGAATATAAGAAAATTACTACATACTGACTGTGTATCTTATTCAAGGTACCATCCGATTTATTCACATTCTCAAATGCCATATAAAATCTTGTTGCTTTGATATTATAATTACAATTTTCTGTTTCAGGCCTACGTCCGGAAATTATCCCAATGTCTTCATACGGAGTACGCTGATAAAGGAATAATCGTGCAAAGCGTAAACCCGGGATATGTCGTCTCCAACATGTCTGGACTCAAAAGGGAGACTTTAATGACTCCCAGTGCAAAGAAATTCGTTAGTTCAGCTCTGAGTTTAGTTGGAACAACAAGCGATACAGCCGGTTACTTCCCACATTATATTTTGTTCAACGCCATCGACTTTTTGACTGACAACTTCGGCAACTTCGGCGAGTGGCTCACTATGAGATCAATGCTCAACGTCAGACAAAGATATCTGAAAAAGTATAAGAAACAGTAATTATTTCCTTACCCTTTTATCCCGGCTTACGGGCAATCTTGTGCCTTTTGTTACATAACTTAAACTTTTTTGCTTTATTTCCTCTTACACTGATGAACTTTAATATCGAAATGTAAGTTTTTTTTTAACATCTTCCTCTATCCTTCACTTGCATGGCATTATAATCTTAGAAATAATAACACCAAAGATGTAATTTTAAACAGCATTTAAAATAGATTTGAATCTTGCCTAATTATGTTTTAAATTGATTCTTTTGTTTGCAATCTCTATTTGACAATCAAAATTTTAGCGATCAAAATGTTTTTATTTTATCTTCCGAATTCAACTTTATAGAAGCAAAATTTATAATTTAGCTTCCACACTATCACTTGAACTATATTGCAGCAGAAGGACGACTTCGGCTAGTAATGGCGCGACTACACATGGTCGTTACCCCGAATACGAGTGCCATGGAATTCGGGTAAACGACTAAGTCTAAATAAACGGAGTCGAGTACGCCCGTATTCGGGCAGTTTTCGTTTTAGTTACCCGACACCGCCTTCCAGCCCGTAATACAGTGTAAATATTACTTCAGGTGCCCGAATTTGGATTATGTCTTTCGTGCACGCAAATACGGGCTAACGACCAAATGTAATTGATCCCATAACTAGTTTCTGCATTATATGCAAAAGAAACAGAAAATGCATTTAACGTTTTTTATATGGATTGTCTGATTGCAAATAAACATTAACAAACTGTTTTGTAAATAGTTAATACCTATGTAATTGTATGTGTATTTAAAGCGGTACAGTAATGTGATAAGTGTTTTTATTTTACACGATTGTGCCCTAAACTTCTTCGTTGCTTCATAGTGTTTTGAGCAATGACGTATAACTTTAAAACATCGTAGGTTTCGAGTAATAAGTGTTTATTTATGTTTCAAATGGTTTTATTTTTAGAAACATGAGAATGATATTAAAAGAATATTTTAAAAGTAAAAATTTGGTGCTATTTTATCAAGTTAAACGAGTTTTGTATTTCATTAATCATAAATAAACACAAATTGTTATGAATTCCATTAATCATTAATATTCGAGTGGTATCTGCGTCCGTGTAACATAGCGCTGATATTTCATGTTTAATGTTGATTATGAAAAAAATATTCAGGATATAAAAAAATTAAAACAATTAACACCTACTGAGAACAGTCGCTATTGTATCATCATCAACAACCTATCTTTGTCCACTGCTGGACATAGGCCTCGCCAAATGCACGGTACGGCTGGTCCACAGGTTCAAAGTTCCTCAGCGCGCTATGGAAAGGGCTGTGTGCCCTCAGTGCTCGGTGTTTCTATGAAGGATCGCATCAGAAATGAATTAATCCGACACAGAACCAGAGTTATCGACATAGCCCACCGGATTAGCAAGTTGAAGTTGCAGTGGGCTGGCCATATTTGTCGAAGAATCGATAACCAATGGGGTAGACGAGTTCTGGAGTGGAGCCGCGTCTAGGCAAACGTAGTGTAGGACGTCCTCAGGTGCGATGGAGTGACGATTTGCGCAAGGTGGCTGGCAGGAGCTAGAGGCGAGTAGCCCAAGATCGATCTCAGCGGCGTGCATTTGGGGAGCCTATTGTATCATACACTTACCAAATATCATATCTTGTTTGTCTTTAAGATAATATGTAATAAGTATTTAATTTACTGAAAGTAGTTCAATCTGTGAGTATGGCTGTGTACTCTAGCATTTAGGGTAGTTAGGGTTATTTATAACACACTTGGTGGATTTGTTGGCAATAAATTGCTTTTGGTACAAATTTGATTCTTGAATAAACCATGGTTTCAAAATTTTTTTTTTGGTTTGATTTCGGTGGCGGTACTATTTGATCATTTTCAATTTACAATAGGTTGGATGACAATGCTAATGCCTAACAATTCCCTACTTATTAACTGCATGGTATCATTAAGTATTAGATTTTGGTTCTAGTGAACAAGATCTTTAGTACTGTCATGTGGAATGCTCAAAATAATGGTGTTGACTATCTTCAACCGAATAAAAAATGGTCAGTACCCCTAGCACGAACCAATATTGAATTCGTATCGTTTGCGAGTCCGAAATGTCATTGTCAAATGTGTACAGATTTTTAGTTCTCGTGACGTACTTTGTACCGCTGCTGTTCAAGTTTCCATACAAAATTTGACATTGATATTTCGGTTCGCAAACTATTCAAATTCAATAGTGGTTCGTGCTAGGGGTACAGTACCCCTAGCACGAACCAATATCGAATTCGTATCGTTTGCGAGTCCGAAATGTCATTCTCAAATATGTACTGATTTTTAGTTCTCGTTACGTACTTTGTGCCGCTGCTGTTCAAGTTTCCATACAAAATTTGACATTGACATTTCGGCTTGCAAACTATTCATATACTATATTGACATTAATATACTATATTATTGTATATTAATGTCAATGTCAAATTTTGTATGAAAACTTAAACAACAGCACCACAAAGTACGTAACGAGAACTAAAAATCAGTACACATTTGACAATGACAATTTGGACTCACAAACTATTCGAATTGAATATTGGTTCGTGCTAAGGCTACCGATGTCTATACTCTCAATTGACAAAATATCTTACTTACCACTTAATGTAAATTTTACTATTTATGATGAGATGAGGTAAATATGAGCTAACCCTTAGATGAAGGTAAATATCATTGATAGCGCTAGAAAACCCCAGGGTTAATTTGTATTATTAAACTATCATCATGAAGTTATTACTTTCAGTAATAAAACTAGCACTACAAAAGGTATAGTCGGTAAGTATAAAGATTTCAAAGTGGATATGGCATTTTCGTATCTACTAATATAAATAAATAAAAAGGAATAGTATGTGTGAGTAAAAAAAAATTGGCGTTGGCCTTGCGATCGTGGAAGTTAAGCAACTTTGGCAATGGTCGGTCATTAGATGGGTAACCAAAACCTATCATCTCGAGCTCCTCAGTTCTTCAGAAGGCACGTTAAGCCGTTAGTTCCGGCTGCATCTGCAGTCGTTAGCTTACACCAATCCGCACTGAGCCCGCGTGGTGAGTGGCCCAATCTCCCTAATCCATCCAAAGGGAAGACCTGTGCCTCATTAACAGGAGCAATAATAGGCTGGTGATGATGAAATAAAATGGAAATAGTAGTCTTTTATGGATTTTCGTGTGCAGCTGCAAAGTTTCTATAAATTGATCGAAATCTGGGAATACTATTATTTTTTTTCTTTTTATTTATAAAGGACTTGTGTCCAAAAAAATAAATAAATTATATTTAAAAATCTTAGTCATTTACTATATATTTATTTTTTATTTATATTATCACTGGGGTTAAATATTTTTCATGAAAAAAGTGACAATAAATCGTATGGCCGGCCTGATGATAAGCAGACACCATAGACTATAGACACTTGCGATACCAAAAATCTCACTTGCACCGCTGCCTACCCTGACCCAATCCCCTACCCCTTGGAGCCCTGGAACCTACTCACGACAGAGTTAAAACACCACCAAAATTTTACCGTGGTCTTAAAATTCTGTAAAGTTTCTTCCCCAGACGGGCGTTAAAATTGTAGAGGGGAATTCGCTATGCCGCATACTGGTCCGGATTTTGAAAAAAGTAGACATTGGAAATATACGGTTTTACGAAATACTATTACATAGTACTAATAAAACAGAACAATAAATGTTATATGCAACTTTTCATAAAAATGCGTCATTCATATATAAAAAAAAAATTGAAAAAAAAATGTATAGGAGATATTTTTTTTCTCGAGACTGTCATGAGCTGTTGAAGTTTAACCAATACAGTGTTTAGAACTCCGTTTTCTGAACACATATCAATTAAAATACCTAGTGGTCACGCGCAGTTCTGCCTTTGAGGGGGTTTCAAAATTAAAATATTTCATTATTATTTTTCCTTCTGTTTCATTACTACTATCTCATAGTTGTTTTTTAAATACGTATATTTCCAATGTCCACTTTTTTCAAAATCCGGACCAGTGTATGCCGTACCTCTTAAATAATCTTTTCTATCCATTGTTGTTGTTATTTGTTTACAGGAAAGAAATACCGGAGGCGTAGTGAATTGACAAGTTGAATTTGCTGTTTTAATAATAATTACAGCTGAGTTTTTTTTTATCAACACCTTCATAAAATTCTAATATATAAAAACAAAGATTAATTAAACTAAAGACTTGGCTGTATGGGCATTGTTCCCTTTGCCTTACTTGGAAAGGGAGAAACCTAAAAAAAGACTACATTTAGCAGCAAGCATTGTGATTTTAACATGGACTTATTATTTAAAACAGGACTGCGTACCTTTACTCTTAAAACGGTCAGAGTCAGAGATAATGAGAGAGGGCTTTGTCTCTTTCTAAATGGGATAACCATTACTTTTTTTTGGGAATTAAGTAGGTATAAATCTTTTGGGGCCTATTTCGTAAAAGAGTAGCAAATAGCGAGGATTTTACTCGAGTAAATAACGCAACTAGTTTAATAAGCATTACGAAAGTATTTCGTTTTGTAACAGGTTTCTTTTAATTGACTGCAGTAAAGGTAAAATACCATGGTATTACTTTTATGAAATGTTGAAAGTGGAGGCTACATTCAACAAAGTTTTTGGTGACTTTCCACTTCACATGCACACCGTTAATCCATTTTTGTCTCATTTCTCCTCTTTTGGGAAACTACAAACATAATTATATTTTTTGCGATTGAATTAATAAACCCGGCAAGTGCGATTCGGACTCGCCCACGGAAGATCCCGTACAAATTCATAGGTACCTACGCAACATAAACAGTCGTATCGCTTTTTTACGTTAATTCAGTAGTTTTTTTTTCACAGCTTAAAGGGTCTGTAGATCTGGGTATATGGTTAATACAGCAATTCAATACATGGTCAACACAGGTTGACGTGTAATTAGGTTGAGTCAATCTGTCAAAACTTCAGAGTGATACCGTAAAATTGCAAATAATGAGTTATTTGTTTCTTAGGTTTTCACGCACATCACTCATTAAATAAAACTAGTTTTTACGGGTTAATGCACGAAACTTTATTTATTTATTGACGTTTCGTAGCCTTTACAGGCTTCGTCGTCAGAATAAAACTTTTGACAAATAAATTAAATAAAAGTTTTATTCTGACGACGAAGCCTGTAAAGGCTACGAAACGTCAATAAATAAATAAAGTTTCGTGCATTAACCCGTAAAAACTAGTTTTATTTAATAATGAGTTAAATATTAAACTTGACAAATTAAAACAACTTGGATGAGAATTAAATTATTTATAACCGATTTATCAATATTATAACATTTGGACCTGTACGGTACACCTAGAGTTGATATGATAAGTAAAAAATGATATAAGAATTTAAACTATTTATTACTATAATTTTTATTATTTTTAAAGCATGTAACTGCTTGATGTTTAAATCTAAAGAAAATATAACTAGAAAAAATTCCACGCGGACCAGGCAGCAGACGGGACTCGAACCCGCACCCTTCGCAATCCGGGCGAATGCACTGACCAATTATGCTACCGCGGCCCTCACGGACCGCGTCGAAATTCTTTCTAGCTATTCTTAAGCTGCAAGGCAGCGCCATCTCTTCGCATTATAGGTAAACCCACAATGTCAAATGAATACTTTTACAAGTATTAAACATTTGAAAGAAGAAATAGCAATTATAGTTATAATTTTTATTATTTTTAAAGCATGTAACTGCTTGATGTTTAAATCTAAAGAAAATATAACTAGAAAAAATTCCACGCGGACCAGGCAGCAGACGGGACTCGAACCCGCACCCTTCGCAATCCGGGCGAATGCACTGACCAATTATGCTACCGCGGCCCTCACGGACCGCGTCGAAATTCTTTCTAGCTATTCTTAAGCTGCAAGGCAGCGCCATCTCTTCGCATTATAGGTAAACCCACAATGTCAAATGAATACTTTTACAAGTATTAAACATTTGAAAGAAGAAATAGCAATTATAGTTATAATTTTTATTATTTTTAAAGCATGTAACTGCTTGATGTTTAAATCTAAAGAAAATATAACTAGAAAAAATTCCACGCGGACCAGGCAGCAGACGGGACTCGAACCCGCACCCTTCGCAATCCGGGCGAATGCACTGACCAATTATGCTACCGCGGCCCTCACGGACCGCGTCGAAATTCTTTCTAGCTATTCTTAAGCTGCAAGGCAGCGCCATCTCTTCGCATTATAGGTAAACCCACAATGTCAAATGAATACTTTTACAAGTATTAAACATTTGAAAGAAGAAATAGCAATTATAGTTATAATTTTTATTATTTTTAAAGCATGTAACTGCTTGATGTTTAAATCTAAAGAAAATATAACTAGAAAAAATTCCACGCGGACCAGGCAGCAGACGGGACTCGAACCCGCACCCTTCGCAATCCGGGCGAATGCACTGACCAATTATGCTACCGCGGCCCTCACGGACCGCGTCGAAATTCTTTCTAGCTATTCTTAAGCTGCAAGGCAGCGCCATCTCTTCGCATTATAGGTAAACCCACAATGTCAAATGAATACTTTTACAAGTATTAAACATTTGAAAGAAGAAATAGCAATTATAGTTATAATTTTTATTATTTTTAAAGCATGTAACTGCTTGATGTTTAAATCTAAAGAAAATATAACTAGAAAAAATTCCACGCGGACCAGGCAGCAGACGGGACTCGAACCCGCACCCTTCGCAATCCGGGCGAATGCACTGACCAATTATGCTACCGCGGCCCTCACGGACCGCGTCGAAATTCTTTCTAGCTATTCTTAAGCTGCAAGGCAGCGCCATCTCTTCGCATTATAGGTAAACCCACAATGTCAAATGAATACTTTTACAAGTATTAAACATTTGAAAGAAGAAATAGCAATTATAGTTATAATTTTTATTATTTTTAAAGCATGTAACTGCTTGATGTTTAAATCTAAAGAAAATATAACTAGAAAAAATTCCACGCGGACCAGGCAGCAGACGGGACTCGAACCCGCACCCTTCGCAATCCGGGCGAATGCACTGACCAATTATGCTACCGCGGCCCTCACGGACCGCGTCGAAATTCTTTCTAGCTATTCTTAAGCTGCAAGGCAGCGCCATCTCTTCGCATTATAGGTAAACCCACAATGTCAAATGAATACTTTTACAAGTATTAAACATTTGAAAGAAGAAATAGCAATTATAGTTATAATTTTTATTATTTTTAAAGCATGTAACTGCTTGATGTTTAAATCTAAAGAAAATATAACTAGAAAAAATTCCACGCGGACCAGGCAGCAGACGGGACTCGAACCCGCACCCTTCGCAATCCGGGCGAATGCACTGACCAATTATGCTACCGCGGCCCTCACGGACCGCGTCGAAATTCTTTCTAGCTATTCTTAAGCTGCAAGGCAGCGCCATCTCTTCGCATTATAGGTAAACCCACAATTTTTTCTAGTTATATTTTCTTTAGATTTAAACATCAAGCAGTTACATGCTTTAAAAATAATAAAAATTATAACTATAATTGCTATTTCTTCTTTCAAATGTTTAATACTTGTAAAAGTATTCATTTGACATTGTGGGTTTACCTATAATGCGAAGAGATGGCGCTGCCTTGCAGCTTAAGAATAGCTAGAAAGAATTTCGACGCGGTCCGTGAGGGCCGCGGTAGCATAATTGGTCAGTGCATTCGCCCGGATTGCGAAGGGTGCGGGTTCGAGTCCCGTCTGCTGCCTGGTCCGCGTGGAATTTTTTCTAGTTATATTTTCTTTAGATTTAAACATCAAGCAGTTACATGCTTTAAAAATAATAAAAATTATAACTATAATTGCTATTTCTTCTTTCAAATGTTTAATACTTGTAAAAGTATTCATTTGACATTGTGGGTTTACCTATAATGCGAAGAGATGGCGCTGCCTTGCAGCTTAAGAATAGCTAGAAAGAATTTCGACGCGGTCCGTGAGGGCCGCGGTAGCATAATTGGTCAGTGCATTCGCCCGGATTGCGAAGGGTGCGGGTTCGAGTCCCGTCTGCTGCCTGGTCCGCGTGGAATTTTTTCTAGTTATATTTTCTTTAGATTTAAACATCAAGCAGTTACATGCTTTAAAAATAATAAAAATTATAACTATAATTGCTATTTCTTCTTTCAAATGTTTAATACTTGTAAAAGTATTCATTTGACATTGTGGGTTTACCTATAATGCGAAGAGATGGCGCTGCCTTGCAGCTTAAGAATAGCTAGAAAGAATTTCGACGCGGTCCGTGAGGGCCGCGGTAGCATAATTGGTCAGTGCATTCGCCCGGATTGCGAAGGGTGCGGGTTCGAGTCCCGTCTGCTGCCTGGTCCGCGTGGAATTTTTTCTAGTTATATTTTCTTTAGATTTAAACATCAAGCAGTTACATGCTTTAAAAATAATAAAAATTATAACTATAATTGCTATTTCTTCTTTCAAATGTTTAATACTTGTAAAAGTATTCATTTGACATTGTGGGTTTACCTATAATGCGAAGAGATGGCGCTGCCTTGCAGCTTAAGAATAGCTAGAAAGAATTTCGACGCGGTCCGTGAGGGCCGCGGTAGCATAATTGGTCAGTGCATTCGCCCGGATTGCGAAGGGTGCGGGTTCGAGTCCCGTCTGCTGCCTGGTCCGCGTGGAATTTTTTCTAGTTATATTTTCTTTAGATTTAAACATCAAGCAGTTACATGCTTTAAAAATAATAAAAATTATAACTATAATTGCTATTTCTTCTTTCAAATGTTTAATACTTGTAAAAGTATTCATTTGACATTGTGGGTTTACCTATAATGCGAAGAGATGGCGCTGCCTTGCAGCTTAAGAATAGCTAGAAAGAATTTCGACGCGGTCCGTGAGGGCCGCGGTAGCATAATTGGTCAGTGCATTCGCCCGGATTGCGAAGGGTGCGGGTTCGAGTCCCGTCTGCTGCCTGGTCCGCGTGGAATTTTTTCTAGTTATATTTTCTTTAGATTTAAACATCAAGCAGTTACATGCTTTAAAAATAATAAAAATTATAACTATAATTGCTATTTCTTCTTTCAAATGTTTAATACTTGTAAAAGTATTCATTTGACATTGTGGGTTTACCTATAATGCGAAGAGATGGCGCTGCCTTGCAGCTTAAGAATAGCTAGAAAGAATTTCGACGCGGTCCGTGAGGGCCGCGGTAGCATAATTGGTCAGTGCATTCGCCCGGATTGCGAAGGGTGCGGGTTCGAGTCCCGTCTGCTGCCTGGTCCGCGTGGAATTTTTTCTATTTATTACTATATAAAAACTGATACTATGCTATGATAAATGATTGATATACATGAGTGCGCGCCCGCCGCAATCGGTAAGGAAACGTGAACTGTTGCAATTTTGTAATTATTAACACAATTATGAAAAGTGATGACTTCGCAAGATGTACGCTTGAACCGTACAGGACCTAATATCTCAGTTAAATAATAAGTACTTAGCAAAATTAATTACACGATTATTTTTTTTTGAATTGGTATGTTGTAAAAGCGAGACACAGCCCTCTGGTGTAACTATCTCACAGAGGACCGGATAGGCCCTCTTTGCATGTAACATCGTAAAATTAACTTTAGTTTATAAAAGACAAGGTCAATATTCGAAAATTTTATTTTTACTAGTACGCAGTCCTTTTTGTATAATAAGTCCATGGATTTTAGTGTTGTAGGATATACTCGTAGTAATAATAAAGTCGTTACGACTTTTAAGAAAAAGAAAACAAAGCTTTTAGCACGTTTGATATATTTTGTTCCATATCACAATAATCGTATAAAATAAATAGACATGACGCACATTCCTCTATTATGCATATTTTTCTAAGAGTCGTGTTTTAACATTCTTAGAACCTTACTGCAATGACATAATGTTAATTAGACCGAATGTGTTAATATTACCGGTATAAATTAATGTAGAACGCCGCTCGGACGTTTTCTGTTGCACTTTTGTTAGGAGATTGGAGTCTACTTGTTCTTTCTTCTCGTCCTTTTTCGTATACTCACTATTTTTATAAGAACGTAACTCGAATGTTGTTATTATGGCGCTTGTTAACGAGAGGATTTATACATGGGTCTAGGGACGGTTTTAACCGTACCTGTTCCCCAAGCTGTCGCTAGCTCCAGTGTTGTTAATGAACCTCTCCCATACGTAACTGATGGCCGGACATAGACACGGTTTAAAATCGTAACCTAGGCCGGGTAGAAATCGTCTAGTTAACAAGCGCCCTTATGGTTCTGAGTCAAAAAAGAATCTTAAAGGTGCCAGTCCGAACTGAACCGTAGACCACAGGCCGCAGCTGCAGACTGCAGGCGACACTACTAGTTTCTATGAATTTCTATGAAATTGATTCCGAGCGCGACGACACGCCGCGGCTGCACAATGCTTAAAATGCACCGTCAGCCGCAGGCGCTATCCACAGTGTCGCCAGCGGTTGTTGCCTGCAGCCCATTGCGGAATTGTACCTTAACCGTCAAATTGTGAGGCCGTAAGGAAGCCGTCAAGTTACATTAAGTTTTAGCAATCCTACTTATAAAATAATTTCATTCCCAATGTCTTTAACAAAGTTCCCAAAGCGATTTAATTCGTAGGCTTTCATTCTACGATTACGTAGTCATACCCAGATCTATTATTTTAATATAAAATTTTGTAAATAATAATTACGGCCTTACTACAAAAAAGTTAGACGTGGTTTCAAACCTCATGTAGGCAAATTTTTATGTGATTTTTTCATAAACTCGTGTTGAAAAATATTTAACGATGGTTGAACGCATCCCTAACTTTTTTGTGGTAATAAGGTAAGTGTCGATCGACTATCTACTGTTGAGTTTGTTCTATTTATTGTTGTTAAAGAGGCTATTAATAAAAATACAGTTTTTTTGAAGTGATTTGATTATTTATTTTAAACTTCCGTGAAATGAGAGAGAAATTAAAATACCTATCGTCGAAATTGTTAAAAATCATGAAGTCATCTGTGCTAAAAACATTGCTTGTTTTACCTGTTATTTGTCTAAACAAAGCCATCATAGGACCTCTTTCAGAAATATAAATAATTCGCATCCCATAGATACCTACGCCACAAACCAAAGAGCAAGGCGAAAACGCCATGAACGTTTTTCTCGCAAATGTCATGTCAAAATTGAAAGTTTAGAAAAGCATACAAAACCTACAAAAAAACTTGGTGAAATAAATCGCTGAGATCGATGTAACAATTAGCTAAGATGCACGAGGGCCCCGGCATGATGTTAGAGAAGTTACGTTGACAAAACTATGGGTAGAAAAAGCGTCGACAGTGCTTGCGGCCTAAGTTTCAATTTGAACCAACTGCTTATGGTGATTGGGTCCATAGTGATTCTAGTGCTTCTGTTCTTGGTTGTGTGCCACATAACAAGCGGACGGTAAACGATCATGGGGAAAAGGGGAGTCTGCTACAATGTCGATGTGCTGCAAGTACTTCTAATTGCGTTCGCTTTCGTCACACTACTCATAGTGCTGAGTTGGATGTGTAAATACTTTCAAGGACCATAGCACCATATTGTTAACCGTGAAAATGGCTTCGTGCGGCCTCGTCTTCAATCTGAATCAGATGCTGACAGTCGTCGGATCTTTGGTAATTCTACTTTTACTCTTCATCATCGTAAGTCGTCTCGTAAAGAATTCTTAAAATGAGAAAAACTTGCTCGACCGTACTTTGCTCAGCGCCAGAATTCGACGTTTCTCTCATTATAATAGTTGGATTTGCGTTCATATTATGGCTGATAACGTTGCATTGGATTGGTAAATATCTCCAAACTCTACCACCGTAGATGGAAAATGCCAAGTAAATGATGATAGACGCAAAATTTGGATGTTACAACTGTACGGACGAGAATGTAATGATTATACACCAGTATTTGTTGCTGTTCATTGAAATCTTGTACACCAGGTAGCTGTTAGATAAATCAAATTATATAGGTTCTCCTTTTTCACATCAATGTAATAAATGTTATACACAGATACATTTTATTTTTATTTATTTTCATGTTGATGAGGAGTCTTCCAAGTTGAAAGCTGGTCATATTTCTGTCCTAATTAATGTCATAATTTAGCAGATATGGCTGTTTCTTTGTACCAACCTTTTTACCGCGAACAAGCTTAGGTGTTTAAGTAAGAAGTCAACTGTAGATATCATAACACCAATCGCACTTTACCCATCCTGATCCTATAGGGCAGGGGATGTGGAACTCTGAAAACTAATTACCAACAGAAACGAAACACTAGCAAAAGGTAGTGCTTGCCCTAGTGGTTTGTGATCCGAATTGCAAATCCAGCGGATCTGGTTTCAAATTTCGCAAGGGGCCAAATGTTCGTATAATGAACACGTGCATTTTCTTACCTATCATGCATGTAATGAATATGCTATGTATTAAAATAAATATTTTTAAGTTTTTTAGTACCTATAGTACAAACTATGCTCATATTGGGGGCAGATGATTATTTTTAAAAGTGTCACAACATTTATTTATTTCACTGTGATCTGTTTTCTATTTTTATCTTTTTTTAAAGCTCGTTGGTCAGCGGCTACCATAGCCTATAGACGCTTCATCATGAGCCTATTAATGTCCCCACTGCTGGGGCACAAGCCTTCCCTATGGATGGAATAGGGAGATTGGGCCATGACCCACCACGCGGGCCCAGTGCGGATTGGCGGGTGCTAACGACTGCAGATGCAGCCGGGACCAACGGCTTAACGTGCCTTCCGAAGCACGGAGGAACTCGAGATAGTAAATTTTTGGTCACCCATCGAATGACTGATCCAAAGTTGCTTAACTTCAACGATCGCAGCCGAATGCGCTAACCACTTGCGCCATCGAGCTCCTCAATATATATAATATAAACGCTTGCGACACCATAAATATCACTAGCACCGTTGCCTATCCTGACCCAATCCCCTACCCCGTGGAGCCCTAGAACCTTACTCACCATCAGACACAACACCACCGTAAGCTACTGTTATTTTATTGTGATCTGTAAGGTGGAGTTTGCTTCCCCATTCGATCGGGAAACACGCTATGCTCTACCTCTCTTTGATGTGTTGGGGGCTACTTCCACAGATCGGTGGTACCTTTCCTAAATTAATACTAAATGAATGCAACAATAAATATTTACTTGAAACGAGTCCTTTGCTAATTTCAAGTAAAAGAATTGTTGAGTCAAACAAGCAGTTCCAGTCTGCTCTTTAATTACTTTCAGAAAATGAATCGCAGCATAACGGAATTGCACTAAACCTAAGTAAGTATCCGCGCCACTATACATAATTAAATTTTTTACTGTCAACAACTGGACGGGTGTGCAGAATTGGAATTTAATATTAATTAGAAATCTCAGGGACACAGTGTCAGGTAGGGTTGATATCGAGAAATCAAAATATCTGGATAACATTTGAAAATGTCGGGTTTCAGGGATTGTGATTGGAAGTCTAACTTGTTTACTATTTTCAACTAACATTGCAGCACCGGGTAAACGAAAAGTGCATCGTCATGATTTTTTGTCGGGAGTCTAGGAATCGCATAAAACGTCGGGCGAATCCAGGCGATTCCCGACCATCAGGCAACCCTACTCTCAACTATTTTCATTTTGCGCAGCTGTCCACCGCTTTTGGTACAGATTTTGATTATGCTATAACATTTTTAGTAGAATTCGTACGAGATCCTAATTTTCGACATCATCTCTTGGCTTACATAATACCTACTACTCTCTAAATCCGTTCCATAAGAACCATCCGTAGGTACTTGTCATTCCATAGGCATGGGGTTGGGCTACATATAAAAAATGGGAGTAATAAAGGTATGTGTACATTCCTGTAGGATCAGTAAATACTGGAGTTCCATATTACGAAAGTAACCTGGAGTGTGAGAGTATGGAAGGAAAGAAAATGACCTAGTAGGTATTTACAGTAACAAGAAACCAGATTATTTATTTTAGCACCCATCCATTCACACCATTTTATTATTCACTAGTGGCCCGCCCTCGCTTCGCTTCGGTGTTGAGCTGTAGTGTAGACTAAAATGACTCGTCATATAATAATATACACACATCAAAAGTGTCTAGGGATCAACATATATTTTTGCAATAACTTTTCTCCTGATTGATATTAATTAAAATTTTCTTTAAGGATTCATCAAATAAAGTGTTTTCGTTTGTCACAGTAACGATAAACCAAGTCACCTTTGCATTAATAAAGAAATTTGCCATTTTCCTAATAAAGGGATTTTTGACATTTGAACCACTAACACAAAAGTTCGAAAAAAAGACTGAAATAACAGTTTTCTCTAAAATTTTATTGGGTAACTTAAACAATTAATAATCCGTATTTCTACCGCGAACACTAACAACACAAGAACATCGGTTTGGCATACTCAAAATGAGTTCATCCAAATCACGCTGTGGAATGGCCGCCCATGTTCGTTGCAACAACAAAAAAAGGTCTTCTTGCGACTGGATACCCTCCATATTCGGCAGAGCTTTTCTCTGTAGCATATCCCATGCATGCTCAATCGGGTTCAAGTCTGGCGACTGAGCAGGCCAGGGCAGGACATTGATGTTAGCTGCGGCGAGAGTCTGTCTTACAACTCTTGCGGTGTGCGGTCGTGCATTATCATGCATTAACTGAAATAAGGGACCGATTTGCACTTGTAGAGGAACGATGACGTCTGATACAATCGTCTCAGCATAAATTTGAGCGTTGAGGTTGCCTCTGATCCAAATCAACTCAGTTCTTCCGCCGATCCAAATACCCGCCCATACCATGATGGTTCCACCACTATAAGGATGGACTTCCTGGCAGGATTTTAATCGCTGTTGGCGTCCAGGGGTTCTCCAGTGTCGTATACGTCTTGTATCCGGTCTCATACCAAAACGAGACTCATCAGAAAAGCACACGAAACGCCATTGTTCTTCTGCCCAATTTCTGTGTTCAAGAGCCCATTGATATCGAATCCTACGATTGTGCATTGCTATAGGTGGTACCCGTAGCGGTCTTCGGGAATGAAGGTTCACTTCATGCAAGCGGTTTCTGACTGTTTGGTCGCTAATTAAGTTCCCTGAAGAGTGATGAAGCCTCACGGCTAACATCATGGCGGTTATTGTTGGAGCTCTTCGAGTTAAGATTTGAAAGTATCGGTCTTGTCTCCGTGTGGTGCAGCGATACCGTCCTCCATGGCGCTCAGCCACGGTACCAGTGCTTCGGTATCGTGTCCAAAGTCGACTGATAACACTCTGACTTGTATTCAGAGCTAAAGCCACAGTACGTTGCCGGGAACCAGCTTCTATCATTCCCACGGCTCTGAGCATTTCTTCCCTGCTTAAATGACGTCGCCGCTCCATAATAACGTTGGTTTTAATCAGTAGTAGGGAAACAGTAGCACTAATAATGTCTTCAATGCGTTGTATGTTTTTATAGGGAAAATATTGACAGCTGATTTTCATCTTTTACTCGAATTTGATTCACAGTTCCTGATTCAAATTATGAAATGCACCAAAAAGGATCCATATAAATTTATAAAATCATAAATTTATTACAAAGCCACATCTCAATCTCAAGAAATCCGCATAAAAATGCTTGATCCCTAGACACTTTTGATGTGTGTATATAAATTTTGTCATATGGGTCTTTTGCCTGAAATAAAGAAATTATTGTTATTATTATTAATAAAAAAACTGAAAATCGTGTCAAATATAATCAGAATGCTCCAATCTGCTAAGCTATCAGGAGTTACACGTGTTATTGTGAGTCAACCATAAAAGATAGACATATGCTGTTGTGGGATATTTTTAAACAATTTTATGTAGAATATTTCCGTCATACATGATTTCTATATAACTTTAACCGTTAAGACTGCACACGCGACGGAAGCTTAAAAAATGGAGAAACTTTTCCCGTTTTCCCAACGTTTCCCTTCACTGCTCTGCTCCTATTGATTGTAGCGTGATGAAAAGTATACTATAACCTGCTCAGGAGTATGAAGAATAATTGTACCAAGTTTCGTTAGAATCCGTCGAATAGTTTTTGTTGCTATAAGAAACATACACACAGACAGACAGACAAAAATTTTACTGATTGCATTTTTGACATCAGTATCGATCACTAATCACCCCCTGATAGTTATTTTGAAAATAAATTTCATGTACAGAATTGACCTCTCTACAGATTTATTATAAGTATAGATTACTAGATTGGCAGACCTATAAATAGTTTCAGCTTGTGGGTTGATACTCCAACCATATCAATTTGGTATAAATTGGATCTAAGATGTCTTGTTGGATCTAAGTTGTCTTGTATAGGAACAATAATGGCAAGAATTCCGAATACATATTATATATCCAATAGTAAATAAAACACTTTTTAACAGTTAAAACAGCGCGTTTAAGTTTATTTTCATTGATGTTTTGGGCCCTTTACAGGGCCCGTTTTAATTTTTTTTGAATAATAAGTCAGCAGTTGAAGCAATGCATATTTTTCGTATGTCTCCAATCCAATATAGGTAACTAAAAGAAATATTTTTCAATTTTTATGGGCCCATCACTACTACTAACCTACTAACCACATTTTCTGATACATTATTGCCATCAATTTGTGCGTATCCTAAAAGCCTTTCCGGGACTATTCATTGTCCCGATAATAATAAAGGTTGCCAGCGTTGTTACGCTAAAATGAACTCTAAGGCGCCATCCGGAAGAACCAGGGGAAATATAGTTCAATCCTTGTCGAGTTTAAGTAAGGAAATCAGCAAATAACTTGTCCACGGTGTCTTAACGGCTTACACAAGGTGAATGGAAATGCTAACTTATCGCTATTGGAAATTACAAATGCTATAAATGCCAACACTCGCTTTTCCAAAAGAATTTCCGCGTGAATTCGAGCTATAATTTATCCTCTATATAAAACTCAGCCAAATATACATCAAATTGCACTATTAAGTTTCAAACTTTTAGCATAACTATTCACACATACCTACTTTAAAATCAAGTCGATTACGTGTTGTAACTCCTTTTAAACCGCTCAACGGATTTTAATCCATTATCACTAACGGATAAATATTATTTCACGGAAAGTTTATGTTCATAATTCTAGTCAATGAAAACTATAGTGTCTTATACTAAACCGAAACGAGGGCGAGAATAGCTCGGTTACTAGAAACTGCAACTTAAACAAATGTGTGGAGTCATAAAAAAAATCAAATTACTAACTCACAAAACTTTAAATAGTCAAAAAAGAAGTAGGGCATATAAAGAACCATGTCTCATATGCAAATGCTCTTTCTATATAGATCTTTGATGCACATTCAGGAGCTTGATGGCACAAATGGATAGCGTATTCAGCCTGCGATTGTGAAAGTTAAGTAACTTTCGCAATGGTAGATTATTGGATGGATCAAAACCTTATTATCTCGAGCTCCTCCGTTCTTTGGAAGGAATGTTAAGTCTTCGGCCAAGCCGCATCTAGTCTTTAGCACCCACTAATCCGCACTGGGCCTGCGTGGTGGGTCACGGCCCAGTCTCCCTATGGCATCAGTAGAGAAGGCCTGTGCCTGAGACATTATCAGGAAAACGATGCAGATTCACAAAAGCGCTGCCTTTGCACGAAGCGATCGTCAAATATTATAGTAATTATTGTTAGTTAGTGAGTCATTTTACTGTTTTTGCAGTATAGTGAGTAAAGTCGTCGAAAATTTTGAACAAAGAAAACATGGATAAGACGAATGAGGGCTATCACGTCGCGTATGAATGTCGTTGCTTATGGGTTGATTACGCGGGATTATTTATAATTGAAATAATGTAGTGAAAATTTGGTAATAACTCAGATTAATTATGGAAAATATGAGCTACGGGTCAATAAATGTCACTACTTTAGGACAGCTTTATCCTATCCTTTTTTTCCGAACAAAACGGAACTGCGCAACACTGGACATGGCAGATATGCTAACGCTTCAGTTTTATTGTATTAAAAATGTTTTCAGTGTAAACTTTGTCTTCACGCGTATTATCATACTTGAACAGCCACACTTCAGACCTCACACAACAGAAGCGTCATCTGGTGAGACAAAAAACGGTAGCCCCAATCCATAGAATAAGTAACCAATATTCAAGAAATTCAGCACAATAGACCGCTGATTCTAATTGGATCGTATATTGCGAGCGATACTGCCTTCGAATACGTACACATCGGTCCGTCAATTTATTTACATATGTACATACATTAGTATGCAAAACGCAACTTCAGCTGACTGAATAGGGCTGTCCGATGCTATAAGTCGTCACCTATTGTGAATAGGATTAGGTCTACATTTCGACCTTAAAGTTATTTTAGTTACTACAAATTAAAAATATATTAATTACTACCCGCCGCCCACGACTTTGTCCGCGTCCAATTTAGTTTCTTAGAATCCCACAAGAACCTGTTATTTTTCCGGGATAAAAAGTTTATAAAGTTAATTAAAAAGTCTCCATCCAGATCATAAACCGTATGTTTTGGTATGTACCAAAGGACAATGTTAAAATTGGCCTAAGAACCAACACCAATTTGGCATTTATGATAATTCCTAGTATATTTTTTGCGATAATTATCAGTATTTAGATTGAGACCGACACTTCCAGTTAAGTAAGCTAAATTAAAAAGTTAAAAAAATAATCTGCGACGATAAATACCATTTTATGTGTATAATCTATGGCAGCGCTGCAAACAAAACACACTATCTTCCTAATGCCGGCACTTCCCTTGGCTATTCGTATTTGCTATTTTAAAACATGACATCAGTCTGTCCTTTTCATTCCCTGTTAAGCATGACAAGGACAAACTATTGTCAATAGGCTAGTTTACTCATGTCAAATTGTATTAAATAAATGTTTATTTCTTAAAGTATTTAGTCTAAGGAACCTTAATATATCGATTTCACTTCATAAAAGCAGAAGATTGCTGTAGAAATTTAATTTTAAAAAATATTTTTTAGTCTATATTTTTTAAACACTAAAAACGCTGTTCGCCACATCCGCCATGATTTTGACGTCTTATCTGGTAAACAACTAAATGTCATTCGCGTGTTACTGACACTGTAGGGATTCTTTCGTCTGACTAAATTTATCATAAAACACTTTTAACTTTAGGAAAGAAAAAAACAGTAAACTTAGTTTTTTTTTGACAAAACTAATTATGGATGCCGGCTTTGTAAAAGCAGAAAGCACAAATCTGCCAAGAATTGACGCATTGATGGTTGGTGAATTTGTTGCACTAAACCCCGATTTCTGCTCTGCGGAGCAGAGAAACGACAAGGCATCTATGTAAGTACAGTGCATTTAGTATTACAATGTAGTAATAAACATAAAACTGATACAACATATGAATAAGTGTAATAAAGTTGCGTAGGTTAATTTCTTTCGGCACTTTAATCGACAACTTTCCTGGAGTCTTCAAGGATGTGTTTTTATATTCTCGTACAATACAGTAATGATAATTACTTTATTTTTCGTGGTATTTATTAGAAATCATGTTTTTGTTTATTATAAACTCAGTTAAAAGTAATTTTCTACGTGTTTACGAGTTTTTGTTTACGACAGTTCACGTCATAGCATAGATAATCTATAGACTAAAATGGCCGACAGCGTTTTTGTATGTCCATGAAAAGTCTATTTTAAAATTAAAGATTTGTAGCTTTCTAGGTTTAAAAAAAATACAATACATTTTTTTTCGGTCTAATAGAACATTAATTAACCATTTAAAACCTTTTTCCAAAAAGGGTCAACTAGCCTATTGAAGGGCCGGCATAAAACTCGTTACTCTGTGGTTGTGGTGCATGCAGTTTGCATTCGTAGTAATCTGTGGCATTCGTGCATTCCAAAGAGTAGTTTAATATACCGGAAAGTGCATTCTCGTTTCGGATTACCTGTTGTGTGTGATTATTTGCGATTGTTTTTCCTTTAATTTAACTATTTCGGCTATCCAATATGCCATCGATGTTACCAAAGAACAGAACCCTTATTACCAAGTGCTAGTGAACCTGTGCCACAACATCCTGAGGGATCATACTGCCAAATTATTCAAGAACACCTGATACACATTCACGCTGCACATTTACACAATATACCTACATGTGATATACAAATAAATACAATAAACAATATGATACAGTTATGTGAAAAATAGTCAATAAATAAGAAGCAAAACTACAGTTCTTATTTTATTCATGATTCCTACCAAACCAAGATTTTCCTAATAGTTATTCTTTAAAATTGCACCGAATAAAATGTAATATTAATTCACTTCATACTGAGTTTATACTAAATTCATAGGTTGACCTATTTTTCATTGAATATTAAACATAACCTCAAAAAAAATATACTTTTCCTAATAATTTAAGTTCTCAGAAGTGTCCGTCAATAATCTTTGTTTTTACAGTCATTTACTTACAATTTTGAACCTAGAAAATAATATTTCATGATTGTTGGTTCTTAGGCTAACTATGTATGGACACTGAACAATGTCCTTTCATGCTAAGCATAAATATAAAAAAAAGAAAAGAATAAAGTACATACTTGAGATTTTCTTCTGTATTATACTATACACACATACATGGACCGCTCGAACAGTTGCGACTGCTTCGGGTGGTTGGCAGCAGTAAATTTCATATTCTGTTATTGGCAACCCTGTATGTGGGTCAAATGGTCAATACAGTATACGTGTTTCTGAATCAAGAAGGCGCAGAGTGTGACCGTCATCATGTTTTGTGGTATATCGCTGACTTTACAGAATATATGTATTATTTTAAATTCATTGTGCATTGTACGTGAGGTTTTGTATTATTTTAAATATTACGTCAGCATTGAATTTCAATTGGGAAGTATTATTTGATATATATATAGGGAAATTTAGTCTTTGTTTAGGATTGAATGTAAATATCGCTTGTTTTTTTTCCTTATTCGAACGAAGTCCTTTCCTGTCGGTTCGGCGGATGGGGGCTAATGATGCAAAAAACTGTTTTTATTTCTAAGTAAAAAAACATGAAAATTAACGTGTTATTTTTCTGGAGCATACCTTTTTTCACAAGTAAAGAATTCAAAATTATTAAGGAAGGAAGCTTTTTTAATTTTTATTAAAGTTTTCTGTTTATTTTAAAACCTACCACGCATTTTTGATTGAAAATTACCAACCAAGCGTTTATTTTTCAAAGGCAAATTTAGAAAAAAAAACGGTCCTAAGTTTATTCCATGTTTTTTTTTCAATGGTGATCACAAACAAAGTTTTTTTTTACGTCACTAATGGCAAGGCGAAAAAAAGTGTAAGATTTTCCGTCACGGTGGAATTGCTAGTTTGGGGTATTTATATGCCATTTTGGCGGAAAACTTCGGTTTTGGTGAGATTTTGTATTTTATAGTAGTTTCCCCTCCACCTATGTTAGTTTTCTCCCACTATGGAAGTATTTTCCCATCCATAGTAGTTTTTCTATAGAAGTTTTTACTTAGCCATGGTGTTTTCTCTCTACTTTGGTAGTTTATTTATTTTATAACTAGCTGAACCAGCGAACTTTGTACCGCCATAAAAATAGGGGCAGGTGGTAGAAGAGAAAATTTAGGGTTGTATGTATTTTATAATACCACATTATATAAAAAAATTGTCCAAAAAAGAATTTAGGGGTGTGTAACGTAGTGTTCTATCGATTTCCTGGGATAACATTCCTCCTAACCCATATGAGAACACTACGTTACAATACCCAATAGTTTGAATTTTGGCGCGAAGGCGCATTTTAGGTTTCAGAACACTACGTTACAGGTGGACAACCATTATCACTTAAGGATATGAAAAATAGATAGTCGGCTACTTTCTCAGACCCACGGAATATGCATATAAAATTTCATAAAAATCGGTCAGGCCGTTTCCGAGGAGTACCTATGGTAACTAACACTGTGACACGAGAATTTTATATATAAGATTATTTTTATTTTAAACTTTTTTTCGACCGCGTGTGCGTGTCCCACGACACTCACGTTTGCAATTTCATTTTCATTAATGTTTTACATTTTTTTGTTAATTCGTAATAACGAAGTCTTATACAAAGTATTCCGTGCGGTTGCATATTGTATTGACTGTTTGTAAATTTGACAACATTACCTCCTTTTTATTCCTTATAGAGTATGATAAGAATAACCAGCTGTCAAAATACCAAAAAACATATAAGAAAAAGCCATGTGAAGTGCCAACGTAACACTGGATCGAAGAAAAAAACTTGTATGGCAGCAGCCTTTAATTCTTTTTACTACTTTTCATTATAATGACAATACAAACACATGTTCCGAGTTTTAATACACGAATATCATGTAAATGCAGTATCGAACGGACTAAAAACTTACCGTTTAGATAAAAAAATGCAAAAAACAAACCATTTTCTAACAATAAATAGGACTTATATTTTTTTGCACGTGTCGAATCTGTTGTTACCTGCGTTATATACCCTATTCAAAGAATGTAGTGGGATGGTAGTGGTATCACTGCCTAAGATCACTGCAGAGAGATTTTAATAAAAGGACATTGTTCTGCGTCCATACATAGTTAGCCTAAGAACCAACAATCATGAAATATTATTTTCTAGGTTCGAAATCGCAAGTAAATGACTGTAAAAACAAAGATTATTGACGGACACTTCAGAGAACTTAAATTATTAGGAAAATTAATTTTTTTTGAGGTAATGTTTAATATTCAATGAAACATAGGTCAACCTATGAACTTAGTATGAAGTGAATTAATATTACAACTAATTCATTTTATTCGGTGCTATTTTAAAGAATAACTATTAGGAAGAACTTGGTTAGGTAGAATCATGAATAAAATAAAAACTGTAGTTTTTTTCTTATTATTTATTGTCTATTTTTCACATAATTGTATCATATTGTATATATATTGTATGTATTTGTTTAACACATGTATATTGTGTAAATATGCAGCGTGAATGTGTATCAGGTGCTCCTGAATAATTTGGCAGTATGATCCTCTCAGGATGTTGTGGCACAGGTTCACTAGCACTTGGTAATAAGGTCTCTACTCTTTAGTAACATCGATGGCATATTAGATAGCCAAAATAGTAATAGTTAAATTAAAGGAAAAACAATCGCAAATAATCACACAACAGGTAATCCGAAACGAGAATTTTCCGTATATAAAAATTACACTTTGACGAGAATGCACGATGCACGAATGCCACAGATTACTATGAATGCAAACTGCCTGCACCACAACCACAGAGTATCGAGTTTATGCCGGCCCTTCACTTGACAACAGTTTGTCCTTGTCATGTTTAATAAGGAATGAAAAGGACAGACTGATGCCATGTTTTTAAATAGCAAATACGAATAGCTAAGTGAAGTGCCGGCATTAGGAAGAAAGACTGTTTTGTTTTCAACGCTGTCATAGATTATACACATCAAATGGTATTTATTGTCTCAGATTATTTATTAACTTTTTAATTTAGCTTACTTAACTGGAAGTGTCCGTCACAATCTAAATACTGATAATTATAGCAAAAATATACTAAGAATTATTATAAATGCCAAATTGGTGTTGGTTCTTAGGCCAATTTTAACATTGTCCTTTAATAAGCTGAGCACCAATAAGTTAGGCGTAGCATCAAATTAAAAAAAATCTTGGAAGTGAATTTATGAAGTATGAGGAGTGCGTTGGCGGCCGTATATCTACCCCTATGTCTCTAAGACAATTTTGGTTATTTATAGGAATTATTAAATTTATCGTCATCGCCATATCTTCGCATTATAGATAATTAATCCACAATGTCAAATGAAATACCTTTACAAGTATTAAACATTTAATATAGGAAATAACAATTTTATTATACTTTATTATATTTTAATTTTTTAAGCATTTAAAGTTTAAATGTTATAATGTCGGGCAAAAAATCACTACTGTTCTATGGGATCCCTTCTTTAATGACGACCTCCGTGGCCGAGTGGTTTGTACGCCGGGTTTCATGGTGTCACCGACTCGAGAGGTCCCGGGTTCGAATCCCGGTGGGGGCAGATGTTTGTGTGATGAATACCTACGTGCATTTGTAATCCAGTCATGGATGTGTAATATATATATTTCTATAAAAATATACTTATATATGTATTCTTATCCGTTACGCTAGCATCCTATAACACAAGCCTTATAGTGCTTACTTCGGGGCTAGGCTAATTGGTGTGAGTGTTATAAATATTTATTATTATTATTATTTAATATTTATTTTTAAGTGAATATGCAACTAAATATTCTGTGAATATTTTAAGCGTCTACCAGGGGGGGCATTGAGAACGGTCAAATCAGCTGCACGTGTTGCTTACAACTTTGCCAACCTGATTCAGTCAGGCGCACCAATCATATCGGTGGTAATTTAAAGAAAACATTTTTTTCACCACTCCTGAACGTGGCTGAGGCAAAAATTAGATTTATCACGAAAACGTGGATGTATTTTCCGCGCATCTCCTTATACCATCAATCTTCTACAAAGTGGCTTTAATTAAATTTGCCACTGAGTTCGTTACCTCCCCGCAAAGATAAAATTGTTATAGAAAGAGCGTTGTCTTACAAAGATGGGTGATAAATCAAAGCGAAGGGATTGCCTTCGCTAAGTAAGTACCGAAGATGTTTTTATGAAGACTCCGTAGTCCGTAGTCCTTAGCGTTCTGTTTTAAAATACCTATTTTAGTGAGAGTTATAACATACCTATGTTATAAATGAATGAATCGACCGAGTTCATTTAGCCAAAATTTTCAAGAGAGATAGCGGACTTTTAATATAAACAATAATCTAGTAAATTAAATTGGAAAAGCCATATTAATTGTGTTAAAACTAAATTATCCAAATTTATATAAGAACTCTTCGAAATTAAACAGAGTACTAACTTAGAAACAGCTCTATCAACATATTATGCATATGCCTATCCTTGGTTGCGGTACGGCTCTCTGCTGTGGGGTAATAGTGTAAATTCACATGATTTCTTTGTTATGCAGAAGAAGTGTATTCGTATCCTTGCACAAATAGACAATACAGTGAGCTGCAAACCTTTCTTCAAAAGATATAAAATACTTACCCTTCCAAGCATGTATATGCTTTCTAATACACGACATTTGTGGTTTTACTTACCATGCTAAGCAACAGTACTTACTACATGGCAGTTAAGATATTTAAAAAATTACCACATTCTATAAAACATTAAAAAACTATTACCACATTTAATACAAAGCTAAAAAAATCAAATTGATAACTGCTTCTATTCTGTGGATGAATATTTAAATTACAAGTACCTAGATAATAATTTAATATATGAATGCACAAAGTTATTTAAATTTATTAAAAATGTTTGATGACAATTTATTAGTAATGTTTGAAAATTTATTAGTTATGTTTGAAAAAAATAACTGTCATGCTAGTTCCCACCCAACCACGGTCAGCTCTACTTGATCCAATCGGCAGTGACATACCGATTGGCCTTTGGCTTGATCCAGCCGAAAGAATTGAATTTTGATTTTTACGTCAAGTATAACTGTCATGCTAATCCCCACCCAACCACGGTCAGTTTTACTTGATCCAATCGGCAGTGACACCGATTGGACGATGGATTTGATCGTGTATGGCTACCATTATGATTGATTGATAACCTGTCGTCAAATGATGATTTTTCAGTCACCTACCGTTTTTTATCATTTACTGACGACTGTAGGAACGTTTAATGTACACCTAACTGCACCTGTGTGCAACGCACATCCTAAAACCATGAAAGTAACTCTTAACTGGTGCTTTAATATCACCCAAATCACTTTTGAAATACCAAATAATCTCTCCACCGAAAATACATGCTCAGGAAAGAAGTCATAAAAAAATTCAGAAGAGAAAATTGACAGTTGCCTAATTTGTTTCACGAAAAACTATTAGTGTAACTATTTACGCAATAAACGCGGATTACTGATCGGACGGCACGGGTCCCTCGTAAATAGGGATGGGCGGGCGGTCGAAGTATTATAAACCCACTACATGTAATTAATTTCTAGTTTCCATTGTTAATTCTCTTGCGGGATAACAAGTATGGGCAACACGTGAGATGCTTACACACGGACGGATAAGTCCATAATTTATTAAACTTTTTTACTTTGTCGCCGACCAGTCTTACGCACGGGAGACGTGCGGGAGGATGGACCACGACCGTGGGGACGAGCGGCGGCACACACTTTCTTACGCTCTACGCACAGCATCGCACGGGGCCCAACCGCGTTCAGAATTAAAAAAACACCGCGTCGCTGTTTAATGTGTGTTTGTTATCAATATACCAGTTTACACCTATAATTACAGTCCACGTCATTAATAGGACTTTTCTCAACTTATTTACTACCCCTTTTTATTCAGAGCTGGCAATGCATGGGTGATACCTTTGGTTCTGCAAGTGTCCATAGATGGCAGTGACACTTACCATCAGGTAGACTGCCCGCTTGTTTGCCTGCATAAACATAAGACTTAAAACTTCGCCATCTTGGTTAAACGAGTCAATAATTATTTCACATACTGAACTGATATGATTGACATGCAGACATCAGTTAGAACTGAATTTATAATCTCACTAGCGGCCGCTCGCGACTTCATACGCGTGGAGTAAGTTATTTCCACACACTTTTTGACCCCAAAAGGGGTTTATTTCTAAAGATACATTATTAGTTCACCTTTACACCATCTATAGAGCATACATTTTAAATTTCAAGTATCTTACTTCAAAAACATAGGACTTTACAACTATATATACAAACTTTATATACAAACTTCCAACCCCCGTATTACCCCCTTAGGGGTGGAGTTTTGTTAATTATGTAGCCTATATGTTGACTTGACTTCTTAATAATATTCGTGCCAAATTTTAAGTAAATCCAAGCAGTACTTTTTGAGTTTATCCCGGACATGCATACAGACAAACACAAAAATTCTAAAAGCTGTAAATTTGGCTTCGGTATCGATTGTACTCGTAGATCACACCCCAAGTATTATTTTAAAAATATATTCAATGTACAGTTTTGTCTTTCTACCATTTTCTTATATGTATAGATTATAATGCCACGCAACAATATAGTAGGCTTGCCTATAAAAAAATATGGTCTAATTACTTATATAATGCGCAATGTCACAGAAGCTGAAGTAAGTGCTAAAAAGTCCATAATTAAAATTACCAAAATATAGTTTTGGGTGGCAGTTTCAGCAGAGTGTATAAATTGCCTAGTGTATCTATCTTTCCATAAATATTGTTACAAGGAAACCTATTGTTTTTGTTCTATCGAATGAGTCATTTATTATTGTTATGTGTGATATTTAATAATTACATTAATATATTATATAATACGTTCAAAATTAATAGATCTCATTCAAAATGATCTCTTTTGGCTTCCTTATTATCAAGGAAATACGCACTATCTCTCCATGGGTAAATTTTTCGCAGCCAATCTTATGGGTTGTTTTAGGGACTCCAAATAATCATAGCGTATAGAGTATTCCATACTCTCTATAAATTTAAAAAATCAAAAAACCCGACTGCTTAATTATACTTCAAATAAAAACTGAAAAGAAAAAAACAAGTCCAGTAGTCTATAATTCTGTTAATAAGGAACAAAGCTACTTTAACAGTCGGGACCCATTAGATATTCAAGAATACATAATATTTTTCAACAGTGGGTCCCGACTGTTAAAGTAGCTTTGTTCCTTATTAACAGAATTATAGACTACTGGACTTGTTTTTTTCTTTTCAGTTTTTATTTGAAGTATAATTAAGCAGTCGGGTTTTTTGATTTTTTAAATTTACCTTTTTTATTTCACACTTTTTAGTTAGTTAGTATTTTAAGACGGTATATACCGTAGTCTTGTTACTTCAGTAAGGGAATTAATATCGCGGGAATTATTAAGTACCTTAAGACAGTCTAAAAATGAATCTAATGATACCGCATACATATTTTTTTAAAGGGAAATTTAGAAAAAATATTATTATGTCTTTATCCCGTGGGACTTTTAGGATAAAATGTATCCTATGACACTCCCGTAATCAAGACAAATCTAACGATACCTCATACATCAAAATCCATCAAGCCGTTTAGGCTACAGGAGGTCACAAAGGAACAGACATACATACATACTTACATACACTCCCTAAACATTACCCTCCCTCTTTGGCAGTCGGGTAAAAACTGACCATAAATCATATTCCAGCAAATTAAGTTCCAGCGAAGATAAGAGGATGACCAGTCTTGGGCTCTGATAAAGTCAAAAACGTTCGTTTCCTACCACGATCGGGGTGGCTGAAATTTTATGACCCGGTGCTGAGTCTTGCTGAAAGGGCCATTCTTTCTTTGTTATATAACATAAGTTATTAAGAGGCTTAACCACTTTTTAAGAATCGTATCTTGATATACTTATGCCGATGTTTTGACCCCATTTACACAAAAATATGCCTCAGTCACTCTTCGGTAGCTAGCTTCCCACCAAACCATCCCTAAAGTCGGATATTGTCCAAGTTGTACTCTGCTGACTAATTGAGAAGCTTCTTTTGAGTGTTTCGCCAGTAGCGCCACCTGTTGTATTGAAGTGTCAAGTCCTGCTTCTTTAATTATATGTGAAGGAAGCGTGTAGATGTCGCCGCCACATATGAAGGGAATAGGGATTGTTTTTCAACCGACAAAGAAAAATGGAGGAGGTTATCAATTGGACCCGTATATTTTATTTTATGTATAATTACGCATAACTTTTTATAGACTCGTCCGATTTTGATATTTTTTTTATTGGATAGCTTATTCTCCGGAAGTGGTTCGATGTAAATAGAAAAAAAATACTTTTTTTAGAGTCAAATTAATATTTGGAGTCGGTGCCATGCCAACTCAAGTAGTAAATGGGAACTCAGATCTATCAGACATGCATAGCACCGACTCCAAATATTAATTTGACCAAAGAAAAATAAGGTTTATTATTTTCTGCTTAACGATTTTTCAGCGGTTTACTTTTTCGCTATAAAGTTTTAAATATGTAACAAGATAAAATTAAACCAAAGCTCTTCAAGCGCCGCGGCGCTATGTACCGTTTAAATGAGGGTCGGCTATTTGAGTTTCATTCTGTCCAACTCCTGTTTGTATTGGCGGTTCGAGTCCGTAACTCGTGTATCCTTTCCACTCACCTGTTTCACACGTAAATTGGTAATTAAGTTGCGAAGTTGTTAAATTAATACGTAATCCGTGTTGTGCGAAGCTCTTTTTAATTGTGAAACTTAAATTGGTTTAGGCACCGAATTATAATGGTACGGTTTTAGGTTTGCAATTGTTTGCAACTCAATTTTGGACAATCGGGGAGAGTGGCGGCCCTATATCGTGTAACTTGCAACTGATTTGCGACCGGCTGCTTCAGGATTGCAGCAAATGAAAATTTGTGTCCAAAATTTACTGTTCATTAAGTATAATTAACACCACGTACGCATTCTTTACTATTATCCTGGAACTGTTTTCCTAGAAATCGATAGTTGATGTATCTATAACTTTATCTTATATCGTGTCCAACTCTAGCTCTAGTAAACCAAGAATTGGCTTGGATTACTTACATCATGTTTTGTCTCTGTTCATTGAATTACAAATGCCATTTGAGTGATATGAACAAAACGCGGCGTAACTACTCTAAGCTTATTCCTTTTTTATTAATATAGGGTTACCACCATATGGGCTTTAACAATTATGTCAGAGTAGGATAGACAACGATGATGTTCACGATAAAAATAATATCGAAAATCAACTTAAACAATACTCAATCGTTTTTTATTTAAAAACAACCTAATGAGCATTTCAGTTGTGTTTACATGGCAATTAAGATCTGCCAATGAAAGGACATTTATATAAACACAATTAATGTTACTATTGTAGCACATGAGTAAAGAAACGTAATTACTCACGGAACTATAGCAATAGGCCGCATGACTAGCACCAATCTTTGTCCGTCGGATATGCATATGCATGCAGCGAATAATGAATGGTGAGAAAACCAAAGACGTAGGTAAGGATCGTATAAAGTCATGATCAATTAATCTCTGTCTACCAACACCTGCTCTGGAAAACAGATGTGACCTTAATGCATACGTACCTTTATATATTAAGAAATGTACTATGCCTGCATAGAGCAACGCGGCTGACGCGGCCAGGATGGGAGTAGGTATTCACAGCGTTCCTCTCTGTCGGTTTTTCCCCTACTGTTGGGTCAGCTCAAAAACTAGTTGCGCGTCGGATGTTTCACTAGACTCAGTCAAATCGCACAAGTGTATGTTAGAGATCAAAAATGCCAAAATGTTATGTAATTTGCTGTAAAACATATCTGGATTATTAAACTTACAAAAGGATGGTGTTTAATTTAATTTATAATATCAACATATTATTTCTATTCAACAACTTTTAAATACCTTTAAAACACAAAAAACATATTATTTTGTTGAAATTCAATCTTCGGACATGTTTGACAAAACAATCCAGCCAGTACAAATTTCAGATCTGTCAATAAAGAAATCTTCAGTTTTATTTATGCCCGATTTAGTGCTGTCATTTTTTATGTGTGAGTGTCGTAATTACAATTTCGTTTTTGTGAAAGTATATTGGACTGCATTTGCGTGCATATTCCTCCCCCGGCAAAAAGCAGCAGAAAGATTTCAATAGTATTATGTCATTGTGGCTACTCCCCTCTTAGCCGCGTCGGCTGTGTTGCTATATGTATGCCTGTGACTAATACTATAACCTCTATTGAAATTACACCGAACTTCGTTAGTTATTATTGTAACCAAATTGAAATACTCTGACGCGACATAAGATTTCAAATATTTACTAAGAATTTTATTTAATCGCACTTTGGTAAAATAAATTAAAATCAATAAAAGTAAAAATAGATGATGTTTAATCTGATCTTTGTGCATTTCCCGATAAATGATGTACATAGATCCACCGACCGACGGTCAAATTGAATCGGAAACGGAAGCTTGGACCCCTCATGATTATTCAAAAGGGATACGTTAATGGTAGTGATTAGGGCTAAATTTCCTTAAACGATGGTGTCTTTGTCTTCGTTGTTTCCTTGTATTCTACTAATTTGAACGGAGATTACCTAATTTATTAATTCAATTTAATGCTATTCCAATTGATTCGTAATGATCGTGTAAGTTCCTCTCATGGAGGGGTGGCCATTTATCTTCGTTCTCATATCCCTTTTACTACCCTCTTCTTCGATCTTCACAGCCGCCACTCCCGAAAGGTGCCGAAGATCTCTTAATTGAAATACCCTTGTCTAACAATAAAATCCTTCTAGAGCCCTTCTAGTCTTCTACAGCCCTTCGTAGCGAGTTGACTACTTTGAGTCATTCGAACAGCTTCTTGAAAATTTTGTCCTCTCGTATACCCATGCTATAATTATGTGAAAATTCAATACATGTCTCCGAAAAAATGATTATCGATCCAAAAATTGCTTTCGTTGATTAATTCCTCCAATTTACTTCCTAACACCTTTATGCCGACCTCCAGATTTACACACCAGCATCACTATCTGAACTTTCAGGTATATTGGTACGAATACCAATTCTGATCTCACTTTAATTAGTAACTGGAGTAAGTCTTTCGGTGTTACTGTAAACCCCACTAGGACACAAACTATATTAATTGGCAGCTCTTACTTCGTTTCCAGGATTAATTTTGAGGATCTACCTCCTATTACCTTTGACGGAAATATTGTTCTTTGGTCAACCACTGTCAAAAAATCTTGGTGTGGTCTTTGATGAGTGTTTTTCTTGAGGTCACAGGGGGAGGCGGTCAGAAAGAAAATTTTTGCTGCATACAGCTCGCTCAACCGATTACGCAACTTATTGCCTACCAGCACCAAAATCACTCTGGCGCAGACTCTTTTACTGTCCATCATTGACTACGCTGATACCTTTTACACCGATCTTTCTGAAGAACTCTTTAATAAGCTAGAACATTTGCAGAACTTATCTATCCGATTTTATTTTAACCTTTGTAAATATGACCACATATCACATTTCCGTTCCAAACTTAACTGGCTATCGCTATCGCTTTCGATTTCATTTTGTTATATCTGACCGCCGAAGGTTTTCAATTGCCTCGCGCTCTTTTTTTGAAGTTATACTTCTTTAGGCGCGTTATGAAAAAATGATGAGAGTGAAATTTTTAGATGCGCGCGCATCACTGTAACCCAAAAGTAACAGCATGAAGTTGGCCGCGGGCGCGTTATGAAAAAATCATGTGAGTGAAATTTCGAGATGCGCGCGCATCACTGTAACACAATAGTAACACCATGAAGTTGGCCGCGGGCGCGTTATGAATGTTAGTGTCTAATAATGGTGGATCATTAACCACTTAGTGGTTAATAATCCACCACTAAGTGGTTAATAAACAAAGTACCATAAAGGTACTTTGAACGATCCACGGAGCTCCATAAGATGATCGCGTTGTCAAAAACAATGTTGGCACGCTCGTCGCCTCTGATCACTGTTTTCATATTTATAATATTTATCCACATGTTTCTAGTTTCTATATAGACACAACGTGTTTTAGTTACTTACAAGTGCTAATTACATATGGACTAATAACTTAAATTCAGTAGTGATTTTAATTGAATATTTTGAATATTTATTTAATTTTTCAAATTAAAACTGAACTTAATTGACTGTGTTAACTATCCTTTTCCAGTCCTTTTATTATTTTATTGTAATTATTAATTATTTGCATGCAATTAAAAAATATTTTTAATGATGCTAAAGAAGTATAACTTCTCACGCGCGTACATAAGTTACACGCATCCATTTTTGTTTTCTTTATTAGGTAGATTATCAAAAAGTATTGGACACGTATTTTTCTTTTTTCCCATAATCAATATATTACAGAAATATATTGATTAAGATAAAATTAACCAAAATGCGGAATGCGACATTTAATGTCGCATGCCACATTTTGGTTCAATTTTTACTTAAAAGTGACGTCACGAGCCCCCACTCCCGAACTTTGAGGGCTTTTGTTTACGTCATTTTTCGGTTGATTGACCAAACTAAAATACATATACATTATTTTTTGATAATCTAACAAACAGACTAAATTGAATTTCATTTTCCTTACCCCGTCGACACCCCTATAAGAGCGTGTTTGGGATGGGAAGAAGGTAACTTTACACCAAATTTCGTGAAAAAACAAGCTCTTGTGGGTCGGTTATTTTATTTTTCGCCGATATTTTATTGTATATGCAAGAAGTGTAAAAGGTCAATATCATTGAGACCCTTGTCCTCTCGTTATTTATGTAATATAATATATGTATGTTATAATAATAAGTGTAAAAACAAAAGTTGTAAATCTTTTAATTACAATGTTTTTTTATAGTAGTAGTTTTCCCTAAAATCGCGATAACCCGTTTTTCCCCTTACAAGATTACCCCCCTCTCCCTCCTCCCTTCCTGACCTCAAAATCGCGCGTGAATATTTTTTCCTCGTTTTTAATGTGTTCTCTTCCTTTTGGTATGAGTTTTATCTTATTCTGTTATTTTTTTCATTTTTTAGTATTTTCAAAGGCCTGGCCTTGACCTATTTTGCCAGGGCCTACATTAGGCCATTTGGATAACGTGATTAGTTTTTATGTAATTTCAAATTTTAATATAGCGTATCTTATCTTTGACAAAAATCTGCCTGGCTTTGATTGTAATAACCATTACGGATTATTATCATAGGTAGGTAGCGCCACACATTATGATAAGTCATTAAGGTTAAAAAAAAAGAACAGGATTGTATAAATAAAATATGTTTCTACGGGTTAGATGCACTGATTTTATTTATTTATTGACGTTTCGCATCATGTGCAGGAATGCGTCTGCGGAATAATGTTTTTTTTATTTGCTTTAAGTAAATAAAAAATCATTATTCCAAAACGAAACTTGTTTTATTTAACGAGTGATGTGCGTGAAAACTTATGAAATAAACAGGATTGTATCATCTGTTAGGTAAAATCAGCCTATTAGAAGATAATGAATGTAATTCATGTTGCAGATCTCTTCAAAATGTCCTGTTTGTAGATTAAAAGAAACGCCCCTACTCGGATTGTGTTGAATTCTTTGAGCTTTAATGTATGTCAGAGTGTGAATGCGGTTTTATTAAATTTTCACAGCAAGAGCAGTCTGATTTCTGACAGCCACTGCGCGTCTACGCTACGCTACTTGGCACTTTGGAGAGATATGTTACTTTAGCCTATTTTCTTGTTGCGGTTATGGCTTTGTTTCCCAAAACTCCGCTCACACCAATTCTTGCTTATTACAAAACAGGCATAAAGGTCATGATTAAAATGTGTATTTTTTTAAATGTTGAATAATATGTATAAATCATATAATTACGCAGTTCACAACAGTTCCATTAATCCAGTGTAAATTGCCACTACAATTTCTGCCAGTCATCTGAAGATATGTATCGTTGAGTATTAATTGTTCTGAAATAAATTGTGATTTCATACAAAAAATCTGAGCCTAGTGAAGCGCGTTCCGTCTAGGATGGTGGAAGCAGAAGAGGAATATCGGATTTTCCGCTCGAAATGGAGCGCCCGTTATTCTTAAATTCCACTTTCTAGAAGACCACAGTAAAACAACATTAGCTTTTGGGGGTGTTGTTTTTCGAGTAATGTTCCAGTGTTTCACGAGGTAGGGGATTGGGTCATTGTAGACAACAGCGTGAGTGATATTGAAGTTATACTTGTTTAAATGATGAAAGTAAAATTTCAAAATGTGCGCGCATTACTGTAACACAAAAGTAACCCCATGAAATTGGCCGCTAAACAGCACATTAAGTCTCGAAAAAAAGCTACCTGTTGGTAGATAAAAACGCGATAAAATGTATAATGTAGTGCTCATGCTACAGGGACAGAGGCGACGAGCGTGCCAACATGCGCGACTAATAGTGATTCTATTTCTATTTAACAAAAATATACATTTTATCGCATTTTAGTCGTGTCTAACTGTCAAACTCCATATTAATTTGACAATTGAGCGTGATAAAAACGTGCTATATGTCATATCGCGGTGCTCATGCTAGGGGGGCTAATCACTTTTTTCATATTTATAATATTTATCCACATGTTTCTAGTTTCTATATTCACAGCACGTGTTTTAGTATCATACCGGTCCATCGCTTAAAATTCCTAATTTCTAATGGAACCTTGTACTTTCGTAATTTGTTTCAATTTAAAAAAATCTGCCTAATTTTGTGTCCTTCGCTTCTCTAGAAGAATCACGTTTAGTTCTATTTGACTACCGTTTGATCTTTATTATAGATAAGGTTAAGCAACAGTATGTTACTGGTCTCAAGAAAACACAAAATTCCGGAAAACTCGAGCTGTGAAATGGCCCTCTTGTGCAAACGTATCTCTCCGTTCCCTACTGTGATAGTTATAGCCCAAGTTGTGTTGAATTTACCGCGCGCTTCTTTCTCTTCGGCCTTATTAAATTTTCACGCCGAATGCAACCCGACATGGGAGGTTTCCACGTGATTTTATAGTTCTCACGACCGACGAAGCGGCGGGGCTACGTGGAATTCTTTTGCGGATGCAAAATATATTTTCTTGAGGTACAGTCTCCGGGTCATGACAGCGAATATGTGGTTACTTACTAGACTAGTCTATGAACTGCGGCGACTGTACGATGATAATGTATTGTTACTTTTTTATACAAAAGGCAAGTTGTTTCGCCTGATTTTAAATTGGAATCTAATAGGCTATTGGAGAATATGAGAAATAAAATACCAATTATTGGCTTGTCTTTTAACACCAATTTTGAGAGTGATTTCACTATTCTGACAAAAATAAGTAGTTGATAATATTACTCAAAATCATGAATGTTTATTATGTATATATATATATATATATATATATATTAGTGATTTTCCATAGTGATTCTGCCTCCGTCATGTATATAAACTTCCAGACACATCTATCGGCCCACCCAGCGTTACAAGCTTGAACGGTATGTAGCAAAAATATATTATGTTAGGTAATGATATATTTTTAAAAACATACGAAGAAGATTGTTAATAAACCAGCTTCAAAACTGCATAAAAACTTTTTGATCAATGTACCAAAAAAAAATTTTTATTTGCTTTTGACCGTCAAAACTAAAAACGTTAGGTGGGCCGATTTATGTGTCCGGGAGTTGATTTCATGATATATCTACCATAGTGTAATGTCGTGCGGAATTTTACTGTGAGGAAGCGCTACCGACATTCAAACTATTTTTGTGCAGCAGAAGAGAGCTATTCGATCAATTTATAACCTTAAAGTTGAAGAATCCTTAAGAGATAAGTTTAAAGCAATTGGCATAATAACGGTCGGATCACATACGAAAATTTGTTTCTTGTAAGAAAAAATATGTACTTTTCTCTTAAAATCAGTGATGTTCACACACTTAATACAAGAAATAAAAACAAACTAACTTTACCTGCTACTCGGCTTCACAAAATCAATATTTCATTTAAAGGTCTTTGTGTTCTCATACAATAAAGTCCCAATCATTATCCAAGGGTTAACCATAAATAAATTTAAAGATACTATAAAAAAATGACTTATTAAAAAGCTTCTTACAAAGTGTCTGATTATATAACAGACAAAAATGCAATCATTCTAACAGGTTCTCATATAAAATAAATCATGATAGTATTGACGTTGTAACAACACAATGACTTGTAAATGTTGTTACATTATTCTTTTAATGTTGTGGAGTTTTTTCTTAGTGGTAGGGAAAAAAAATTTTGGACGATTCAAAAGAGGGTGCTATTTATACATCCAATTGGCATAAAGATACATTTCAGATTTTAGTATGGTTGGTTTGAGGAATTTCTGATTTTTTTTTTATTATGTATTTAAAATTCAAGCAGAGGCGCCTCTAGCCTGAAGCACTGGTGTGCCTGAACACACTAGGAAGCGCGCGGTCAAAATGTAATGGTGGTGAGTGACGCTCAGCGTCTCCTGAGAGTTATGTGGCTTAAGAAAGGAGGTGGACAATGTCATTTCTATACAAACGTTCAAGACAGATTCCTCCATAACTTTTATCACTAAAGAATTGATTTTCATACATAAAATATACACATAATTTTACTCATTCTATGCTCCTATGTCTTCCTTTATAACTTGTGTTTCAAAAAAACTAGAAGCCCTCGAAAAAGGCCAAATATTAACAAATTTTTATCACCACTTAAGGCATCTAGTGTGGAAATTTAATAATTTACAAAAAAGTAAAGCATAGAGGCAAAGTATAACTGCTTATTATTCTTTGTGTAAAATTTATTTTATTTTATAAATTTTCGAGGAGGAAACAACGATAGTAAATATCGTTGGGAGGAAATCGTCGAGAGCCAAACCTTGAACATTGCAACTTTTTTTACGCAATTTTCAGCGTTAACTACTGTTGTGCCTGTCGCTCGGTATTTGCCAATACGTGACAGCAATAGTTTTTTCAAATACCTATTTCTCAAATATCTCTCAGCTCGCGTCCGCTCGTAAGTTCTTCTTGACACCATACCAATTTAAAACAATATCACGAAACGGACGAAAGAATTCTACATTCGCCTAAACACGAATTCCGTTGAAAGTTTTGGCTTGCTAACAGGTAGTTTAATGCGGCTATTTAGCCGACCTTTTGTTGCTCCACAGAAGGGTCCATTTACAGTCGAATTGGCGAAATCAATTTTTAAAGAGGCCAACTCGTTTGAAGTGAGCGTGATGCTGGAGGCCACTGTTCGAGAAGTAAATTGGATAGAAACTTCTGACTTCATTTCCGCCGAACTGATTGCCCTTTTTATTTTTGCATCGAATTCGATTCGTGGGCTTTGATTTTTTACACGCTCTTCATTTGTTAAGTGCGATGATGGGTGCGAAGTTGTCTTCCAAAGAAATTAAATTGACACTTTTATTTCAAAGAGGGTTCTTTCATGGCAAATAAATTGGCGGACGGTACTTCGTGACCTATTGAAGCAACTCAAACTGGCAAACTCAGTTATGGCCAGAAATAGTGTAAGAGTGATTATGATACTTCTTCTTTCAAATGTTTTTTACTGGTGAAGGTATGCGTTTGACATGGTGGGTTACCTACATTGCGAAGCGATGGTGCTACCTTACATCCTAAGAAATACGAGAAGAAATTTTACACGGCCATGAAGGCTGCGGTAGCATAATTGGTTAGTGCATCCGCTCGGATAGCCGAGTCCCATGTGCTGTCTGGCCGCATGGATTTTTTTCTAGTAAAATTTTCTTCAGATTTAAACATCTTGCAGTTTAATACCTGAATTATGAAAAATATAAAAACTTATTTTATCAAAACCAATATTTTAAACTCTGTTTTGACGTTCATTTTGATTCTCAGAAAAAAATGAAAATATCACGATATGTTTTTCCGATAAACATAACATGACGGTAAATAAATGTTTTAGTTGCACATCGTGGTTTTATTGAATTGTCCATACCTAGTGGTTTCGGAAAACTCTATCAGACGGCTAAAATTCAAATAATCCGAAATCCGGAAGAAATAGCAATAAATAAATAATCATTACAGTTTTAAATAAATAATAATAATCATAAAAGTAAGGTACCTACTTGGTTATTCTCACATCCTATCTGTCTTTTTACCCTTTTGTAACATCTCTATTTTGTACCCCTGTTTTCCGTTATAGGCACTTTTAGATCAAATATCTGTATAACACAAAAGAACAAAACTTTAACAATGAAAGGTATTCAAATATTGCATTTTATGAGAACCATTATGATTGGGACAAAACTAAACTCTATATCATAGCATTATAAACGATTTTGCGAGCGCTTGTGAATCGTAGAACTAAGTTGGGTAGTTATAATAATAAATATTATTGAAGGTTCCCTAATTATATTATCGATAATTCATTTATCATTCTAACATTAATGGAGCGATTGTAGTTTGTTAATGTATAAATTACAAGCACCATCCGCTACAACGTCCATTTGAGCGTGCTCACCGGTCATCCATCTTTCAGCCTAAAGGAGCTAGCAATGGACCGTGACTTGAGGCAATGTATTACCCGTTTAATGGGTAGTTCTGGAAGTGCAACCGATTCATGGTTCTATATCGCTTCAATGGATTTCCTCGAGTCGAAACAAGAGAGTATCCAAGACACTCCAATGTATCTCAGAGCTTCCTCTTTTAGTTACATCTTCAAAGTTACTTAATTTTCTTACATTCAGAAATATTTTACTGGATATCTCTAGAACCACATCACTTCTTACAGATAACAGCACTCAATGTTGAAGTAGTTAAGGTCCCAGAAATATATTTTTTTTATGTTCAAAGGGTGGCAAACAGCGCATGGCTCCCCTGATGGTAAGCGGCCACCATAGCATAAAGACGCTTGCGATACCAAAAATATAACTCGCACCGTTGCCTACCCTGACCTAATCCCTACCCCGTGGAGCTCTAGAACTTTACTCACCAACGGAAACACAACCTACCTATTATTTTACTGTTGTGGCGGCGAAATCTATATGCCCCACATATAAGTAACAAGGAGGAAATAATCACTCACCTCCTCAAGAGGTGGCGCTACCGGCGTTGCGATCAATACATATGGAAGCCTACATCGCGCAAGTGAAATTCGGATGCTAACACTCGATATATACGATGCCCAACCAACATCAGTCGGGCCGCGACCCCGAGCTACCACCACCCAGCTCGGAAGAAGATCTTCCTCTTTGGCCTTCCTACACTGGTGACCCCGACGTGATTTGAACACACAAACTTCTGATCCTCCTACTGTGATCTTCTATAAGATGGAGATTCGTGTTTCCTCCTTCTTACAACCTGGGATCCTTTAAAAGACGCGTGAAGAAGCAAAATGCAAGGCGGCTAGGTGAGGATGGCTGGAGTCACAGGTAGAACTGCTGTATCAGCTATCTTCGCGTCTGGACTTCACCGTCACTTAACATCAGGTCGGGTGGAGTCATCTATCAAACCTATCTATAAAAAAAAGATTACTTTCTCAGATGGTGATAATCCGATATGCCCTACTTCTCTTGTTTTAATTTACCCAACATAATATTACAGATACAAATATTGGTGAACTTGGCATTTAAGCCATCCTATTTAAGTAATTCATTGATGTTCTCTGCTGCAGTATTTATGAAATATGAACTGTAAATCTTCTTATGTGCTTACTAACGGATAATATTCCAACAATCCTTAGAAAATCAGCGAATCTAAAGCGAATAAATGCAATTGCAAATCTCAGAAACGCCACCAAACAAAGAACCTCGAGAGCTTAGCTTCTCGACGAACGTAACATGATACACAACATAGGGAGATAAAGCTGAATTTATATTCATTTTCTTATGCACAATTAGTTATGTTTAATAAAATATGAAAAGTAAGTGAGTAAACGAGCTTATTTGTGCTTTTTAATAAAAGTTTAAATATATATTATGCTAATCAAAAAATAGTAAATAAATTTTTTTATGGATGTATGATTGTGGATAAAAATATTACACTTTAAAATGTAAAATTTCATATAGTTACGGCTTTTGATTACAATTAAGAACGATCTGTTTCAAAATGTTTGCTCTAAAATAGGCAAATCGTAAATTTAGAAGTTTTATAAATGGAAGTTGGGTTGGATTAAGCGTTTGATTATCTAGAACGTGAATGAAAAATTGCAGTCATGTTTTTTGTCTAACACAATTCCACTATTCAGAACTTTTTTAGTGTCATAAAAAAGTGCCCTTAGTATTACACGATAATATGATTCTACAGCGGCCAACATTCGTCGCAATATGCGTCATAACGACCACCATTTCTCAAACACATCCGATCATACGAACGTCCTTACTTTTTTTGGCGTAGGTATTATAGAAAATATTCGGTCATTCGGCATCGAACTACAGCAATACGCGTGAGTTATTCGTATATGAATGGAAACCCATTCCGAGTGTGCGAGTCGCGGGCAACTTTAATCGTGTTTTGTCGAGTTCTGAATATTGTTTGATGTATTGAATGAAATATCTCATCTCGCATTTCGTATGTATGAGTTATCATTGTTGGCCCGTGATAGTTGTAAAGTTGTCACAAATGTTGCACACTACGATATTCGATATTAATGTAGATAGTAACGGTATTTTTTTATCAAATAGAAAAGTAACTTAATACCATAGATTAATGATTGGTCTCCCTGCAGCGAGACCAATCATTTATCTCAGCTAAATAAGTGGATGGTAAACTTTGAGAAAAGATCGAGCAATTCAAAGTTTATATTGGAACCATATAACAGAATCACATGGAAATGAGGAAGGAACTTCCACCATACAAGTCATAGTAAGATTACGCTATACCTTTTAGTGGTGACATAATTCAGTTGGTGATGAAAGGTCCAGGACTCCACGGGGGGTGATCCCTCCCGCCAAAAGTAGGACGGGTAGGAAAGGACGCCGGCGCGCCCTGGCTGCGCCGTCCCATGACCCTACCCCGGGTCCCTCGCTGAACGGCATGGCGTCAGCTGTGCCGGCCACCGACGGACCCTGTGACGGCAGCCCCTTCTTGTAGTTCTGTCCTGCAAAGAGGGGGGCGGCGGAAGGAGCTACACGGGCAGCGGACGGGGGGCGTTAAGAGTTACGGGGTCCTCAGTGGATAGCCATTGCTGGGGCTTGTAAGGCTTGCGGGAGCCAGGTGTGAGGTCCGTTCGGCGGTGTACCTCTTAAAGGCGCCGTCTTCTGTAAACAGTATTTCCCCCTGCGTATAAAAAACGGATTCACGGGGTAGGGGATTGGGTTAAGGCCGACAAAGTGAGAATAAAACAAGGTGTTATTCCAGGTATTTTAATGCAATTAAAACATACTGTAAATAATTATGGATAAGCTTGTTGTCCAATAAATCAATAGTCTCTTTTTTCCATCTCTACGAATCGTTAGTCACTGATATCTTTTAATCGGCCCCACTGCGGTTTTTATAACAGATGCTTCAATCAAAGATTTTAATCGTCTTCAATAACAACTACAATAGCTAATATTTTATCAAACAAATAACAAAGATTTATACGAAATACCAATTTTGCAGGAAAATATAGAATAATTATTTAGGTTTCTTTACCGTATCTAATTCACACACGATTCTCTTAGCTCACAACTGAATTTGGAAGCAGTCTCTCCTGTTTAGTTTTCTATAGGGCATCATAAGTATATGGTATTCTTATAATACTGCATCATCTTCACCAGACTGTTAATGTTCCCACTGCTGGAACAACGGGCCTATTGGTGAAATAGAAAGATTCGGCCTTTGCCACGCAGGCCCAGTGCGGATTGGGACCAAGAGCATAACGTAGCTTCCGAAGCATGGAGGAGCTCAAGAAATTAAGTTTTTGATCACCCATCCCAATGACCGACCATTGCAAAAGTTGCTTAACTTCTACGATCGCAGACCAAACGCGCTAACTACCTGCACAATCAAGCTCCTCTACGCTCTATTATGGACTCATAAGGATATAATACTGTCAAATTAAACTTCAGGTTGCGAGTATCGGAATTCAAGAGACAGACAACTTTGTTTAGTTGGAGCGTTATAACAATAACACCTTAACAAGCCACTCCGAGTTAACCGACTAGTTGTAGCGGTTCAATTATAAGAATTTACCGCACCCGAGGGTTGCCGGCCGACAGCGGGTCTACGTCGTAAATTATGCATTAATCTCGTTCTGCTAGCTGCGAGAATATTAGCTAAGGTAAACGGTAGTGGTTAAAACAATAATGACGATTTTGCTTCTGTGCATTAAAGAAGAAAATGTAAGAGGCAGTAGCACCTACCTCAGGTGAGACATAGCAGGCAGGTAATTGGTTCTGCTCTGCGGAAGTAACCTGACAGAAGACAGTGAAGGAACGCTATCTTTTAATGGTGTCATGCACCGAACACAGAAAGAGATTAGAAGAGCCTTGAGGGCGGGGCAGGCGCGCTACAGTTATGTATGAACAAATGCTCATAACTTGAGTAAAGCTTGGTTCTGATTGCGTCGTTGCTCTTCGGTGTAAGCGCTAATTGGTTCGATTGTTTGTTGTTGCTTTGTTTGATTGGCTATTATCTATTAGGTGGAAGTGTAGTAGGGCCGGCGACATCGGTTTCCTTGCAAACAGACTAAAATCACCCTTCTAACCTCTTATTGTGTTCTATGGTGTTGTGTTTGTTGGTAAGTAATAAGTAGGGTCAAACGGGAGGCAATTTCACAAGGAGCACAGTGTAACATAAAGAAAATGTCTGTAATATACCCGGCTACTTGACGCCTGATGATAGGTACTTATATGAAGCTAATAAAACACGTCAAGACAGACCATAGACAATTAAGTAAAGGGCAGGTATAATTCTTATGTTACATTTGGTCCTTGTTACACTATGCGCCTTGTTACACTGTCCTCCACTTGACGCTAAGGTTTCTTGGGCTTCGGAGAATAGGGGAGTGGGTTCAGGCCGCCAAAGTGAAGACTCCTACATACTTAAAAAAACATAGAAAAGATAAGCTCTCCTTAGATCCAGAATCTGGAATCAGAACCAGTATCTTTGGCTATCTGGCTGCATGTACTGACCAAGGCAACATTGAACACAACGGAGGATTGGTTTTCCCTGTACTATTTCCCAGATTTCAAAGGAAAAAATATTGTTCTTGTTTTTACGCCGCAAATTTTGAGTTACCCGAGAAACTTTACAAGCTAATTTAGAAAACGTTTTAACGGTTATAAGTATTTACGTAAAAATATCTCCACATGTTAATGTGGAGTGAGAGTGAGTTATCACTAATTATGCAATTATGAAACCTTAATAATTTTAATTATTATAAATTGTACGCCGACCAGGCAGCAGACGGGACTGGAACCCGCACCCTTCGCTATCCGGGCGAATGCACTGACCAATTATGCTACGGCGACCCTGACGGCCGTGTCGAATTCTTTCTAGCCTTTCTTAAGCTGCAAGGCAGCGCCATCTCTACGCATTGTAGGTAACCCACAAATTTTTGTAGTAATATTTTCTTTAGATTTAAACATCGATCAGTTACATGCTTAAAATATATATATATATATATATATAATTATTATAAATTGATAAAAAAAACTACTTTTAATATCTATGTACATAAAACCGAAATCCGTAATAGTAAAGGATCCCAAGACTGCCAGACCTCACTTATTTTCTCATGGACGAAATATGGATTATCGAGTAGAATTATTGTGTACAACGAACAAATACATACTCGCTTACTTGTACTGTGGACCAATTTTCAAGATCAGGTGGCACAGGCACATAAAAAATTTACTCACTTTACTTACAGTCTGGGGATCAGTCCCCATCAGTCCCAACATACGTAATGATTATTACGTATGTTGTAGAGAATATTGTAAACAATTTGAAATTAATACTGCCTGACACATTCTGTTCGCAGTATTTATTGCCAGACACTTTTAATGTCGAAAGCAAGAAACTTGCTTATTGTCTGAAATAATTTTGATAATTGGATGATAAGAAGTAATTTAATTATTGTAAAAGGCTTACTGTACCCTATTTATTATATAACTTTAATGAAGCTGTATTAAAAAGACACTTAATAAGCATGAGTACGCCTGTCCTCACAGTGGCAGTTCAAATAAGCTTAGGAAATTTTTGGCCCCGAAGTTTTGACCGGCAGTTTACAAAATATAATATAATAGCCCCCTAAATATCATAGATAAATATCAGGTCTCAGACTGTAAGTAAGTTTTGTGGTTTTTGCTTTCGACATTTAAAGTGTCTGGCAATAAATGCTGCGAACGGAATGTGTCGGGCAGTATTATTTTCAAATTGTTTACAATATTCTCAACAACATACGTAATAATCAGTCCCCAGACTGTAAGTAAAGTGAGTAAATTTTTTATGTGCTTGTGCCACCTGATTAGTGAAAATTGGCCCACAGCACAAATTAGCGAGTATGTATACGTTCGTTGTACACACTAATACTACAAGATGATTCATATTTCGTTCATGAGAAAATAAGTGAGGTCTGGCAGTCTTGGGATCTTATTCTATAACAGGTATGTTATACACAAATTTGCGCTTTTTAGGATATTTTGAAAACGACATTAATTAATATTTTTGTATTGGGTACGTTTGCTGCTTATAACTTTACACACTATTTTTTTATTTAGTTCACATTTTTTTTTAAGTCCTCACGTAACTAAAAATTCACGGTGTATAGTCGGCACTTTGTAACTAGTCACGCAGCTGAATGGTGCCATTGCAAACAAAATATCGCAACATTTTTATCAAGTGCGCCACTAAAATTACACCCAAGCGGTTTGATTCCGCTCCTGCTACAAATTGCAGCACATATATTTTATATTTTCGCGATAATTATAGCCGTTACGGGTTTGTGATGCTATTCGAAATACCTAGCAAGCTTCTCATTTCTGTATGAAAATAGTTGTCGGTTTAATGTAGGTCACAGAATTACATCTATGAGTCTCCTCTTGCTAATTATCGTAGTATTTAACTTTAATCGTACATTTTATTTTACGTCTAAACTGTAAGACACGGTTTTCTTAAACTAAATAAATAAATAAATATTTCCAACACTCACACCAATTAGCCCAGCCCCAAAGTAAGCGCTATAGGGCTTGTGTTATGGGATTCTAGGTTAACGGATAGAATGCATATATGTATTCTATCCGTAGTACAGTACAGTATATATACTGTACATATATAATTACATTTTTGTAGAAATACTTTTAAACATCCACGACTGGAGTATAAATGCTCGTATTCATCATACAAACATGTGCCCTCGCCGGGATTCGAACCTTGGACACCTTGAAATTTGAACCTCTCGAGTCAGCTACACCATCTTACCCGGCGTACAAACCACTCGGCCACGGAGGTCGTCTATGTATTAAATCAGTATTTTATATTATTTATATATTTGTAATGCAAGGTGACTTCATGGAAAATTAGAAAAGACCCTAATATTGAAGTCATTTTTAATTCAACGACTCTGTTAATAATACAGGGAGAAAAAAAAAGCCGTTGCCGAGTTTCTTGTTGGTTCTTCTAAATACAAGGTCTCCCGTCGTAGATTTGCGACCCGATGGCGAAAAGCTACTTTTCAACATTCACAAGTACTTGTAACAGCCTAGACTGAATAAACGATATTAATTTTATCGACTAAATCGGCAATAGTTAATGCTCACCAATTCGCACAGTGACCGCATGTTATTTCCTCTCCGTCACTCTCTATGCCACGTATGGTAGAATATGTGAACAAAAAGAAACAACATTTTCATCATAATTTGATGAATTGTGTACTATATTCTATGAAATAAATGTTTATCTTATCTTATCCGTCAATAAGACCTTCCCTATGAATGGCATAGTCTGGTGACGATGATGATCGAAGTATCATCATCATCAACGTACTAATATCCAGACTGCTGAAACACAGGCCTTCTTTATGGAGAAATCTCAGTAAGAATCGTGAAACTTCCCACACATGGTTTATGAGAGCTAAAGAGCTAACGGCTGTACAGATACAACTTCAGAAGCAGGATAAAGCTTCAGATTATAATTTTTTTTTTTTTTATAGATAGGTCCGACAAATGACTCCACCCCACCTGATGTTAAGTGAAGGTGAAGTCCAGACGCGAAGATAGCTGATACAGCAGTTCTAACTGCCACACCAGCCATCCTCACCCTGCCGGCCTGCAAGTTGCTTTTTTTTTTTTTTTTTTTTTTTTTGTTTCCTCCCAGGCGGGGGAGAGGGTGAGAAATCCTCATGGATACCCTACAGCCGGCTGTAGGGTTATGTCAGACTCCTACTGACTAAAAAACACCCTTTATTCATGCTTATGGCCAGAAGGGCCTTACAAGCTTCATCTGAAGCGGTCACCCCCCGAGAGGGGGATGATGCGGCGCTGCGTTAGTTTAAACTAGTGCATAGTTTAAAATAACGCAAAATGCGCTTAGAGGACAAGTGCACTCAGATGTGCACTTGGAACGGGAGGGGACTGAGAGGAATCGAACCTCTCTGTGTCGGGGGGGCGGGGGGGACTCATCGCGGGTGTTGGATCCTCAGCGGCCAAGAGGGCCGCGAGATCGCGCGTGAGTTTATTGTGTGTGACTGTGAGTGCGTGTTTGGGCCTGCGGGGCCTGAATCGAGATGGAGTGTGTGGAGCGTATCCCGACGCCGATCTAATGAGTGTGTTAGAGTGCTCTTCTGCAGCTTTGAAGAACCGTTCCGAGCACTCTGTGAGGTGTGTTTGAATTGTGTCTAGTTGAAGGTCCCTGTGGAGGTCCGCGTTGCGGACGTACCACGGGGCCCCTGTGGCTATGCGGCAGAAGCGATTTTGAAGCACTTGAAGTTTGTTCAAAATCGCTTCGTCCGCGTGTGCGAACACTGGTGACGCGTAAGTGAGGACCGGGCGTATGCAAACTTTGTAAAGCGTTCGCTTGTTACGAAGTGACATTTTGCTGTATTTACCGAGCATCGGGTGGAGGCGGCTCATATAAAAGCGCGCGTTCGCGACTACGCGTGTGATGTGTGCACGGAAGGTGAGTTTTTTGTCTAGTGTGATCCCTAGGTATTTGACTGTGCGGTGCCACGGTATTGCTATGCCTTGCATTCGCAGAGACCGCGCACCGTGTTGTATGGTTTTGGTGCGGCGCTTGGGATCGAAGCAAATGGCCGAACTTTTGTCCGGATTTACGTCGATTCTCCAATCGCGGAACCAATTCCCAAGTGTTGTGATTGCCGGTTGGAGCTTGGCTATGATTTGATTGGTATTGGCTCCCCTAGAGTAGAGGGCCGTGTCGTCCGCGAAGAGAGCGAGCTCGACACCCTTGGTCTGAGGGATGTCATTGGTGTACGCTGTGTATAGCAGGGGGGAGAGAGCGGACCCCTGCGGTACACCGGCTCGTAGTGGGCGGGGCGTTGATAGTGAACCTTCGTATCTATAGCGGAAGGTGCGGTTTGATAGAAAAGAGGCTACTAACCTAACTAGGCGGTCAGGTAACTCTAATTGATATAATTTAAAGATTAATCCGTCGTGCCAAACCTTGTCGAAGGCTTTGGCGACGTCGAAGAAGACTGCAATAGTTTTATATTTATTAAGTTGGAAGCCGCTTAGGGCGTGCTCCACTATGCGATGGATCTGTTGGGGGCAGGAGTGTTTGGCTCTGAAGCCGAATTGGTGGTCAATGATAATAGGATCGGATGGTGATAGGAGGTGCTCTCTTAGTCTGGTCAGTATGGTTTTTTCGAAAAGTTTCGCCATTGCCTTGAGGAGGCTAATAGGGCGATGGCTACTGGGGAGGTGCGCGGGTTTTCCGGGTTTGGGGATGCCTATCACTATTGCTTCTTTCCAGGCGGCTGGGAAGTAGCACAGATCAAAACATGCGTTAAAGAGAATTGCAAGCAAGGTTAGCATTTGGATGGGAAAATGCTTGAGCGCCTTATTAGAGATGCCGTCGGCGCCCGGGGCCTTGCGTTGCTTAAAGTTTCTAATGGTCTGTCTGAGTTCGTCTGTCGTGACGGGGTCCAGGGGGTTGTCAATGAGTGGAAGGGCGGCCCGCCGGCGGACCTCCTCCTCCACTCCGCGAATATGTTGCGGGTTAGTTTCCTGCGTACTAGGCGTGCATTGCGCCGCTATGCTGTCAGCAAAACACTCAGATTTTTCGTCGTCTTCGAAGGCGACGGTGCCGTCGGGGCGAGTGAGCGGGGGGGTGTGAGTGGTGACGTCGCTACGGAGCGCTTTCGCGATTCTATAGTACGCAAGATGGGATGGGGTAATGTCCGCCATGAGTTCCTCCCAACGGGAGTGTCTCAGAGCGGCTAATTGGGACCTAACTTGTCGCTGAAGGCGATTAGCTGTAGCCCTATACTCGGGGGTGGGGTATAATTTGGCTCTCCGGAGAGCGGCGTTTTTGGCTTGGATTAGGTTCCGGATGGCCAGCGGGAGCTTGGGCTTTGGCAGCTCAACCTCCCGCGAGTTCTCCTTCGCCTTCTCGGTCACCAGTAAAGTTAAAGACTCTATAGTTTCGTCAATCTTGTCGGTGCTGTCGAGACTGTCCGGTGAGTTAGGGAACGGGGACTCGGGGGAGTCTAAAGCGGTCTCGAGAGCGGAGCGGTATCCGTCCCAGTTGGTGAATAGCCTCTTAGGGGGCGCGGGGGCGTCTAGTGGGTCTTGGGGACCTAGAACTAGAGACACCGGTCTGTGATCTGACCCCAGGTCGTCGAGCGTTTCGATCGAGCTGAGGCGAAGCGACACGTTTTTAAGGATCGCGAAGTCCAGGACGTCGGGTCGGTTTTGTACATTGTCTGGGTAGTGGGTGGGCGCGTAGGGACATATGACATCATAGCCAAGCTCCTCGGTTATGTGTAGTAATCTGCGGCCAGAGGTGGTGGTGGTCACGCATGTCCAGTCGGTGTGTTTGGAGTTAAAGTCACCGAACATTATGACTGATGTACCTAATGAAGTGAGTGTTTCGAAGTCTGCGCGGTGAGGGTGTGTACCTGATCTAATGTAGACTGAGGCGATGATTAAGGACTGGTGTCCTGTCATCGCCAGCCTACAGATGGTGGCTTCCATGTTTGTGAGCGCGGGAGTGGGTATAGGTGTGCAGTGTAGGTTGCGTCTATAGTAAATTGCGGTGCCGCCGCGCGCGTTGGCACCGTCGTTCCGGATTAATTTATACTTAGGGATCGACAGCCCCTTCATTTGAGTTGGTTTGAGCCAAGTCTCCTGAAGGAGCAGAAAGTCGGGTTCCCTATCTTGCAAAAATAATTTAATTTCGTTGAGGTTGGATTTTAAGCTGCGCGTATTAAATGACACAAGCGAAGCGCCTTTCGGCTTGGTACGCCCGGGGTTCAGTTGAGTTATTGTTATGTTAGTGTTTTGCGCGGTCATAATTTAAACAACAGTGGTGTTTGTTTGAGTTATCACCGCGTGTTTTGTGTATAGTGTTTTTGTTTGTGTTCGGAGTCTGGTTATTTTCCAGTGTTATAATGAAAAAATTAATCGAACGCGGCAACGAGTTCGGGGTGTTCGGCTATAGCTATAGCCTTTTCAAGTGGTGTTTTAGCTAGCCGGAGCTTCGCGGCGAGAGTGTGGATCTCGGCGATATTCACCCTCTTGAGCGAGGAGCGAATAAGCGCCATGTCCTCGGCCAGAGAAACGTCTTGGGCTGGCTTAGCTTGTGTTGTTGGTGTGGTGTGTTGTGGTGGGTGTGGTTTTGGGCGGGCCCTGGCTGGTCCCCAGGCTGTCGGGGGCGCCGGGCTGCGAGGGGCGGCCGCCTTGGGTAGCCCCGGGAAGTTTGTGGTGGTGTTATTAGGTGGTGGTGGTGGGTGTGTTTTTGTAGCCGTGGTTGGCTTTGTGTGAGTGTGAGTGTTGGGCCTGGGGCGTGGGGCCCGCGGGCAACCCCTGTAATTGGCCGGGTGGCCTTCTTGGCCACACAGCACGCATGCGGGTGCCCCGGGTGCGTCACGAGTGCGGGTGCACTCCTTAGTGAGGTGGGGTACGAGGCACTTGACGCACCTCGGGGCCGCCGAGCAGTTGGCTGCTGCGTGGCCATATAGTTGGCACCTGTGGCATTGCCCAGGGGTGCCTCGCCGGTGTGGGGCCTCGACTTTGATATTGTCGAGGCCACAGACTGTGATGGGACCTTTAAAAATATCCCTAGCTGCCGGGACCGAGGTCAAAATGACAAGAGCCAACGGGTATTGCTTCCCAGTCCGGCTGTGCAACTTGTGCACTGCCTCGGCTGGGAAGCCTTGGTCGGTTAAGTCGCTCAGAATGAGCTCGTTGGAGAGCTCGAAGGGGACTCCTCTGAGTACCGCGCGGACTTTGCGCTCCTCGGGGAGGGCGTATGTGTGGTAAGGGAGTTTGTTTGTGGTCAGAAGCCTTGTGAGGCTCCTGAACGTGTCAATGGTGGGTGTAGTGATTTTGATGGCGTGACCAGTGTTCGACGCCTGTGTGTAGTGAATGCTGTGTGTTTTGCAAAGGTCCGCGACCTTTGCCCATTGCGCCTTATCGCGCAGGAAGACGGGCGGCGGCGGCTTTGCCTTAATAGGTGCGGCGGTGCACCTAGTGTGTGGTTTTGTGGTGTGTGTAGTAGTGTGGGGTTGTGCGGTCGGTTGGGCGACCGTGAGAGGGGTGAGAGGGCTGAGAGGGACAGAGGGCGCCGTTGGAGACGCGGTGTCTGCGCGGCGCTTGGAGCGCCGCTTCTTCTTGCTCACCACAGTGGTGAACACGGAGTCGTCTGACGCCGACACAATGGTCGAGTCAGAGTCGCAGGTCGAGACCGGGCTCGAGGCAGGGCGCTTGCCCGCGCTCGAGGGCCCGGGGAGGCAGGGGGTGTCGGGGCGGGGGGGTTCGGGGGAGGGGCTGGCGGGCGAGTCGCGCATAGGGCGCGCTCTCGCGACGAGCTCCCTGATGGCGGCCTCATCCAGGGTGAGGCCGAGGGCGGAGAATAGGGACAGTACTTGCTGTGTGATGTCCATGTTTGAGTTTAGTGTAGTGTGTCGAGTTGGTGTGTGTGTGATGTGTGTATGTGAGTGCCCTGACTGTGGCGTGAAGCCGCAGGTCCTAACACCTATACGACAGCGGTGGACTCCCCTGCCCGCGGCAGGGGGTCGGTTGAGGCTGAAAGAGATGTGTTCCGATATTCCTAGCGAATATGGGAACAACCGTCACCCTTGGGAAGGCCCAAGTGCAAATGGGATCGGGTCTTCCGGTTTCCGAGCTCAGGAGAGCTCGAGACGTACCGGGGCTACGCCGACCAGTTTCGTTAACACCGCTAGGTATCCACTGGTCCAATCTTGGATCTCACGTATGAGCGCAGGCGCGTCGAGTCGACTCGGAGCAGGCAGCTGTGCGGCGGGGCGCACGGAGCAGGGAGGCGGCGGTGCGACGTGGCGCACGGTCCGCGGTCGGAGCGAGAATGATGTCAACGCCTGCAAGTTGCTTCTTCACGCCTCTTTTAAAGGATCCCAGGTTGTAAGAGGGAGGGAACACGTGAGCGGGCAGAGAATTCCATTTACGGATAGTACGACAAAGAAATGATTCACCAAATTTCTTTGTACGCGTTGGAATTGTAGCCAAGTTAGACGGTGACAACGTAAGCCAGCGCGCGTGGTCCTCTGAAGGAAAGGGGAAGGTGGAATAAGAGAGAATAACTCCTCAGAACACTCGCCGTGGTACAGACGATAGAACGCGCTTAGTGACGCCACGTCACGGCGTAATTGAAGAGGCTCGAGGTGTTTAGACACCTCCTCATCACCTATGATGCGTATTGCGCGCCGCTGTAACCTATCCAAAGCATCGAGCAAGTACTTGGCGGAGCCATCCCAGAGGTGCGAGCAATATTCCACGCAAGACCGAACCTGCGTCTTATATAACAAGCATAGTTGCTCGGGCGTGAAAAAACGCCGCACCTTGTTCAGGACTCCGAGTTTGCGTGAGGCTGTTTTTATCACACTTTCGATGTAATTTTTTGGATTTAAGTCACAGCGAATCTCCATACCGAGCATGGTGATACTGCTCTCTATCTCCAGTGTTGTGCCCTGAAGAGAAGGACATAAAAGGAATGGCGACGTTTTTGCCGTGAAAGCGCAGACCTGGGTTTTCTTAGCATTGAACTCAACCAAGTTCTTGGTACCCCATTCAGAAATGTGGTCCAAAGCCTGATTGAGTTCAATGACAAGATTCTCCCGTTTCTCCTTGGTTACCGCCTGCCCAGCCGCTGCTTGTCCGAGATACCCCGCATGCACTGTACTGTCGTCTGCATAGCAATGAATATTCCCAAGAGGAATTAGGTCATTGATATGCAGCAGAAAGAGAGTGGGGGATAGGACGGAGCCCTGGGGAACGCCGGCATTCACTGACATGAACCGCGAACTGCTACCATCCGTAAGGACACGAATTCTACGCTCATGCAGGAAGTCAGCTACCCAAGAACAGAACTGGGCCGGCAGACCGTATGCCGGAAGCTTGGAGAGAAGGCTTTTGTGCCAGACCCTGTCGAATGCCTTGGCAATGTCTAGGCTGATAGCCAACGACTCGCCCCGCTTGTCGATAGCCTCACCCCAGATATGAGTCAAGTACGCTAGAAGATCACCCGTCGATCGTTTCGGTCTAAATCTATTTCGGACTCCCATCCAGTGACTGCCTATTACGAATCTTGCTTAACTTTTACAATTATAAACCGAACCCTCAATTAACTCTTCTACACGTAAATAAATTCTAATAGAAACAAACTCATTACCAATCAAACTTTCCAAAAAAATTAAAAGTCTACCGTTTAATCAACGGGCGCTCGATTTGTTTACAATGTTTATTACAATTAGCGGGTATAGCAGCCGCCCTAGATGTATAGGGCAGCAATCGGCGGGGCAACAACGTGGAAGGCTATTCGGGCTCCATAAAACATGAAGTTGGCTGCGACGAGATAAGCGTCGGCCAACGCTCGGCGTGCTAGCGACAGGCCTCCGTGTAGGGCTGTGTAACACACGAAAATTAACCAAAATATTTTGAACTGATTTACTACAGGTGGTATTTGGATGCGGGACGCGGCAGAATCCCTGAACGGGGATCTTAGAGGGTATTTTAGCGGTTATTATACTGTAAAGCGCCTGTAAAAGTTACGGGGTCCTCAGTGGGCAGCCACTGCGAGGCCGTAAGGCTTACGGGAACCAGGAGTGAGGTCTGTTCGGCGGTGTACGTCTTAAAGGCGTCGCGTCTGTAAATAGAGGTTTTGACTGCGTCAAAAAAAAGGTGGTCCTTGGAGCCGGATCGACTGATTAAACTTTTTCGTTTGATTTCACTATTTTTTTGCAAGTGTTTTGAATATAAACTAAAATATGAAAAGATTTAACATTTTCGTTTCACAATAATAATTGTAAAAAAAACATTTTTGGGAAATTATATCAATATATTCCCTTAATAAATCGCTGTCGAAAGATCAAGGTTCTAAACTTGACTGCGATAGTCGAAGTTCTATACATTTAATATCAATAAAGATACTGCTCACGAAAACAATATACCTAGTTTATTAATGCAACATTAAATCTCCGGCCTCTTCCCAAAGTTAATAATCCAACGCAGCCTAATCAGTTTCGACCAATTTCCATCCTCCCCTTCATGTCAAAAGTGCTAGAAGCATGCGTTCACAAGCAATTCTCCCAATTTATTCATAAAAACTCTCTAATGAATCCTCTCCAATCTGGATTTAGGCCTGGACATAGCACTGTTAGGGCGGGGATGGAGAACGGTAAAGTTACTTGCTTGGTTCTTATCGATTTTTCAAACAAGCTTTTAATACTGTCAGTCACGATATTCTCCTTTCCATATTATCCCATCTTATGGTCTCTGACGAAGTGTTGACTTGGTTTTCATCTTATCTTCGGGACCGCCAGCAGTTGGTGCAGTCTGGGGAATCATCCTCATCCTGGCTCAATTTGAAAACTGGTGTTCCCCGAGGCGGTATTCTTTCTCCTCTTCTTTTTTCTACTTTTATTGATTTTATAACTCACAAACTTCAGTGTTCGTATCATCTATATGCTGATGACCTACAACTCTACACCGAAGCAAGTATTGATGATTTAAACAATGCCATTGATGCGATAAACAGTGATTTAAAAGCTATCAAAACATGGTCAGACAATTTTGGTGTCACTGTCAATGCTGCTAAATGTCAAGCTATGTTAATAGGTGGATCAAGAATGATGAGCAGAATTGACAGAAGCAATCTTGGGTCTATATTCTATGACGGCACTTTGATACCTTTTAGTAATGTTGCAAAAAATCTTGGTTTGTATGTTGACTCAAATTTCAAATGGCAGGATCAGGTAGGTAGTGTCTGTCAAAAGGTAACAGGAACATTGCGTGCTCTCTACCGCTTGAAAAATGTTTTGCCTATCAACATCAAGGCAATGCTTGTGCAAACTTTGATTTTTCCTATAATCGACTATGGTGATGTGTGCTACCTCGATCTGAATGCAGATCTACTCAATAAACTTGATCGACTTCAGAATAACTGCATTCGATTTGTTTTCAATCTTAGAAAATATGATCATGTGTCCGCATACCGATCTCTTCTAAAATGGATGCCTATTAGGCAGCGCAGAAGTATGCGGGCTCTGACCACTCTGTTCTCCTTGCTGGATTCTCCAAATGCCCCTTTCTATCTCATTTCCCAATTTCAGTACTTATGTACCGCTCATTCTAAAAATCTTCGATCCTCTTCTAATCGCTTACTTATTGTTCCATCTCATCGCCCTGATACGATTCACTCATCCTTCTTCGTCAAAACCATACTTCTGTGGAACGAACTCCCTCTAGATATCAGAATGTCCACCAACAAAATCAGCTTCAAAACCAAGCTACGAAGCTTTTTACAGGAACAAGCAGTCTAGCCTAAACGTTAGTCGTCATTATTATGTATTTATTTAGTATATATGTTTATATATGTATATATGTATGTGTGAATTTATATGTACGTTTATTTATATGTAAGTACTTATTTATGTATGTGTAATTATTTATATGACTACTTCGTATTTATATCTGTTCGTCTTTTTTCCATCTAATTTGTGCACCCTACCACTATTTATCCATAACACCCTATGGTTGACTGGTAGAGAATGCCTATGGCATTAAGTCCGCCTTTGTACACTTGTGCATTAAGTATGAATAAATAAATAAAATAAAAAAATAAAAAAAATATTAAAAAAGAAGACACAAAATAAAAACCCCAATTTCATAAAACACTCACAATTGTTTTCTAAATTCTTTTGTAATTGGATCTTTAGATAGATTGCGTTTTTCGTATTTTCGTAACTTTTGGTGACAACCCTTGTACATTCGAAGGGCATTTGTCGATACACCGTCGGCCCTGTTTTAGTGTAGATCGGGACCCTCGGTGGCTTGTCAAGTATAAATCAGGCAGACTGGACAAGGCGTCGACCTTCCTAATCGAATAGCACCGATATTGCGATCCTTCGAGCATTAATGAATTTCTATGGATCACTGCTTAAACCAGGCTATATTTTCACGGCGGTACCATACTCACTTATGATACGGCGACCCGATCCCATTTCCTGCAATAAATACTAGGTGCTTTTCAATAGCGATGATACTGGAAATCTCTTAAATCAAATGGATTGTCGCCATAAATCGACCTCCATTTAAATGTACTGGTTGGTGACTTTGCATCAGTGCGAGCTCAACGGATTAGGTATAATTTGATTTATTTGCCTAAATCGCCAATGAACTGTGATGTCAGTGATAGATAAGCTATGTATATAGTAGGTACGTTTCTAAGGCTAGTTGCAGGAGTGCATTACATACCTAAATTTATCAATTAGTTACTAAAAGACCTACATAAAATTATAGCAGATAAAACAAACTTAATAAATACGGTTTTTTTTTGTTTCTTAGGTTTTCACGCACATCACTCATTAAATAAAACTAGTTTTTACTTTTATTTAATTTGTGGAGCTACCTTCGAAAGACTTCAAAACGCTCAATAAAAGTCTTTCGAAGGTAGCTCGACAAATTGAATAAAAGTTTTATTCTGACGACGTAGCCTGTAAAGGCTACAAAACGTCAATAAATAATTATAATTTCGTGCATTAACCCGTAAAAACTAGTTTTATTAAAATAAGGTTTTCTTGAGTTTATGATTTTTTATAAACATTTTTGGGAAAAACTCGAAGCTATTTATGTTATCAGGTATGTATGGTAATAAATATCTAAACTGGATCATTTCTATTTATTTTTTACATTAACTTGAATCTAGGTCCATGTATCAGGTTGGAATCACATTTGCCTGAAAGTACATTCGCTCGGATAGTCAAGGGTTTTGATTAAATTCCAGACTTGACTAAGTTGATATATTTATATTAATGAAGTATTCATATGATATTTGTATGCAATATTAGGAGTTTGCAAATAGGAAAGAGAAAAGATAAAATTTTTTGGAGGCTTAAAAATTGTAGGTTGCAATGCAAAAGCTCTGTCCCTTCTGCCGGTACACATTAAATATTCTTTGGATAAATCATAAATCAGTTGCGCAGGCAACTTTGTCAAACGGGTGGCGCTGTGAAAATCGACCATAGATAATACAGATGTCGTTTGTTTCGCTGTATGACGACATTACGACCTCACTGGCTACGTGTCACTGACATTCGCATACTAATTAATAACTGAACAAAAGCTGGTAATTTTGAAATGTAACCTCAGATGGAATCGCTATTTCCAATGCAACCCAATTGAACAATGTCACTTGTGTTAATTATGCATGTGACGTCGCACGTTATGGCGCAATAAGTTGCGCAAAATTATTTCCGAGGCATATTTTGACATTTTTTAATCATTAGAGAAAACTCCGACTCCAGTTCCTAGGGCGGTCTCTATCCATCAGTTTAGATCCTTAGTTCTTTCGGACCTGAGTGGTCGAGCGACTCTCCTGTGCGCAGAAAGCTTGATTGCATCTTCTCTATATGTATGTTTGATTGTGGAATCCCTATTCAGACTTACAACAAGATGTAGAGGCTGCCAGAAACGGCCGGTGATTGCCAATTATTATATACTAGTGGCCCGCCCTCGCTTCGCTTCGGTGTAGAGCTGTAGTGTAAACTATAGTTTTTGTTCTCAGGCTTGTGCTATAAAGAATGACTTTATTTATATAATTACACGTGTTATTGTGAGTCAACCATAAAAGATAGACATATGCTGTTGCGGGATATTTTTTAGACAATTTTATGTAGAATATTTCCGTAATACATGATTTCTTTGTAACTTTAACCATTAAGGCTGCACACGCGACGGAAGCTGAAAAAATGGAGTAACTTCTCCCGATTTCCCAACAATTTCCTTCACTACTCTGCTCCTATTGATTGTAGCGTGATGAAAAGTATACTATAACCTGCCCAGGAGTATGAAGAATAATTGTTCCAAGTTTCGTTAAAATCCGTCGAGTAGTTTTTGTTTCTATAATGAACATACACACAGACAGACAGACAGACAGACAAAAATTTTACTGATTGCATTTTTGGCATCAGTATCGATCACTAATCACCCCCTGATAGTTATTTTGATAATATATTTCATGTACAGAATTGACCTCTCTACAGATTTATTATAAGTATAGACTAGTGGCCCGCCCTCGCTTCGCTTCGGTGTAGAGCTGTAGTGTAGACTATAGTTTTTGTTCTCAGGCTTGTGCTATAAAGAATGACTTTATTTATATAATTACACGTGTTATTGTGAGTCAACCATAAAAGATAGACATATGCCGTTGCGGGATATTTTTTAGACAATTTTATGTAGAATATTTCCGTCATACATGATTTCTATGTAACTTTAACCATTAAGGATGCACCCGCGACGGAAGCTTAAAAAATGGAGTAACTTCTCCCGTTTTCCCAACATTTCCCTTCACTACTCTGCTGCTATTGATTGTAGCGTGATGAAAAGTATGCTATAACCTGCCCAGGAGTATGAAGAATAATGGTACCAAGTTTCGTTAAAATCCGTTGAGTAGTTTTTGTTTCTATAAGGAACATACACACAGACAGACAGACAGACAAAAATTTTAATGATTGCATGTGTGGCATCAGTATCGATGACTAATCACCCCCTGATAGTTATTTTAAAAATATATTTCATGTACAGAATTGACATCTCTACAGATTTATTATAAGTATAGATAATAATTTCTCAAGTTCCTTTTAAGCTGTGCAAGCAAGTATAATCCTGTATCATTCACTCTTTCATGCTAAGATGAGCGTAGGCACTATCTTTAAATTTGAAAAGGCTACTTGCAAAGTACGTTTTGTTTCGTTTTTGTTTCGGTTGTCAATTTTTCGAACAGGGGATAAAATTTTACATTTAAAAGCTGATCAGTCTTATATAATTTTTACTTTGCGTAAAACGGAGAAGCGATATGGAAACATTAAACTTAAGAAGACTAGTAAACAGTTTAACGTCGTCAATGAAGTCTACTTTATAATGTGACAAAGTAACCAAAACAATGGATTTTATGTAATGACATAGTTAGGGTAAGCACTCAATAGCGGATTACACCAAACGACAAAAACGAATAGAATTAGCGACATAGAGGTTATATATCAACAGCCTGAATGACAAATAAATAAATATATAAATAAGCCCAAATAGTAATAGCCTGACATTGCTTGTAATTTTTAGTGTTGCTTATGGTGGCGGTAAAATATTTACCGCACGCTCCGTTGGATGGCTCTTAATTTTGAACTTTCGAACAATGTATACAAACTCAGCAAATGAAATTTTTGAGCAAGTGTGTTGAAAAGTTTTTTAAACATCATTTATCACGACATGGCAAAAAACTGGTGTGGTTTCATGAAACCACCACGCTAGTGAAACTTTTAAAACCATTTATAAAAAAGTCGTTCCTCGGTTGAGATTCAATGCCACCCGCATAAGAGGCGAGCTTTTTAGTAATGAATTACCAATGCCTGTTACTTGTACTATTAAAAATGTAATACAACATCCTAAAGAGGAATGTAAAAATTTATTAGCGACTAAAAGTTTCACGTTAAAAATCGCATGTGTGCACTCTCCTTTATTCTATATCTATCCAACATTATGTTTCCTTGCCGGTGTAATGTTCTACTGGATCGTTTGATGTTTAATGTTAATCTTATACGATTTAATGGTAAACCATTTCTTATCTCACACCTGTCATACTCGCATTACTAACTGGTGCTTTGAAATGTTCTGTTCTACATAGTTGTAAGGAAACACGAAGAGTTAAGGGCTTTTGTGAAATGTTAAAAGGGTGGCAAACAAGCATAAGGACCCGCTCATGGTAAGCAGCCAGCATCGCTATGGCACTATAGGCTTAGTGTCGCCGCACACGGGCCACACGCTACAGCCACAAACACCGCCACGAGAAGCTAGAAGCGGCTACTAAAGTGGCTGAAGCGCGCGACAGCGGGCGACTAAAGTACAGGAGAGATGGGTGGGAAATCACGCGAGTGGCGTGTGGCAGCGTTTTGTACCGGCGCATTAAGTAGCCGGTGTGGGCCACAAGAAGCGAGCAACGACGATTAGTAGCGTGTGGCGGCCACCGGCGTACCGTGTGTGGCGAGTCCATATAAAATGTATGAAAACTACAAGAAATATGCCGGTGGCGGCGTTTTGTGGTTGTGGTTGGTGGCGCGTGTGCGGCGACACTTATAGACGCTCGCAATACCATAAATATCACTCGTGCCGTTGCCTAATTACTTTTTTGGACGTGAACTGGGATGGCTCCACTCAAACATAACAGGGATTTTAATCGGGTAATAAAAATTGTATTAAGTCTGTCAGTTATATTATATAATCATAAAAAAATGGATACTTACTTATTTTTCCTTTTGTCAATCTACTAAAAAATAACAAAGATAAAGCGCGACAAAGTTTGGAAGTGGGAGCTCGTGACGTCACTTCTAAGTAAGAAAATACCAAGACGTGTCGTTCAATTCAATATTTTTGATTAATATATCTCTGTTAGGTTTTGATTCTGTGAAAAAAGAATAAATCCGTGTCCAGTACTTTTTGTTAATCTACGTGATGGAAGAAAAACAATTTTACTGGGGTAGATGAATTCTGCAACCTTATGAACAAAACCTTCTAGTACGGATTTTGCCATGCCTTTTTTATTATATCATACATAAATAAACACCATAATTTAATTTGATGATGATTCTTACTAGATATTCATCATCACCATCATCAGCCTATTAATGTCCCCACTGTTGGGGCACAGGCCTTCCCTATGGATGGAAAAAGGAGATTGGGCCATGACCCACCACGCGGGCCTAGTGCGGATCGGTGGGTGTTAACGACTACAGTTGCAGCCGGGACCAACGGCCTAACGTGCCTTCTGAAGCACGGAGGAGCTCGAGATAGTAAATTGTTGGTCACCCATCCAATGACCGACCTCAGCGAAAGTTGCTTAACTTCAACGATCGCAGCCGAACGCGCTAATCACTTGCGCCAACGAGCTCCTCACTTATCAGATATTATCACTTACTAGGTAAGTCGTTGTTCAAACAACCCTGTCTCCATCACCAGTAAGATATAGCAATATATCAAGCATCGGTCTGATACATACACTTTGTCAAAAGTTCAACATCCTTTTAGTACAGAAACTGCTGGTATTTCATTTTCCGTTCAAACAACATGCATTTTTCTTTGAAATCTCTCTTACTCTTTTTCTCTCGAATACATATTCATAAAATAGCAATATGAAATTGGATGTGGAATTTCATAAGAAGGCTGAACATAAACTCTAATGTGGGGCTTCGAAGGAACCCCTATATCTCACCACACACTCATCGCGGAACGTTGAGCTACCGTTACATGACGTCACATAACGTGACTCGTGACAAGAGATTTTTTCGTGCGTGGAGCCGGTATACATCGATTTATAAGACGTGATCACGCCCAAAAAAGTAATCAGTTCTCTTTAATTTTCTAAAAATATTAAAAAACTTAACAGAAAAGAAAGATGAAATTATTTATAAAGTCGATCTCAAGTTATGGCGTGACCAAGTGAAATAGGTATTCATTTTTATGAAGATATATTATACCTTCCTAGATATTACTGAAAATTTCCAATCTGCTGTAGAGTTTTGAAATGAAAACTATTTCCAGAGCAATTCATCTCATCTCGCTACTCAGCCGGACCTAATAAATATTCGTTAGTTTGAAACAAAATTTTCTTTCCAATCCGTTTTGTGAAAAACTTCAGCCTTTTCTTTTTATTACGAAAGCTTAGTATTTCTTTCGTTTTTTGAACTTGTGAAAATATTTAAAGCTTATTTTATGAAGCTATATTGTTTGATGTCCTTATAAAATACCAACTAAAATCTATTTTTATTAAATACAAAAAAAGGTTAAAGGTTTTTATGGCATCCCTGTAGTCTGCTCTCTCTGCATAGTAAGTATTGCTTTGAAAACATTTTTTTTACAAGGAAGAACTATTTTTTTTATTATTTAACTGACATATTAATATACCTAACTATTTTTCCTATCCATCACCATCTAATTTGGACCGAGTGAAAACTTGGTCTAGTAAAAAGTTATCTTTGTATTTTTATGCCGGCACTTCACTTGGCTATTCGTGTTCGCTATTTGTAAACTTGACACCGGTCTGTCTTTTTCATTTCTTTTAAAGCATGATAAGGTCAGTTCGTGGTCAAGATTACAAATACTTAAAACGAATAGCCAAATGAAGTGCCGGCATAAAAATACAAAGATAACTTTTTACTAGACAAAGTTTTCACTTGGTCCAAATTAGATGACATGATTAGATGACAACCAACTTGGCAAAAACGCAGCATTAACAAAAAGCTTTTAACAAAAATTTAGGCCACCCGTACACCGGCTATACTGCGTGTCCATAATGACAATAATACCATTAAGGTTTAATCAAATCTACGTCGACTAACAGGCGGTAGGGTAGGGTAGGTGCACAGAACACCGCGACTAAAGCCCGCATTAGTCAAGTTATTCGAATTCGAAATCGCTAATGTTGGTAGCAATCGAGGAGGAGGGTAAGCCGCGTTTTGATTGGACACGTCAATGTGACGTCACGATCGTAACAAACAAACTTAGTGATACGATGTATCGCCGTTGGTCGACGTCTGGAGGCGTGTCACACGCATATGTAGTAATATCGCCTAAGCTTAGTGCAAGTGGGTTTCCTTGTATGCGGTCTCTACTGAGGTGTTCTGTAGGTAGGTAGGTTCAATATAAAATCATAACTGCCACCGGAGGGAAGGTGCGTCGGCGGCCTCCAATTACAACGATTTACGATCATACCGAGGCGTTCATCGGTGAACGCCACGGAACTGGATTTATGGAAGCGGCAGTTTATTTATACCCGATTGCAATTGATAACTTTGGAAAACCAATAATGCGAGTAGAAACTGATTTTATCATGCACTACCACAATAGAATTATTAGTGTCATATAAATGTTAAAATTAAATAACACCATAGGAGCTACAGTTTCCCCACTCACAATTTTTGAAGGGGCAAACGTAACCTCAAATCTCAAAAAAAAATTACTTAAACGAAGGATAAAACAAATTAATGAAAAATGACTAACTGTTAATCATTTCATGACACACTGTACAACACAAAAGATATTAGAAATATTTTTGACTGCAGTCTATTAGCTCTCACATGAGAGTAAATGGTGTAATAAAATATGACTCTGTAAATAAAACAGTTTATGTGTCAATGCCAAAATCTATTTAAATGTAGATCAAAAAAGTTACTCTACAGAGCCACAGATTAAAAACGAAACAGTAACTGGTTATTTAAAACAGTTACATTTGCCCCCTAGCTACAAAAGGCCCGGGGGACCTTACGTAATGTTTTCAGAGTTCATGTTTGTTGATATATGTGTATATAAGCGTTTCTTTGTTCCATAACTATTTTTATGTAAAGTGGATCGTGAGAAATCTTACATCATCGTATGAGAAACTGACTATTAGATATCGGAATAGGCTGTGTGTACACCATAGCTACCCTTATCACAAAGCCAAAAGTCTAGTTTAAAAAGTGCCAAGTCCAGCTTGTTCCAGTTAATGAATTGCACTGCATAAAGTATCGCTTTTATCCGTCCCCTATTCCTTATTTTAAAGCCATGGAATCTTATATAAGCATTTACAATAGGAATCATCAACCTATTATAGCACTGCTGGTGCATAGACTTTCCTTACTAAAGGGCAATGGCTTGTGAATTGGTGGGTGTTAATGCTGGCAAAGGGATCAAAGGCAAAAATGACCTTCCGAAGTATTGGTTACAATATTAAAACAATACTGTGGTCTACTAAAGCTAGCTAGCTAGCTAGGGATGATAGCTTACTATTTTTTTCTTCTTCAACTACAGTTACAATATCAATAGGGTTTTTCTTTATTCACATAAAATATCAAACTATTATAGAGATAATTATTGATTTGATATGTCGCATGACGTCACGGCTTGGTACAATTTTAACTAAGAAGTGACGTCACGAGCACCCACTCCCAAACTTTAACGCGTTTTACCTTTATCATTTTTTTGGTTAATCGAAAAAATAAAAGTCGTTTATTTATTTATAATGTAATTGACACACTAAATAGAATTTAGTTTACTTTACCCGGTTCTCATCCCTATTGAGCGGAATATCGGCTATGCCCTACGTCTTTCAAATACTTATCTTTGCAATCCCGTTTATCAAACAATTCCTTCCAGTAGACAATAGAGTTTCCGCGTAAACACAACGGGCAGGTACAAATTAGGAGCAACGAAGTATACGGCTTTATTTATTTACCTTAATTTAGATCCTGAGGACACCATAACGAACCAGCTGGACTTTAAATGGTTTTGACTGGAGTGTTTAATGCGCGTTATTATGGGCCCATAGAAGAGCCCCTTTGTACAGGAGACGCGGCGTTTGATGTTTATTTTAAAAGTTAATGGCAAGGAAATTTGCGGGCGTAATTCCTTAATGCGCAAATATATTTTGGTCATATTGAGTATTTTTTGTTAGTTACTTTGCAGAACCAATAACTAATATGAACTAATTCCAGGGATTTCTGCGTGTAAGATTTCCAAAACTCCACAGGATGAAATATAAGGTTAAGTTACGCACGAGTAACTTAAGTATGGCAATCGCAGGCGTTAACATTAAAGTCAATAATAAACTCCTATCATCAGATAAGACATGTGTTAGTTTGCCATCTGTTTAGCATAAAAGGTGACTTTCTAATAGTCCTTTAAGCAGCAGGGAACATTCCGTTGCTTATAAATGCACGATTACCAAATTGGTTTATTATACTCGTTGTTGTATGGCGATCGAGTTAGCTAAAGGCTACAATTTTAGTTCTAGTTTATTAGTCTAGGTCACGGAGGATTTCAGCTAGCTTAACAAAAAGGTCATGATTGTTTTCTTATGGATTTATTCTACTGGATCGTTTTCCAAAATACATTCTGTATCACTCGACTCTTGAAAAAACATTTAAATTAGTTTTTTATTGCATTTGAATAACCTTATATTTATATTTAGCAGGTCTGTCTTTTTCCATAACTTTTTATCACAAAACCGCTTCGATACCTGGCTGCTTTTATGGACTTTTACGTGGGTATTAAGTTTCCAATACAAAAAGTTACAATGGAATCGGCTCGCAGCCGACGGCAGCCGTCGACCTCTGCCGGCGACCGACGTGACGACGGCTGAGCCGCTTGTGTTTACTAAGCCAGTATCAAACGCATAGCTTGCTTGATACATTTATTTATAGGTAGAATATACTCTCTCATAGTCTCGATAACAAGTCTTGATAATAATTAAATATTGTATCCGTATTGTGTTCTTCTTAAATAAATAACCTAAACAAACTGCACTTAGCTGCTTAAATGAAGGTCCAAAGAAAGCAATGTGATGCTATCTACTTACATTTTTATCCGTTAAGAGTTCTCCCTCCGTTAATGACATCATGAAACTATAATAAAGACGAGCGGAAACAATTGAGACTTGAACATTAAGCCCCGTTTTCCTTTACGAGAAACAAAACACGGAGTGCGGCGGGGATATTTTCCCATCGCAATCTCGCTCACAGTAGACAATATTCCGACGATAAAAAGTGGTTTAAAAGAAAAACTGTTAAAGGAATCAGCAAAATCCAAACGATAAACAGAAAGGAAACGTCTTAAGAGATATTTATCGGTAAAATATTCCCCCACAAAGCAGTGCCCGGGGTGGAGCTCATAAAACGGAAAGAAAAAAAGTTGCGTTTACACAGATCGATTTGTTAGCTAGAATATTATACGATCTCAATAATACTGAAGTTGATTTGACGAATACCTAGTCGTCATCAAAGCAGATAAACAAGATGACCTGTAGGGATGAATGAAGATGGAGTAGTGGTCAGGGCGTTTTTATCAATGTGGAGCAGATCTGAACTGGCTAAAGCGAACCTGATAAATTCACATTCAATAATTAATAAAGTGTATTTTTGATACTAGGGATAAAATTATTTCCATATTTCTGTGATAACCTACGTTTAGCTAGTAACATTTAATGAGAATAACCAAACCAAAAAAAAATTAAAACTTTATACATAAAGTACCCTTTTTATTATTGTTGTGATTGTGTACTATTTTAATGAATGAAAAATATTTTATTGTTTCGTTATTTTCTATTGGTGATACGCCTGAAATAAATACAAAACAAACAAAACAAAAACTCAGACCGGTGTCAAACACATAATTTAATTTCTATATCAGCTAGATATGAATCTATGACATCGGAGGTACTGACGTCGACTTTATAGTGGCCAGGAACCCCTGAGTAGAAAAAAAAATTCAGCTATACTCTACTCAATTTTTTTGAGCCAAAAGGTTATCCAATGTTTTCAAAACTTTTTTATCGAGAGTAAATATGGCCGGTGTAAACAGACATAATAATTACAAAATTTCATATTTCAACGTAAATTATTTGCTTTATCACTACTCTTCAATTTAACCCAGAGATTCTTCACACAGTTCAGTTTTGTGTGCCCAACGAGTATGCGGGGCGACGGAGGCAGCCTCCCTTGTTGTGTGTGCCGCGCGCGCGCACTAACCTGCAGCACTGCGCTCCTCTCACGCGCGCTCTGCGCGCACTCAACACGCTGTCTCTGCACATTGACTTGTTTCAATGCACATTGAATGAATTCACACGGGCCGCTTATTGTATACTATCATAAAAATGTTTATTTAATTTTCGTGTTTTTGTTTTTTATCTTTTTTATTTTTAGTTTTGTATAATAATTGGTTGTATCGTAACTGCTCTATTGTATTAGGTTATACCTGTAATAATAGATGTAAGTGATTATTAAATAAATAAATAAATAAATAAAAACAAGTATTCTAATGCGTTCAAATTTTGGGAAGTTTCCGGTATTTTTAATGTCACTTTTTGTTATAGCTAATATACTTCCGATGTTTCAGTCGAATCGAAATCGTATCGCCTCATTTAAATAGCTAAGAGGAATGCGCTTTTGTTTCGCCGTCGACAATCCGTGTACCAGGAGTTTTACATAATGAGATAGCTGTATGAACTGCGCGCGTTAGTAAGGGTTTATAGGGTATTTGTAAGGGCAGCCTGCTGATATGGCAAGCCGTATTGGCGTCTGTATTCAATTTGAATATAGGTGGCATATAAGCAGCTGTGACGTAATCTTTCGGAGTATGTATGTATATGGACACATCGAATATGCTTAGTTTTCTACATACAGTCCTACATAATTTTAATCCATGTCGTTTGCAAACTAGAAATAGAGGAAAAGCAAAATATCAATATAACACAGAGACATACGCACACATTCATACATACACGCACCCACCCATACAGACACGCACACAGACACACACGCCAGACATCATTTATAACTTCAGATTTATCTATCAGGTACGGCCGCTACAATTCAAGCGAAAATCAGCTGTTTCTCACTTTTAAATTTCTTATACTAAGTTTTCTCAGAGTCTAAATTCACTAAGCTTCAACATAAGCCTTTCGAGTAGACGAAGATTTTAATTGGTCGAGAAACTTTAATAAATTCGTACAACCAATTATCCCAAAGTTTACGTCTAGGGCAAATTTGTGTTAATTGATAGATCGAAAATTATAAGCAGTTTTCATAGAGAATCCTTCATAACTTTGAAAGTTTTTAGACTGATATAAGGCACAAAGATCTCAAAGACAATCGCTATATTGATGAATAATAAATCAGAAATCAATATATCTTAATTTAAATTGGATGTATAGTACAACTCTTTTAAATCGTCCAAAATTTTTTTCCCTACCACTCGTTATGGACATATTTTTTAGCTGCGGAGAAAAACGAGTGAAAAAATACTCCACAACATTAAATCTAATGTAACAACATTTACAAATCATTATGTTGTTACAACGTCAATACAATTATGATTTATTTAATATAGAAAACCTGTTGTAATGATTGGAACAGTTCAAACACTAGCATTTTTGTCTGTAATATAATCAGACACTTTGTAATAAGCTTTTTTAATAAGTGTTTTTTTGTACTAACTTTAAATTTATTTATGGTTAACTCTTGAATATTGCTTGGGACTTTATTGTATAAGCGAACACAAAGACCTTTAAATGAATTATTAATTTTGTGAAGCCTAGTAGCAGGTAAAGTTTAGTTTTTTTTATTGTCGTTAACACGAATTTCTGAAGTGAATGGCAATGAAAATTAATGTGATTAAAAATCACATTAATTTTCAGACAGACTCAGAAAGTTTTGCGACCAACAGATTTTGGTGTCAATTAAAACCTGAAATACTACTAAACTACCTATAACTATTCTTACTAAAAAACACAACTTTCAAATTCGAATATCCATCCACGGTTTTTTTAAGAGTAAATTAATTTTTTTTTCTTCTTTTTCACTGAAAAATGGCTTTATTTCACCACCACAATGCGACTACAAACTTTATGTTATCCTCCTTACCCCTCGTTTACACTTCACAAATCAAATCAAGGGAAAACAGTTTTCATCATCGGAAAGTGCGCTGGCTGCATTTGGAAAAAGTGTTGAAAGGTGTCTGATGCGGCCTAGAAAATTTGTTATGGAAATTGATTTAGTCAATGGAGAGTTCTATGATAATATTGACAGAAGTGATAACTTAAACTAAGCTTAGCGGCGCTGCGGGTTATAGTGAGAGTGCCTCCACTCTCACTATAACCCCAGCCTGGCTAGAGCTAGCTAGCCGTATGCGTGAGAGGAAAAGAAAACAGACAGAATGGCGCCGTAACGCGTTACGTAACGAAGCGGTTTACCTTCTTATGGGGATAAGAAGTTATCACTTCAATCAAATGTACCCCGCAGTACCAAAAAATATTGTTTATTGCAAAATTTTCTGAATGCTCCACGTATTTTATATGGCAACGGTAGCTGAAATAAGAAATTAACTAACTGCGTGAGAGAAAGGGAAGCAAGACAAACTGGCGCTGTAACGCGTTACGTAACAAAAGCAGTTTACCCTCCCATAAGAAGTTATCAGTACCCCTAGCACGAACCGAATAGTTTGCAAACCGAAATGTCAATGTCAAATTTTGTATGGAAACTTGAACAGCAGCGGCACAAAGTACGCAACGAGAACTTAAAATCAGTACCCCTAGCATGAACCAATATCGAATTCGTATCCTTTGCGAGTCCGAAATGTCATTGTCAAATGTGTACTGATTTTTAGTTCACGTTACGTACTTTGTGGCGCTGCTGTTCAAGTTTCCATACAAAATTTGACATTGACATTTCGGTTTGCAAACTATTCGAATTCGATATTGGTTCGTGCTAAGGGTACAGTTCAATAAAATGTAACATGTAGTAGCTACATTTTTTGGTGTATCGCAAAAGTTTTGAGCGCCCCACGTATTTTATACGGCAACGGTAGTTGAAATAAGAAACAAATTAATATGCATTTTAAGTGTTTATTTAAAAAAACATATTTGTTTACAAATGTAGAATCTCTCTAAAGAATCCTCTGGCCATTTTAATTAAATTCTCATGAAACTGAAACAATACTCCGAGTCCGACGTGTTAGTTACGCTAAATATATTTCATTTCGCTCTTCCTGTAGCTAATTTTACAATAGAATATTGTTACTTATAAAAAAATACATTCATAAATACCGCACACACGCAAGAGAGATAAGGCATTGGAGTACCATTCTGGGAAAGAAAGCTCCACCTGACAGAAAACCAAATGAAATGAAAGGAAACGAAATGATACGAAATGAAACGAAACGAAACAAAACAAAACGAAACGAAACGAAACGAAACGAAATGAAATGAAATGAAATGAAAATAGTAACTAAGTAAACCAAAAGTAGTATTATACTACCTTTTGATGGTATTGTATTTCTGTCGGTATGTAAGGTTCCAGGGCTCCACAGGGTAAGGGATTGGGTCAGGGTAGGCAACGGCGCGAGTGTTATTTTTTATATCGGACGCGCCATACCATCAGACGGGCGGGCCATATGCATGTTTGCCACACTTTTACTACAAAAAAGAAAATTTAAAATGTAATAGAATCCCTTGATTGTTAAAAACATTTGTTTTAGAATGATCAGATCCACTAATGTTGTAAATATGTATCTGTGAGCTTAAAAAAAATAAATACATTTCGAGATGCAATGTATTTTTTGGCGTAGACAAGAGGTAATAAAATAAATAAGGTTTTCATTTGGATCACCAAATGTTCATGAGAATCATGCCAATATGCCTAGCTCGATAGCTAGGCATGACGCGCTAGGCATACGCCAATACGATTATTGGCGTACTAATTAAATTTGCTCATATCCATTTAAAAATGTATTAATATTTTGTCAGAAATAATCAGTAAAATTGTAGTAAGTTTTGTCAGAAAAAAGTAATTTTAAATGTTTTCGAGATAAATTAAAATCGTTGTTTTTTAAAAATGTATTTAATAGGTGCCTTATCATATAGTTTCGGGTATTACTATTAGATTATATGCCTTTTTAGACAAAGGCGCACGCACTTAATTGTTTAAGAAATAATATTGGAAGGTAGGTACTCGTATATACAAATTTTGAGTTACCTACCTAAAAAACCAAAAAAAGATATAAGTAAATAAAAATAGTTTAAACAGTTATAAACAGTAATCCATCTACATCCCCATACAAAAATATAGATTTTTAACGATTGTAAAATATCCTTTAAACGGCGCACATTTTTCTGTATTTAAAATTAGCAGCCACCCGCGACTTCGCCCGTATTGACTTTAGTTTTCTGAGAAATCCCACAGGAACCTGGCATTCTTCCGGGATGAAAATTATCCTGTCTCAATCCAGGTCATAAACTATATTCGTACCAAACATCCAAATTCGTTTAGTTGTTTTTGCGTGATTGTGTCACAAACATACTAATATACGAATATACAATCTTTCACATTAATAATAATAGTAGGTGTAGGATAGGTGCCCAATATGGAATTATTGCCTGAAGTAGTTTTAGCTGAATCAATTTTCAAAGTTACTAAAATTTGTTAAGATTTTAGGATTGCACAATTATTGAGTTACGATAGAGACACATATCGAATAAAATTAAAGAAGATTTTTTTTTTGCGGAAATATAATCTATGTCTATGTCTGAATTCGCTAGTAAATTTTCTCAGATAACTCAAAATTCACGGCCAAGTGTGAAGCGGACTCGCAACTCGAATTCCGTACCGTGGTACAATATTAAAATAATAATATTCTTTATTGACATACACCTCACAGGACATACAAGACATTAAACATGACAGTGAAAACGTACACAATAGGCGGAATAAAAATTAGATTGAGCAAAATAAGTGGAATCAATCACATTTCATGTATGAATGGAGACCTTTACTACTTACTTTATGTAATTTTCTGTGAACGAATGATTACAGTAGCATGCATTCTTTGAAAAGCTCAGGTATTTTTGTATTCCTAAGTATATAAATAGAGATCCCTTTCTTTATTGGTCGTGTAACCCTAAAAACTAGTAGCTTAACCCCTCTCAGACTATGAATATTTTTCGCAGCCGAATCAAAACAAAAGAATTTTCCAATTCCAGCAACTCCACGCGATATTGACATAATACCGTAATAAGTCTTTTACGGATTCGTTTCACATATTTCGCTGAAATCAACGACGAGATTCGCTTCGAAAAACTGGAGCTTTGGAATATAACTCTTATATCTTTACAGATAAGAGCTTATCCCCTAACACTTAAGCTAAGAGAAATCGGAACCGTGTTTCGGTTGGAAAATATATAAGTATATTTAGGCCTGAATATGTTGAGGGTAAGGTTTAATTATATTTTAGATGTAAATGAATTTTCATCTGTTGATTTTGTTAACAATTTAAAAAAAGAGGACCAGTTTGACATTAAATGTGTATCCTTCCCACTAACTTAAGCACACTTATCATATAATAAAGTTAATAAAACAGTCAAAATTTTGAGAAGTACTTAACTATTATCTTGTCTATTGTAAAATATAACGTTGTTAATTGGGTATCGCGTAAAGATTTCACCCTATTTTACTATAGGTACAAGTGGCAGCCCGCGACTTCATCTGCGTTACCTTTTAAACAAACTTTGAACCAGCGTTTTACCCCGTTAGGGGGGGGGGGGGATGAGTTTGGAATAATCCTTTTTTAGCGCAATTTTCAACGTAATCCATTCAATGGTTTGAGCGTTTGCGTTGATAGATCAGTCAGTAACGGTTGCCTTTTATAATACAGATTTTCAATCAACATTCCAAATTTTCTCAGAATTGCTACTACCTTTATCACATGCAGATAAATAGCTTCCGAAGTTGGCGACAGTCAAAAATTGTAATGGCTACACCGACTCAGAAAGCTATTACTGGGGCGTCGCATCGCTGTTGCAATTCGCGGTTATTCCACCGTGAAAATCGCCGGGCAGTTTACAATAAATCCATAGAACCTACTATTGTAACTCGAAAGTAAAGCAGAAAAGTCCACTAGGTCCAGGTCAGTTCTCCCAATAGGGAGTGAGTGACACGATGACTCGAAAATGGTTTCTCTAGTACACTCGTAGCGGCGTAGTAAAAATTCATTCATAGACATGTAATTATCGCTGTCTTACTTTTTCTTATAGCTGTCGCGATCACGATGCGGATGACAAATTGCAACTAAAACAAATGCAATTCAATTCATTATTCAGTAATGAAATGCTCTCTGTCTTACTTTTGTGTGGCGGCCCGGATTGGCGCGTCTGACGCGAAGGCGGGGCGTAGTAAAAACTACTGTAGAAAACCGTTCAAAGCATTTTGTTCGCCAAGTGACAGAGCGCAAAATTCCGCGATAGTACCACTCCCAACCGAGGGTGCACCGTGGAGTTTTAGTAGGGAAGCTGCTGTGGACTTATCGAATGGATTTTCGTGGGATGAGTCCATGGAAGAGAGTCCCACATAACCTCGCCATCTTGTCAAGCCGCGGGGTATACGTCATGCATATAACCCACGGCAAAAAAGGCAGGGTTTGAAACTATGAATTGCTTAATGAATCAAACGGAATTCTGGTCTCATTCTTTTTGTGAAAAATATCAGAATGAAATAAATAGTCATGAAGTAGTATCGAACCGCTCGTTGGCCGAAACGACTAAAGACCCGTTTTGTTTATTTTATCTTAGTTTAGATGCTCAATGGCGCAGATAGTTAGTGCGTTCGGCCTGCCAACGTGGAAATTAAGCATTTTTCGCAATGGTCGGTAATTGGATGGGTGACCACAAATTAATATCTCGAGCTCCTCCGTGCTTTGCGAAGCACGTTAAGCTATTGGTCCTAGCTGCATCAGCAGTCGTAAGTACCCACCAATCAACCCTGGGCCCGCATGGTGGGTCATGACGCAATCTCCCTATTCTATCGATAGGGGGAATGCCTGTGCCCCAGCAATGACGACATTAATAGGCTGATGATGATCGCTTACTGTCAGGTAAACCGGCTGCTATACCCCGAAAAGCTAAATTTGCGTATTTGGCCCTTTGTCGTATTTGCCCCTTTGATTATTTAGGTCCACTTGCAGCAAATTTGCCAAATCTGAGTCAAGTAAAATTAGATTTTAGTTAAATTTAGTTAATTCGGGATTTAACATATTCGCTGCAAGTGGCCCTTAGAGTAAATAATCAAAGATAAGGCCGTTGTAATTCTAAAAGCAGTTCGATAGTAGGGCCCCTAGCATCCAACAGTTCCGGTGACGGCTGATTTCAAAATTGCAACGTGACGTCGGCAACAATAACCTCTGTATTTTCAATTTGCGCAGCCCAAGTGCTCTCCAATGTTTCGAGCACACATTTCTGCTGCTTTCATAAATACGAACTTCACTTTGGTAAATATTCAAATAAATAACACGAAGGGGCTGCTACATATGGCCACTTGCGTTATCTCCTGTTTGGAGAAAAAAATATGTTGGGTCAACGTGAATTGCTATAGTTGCTAGCTTAATTTTGCAGTATTCTATTTTTTCTCAAGGATAGTGCAGTTAGATGTCCAACGAAGAAATGTTCTTTAGTTTTAGGGTTAGGCAGACAGGTGCGCGGACAGTCGGCAACGGTTGCCGCGACCACACCCGCACTCCCGGCGTGCATTGGGGAGACTGCGGTCCTCAGAATGTACGTCGGGTGACCGGTGCAGTAGTGTTGTCTGGATTTTAGTGGCCCTGTTCAGGGCGTTAAGTAGGACCCTGCTCCTTTCACTCGGCCTAAGGGCTGGCTGAAATGCGCAGGGAGGAGTCCCACATACCTTCCTCTCGCTCCGCCGGTGGTTGAAGGATGTGTAAAACATTTCCCAGACAAAAAAAAAGGTTAGACAGACAGGTATTTATATACAAGGTTTTTTTTTTCTTTATGGATTCTCTATAATCAATAAAGAAAAAAAACTTTGTATAAAAATACCTGTCTGTCTAACCCTTTTTTGGTTTGGTTTAATAATTTTGATTACCTACGGCGATTACTATTAAATTTTACAATTTTATATAACAATTTGGCTTCTTTCTAAAGGGGAAAAGCCAAGATATTATTAAATTCTCCAATGGTGTGTAGTGGGATGCGGTACTTAATAACTAATTCTACTCTGTCTGCTTCGTTCCGGGCACATTCCATAACTACGAGGAGGCAATTTAACTTCGCAGAATGGAGGGCAATGATTGGAAATAAAAATACTAAATTATTTTTCTTTTTCAAATTATATTATATTCTTTCAAACTATTCCCCAACTAGGCGCAGCTAAAAAAAAAATATATTTACCAACTTTGATGTTTTTTAATCTTTTATTTAATTTATATGTTTGCCCCAACGTCGTGACTGATCCAACCTAAACGATGTTGTATAAAAAGCTTTCTGTAGAATGAGCGTGCCGTTTGAAATATGTTTGCAACTTATGCACAGTACTAAGACATCCGCTAAATGGAGGATTTCTACTTTATCTAGGTCTTTATTAGCTTCAATAGTGATAATATTAAACAGTAAATGGGGAGAGAGGATCTCCCTGAGCCTGACCCTGTTGAGTGTTATGACCGATAGAGGTGTGCTGTAAGAATATATTCAATTTCCAACGAAGTGCAACAAATTACCCCACTCCACCTGAAGTTAAGTATAAGTGGAATCCGGTCGCGAAGATAGATGATGCGGCAGGAGGTGTGCCGCTCTTTTTTTTTTTGTTAACGGTGGAAAATCCATTTACGGACCTTACCGAGCGCTGGCTAGACGCGCGACGTGTGTGGGACTCCCCGGCGCGGAACAGCACCGGTGCCCTCCTACGCCCTTGAGGGGGGCGTCTCGGGATCGGCGCCTGTGTGCGCCATTTTACCGGGAAACACCCGGGCCGGGCCGGCCCAACGAGTGGACCGGGCGACACGCCTCTGGGGGATTGCGCTAGGGTACTAGGCAATCCCCAGACGGAGTAGCCTATGCCGATCGGCACCTAGGGCACGCGGCGGTCAAGCCGCGCCCAGACCACCTTAGGACCGACGAAGACCGGCAGTCACGGCTGCCTGCCTTCTTCGGCCCACCCGTCTACGTCGGAGGGCAGCGCCTAGAGCGTCCTCCTCCCGCTCCCTCTCCGCGGTCTCCTTCTGTCCCATCACCGATTCACAGAAGGAGGCGGCAGCCTTCCCAGGCAGGAGGTGTCCCGCTCTAGCCATCCTCAAATTACCGGCCTCAAGCCAATCCTCTAACCCCATGGAGCCCTGGAACCCTTATCACTAGCAGAAACACAACACCCCCAAAAGGTAGTGTTATTTTACTGCGGTCTTCTCTAAAGTGGAGGTTGCTTCCCCAGACGGACGCTCCAATCCGAGCGAAAAATCCCCTGTACCCTACCACTCTTAAATTCAACTTGGTCTCATATACTGATATGCGGCTGAGAATATTTAAAATTATCAAATATTTCACTGACAAGTTAAATTAATCTGATTTACTAAGGTAAATCCGATGTAAGCCTTACAAACAGTAAGCATTACCTACGTCTTTTCTAAAAATAAATCTCTTTGCCTTTAAAATTGCAGTTTGTTCATCTATTTGTCACTTGAATTTACATTTTGGCGCCGTAATAAATATTGTGTGTCTCCTACGTTACGTGGGATATATATCGTGGCCATTTTTGTGGTATGATTTACTACAATTTTAAGTTTTAGTTCGGCGCCGTCTAATTGCTTTTGGCGTGGAAGCACCGTGCAAATCGATTATTTGTAACTAGTTTCCAAAATTCAAATGTAACAAATTTCATTGTGGTCTTCCGTCTATCGCTGTGGATAAAGAAAAAGAAGGACAAAAAAAACAGAATGATCAGAAAATTTATGGCAGAAATTCTCAGAATTTATGGCGCAGAGCATATCAGGAGAGGCATGGCGAACATACTGTGAAGTTAACAATTTCTATTTCATAAGTTCCTTCATAGCATGTAGGAAACAATACGCAAGCGGCGTACAAAGTTGCAAAGCAGCCACGAGAGCCGCTAGTCGCGCTCGGAGTCACCGCCCCTAGTATGTTCGCCGCGCCTCTACGGGTGTGCGCTGCGCCTATGCCAATAAATAATTTTAACAAGGCATAGTATATTTAGTATTCATTGCTGGTTTTTTATTGCGGTACATTTTTTTTAATGTTGCTGTGTAAAAAGTGGTCGGGTGTAGATAGCCTTTTTTTATTTCGCAGGCATAACCTCCATTTACAGATGTTGGCCCCCTTATGGGGTACATCAATGAACGGACCTCACACCCCTAGCCTCACGCATGTCACACAGGTGCGAAATAGAGAAGTCGTTAAGCAGTCCGCGCGGCTTACTTACGGCATACTATCCGATAAAAAACCCTGCGAATACCCTCTACGCTGTTAAGTGCGGAACCGCGAGATCTCCGTTTTGGGACTTCCCCCCATCTCCGCACGTAACAGCCTCCCGGCCTTGCCGGGGCTTCACGCCAGGGATCCGCTAGCAGGGTGCTAGAAACTAAGTGCGAGGCCTATTGCCCACCGCACCGCTCCCTGTCCGCTGCGGAAAGACTGCCTACGCCTTTCCCTCGCAGGCCCTTTCGCGGTCTTCTCATATACGACCAAACTACAAGAGAGGGCTGCCACAATGGATTTCGTCGGTGACCGGCATAGCTAACGAACACCATGCCGGCCAGCGAGAGATTCCCTCTCATGTAGAGGGGTCACTGGGCCAGCGCGGTCAGAGCACGCCTTCGCCTTCCCCTACCTGCCGCGGCAGGGAGTGACCAGAGGATTATTCTCCCGTTTCTTCTCGGCCGCCTCCTTCTGCAAGAAGCATAGCTTCGACCATGCTCCGCAGCGAGACGGTTTCGCATCCTAGCGCCTTAGCTACTAGCGAATAACTGTCGTCGCCAGGTCGGGCACTCCAACAAGATGTGCTCGGCCGTATCGTCGGGAGCGTCGCAATGATGGCACCGTGGCGTCACCTCCCGACGGGTCACCCGGTGTAGATTGTGACCGAAACACCCATGTCCGGACAGGATCTGCACCATGCAGAAGGTGAGGCCGCCGTGCCGGCATCCCACCCCTACACCGTACTAAGGGCCTCTATCGGCCTGTGGTGTAGATAATATACCACCTACTTATAAAAAAATACTGACAGAATGTGCACCTATTAAAGCCTCCCAGCCCATTGTAGCGCGTTATAATTGGTCGATAATATCGGACGCATTATTGATATATTACGTTATAATTCTTTTGCAGCATTATTATCGTAGCAGTGTGTAACTTCGTAGCCGTTCTCATACTCACGGTATTTACTTTAAAAACAGATATCGCAATAATGCATCCGATATTATCGACCGACAATAACGCGCCCATGAGGTGGGCGACCTTAAAGTCGGTTAAAAATACCATTGCAACGATAATAATTATAACGCTCGATTCGTTGAAAAACTGTATAAAAAAATAATAAAGAATATTTTCTGTGTATATTTTCAATTTGTTTGCGCCGAGGGCTCTCAAATCATTTCCAACGTGAAATTTCAGTGCGTCCATAATGATCAAAGTCCGGTCTCCGGTTTACGTGGTGCAGACGAAAATTTTGTTTTACCAACTTTTTTGATATACCAAAACATTAATTATTAAGATAAATGGGATAATAATGGTTACTAACGGAACCAGTGTCACTATATACAGTGAAGTTTCATTTTATTTCATTGCATTGTTAAAGGAGATCCGATCCGATCCAAAATCGCCCGAACTCCGGCACTTCAGATTTCTATAACTACTATTTTAGAGTTAAAATATTAAAATGTCGTAAAGTTTCGCTTTTGCTAAATTTGATTGCTGTCATAGTTTTTGTGCCCGGCTGAGGTTCGCCACAAACACGATTTCTACCTTTGTACCGACCGTACAAAGGTGTTGACCCCAAACCGTCGCTAGCGCAGGTATGTTAAAAACCTCCATAATGTCCTATACTTATCTGACCACCGTAGACAAGGTTTAAAACCGTACCTAAACCCGAGTAGAAATCTTCTCGTTAACAAGCACCCTTTAGTCCGCATTACAAAAATGGAATCAAAATCGCCGTTTTTATATGTTGTGGAGAGGGTGCGCCTTGTTTTGATTGCATGAAGATCAGGTGACAAATTGTAATAGGTGCAAACTTGTATCACGACCTTTGGGGCGTGTCACACGCTTCTGAACTATCATTACATAAGCTTGGCACAAGCGGCTGCTCTTGTATATGGCCACTAGTGTGATGATGTTCTGTGACTTACTTAACATCGGATGGGATGGGGTTGATGACTAACTTCTTCGTTTATCAGGTAGATTATCAAATATATTATTTATCCACATAATCAAAACACTACATAGATATATATATATATATATATATATATATATATATATATATATATAATATATATATATATAATATATATATATATATATATATATATATATATATATATATATATATACATCTTGGTACGTCACATCTTGGTACAATTTTTACTTAGGAGTGACGTCGCGAGCCTCCACTCCCAAACTTTGATGTGCTATATCTTTGTTATTTTTGGTTGATTGAAAAAAGCAAAAAATATGTCCGTTTTTTTATCTAACTGACGGACTCAATAGAATATCGTTCAATTTGATATTTTCTGCGCCTTGTAGAATCAAATGAAAAAAACAAATGCATATCGTAATTCGATTATGAGCTGTTTATTTTTAAATCGTTATTAACTTCTCGTCTGCAACAGCCAGGGAACGTTGACTTTTGTCACTTCAAACGCTCAGTATAGAGGCGTCAATTTGTTTCACTTTAACACCGCTGCTGTAGTCAATTAAAAAATCACGAATAACTAATTGCTTTTATTCTCGAATTTATTGCAATGCAATAATTCCATGCGATGTGCCTAGATTTATATCATTCAAGTGTGAATATAACTCTTTTACAAATTCTATTATATAAAAAACTCTTCAGATTAATTTCCGACCGATATCAAATAATTTATGAACATAACAGAGCTCTTTTGTTTCTTATAGTGGACAGAAGTAAAAGAATAGTTATTTATTATACAAGAGTGGAAAGTTCCTTTTTAACCGCGTGCTCGATTTGGATGACCGAGCAAGCGAAGGATTCTGAATTAGAATCCTGAGCGTCAGCGAGGGAAACAAACGAGCACAAGGTGAAAAATCTTTCCACTCGAGTGCAATACGTAACTTTTCATCCCACCTCAGCGAGGAAATGACAAAATGAAAAAGAAAACAATTTATAATGACAAAATATTTTTATTTCAATTAAAACACATTAAGATAATCTATAAATTGAAGAAAATAATAAGAAGTAGAAAATAATTAAGAAATATTAAATGTAACGTTGCTACAGTTACTTATGTTAAGTTTAATATTTTTGTTAGGTAATGTTATGTTGGTGTTTGTGAATTGTGCGCTGTTTTGTGGTAAACTACTCGTATCAGTAATTTTAAATAGTTGTGCCGATTCATTGGATTCTATTGGCGTAAATGTTGGCGAGAGAGGGCTATTGTTTCCAATCTTATGGGGGCTCATTTTAGATGTAGAAGGGCGAGACCAAGAATCTGACAGAGGTTCTTTCAGCGTTATGGCCTCCACGATACTATTACAAATTTTTGATTTACTTTGGATTGAATCCTCTATGTATCCCTCTACAACCGAATTAGACTTCCAGCCTCCATGGCGCTTAAGCGATAGAAGATCAGCCCCTGATTCGGCCAAAAGTGTGGCTGAGGTTCTTCTAAAACAGTGACCGGTGTATAACGGGGGTTCTAAAAGTCCGAGAAAAGTTGCTATTTCTCGTGGAATACTGCCAATTTTATTCTGACCCATAGGTTGTCGGATATACTTTCCGTTGCGATATTGTAGAAAAAATCGTTCAATTGGGGTGTTAGAAGGACGTAAAGCTTGATATTTCTGAACAATGTTTACATATTCCTTGCGAATAACGAAGTTGCGGTCTTTTTTTGTCTTGGTATTTAGTACATTAATTAATAGCAATTCATCAGAATTATGAGAATATTTTGATACGTTATTGACATTAAGTAGTGTAAGTTCATTTGTTCGACATGCTCCGGTTATACCAATAATAAGAACAACCTGTAACAAAAGAAGTATTTATAATCGTAAATAAATTAATCAAATTAAAAATATTGTAAGTACTATGTACAATTTTATCAACAACAAAAAATTACACGTATTGACTTACTTTTGCCGCTAAATATACGGAATCAGGTGCTTCATTAATAAACTTTGCAATTTCAGATGCTGTGAAAACCTTCGATTTTTTTGGTTTATAACCAGATGAGGCTCTTTTTAAAAATGCCACTAATTTATGATAGGTGTCGATATGAACGTCTTTCTTCATCTTAATTGTTAATTTTAGCATTGAATACGTACTCCATAGCGTGCTTGCTTTCTTGGTCTCAGATAATTCTATAAAATATGCCAGCAAAACGTTTTCGGAGAAAGTTTTTGCTCCTTTAGCTAGTCGCCACATGTTAAATATATCGTACTGTTTCAAATACTTCTCTCGTGATTGCTGAGGGAGAAGGCTCATTTGCGCATTATTAACTGTTTCAGTTAACTCAGTTGGCGTTAGATAAACTTCATCGTCGCTAATGTCACTCATTTTAGTTGATTTTTTTGTACAGTTTTTAGGTTATGTTAATTATATTAAGCAATAAAACGTGAAAAACTAGAATGGCGCGAAGCACGCAAATAAAACAAAGAAACCAAGAAGGTTCCAAATTTAAATTTTTTCACAATTTAAAAAGTTCTAATCATAAATTTGGCACCATAGAGGTTACATTAAATAGGTTTAATGACGTTTTGAATTTACAATTATATTGAGTACTCATTATATGTGATGTTCTAAATTCAAATCTACTTTGCCGCTCAAGCGAATAAAATAGAATTTTCCAGCCAGATTTCGAAGCGCAAAATTACACTTTCCGAGGTGGTGGGATGAAAATAATTTTATTGCGTTAGACTCGCCCGCCACCCCCCTTCAAACCACTGTTGCGATGATCATTTGATGTGTTTTTTGTTATCAACCAAATGCGCCAAGACCTGTTTTTTTTATTACCTATTTTATTAATTATAACGCCGGATAATATGTGTAACTTAGTGGCTAATTACCTTTATTTTCTTAATTAAACTTAACGTAACTTGAACTTTAATGTTACTTAAACTTAACGTAACCTAAACTTAAGTTAACCTTAACTTAACATAACTTTACTTGTTTACACCAATAAAGGCAGTGAGAATTGGAGCCTCCATTTTTATTTACCCCACTTACCCGGTTTCTCACGTTACAATTTGGCTTAACCTTATTATCTTGAATTCATCTGTGCTTCTGAATGCACGTTAAGCTTTTGGTCCCGGTTCCATCTGCAGTCGTTGTTATCCACTGATCCGCACTGGACGCGTGGTGGTTCATGGTGCAATATTCTTCTTTCGGGGCGAAAGGGTCGCGGGGTGAGAACATCAATCTACAAGTTTCATAGTTCTTCTTCGGAAGGCGAGTGGCACGCGCATAAGCAATTTAAAAAAGAAATTGAGACAAGAGCTCCTATTCTAGCTTGCATATTTAATGATTGTGTCGACTGTGGTGTTTTTGCTGACCTCATGAAATACAGTAACATAACTCCTTTGCATAAAACGAAAAGTACTTACATCAGACCCCACATACTTTAGACCAATTTCTGTTTAGTAAAATTTTCGAAAAAATTATGTGAGATAAAATGCAATCACATTTTAATAAATATCTCGTAACATACTTTACTGTAAACAATTTGTATTTCATCGTAATTTTCATATTTGTTTCACAGCTTCGGCTAGTTTAGCATATAAGTTTTGATTTCTCCTTCCGAGGAAGCAGAAGTGGGCGCATACGCTTGGATGATATTGAGTTTGCATGGTTGTGTGCTCTATTTGATGGTGATTATCCTATATTCTACAGGCTTATAACCCAGGACGTATGTATCTTACCATGGGGGACCATAAATGCAACACCATTTCTGCTTAAACGTACATACATCACTATAAAGTAAAAATTAAATGTATTACTATTACTTACTTACAAGTCTTACATTAATTATTTCAAATATATATTCATAAATATATATTTCGAATAACAATCCTGTTTCTGCCAGTTACATAACTAAGGAATTCAAACGTTCCAAAGAAATAGTGTGTATATGCCTTTAGTTTATTTTTACACTTTCTTAGAACTAAGTAAAAGTATGTAAGTGACAAAGAAATGATTCCTCAAGGTTGAAATAAAATAAATACTGTACTAATTAAATTTCATGCAATTTATAATCTTTTCACCTAGTATCATATCATAAATTTGTATAGATGCGGAGTTACAGCTGTTTGAATTGAAGTATTCGAAATCTTCCTTGATTCCTGTAAATTTGCTTTTTTCAGTTATTTAGTTATACGTAGGATGTGTCGATTTGTACTCCAATCATGGATGTTTAATATGCATTGCTATATAAATATACTTATATAATGTATCAGTATATGTTTTCTATCCGTTACCCTAGTATCCCATAACACAAGCCTACAGTGCTTACTTTGAGGCTAGGCTAATGGTGTGAGTGTTGGAAATAATTATTTATTTACTTAATGCAAATAAAGTGCGGCAATTTCTGCGAACTCGTAATATAGATAATTGCTCTACCGCTCACGCCAGTCTTCTAATCCATAGAAACTTTATGCTCTTTATTTATTATGAAAAACAAAAAAGAATCAACAAAATAATTCTCTTTGTCTGTTCTCTGTTACTACTCACATGTCTGTTATCGCTAATCCGGAACAATCCTAATTTTGGACAACGTTTTCTGATTGTCCGGACATACTCTAGCTGCCAGAACTTTTGCTGGCCTGTTGCAATCAAGCTGCAGCAAAAAAGCGCTAACCCTTAATCCTTGGATTATCCACTGTACCCCGGAAAATGTATTAACATTTTAAAAATTCTCTTAGAATCAGTTGAAATAGTTCTGTGTACATTTCAATCGAGTTTGCATAACGCTCGTTGTGAAACTTGTTTTTCATAGCGCTTTAATCAATCAGCTTGATCATCATAAAATGTATTGTTGACGCCTCAACTATGATTTCACTTTATCGTTTTTCCTTGCAAGACTGGGAGTGAACTGCAAATAATAGACTATTTACCCTAGAAATTAAACGAGAGTTGAGGAGCTAGATAGGCTAGGAGCAAGTGGTTGCGCGTTCGGCTACGATCTTTGAAGTTTAGCAACTTTCACATTAGTCGGTCATCAGTTGGTTGACCAAAAAATTAATTATAGAGGTTCTCCGTGCTTCGGAAGGCACATTAAGCCGTTGGAATCGGCTACACATACAGTCATTAGCACCGTCCAATCAGCACTGGGCCCGCGTGGTAGGTATCGCTCTGAGTCTTATCGATCCATAAGGAAGTTCTGTGTCCCAGCAGTGGGGACATTAATAGGCTGATGATGATAACGATCTTAGAAATAGTAGGTACTTTCCGGGTGCAGATACTGAAAGTCTGTCTTCTGAGGACACTAGAAAGCAAGCTGTTAGAATTTAGCTAACAATGACCTGTTTAGTATTTTTTATCATTGTCATTGAGCCAAACCAAGACAACAACAAAAATATGTTATCTCGAGCTCGTCCGTTGGTCCCAGCTGCATTTGCAATCATTGAGACCCACCATAACAAAAGAATAACCAATACTTTTCGCGCGTTATTAATAAACGAGGCATAAGCTTTGACTAGTTACGCCGTGTTTTGTTCATATCACTCAAATGCCATTTGTAATTGTCTGAACAGAGACAAAACATAGAGTAACTAAATAAAACAAGTTTCAGCGGTATAGATGCATTGATTTATTTATTTATGATGTGTCGCATCCTTTTCAACTAAAAAAAAATGTCGAGTAACTGGACTAAACCTGTAACTATGCCGCAGCTGGAGTTACAGGCTGCTCTTCGGCATCTTGGGTGCAAGATTAGCAGATACAATCACAAAAGTGGCTCGACTACAGTACTAAACTGGCTTAGAAATAACTCGCGCAATTATAACGTTTTCGTAGCAAATCGCTTGGGCGAACTCGATGAGCTCACACAGATAAATGAATTTAGAAAAAGATACAGATGAAAAAAGAAACGCACTACAACTTTAAGATGGGTGAAAGAAGTTCTCCCTGACCTCATATTGACGACCTCCGTGGCCGAGTGGTTTGTAAGCTAGGTTTTATGGTGTCGCCGACTCGAAAGGTCCCGGGTTCGAATCCCGGTGGGGGCAGATGTTTGTGTGATGAATACGAGCATTTGTACTCCAGTCGTGGAGGTTTAATATCTATTTCTATATAAATACAATATGTACAGTATATGTATTGTATCCGTTACCCTAGTATCCCATAATACAAGTCTTACAGTGCTTACTTTGATTCTAGGCTAATAATTGGTGTGAGTATTGGAAATATTTATTTATTTATTATTTTGTGATAGTATGAAAATAATTTAATAAATATGTATTAATAATACAACGCAACATTGAATGACACGAAAGTAGGCCACGTGAAATGCTGATGTTTTGTAATAATATTGTGTGTTATATTTTATAAGTGTGTGTGTGTGTAACTACGTAGTGCACTAATATTATAAATAAGTATGTTTTGTACCATTAAGCCTTCTTCAATAAATGGACACCAACCTATCTACGTCTTTGTATTTATTATAACCTGCCGCCATCACCCAACATACCACATGGCGACCCTGCGAAATTTGGAAGAAAAATTATAGAAATAAATTGAAGAAAGAAGATATTGAAACTGAACTGAACGTCAAGTAAGAAGAAGTTTGAAGATTGAAAATTATTATGAAGAATCTTATTTTTGGGGCAATCGCGCCAATTACCAATAACAATGTGCCGTAGCTCACAGTCCAAAGAAGAAATTATCATCGCTCAAAACGCCGGTGGAAGCGCTCAAGTAACGGAGACCAAGTTGAACCTTACCGAGATCCTGCTCATCACGCTATTCGTCATTCTGTTCGTCGCTGCCGCATACCTATTGTACAAGAAGTGCCGAAGAAATGCTATTCTTTCGTTGAGAAGGGAGCTCAACCACAGCACCTTAGAAATGCAAGCAAGACCATCAAACTAAGAAGTCCCCGTCCCGGCCGTCAACAGGAACAGCAGCACGGGCCACGTTGTTTGATGTCAGCAGAACGTGACCGCCACAAGAACGCCGCCCGCCGCAGCTCGTGACATCAGCAAGTGAATTGGAAGAAAATATATGTAGGTACAATTTAGCTGCTATTTCTAGAAATCAATAATGAGTTATTTTATTAAATTAGAAGTAATAGATAGTTATGTCTCATAAATTAGTTGAATTATATAGTAAGTTACAGGAAATTAAAGTATATTTAAGTAAAATAGGCCCTGAACGTAGAAAGAAAGAAATCGGTCAAACTAAATTAAAAGAAGCCAATGTCATTTATTTGCAACTAGAGTATATTTTGTGTGAAATTAAAGCTAATATTAATAATTCTGAGATAAGTGCCGAAGATCTTATTGAAGTTAATTCTATAGTAAATAATATTCATTTAATTTATAGTGAAATAAATAAATTAGTTACTTTTTCAACTAGAAATCCCGATAGTTCTAAAACTACAAAAATGGCAGATACAATGGCCTTTGACTTTAAAACGGCTATTAGTTTACTTCCCATAATGACTGGTCAGGAACATGTCACCAAACAATTAATCGACGGTATAGAAATGTATAGTTCTAAACTTGATGAGACATCGAAAAATTGTCTTATAGATTTTGTTATAAAAACAAGATTATCTCCTAGCGCGAAACTTCGCTTACGTGGTAGCTATACTACAGTTGATTCATTGCTCAGTGACATGAAAAAGTATTTAGTACAAAAAAAATCGGCAGTCGCTCTTCAGTCTCGGTTACAAAATGTAAAACAGGGAAATAGGTCAATAGAAGCATTCGGTAATGAACTAGAAGATATCTTCTCTAATTTGACATTAGCACAGGCCGATGGCGATAGTTCAAAATATGACGTATTGCGACCAATTAATGAAAAGATCGCTATAAAACGCTTTGCCGATGGTTTGGCAAACTCTAGATTGAGTATTATTATTGCATCAAAGGAATTTCTTTCTCTTCCTGAGGCAATCCGTAGTGCTATAGACGAGCAGACGCTTTCTACCAGTGGGGAACAAGTTATGAATTTTCGTCACCACCCTAAGTCCACGAAAACATTTCATTTTATTAATAAAGGGTTCCGCGGTAGAAATATTGGCAATAATTATTATAATAACTCGCGTGCTCAATACGGTAACCCGATCCAGTCGCATAATGTGAGCGCGCCGCGCACGTTTGCGCCGCGACGTGGTTCCGCTCGAGGTCGAGGTGCACCCTCCCCGGGCGCGCGCTGGTCAACGCCAGGCGCGCAGTATCAGCCCCGTACACGAGGCTATTCCCGTGTCCACCATACGTACTGCGACACTGAGGTAAGGCAGCCTCGAGCTCCAACCTCAACCATGAGTGAGAGTCAGTTTTTTCGTTCCTCAAACGAAAACAGAGCATGTAGTTCTCAATTATAATACTTCGAGTACGGTAGCTTTTAGTTTAGGAGATAGGGTAATACATTTATTAATAGACACTGGTGCCAGTTTATGTGTAATTAAGTATGAATATTTAGCTAAGGTATTTAGTGATTTGAAAAATAAAATTGTTCCCGAAAGATTAACTATTAGAGGTGTTAGCGGTAGGTTAATATCAGAAGGTTACATTTATTTAGAATTAAGTAGTAACAGTATGACTTTTAGACATAAATTTTACGTATTTAAGAACCTGTCATGCTCTGCAGATGGAATAATAGGTGATAACTTTTTAAAACAATATTTAGCGTTAATTGATTATGGTAAAGGCATTTTAAGCCTAACTCAGTCGTCTAAATCGATAAGTATGTGTATAAATAACAGGTATAAACACAACATACCTGCGAGGTGTGAAACTATTAAGTTCATACCTACGAATATAATCGACGATTGTGTCGTCCTTGCGAATGAAATAAGAGAGGGAGTATTTATTGCAGGTGTTTTGTCGAGGCCTAGAAACGGGCTTATCCCGATTAGAATATTAAATACGACGGAAAATGACCTAATTTATGATTTTTCTCATTTAGAAGTATATAGTTTGCATCATTTCGATGTTTGTAATTTTTCGGAAAGGGAAATTTCAGTAAATCGTGTAAAAACATTATTTGAACTTCTTAACCTAGGTTATTTAAACAAAAATGAACGACTTAGCATTGAGTCTATTTGCGCTAAGTACGCGGACGTTTTTCATCTCCCAGGTGATAAACTGTCAGTCACTAATTTAATGGAGCATAAAATTACTTTAAAGGATAATGCGACTCCTGTTTATATAAAACCCTACAGAATACCACACTCTTTAAAACCAGAGTTACGTAAACAAATACAGGATATGTTAGACAACGATATTATTGAGGAATCCACCTCGGAGTGGTCTAGTCCCGTCTTGCTTGTTCCGAAAAAGACCGACAAAAATAATGAAAAGAAGTATAGGTTTGTCGTTGACTATAGGCAATTAAATAATAGAATTCAAGATGATAAATTTCCACTTCCCAATATTACAGATATTTTAGATTCCTTATCACATTCTATGTATTTTTCAAAATTAGATTTGTCCCAAAGTTATTATCAATTAAATTTAAATGAAAATTCAAGAAAATACACTGCTTTCCATTTAGATAGAATGTACCAATTATCCCTTCATCCCGATTCACGTAAGTGCACCGCTTTCACAGCTGATAAAATATACCAAATGAAGCGTTGTCCGATGGGACTTAAAACTAGTCCTAGCGTATTTTCTCGATTGATGACTATAGCTATGTCTGGATTGAATTATAATCAATGTTTTATTTATTTAGACGATTGTATCGTTATAGGAAATTGTATAGAAAATCATAATAAAAACCTAATTTCTGTGTTAGAACGCTTAAGAAAAGTTAATTTAAAACTAAACCCTTTAAAATGTGAATTTTTACGAACAGAGATAGTATACTTAGGACATAAAATAACAAGTAAAGGCATATTTCCTGATCCAAGCAAAATAACAACCTTGCAAAGTTATCCGACACCGACTAACGTTGACGAGGTCCGAAGATTCGTGGCCTTCGCTAACTATTATAGACGATTTATTTTACATTTCGCTGAAATTGCACATCCACTAAATAGACTTTGTAAAAAGAATGTTGCATTTAATTGGACAGCTGATTGTGACGAAGCATTCAAAAAATTAAAATCTGCTTTAATAAAACCCCCAGTTTTGGATTATCCCGATTTTTCTGAAAATAATATTTTTAAATTGCAGACTGATGCCTCAAGAACAGGTTTAGGTGCAATATTATCCAATGGGAATGATAGAGTTATTGCATACGCAAGTAGAAGTTTAAAGCCCGCTGAGACGCGATATCCGATTATAGACTTGGAGCTATTAGCCATAGTTTGGGCAGTGAGGCATTTTCGACCTTATTTATATGGTAGGAAATTCCAAATTCTAACCGATCACAAGCCTCTTATTTATTTATTTTCTATGACAGATCCTTCCAGTAGGCAAACTAAATTTCGTTTATATTTAGAGGAATATGATTTTGAGATAGGCTATGTCCCAGGACGACACAACGCGGCTGCAGACGCATTGAGTCGCATCCCGGTGACATCTGATGATTTAAAAAATATGCGTGAACACTTAGTATCAGTACTTACTAGAGCACAAACAAAAAAAAATAGTCGTAATAAAAACTGTGACTTAGAGAATTATAGTAAGCCTGAAAATTTGCATAGTCATGGGACTGATCACCCCTTGGCCGTGGAAATTCTCAAGCCACCACCGGATATTATCGAATTATGTTTTAGTCACTCGGTCAAATATGACGGAAACGACGAAGTTTTTACGTCCTCAAGTGGATATTGTGTATATGTACCAAAGCGGTCAATAATTTATCTAAATGCTCGATCGCTATCAGCTGTAGAAGCGTTAGCGAGAGATTTAGAGAGTTTTTGTAGTAAGTTAAATATCTTAGAATTGCTTATTATCAAAAATAAAATATATGAAGGACATATTAAGTTACTTGCAAGTACAATTAAAAAACTAAAGTTGAGTCGGCCGCGATTATTGATAACTAAAGATGTTAAGCGTATCAGAAATGAGGACGAAAAGATAGTTATATTAAATGACTTCCACTTGTTGCCCACCAGTGGGCATGCTGGGATAAATAGAATGCTAAACAATATTAAAAAATACTATTTTTGGCCAGGCATTACAAAGGATGTCGTTAATTATGTCAATAAATGTAAGCTTTGTCAAATAAATAAATACACCAATAGATACATTAAGGAACCTATGTCATTAACGACTACCCCTAATTCGTCTTTCGAAAGAATTAGTTTAGATATAATGGGACCTTTACAAGTTGACGATTACAATCATAGGTACATACTAACTCTACAGTGCGACCTAACAAAGTTCGTTGAAGCCTATCCCTTGCAGCGCAAAGACGCCGAATCGGTAGCGAGAGCTTTTGTAAATAATTTTATCCTTAGATATGGAATCCCAAAAGAAATAATTACAGACCAGGGAACAGAATTTCTTAACGAAATTATGACCGAAATATGTAGCTTATTAGGTATTAAAAAATTACAGTCCACTGCATATCACCATGAAACTATGGGATCGTTAGAAAATACTCACAAACATCTCGGCACTTTTCTAAGAATACAATGTGAGAGTCACAAAAGCAATTGGAGTAGTTGGGTTCCGTACTGGTGTTTCTCATTCAACACCTCGGTACACACGCAAACAAAATATACTCCCTACGAGCTAGTGTTTGGAAAAAATTGTATTTTACCTAGTAACTTAAGTGACTCTGTAACTCCCTTATATAACTATGATGACTATCCTAAGGAACTTCGACATAGACTACAAAGAGCACTGTGTGATGCGCGAAAAAATTTATTAACTAATAAATTATGTAGAAAAACTACATTTGATAAAAATAGTTACCCGATAACATATAAAAAAGGAGATTTAATTTTGGTAAAAAATCAAATAAGAGATAAGTTAGATAGAGTGTATAACGGCCCTTATGAAGTAATAGAGGAATTGTCACCTAATGTAAAGATATTAAAAAATAATAGAGAGTACGTAGTACATAAGAATAATACGAAACTTTATAATGATAATATTTAGCTGAATGTATGTGGTTGAAAAAAAAAATGTAACACTTTTTTTTTCTTTTTGAGGAGAGGGGTGTAATGGAGATTTTTGGGGGGCGTGTGATAGTATGAAAATAATTTAATAAATATGTATTAATAATACAACGCAACATTGAATGACACGAAAGTAGGCCACGTGAAATGCTGATGTTTTGTAATAATATTGTGTGTTATATTTTATAAGTGTGTGTGTGTGTAACTACGTAGTGCACTAATATTATAAATAAGTATGTTTTGTACCATTAAGCCTTCTTCAATAAATGGACACCAACCTATCTACGTCTTTGTATTTATTATAACCTGCCGCCATCACCCAACATACCACAATTTATACTTCGTAAAATATGGAACCGTGAGGAGTGATCTTTACAAGTGGGAGATTGGGTAATCATAGAGGACTCTTATGGACCCAGAAACATGTGGTTCAAGAGATTTTCCCTGGGAAAGACGGCCGAGTCAGAATGCGGCATGCTTACAAGGTCCATCACACGCCTCGCACGAATCTCATTGACTAATGAGTGCTGCTAGGCGCACGCACTGGGGTGGGGCGTGTTAACGGTGCGCAAATTGTATTTATTTTTTATAGTAATTTTAATTTTTTTTAGTTAAGCTTCTTATGTAGGAGGTGGGAGCTTATTAATGTCAATCCGTCATCTTTGTTTGTCAAAGTTGCGCGACATAGGATGCGCACCAAAAACGTAACGAGGTCATTCATCGATAGATTTTACTCCTTACATTTTTCTCATACCGGGCCTCTTATATATGCAAAACGATTCTTAAGGAGTAAACTCCAAAAATATTATTTGGTTATTATCCAAAATTTCCGTATTTTTTTCACTGCGAGTCCTGCGTAGTCTTCACCGTTGAAACTTGTTTTATTTAATGAGTGGTGTGCGTGAAAACCTAAGAAACAAATAGAGTAACTAATCTAAGCTTATTCTATCTTTATTAATAAAGGGGTACATCTAAAGAAACAAACACAAATTAAGACACCAGAAACACAAAGTAGACAGGCAACCACTATTTTTGCCATATGTCAAAGGAGTGGCAGACAAGATCTCTAACATACTTAATTTACAAAAAGTATCACAGATTCTACGGTCTCCTAAAGATAACTTCCCCTTGGAGAAACCTGGTGTATACAAGATCGACTGCAGCTGTGGTAGTTCTTATATTGGCCAAACGAAGCGGACAATAGCGTGCCGAATGAAAGAACACATTAAAGCAGTCAGAAATAATGATACGCAAAAATCAGCCATCGCGGAACATTTAATTGATTCGGGTCCTAATCACTGGATTGAGCTCCATAAGCCACAAATTATCTCGACAGAACGCCACTACATACCAAGATTGGTCAGGGAAGCGAATGAAATAGCCAAACACAAGAATTTCAATCGTGAGGATGGGTTTAAATTGTCTAGTGTGTGGAATCCAGTGGTTCGTATGTGTAAAAACCGCAAAAATCAAAAAAGTGTCGTTCCGCGATCTGATACTGTGAGTATTGTGTGCCGGGAACAAATGCGAGTGAATAGTGAGAATGTGACCAATGGTAGTGGTAGTATCGAACGCAGTAAAAGACGACGTCAGAGGGTAGACCGATATGTCTGCCAATAACATCTACCCGCAATTACTTCAGTTACTCCGTGATCATGGCGCTTGCAACAGTGCCGAAATATCGGAGACTCATAAAAAACAAGGTACATGGTAACAATCCCGTTAATATCTATAATCTAAAGAAAAGTTAACTAGAAAAAACTCCACGCGGACCAGGCAGCAGACGGGACTGCCTGGACTTCGAGTCCCGCCTGCTGCCTGGTCCGCGTGGAGTCTTTTCTAGTAAACTTTTCTTTAGATTAAAAAATCTAGCAGTTAAATGCTTAAAAAATAAAAACATAAGTTTAAAAACTGAAGAAATGCAAACTAAATTGAATTGCATCTGATTTATTTCAGTTACTTACGAGTATTTTTTATTACCACAGTTACAATAAAATAAAGTGCTCAAAATGATAACACATACGTTGTTTAATTAAAATCATTTATTCATCTATCATTCATTAAGATTACTTTACACTGGTTAGGACCATTACAAAAAAAAACATAATAATTTATCCGATGTAAAAATTCACACTTGGTACGAACCAACATCTAATTACAATTCTTTTTAAGAATAAGTTTCTTATGACAATTCCAAAAATCACAGCATGAAGTTATTGTTGATGTAAATATTAACTGCATGTTAATGGGCTTAGTAATTGAAACAACTTCTACTAGAGTACTCGTACTACGTACTCCATTTTAGTCGCAACAGCAAATACAAGTGAGAAAAAAAAAGCAAACGTGAGTGTCATGGAACACTCGGTTTGAACGAAGTTGAAAATAAACATAAGTATAAGTACACAACTACACAAAATACGTTACGAAACAAGTGACGGTCACAACCGTCACTTGTTTCGTAACGGAAAAATCTTTTTTTCGCAAAGCCGCTGGCGGACAATTGCCAGCGGGCGAGTATGTGGCCAGTCCTAGCGGGGTACCACCACAGCTTTGCCCGCACTCTCGACACGCATTGGGAGTACCTCGGTCCTCGGAGTGCGTATCGAGTAGCCGGTGCAGGAGTATTGTATGGTTTTACACGCGTTTTCCAGACATGAAAAAAAAGGACACGAGAAGACGACTTACGCTACACATAGATTTTATCGATTGTTAAAATATACAGCTCCTACGTTTTCACTGACTTAATATGCTTCCATTGTTTGGCGAACAAAACATTTGAAATATGTATGTATACAATACAACTTTCTTTCTTCATTCATAAGAGGCTATTTATGTTTCTCAAAAGTAACAATAACTTCAATGCCGTGTTGGGGTCGTGACAAATTCCCTAATTCATATAAATATCTATGCCTAACATAATATACTTTCATTTGGGTATTTTTTTACACATTTTGAGCATACGAAAACACTTAAGTTCTTCAAGAACTTCACGGTTATCATACATGATATTCATTAATACGTACATAGTTAACACGATAAAACTATGTGTACAGTGTACATACTTACACAATTTTAATTTGGCATATTGTAAACTAGTCTCATTATGTAACACAAAATGGATAGTACAATGCGCTCGTGCAACGCACACATAGACACGGACGGACACGATATCTCGGACCAGTTAGGACCACTGCAAGGGAGAGTTCCATCCGCTTGAATTCCCTGAAAAAATCCTTTGAATTTACTGTGGTAGTTTAAATTTAAAATTAAAGGGTGAACTGTCGTTTTTATTTAATTCTCAATATAAAAACAACATCAAAATTGAAATATTTATGATGGGTTTATATTTCCCGTCTTCTGTTTTAATCTCGACAATAAATCAAACAACTACGAGTAGATACGAGTGCTAATGGCACCACGATATTTTTTGTGCATAAGTCAAAGTTGACAATCCTAGTGCGACCGCCGAGCTAGATAAAAAAATACATGAGATTGTACTGTCAATTTTGTGTTATGTATCTTATTTAACCAAACATACACAATTTCACATTTACCATTTAAGTATATCATTGTCTTGTTCTTTTTTACCACTTTTTTAAATAATAACATTTCATTGAGTATGGTGTGGGTTCCATAATCATCGGTCTTGTTCAGTTTTAATATTTATTTCTTTTCTGTTTGCTAGGCTGCTACTAAGAGAACGTTGGACCGTGTGTGATACAAACCTTCTTTCGTTAAAGTATAAGTAAGCTTACAAATGCTAAAACTTCTTTCAGAATGTAACCAAAATTGTAGCCTACTACATCACGAAATTAGCAGAATAATATTAAGTTAGCTGAAAACATCTCATTTTGTAATAGAAAACTATATATTTTGAAATCAAATAATTTTTTTGGACATAGATAAAATCAAAAGTAAGCTCAAACCTTGCAAACCCTGTACTAACAACTGTTTCAAATAGGTAAGATTAAAATTGTTATGAAAATAAAAATCTTTAAAAATAATGACTGGTACAATAAGCTGATTCATGTAGTATGTAAATATGCTGATTTAAACCACGTTTTAGAATCAAATTACAATCTTTCATGAAATGAAAATATATTCTGCACAAATATTTAATCATTGTAAAGCCCCATACATTATTTGAGATTTTTACACGACTACACAAATAAAGAAGTGTATTATGGAAGTGTAGAAGAATTCCGACGTGGCCATCAGGGCCGCGGTAGCATAATTGTTCAGTGCATTCGCCCAGATAGCGAAGGGTGCGGGTTCGAGTCCCGTCTGCTGCCTGGTTCGCGTGGATTTTTTCTAGTTATATTTTCTTTAGTTTTAAACATCAAGCAGTTACATGCTTCAAAAATAAAAAAAAACAGAAGTATAATGTTTTTATGCCAAGTTAAATATTACAAAAAAAGACCGGAACACTTTTTGAGGATTAACAATGTTTACTTTACAATTTTATTGTACACACCTTTTTACATTCTTCATAAAAGATCTATTACCTACTAAATGACAAAGATTAAATCTTTGCTAATTTTTTGACACTCAAAAACACAGCTCTAAACAAATTCATTCATCATGCTACCTACATTCACGGTTTTACATGATCTTCTTCTACATAGGTCCGGGTTTCGCTTCTTATCTTTAACGCCACTCTTTTCTTCGTAGACACTTTTATGTGTCTTTCATGATTTTCAGAGATTAAATTGAAATGATTTCTTTGAAAATAATAATTAAAACTCGATCCGTACCTATTGTAAATTTGTTTTCTAAACCACTTACTATCTATAATATCATACACTAAAGGTCTCTTATACGTTACAGATACTGATTATATAACTATTTAAATAATTAACAAATATGGTCAGTCATTTCATTACTTCTTAGGTATTTTTTATGATTCCCATTACAATATTAGATCACACCTATTTTTATCTACAAAATTTACCAAAACAAAAAATAACATGTTACGCAAATAACTTACAAGATCCAATTAAAATGACGAATGGCATGATTAAAATGAATTTGCCGAGTTTAGTGATATTTTTAAAGTTTTATTTGATTATTTTAGTATGCTGACAAAAATGGAATATTACCGTTTTATTTGCAAAATATTTTCTAACTAAATAAAATTATATCATAAAGAGTTTCTGCACATTAGACTCACTAATAAACGCCTAGGTTTAGTTATTACATAGGGGTCATCTCTGGTTCCTTTTCTTCACGAAGCGTGTAAACAGAACGACGTATTGCTCCGCCGTCACACCTCGAACCAGAAACATGATTGAGAACTTCTGGCAAAGATTCCCCTTCAGAATGTATCATCGTATCGTCAGTCAAATTCCCGCTATCGTCACGTCAAGACCTATGAAGAAACTCTGAAGTCAGTACCTTTTGAGTATTCGTCTTGATTCCTTTCTCGTGATGCCTCAAGCGATGAACGATTTCGTCGTGTAGAACATTGAAGCACATCGCGGTCAAAGCGAGCCCAGTCATTATGTAAATTGAGCAAAACCAAACGGTACCAGTCGACGCCCCGTTCTTTTGAGTAGCGCCAGGAGCTAAATGACCGAAACCTATCGTGCTAAGACTCATGAAGCAGAAATAAACACCGTCTATGGGACTCCAGCCTTCGAGTTGATATAAAACGAGGGCACCAAAGAAGATGTATGTAAATATAGCGCCGAGGCAAAGACTAACCGGAGCGAGGATCGAAAAACCCCGTAGTGAAATTTTTGAATCTGTATCTGTGCAACTCATAGAATCACAGTCTCTGAGGAAACCAAGGCCAGGAGTTTTGTCTTTCATAGAATTCGTACTGACACTGTGCGCTTGGGACGCTGATATAATTGTGCCAGACGGAGACCGGACGTAGTATGGTTCTTGTAGGTGCAGTGTCTGATTCCTATAATCATCATGTCTCCTGACTTTCTCTTTCCGTTCCTTGGTGGCCATTGTTCTTTCGTCGAGACAGCAGTATCCACATTTTGTGCAAAGACAACAACACAAAGCTCTACTAAATACGCTTCTGGCTAATCTTGATAATAATGCTCCTACAACAGACAAATAGAGAAGAGTAAGCGGAATACCGATGACGGCATATCCAATAGTAACTGCCTTCCCTAGTGCTGTTTTAGGAGCTACACTTCCGTATCCTGCAAAGAGAGTATGGGATTAGTCTTCATATAAATTTCATTTACTTATATCATTATAAATGATGATTTTGAAAGAAAAATCTTACCTATGGTAGTTAAGACAGTGAGAGAGTAAAGAAATGCTTTAGCAAAGTTCCATTCATAGTCATCGACTACTAATGCTGGTGCCGATTCTAATGCTCTAGCGCCACCATATTGAGATGACACATCAGCTGCCACACGCGCTACTAACTTTTCTTGAAATCGTGCTATTTCTTGCGCAGCCAATCTGGTCCAGTTTTCTTTATACAATATATTTAAAGACACCGTGATCTCCCAAATGCTTTCCACCGTTTGCGATCGTAACTCCGCACTGGCTTGGGATATGCTGCCATTTAGTTTAGCACTTGGCACTTTTGGACTCTCGTTTGCTTGATAAGATGTTGTCGCAAGAGTCTTTTGGTGTATTTTAGCCGCACTTCCTTCTATAGCCAAAAATATGAAAGCACCAACTAGAGTGTACGCAATCAGTAGAACAAAAATGCCAAGATTTGTGATACATCCTGCTATGAGCGTCTTCTTTTTACTCCTTTTCGTTTTGACGCAAAAGCAGCATGTTGTTGTTATTTCGTCGTCGACTTTGTAACTATCTGTCTTCCCATTCTTCTTATTCTTTCCATTGGCGTGATTTTTTTTCTTGTTTTTATCCATATTCGTTTTTAGAAATTGTATTGTATGTACATTGTTGGTTACTTTTTAGTTCGCCCAGACTTTGAATCGACGGTATGCGTCATCTGCGAAAAAAAAAAAGCAACATTAGCATTTCCAATGGCGCAGAAATAAATACGAGATGCCTAATTCAACAAATGTTTTTTTTCCGATTTCCGAAGACTAAAAGAAAACGACTTGACTAGTAAAAGGCGGACCAGTGAAAGAATAAAGACGAAACGAATACGCTTGATATTAGCATATAAGACTACTTCGTCAACAAAATTTAAAAGAAAAATTCTTATACTCTATGTAGAAGAAATTTAGGGGAAGTTTCATGATGTTGTTATTAATCTTCAGCTCATCATATTAAGTATATACCATTATTATGTCAAATATTTTTAAACAAGACTTATAATAATATTTACTTATAAGGATTGTTTGTCTGTCTGTCATTGTTTGTCATTTTTACAGCCAGAAACCTAGGACGTGATGATTTTTTCTATAAATGATAAAATGTCCTTTAGATACTTATCGAAAGTATTTGTATTGATAAGAGAGCTTATGATTCTACAAACTAAGCCACTAAATTTAACTATTGCTGAATTCAAAATATTACAAACACGTCCCTATAAATCTACTTCTACCTATTCACGTGAACTACGTCGGACAAATGCAGAAATAGTGCGCGCATCTAATGTATCTACAGGAAACTGTATTGTGTAATGCAGTTGTAATGTTTGCAGGAAACCGTGAGCTACATTTGTGGCGGACCCTACTATTTCGCTAGCACCGCTCTGTGAAGTAGAAACGTCAATAACTTTACGGAACTCAGGTATGGACTTATAATAGGTAGAAATAAAACAAAGCTTAGTGTTGTAGTAATTTATGTTATTAACGGGATTGCTACCATGTTTTTTGGTTGTATGCGAGTCCCCGATATTTCGGCACTGTTGGTTGCAAACGATATGATCACGGAGCAACTGCAAAATATTTAATCCGTGATCAATCAAATAACAAGGTACATGGTAGCAATCTCGTAAATAACATAAATTACCATAATGTTAGTGACCATGAAAGTTTTAAACAATATAAAGCTTTAAAGTGATATTGATTTGGTATAAAAAAAATTTTGATTTTCGGGTGTCTGCTCTCCTTCTGTCCATCTGGCTGGATGTATGATTCACTTTGGATAAATTCCGATCATTCTCAGTGGATCCATTAGCTAGATCCATGTTGGACCTACTGAAAATTTATTTTCCCATTAAATGCTGATTTCAAGCTGTGGATCTACAGATATATTTCTCTCTCCTTTTCGATTCATTGGCTAGATCTATGCTGGATACCTGAATTATTTCAAACTTTGTTCTTGATTTTGGACAAATGTGTTATGTTATGTAGAATAAATGTGGTAGGACCATTTTTGAAGTCTATTTACAGTTCAAAGTTTTATTATATAATTATCATTGAGGAATAACGCTTACGGTATGTTTTGAATTGGATGTTTACTATCTAGGATTGCTCTGAGACCATAACAAAACTTGGTCAAATATCTGAGACACCTATTTATTACTTTTGCTGTTCATCATCCATTATTAGATTTATTTGAATGTAAATGTAAATTGAATTTAAGGTTTTGAGTATAAGTGGGTTTACCATATTTTGATGTGAACAGATTTTTCCTTTATGTGAAATATAAACGGCCATCACTTTCGCTCTAAAGTTTCACGACAAGGCGTCAACACGAATCACCTTTCCTCACTCCGTTGACTAATAAATATTATAAAAAATATAGAAAAGAAAATCCACTGGACGAAAATACACTTTTCTTTAATGTAGTTTTGTATTTAATTTATCGCAAATGAGACACTCTTTTGAGGCTTTGTTCATTTTCATTTCACAGTAGTTTTAGAAAAGCGTTAGAATATGCCACAGGTACGCGGACTGTTTTGTTTTCGACAGCCAATAATACGTTAGATAATGGGGCTGTCCCTTACTGACACATTTCAAGAAAAGTGCGTAATAAACTCCGTGATTGATTAGAGTCAACTGATTTTCTTCCTATTTTTTCAATTCATTACATATATGAAGATTAATTGAATGTCGTTACTACTCCTTATTCACCTTCATTTAATCATTAATCGTCAGCATGTTTATGTTCCTACTGCTAAGACAAAGCCCTTCCTTAAGGAAGAATAAGAAAAATGGGTCATGACCCACCACTCGAGCCCAGTGTGGATTGGTGTGTACTAACGACTAGAAATGCTGCCAGAACCAACAATTAAGGCAGTCGTCTCACCGCTCGGCGAGTAAGCGACTAACTATCGGCTATTTTCTCGCTCAAGAAACGTACAATATTTATCCATTCCGTGTAAACAAAATAGATTCATGTAGATTGACTAGCTGTCCCAGCGAACTTCGTACCGCCATTAAAAAATAAGTGTTGGTGGTAGAAGGGTGAAAATTTAGGGTTGTAGGTATCTTTTATGAGGTATCATAAAAAAAACAAAAAATGTTGTCCAAAAAAAAAGTTTAAGGGTGGAACACTCTTAATATTTAGGAGGAAGAAAAATAGATGTTGTCCGATTCTCACACCTACTAAACATGCATACAAAATTTCAAGAAAATCGAGCCGTTTCGGAGTAGTTACGCACACCGTGACACGAGAATTTTATATAATAGAGATAGTTGATTGTTGACTGTTCACACTGTCGCACAGTCGTTCTAAATTTAAAATTAGTGGACATAGAAGCTGATGTCGTTGTCCTGAGGTAGTTGCACTGCTTATTCTTGAAGCAGACTTTATTAATACTGATTTTGAAGAAGACGTTATGTTGACAGAAAATAAATAGTAAAAATATATCCATAAGCGTAAAACAGCTCTTTGCAGGACTACACAAAAAGCCCTATTCAGCGCTACTAATTCTTTTAATAGATTAAAGATCTTATTTTCATACACATATATTTTACTCGGCTCTAATGAAGTGAATGATGTAAGACAAGTTTTGTTCATTAATTTCGCATAAACAACTGAATGAATTATGAATAAACTTGCCCCATTCCTTGTCGTTATCCGGTCTTAATTTGATATAATGATACTAAGATTCCGAGACATTAACTCCGAACGCCAACTGAAATTGCCTCCTTAATTGTCAACTCGTTAATTTAATCTTTTCATAGATTCCCATTCAACTGAGTATTATAAACTGCCATTATTGCATTCATAATGATAATAAATTTAGTACGTTGTTATAGGTGATCAATCTTCAGCATCACCGTAATTTTAATAACGTCAATAATATAATTTCGTCATCATTTTGGGTATTTCAATTAACACAGTTCCCTTTGCAATATATTTTAAAAAGGCTTATTGAAAATAACAATCGTCACAATTAGTACCAATTGATATTCAAAGCAGACGATTAAACACTTCAAATAATATAAACAATATAAATAGTCCCAGTAATGAGGCCCCCTACTTGTTTTGATTTTTTTTTTTATGTATATCCCATACATAAAAAAATTATCAATACAAAAGTATTTTCTGCTCGTTTCATCCAGCCCAGAGACTCGGGGAAATGAGCAGGGCTCTACCCAGTAAAAACCAGTTATACACTATGAGGAATGAGGTCCCCCTAATGCATGACGGGAGTGTAAATAGTGATTGTGCGCTGCCTCGATGTGTGGTTCCCCGGAGTATCAATGGCACCACCTATTACAGGAACAGTGTATTGCAGACTGGCACTCTCACACCAGTCTGCCAGCTCCTGGGAACCCTTAAAGCATTAGTAACTTTAGTTACTATCGAAACAGAACATTGCAGAATGGATGAAGACAGAATGGAGACTCAAATGGATGGTCCAAATCGAGCAATAATTCTCTTGAAATTTCTCCATTTGATTTGTTTAATTGTTACGAAACAAATATTTTATAATACAAATGATATCATAAAGTTTGTATAGAATAGTTTAATAACAACATAATTAAATACTTATTCGACACCATATGAACCTCAATACCTTTTACACCTAAGTAATATTAAAAGATACTATTTGCATTGATACCTTCAAGTGCTTTAGATAACCAATTACTACAAGAAAGCCTGCAAATCTATAATTATAAGTCATAAGTATGTATATGAATAATCATCATTAGGATTGATAATAAATTTTTACTATAATTATCCCATTTAATTTTTTGAACACATTTGATTCCATTTTGGACCGTTCCAAACCAGTGAATTCCGAATACGTAACATAATAAAAACAAGCTAGTCAAAGGAATTCAAGCCACTCAACTGTAGTATACGTACAGAAGACGTACAGAGATACACCGCAGACCAACGTAGCGTATTAAAAGCGCTCTCTAGGACCCCTTATCATTGTTGTAGTACTGCGGTGTCCTCATACTATCCGGATCTATCGTTTAATCAAATACCCCGCGCCAGTGCCGGACTTGGCAAGTAACTGTGGTACCCCAATAAGGAAGTTTAATTTTAAATATTATACAGAACAAGATACTCGTATATATGATAGCTTGCCAGAAACTCATAACAGTTTTTATTTTGTAACGGAAAATATTATTCTATTAGGACACATAGATATCGGTTAGCTAGACAGGAGGATGTCGGTAAACGGATAGGTATATCATATCGTGTTGCGGTGTACTAAAACATTAATTATTCAGAACCGTCAGAAGTCCGTTAGTATCTTGACATCTCCATAATTTTCGGGAACAGCCGACAAGTGGGTTTGTTATTTTTTCCTCTCGTTTATGCAATTAAATTTAAAAAAAAAACTTCTTTTGCAGCTAGCGGAAGAGTTTATTTCCACATAATCTTAAAATGTTTATACATTATTGTGATTACAAGATAGAATAAGTTTCATACAATAAGCTCACAGAAATAAGAAAATTTCTACACTGTTGCGTCATAATCGAAAATTTTCTGTAGAAAGTATGAATTTCTGCAGGATACGAACTGAAATTCGTATCAGTCAGTAAAATGTGTTCTAAAATAATGCCAAGGCATGGCCAATCAAATGTATTGTTTGATAAATTATTCACAAAATTATTAAATGCACAGCAAAATCTAAAACCTCGGGTTAGGTTTTTCGTACGCATTTAGTATGTTTGGTGCCATTTAAATAGAAGTTCGCTTGGGCTTCGAGATTGTTCAAATCCGGCACTGCTCGGGGATATGAGTCTCTCGAGCATGCTTCTAAATACCACAACATTCCATCGCTAAATCCAATACAATTACGGCTTTAATCCTTTACAGTAGAGTTCAATGTAGCACATATGATTACTTTTACGTGGGCTACAGAAGTAGTAGCTAACATTGCTTGCAGTCTCGTTCCCAGTAATATAAGATTCAGAATGGAGTGGATTTTGTCGATAAGTAGGTCCTTTGTGCCAATCACGGAACATTGTCTTCATTTAGGAAAAGTGCTTGGTGCAGCTGTATTTAATTATGCACCAAGACGCTGGGAGGTATTTTCTATTACAAGCGAAGCGTTCTATAGTGAACTAGAGACTATTTTGTACAAAGTGTTTTCAGTGATTTCTCGTACAAGTGCATATTAAAGGCCTCACGACTGACTTAGACGTATAATCTATTTTAAAATGTTCTTAACCGCTAGAAGGGGAAAAACTGTAGACTCCTTATTAATAAACGAAGAAAAGGCTTAGACAAGTTACGTCGTGCTTTGGTCATATCACTTAAATGCCATTAGTGTAGTAACTAATCCAAGCCTATTCTTAGTTTATTAATAAGAGGGTAGAAGATTCAAAATATTTTAATAAGCATTCAATTTGAATAAAGGAAGGTTTGATTTTGACTAATTGCCTTTGTCTGGAGAAATGTTTAATTGTAAAAACCAATTAGTTTCGAAAGTAATAACTTTATCTGCTAATAGATTAATTTATCCTATCGTAGATTAACTTTTATAAATGCCGAGATGTACCTGAATTCTTTTAATCTCAACTTTTCTAAGCAGCATATAATAATTATCTCCATCATATTTCTACTCCAAGTTTTAAGCTAATCCCGAAAGCATACACAAGCAAGAATCCATCTATAAATACTGTAATACGCACTTTCGTTAAAGACTTGTCGGCTTTAAGTAACGCTTTATGAAAGTTCAAACAGCATCCTCTAGCCACGTACGAGATAAGGGAGCCTTTGAAATTTTTCTTGAATTTACCACCCATCTCGATTTTTGGTACATTTTTCATTTTTACTCTTTGATGTGTGCCAAAATATGCAATTCCCATCAATTTCCCCCATCTGGATTACTGACAATTATATACATAGAACTGGTAATATTTTACGAATATGGGCCCACCTAATCTCTGTACCTAGTTAAGAATCTGCGTTACATAATAAAATGTTATTCATGAGTTCTTCAATTATGTATACGATGTCGTCAATTCTTATTGGCAGTTTATTTCATTTCATTTGCCTTTTTTCCATTTCGTTGATATTAGAATGCACAGATATTAGAATATAAGTGGTTATACGGAAATCATCTAGGGCGTAATAGTTTTTTGCAAATGCTTTATATTATAGTATACATTTACTATTTAAAAACTAGTGATTCGCATGGGTGAAATTATACTTCCTGCTTTTCTACAATCCTAATTCCTACAAATATTATAGATCTCACGTCACAAACAATAGGGTATTATTTAATAAAACAGTGTTTTGAGATATCACATTTTACATTTTTTTTAATTGTAGATTCGGAACTACTACTTTAAATGTTTAAAATGATACCTCGATTTAAACGTATATTATCCTTCTTTGTTCTGAATAAGTTTGGTTAGTGTATCAATAGTAGTTTTAATATTACTTTTATGAGACTGGGTAAAGACTATCTTGCTTGATCAAAATTCACTATATATTATTGAAAACGAGTAATAACTTATTGCAAAAAACACAGGCACTTTAGATTTCTTCCTCTACGTTAATGAATATTACAAGGAAGAGGTTTTATTATTTCCGTTCAAAATTTTAAATTAACAGAAAAAAAAATTGTGGTTTATTATAAGATTACTTTACTAATTGCGTGAATTGCTGAAACATTTTTTTATTGATTACTAAAATTTTAAATCGTTTTTGGATATTTTCTGCAATTAAAACAATTTTGTCTTTCTTTTTAAATTAAATAGCTTCTACTTTCTGATTTGAATGATAATGCGATAACGGCCGGTAAAATTATAGCCCACTTGAAGAAGTCACTTGGTTCTTCTTAAACTTACGTGTCTCAGCGGTTAAATGTGAGCCATTCAACTTATCAGAGGACTTCACGTTGTTGTCAACGGTTTCAAGAGACCGATTTGGTCAAAAGGAGACCCGGTTTGGGAAGAAAACGATGCACAGAACCAAAAAATTACTGTTTTTTGTTGAGTTAGGCATTGCTAAATCGTAAAGCGTCAAGTGTGGACCTAAAGAAAAGCATTGAAGAAGTAAGATGAAAATATCTTTGTGTGGAGAGGACCGACCCCGGCGAGTGCTGCGAAGACCACGGAACCATAAGCGAAAGTGCGTTTCGAAGAAATCACTCCTCATAGCGCCGGCTCCGTTATGTTTTAGGTAGCAATTAATTCGACGAACGGAAATGGTCAAAGCTCTTGACTCCTTTTTCATATAAAATATTTAGTGAAAAAATATTTTAGAACAAAAATAAAGACCGACATCAAAATCAGAAAAAAAGTAAAAAATAATATCACACGAAATCGTCCGTATCCTCATATAACCTGGAAGTTGAGGGGGGGCCGAGGTGTCGTGAAACATGGAATAGATTTACAATTTTAATAACCTCCAAGACATACTGGGGTGCCCGATGTCATGTGTTTTACTTCGATTCTTAAGGAGATTTTTATTTTTTTTGTTATAAATCAATTTTTATTTCTTCAATTTTAGTGTGAAACGCCTACCACACGTATAAAATGACCAGTTAATATGATTAACTGCTGAACTACGACGAATCAAAAATTATATCATCCAAGTAAACAAAAATGCTCATAAAATGAAAACTACTAGGTCAAAATAAATTCATCGGACAAAAAAAATCACAAAATCGGATCAGAAATCTCGGCATAACCGGTGTACAATTGTACATACATAAAAAAAACATATCAACTGAATCGAGAACCTCCTTATTTTTGAAGTCAGTCAAAATAAAAGCGAAATATGGAAAACAAAACAAGTCAACACGTTTAAGCCTCGACTGTAATTATATACAACCAATCTTTAGTCAATCTCGCCCGTATAATCACCCAACCGTGTTGCATCAAACCGGAAAACAACATACAAACTCCAATATAAACACCCACACAACATCAAAGCCAATGCTTCCAAATATCATTCGCACGGAAATCATAATACAAATATAATGCTTCGAATTAAACCGAGTCAAAGAACTCCAAAATACCTTCTATGTTCTTTACATCGGCAGTGAACCATCAGTGAACCCGTGAATACTTCGCAGATAGAAAATAACAATTCGAGGTAATGCCCACCCACTAAAATTTTATTATCAATTCTGGATTTATGCGCACTGCTCCAGCGTACGCAGGGTAATGAAATAAGTCATTTAAATTGGAATAGAGATTTCAATGGTGGGACATTAGGATTGGGGGGTAAGAGCGGTAATATTGGATTATATCACTGATTTATGCAAAATCTTTATCGGGGACCCGCACCTGGAATTGGATTTTCGTATCGTCACATTACTTAAGTCAAAACGGGGGGTGAGCCGGATAGATTTTTCCGGCCCCTCACGTTTATTACAGATGTTTCTGCGGTCCTGGGATTTATGATTGAATTTGTTTTCGTATTATGAAAAATGTTCGTACCGTTTCCGTTTGATTAGTTTGCGACACAACTCTTTCGAGTGTGTGGGGTTAGGAAGGGTAAAATTATTCCACCTTCTGTACCCCAAACACAGATCTGTTTTCGTGTCACCAACGTTAAAGTTTCGATGGAAACTAAACAGCGCCTCTGCCGGACGTTAGCTAAAAACTAGCTTTTTCCATAGAAAATTTGTGAATTGAGGTACTGTACCTCTAGCCCGAATCATTATCGAATTCGAATAATTTGCGAGTGCGAAATGTTAAATGTCAAATTTTGTATGGAAACTTGAACAGCAGCGCCATAAAGTACGTAACGAGAACTAAAAATCAGTAGGTACACGTTTACAGTGACATTTCGGACTCGCAAACTATTCGAATTCGATATTGGTTCATGCTAAGGGTATTGATCTTTCTTTGATTATTTAAATTGATCTGAGCCAAAATTCAAAGAATCACTTTCCTGACCACCGGCGTTGTACTTAAGACATAAATAAATTTCACATTAATTATGTTCTTAGCAATATTTACAACGAATTCCCAAGAGTCGAGATGTTGCAATCTTTGTCACCAATTGATAAATCCGATATGTAAGTTTCAACAAGTCTTTTTAGGGTTCAGTACCCAAAGCGTAACAACAGAAACGGAATGACTAATAAAGAGTCGCCGGAAAAATGGATCGCTAGCCAGCCGGCCGCGCGGATATAAATAGTGGAACGAAATCGAAGCCGGCACGTCTTTCAGCAAGCGGCGTGGCGCTCATCAGAAACAACAAGAAGAAAAAGAAAGCGGTTCTCTCTGACTCTATTCGGCCACAGCAAGGCTCCGCACCGCATTTTAATCGACGAATCAACGTGTTTTATTGTCTTTGAACCACTACCTCCAAGAGTACTTTGACAGTCCGGCATCACAGCCGCCGCGACGTGCCGTACAATATAGATTACAGTATTTATTAACGTTTTTATACCTAACCATAACAATTGATGAGTTTTTAGAGTTCCGTGCCCAAAAAGTAAAAATGCCACTGTTACTCTGTCGTCTGTCTGTCTGTCCGTTTGTCACGGGTCTGTGTTCATGGGGTCCCATACAAGAATGGGAGACATTTTTACCCCAACGTGTGACACATCATAGTCTCACTCGATGAGCATTTGAATGGGAAAACTTACAGCTATTCATACAAAATTTGTTTTAAAAAAAATATCAACTATAATTCATTAACAAGTTTTCAATGAAGAAATTTTAAAATTGAAGATTAATTTTTACAAAGTTTTGATTTTATTTGATAAGAATGAAATTCAAGGATTCAGAAAAAAAATATCAGTCATGAACCGCCTGATAGATTGCAAATTAAATATGTCGATTGGAGAATATTCATGGACGAATTAGTTTAGCAATACACTAGCCCCGCTGAAAATGAATACTGTCGATAGTTAGTGTTACACTTCGAAATTCTTAATGGACGATCCTTTATTGTTGTACACCATACAAAAGAGACAAGTAAATTAAAAACATGAAAGAACGTACAGAATATAGGCGACCTTTTTGCTACGCAGCAATCTCTTCCAGGCAACCCATAATAAAAAGATAAATAAATATGAACGAGAAAAGGAGGGGTTAATAGAAAATAATAATAATATCAATGGCAGGAAACCAGATATAATGGATGAAGGAAAAATTAAACATCATTGTTGGGATAGGAAATAACTCCGAAATTGATCCCTAAACGAATTCAGAGTGTGAGCTTTTCGAATAGTTTCTGGCAATGAATTCCATAGACGTACAGAATGCACAGAGAAGGAATAGGAAAAGAAATCAGTCAGGTCAGAAGTTCAGAAGGTTCAGAGGTCAGAATTGGTTGTAGTTATTGCACCTGAAAGGTCAGATAGTGGTAGCCTTTGTGTAAATCTGGAGGTCATCGGCATAAAGGTGATAGAAACTGAAAAGTGACTGTGTGATGATAGAATTTATAAAAATTGAGAAGAGAAGAGGAGATAAGACGCCACCCTGAGGAACACCAGCATTGGTACCGCACCACATAGAAAAGTTATCTTCAATGCGTACAGGCTGCCGGCGTCCTAGCAAGTAACTTTGAAACCAATGAATTGCCGCTGGAGATACATTAAGAGAACGCACGATGGCAATAAGTATGTCAAAGACAACCAAATTGAAGGCGACTTCAGTAACAGTCGAGCAACGTCATCAAAGTGAGTTGTCGATTCTCCATACCACGTCGATATTATCTGAATTTTTAACCAATGCAGTAGTCGTAATATGACTTGTACGAAAACCAGATTGAAATGAATTTAAGAGCTGGTTTTTGTTAAGAAAAGCTGGAAGCTGTTGATGAACGAGTTTTTCCAGAACTTTGGAAAGGAAGAGAAGAATAGAAATAGGACGATATGCTGAAAAAGAGGCAGGATTCGGTTTTTTGGGATTGGGATAAGATCCTAAAAAAGATGCATATCTTTCAGGATGCAGGCAAAACACCAGTTGAAATTGAGGTATTCAGGATGTGAGTAATTACAGGAGTCAGGATGTCAAGGATGGGAAGTATCATTTTTCGGCTAATGGAGTCACTACCTACTGCACTGGAGTGAATTATTTGTATGGTTATCTTGCCTTACGGTAGCCGTTCAAAGGCACAGAAGCGGTAAAGTAACTATTAAGCTGATTTATATCTAGGTTATTATTAATAATACTGCTACGAGATTTGCCAACTCCGAGTGATTTTAGGAATTTTCAGACTTTTGGTGGATCTTCATTTTCAATGGATTTATGAATATGGCATCTTTGGGCGTCCCTAATCACAGTGTTGCAGCGATTTCTTACCAAATTATATTTTATCTCATTTCGCTTCGATGGATTGACTTTGAACTAAGCCTTAGCGCCATTTTATCTTGCCATCAGTTCCCGAATTTCATCATTCAATCATGGAGCCGGCAGGTGTTTTATTTTAACAGGGTGCATGCAGATCATATAGCTCGGTAAGTAAGCAGTTAAAAAGTTCAATTTGCCGATCCACAGACTCAGATGCCAAAATTGCAGACCAGTCCAAATCAGGTGTTTGTGATAAATCCGAGCAAAATTACGCTGAAACTGCACACTGGGCCTTTCTTTTGGAGGACGAATCCGGTACGATAGGTACACTAAGTCATGTAAAGAAAAAGCGTCTGCAGAATATTGCCTATGTTTAGCGGCAAAGGTAGGGGAGGAGACGATTGTGAGATCAAGCAGAGAAGGAGAACAGTTAGGAAAATGGTGAGTTTCCCTAGACGGAAGAATATATAAATTGGAGGAATTAATCACCGAAAGTATTTTTTTGGATCGATAATCATCTTTCATGAGACATGTGTTGAAATCTCCCATAATTATAGTATGGGAATAAGAGAGGACAAAATTTTCAAGAAGGTATTCGAAGAGATATGAGAGATGGCGTAGATAAATGGCCACCCCTCCATGAGATTTTTTAATGGTTTTGTTGGAATATTTATAAAAATTTCACCTAATAATATATGTAAGTCTATTTAAAATTTTGCAGTGGAAAATAATATCAGCGATGTCTCACCGCATTTGCAAGGGCAAAAAGTGATATTTTTTACATCTAGCTTCATAGTTAGGAAGTATTGTTTACATCTTAATTGCAAATCACGAAGAGACTTCCGTTGAATGCCCTCAATTCTGTTAATATAAACGTTATATGTAGGATTCCATATTTCTGATGCATATTCAAGGATGCTACGTACGAATGAACAGTAGAGTACTTTAATAAGTTTGATACTACTAAAATTGACACAAGATCTTATAACGAATCCAAGTTCCTTCGATACCCGTCCTACAATATATTCAATATGGTTATAGGTTATATAGGTTAATATGGAATCAATAATTACACCTAGGTCTCTCACTTTATTGGTGTATGCAAGAATCTGATTCCGTAAAATGTAATCAAATTTAATAATATTAGTTTTACGAGTAATATTCATTGAATAACACTTAGAAACATTTAAATCTAACTTGTTACGAGCACAAAAGTCGCAAAATTTATCCAGATCCCTTTGTAAGAGATGGCAATCACCAGGTGTAGCAATTTGCCTAATGATCTTCATACCATCAGCATATAGTAGAAATTTAGTTTTGAAAGAAGGATGCAAAGTCATTCAGAAATATAGCGAACAGGAGGGGACCAACAGGGGACCCTTGAGGTACACCTGAGGGCACTGTTATCTAGTTCGCGATAAAACCATTAATAGCTACAGCTTGAGAACAATTCTCGATATACGATGAAAACCATCCAACAAGTTTCCATGGATTCCGGCGCAGTAAAGCTTTTTTTTTCAGAATGGAATGATCAATCCGATCAAAACACTCACTAAAATCTGTAAAGATCATGTCCACCTGCGTCCCAGAGTCCATACAAGACGTTACATAATTATTAGAGAGAAGGAGATTGGAGATGGTAGATCGACCCTTCAGGAATCCATGCTGTTCAGGAGTAAACCAATTGGGTAAGCAACATAGGTCTGATTGTGTATAATCTCCTCAATTCTTTTTGCGGATATACAGAGCTTAGATATGGGTCTATATTTTTTTATGTTACCTTTGTCACCATTCTTATGGATAGGCGTAATGAAAGCAGATTTCCAAATAGCGGGTACAGTACCATCGCTAAGAGAGCGTTTAAAAAATATATAAAGGCGAGTGACGAGACATTTAGTTAAGGATCCTATTGGTGCAAGAACTTGATTTTTTTTTTAACAAAGTAATGTGTGGTCGTCAAAGTTATTATTTTTAAATCATTTTTGTTACGGGGACCATCTCAAAATTGCAATTAGTCATTCTTAGCTAGTTTCAATTTCGATATGGTATATGATGTCCCATATGCTGTATTTAAACAAAAAATACTGAAGACGTTAATTTACTAATGTATTTGTAAGTTAGGACGAAAACAAACAAATGATTTTTCTGTACACGGTATGTTGTAAGGAACCCTCCATGCGTGAGTTCGTGTTATGAGATACTAAAGAAACGGATAAACTACATATAATATAACATACAAACATATATCAGTATATTTATCTAGAACTACAATAGAAACACCCTAAAGTTCAATATTTTGCAAACGGAGCCCTAAATCAAAAAATTGTCTACAGGACCCTTAATTAATTTTAAAGGACCTATTTAACGATATCCCACGATACACGATAGGGTAGCTGATGAAACAAAAAATCATTCCCAGGTTACGTTTAGGAGAAAATAAACAAAATATTTTTCAAAAATTTATTCTACCATTTTGCCGGCGCGATTGATATACATATCTCCACAAAATTGCAGCTCTGTAGTGCTAACAGTGTCCAAGCAAAACCGGGGACGGACAGATGGACATGACGCAACTATAAAGGTTCCTTGTCAGGACTACGGAACCCTAAATAAGACTTCATAAGAAGCCTATGTTTGTATGTTATATACCTAGTCCAGCCATAAGTTCTGTAAGAAATGAAAATCCATGTTTTTTAATAAAGTAATGTAATAATCTCAATATTTAAACCTACATATTTATTAAGTCTCAACAAAAAATATTCTATTCGAAATGTCCACCTTTGGCTTTTATACAGGTCTTTAATCTGTTTGGCCATGAATCTATGGATTTACGCACTGTTTCCAAGGGAAATTTCGCCACTGCTTGCTCCAAATATTTTTTAAGAATCTCAATGTCGCGGTGTCGTTTAGAGCAGGCCATGTCCTCTAAAACTGACCATAATTTGAAGTTTAAAGGGTTGAAGTCTGGACTAAATGAGGGCCAGTCTTCAGCTCATATAAAGTCCGAAACGTTGGTTTCAAGCCGGGCTTGGGTAGTTCGTATCTTGTGACCAGGTACAGAATCCTGCTGGAAAGTCCACGGTTTATTTTTACAAAGTATATTACTGAGAGGTTTCACAACATGATCCAAAACTATATCTTGATACATTTTGGCTGAAGTTTTCACTCCTTTTTCACAAATGTAGTTTTGTGACTCCTTGATAAGATACGCCTCACCAAACCATCACTGACGCAGGATGATGACCACGTTGTACCTTTCCGACCACTTAAGCAGCTTCTTTAGAACTGTGAGCGTACACTTTATCATTTCGCTTATTGTAGTGTACTTCTATCGTGAAAATTTTTTCATCGGTAAAGAGGATATTTCTGTGCTTTTCACCTGCGTAACACGACAGAAGGCGTTTTGATCAATGCACTCTCTTTAATTGTAAAGATTGATTTAGGGCATGACCTGTATATCGACGATAAGCACCGAGCTTCAGGTCTTGTTTTATAATACGCGATAGAGCCCTAGCGGGAATCTTCATTTCTCGCGATAACATATTTTGCTTCCTAATGGGGTTTCGACGAATTCTGGCTTTAATGGCATTAACAGCCTTTGTAGTTCTAACAGCACGCGACCGCCACCATCTTTTCTGGTGTTCGACAGACGAAGTCTTGTTATATCTGCTGATAATTCAATATGCGAACATACGGCTGATACCACCTTTTGAAGTGTCTGGAATATGACCGACCCTGTGCCAAAATCAAAATAATTGAAAAGCTGAAAAAAGGAAAAGTTTTCAAATAACAGTATTTATGGCCAGACAAGTTAATCAACTTTGATACAATGTATGTACGTACATATATAAAGTCTCGTACCACGAATCGCATTAGCTCCACCTGCTTTCATTCAAGATACGAGATATACGTTCAGTCTCAGGAATGTAAGCAAACAAGACACGTTTGTTCAACTTTTCCTTGTATATCAAGCTTTTTTCATATATGATATGCAATACTTGATTTAAGATCGGCATTTTCATTGCTGTTATGTATTCAAGTCTGGTTCAGCTTTTATGTATGCTTACATTTTATGATGATGCAATATTTGGTTGAAAGTGTAGGTAAGCTTTTAAAGCTTGAACAGTTTAGTTTTTTTTTCATATTACATGTTGTTAGTCGTAGATGCAAATTGAAAACTTAGTTCATAGCTGTAGGACCAGACTTCTCATAGTACGAATATTAAATATATAGTTACGACAAAGCGTTTTTTTATACCGATAATAGCTTTAAATATTGTTGATTTCAAACGAAAATAAAACACGGTTTCAACGTGTTTATGCCTATCTCTACGGTTGTCTAAAGGATGAGAAATGTAGAGATATTTATAAAAGAATAAAATACATATTCTAAACCCGTTAAAACAGTGTTTTATTTAATGAGTTGTGTGAATGGGAAACAACTTTTTTTTAAGAAGCTATTTATCTTCTCTTCATTATGAAGCCGGTGCTTTTGGTGTACGCCATGCTTCAACAATGTTGTTTAAGCGTATTTTAGGTAGAGTTTTAATTTAGTTGAGGTTGGATATAAGACGGTTATTTATGTAATTCTTTGAGTCTGTGTATTATAGTAGAAGCGTGCTTGAAATACGCTTCTACATAAGCGTTTTTCTGAAGTAATAGGTGGAGATTGTAGGGATCAGGACAATTGTTTGTGACTATGAGAAACGTCCTGAGGCGGCGTACCTAGAACAATATTGAATCAAGTGTGATTGGACAAATTTTTGATCGTATGAGCAGAGATTGTCAGTAGTATTGTAGCCGTGGTTGGTGAGTATATGGATGATTGGAAATCTGGGTGGAATAATTTGTAGAAGTTTGTTAAGGTCGTGTATGGTTGGTAGTATATTTTTGGTGTGGGTGGTTTTTAAGTAAAGCTGTTCTGCTGCTGTATTTTATTTTGAGTTGTTTTTGAGTTTTATGTGTGAGATAGGAATGTCTAGGTGATCGGGTGTTTTATCCAAATTGGCTGCAGATTTGGCAGCTAGGTCAGCAGCTTTATTGCCGGCGCGGCTGGCGTAGCCTTTGACCCATATGAATCTGACGTTTGCGCCCATATTCGTGATATTTCTAAGGTGAAGTTGGGTTAAGGCCGCTAGTGGTTGAGTAGAGCTGGAATTTGTTAGTTCCATCAGAGACGATTTGCTGTCAGATAGAATTGCACCTTAAGAGATGTTGTGAGTAAAAATCCACTGGCAGGCAGGTGGTAGAATGAGCAGCAGCTGTAAAGTTTGAGTTTTTTGGTATAGTGAGTACCGCTGGGTGTATTGACAAGGAATCTTTTTTCTATAAAGGAAGTAAGAAAAAGATAGGAAAAATGTTTTTAATACATTCTAGTCTATCTCTCGATTTTCTTTATAACAAACAGTTGACGCGACTCCTTTGATTCCACACAATACAATAAAATCGTCTTAGATGCCAAATTTATTGAAATAATAAGGACACATTTCACCTTCTCTTAAGCAGAAAATAAACCTAAAAGTTTAATAATAATTTTGTCACGATTGGAAATAGGCAAATGTTAAGCAAACACAAATACTTATTGCAGTTAAACACTTGGGTCTGAAAAAAAATTATAACCAGGTATTCAAAAGTACTTACGAGACCGATTCATTTTTTTCACCGTATACACTTTGCAAACAAAATCAATCACCAAACCTACTTTCGTAAAGCCTTGCTGCTGAGTATCTGCTAAGTATTTCGTCACACTTGCAATAACAACACACCATTAGTTGTTTTTTTACTTACTCTGTATGCGTGTTTAAAAAGAATAATTATTTAGCACCCAAAAGGAGGAAAGGAGTTATAAAATAGCAAAAAAAAGTAAACTTTATTTTCAAATCATTTTAAAAAATCCGAAAAAATCAGAGATACTCTCTATATACGTAACCCAACAATCCCACGAAGTTTCATCAAAATATTCAATTTCACCTTATAATGCAGTATATGCAGCCGAATACGGCCTAGCACAGCGCTGCCCGAGCCATTTTTTTACTAGTAAACTCAACAGCTTTTTAAGTAATCACATGCTTGAGTATGTATATGTAAAAGAATTTCTACAGCGCGATTTAGCACATATATACAAACATTTTACAGAATTTCCTAGCACTATCTTTCTAAACCAAATGGTAGTACATTAACATGAAAAACCAACAAACCATTCTTTAAGGCTGAACAACAATATAATAAACGCTGTGAAACAAGCCATCAGCGCTTTCTACATTCACAAGACACAAAGCCTGTTTATGCCCAAGTATTTATGCATTTAATCTGCACAGATGCAGAGATGTGAAAACGTTGCAAGTGCAAGGCATTTAATTAAAGCACTTATAACATTTAATATTATCGCAATCACTGAGTCTCTCGACAGTTAATACTCATGTTCATATAACACTAGTGCAGAGGAGCGTCTTTTTCTGCGTAGAATAATCAGTTCCCATACGATATTTTTTTCCTAATTTCAAGAAAACCTTAGAAATATTTAAGAATTGAAAGCTTTTGCCCAATCGATTTAATTTCAGCTTTCCCACCACAATGTGTTTATGCAGGGATCAGCGGGTTATCATAGGTTTACGAATTTCAACCAAAGCCCTGAATAAACCTTACGAAGCTCTCCAATGTTTAGACGAGATATTAAATGTTTTATAAAGTTAGTTAGTTAGTATATTTCTTTTCATAGTTTATGAAAAAAAATATGGATTATATAATTATATTTGAATTGAATGCAACAGTTTTATAATACTTCAGAGTTCAGTACCGAAGGTTCGTAACCGAATAGACTGAATGCGCTACTCTGGTAGGTACATATTTATGTAGTGCATTCTGTATAATTAAGTATATGTTTAGATGTATGAAATTTTGTTTTTGTGTAATATATTATTAGATATGGAATAAATAATATATATGGGTCGGGTGCTAGTATGGGATGCAACCTGTTCAGACACGCTGACCCCTTCCCATCTACATGGAACCAACAACAGAGCTGGTGCGGCTTGTGAAGCGGCTGAAAAAGCTAAGGCATGCAGATACAGGGGTCTAGGCTCCGAATATGATTTTGTCCCATTCGGTGTCGAGACCCTTGGTCCGTGGGGTCCCAGCGCTATAAGGCTTTTTAAAGAAATAGCAAAAAGATTAGTCGACATCACAGGAGACCGAAGAGCTGGCAGCTACCTCAGACAAAGAATTAGTCTAGCTATCCAAAGGGAGAACGCTGTCAGTATCTTCGGAACCTTGCCTAAAGGGACTCCTTTTAATAATGTATTTTAGTTATTATATTTTATTTTTTAAGGTTTTTAGTTTTAGGTTAATTGTTATAGTATATTTTTTGTTTTAAGCTAGTATTAGATAATTGTACATCATTGATTGTAATTCCAATATTTAGATAAGCTGTGTACTGTCCCTTAAATAATTATTAGATTTAAATAGGATATGTATTTTTGTATGTGTATATATATATAATTATGTTTATGTTTTAATTTTGTTTTTAGCATTGTTTACTCTCTATTTTTTTATTCTTTGCCGTTATAGTCGCTCTGCACGTTCTTTCCGGTTGACTGGTAGAGAATGCCATATTGGCATTAAGTCCGCCATTTGCATATAAGGCAATAAAGATTAAATAAATAAAAAGAAAATCGGACTGCGATCGCGAAGTAAGGGACTTGAGCAATGGACGAACATAGGATGGGTGACCAAATACTTAGCTATTTATTACAATTTGCTTGAAGATGACTTACAATAATGTCAAAATTTAAATACGACTATATGCTGCTTTAAGAGAAGTATGGCCCAGTGGATTTTCTGCTCTAAATGGAACGCCCGTCTGCTAAAGTACATCACTATAATACAGAGAAATCGCAGCTAAATTATACATTTTTTAGTAATCTATTGCTGCAGTTCTTCATCTTGCTACGAAAATGGTTCCCAGGGTTCAACGGAGTAGCCATTTTCTTTTGTAAAGAATCGGACCATTCATAATGATAATCATTTCAGTTATTAAATAATTTAGTTATCATCACGATCATCAGCCTATCAATGTCCTCCCCTGCTGGGGACAGGCCTTTCCTATGGTTGGAACAGGGACATTGGGCCATGACCCACCACGCGGGCCCATTGCGAATTGGTGGGTACTAACGACAGCAGATGCAGCCGGGATCAACGGCTTAACGTGCCTTCCAAAGCACGAAGGAGCACAAGAGTTAAAATTTTTTTGGTCACCCATCCAACAACCGACCGACCAATACGAAAGTAGCTTAACTTTTCCGGTTGTATGCCAAACGTGGTAACTACCTGCGTCATCGAGCTCCTCGAGAATATAGTAATTAAGTCACTTCAAATCGTCCACTGACTGCGTTTAAGATCAAACATTCACATCCAGCTTTAAGCTAGCCCAGAACTTGTCTGTATTAAGCAGCCCTATTCATTACGAATACCCTAAAAGTTTATGTAGACTAGGCCCTGTCGGGTTGTAAAACAGGTACCATTCTAAATTGAACTATAGCCAATTGCCACTTGAAATGTACGAACCAAATTGGATGGGACATGGAGTGGCGTCCGTCTATGTTCAAACTGTTGATATCTTCTGTACATGTTTGGACTTTTTCTAACGTATGAGAATATGTTCAAAAGCTCTACATACAACATAATATCATATGGCTCGATGCTGCAAAATAGATGCTGCATTTTCAAGAACTGAGCTTTTGAAAGGGAGTGAAAATTTTAGTACGCAACACAAAGCTATTCGGACTACCTTTGACATTAGCTGTTTTATTTCCTTTTATAAAACCGTGAGCGTTGATTACTTACCAGTGTTCTTATTTTGTTCAAAAAACTAAAATCATTATTAGGTCTAGGCAGGTTTACCTTTATGATTAAAAATCTAAAGCAATAGCCCTAGTACTGAGGAAAACCTGTTAATTCATACAAAGTCGTCGATTTAAAATTATTAGAAAGTGGAAGATCTTAAGCACTTTCTACGAATTTTGAAGAAGTTCCACGACATCTGGTAAAGGGCTGTCAATCATGAATGTATTATATTAATTAATTCCAGATAACTCTTAATAAGAATAATTTAGTTAGGCAAAGCTTTTATTAAGAAACTGAATAATTTATTTAATATACATAATAATAATAGTAAATCAGCTATATTTTATATCTACGACTTGGGTACAAATATTCATGCTCATCCTATCAAATAAATAAATATAAAGGAGGCATGTCGTGCAGGTGAACACTAGCGTAGGAGCAAACAATCCTCCTCTCATTAGTAATCAAACATTTGGGACTCAAGTTTCTCCCTACCTAAAATATTTAAGAGCGCTCTAACCTCTAGCTGCGAAAGACGACAGATAACAATATACTGACAAGTTGAGTTATAGCATTACCATGTGTCTCTTATCATGGTTAGGTTCGGTTTTACTAGATTAGGATATTAGTAGGCTAACGATCGCTGCTGGATATATTAAATTGCATCAAAAACCTCAAATTAAATTATAATTACCCATAAATCTATTATACAATCCAGGACAGAGAACGGAAGCGAATACGGGTAATTTTTTTCTCTTTTTCAACTCTAATATCTTACGCACAACAATATCTGGCTGGAGCCGTCATATTTACGCAACGAACAACAGTAATTTTTACAGCCCGAAAATTTGCTAACCCCAAACAGGTTTACAACCCATTCGAATGTATCGACCGTCGCCCATAAATGGCTCAAATAAGCCATGAATGGAGTTAACCGGATATTTACGAGCGCTCGAACAGTCGCCGCCAACTTCACAAATTTGAATGTCCACTTTTATGGACCCCGTCGTTAAAGGGCGGGGTATTCTATTTTACTCCCATAGATTTCCCAGAGCCGTAAACATTTCGCTTTAGCGGTTTTCCACCATCCGTCTCATTTGTGGGGACAAATTAAACGGAATCTACTAATACTGCCGCTGGATCGCTAATAAAACGTCTAGTGGATATAGTGTCGAATATTGGCAACGTAATGGCCGTTTCATTTTAGTACTGAGATGTATCTGGTCATAAATACGTGTTTACTTATCTTTTTACTGTCGACATAAAGTTCTGTATGAACATTGTTGCGGAAACCATTATGTTCTTAGTAAGAATATATCGAAGAATTTATAGGGAGATAGGTATTTGTTGAGACATAAACAGATTTTTGTATAAATCCCAAAAATAACTGCTTATAATCCATAAAACTACAACTGCCAACTTAATACAGGGTTCGTCTATGTTTGGTAAATATACCACTTTATGTTAACTGGAATTCATTACGAAGACAGCTGCTGTAATAGATATATAGTATTAAACGCCAAACACCCTTACTTTATCCTATTAGTTCCAACTCCACAAAGTAGTGAAATGTACCATAGAACTTAGTCTTACTCGCTATGTGCGAAGTACATGGTGGGGGTATAGTGAAGCGATCGCAGCGCTTATCGTGGCAGAAATACGCAACAATCCGGGAAAGTAAAGTCAATTTGCACGGAGTTCGTAATAAACAAAAATTTTTTAAAATGCCTATTAATAGATGTTGTTGTGTTGTGAATTGCAAAAATAAGGGCACAAATAGTCTGTGTATATATTTCCTACATTGGACTGGAAATTAAATCAAAGAAATAAATGGATAGATGCCATAAAAAGAAATAAGTAAGCGAAATAACCTTAAATTATGATCAATTTTATTTGCGCTTTATATTTTATGTGATATTCATTATTGTCCTTATTATTTTAGTGTTGATGGGTCGCCATGGTATCCCAAACCTGACGACACAATTTGTAGTGAACATTTTATGGGAAACAAAAAATCAGACGAGGAAGAAAATCCGAGTTATGCTCCTACGATATTCCCTGAAATATATCGAAAGAGGAAGGTTAATGATTCACAGGTCCTAGCTAGATATACACGCTTGACAAAACGAAGAACCACAAAAGTCTCAGATACCACATCAAGTCAAATAATAATTGAAGAAGGGAGTGAATTAAATCAAACTCAACCTTTTATGATCGATCAAGGATGTCAAGTCAATATGTTTTCTGAATCGAAATTAAGAGATACAACTTTTATTTGTATTAAATTAATTTACAGTGATCACTGTGATGCTGAAATCCAACATCAAGAATTTTAATGACAAATAATTCAAGAAAGAAAGATAAAAGCTGTGGCACTGACAAAAAATCGTATGAGGATCAATCTACCGAAACAAAAAGTCAAGAATTTGTTGGTATTTCATCAATAACAAATGATCAAGAACTCCTAGATCCTTCTGGTGTGTCATTTAGCAATTTTGAGTTTTTATTAACAAGATTAACTATGAAAAAATGTACAGTTTCCACTAAAGACCGACTTCTGATTATTTTGATAAAAATGAAAAATGGCTTGACATTTTCAGCATTGAGTGTGTTATTTGGTGTACAAAAAAACCACAATCTCACGTATATTTCATTCGATCTTACAAAATCTAGCTTGTTCAACTGCTAATTTAATCTTTTGGCCGAATAGAGCCACCGTACAAGCAACAATGCCCAAGTGTTTCAGTCCAGATTACATCAATACAAGAGTTATTATTGACTGTACTAAATTCCGAATTGAAATCCGACAGTATTTAAATTATTATACAATATATAATAATTTTTATTTATCTTTAATTTACTATATTTACTAGAAATCAATAAAATACAAACTGATGTCATTATTTGGCATAATCCCGGAAAGTTGCGTATTGTAGGTGGCGCTCTGTCGCTACTGCAAGAATACACCAATATTAGAACAAAAAGCGAAAGCGTTGCGGATGAAATCTTTATGACAATTTGAATGTAACTTACAAGCAATCGTATTCACAAAATCATAGGTATTTCTGTGTTCTTAATCTCCAGCAGCTAAATCCGTTTTAAATTTGGAAACTCTCCTTGGAATTCTGGCAGCTTCAAGCATGCATATCATTCAAACACAAAAAGTTCGTAGCGTTTGATCTTCGCAACGTTAAGAAACTAATAAACAGATTAAACGTGATATTTTGATCTTAGATTCATGTGAATTTGACTTTATTCCGCATTTCAATGTTTCGAAACAAAATGTATCCACAGCAATGACCTTTCTATCCACATTTAAAACCAATAAAACGAAGAAACGACTTAATTTAAATTTCCCCCCTTGCCAAACGATTAATGATAAAGTAACAACTAGGGATGGTGACTTACTTTTTTTTCTGCGTCTATTTTCTTATTTTCACAATCAAAACATTACAGAGATATTATGTTGATTTGAAATGTCGCATGACGTCACTTCTTGGTGAAGTTGGTTTATTTAACAGTGGCGTCACGTGCGTCTACTCCCAAACTTTGCCGCACTTTATATTTGTCAATGTATGGTGTATTGACATAAGAAAAAAATATATAATCTTTGATGATAGAATAGCGTTTACTTTGCCCGTCATCATCCCTCCCGGGTTCGAATCCCGGTGGGGGTAGATGTTTGTGTGATGAATACGAGCATTTGTTCTCCAGTCATGGATGTTTAATATGTATTTCTATATAAATATACTTATATATGTACTGTATATGTATTCTATCCGTTACCCTAGCATCCCATAACATAAGCTTTACAGTGCTTACTTTGGGGCTAGGCTAATTGGTGAGTGTTTTAAAAAAAAATGTTAATTATTACATCTAGAACAGTAGGTAGGTATCATTTTACTTTACTATGCTTATCATCACATTAATAGAGAAACGGATAAACTTACTCATAAATATATTAGATATTTAAAATCTTTCTTCATCTAGCTATGCGGGTCCCGCATCTCCCGCTTCCGCCTAGATAGCGGAAGATGCAGATTCAAATCCCGTCTGAAATCTGGCCTGAGTGGATTTTTTCTAGTATTTTTTTTTAGATTTATGCACATAGCACTTAAGCGCTAAAATATAAATATAATAATCTTTCTTCATCTTCAGTATATCAAAGTTAAGAAACTTAAATGTAGTAAATAGTATCTGCTATCACCGAAGAATATAAAAGAATGTTGGGATACTTGACTATTCCAACACATAGGAGGAGGAGTGCTTCCCCATTTTATCTGAGCCGATACACGTACCGCCATTTAATACCTACTAAGTATCACACTTCACTATCAACATAAAACTTACTTCGAGAAAGTTTCACAGATAGTTCGGACAGAACTCTAACGAAAGAAAATGTCTATCCGAGTACTAAGTTATTTATGTAGGTATAAGAAGTTATTTTTATCTTAGAACTTCAAGAATAACCTAATTATGTTTAGTCGTCAACGCAATCACCAGCCTATTAATGTCCCCATTGCTATGCCATATGCCATTTAAAATAATAAAAGTCTTTCGAAGGTAGCTCGACAAAGTAAATAAAAATCGAGTTACCTTCTTATAAAGACTTTTATTATTTTAAAAGTCTTTCGAAGGTAGCTCGACAAAGTAAATAAAAAATCATTATTCTGACGATGCAGACCTGAAAAGGCTGAAACGTCAATAAATTAATAAAGTTCGTGCATTAACCCGTTAAAACTAGTTTTACCCAAAAGTTGTTACAACTTTACCTTTGAAAGGGAATATAGCAAACATAACGTTTCCCGTTTTAATTCACTAATACCTACTAAATTCTTCCCTGAGGAGAACCGGTACCCGATAAAATTCGATATCCGGAACATAAGGGTCATGCAATGTACTCTTGTAATTACGTCTGATTCGTCTCGTTATATTTATTTAATCCCAGTTCGGCTTTATTGGAGTATTGTATTATGTGGAATAAGCTCCTGGTCGCGCCGGCCGTGTTGCTATGTGTGGGCATAAGGAACCAGGTTTATTGATTACTAACTTCCACCCGCAACTTTCTCCGCATTAACTACAATTTTTTGAGAACTAAAATTTATCTGCGATGAAAAGTTCCATTTGTCTCAATCCAGGTAATTAACTATATTACATTGTTTTAAACTTTTATGGTCACTAACATTATAGTAATATAAGTTATTTCCGGGACAGGAGTGCTTGTAGACCATCAGTGGGGAAAAAGCTAATGATGATTAAGATCCTTTATGTTCTGCCAACCCCATTAGGGCAAACCAATTACAAACAAGGGCTTAGATATCGCAGTGGTTAGCGCGTTCGGTCTGCGAACCTGTTGTCTGAAATTAAGCAACTTCCGATATTTTAAAATTTGGGTGACCAACAATTTACTGCCTGAAGCACTACCGTCCTATGGAAGGCACGTTAGTGCTTCAGGGAAGTTATGGAACAGTTTCGAGTGAATAGTGAGAATGTGAACAGTGGTACGGGTATCGAACGCAATAAAAGACTTCGTCGGAGGGTAGACCGATATGTCTGCCAATAACAGCCTACCCGCAATTACTTCTATTACTCCGTGATCATGGCGCTTGCAGCAGTGCTGAAATATCGGAAACTCGCTAAAAACAAGGTACATGGTAACAATCCCGTAAATAACTTTATAAAACTAACTATAAGTTATATTATTATAATGTGTGTGCCAAATTTTATCCTAATGCTTTTTGCGTTGTTAATTAACATAGAAATATACAAACATTTACATTTATAATATTAGTGGGAAAAGCATAAAAGATTTATAAGATACCGTCGAGACCCGTAACTTCACCTGTGCCACCAATCTTCGCCTGTTATCGAACTAATTCATGTAGCCGTTCCAATATTACCGTAGGCTTCGCAGAAAATTACTAAATATCAACTGTTTTTAAGTTATGGCAACATTTTGCTAGTATTTAAGACTAACTTCACGTTGTTGGTGACCAGTGCACTTTTTTCACAAGACAAACAACACGTTTTTTTTTCGTTTGTGTTTGAACTTCAGTTTTAGACAGTGATACATAAAAGGTAATTATAAACTTTTTATTTAATTGTTATCTTTAATTAATACTCTTTCAAATGATATTATAATTTTCTATATAGTCTACGTTTTAAAGTGTTAATTCAATAAAATGCTATTGTGGTGACAGAAGCAGCCATCTTGTTGCCAAACTTCGTCTACTCTAGGGTTGTCAATCCTAATATTATATGTCATAAACTATGTGCTAAATTATCGATATAGGATCAGTGCATTCGCCCGGATAGCGAAGGGTGCGGGTTCGAGTCCTGTCTGCTGCCTGATCCGCGTGGAATTGTTTCTAGTAAACTTTTCTTATGATTTAAATAACATAGTTTATTCAGATTAATAGGTTACTTTATTTTTTCTCTATTATTTATTTTGTCTGTTGTGACCCACTAGGTCAGATCATCTAGGTAATTGAACTGGGTATTGAACTTATCGGCCAACAATAATGCCAAATATATCAGAAATGAAGACACGCAAAAAAAGGGCATATACTACAAAACATTCTCCAGCTATATTAGAATTGGCAGTGGAAGCAATAAAAAAAAAGACAATGTCCTCGTACGCCGCCGAAAAAGCATTTGGCATACCACGTCGAACTTTATTGGATAAGCTTCAGAATAAACATCCTAAAAGTCCAGGACGCCCGACTCGATTGACTGATGAGGAAGAAGCTGATATAATTAAAGTGTTAATTGCAAGCGCCGAATATGGCAGCCCTTTGACTCTTCTGGATTTGCGAGTTGTGGTACACAGGTAATGTTTTTAACTAATTTGTAGCTAGATATTTTCGAACATAAGCTTCACAAAATTATTGATCTCTACGAATTCTATTCTAAAATTAAATAAATTGTTTTTTTTTTTCAGATACTTGGCAAATAATGGAAGGCTTTCCATTTTTAATAATAAATTACCTGGAAAGAAGTGGGCATACTCACTGGTAAAAAGAAATAAATCTAAATTAACGTACAGAGTGATCCAAAATATAAAAAGGAGCCGAGCAGAAAAAACTGTTGTTGAAATGGAGGAATACTTCAAAAATCTGCAGTCATCACTGAAAGATGTCCCTAATGAGAATATTTTAAACTATGACGAGATAATCCTGGTGCTCAAAAATGTTTGTTCAAAAGAGGAGTCAAGTATCCTGAAAGAGTATTAAATTATACAAAAGGGGCCATATCATTGATGTTCGCAATAACGGCAGGAGGAGAATGTCTTCCTCCATATGTCGTGTATAAAGCAGAACACTTATATACACAATGGACACTAAATGGACCTTTAGGATCCAGATTCAACCGATCTAAATCCGGATGGTTTGATAGTCTTTTATTCGAAGATTGGTTTGAAAGTATCATTTTACCGTGGGCGAAAAAGAAAACTGGTACTATATATTACCACCCAATTCGTCACATTTGACGCAACCCTTGGACGTGTGCTATTATGGCCCATTAAAAAAGCTTTGGCGAGAAATTCTATTAAACTATAAGGTAAAGAACCCGAGAGAAGCAACTATTCACAAGGGACATTTCCCAGATCTACTAAAAATCCTAATGAATCAACTGAACGAGAAAAGTCATAACATAATCAGTGCTTTTAGGAGCACTGGTATTGTACCATTCAATCCCGATAAAGTGATTAGTAAACTACCAAAATCAAAACAGTCAAAGATGCCATATTCTATTGACATTGCATTACTAGATTGGTTAAAAGAGACACGCACAGCAGATCCTAATAAAAAAGTACGAAGTAAAAAAAAAAATGTTCCACCGGGTAAATCAGTCTGTGCAGGCGACTTTGAAGATTTATCAAATCAAGTGAAGAAAAACAAAAAAAAGGTAAAAACCGCCAAAAATACTAAAAGAATGGACAACATGGAACAATCTGGTTCATTATTGCAGTCAAAGTCACTGCTGAATCCAAAAAGTCCAGAAAGTCTGGTAAACTTGTGTATTAGAAGTGTCAATGCTTACTTTATTCAATTTGAGCAAATACCTGAGGCATCCTCTTCAGAAATGTTAAAAGTTCTTAGTTTGGATAAAATTTCTAAGAGTGACCAAGCCAACATGCCATTTATTAATGAAGTACCAGAATGCCTACAACCAACCAACAAAACAAAAATCACAATTACTTCTGATGTCATTGTCCAAGCAGGAACGTCTTGAAGAATTCAGCAGAAGAACCCAGTAAACACCAACTTTAAAATGAAAGGAGTAAGTAAAATAACGCGATCTGCCTTACACATGCAATTGCTTCCAATTAAAAAAGAAAAAGTAGCTAAAAGAAAAGTTCTAGAAGAAATAGCACAAAAAACAAAAGGAAATTTTACCGATACAATTGATAAGAAACAAAACAATGAGACTAGAAAAAGAAAAATAAAAAGTAGGGAAACCAGTAAATCGAAAAAGAAGGGCCATAAACAAAAATCTATCAAACAAAAAAAGAAGAGACCCGTTAGCGAATCAAGCTCGGCAACTGACGTTGACATGTCTATATCTGATACGGACGATTCTGAATATGAAACGATAGATGAATTCATCACGCTTTGCCAACAAGAAGAACAAGAAAACTTAGAACCAATACCCTGTGGAATATCTGACATTGAGAATTTCACAGCAAATTGTAATAAATTAAATACAGATTCTTGGATTTTGGCTAAATTTGTAACCAAAAAGAGCATTAAGTATTACGTAGGAAAAGTAATCTCAATGAAAGATAACGTTCCCGAGGTGAAATTTGTCAGAAAAGTAAAGGAATCAAAATGTGATAGGGGATTGATGTTTACTTACCCAACAATAGATGATATTTGTACGATGAAGCATTTAGATGATATTGTGATGGTATTGCCTGAACCAAACATCTGTCGGCGCGGTCAAATTATATTTAACATTAATTTGAGTCGTTACAATGTCCAGTAATTTGTTTAATTATGTTTATGAATATTTTGTGTGTCTTTGGATGACTGGTTTGAGACTGATTTAATGATTAAGGCTGATGTTTTAGTAAAAAGTTAACTTTGGAGTTGTAAGTTATTTCTGTGTGGGTACTTTTTGATAAAGTTTATTACTAGTTTTTATGAATATTTTTTGTCTCTGGATGACACGTTTGAGACTGATTTAATGATTAAGACTGATGTCATAGTAAAAAGTTAACTTTAGAGTTGTAAGTTATTTCTGTGTGGGTACTTTTTGATAAAGTTTATTACTAGTTTTTATGAATATTTTTTGAGACTGATTGAATGACTCGTTTGAGACTGATTTAATGATTAAGGCAAATGTTATAGTAAATAGTTGACTTTCGTGTTTTCTGTGTAGGTACCTTTTGAAAAAGTTTATTACTCTGTATAGCTAGAAGCTTATGTCATTGACCTAATCTAATTTCATACCTAACTACCCATGTAAGAATCATGAAAGTGAATTTAAGAATTATAAGTTAAATATTGCTACTCAGTTCCTGTTTCAACTAAATGTTTTATTTCACTATTTAGTTATAATGTAAGGAATTATACTTGTTTTATTTCTTACTGTTTTAGTGGAATCAAAAATGATCCTCAAAAAAAAATACCTCACCGTAAGAAATAGGAAGATTTTACAATATAATTATTACTTTAACAAAATATTTAATTTTGTATTTGTTTACCCTTTAAATAAAGAATGAATAAACTGCTTCTTTTCTGAGAAACCTTTACCCCTTCCAAACCCACTTAGATGGTACTAAGATAAATTAACATAAATATTGACAACCCTAGCTGCATTATAGAAGATGTATAAGATCAACTTCAGACTGTTGCTTAACTTCGCCTACAACACATTTTTTTAAAATTAAGACTCTATTACACTTTAGTTAAAGTTCATAATCATCTGTCATACTTTAAACTGATGACACTTTATGTACCAAGTAGTATTTCTGAACTAATTCATAATATTTCGATAGGACAAGACGCAGGCGAAGTTAGGGAAAAACACCAAAACTTCGCCTTTCACCTTTGAGAGCGTTTTTTGGGCAATCAAGTAACTAAATTGAAAGAGCATATGATGTAAAACCATTTGCTAGAGATAAATGAAATCTTTTATTAATCATCAGGATTCTAAATTATTCTAAATTTGACAGATAAGTTCATAAAAGTGATAAAACCCAGGCGAAGTTACGGGTTTCGACGGTATAAAATATTATGGTGCGAATATATTCGGTCGTTAGTCCGAATACGAGTGCCAATGGAATTCGGGTAAACGACTAAGTGTAAATGAGCGGAGTCGAGTACGCCCGTATTCGGGAATTTTTCTCGTATTGGTTACCCGACACCGTCTTCCAGCCCGTATTCCAGTGTATATATTGCTTCGGATGCTCGAATTCGGGTAATGTCCTTCGTGCACCCGAATGCGGGCTAACGACCTAATGTAATTGAACCATTAGGATGCTACTACCTACATAGCTTCTTATTAGTAGCTAATGGTACCTTCGAGATTTGCGTATTGCGTTGGCTAAGCAGGCCATAGAATTTTAATACTAACTTTTATTTTCTATTTCAGCCTATTTGAGATTCATTTCGAGAATCTCGACGGCGAAAAGGTTTTCGTGTTCAGTCTGGAATCAGGAAAATAAAGCAACTTTCGCAATGGCCGATCATCGGATAGGTGACCAAAAATTTTCTATCTCGAGCTTCCGTGCTTCAGAAGGCACAAAAATCCGCTATTGCTGGCTACATCTGCAGTCGCTAGCATCCACCGACACACGCGCTGAACCCTCGCGGTGGGTCATGGTCCGTAAAATAGGGAAAGCCCTATTTCAACCATTTAGAAGACATTGTTAATACGCAGGCAAAAAATTCTGTGTACAGACGACGCCGCCTTTAAGAGGCACACCGCCGAACGGACCTCACACCTGGCTCCCACAAGCCTTACGAGTCCCAGCAGTGGCTGCTCACTGAGGACCCCGTAACTCTTACGGACGCTTTACGGTATTATTTCCGCTAAAATACCCTGCGAATACCCTCTAAGCTGTTTAGTGCGAAACCGCGGGATCCCCGTTTAGGGATTCTTCCGCGTTACCATTTGGAAGACCTGCGCTCTAACAGTGTGGACGTTAATAGGCTAATAATGATGAGATTTATTAACGCTACGAAATAATAGTTCATGCGGCTGTCATAATTATAAGAAGGGGTATTAAAACACGAGAGTCTGTGTATTGAGACTCGAGTGTTTTAATAGGTACCTAAATTATATGCAGTTGCGTACACTACTTTATCTTCACTCATAGGAACAATTGTAATTAAGCAAGGTAATGAAAAAATATTTTGCAATACTTTTCTGAAATTCCGAAAACAAAATATGATCGGCAGAAAATTGTATGAGGATCACGAGTAATTAATTTTAAATTTCGAATGCGAGCACCTCTTTTTTTTACATCCAGCCTAATATCAATGCCTAATATAATAAATTAAAAATTAAGAGTGTACTATCATGACTAAAAAGTTATTTTACGATACAGCTAGCGATACTCTAATGAGTGATATTTTTTTTATTTTATGTATTTGCGTTTATAAAGTACGTCTTAATAAAACTTTCATTTCGTAATTCGAATATTTCGACATGAGTGCAGATAAAGTAACTTTTAAGACAAGCCAAGTAAAAAAATATTATGATGAACGAGAATGCATTAGCTACTAAAAAGGTAACAAATCACAGAATACAATTCTCTCAATATTAGATTTTGAATTTCTCAGCGAGTAAAATTTCCCAAAAGATTTTTCTTACAATAACAAAATGTTTGTCTATTCGGATATCAATTCATAAAATTAAATCCTCATATCAAGTCAAATTCTGGCACTTTTCAGAAGTTCATTTATACCTTGACAACACTGGCAGGAAACACACCTCTTTTCCCAGGGTAGTTGGTCAACTGTCACGTTAACAGTATGACAGGAAAAGCCCACCCCTGTTGCGTAGTCACGATAGCCAGGTACGATTCAAATTGGATTAATACGAAGTTTCGTATGTATTTCGTACGTCGTATTTTTTTTCATATTTTTATTGGAAATCTAACCTTATATTGTGTTAAACTATCACGATCACTAACATTACAGTTTAGTAATTAGCGGGATTGCTATGCCATGTACGAGAACTTTATCTTTTGGAAGTTCCCAAAATACCGGGACCGTCGATTTTGTTGAATTTCGGAATGAAGATAAAGGGAACATTGTAAATGACATGGGTGATTAAAGTTCGGAATTAAGTTTCTTATTTAATATTAAGAGGAATTCTAATTAAAGAATAAGGAGGTTGAATTTAAGTCTTTGGGATGTCCAATTGCGAACATAGCTGATTAAGCTAGGAAATATGCAGCTTATGTCTCATAGTGCAGGGTTGGACTCTATTTTTTGGGATCTGGTAGTCTGATACTCACAGCAACTCACTACAATGTTACACGGCTACAGTCAGGATAAAAGACTGTCGCTGCTGTTCACAGGAGAACGACAATTTGAGATGGGAATTTAGCCCTGGCCTAAGAAAATAGCCAGCGTAGCGGTGGTTCTAGACACCAGGCAAATTCGAAATAGGTCTCCAGCTATAAATTGACTTGAAATGATCTCATCAACAAATTGTGTTAAAAGACGAACCCCGTGAACCATAATCAAGGTCTTAGTCTAGCGCTTTTCTTCAGTATGATATGGTTGCTTCTCTCCATGGCCATACTACAGCTTAGCTATCTCTCTCAAATATTCTCATTCGAAACCTCACGATTGGAATTTCGAACAATTTGGAGCTCATCTCATTCTCGGGGGCAACTACAGTCAGATCAGCTGTCATGCCGCAAGAGTGACAAGCAAGGGTCCGCGCCGGAGCAACCCGGACGTAATTATTTTACACGACATCTCTGCAGGAAATTAAACGTATTTTTTCAATATTCTTCATGTTTCTGGAGGGCTGACAATTGTATTGAATACGTTTTATGCGTTGATAATTTTATCAGATACCAGTCTCCGCCCGCAGATTTGTTTTGTCCTCGTGGATTTGAGAATTTAAACAATCCCTAAGTAACCTTTGTAGAAGGGATAAAACATCCCCACTTTCCCTTATGAATCTTTAGTAGGGATAAAAATTCCAGATTATCTACCCGAAGACTAATAAGTTCAGCCGATAGTTTCGACCTAATGTTTCTTTGGAATTAAATGATCCCTATCTTAGGTTTACCATATGACACATCCAATTCTATACCACCTTTTTGCGTGATTGAGTAAGAAACATCTAAACGTTCAGATTTTTATTGAAGTGAAACATTGTTAGGCACGCTAGACTTGGGGGGTAAACTGGTGAATGTGTTGCGATTTCGCGTTACGATTAGTGTCATCGGTGATTCATCGTAAATAATGAACAATACCCGTCACAAAATACATGAATCTAGTGCTTGGTGGGTGTTAACGGACCCAGCGCGGATTGGAGGGTGATAATGGACCCAGCGCGGATTGGTGGGTAATAATGGACCCAGTGCGGATTGGAATGTGATAACGGATCCAGCTCGGATTGGTGGATGACAATGGTCCCAGAGCGTATTAGTGGGTGATAACGGACCCAGCGCGAACTGGTGGGTGATAACGGACCCAGTGCGGATTGTGGGTGTAAACGGACCCAGCACGGATTGGTGGGTGACAATGGACCCAGTGCGCATTGGAGGGTGATAAGGGACCCAGCGCGGGTTGGTAGTTTTTTTCTATCAACAAATCTTCAGGTTAAGTTTATTATTTAATAGTGTTAATGTTGCGGAGAGAAAGAGACGATCGATGTTGCGATTATAGAACTAGTACAATTTTCGTAATAGTCAGTCAAATAATTTGCTCACTAGCATTTTTTTCTTGAAAAAACACGTTAAGCTGTAGGTCCCGGCTGCATCTGCGGTTTTACACATTAAAAGATCTACACTGAAACCACGGGGTGGGTTATGGCCCCTTCTTCCTATTTTATTCATAAGGAATACCTTGGATCCAGTAGTGACGTTAAGCAGATAATGACGACTTCGGAGCAATTTTTGCAAAGTAAAAAATTTCATCATGCTTATCCCTTTTAAACGAAGCTAAGATTCTACTAGTATCCTCGAGTAAACCACTTATAGGTATAAATCCACTACGCAGTTATGTCTGTACCTATCACAAAATATTCTAAAACTATAAGCAGCTGGAGTACTAAGGAAAAACAAAAGACGAGCAGAGCTATTGTTGTGAACGATGAAAGAGAAAATGCTACAAGGAGGTTCGACGAAAGCGAGTTAATTTCGTTTAATAAAGAAAGATCGGATCGGGCAAATTGCACTTTGTACAGCTCAAAATAGAGAACATTTAACTTTGTAGGTAATTATTACGAACTTGTAATGCCATCAAAATGCTTTCTTCCCTTTTCATAAGGCGTTATTATAATAGAGCGGTGTTCAGTTAGCGATATCGAAAATGCTTTTAGAGTTTATTTACAGGAATTTTCTTTTGACTACCTAGGTCTATATGAAAATCTTATTCTGTCAATACAGATTGTATATTCCATTTGATTATATTGTTTTCATCATATTCCATTTGAATCTAACGCGCAGTATTATATCGGCATGTAAGTATAACACAAAACAAATTTATATTTACAAAAAAAGTTTCTACTTTGTCTTCTGCGTGGGTTTTTGTGGTACCTTGTTTGTGTTTAATTTCAATAACACAAGTGTTTTATCCTCTTTCTTTGACTTCAGAGCAAGGTGTGTGAAACATATTATTTTCTTTATTTCATTTATAAAGCCTTTAAACATTTACCTTATTAACTTTTACGAGTACGACCGCCTTCTTTCGGATCGTGCCTGATAGTAAAAAAGTCGTTTTAAAGTTAAAAAGGTGGCGAACAACCATGTGGCCCACCTTATGGTAAGCGGCCACCATAAAAGATGCTTGCAATACCAAAAATATAATTCGCATCGTTGCCCATCCAGACCCAATCCATGGGTTGTGAGAGGTTGTAGGTTTGAAAACTTCATGAACAAGTCCTCTTCCAGACGACACACGTGTTGTGAGTGGTATGTTGTACGCTGGGTTCCAAAGTGTCTCCCACTCAGAGTTCCTGAGTTCGAATCCGGGTGGGCCAAAGTTTCTATGATGAATATGAACATTTGCACCTAAGCCATGGATGTTCATGTATATTTTTGATAAATATACCAACATAAAGATATGTATATTTATTCTTTTCGTTACTTTAGTATCGCATAACTCAAGTCTTATAGTGATAGTGCTTATTTTGAAGCTAGGCTAATTGGTGTGTGTTAGAATTTATGTAACTTCAGACACGACAGATGCAAAGAGGTGTGATTAGCGTTATTGTAATCCAAATTATATACCTTATTCTTCTATCTTTATATATACTCTTTATTGCACACAAAAAAAATTGTAAGACACAAAACATAAACATGTGAGCAAATAACTCGGTCATATTTACGCAATCCGAATATGAAACGAATTGCAAGATTTTGGAGACGCTTTAGCTTATTTAATTGATCTTCAGTTACATCCAAGTAGCAAATATCGGCGTAGTCGAGAATGGGGAGCAGGAGTGATTGCGCCACCATAATTTTGGTTTTGAAGGGAAAAAAAATTGAAGCCGCTTGAGGGAATGAAATGAGTAGTGTATACGTTTACTGACTTCACTAATATGTGGGGACCATGACATTGTGCTATCCATAATTAAGCCCAGGTTTTTTACTTTCACTTCAAACTAGGCACGTCGTTATATTTAATGGGAGGTATCAAGTTCCAGTCTAATTTGCATCTAATCCTGCTGCTACCGACAATCATAGCTTTACACTTATTCGGGTTAACTAAGAGACTATCAGTTTTCACTCCAGTGGAACATGAGTCCATGGAATTTCATTACATTCTGTACACGCGACATCGACTACGACATTTGTTTTTCCGTACATATTATCATCATTATCCTATTTTATTTCCTTCAAGTTTTTCATGACAAATTAAGCTACAAACAGATAGAAGAACAGATATGGTTTCTTCCAAATCGTCTTTTGCTCTTCTGTCATAGACATTAACGTATGTAAAATCTTAAAATGTATGGTAGGTAATTTGTGTAATGTTTATTTTATTAACTTAATGTATTTCTAGTACATTTTTACATAAAATATGAGCTTCTGGACTCCTTCTCTATATATTTTTTTATTAAGCAAAATCATTAACATAAAAGAGCAAAATGTTCTTATAAACGGATACATGTTTTTTTCTTTTTTCACATACCCATTAATATTATGATAAATATTATAGGTATTGTTACACGAATACAAAAGGCTTAATGAAATCAACATTGTAAAACATTGCACATGAAATGACAGCCTTTGTCTTCCTAAGCAAACGATAAAAAACCATTTGGCATGCATTTTAAAAATTCAGGGAGCGTTCCGCATATTATATTATGGGTGCCAATAAATATTTAACATACAAAAGTCCTTGATGTTTTCCTGTTAAGCTGACACATCTAAACGCAAAGGATGGTTTTGAATAAATAAAGAGCAAACAATTAGGTTAGAAATTAATTTCGACATAATTCTTACAACGTGATAGATTGTTCCTCAGAAATACAAATCAATATCCATGCAAAAAGGGTTACATTTTGACGCACTTTAACGATGTAATTGATATTAAACTTTTTTATTATATTTTAGTATCGGTAACGAACTTTAAAATTCTTCAATTTTTTAAAAATGAAATGTATCAATCGAATATAAAAGACAATATTAGTATATTGTCCTCTAGTTTCATTGCTTAGGCACAAGTAACTTTACCTGGGTTTTATGACAACTTCGTTGTACTATCTATCTCCCTACTCCATCCATAGAGAAGGCCTGTGCCCCAGCAGTTGGGGGCATGAAAAGGCTGATGGCGACATTGTACTAATCCTATTATTTGTTTATTATAGTAGTGAATCGTGCTGAATTTGTTTCGGTGTAGACTATAATTTTTGATCTGGGGCACGTATTAACATAGTATACCTACCGTGAAAAAATATATATCTTGCGGAGAAAACAACAAGAAAACCCAATATTCTATAGATTAGACAACATCATTACGAACATAGACGTAGCGGGTAACTTTGTGTTATAATTATGTAGTGATAACTACATGTCATCGCTGAACAAAATGAATTTAACCGATCATAAATACTAGCCTAAACTTAGGTAGGTAGGTATATCAAAATGTATACACTCCTTCACAGACAGTGGGCAATGGTAATCAACGTTTTATAGCACCGGGGGACATTAAAGATGACTCGCCAAGACCGCAACACATAAAACTGGCATTTGAAAGAAGAAAAAGCTGGAACGACTTGGTCCCATAGCGAAAATCAAAACGCACTTCCCTTTGTGCCGCTCCGTGCGATTTTACTACAGGAAAACATAAAAGTAAATAAACTTACCTGCGGAATTGAAAATGCTCTCGCCCTCTCGAGAAGCGTCCGTGTTTTTTCTCTATCTTCTTCTGTGTAATGGAACGTAGGAACGCACGTTCCTGTCTCGTTATCAAATTGTTCCCTCTACCCACTTTCGCAGAGATTAATATCGATTAAAACCGGCGACACCGTGTCGATGTATACGCCACTCGATCAACGTTGAAGTGCTAATAAAAAAGTGTAATCGTTCATCTTCAGTGATTGCCACTGATCTGTCAACACACTGACTAACTATCCGCGGTCCTAGGTGACTCTCGCATCTTGCATGTGGATACGTAAGGTCCGATTGTCGATTGTTTTCTTAACAATGTTTATTTTAATCACACACATTCACTTCACAGTTTGTGACATTCCAAAGGGATGTCGAATATTTTGTTTTGAGACGAAAATCGAACGCCACGAAATGGAACGGTGACTGGCACTCTCCGCCATCTTGCCGAAGTTTCGCGCACGCGCACAAACTGTACGTGTATTTTGACACATGCGCGGTGCACAATTTCGCATCAAAAATTAAAATTAGCATTGTTTTGGTTACTGGCCTTATGAAAAATTAACGTGAAAACTGTTCTCTTTCCAGAAAGAGTACAAAAAGGCAAGGTCGCGTGTCACCGCTTTTCTTGCGATGTTGTTTGCTTCGATATGAGGAATTGTTTTGTATAGTTTAATATTACGGTATAATTTTCAACAGTAGGTACCTATCTAATGAAATGACTTCTTAGAAAATTTGGTACAGTCCAGTTTCTACACTTTACATTATGATTACGGAGGGAAGTAACCAGACTTTCTTTATAAAAAAAGTACGTTCTTAACTAATTTCATTAGTTAACAATTTCAAACCAGCCCATATTCTTTTGAAATAGTATAGAACCTATTCACCAAAGACCCTACAGAATTTGATTCTCTGATAATTTTATTAGAAATTCCAAATTGAAATAACTGAAAGAATAGAAAAATATTCTATTATTTTTAGTCTTGTGACCGACGTACCCGAAAAGGATCCGAAATGTCAAGAATTATGTAAAAATTCTAATGAACGCGTTTAAAAGCATTTTTACTAAAAGAGTTTTATACCTGAAAATAAAATATACCAGTATCATTAACAGTAATTGTACTCGTTTGTTTTATTTTCTATTTCTAAAATCCTATTTATTTGTTTCTATTTTATTTTTTTAAACGTTGCCGAATTTTTCTCTCATATAAAACTCATCTCAGCCGTCAAAATAGAAATAACTGCTTTGACAGAGATAGACATTAAATGAAGCAAATAAATTAAGAGTAATTACTCTTAATTAATTTTACCTGTTTCTTTTATTTTATTTTTAAGGTACAAGTCGCAACTGAACCGCAGACCTCAGGCCGCAGCTGCAGACTGCAGGCGACACTACTAGTTTCTATGAATCTCTATGAAATTGATTTCAAGCGCGGCGACATGTCGCGGCTGCACAATGCATATAATGTACTGTCAGCCGCAGGCGCTAGCCTCGGTGACAGTGCCTGCAGCCCATTGCGGAATTGTACCTTTAAATATATATTCTATTTTTTTAAACGCTCAAAAGTCTTATCTCATAGAAAAATTATCGCAACCGTAAAAATAAAAATTGCTGATTTATGATTTACAAGGTTAGCTGGAAAAATAGTAGGTATACAAAAGCATGTGAAGCAACAAAGGTGAGAAAGCCGCAGCTGTCGGGGATCCTTTGTAGGTCTCCGGTTATGAGACAAGGGTCACCGGCTCAAACGAGGATTAAAATACTTTAATCGTCACACAACTATTTTTCAGCTCAATGTTACGCCTGGAATGCTTTTCACAAACGTTACGGAGACGCGTGTCAACTCAACCTTTCAACGCTGTACTGTAATTAATTAGATCAAGTATATTTTATGCACAAGTAGTACGTAGTATTTAGGTAACTTTTATATAAAAAAAGCTATCAAAATATCGGACAAGTGTGAGTCGGACTCGCCTACTGATGGTTCCGTACAAATTTGTAGGCAACATAAACGGCCGTATTCTTTTTTACGATAAGGAGAATGCCAAAACAGAATATTAACCAGCGTTGATTCAGATAAATTTATGTGCAGGGTTTTACAGCATAAATTGAAGGTCGTAAATATGCAATTTATTTTTCCGAAAACCGTCACAGGGCCCCGAGCAAACCGATACTTGTTTACATTTTTCTATTAAGTGAAAGGAAGATAGTACCTACATCAATTATAAGGAATAATATGCGTAAGACATACATATATTATAATATACGTGGGACACTCAGAAAGTTTTGAGAAACTAAAAAACTAACTTCTATGATAAAAATATTTTTATTAAATCTTTTCAAAGAACTCTCCGCCAGCCTATATACAAATTTTCATGAACCAATTTTCTTAACATTTTTTCCAGTCCTCCGCAGACACCTCTTCCACGCTCTTCTCAAAGGCTGCTAGCGCTTCTTCCAGCGATGAATCTGTATCCTTTTGAGTTGATTTTTTATTTTAGGGAATAATAAGAAGTCACGCGGAGCCAAATCAGGACTGTAAAAGGAGGGTGTCCCAAGACTGACTGGTGTGGAGTTCTTCGTTTTGATCGCAGAATGCGCGGGCGCGTCGTTGTGGTGAAGAAGGACCACGCAGAGCCCGGTGTTAGGTCGCTTGTTGCTCATTTCAGAAAAAACTTCTGGCAGGCATTTTGTGCTATATTATTCGGCGTTAATGTTGCTTTGGTCCCGAAGTGGAATAGAAATTTGGTACCCCGTCAAAGTGAAGAAACTAGCGATAAAAATTTTCCCTGCGCTCCTCGATCGCTTTACTTTCGTAGGCGTTGGTTGATTAAGAAACAGCCAAACTATCAACTGACTCTTTGTTTCTGGATCGTATTGATAAATCCAGGATGCGTCACCTGTCACTATATCGTAAACGCGCCGTGATGAGCCTGCATCAAATTTTTGTATCATATCACTGTACCAATCCACTGCTCCACTGTATGCTTCTGAGCTTTGGTGAGGTTGTGCGGCACCCAGCAGGTAGCACGAGTAGCACGAGCAGGGTATCTAGCCCTACCCATTTCATCCAGCCCCAAAGGCTCGATGAAATGAATAGGGCCCTACCCAAAAAAACTAATGCGTCCCGTAATAGGTCCCACTAATGCGTCTTGAGAGTACGGGTTGAAACCGCGAGAACGAAGTACTCCGCGGCCCCACAGTACTCCGTAGCCCAGCCGGTGATTGTTCGTTGCCGGGCCCACCCTGACGCGTGGTTCCCTGGCACATTAGGGACACCACACATCACAGGAACCGTGCCATGCAGACTGATGCTCTCACAAAGGCCCGCTGGCTGGCTGGGAAGAGGAAGCGTAGTTATTTTCACAATCGACGTCTGGGGGCTAATTGCCTATCAGTATTGCTATGGTTACGATTTCATTTTGTTATTTCTGAACGCCCAAGGTTTTCAAATGCCTCGCTCCTCTATTTTTTCTTTTGCATTGGTATTAACTATATTAAAGAAAATGAGCGGGAAATGTTTGAAAACCTTCGGCAGTCAGAAGGTGCCATGACAGGGGGGGCGTTCTTGGGAACACCGTTTTGTAATAATGGAGGGTATCCTTTTTGCCTGTGGTTCCCCTACTTTTCCGATTCGAGCGGCAGATACGCTATGCCCTCTTAAGATTTTTATGCATATTGTATATATATATATATTTAAATGAGTAAAAATTTCTCTTTCCCTGCGCAGTATAAATAACTTATTCGAGAAACTTGCCGACGAAATATATTGCCCTTAAGTTGGCTCGTCGCATGACACGATATGCCCGCCTCTTCCTCCGTCGAGATATAAAATGCGGCACAAATAGGAAGGTCGAAGCAGTAAAAATATGTGGATACTGTATTCGTACATACGTGATATAGTATATTGTTAAAATATGTTCTTTGCGTTGTCGTCGAATTCCGGCTATCCATCCACGCAATTTTTCAATCGTTTTCATCCTAATAAATCTATTTAGCTTTTATAGGTTACCAGAATAAATAATGTTTAGTAGTGTCCTATCTACTAATGCAACAACAGAGGTATTACGAAATTGTTTTTTTATCATATCTATTCGCAAAAGAGCTACTTTGTTCTCTGTTTACAGTCAAATTCGGAGCCTAACACGTTTTAGCCGAATGCCATGAATTATATGCCGACTGTTTAGCACGTGCAGCGTTTACACTGACTTTATTAAATCAAGAGTGACTGCGGCCACCGATGGTTATTTTATGGTTGGGAATGAATAAACCCATCCCCATAAGTAGCATGTCACTTACACAATCGGAACATGTGTCAGGGTTATTGGAGGAAAAGCAGAACCGTTTCCACGGGTAAGATGCAAAGAACTCACGAAGACCATCCCAATTTGCTAACTTATATTGCCAGACTGTGTGAGAACCATTACCCGGTGAGCGCAAGCAACGGGGGCTGTAGAACGAACCAGGCAACGATCAGACGACCCTAATGGGATATCGACCACCATCTTGAGTCCGTTTGGTAATGTTGTTAAAAGTAGATCCTAAAAGGATGACCATCATGGCTTTTAATATCTGCGAGGTGACGGTTGCGACACCATTTTGGGAGAAACCATGGGCAAAGACGACTAAATAGATGACTAAATAGGTATTTTGGGAAACTGACAATTGGCACAGCAGCATATATCAAATAAAAATTCTGTATTTTATATATAGGTACGAATAAATAATCCTAAGGTTAAGAGGTGGTAGGATCCAGTCATAGGTCAGTCACAGTGTTATTAAGAAATATTTCCTAGCAATCCGTGCATTTTTCGTGACTCCATTGCTTGCAGGAATTACATTAGAGCCTATCATCGACAGGCTGTTCGTTGATTTCCTTCTATTCAATCATCTCCACCAGTACAGGTGTATGTTATGTATGTATGTATGTGTTATGTTGTTAAAAGTAGATCCTAAAAGGATGGTTCATGGCTTTTAATATCTGCGAGGTGACGGTTGCGACACCATTTTGGGAGAAACCATGGGCAAAGTAATGAAAAGCTTGACCCATGATGTGACTCTCTATGTTCTGTGTTTTAAGATATATTTTTTATATATTTTGTTTCCGTGGGCTACCACCCCCCTAGTTTAGTTCGGTAAAAGTAAGTATGTATATATTTTTTCTATGTACTACAACCACCATCCTGCCGGTGCCTATTGTGGTTTTGTGTTTCTGTTAGTGGGTAATATTCCAGGGCTTTACGGGGCAGAGGATTGGATCAGGGTAGGAAACGGCGCCAGTGATATCTTTGGTTTCGCAAGCGTCTATAGGCTATGGTGGCCGCTTACCATCAGGCCGGCCATAAACTGGTTTTTCACCCTTTTATCATAAAAAGCAGAGCCCTAAAATAACATAAACTTATTTTCTTTAAAGTTGGAAAAAATCGCTGATTGATTAACTCCTAAATTCATTATGTCACCAAAGATTGTGTCGTGAACAAATAAAAGCTAACAACAAACTTGTACCTACGCTTGTCTACCGTGAGGAGATGAGGATACAAAACAAAACACGCGCCCTTTGGGGGTGACAAATTACAAGGTCTACTGTAAGTACCTACAGCTCTCGAAACTAATTCCGACATGGGGGACCACAACGATGACGGCATTAACTTTCAACTGTGACTTTATTTATTTTCATCCCTTAAATGCCACTAGCAGTAATTACGGTAAACATATTGAACATGGTTGAATAAATAACGTTTAGGTTGAAGGATACAAAAAGAATAATAAATAAATATTTCCAACACTCACACCAATTAGCTTAGCCCCAAAGTAAGCACTGTAAGGCTTGTGTTATGGGAAACTAGGGTAACGGATAGAATACATATACATACAGAGTGTAAAAAAACTATGACAAAGACTTAAACTACGCTTTCTGTACACCCAAACAAGTCATATTACAAATAATATAGGAGGGAAAAATTTGTATATTTAAGTTAAAAAAATACATTTTTTTCCAGTACGCAAAGTATGCCGCGGGGCGCTGCTGTGGCGCAATGCAAAGAATGTGCCTGTGTGTATGTGTGTGCGTGTGTGTAAGTGCGTTGATATAAAAGTTTCTAAATAACGTTTTGAAAATATTAATGTATAAATCTTGAAAAAAAAAATTTGATGACCTTCATTATGTCCATATCCGTAAATTTCCCAGGTATGGTCCAGAAGAAAAAAATTATCGTCATGATGTGGAAAATACGTGACCTTCGACTTCGTTATAGGTTTTGTTATATCCTGAAAAGTTTCTTTATCTATACATATAATAAAATGGTAGGAAAGTCAAAACTTTACTTATAGAATTATTTATTAAACATGCATGTCTAGAGTACAAATGCTCGTATTCATCACACAAACATCTGCCCTGGCATAAATGACCTTTTTTTCGTTCTGATAACGAAAGGCATGAAGCCCGTTTTTCACTACCAAAGAGGAATGAACTAGGAATGTCTAGCGAAGCGGTTTTCGTGTACCTACATAAAATAGTATTGCTTTTCCACCGAGAAAGAGTATAGAACTAATTATTATTATAGCGCATTTTTACTCTTCTTTCTTTCTTACCCTCTTTTTCATTTAAGATCGACTGTTTGTTGGTGGAAACAGATGGATGCTTTTTTGTATTGCGAGGTAAACGGAGTCATTGATGGACTCGCTCCGCTCGCAGTGGAAAACCCCCTTTAGAGATATAAAAAGAGGCGTAAGTGATGTTCAACGATTAAGAAACGATGTAATTCGCCCGACAAATAACACTTATTTCACTTGTAGTTACGCCCATTATGTGTACGATGGAACGTACACAATTTTAAGACGAAATTAACCTTTCCCTAAAAATAAAATTAAAAATGAAATAAAAAATATAGGCTCGAACTATGGTCGAAATTCATACACGTTTGCAACACTTTTGGACTCAATTTCTCTAATGACTCTGACTTACCATTTGCTGCTTCGGTTGTCATGGCACCGAAACCAAATGTTACTCGTTTATAACCTTAAATGTCTTTATATAGTAAGTAAAGGATATTTATATTCTTTTTTTACTTTTTAGAGGTTTTGTTTTCATGATATAGCTCTAAAAATCTAAAAATTGTGTTGGTTGTCTTCCAACACCTATGTCTTCTTCACCGGTTACATACTTATTTACCGGTAAGTTTACATATATAACACAAGCCTGAAACACAAACGTAGTATTAAAAGCGATGGTAGGATTAATTACTGACATATAAAAATAACAAAAACATAGTCTAAAACTAGAAACAAGCGAAACTAGTATGGGCTTAGTGACATATAAAAAACCCCTTATGTACAATTGATAAACCAGAAAACTTATTGGAAAAGCATTTTATTGAAAATTACTTCAATTCGCTCTGTAACTCGGAATGAAAAATTGTTAAAAACCCTGGAACAGAATCTTTATTCAAAGCTCTATAGTCGGATTTCCCAAGGCGCTAGACACAATACTAATAAACACTAGGTACCTACTACCTACATAATAAATATAACTTTACAATTCTTCTCATCAGCTAAAAGTTGTCCTGAATGGGTGGTAGGAAAAAATATTGGACGGTTCAAGAGACCTTTCAAAATGTCAATTCGAATAAAGTATAATTTCATTTCAGAAACTCATATTTTACAACTTTCATAGTACTTAGTATACCTAAGTTACAAAGAATAAACTACAGTTTTTAGGTGGCAATACATATTGTCAGTCATAGAGTAAAATTTAAGAATTTACAAATGAAACATACCTATTTTTCACGACCTCCATGGCCGAGTGGTTTGTACGCCGGGTTTCATGGCATCGCCGACTCGAAGGGTCCCGGGTTCGAATCCCGGTAGGGGCAGATGTATGTGTGATGAATACAAGCATTTTTACTCTAGTCATGGATATTTAATATGTATTTCTATATAAATATACTTATATATGTATAGTACATGTATTCTAGCCGTTACCCTAGTATCCAACACAAGTCTTACAGTGCTTACTTAGGGGCTAGGCTAATTTGGTGTGAGTGTTGGAAATATTTATTTTAGCAGTTTCGTCTACATTGTAATTCTAAAAATGCTTCGACGTCATTGGATAAAAAATATGAGTTTTAAAACAAAACACAGCCTTTATGCCGAATTATTTAGTTAAAGATATTTTTTGTTGCGAAATAGAGTTCATGAAATCCCAAGTTTTTGTCAGCACTTAACCACATCTATAGAGAATCAATAAATATTTCGTCAGGTCAAAAAAAAACAAATTTGAAGTTCGCAGTATCCAAACATTTGATTGAATAAGTTTTTATCAATATGCACGAAATCTTTGTAACATTTATTAAAGATCTTCTAGGCAAGCGCGTCCCACCTTAGGCTGCTACGTCACTCTACATCAGACGCGTGGCCGTCAAGCGTAAGCCTATTTAATATAAAAAAAAAACATATAGAGTTTTAATGATCATCGGTAATTTAGTGTCAAAATCAAGGTTTTTTATATATCTATAAAATATCCACAAAACTCTTAGGGTAGAACTTATAAGTTATTATTAGAACACAAACAACATAAACATTATAAAACTTGAAACTTTTATCCCCCAACTCTCGAAACTAGGAGATGGAAGTTAGTAAGAAACTTGTCGTTTTGTCTTATCGCCTTTCGGCTTGCCGTCAAACAGGCGCCCACCTAACGTAAGCACATGTAACGTAAGCGAATAAGAAGCTCCAGTGCCTACGTTCGGATCGGCTACAGATAGGCGACGCCGCGATTACGGCTCGCTGACCGCTAGTTGATGGCTAGACGCACAAGTTCGATCAGTCATAGAGAAAGTACGGAGTGGCTACTAGACGTTCGACAACACAGAGCTGGGCTGCAGAAAGACGTAAGCTAGGGTACGGAGAGTTGACCACGCACGTTCGTGAGTTTATCCCGAGGCGAGGCGATTACGTTACGATTCCGATTAGTGTTCGGTGCTACGCAAACGAACAGCGCAGCAATTTGCAATTCAGCAAGTTGCTTTTTATACATAAAATGGTGTCGATTCTGACGTGATTCTCTAAACTTAAAACTAAATTTAACATTAGTCTCTCCTTTTTATTCTGTATAGAGAATGACAGGAATGCACTGTTGTCAAATTTTAGTTTAGCTTTAGAGAATCATGTCAGAATCGACATTACTATGGAATTAATTTTAGTACGTAATTAGCTACCATTAACGCGACGCGTGCTCAATACCAGATATAACCCTTTTTGTATTTATATTATCATCGTCATCATCATCATCATCAGCCTATTAATGTCCCCACTGCTGGGGCACAAGCCTTCCCTATGGATGGAATAGGGAGATTGGGCCATGACCCACCACGCGGACCCAGTGCGGATTGGCGGGTTCTAACGACTGCAGATGCAGCCGGGACCAACAGCTTAACGTGCCTTCCGAAGCACGGAGGAACTCGAGATCGATGTTTTTGATTACCCATCCAATGACCGACCACGGCGAAAGTTGCTTAACTTCAACCATCGCAGCCGAACGCGCTAACCACCTGCGCCATCGAGCTCCTCATTTATTATAATTTATTCATTTTTTTATATATTTATATTATTTTATACTATTTTTATTATTTTACATTTGTGAGTTTAATTATTATACAGTTTTACACGGACTTTGGATTTATTCTTTTCTTACCATATAAACAAAGGGATCTGGACGCTAACCATCGAGCGGACAGACAAACCTTTTCAATTAGTGTGTATAGTTAGTTTCTTACAAAGAATACTGAACGGCTTGAGTTGATACGGTGACGATCCCTTTCCGTGTTGATGTGACTGATACGAGCATTAATCGGCTCGATTTATAAATTTTATTATAATATAGGCGGATGAAGGATGGTACCAGTTTGTGGCGGCATCGTCCAATTAAATAATTGTCCCCCGAAATGACTAAATCTCATTACCATACATTTAAATTAATTATTCGTCCGAAAGAGATTTTAATTCTGTTCGGCAACCCTCCTGAGAAACTTTAAGTGCCGGCATTTTAATTTATTTCCTACGAATTTGGTGGAACTTCTGGTTTGTCACAATTTAATAAACGGGAAAATTGAAGGGTTTTGATGATTCTGACAAGATGGAATTTCATTAAGATTATCTTTTTGTGGTGTATAGTCTAACTAAAAGTGATTTTAGGTTTAAATGTAGCAGTAGGTATTGTAATAAAGTGCAATGATATTGGGGTATTGCATCACGCGCTGCTGCAGCGACGGATTTGTAGCTTTAGAAACTTGGATTTGATTGAAGTTAAGAGATTAGAAAACAAAAAGAAAGAAATTAATATTTACATTCACATTGGCTAGGGAACGTATAACAACATTTAAACATTTTATAAAAGCCCGCGGCTTCGTCTGTCTTATTAAACGATTTAGTGCCGTTTGCCAGAGGCAACTTTATGGGTCCCTATGGTGCAGGGTGTGCGTTGAACACGGGCGCAGGTGTCTCAGGGGGCGTCACTCGCTACCCTTAAATTTTGACCGCGCGCTTACTAGACAGCACCAGGTTAATGATTGCACGCATCTGGCATCTGCATCGTTAGCGCTCACCAATAGACGCCTCCTCCTCATTTTGACGATCTCCGTGGCTTAGTGGTTTGTACGGGTTTCAAGATGTGACGCCTACTCGAGAGGTCCCTCGAGGGCTCGAGGGTTCGAATCCCGGTGGCGGCAGATCATTGTGTGATGAATACGAGCATTTCTACTCCAGTCGTGGGTGTTAAATATGTATTTCTTTAAAAATATCCTTATATACACACATCAAAAGTGTCTAGGGATCAAGCATTTTTATGCGGATTTCTTGAGATTGAGATGTGGCTTTGTAATAAATTTATAATTTTATAAATTTATATGGATCCTTTTTGGTGCATTTCATAATTTGAATCAGGAACTGTGAATCAAATTCGAGTAAAAGATGAAAATCAGCTGTCAATATTTTCCCTATAAAAACATACAACGCATTGAAGACATTATTAGTGCTACTGTTTCCCTACTACTGATTAAAACCAACGTTATTATGGAGCGGCGACGTCATTTAAGCAGGGAAGAAATGCTCAGAGCCGTGGGAATGATAGAAGCTGGTTCCCGGCAACGTACTGTGGCTTTAGCTCTGAATACAAGTCAGAGTGTTATCAGTCGACTTTGGACACGATACCGAAGCACTGGTACCGTGGCTGAGCGCCATGGAGGACGGTATCGCTGCACCACACGGAGACAAGACCGATACATTCAAATCTTAACTCGAAGAGCTCCAACAATAACCGCCATGATGTTAGCCGTGAGGCTTCATCACTCTTCAGGGAACTTAATTAGCGACCAAACAGTCAGAAACCGCTTGCATGAAGTGAACCTTCATTCCCGAAGACCGCTACGGATACCACCTATAGCAATGCACAATCGTAGGATTCGATATCAATGGGCTCTTGAACACAGAAATTGGGCAGAAGAACAATGGCGTTTCGTGTGCTTTTCTGATGAGTCTCGTTTTGGTATGAGACCGGATACAAGACGTATACGACACTGGAGAACCCCTGGACGCCAACAGCGATTAAAATCCTGCCAGGAAGTCCATCCTTATAGTGGTGGAACCATCATGGTATGGGCGGGTATTTGGATCGGCGGAAGAACTGAGTTGATTTGGATCAGAGGCAACCTCAACGCTCAAATTTATGCTGAGACGATTGTATCAGACGTCATCGTTCCTCTACAAGTGCAAATCGGTCCCTTATTTCAGTTAATGCATGATAATGCACGACCGCACACCGCAAGAGTTGTAAGACAGACTCTCGCCGCAGCTAACATCAATGTCCTGCCCTGGCCTGCTCAGTCGCCAGACTTGAACCCGATTGAGCATGCATGGGATATGCTACAGAGAAGAGCTCTGCCGAATATGGAGGGTATCCAGTCGCAAGAAGACCTTTTTTTGTTGTTGCAACGAACATGGGCGGCCATTCCACAGCGTGATTTGGATGAACTCATTTTGAGTATGCCAAACCGATGTTCTTGTGTTGTTAGTGTTCGCGGTAGAAATACGGATTATTAATTGTTTAAGTTACCCAATAAAATTTTAGAGAAAACTGTTATTTCAGTCTTTTTTTCGAACTTTTGTGTTAGTGGTTCAAATGTCAAAAATCCCTTTGAAGCGGAGAGCTAGTGGAATGAAAAATGTAGGCTAGGATTTAGGACGCAATGGGTTTATTAACACGATTTTAAACACAAACAATATTTAAGCTGATGACAAGCAAAGACTATGACACACAATAACAATTTTGATAGCAAAAATCATAAAAATGTCAATACTTTAAAAACACTTCAAAAAACCATAAAAACTAAATCTATAAAAGAGGTCGGCAACACCCTTTATTAGGAAAATGGCAAATTTCTTTATTAATGCAAAGGTGACTTGGTTTATCGTTACTGTGACAAACGAAAACACTTTATTTGATGAATCCTTAAAAAAAATTTTAATTAATATCAATCAGGAGAAAAGTTTTTGCAAACATATATGTTGATCCCTAGACACTTTTGATGTGTGTAAATATGTATCAGTACTTATATGTATTCTGTCCGTTAACCTAGTATCCCATAATACAAGCTTACAATGCTTACTTTGGAACTAGGCTAATAGGTGTGAGTGTTGGAAATATTTATTTAATCTCGCTAAATTTAACAGCTCTGCTCTTGTCGGTGCAGTCTATGGATCCCCCGCCATCTCCCTCTGTCCTCCGCCAACACTTTGAGCCCCCTGTACGACTCGACGCCAACCTTTTCCTTAATTTGTTTAGTGTAGGCTATCCTGGGTCTTCTTCTTCCTCTCTTTTCTTCCACTTTTCCCTCAATGATGTTCTTTATGAATTCGTCGTGTCGCATAAGTTTATATTTATTTAAAAGATGTGGTAAATCAATGCCAAATCTCCCTATCTCGTAAGGCATGTGCCCTAGCAGGAAAGACTATGAAATGGCTGATGATGATGACGACTGCGTGAATTTTTACAGTAATCCAATATTTTACAATTGAATTCTAATTGTCTATTGAGTAGGTGTATGTGTGCAAAAGAGAGCGAATAATATACCAATCGTTATTCATTGGAAGCCACACGCAGCTAAAGAAGAACAATGACCATTAAAGGCACGTCCAGAACAGGACCGGACAGAAGCGTCCATCGGAACACGGCGCCGGATCCGGCGGCTATTTTTTACCGCCGCCAGATATTTATTTACGTCCAGTAGGGACACGCTATTCTCCATCAACCACGTACATTACTCGATTCATGTCACAGAAGCTTTAGCTTAAATTCGAAACAAGATGAAGGATCCATTCTTTTCTCCATTCAACTCTGCTTAGTTTTGTACCTCAAGTATTATCACGCATTTATGTGTCGAAAAATACTCCGAATTCATCAAAATGCTTATAAACAGAATTTATTATCCAGTTGTATTTGTACCATATACACATTACGTTAAATTATTTAAATTAATGGCAACACAGCACAGATAATATAATATATTATAGTAAATGTGCATCTCTACAGAAAACACATGATTTTTGATACAGTGAATTTCAAAGAACCAAATCAATAAAATGAATTGAAAGCAATAGAATAAGCCGTCATCAGTCATTCAAAGACCAATTGCATATAAATAATAATGTTTCTTTAAACGTAGATTCCCAATTTTGATTCTATTTTTCAGAATATTTTCATTGAATTTATTGAAGTTTTGGTGAGTCTTTTTAAGTATAATTATATGTTTTTTGGGATAATTCGTACCAAGGTGCAAATTTGGGCAAAAATCGAAGGTCTCCTTTGTTCCATGTTTGTGTTGTCCTCAATGTGAAGTTATTCTTTGAAGGTAAATGTAATTTTAGCAGTATTTCCTAAAATTTTAGGCTGCCCTTCCCTGAAGTGTAATAGCTAACCACTTGACATTGGCGTGATTGCGATAACACACTAAGCAAATCATTATAAGAAGAAGCAAATTAAAGATTTATGTAACAAACGCGATGATAAATATTTTTTCTATAGATAAATTAACAATGTTAAATTCTACTAGTAGACCGGGTAGTTCGCGAAAAGATTAAAGAATGGTGATGTTTCCGTAATTATTGATGTTTTCTCCCCAATATGGAATCAATATAAAAAAAAATATGTCAAGCAAAATAAATCTAAAAGTTAATTCCGAAAAGTTTAAAATATAGATAATTTATTTTTAGTTTAAGTATATCATGTAATATACATACTATTTAGAACTCTACATCACACAGAAATCGATGCTTTTTTTCTTATTTCATTGTAAATATTTCATAGTCGATAGTCGACGACAAGAACCAAGTAAAGGCTAAACACCACACCGCACCGCAAATCGGCAAAAAGCGGACATTTGAAGCCAGGTTCATTTTAATGTGTCTCCTAAAGAGCTAATGTAGGTACAGAATAAACTAAACCTTGCTGCATTCAAATAAGGAGCGAATTATATGTCAATAATTATTTTCGATTTCCATTTAAATTATATAACAATGTGTTGAACCACTCGATTTCAGGAGGTTAATTTTCAATACGATAATGGTTGGTGATAATATTGGTTATTTTTGGATGACTTTCAATTCTTATTAATTATTAATATGGGGTGTTGTAAATCCTCTTGTTTAATGGCTAATAAAAAGAAACGAATCAAAAAATCGAATGATGATAATAAATTATTATAAAGTTATTACTAGAATTTACGGTTTAAGAGCTTGTATGCAATATGAAAAGGTACTTAAATACGTCTAGTCAATAAACTCCTGTATCAATCCTTACGAGGTTTCTACAATACTCCAGAATTGTGTTATTTTTTATTTCTTTGATGTACAAACAGGTGACAAATATACAATATAGGAAACGTTATGTATTATAATATATTATTATTACCTACACAAAATGTATACGAGAACGTATTAGGAAAAAATCTCAATAATTGATAGTGCTTCGATCTATATCCTCATTTAAATAAGAAATAAAATACGTGTCATCAACTATATGTAGAATATAATAATGTGATAGCATAAATATTATAGATAGGTACATCAAAATTATTCTCTTCGATTGATTTCAACTCCAACATTATATTTAATAGCATTCACAACTACGATACAAAACACACAATAGGTACCTACAAGAGCCGTACATGTTTAATCTTCCAACCAATTACATCGGCTTTTGGTAAAAAATCAATGATCCAGCAAAAGTTATCCATCAAAATATTCTGTCCGTCGGGGAATTTCGTTGAAAGCTTTCACGAACTTTGGTAAGTTATTTTCGAAGTGCAACTCGCCTTTCTGTTGTTTGTATGAATTCGTCTGCGGTAATCTTGAGTAAGTAGTTTTTGCTGAATGTTTTTTAAAACCAATATTTGGCTGGGCTGGGGGACTATCTTGCATTTAATAGACTATTGGAGAAGTTTTTGAAAAAGTTCATACAGTATTTATTAATGCTTAAATTATTTATTATTAAAGTGCTTCCATAAAAAGTGAAAATTTATAATTCTGTTACTACTAATTTAGGTTGAAAACACAAGCAAAACGAAAATAAAAATTCTGTTTTCCTGTATGCCGCGGAAACATTTCTCAAGCAAATATGGCGTCTTACGGGCAAGTGACGTTACCGGGCTCTCATAACGTCAAACAGTACACAGCTTTGTCACTTCGACAGCATATTGACGCTTGTACTGCTGCTTAGCAGTGCTATTTTATAAAATTGAAATTCGTGAAAATTTTAAAGAATAGCACTGCAGGTGGCGTTATCGGTCACGTGACAGTAGATAGATCAAAAACAGTTTTCCATTCCATAATTCAACTACTCAGAATATTACTACATTTCTCAGAATAGTGAAATCGTTCTTTAGTTTCCTTCTGTCAAATAGCATATAGTGAAATCGTTCTTTAGTTTCCTTCTGTCAAATAGCCTATAGTGAAATCGTTCTTTAGATTCTTTCGGTAAAACAGAGGTATCAAAGACAAAACTGAGATTTTCTAGGACAATTCGTAATCGCATTTGTGGATGGTTATCGTATCACGCTCTTGTTTTCGGTCCCTTTGTTGATAATAATGTTATTTGCCTAACTTCGTGTTAGTTTGGTGTAGATAATAATAAAATTAATCTTCTTTAGAAAACCAGACTAAGTTCGCTTAGTTTAAGCTACATGTGTGTATGTCTTTTCATTGTCTTGTGGGATTATTTTAATTCATAAGTTGAATTAAATATTAAAACCTTAGTCAAATGCCAACTCCATAATCCCCTACCGTTGGTTAGATTAACATATAAAACAAAATTAAGTTAAAAATAACTTTAATTTACATGTAACATAATAATTTGTATTACGTCCGAGAAATATTGATGGAATAAGCCGCTGATATACTTATAACTACATATAACTGTATATTTTAACTAAAATAAATTTATTCTTAGGACATACCTATAAGACCTACATCAATAAATATATTCACAACCTTGAGGTAATACAAAACATAATTAATAAAAGAAAGAAAAAATGTCATTTTCTAAAGATTACTTCAATACTCACTTGTATAATTTAACTCCTATAATGTACACCATTATGTTACCAGCTGTTTTTATTAAACAAAACATAATATACGTTTTAACATAAATCATTTAAGTAGACATTTAACTACTATTGTACTTGTTCGCTACAAGAGAAAGAGAACAGAATTGGCTATGCATTTTTTCAAATTTAAACATTCATAACATACTTTTCTAATGCCTACAAGCAACATATTAACTACCTACAAAGTTATCATATTATTACACTTTTCTTACATAGATCATGAATTTTAAGATCAATTTAAAAAATTATAGGTCATTGGCTGTCAATAATTGATTTTATATACACATATGATTCACATAATTAAACTTTAGTATATGTTCAGTCAACGCCACAATAGTGGTATATAACTATTCAATTATGGAACAAACTTTATTTTATTGTATAAAATAACATTTTCTTCATTCATTCATTTGTAAATACAAATCGATGATATTCTTCAATAAATCGAGAGTTGATAATAGTTATTTCGGTTATTCCTAGATAGTTTTGGAAGTTTGCACTATTAGCTAATAAGATTCAACATTCACGTGTCTGAACACACCAAAACTATCTGTATTTAAAAAGAAATATACTTCACTTGATCAATATTTTGTTAAACAACAACCGTTGTGTTTCCACCTAATACTCCGAACAGTTCCGAGCGAACAAATTCTTGCTCGCTCGGTAAATGGAATGCTCAAGAACAATGTTGCGTTGTTCCCATTAATGACTGAGCTAGTGAGCATTCGTTCCTTTGGACCAGTCAAACATCTTTGTACGAACTCTTTGCTTGCTCTGTCGTTTGCATTTACCGAGTGAGCAAATGTTTGCTCGTTCAGAACCATTCTCAGCTTAAGTGGTAACGCTGGATAACACAATTATTTAGTTTACTATAACAAGTCTCTTGTCTATCTTTGGGGTGAGCGGAGTGACTTTTTTAATATAATCTTCGACAATTTTCGCGTCTTCGCCGATGTGAGTAAGATTGTGATGATTGTCTCTAAACATCTGAAAATAATAATATTCTTTTGAGAAAACGTAATAATATTCGGAATTCAAAGCATTTTTACATAAGTCCAACAAAAGATAATATACGGCTAGTGTACCCAATAATTTTCTAGTATTCTCAAAAACTTTTACTACGGTAACAGAAAATTAGTTCTACAAAAAAAAATCACAGTGCTTTGATCTGTAATTATATTCAAATGAAGTTTCATGCTTTAGCTGTCGATTTATTTTAAAATAAAATATAATAAAATTGTATTTTTTAAACAATTTTGTATGTTTTAAAAATACATACAAAATTGTTAATAGTTTAAAATTAATGTTGCTTTAATTAAAAAAAGTTGTTCTCCTGCCGCTTACGCAAGATTCTTTTATGATGATGATTATTTTATCGACTTTTAGTATCAGGGCAGCACAGTATTACGTAGGATATTTATATTTAGTCCCTTTTTCTTATATGTTACATAGTTTTTTTTTTCATATAAATAAAACAAATACATAACGCGTACAAATACATAATTTAATTTGGATCCCGGGTTCGAATCCCAATTGGGCATATGTTTTTATTATGAATCGAGCATTTGTATCTAAGTCATGGCTAATTATAGTAGGTATATATAGATGAATGTTTTTTATAATATGTAGATATTCTTTCTGCTACCCTAGTATCCCATAACACAAGCCTTACAGTGCTTACTTTGGAGCTAGGCTAGTTGGTGTGAGTGTTGAAATATATATTTATTTATTCAAATCTCACCGTGAACCCGTTCCCACCCCTCGTTAGGAAAAGCAGTGTGACTACTTGATATTTCCTTTTGGGATCTATTGGTTTGAACTCATCACCCTCCTTCACCATTGCTGACACAACTATTCTGTCAGTCGTGTTCAATGTCACCTGCATACCTGAAACAGAATGAGAGTAATTTAACAATTTCATAAACGTTGCTATGATGACGTCGATGGCGGAAGTTAAACAATTTTCTCATTGGTCGATAATAGAAAAGCCGGTTGTATCATAACGCATGAGCCGCAAACCACGACGGATGTTAATTAAGCCATATAGGTACGACAATGCATTGGCATCCGCGTAACCGTGAGGAACCGGGGACCACTGGTTCAGACTGTAGAGAGAACGCGCATGACAAAGTTCACAGAGTTTTGTGATCTAAACTTTATTTTAGAGATTGTTTGATTTCGTGGTGAGCGGAAAAATGGACAAACCGCCCGCACGGGGTCCGCAAGAGAATTCGCGCTTTCCCGCGGCACCGCTCCTCCGATATCCCCCGCTGTTCTCAACTCTAGACTCTTAATATCACTTAGGTGAACAACGCACGAGGAGCGAACCGCTGCAAATGGCAGATGCGTGGATGTTAATGTAATAGCACGTTGTGGCGCTAGCGGCCCTTCTCACCTGCCACCTGAGGCATCCAAGGGCCGTTGAAGGGTTTCTCTCTCCAGTAAGATGTCATGCACCTATGAAGAGCCTCCAGCAAATGTCGGCCTTCAATCTGCACAGTCACCACTTTATTTGTGAACGGCAACACATTTATGACAGCCCCTCTGTTTATTTCTGAAATTATTTTTATTGTTTATTTTAATGTTATTTTAAGCATTAAACTGACTGATCCTGTATGATGCCTAACCGATTTTCTAGTAATATTTTCTTTAAATTCGAATTTTTGCTGCTTTTTGCCCACATTCTGTATCACCCAATTGCAAATAGCAAGGCACTAAATCATCACCTGTGGTGGGTGCTTTTAAAGTTGACTTTTCGTCGTTGGTCAAACCATCTCTAATTTACATAGCTACAAATTACACAACTCTCATCTTATGTCTGTTTTATTATGTATAATAAAAAAATGATTGGTGAAACTTTTTTATCTATTTCATCTAGGTTCACCTTTCCCCCGTGTTCCACAGAAAAGAGGAATGAGCGGAAAGGAGAGCTCTCTCTATTTCAATGCAAGCACTTAGAATAACAACATTATTGTTTTGAATTAACAAGGAGACCATAACGGGTTCTCTTCGAACAATTACTCTAAAGCTGACATAAGCAATAGGCATGTATAGCAGCAAACTTCTTGAACAAAACCACAGACAAATAAATTTACCCATTAGACGTTTTTCTATGTAAAACTGTTACTGCATAGGCTTCTTTGTCTATGGCCGATGCTCAAGAAGTTTGCCGGGGCATAAACTACTTTATTATTTTCAATGATGAAATTATACTTAGGTGTGTTACAATTTACCCAAGTGAGTTCTTATATGAAAATAGAATATCTCCTAAAATCTTAAAATTAAATGGCAATGGCAAACTTAAAAATAAATGAATAATAACAAAAAAAAACTTTATTACCGCCTCCCGCTATTGATCCACGAATCATGTTTCTTAATATAAACGTAACATGAGGAATGTCGGATACATTTCTTTCTTGAACCTGTAATGTAAATTTCTTGTAGTCGCTAAAGTGGTTCATAAAATAATAACTCATACTTTATGCAATAAAACTCAATGATATCAAATAGCAAAAAGTAATAAAATTTGACATTTTCTTTTCTAGGAATTTCGTGTTCTCGGTGTCTTTTTGAATCTCCGATCCTTTTTAGAGGTTGAAAAGTAGGCATTCTATTAGGCTAGAGGTCAATTTCAAAACATAGTTTGCACAAAATAGTGTCTGAAACCGGCCACATAAATAATTAAAATAAAAAATGGAACGCTTCGGCTTTAATTGTAGCATCCTTTAAAATTTTTGTACTATGTATGACCCATTCACTACGATTTTGACAATGAAGCACCTTATTAGTTGTCTCTGTATAGCTGGTTATCAATCTTTGCTAGTTATCATTATTCTTATGCGGTTTAAATCAATTACAGATATGAACATGGAGGTAAGAGAAAAAGAGAACGATCGCTACGTACTTAAAGCATTAGCCCTCCTGCCCTGAAAATTTGTAGAATGTATAGTTCATTTTTCAGCCACTAGCCGCGCTGCCGTCGGTAAGTAGTATCTGTGAAGTTAGCTGTTTATGAGTACAAGTAGATGAAGTTAATTGAATATTGTACAAATTTTCTTCGCGGCATTGTGGCATTGGTCATTTCAAATTAGCCCGCTTTTATTGAGACAACTTAGCGATCGCAACGCCATTTTGTCCATATTTCTGGGACACTATTTTCTACAGCGATCGTCCTCCTTATCTCTAAGCTCCATGGCTATGAATTTCGTGATGGTCAGCCAGCCTACTGACAATGAGAACATCGATGCTGAACGCCGTATTATTGGAATGAAAGGCATGTGACTGTATTGTGTGTTAATTTGTATAAAAATTACATTGAAGACAAGGTAGAATATTTTGAAATTGAATGAATTCATTTTGACCCGTTGATAGTATGTTTTTCTTATTAATTCCGATTTTTTTATGCGTCTTAAGTATCAATTTCTTTTGTCTATCCACAATTAGTTTTTGAACTGCTTTTTTTTCAACATAACCAATGGTGGTTACTGGATTGTTAAAAGTACTGACCGTCGTCAAGTATGCATCAGCAATAATGTCACCTATGGCACATTCTTTAGAACCACAAGGCTCCGAAATGAGATCATCGTGTGCGAACCCTACCACTTCATTCACTAATGAATATAACTCGTCTTTGTAGGGTTGCATTGCTTCCTTGATTTTTGGATCTGAAAAAATAAGATGTTCATGTTGACCACAAAATATGCGATTGTTTGACAATTCTTCCTTACGCCACGCCTGCAATTTGACAGATTTTATATATATATATATATATATATATATATATATATATAATGTATATAGCAAATAATATTTGACCGTGTCTAATTTTTAAAATAGTTTAATTCATAAAATTTTTGGTATGAGGAACCTATATATATCGATTTCACTTCATAAAATTAGAAGATGGCTGTATTAAATTAATTTGAAAAATGGTTTTTTAGTCTATGCTTTGTAAACACTCGAAACGCTGTCCACCATGATTGTGACGTCAACAAATTAGTAAATGTGTTAGTAAACAACAAACGTCAGTGTCGTGTTACTGTGGTGTCTTTCGTCGGACTAAAATATATCTAAAAACTTTTACATCTTGTAGAAAAATTTCCGTTTATTGATTTTGTTAACAAAATTAATGCTGGACGCCGGATTTGTGAAAGCAGAAAAGACAAAACTCTTTGACTTAGTAGGTACATTCATAACCTTAAAAATTGTATTTTAAAACTTTAGATGTTATTCAATGAGTACTCTCATTAAAGTGATCTTTGCTAAAAGAAAAGACTGTGGCAACTGCAACTTCTACTACCAAGCTGCACCTAAGATACTCTGCCGTATATGGTGTAGTGAAGACATAATAATATTTGTAAACACATTTCTAGTTAACTTACCCTCTGGTATAGATCTGTTCAAAAATACTGGTGTTCCTTCATACGATTGCAATTCTCCGTCTTTGCTGAAATAGACTGTGATGTTTCCTAAATATTTAGTAAAAGCCGACGCTGTTACAACCAGCACCTGTGAACAGCATAATTCATGATAGTAACCATGTAAGAAAATGGTCGAAGGATAAAAAGAAAGATTTAATTAACTCTTCACTGTTAACTGGTAGAATCTGTAAAAACAATGCAGCAATCATTGAAATAAAATAATAAACCAAATGCACTCGGCGAAATGTTCACGGCGTGGCCCGGGTCGGGTAGGCAGAGAGATTTTAATCTAAATTCACATAAATCGATATTTACTAGCGAAAATCTCTTTTTTCCTAATATCGTCATCACATTTCTCAACACGCTTGTTGTTTTAAAGAATGAATAAATTCTCAGTTTTCAGACGAAATCTCAATTTGTCACGTGACGGTTACATCTGGGCCCATTATTTTCCATCTCCCTCAAACTTTTGACGTCTTTAATGTTCTGGTCTCCTTAAATAGTTTACTTTGTAAGTAATATTAAAGTTTCGCTTTAATAAGACTTGGCTCCGAGATGATTGAAAATTCATTTAGCTTTCTAAAATTTCGTACTTTCACATACGATGTCATCATAAGAAGACTTAAATAGTTCTTAGACTTCAATAAAGGCTTTCCTAAATCCCCAATACTAATACTGTATTCTCTATACTCCATATTAGCGAAAGTATATCGGTCTGTCTTTCTGTGTAAAGGTAATCATAAAATAGTTGTTATGATTATATTACACTAGTTTTTTCATACAAATTTTCATACAGCTACTCGCGACTTCTTCCGCATAAACTTTAGTTTTTTTTAATCCCTCAGAAACTTTTTTTTGTCCAGAAAATGCTTTACACATCCTTCAACCACCGCCGGAGCGAGATAAAGGTATCTGGAACTCCTTCCTGCTCCTTTCAGCCAGCCCTTGGGCCGGATGAAATAAGCAGGGCCCTACCTAATGCCCTGAACAGGGCCGGTAAAGACCAGACAATACTTCTGCACCGGTCACTCGACACGCATTGTGAGGACCGAGGTCCTCCCGATGCGTACCGGGAGTGGGGGTGTGGTCGCGGCAACCGTTTTAGACTGGTCGCGCACCCGCAAATCCCCTAAGAACCTAACATTTTTCCGAGATAAGAACTATCCTATGGCTCAATGTAACAAACGCTATAATTACATAAAATTAAATTTTACAGGAGCTGTATAAAACTGAATGACATACCTACAGTGAAGTTTTGGCATGGTTTTAATTAATAAATTTAGTAAAACACTGTTTTAGGTGGTTTTGATTGAAAATTATTTGAGATTCAAATTCAACGTGCCTGAAGTCTCCGAACTAAAAAGGAAATAGTTTGACCAGATGCATAATTATGCCATTTTGTTCGCCAGCTTCTCAACTGTAATTATGTGTGCCAAATTTTTGCCGCAGTTTTTTGCGTAATTGAGTACCAAACATACAAACTTCCACATTTATATCATTAATAAGATGAGATATACATCAATGACAATACATTTTATATGTATGAAAATATGTCTAACAGTCCGAAGACAGAGGTTTAGTAATAGGCTTCCGTAATGACTCTTTGGGTACGGTACCCTAATAAGAAACATATTTAGAGATTAAACGAACTTACCTGAAGTGAAGTTCTATCCTAATTATACGAAGGCTTCGTCCGAAGAGATTAGCTTGAATAACACATGTAGTACGCGTAGCACGCGCCATTTCACACTATATTGAGAATATATAAACTAAAAAGAATAAAATTATTAGTTTTTTTTCTTTTAAATTTGGAATATGTGTAAGCCCTGGCGCCCGTCATAGCTGTCATTTAGTTAAGAGTATTAATTATACATATTTTTCGAATAACATATGGGAATAATAATTACTTTTGGGAGGGGGGGAAGCTAATCTCTTCGGACGAAGCCTTCGTATAATTAGGATAGAACTTCACTTCAGGTAAGTTCGTTTAATCTCTAATTATACTTCATGCTTCGTCCTCGAGATTAGCTTGAATAACACATGTAGACATTTAGAGACTATTCGAAAAATATTAATAATTGTAATAGGTAACTGGATAATAAATAAAGTAAATATAACATAAGTTGCTTCTTTATTTTTGTAACATCGAAACAAAAGGTAACCAAAACAAAAAAACCAAAGAACAATATTATTTGTGACATAAAAACTTATGAAATAAACGAAAAAATAATCTGATTAAGCACTCAAAACAGTGATTCCAAATTCTTTATCACAATTGTTGTTTATTGGCCTGTTATAAAATTTGGCAAACGTATGTGATTCCGAACTCCAACCTGCAGTTTTCATAATCTGATCTACGCTAACACCTAAATTTTGCGCAGCTGACGTAGCAGCATGTCGGGTACTATGCGCAGTAAACATTGAAATATCAATTCCGCTTAAATGTAACGTATTCTTTATCCATCTGGATAAGGTTTGAGAAGTAACAGACTTATATGGCTTTCGGTAACTTATAAATAATTTGTCTGAATCAGCACGAAGAGACATAGTCATTTCAAGGTAAGTAATCAAAACTCTTGCAGGACAAATACTTGGCTTTTCGTTATAGAAAGGTAAAACGAGCAATGGTTGAGCTGTTCCAACTCTAGATGTCTTTATGAGATCCGGAATTTTGATTTTAATTACTGAAGAAGACCTATCAATATTACAAATTTTAATTTTGGAAAGGGTTTGTACCCTATTTGCTGTGGCAATGGCTAATATTGTAATCAATTTTTTTGATATTATTTCCAGGTTCAAACTTTCATTGGGAAACCATTTTTCAAGACAACTTAAAACCTGAGCTATATTCCAGACTTCATTATATTTAGGAGGTGGAGGTCTAGTACGAAAAACTCCTTTTATAAACCTTTTTATTTCTTGGTTTTGTGAGATACTATTTTTAGTGATCAACGCCAAAGCGGAGCGATAACAGTTAATTGTACCATACTGAGCACCACTGTTAAAAATTGATGTTAAAAAATTTAATATGTCGGGAATTGATACTTCGTATAAGTTTAACTTATTCTGTTGACAATAAATAAACCACTTTTTATAGCAACCTTCGTACTGTTTATACGAGTTATCCGAAAGGGAGTTAAGCATGATGTCCACAGTAGATTCTGGGACGCCTCTTCGTATCATCGCCTCCCGGATAAGACCCCTGCCACCAGGGTAATGGAGTTGCGCATTTGTTCGCGGCTGGAATTTGTAGATAAAATAAGATTTGAATTTGCTTTGAAAACTAATTGTTCACTTATTAAAAGACTCTTAAAAAGTGGATACCACGGTTGTGTAGGCCAAAATGGAACAACTATAATACCTGTGGCATTGTCTGAGATAATTTTTCTTAAAGATTTCAGAATCATTGTAAAAGGAGGAAAAGCATAAAAATTTAATTTTGACCACGACACTGTAAAAGCATTTACGGCGTATGCATCCGGATCCCTTTGCCATGATATATATCTTGGACATTTATTATTTAAGCGACTAGCGAATATGTCAATGTCAGGCTTATGAAATTTTTCAATGATTTGTTGAAAGGCATAATCCGCTAGTTGCCATTCAATATCCGGATGTATTCGCCTCGATTCTTGATCTGCATGGTAATTATCTGAAGATCGAATATAAGATGCAAAGACGTAAAGATTTTAACGTTCACACCATTGCCAGAGTTCTTTTGTGATCTCTGTCAAGTGTGGGAACTGAATACCACCCATACGGTTTATGTAGGAAATTGCCGTGGTATTGTCGATTCGGAGAAGTATTTGGCAGTTAGACATATTTTTGGAAAATATCTTTAAACCAATAAATGCAGCAAGAATTTCTAAATAATTTATATGCCTGCTACTTTCATTTGTACTCCATAAACCACTTGCTCTGTCGTCTCCACATGCAATTCCTCACCCCGTATTTGAGGCATCCGAAAAAATTTCTAGGTTATACTTGTCAATTTTTATCTTAGAAGCAGGGCTTTTATCCATGGTGCGGCTCCACCAATAAAAATTCTGTTTCAAATAACAAGGTAAATCCATATTTTTGTCGTAATTATTACTGATATTTAGATTAAGATATTTACATCTTTCAAATAATTTGGTATATAACCAACCGTATTCTACGGCTGGGCAAGCGGATATTAAAAGTCCAACAAAACTAGCAAATTCTCTGATTCTACACCTTTTTAAGTTAGAAAACTTGTGTATTGCAGATTTAATTTTTTGCATTTTTCCTTCTGGCAAAGTGACCTGAAATTTCTTTGAGTCTAAAATGTATCCTAAAAACTTACAAGACTGAGAAGGTATAAAATTACTTTTATCGGTATTTATAATGAAACCCAAGCTTGCAAGCAACTTTACGGTATCTTGTAAGTTTTTAAGACATGACTCCTCATCTAACCCTATTAAACAGAAGTCATCTAAATATATTGTGGACAGGTAACCACATGATCTTAGCAATTTTATGACCGGTTTCATGACTTTAGTGAAAACAAAAGGTGCTGTATTTAAGCCAAATGGTAAGACATTAAATTCATATGTTTTGTGATCAAATTGGAATCTAAGATATTTTCTATCTTCCTCATGAATTTTTAACAAAAAATATGCGTCTTTCAGATCAACTGTGCACATGTAATAATCTCTCGATATTAATTTTATAACCTTTCTTAAATCCTCCAGTTTAAAATGATTTGTGTCAATAAATTTATTAAGTGACTTTAAGTTTAATATGAAGCGCATTTTACCATTTGGCTTAGGTATTAAAAATATTGTTGATATATATTGATCAGATCTGTTATCACACTCTGAAATTGCTCCTAAAGACAGCAAGCTTTCAATTTCGTGGATGAAAAGAGCCCTTTCCTTTTCAGTACATTTTCGAATTGATGGTGATACAGGTTGCATTGGTTTTCGACTGAAGGGAATCCTATATCCTTTTATATAAGAAAGGACCAGTGGGTCCTTGGTAATCATTGACCATTCTTTATAGAATAATGATAAACGACCTGCATGCATTACCGTATTTAACGACGATTGTTGTTCTGTCTCTGCTGCGGATATTGCGACTGCTTCGATGAGTTGATGGGCCGTCTGCGCATCAGAGTCGTTACAGGCTCCTTTGTCCTCGGAGGGCCCGTCGGCCTGCGACTCGGACCCGGACCCTTCCAGTTTAAATTCCGTGAAGAACTGGCTGGATTTGAGCTTAGATTCTTTTTAGGAAACTTTGGTGTCGCTGATTGCTTAAGATCAGTGCCAGACTTGTTAATAGCTTTAGCTGATTTTATAGTTTCCGTTAAGTTTTCACCGAATAATTGTTTATCAATCTTAGTATTTTGAAGAGACTCCCTTAGATCCCTCTTCACGGCATTTAGAAGAAAATTTCTTCGTGTTATTGTATCAGAATGTTGACAATCACATATAATTTTTGCCAAATCCATGAGTGTTTTTAGCAAGGCAGTATCTTTCTCTTTTGCAGACAGTATAGCTGTAATAGCTTCTCCCAGACATGTGATTCCAGCAGTCAATTCCTTCTGTTTCGATTGAATGGCCTTATCGCGTTTTATGATAATATCTGAAACAGCTGCTTTAATCTCAGGATTGAGCTCAGCTGGGTCAATCAATTTGCAATTTTCTGGGGTCATATACTTATCTACAAGTTCTTTACGCAATTCTTTACTAATACCTGTTGTGACCCAGTATTGGAATCTCGTTGAACCATTGCTATCTATCTCTTTGCCATACCTTTTCTCTGTAGTAGGGTCAGTGCCTAATATTTCTAATATTTCACTTTCTAATTGTATGTTTTCTGTTTCAGGAGCAGACATTTGATCTGAAGGTAGAGTACGCTTCGGAGCCTCAGTCGACGAATGACCATCATGGGATGTACTTTGCATTGCTTCCAAATGTGACCCCAGCACTTGTTCTGATTGTCCTTCAGGTTGACCCTCGGAACATGGTGCATCTATAACCTCTTGGTCGTCTGTAAAGGACATAATATTTATGTTCACACCATTTTGCATGTCAGTATTATATTGTAAGAGACAGTCCCCAGTTGTAATAACACGTACTGTCCGCAAACAACACTTTGTAGTACCTTATAACAGTCCCGCTGTACTGTTTGTAGGACCCAGTGACTGCAGTGTATATAATGATTGCCATCATTATTTAAGGTTATGTATTATTTAACCTCAATTTATACGATTTAATTTTCGTAAGAGACAGTCCCAGTTCAAAGGAAAAGTACTGTCCGCAAACTATTGAAAATCGCGTACTATTAGGTAACAGCTTTTCTTCCAGTAATGTTTTATCGTACTTCTGAAGATCATTTTCAGTAAGAAACAGTCCCAATTCAAAGAGAGTAATGCTTAAAAATTAATCATTAATGTCCTTTACCAAGAAATATTTATTTAATGAACTGAGAAAAAAAAAATGTAAACTTAGTTTGCATTCTTAATGTATGTATGTACATACCTTTAGATATCGGTGACGAACGATATGAAAATTCCGATAGCTCAGAACAAGATGAATTGTATCGACTGCGGTGGTGCTTCTTTTTACGTTCCAATTTTCTCTCCAATCTTCTAATCTTACGTTTAATGTGTTCACAATTATCTTTCTTACGTTTGGGCATCCTAAATAACCACTTTTAACAGAATTGAAATAAAACTAGATGTGAAACGGCGACACACTAAAAAGCGAATGACAGCTATGACGGGCGCCAGGGCTTACACATATTCCAAATTTAAAAGAAAAAAAACTAATAATTTTATTCTTTTTAGTTTATATATTCTCAATATAGTGTGAAATGGCGCGTGCTACGCGTACTACATGTGTTATTCAAGCTAATCTCGAGGACGAAGCATGAAGTATAATAGTTTCTAAATGTTATTCAATAACTCTTAAGGCAACAGGTTCCGCTGATTCGTTTCCCATTTTACTTATCATCAGTCTTCAATTACACAACGGATGTGTTAATTTTATGTCATCGTGAATGCATTGATTGAAATGCCACAATAAAAAACATAAAGGTCAATTATCGTCACCTTCACTTAAAATGCTATCTTATTTATATAAAACTTGAGAATCATTTATCATGTAATTCTTTGTTTTTGAGGATTTACCAAGACCAGACAACGTAAATGTGTGCCTGGCTTTGTTTTATTAAAATCCATTGCGTTGTTTTTCCAAATTTTACTAGTACCTAATGCTTTGCTCACACCTGCACGACGAAGCTGTGATACTAAAATGCGCTGAAATTAGCGTTCGAATTTGAATTAATTCCATCGTAAGTACGCTTCTCAAGCTGCACATACAAATTGATCGTTCCCCACAATCACTTTAATGCGTGTCCAAAATCGCCAGTCAAGCTATAGTCTAGTATCTATAAACACGCAACCCGATAATTCATTACGATCGAACTAAATTTAAATTCCAAACGTTAATTTTAGTACTAAACACCCGTTGCCGAGGAGGCCGAAAGCCTCCTTGCTTGTTTAAACTCTTTGCTTATATGCCTACGGCAGTTATATTAAAAAGTAAATGTCATTATTTAAGAGCCCTTTCACATTTTTTACAAAAAATCATAATTTTTGAGCGCCTTGTTTGCCCTTAGAAAAGATGTTGACTATTTCCAATAGAAGTAAACAGTAGACTTATTCTTCCTTTTGTAAGTTAATGTAGAATATTTACAAATACTATTTTCCTTTTTTGTACTGATCGTTCTACCGCAGCTAGTTTAGGGAAAAAACAATAATATGCACAACTTTAAAGGCCTCAATCTCTCAATAATGTTCAATAAATTAGGTCAAATTAATTACTACGACAACAGAAATATGTTTTTCTTGTAACATATTGCATGAGAATCTTGATTTTTTATCTCATTAATTATTGAAAAAACATCTAACCTCCGTGAGTTTTCCCAAAAAATAATGCAGGTTTACCTCGTATTTTGATATTGAATTAAATAGAATTACTATCATAAACTTTCATAAAACTAATCTAAAATCATTGAACTACTGAAATATGTATATATTTTTATAGACATGCCAAATTTCCAAAAAAAAATAACAAGATTTTACAGAAGAATGCGTTTTTATTTCTTTTTAATAGAAACTACTTAATAACAACGCGTGCGTTCGATTCAGTCAGTCAACGTTCATGGCGCGATTAGAGGGGGGGGCCTTTCGCCTAATGGAAATGCTTTGGAAAACGCTAACGCTTTCCATTTTATTTTGTTATTTCTGACCGCCGAAGGTTTTCAAATACCTCACGCTAATTAATTATTTTTAATATTATTATTACCAATGTAAAAGAAAAAAAAAGAGCGCGAGGCATTTGAAAACCTTAGGCGGTTAGAAATGTCAAAATGAAATCGTAATCGTTAGCGTTTTCCAAAGCATTTCCGTTAGGCGAATGGGCCCCTGGTCGCTAGCCCGATTACGAGTGCCAATGAAATTCGGGTAAACGACTAACTGTAAATGAACGAGGTCAAGTACGCCCGCATTCGGGTGGTTTTCGTTTTGGTTACCACGTTTTGATTGGCATCGTCTTCCAGTGTGAATATTGCTTCGTGCACTCGGCTAACGACCAAGAGTAATTGAGCCATAATTCTCTCTTAATCAAACAACATTTGTTACATTTAAATAATAATTGCTTTCTTGATTCCGTACCTTATGGTTATGTTTTTATTTTTTTATGCATTTAACTGCTAGATGTTTAAATCTAAAGAAAAGTTTACTAGAAAAAAATCTACACAGACCAGGCAGCAGACAGAACTCGAACCCGCACCCTTCGCTATCCGGGCGAATGCACTGACCATTATGCTACCACGGCCCTGACGGTCGTGTCGAATTTTCTCTAGCCATAGGCTGCAAGGCACGTACCTTATGTCCTGGTCTCTCCTTGGCCTCGACCATAACGGGATACGGTCCCGAAATAGACTCGTTGCTGGGGGATTCACCGTTCCACAACAAACTGTGCGAATGACCACCGACGATAATGTCCACGTTTTCCCCGACGTCTTTCGCCATTTTTCTGTAATTAGAACGTGAATCTGTGTTGAATTTAATACTGTTTAATTAATCCCTTTTACTTTAAAGGTAATGAGTTTGTTTAGTGTCCCCAAAATGAGGTGGAAGTGGAACTAACTAAAGAAATGATTTATTGCTTCCACATAAAATACTTATGTTTACATAAAAACAAAACGATAGCGCGATTCAATAGATTATTCCTGTCATTAGTATACAAAACGTTAATCTGATTCTTAACAGAGTTAATATTCTAAATAAGGTACTAAACTCATAGCTTCATGCTATTTATCTCTGTTGGAGTATCAAATGGTATTCTTTTATGTAAAAATTGTGGCAAACGAGCATATGATATTATTATTATGACCGAAAAGAAAAATTAAACGCTGCCTACTCTAACGCCATCCACTATCTATCTCGTGTAACCTTAGGGCGCTTGTTAACGAGACGTTTTTTCGTCGGGTCTAGGGACGGTTTGAAACGTCTCTACGTCTGGGGGCCAATCGGCCTAACGGTAGTGCTATGGCTATCGCTATCGCTTACGATTTCTTTTCTATTTTTCTGACAGCCGAAGTTTTTGAAATGCTTTTGCACTGGTAATAACAATATTAAATTAAATTAGCGTGAAATATTTGCAAAACCTTCAGCGGTCAGAAATAACGAAATAAAATCGTTAGCGATAATGCGATAATGATAGCCATAGCTCTCCCGTTAGGCAATTGACCCCCTGGTCGTCAGATAGATATAGAAAAAAAAACAGGTTTGTTAACGACACTGGCGCTAGCGATGGTTTGGGGTCGAAACCGTGCATGTGAACAAGCTTCGGCACCAGCCTAGGTAGAAATCAGGGTACAAATCATCAGGTTTACAAACGCCCTTAGGGTTCTCAATGACTCCAAATAGAGGGTCTAATTCTAGCATAATTCGTTAAACTTCAAACTATATTAAATAAAACTAGTTTTGACGGGTTAGATGTACTGAATTTATTTATTTATTGACGTTTCGTGTCGACGCTTATTTAATTTGTCGAGCTACCTTCGAAAGACTTTTATATAGCGTTCGGATATTTCATTGAAATTGAAGAAACTTATGAAACAAATAGAAACTATATTAGATAGTCTGTCTTGTATATAATAGTGTACATAGAGCATGACGGACGGAGATTTACTGCTGGCAAATTAGGTTCAATGAATTATGTCACAATTGGGTCCATTATTAACTTTAACTTTACTTAGATTCTTTGATTATTTATACGCATAAGAAAGAGCAATCCAAATTAACCACCCAAAGAAAACGGCTCATGTTTCGCGCAATATGTGCGTGACTCTAATAAAAGATTTTACTAAAGCAGTAAACGTGTGCGTGTTTAGCGACGAGCGTTTCTACCATTATGTAGTAGGTACATAATTTTTGCGCCGCTTCTGTGCAGTTAATACGGTACCTTGGGAGTTTATAATTATAATCGAAGCTTAGATGAAAGCGATTTGTGTTTTTATGAAATCAGTTTTTATTTTTGTTTTTTGTATTCTGAGAAACTGCATTCTCCGATTCGAGCGGCAGGTCTTCCATAGTTAATCTTCCTATAGTATTTCCCCATAGGGCCATCATAATGCTCTGACTTTACAAAACTACAGAAAAAATATATTTGTAGGTATTTAGTATTAGTTGTGGGGTAAACTATAATATAATATGTGAAACAATAGTGGCACTAGCAGGCCAACTCCGCAAATGTTATCCTTTTGTATGTTTAAGGAAAGTGCAGTGCAGACACGTAAAGCAGTGTGGAGGCAAAGGAAAAAATCGTGTATATATATTCGTGTAATATATTCAATTTAAACAACTCAAGGTGTGGAGATATATATATATATATATATATATATATATATATATATATATATATGTATATTTATATTTATATATATATATATACATATAATATTTGTCGCTTAACATTAAACAATTGGTAAAATATAAATATATGAAACCCTTAGTTTACAACTTTAGACTTTTTTAAATTAACCTCAAAGTGAGCAAGGTACTTAAAAGCATGGTAATATTAAACATTTTTTTTTTTTCAAATTTTCCATCGGAATATTTAATTTATACGGCCATAATTGGCCATGCTGGATAAAGACAATATAGTTTTACAAAAAAACAAGGTTTCTTTGGAAGACATGGAATGTGGCAAAATTCTCGGTCTCACCCAGATTTTGACGGCAATACTAATAATGCACGCACTGTAAGTTCAAAATAGGTAGTGCAGAAGGTAATCTCCTGTATGTACTCGTACTACACATTTCATATCTCTACGCTCGGCGATCGCGCTATGATTATCAACTTTGGCTTGTGCACAAAAATATCATGGTAGTAGCACTCGTACGGATACATGATATTTATAATCTTTATAAATTTTATCTAACAACTAGACATAGTTGTTAGATTTATTGTTGAGAATGAAACAGGAAAAATGGAAGTATAAGTCTACAATACGAAAATGCGCGCACTTGCGTTGACCTGCGTGCTCTCTCAGTTAGTCGGAGAATAATTCGACCAATTTACCTCAATTATATATATATTCCTTATTTTATTCAGAAGAACAACTTTATTACACAGTGAAATACTTGACAGGATTATTTAAACCTTTTTTTATTTTTTTATTCGGTAATAGGTAAGCGCTTGACCATAAGTCACCTGATGGAAAGCAATATTATGGTCTACGATGGAGCGCGCTTACCTAATAAAAACCGGTTCACTCTTGCTTTGAAGACCGCTAGATTGTAGTGCTCGGGGAACAAGGGCTCAGGCAAGGAATTCCACAGTTTATTATTATATTCCACAGTTTTCCTAAACTATTTTTTCTGCATAATATCTATATTCTTAGTTTTCCCTCTAAAATATGTTTTTATTTAGAGGCATTTATTCTCGTAATTTGCGAAACTCTCATCATACCATAACGAAAATTTACATAACTAAAACTAATTAAGCGAGATTGAGAAGAGCGAGCTATTTCCACGAAAACCATTTCAAACATCGATTTTGCTTGTCATATTTAGTTTTAAGTTTAGAGAATCATGCCTCACTACTTAGCTTAATATAGAAGATTTTGAAGAATATATTTTTAAATTTATATCTGTATAGAAACAAAAATAATAATCATGATGATTATGAAGAAATCAGGATCAAGTAAGTCACGATACATTATGATAGATTTACTCAAGATCAGTGAGCAAAGACTGAAATTTTCCTGTAGAATATCTTCTGATTCACTCCGTTTCATATTTCACGTAGTTATTGGACTATCCCTGACACTTTGCATTTTAGTTTACGGCACTTATGGCCCGGCTTATTGGAAAATATGGTAGCTGGATGCTTAGCTTCGTTTTGCATTTAAATAACCCAATGACTCTTGGAAGGATGATAAATTTGTTTTCGTCGGTAAACGTTTTGCATGTAATTCATAAATCGCTTTCTATTATTTTAAGATTAAGATTTTCTGCTACGCTACACTATTCTAGTTTTTACACTGACATCATTAGTTTAATTTCTTTTTAAAATGAAAGAGTCAGTAATGTGTGTTTTTCCACCCTTGTGATATTTCTATCACACAGCTCGAATGTGGACTAGTGAACGAATTCGGTCTGCGATCGGGGAGGTTAAGCAACTACCCAATGGCCGTTCAATAAATGAAATTAAAATAAACTTTATTCAAGTTGATTTAACAACGGCTCTTTTAACAATCGTCCTTGAATGTTTTTCCTACCACCGGATAAGGACATCTTTTAGCTGACAAAAATAATTGCACTGCAGGCGAAAGAACCTTACGTTTAATTAGAAATATGTCGTAACTCATCTAACAGGGATGAAGACAGGTAGAATTATTGATCGAAGATGACAGGGTAAAGTAAACGACATTCTATGTCAGTCAGATAGATTATAAAAAAATAAAGGGCATGTATTTTACTTTGTCAATCAACCAAAAAATTACAAACATGAAGCGCATCTAAGTTACGGAGTCGTGACGTCACTTTTATGAAAACGTACAAGTGACGTAAAGCTCGTCCAATGCACGTTATAATATGCTGATATAATAATTCCATATCTGTTATCTACTAATACCTACTTATTTTTAATAATGCTTTATCTTTGTCTATTTTATAGTTAACCCTTATCAATATTCCAAATTCCTTTAATAAATCTATTTTGGAATGAAGTTAATTACTCAGTTAATTAATGTCGAATTTAATAAAATACTATCAGCGTTATTTTATTTATTCAGTGACTACATTATAGAACTTTTTATATATTACCTAAGTTTTTTTTATCAATTATACGTTATTGTATATGAATAACATAGGCTCCATGGCTGGCTGACTTTGTAATTCTAAAAGTCCCAATAGAACCTATAGTGGGGATAAATTCTCCAGAAAATCTGTCTGTGGGGCAAAAGTCCAGTTGTTTATTTTTTAAGAATTTGACTGGAACTTATTTCTGGATAAAAAGTATCCTATAATCAATCCGGTTAAAACATTCTCTGAGCGCCAAGTTTTGTTAAAATCTGAGAGCTTCCTTTTAAAATATGGCACCTTTAGAATTGAAGTGACCTAATCCAAAATTCTTGTTTTTGGTGAACGCTAAAAATGTGATTGAGTTGGTATTTTTTTTGTTTTCTATTATAATGCTATAAGTTATACGTTTATTATCATATTTTTTATTGTTAATGGTAGGATAGGCATTGTTTTCATGATTGTATACTAAACCATTCTGTGTAACTAATTAGAACCTTTGTTAATTAATCACAAAAAAAAATATGTCACTTAATTTCCGAAAAAAGTTTATTACAATTGGCTTATTTCACTTTGTGCATATTTTTTACTAAACAACATAAAACAAAAACGTAACTATTCAATAATGATATTAAATGAATCGCCTCTATCATTTCTAATGTTATATTTTTGATAGATGACCAATTTTGTAATATGCTACTTGAATATTTAATGATTTTCTAAATTAAAGGAAAATGAAATGAATAATGTCCACGCTACATTGAATGGGTTACTTCAATACTGAGGGAGATGCGGTATGCGTGTCATTTAAAAGAGACGGAAACAGTACGTTTGTCTTTTTCTGGCCTAAAAGAACCTGTTTATTATTAATAAACTGATAGAATATATGTTTTTATGTCGTTTCACGTTTAAAAGACATGTTGCTATTTTTTTTATTTAAGTCACTTCAATTCTAAAGTTGGGATATGTAATAGTGTAATTAATACACACTTTACAATCCATTTATTCATTAAACATCTTTTAAACAATAGCATCTTGATGTATGAAACAAATTGTTCACTGACTATTTGAAAGTATGAATTTGTTTTGTAAAGGTGAATGGTGAAAGTAGTCAGACCATTCGCTACAAACGCTACTTCATGCTTATTTTGGTCATACATATCCTTTCTATTATAAACGAGACGTTGCAAATGGCTCCTAATAATAGTTTATTCCATCACAATAATCTGCTAATTACTTACAGTTAAAACAATTATACTTCTGTGATTCGCCCGAGAGATTACATTTAATTCACTTGTAGTAGCACGCATTATGTGCTGCCATCGTACACGATGGCAGCACATAATGCGTGCGGGCACTCGGGCGTGCACTCGGGCGAATCACATCGTATAATATCAGTCGAACGTCACTTACAGGTAAGTTCGTTTGACTTTCAATTTTATGTACTTACTTGTCAACATTTAGACCGCAGTGTGATAAAACTATGATAATGTCGACTCCTTGTTTGTGTAAAATGTCAGCTTCTCTCTTAACAGCCTCTACAGGATCTGAGAATATAACGCCCTGGGAGTTGGATGACGTCTACAACAATACATAATATGATTATTTTGAATTATTTATTCGTAGTACGGCTGCAAATGATATCAATTTTTGGCTTACCGTTTATGAATACTTCTACAATGAAAAATGTATATAAAATACAAATTGATCTTATTAATTTCAACTTAAGTATTCATTTTCGATAAGCACCTAAACTAAAATCTTACAGATCATCTGCATTGATTAATCCATGATGAATTAAGTTTTAAAGAAAAATATAAATAATTGATACTTTGGTGAAATATAATAAACTAGCAAACCAGTGAACCAAATGTTCACCAAAACCTGATTTCTCGAAAACCGGAAGTGCTACGTTACTCAAATCCGGTTTGTAGTCTTATCAGACTATTCTTAACTTATAACTTAAATATTCTCTTTATCTGTCTCTTACGGTTTGGCCGCTGAAACAGCACCACGGACAGACGGACTCGTCTAATAGATAAGAGATTTAAAATAATGTTGCTTTTTTAACTATTAAATAAATAGCACAGAACCAGACCTTCTGATCCTCACATGATGCCTTTCATATATGTATTTAACTATTTCATAAACACTCACCGCTGTTTCGGGGGTTGTCACTCCGATTACTCCAATTTTTCTTCCTTTTCTCTCCAGTACCACGTGTGGCTTGTACAACCCATTCAAAGTCGGTTCTTTACTCGTGTCTATGTTAGCGACTACAACGGGAGCTTGGAGTGCCGCAAGGTATGGTGCTAAGCCCGCAATCCCATCATCAAACTCGTGGTTACCAATTGCCTAAAATATTTTTTGTAATTTTATTAACTAATTCAGTAAAATGCTTATAATTATATAATGTGCATTATATGCAAATGATGTATAATTAGTTATTGAGTGTCCATATTAACTAAAGTCGCAGACAATAAAAATAAACTACGGAATTTCAAAATAAAAGTACCTTAGTATAAAAAAACCATGGGTAAAACAAGTAAAACATTAAAAAGCTTTGACTAAATTTAAACCCGGTCTAAAAAATGATTCTGTCGCCTTTATTTGCTAAAAGAAGACAGAGCATTAGGTTTCAACCAAGGCTAACTTCAGACCACATTTTGGAATAAGGGAATCTGGGATTAGCCGATGTTAGCGTTAGGCAACGCACAATTGAGCCTGAGTGCTGGTTTCTTAAAAAATCATCAACATCATTAGTAATCCAGTTTGCAGCAGTTTTGTTTCCAAATGTAAAAGTTCTAAATTTACTTCCAATATATTTCGAGAATTGTCTAACGACCTCGAGCGAGACCTAACATTTTATACACATTCTAATCTTTCCTCGAGTTTTTGCTTAGAAATTAAAATAACTCTACTTTCAAGGTTGTTCTTATCTCAGTATTTAAAATAGCTTTGTGATCATTTGGAGTTAGTTATTCCTGGACCTAGCAAGAAATCGGTTGGAAGTATTTCCGTTTCTTATTTCATTAATTAAATAGGTCACAAAACCTTATTTATAATGTGTTCAGGGGTTAAAGAGAAGTCCAGCTGACAGAAAAAAAACAGTATTAAAGGGTACGAAAAATTAAGGATGTAATTTTAACGTACCCTTTGCATTGCTCATCTGGTCGCTTACTTATTTTGGTCAGCAGTATGAAATTTATTTCCCTACTTCCCTAAATTAAATTATGCTTTCCCACTTGGGGATTCCAATTTGGGGTATCGGAGTGTCCAATACAACAATCACGATAGAAACTTCGCGTCTGGACTCCACCGTCACTACACATCAGGTGGGGTAGTTTCATTATCTTGTCTAATGCCTTTTTTTGTGACGCAGGCAAAACCTCAGTTTACAGACGACGGCGCTATTAGGAGGCACACGCCGAACGGACCTCACACCTGACTCCCGCAAGATTCACGGGCATTGGCTGCCCACTGAGGATCCCGTAACTCTTACGGGCGCTTTACGGCATAATATGCGCTAAAATACCCTGCGAATACCCTCTAAGCTGCTTAGTGCGAAGCCGCGGGATCCCCGTTTAGTGATTCTTCCGCGTTCCCGCACCTAGCAGCCTCCCGGCCTAGCCGGGGCTCCACGGCAGGGGTCTCCCGGGGTATCGCGGGGACTGAGTACGCGGCCTAGTGCCTACCGTACCGCCCCCCGATCTTGTCTGATGCCTGGACCAAGTGAAAATGTTTCTACTAAAATTGTATTTTATTCGGACCTAAGCACCAATGACCGACAAGATCCAATTACGACACTTGTTTCCGTGATCAATGAAAACAAAGTAGGAAACCGATCACTAAATATGCTCAGTGTTACCTCGTATATAAAAAAACTTACATGTGCATCATTGGGTAGCATGTTGATGAACTTCTGGATGATGTTCCACTTCAGCAGCGTGTACCAGTACGTGCCCTGAAAGGCGTCTCCGGCGTTCAGAACGAGGGCATCAGGTTTCTCCTCGAGCAGCATTTGCACACCGGAGTACAAGCGAGCAAAGCCGCCCATACAACTGGAGTCATTGGATTTGCACACTGGGTATGGCACAGATGTCTCCTCGAATCTAGAATAGAACATGTTAGACTTGTCTTATTAGGTTTTCGACATATGGAGCTACGCTTCGTTGTAAAATATCAGCCGCGGCGATCATGTCTACTGTTAGAAGATTATTTTTGGAATTTAGTAAGATTTTTGTTCACCTAGAGCTTCTCTATCAGGGCCTTGGTAGCTAATATACATATATTAGCTACTACTACTACTACTGAACAATTACATCAGATAAGACATTTTATCTGATGTTATTGTTCACAGCTTACCTATTATGTACGCAGAACAGGGCTTATGTATGCATTCTCCCTCCCCCCACAAAAAAATCCAGAACGATTTGAATTACAAGATAACCATTGGCGACTTCCCTGCGGGTCGCATCCGTATTGTTCATTGATCGTATCCTACTCTACATTATTCAAAGCTATGCAAAATCAAATCAGAAATGAGGAAATCCGTAGAAGAATAAGAATAACCGACAAAGCTCAACGAATCGCAAAGCTGAAGTAGCAATGGGCGGGGAACATAGTTCAGTGGAGCGATGGATGTTGGGGTTCCAAGGTTCAATGGCAAACCTCGCACTGGGAACTGCAATGTCGGTAGACCCTCACTAGGTGGACTGACGATATCAAACGAATCGAGGGGACCTACTGCATGCGGAAAGCGCAGAATCGATGTGTATGAAAACCCTTTCAAAAGGCATGTGTTTGAAGTGGACGTCCATCGAGTGATGATGAAAATGATGCAAAATAGAGAAGAATAGACGTTGATGACGATATTATATCGAAAATCAACTTTAAAATTAGGAGTAACGCAGGAGTGCCCGACTTCCGGAAATATACTCAAATAACATAGTTTCTAGTGTTATGTTATGATATTGCTGAAAATATACTTTACTAGCTGAAGCCCAGCGTGTAGCTACCATGGGTTACGTAAGTATGCTTCTTTACTGAGAACGCCACACTTTTACTTTATCTAAAATTAGTGGCCCGCCCTCGCTTTGCTTCGGTGTAGAGCTATAGTGTAGACTATAGTTTTTGTTCAAAGGCTTGTATTATATATACACTATGACCTTCTTCATAATAATTATAAACCTTCCATTCCAAGTAAAAAATTCGTTGCATAGTTTAGGACCCGTTGTACCGAATGTACCGAATGCAACATTGCTCTGCTGTTCCGATTTATAATTTATTTTTATTGGATAATGCATTTATCGAGGAAAGCTATAGGTATATTACCAAGCTTTGACCAGTAGCAGCGGAGCATCGATGAAAAATGTTGCAAAAACGGGTATAAATATGTGATATAATCCATTTGTGATTCCGTTGCGTTTGCTGGGTAAACGGTTAAAGTTACACAAAAATCATGTATGATGGAAATCTTTCCCTTTAAAGTCTATATTTTAAATTTGACTCACTATAAAACCTTTTTCTTCAAATTAACGCGGGTTAAACCGCAGGGGACCTCTAGTTGAGACATAACTCTAATAGTTAGACATATGGTATCTATTTTTTGAAAATATTGGTATCCTCTATAAAACTTTAGTACATTGCTTTGCTCTATTGTCAATGACTTCCGCAGCGTATGCGATATAAGTCAATTTTGGTATTTTTTACACACGTTGGGTTACATTATGGAAGTTTTCATTCGGAACCCCAACTTTTTTGAAAATACACTATAGCCTATATTAATCAGTGATAATGTAGCATTCAAATGGTATAAGAATTTTTAAAATCGGTCCATTATTTTTAGAGCCAATTCGTTACAAACATACTTACATACAAACCTTTCCTCTTTATAATATTCGTATAGATAGTATATGAGTTTTAAGTCAAAAATCGACTTTTCATAAGTGGTCCGAATATAACAAATATATTGTTTTAACCGCACATCACATCGAGTCGTCAGAAAGTACGTTTCGTTTAACTAAGCAAGATAAAATTGCAAGAACTTCAATTATGAAGCAGTACAAAAGTTCAAATCGGTCGGCGCGGGTAAGTATGATGATCGGCGGAGATTTCTGATACACCAGAAGGTATAAAATTTGATTATTATTAATTGCGTATTAAGTTCATTTAGTTCATATTATTTAAGAGGTTATAGAGGTTAACAATTAATCTATTCAGATTATATAACGTGTACATTCGTTTACGAATAAGTATAATAATTATAACCTTAAAATCTAATACATTCTGTAGTAGACCACGGTTCTTCAAGTTATCCGTATTTCAAGAAATGCATGATGAGAGTTTATGAATGATTCCGAAAACAACTAGCATTTTCTCATTGCTGTGCGTTCTGGGGCATTTAATGAGTATGGGGAAAGAACAATGTCCTTTACGCATTCTTATACAACTCTCATACACAACACAAATCGGCACCATACCTAGAGTAAGCTCAGAGCAGTTCTGAACGAGCAAACATCCGCTCGCTCGGTAAATGGAAACATAAGTACCCCTAGAACGAACCAATGTCGAAATCCAATAGTTTACGACACCGAAATGTCATTGTCAAATTTTGTATGGAGACTTGTAAAACAGCTCCACAACGGACGTAACGAGAACTAAAAATCAGTAAACATATGACAGTGACATTTCGCACTCGCAAACTATTAGAATTCGATATTGGTTCGTGTTAAGGTTACATTACCTCTAGCACGAACCAATATCGAATTCGAATAGTTTGCGAATCCGAATGTAATTGTCAAATTTTGTATGGAAACTTGAACAGCAGCGCCATAACGGTTGTAACGAGAACTAAAACACATTTGACAATGACATTTCGGACTCGCAAACTATTCAAATTCAATATTGGTTCGTGCTAAGGGTCCTGAGCAGGCGAACGAGTTCGTACCGATGTTTGACTCAAGGAATGAATGCTCTCTTACTCAGTCATCAATGAAAACAAGCGCAACATTTTTGAACATTCCATTTTGTTCCGAGCCAGGAAAACGGAATGTTCACACCCTATGTGGGAACCCACCATTATACCAATTCTATCAGATTAGATAATTCATTGCTCATTATGTTCATTCGATGATTCATAAAATATTATGTCATTTTAAGATTTGAAAAATGAAACATACATTATTATGAACAAATATACTTATGTAACATGTAATTCATATGTTATTTATTTATTTTTGAATGCCAGGTTTTTGCACACATTAACTGACCATCAGGTGTGATGAATTATTTTTTAAAGCCTTCTTTCAAAATTAGTTTCGTTAGGTATTGTATTTATATTAATGAGTATAACAGAGCTACAACAGTCACACTTAATTAATTATTGTAGTTATTAGCATTTCTTATCTTGTCCTCAATACCCGAGCTGCTTTAATTCCAGTTTAGAATGTAGGAGTTAATTTATTGGACATTGTAAAACAAAGAAATGTACTTTGTTTTGCAACTAATTTTGTGATAAAGTCTTGATTGAAAATTGTAACAATCACATAATGACCTTTTAAGTACTCTTGTTTAAATATTTTATAGTTTATAGTAGTTTTTCCGTCAAAATACGAATGCCAAGTACAAAAAATATATAAATTTTAGGAGTGATAATTTTCGGTGCACCATTAACTCGGAATATAATCAAAAAACCAGCTTTTCTTGTCGGATTACAAAAAAAATAATATGACGATAGAATTCTTTCAAAAATTGTGACATTGTGACGATAGGCTAATAAATGAAATCAAAAATTCTTATGCATTGATCACGTACTGAATAAACGGGCGAGACAGTGCTCTCGGCCGAGTACTCGGTACGTACAAACAGTATTGTTGATCATAGCTCAGATCTAACCAAGTGCTCAGCCAAGCGCTCTTACATGACTTTTTAACTTCCATCATTTTACTGTCTCGCCCGTTTATTCGGTACGTGATCAAGGCATAAGACATTTTGATTTAAATTGATGTTGTGTGGAAACTATGGTGATAGGTTGCTAGCCTATCGCCACAATGGCACACTTTTTGAAAGTATTCTTTCGGCATAATTAAGCTTTTGCAATCTGAGAAGAAAAGCTGGTTTTTGGATTATATTCAAAGTTAATGGTACCCCGGAAATTATCACACCCAAAATTTATAATGTTTTTGTACTTGGATCAAGGCATTAGTCGCATGGTTAGCTATACACGTTTCGAAAAAGTTGTTTTTTTTTTAACGATAGGTCCGACAAATGACTCCACCCCACCTGATGTTAAGTAAAGGTGAAGTCCAGACACGAAGATTGCTGGTACAGCAATTCTACCTGACATACCAGCTATTCTCAACCTGCCGGCCTGCATGTTGTTCGTCACGCCTCTTTTAAAGGATCAAAGTAAGTTAGTATAGAATATAGAAAGAGGCCTAAACAATGTTGCGTCATTTGAGTGTGGATAACAACATGTTTAATATGTGAATTTGGACAAGGACACTTAAAATTCTCATTGTTGAATTTTTTTTTCCAGCTATTCTCATTATCATAGTCATAGTCGTTCAGAGCTAGAGTCCATTATTTCCACACACCATTCATCTCTAAACACGAAACAATTGACATAGTATACGAGCGGGTATATAATAGTTCTAACGAAATTCTGAAAATTTTCTCCTACAAATTTCAACAAATATCTAAGAAATTACGTTCTTATATTATATTTGTTAAAAAAGGCTTAATGGTAATCAATAAACAAGGAAAAACACTGGCCTGCAAAACTAAATATCACACTTTTAAAATTATAATAACATTTTAAGTGCACAAGTTAGACTGCTATAAAATGTTTTTGAACTTTAAATCTCTAAATTCTATAGTTTAGAAAAAAAATATATTAAAATGTGATACTTATTTTTGCAGGCCAGTGTATTAAAACCTACAATACTGTCGGTAAAAGAGTTTCACTTATAATTTTCGTATTTCATTTATTATTAAAAAAACAATGTACAGAAAATCACAAAGTGCTTTTGGTAGTTATTTACGCACGCTCTCTCTCTCTCTTTCTGAACATCCGTAAATCAAAATAAAAAAAAAAATGTGTGTGTCAGCTCCGACGCACGACCGGAGTTTACACTCTAAAAACGATTGTCTTTGAACAGACACAAAACAAAATCAAATCCGAAGAAGTCGGTTACAAGTAGAGATACCTCAGGAATCGTCCCATGGTTTCGACTATCATAGGTTCCATGTCACACATTTTATCATCTAACATCATCGATATTCATCATATATTTTATTATGTATTTCTGGATACACATAATTTCAAAAATATCACACACTAGTCATCATTTTGTAAATATGTATTATAATTCCATCTGTACTGAAAATCACTATTCCAGAGTGCTGGACACTTACCGGCATTTTTCTATATTCTGTTATTTATTTGTTTTCATTAATTTTGCTCCGATTTTATCTATTTTTAGTTTATTTATTTTATTGACATTTGTCACAACTTAATGTTTTTTATCCGTTGCCATGGCTAAAAGTGAAAGGTGCGCAGATGAGGTTACGCACAAAAACGTAACAAGGTCATTTGTTCAGTAGATTTTACTCCTCACATTTTTCTCATACCGGACCCCTTATATATGCAAATCGATTCTTAAGGAGTAAACTCCAATAATTAGGCTGTTACAAGCACTTGTGACTGTCAAGAAGCTACACCATTGGTTCGCAAAACTACGGCGGGAGCCCTTGTACTGAGAAGAACCGGCAAGAAAATCAGCAAGGGCTGTTTTTTTTCTCCCTATACTGTTATATACAGAGTCGTCAAGTTGAAAAATGACTTCAGAGATACGCCTGAAGTCACCTCTAAATGATACCGCCCTCCGTGGCCGAGTGATTTGGACACCGGGTTTCATTGTGTTGCCGACTCGAGAGGTCCCGGGTTTGAATCCCGGTGGGGGCAGATGTTTGTGTGATGAATACGAGCATTTGTACTCCAGTCATGGATGTTTAATATGTATTTCTATATAAATATTCTTACATATGTAGTGTATATGTAGTTTATCCGTTACCCTAGTATCCCATAACACAAGCCTTAAAGTGCTTACTTTGGGGCTAGGCTAATTGGTGTGTGTTGGAAATATTTATTATTTATTTATTTATATTAATGGTTTTTAAAAATCAGATCATATCTCAACAAGCATCGGTAGTTCAGTGGTAGAAAGCTCGCCTGTCTCGCGAACGACCCGGGTTCGATTCACAGCCTAGATTTTTTTTTCCACTTTTTATAAGCCAGTGTAACTTCAGCTACTTATATAAGTATAAGTTAACTTTGCCTCTCTTTTATTTTATTCTTACAATTTTAAGGCGGTGTATAACACTTTAAAAGTTTCACTTGCATCGTGGCCGCGGGGATTCACAAAACTTTTATTTTAATAATTAATTATGTGCATTCGTAAGTAGAGACAGTAGAGTATGCCCGCGAGTTTAAACTGTGTTGAATAATCTCTTTTCCTTACAAACTTCCATGCCCTGTTTTATCCTTTTAAAGTTTTTATTTGCGCAAGAAAAGGACTAGGCGAAGTACATATCCTTTATCTTCTTAGTTAGTGACCAAAGCGAAGGTAGAGTGGAGCGTCTGCATAAATTTACTTGCTTATAATAATAAGCAAGTAAATTTATGCAGATTTGCGAGATTGCATTTTTGATTTATTGTAGGTACGAACATTGTGTTTAATTTCTTCATATATTAAAATATCAAGATATTTATTAATCAAACAATTTATTTATTTATTTTTAGTTTGATATAAGTATTTAGTTTATTTAGTTGTTTTAATCCATTTTGTACTTTTAAATAATATATTATTTTAGGAATTTGTATATAATAAAATGTTAGTAAATTAATATTATAATATAATTATTTTTAATTTAATCGAACATCAAATTAACCTAAAAGTAAGATAAGATGGTCACTTAGATTTATTATGATCGTCAAATTTAATAATTTATATCATCATAATCAGCCCATGGACGTGTAGTTCTGGACATAGGCCTTCTCTAGTCATTAAAAACTAAAACATGATATAGATGTTTCATCCAAAGTCGTCTTCTTAGACTGCCAGTACGTTCGAAAATCTTTTGATCCTAAAATAAGGTTATGACCGTTTTATTGGAAACCCCCTTGGTTGGGGAAAAGGCAAAGGGTCACATACATACGATCAATGACCACCACGCTGGCCTACCTGCTCAACGCAGCGGAACCAAGCCATACCTATAGTGTCTATACAGCCGAATGTCGGTCATGACCATCGGGTCAACCTCATTCAATAATTTTTTTTTCATCCCACCACCTCGGAAAGTGTAATTTTGCGCTTCGAAATCTGGCTGGAAAATTCTATTTTATTCGCTTGAGCGGCAAAGTAGATTTGAATTTAGAACATCACATATAATGAGTACTCAATATAATTGTAAATTCAAAACGTCATTAAACCTATTTAATGTAACCTCTATGGTGCCAAATTTATGATTAGAACTTTTTAAATTGTGAAAAAATTTAAATTTGGAACCTTCTTGGTTTCTTTGTTTTATTTGCGTGCTTCGCGCCATTCTAGTTTTTCACGTTTTATTGCTTAATATAATTAACATAACCTAAAAACTGTACAAAAAAATCAACTAAAATGAGTGACATTAGCGACGATGAAGTTTATCTAACGCCAACTGAGTTAACTGAAACAGTTAATAATGCGCAAATGAGCCTTCTCCCTCAGCAATCACGAGAGAAGTATTTGAAACAGTACGATATATTTAACATGTGGCGACTAGCTAAAGGAGCAAAAACTTTCTCCGAAAACGTTTTGCTGGCATATTTTATAGAATTATCTGAGACCAAGAAAGCAAGCACGCTATGGAGTACGTATTCAATGCTAAAATTAAGAATTAAGATGAAGAAAGACGTTCATATCGACACCTATCATAAATTAGTGGCATTTTTAAAAAGAGCCTCATCTGGTTATAAACCAAAAAAATCGAAGGTTTTCACAGCATCTGAAATTGCAAAGTTTATTAATGAAGCACCTGATTCCGTATATTTAGCGGCAAAAGTAAGTCAATACGTGTAATTTTTTGTTGTTGATAAAATTGTACATAGTACTTACAATATTTTTAATTTGATTAATTTATTTACGATTATAAATACTTCTTTTGTTACAGGTTGTTCTTATTATTGGTATAACCGGAGCATGTCGAACAAATGAACTTACACTACTTAATGTCAATAACGTATCAAAATATTCTCATAATTCTGATGAATTGCTATTAATTAATGTACTAAATACCAAGACAAAAAAAGACCGCAACTTCGTTATTCGCAAGGAATATGTAAACATTGTTCAGAAATATCAAGCTTTACGTCCTTCTAACACCCCAATTGAACGATTTTTTCTACAATATCGCAACGGAAAGTGTATCCGACAACCTATGGGTCAGAATAAAATTGGCAGTATTCCACGAGAAATAGCAACTTTTCTCGGACTTTTAGAACCCCCGTTATACACCGGTCACTGTTTTAGAAGAACCTCAGCCACACTTTTGGCCGAATCAGGGGCTGATCTTCTATCGCTTAAGCGCCATGGAGGCTGGAAGTCTAATTCGGTTGTAGAGGGATACATAGAGGATTCAATCCAAAGTAAATCAAAAATTTGTAATAGTATCGTGGAGGCCATAACGCTGAAAGAACCTCTGTCAGATTCTTGGTCTCGCCCTTCTACATCTAAAATGAGCCCCCATAAGATTGGAAACAATAGCCCTCTCTCGCCAACATTTACGCCAATAGAATCCAATGAATCGGCACAACTATTTAAAATTACTGATACGAGTAGTTTACCACAAAACAGCGCACAATTCACAAACACCAACATAACATTACCTAACAAAAATATTAAACTTAACATAAGTAACTGTAGCAACGTTACATTTAATATTTCTTAATTATTTTCTACTTCTTATTATTTTCTTCAATTTATAGATTATCTTAATGTGTTTTAATTGAAATAAAAATATTTTGTCATTATAAATTGTTTTCTTTTTCATTTTGTCATTTCCTCGCTGAGGTGGGATGAAAAGTTACGTATTGCACTCGAGTGGAAAGATTTTTCACCTTGTGCTCGTTTGTTTCCCTCGCTGACGCTCAGGATTCTAATTTAGAATCACTCGCTGCGCTCGTGATTCAACTTTAGAATCCTTCGCTTGCTCGGTCATCCAAATCGAGCACGCGGTTAAAAAGGAACTTTCCACTCTTGTATAATAAATAACTATTTCCTCGAACATCAGAGATCTCTACTTCTCAATTAACCTTCTCTAAAATTCCATTTGAGGAGCTTGATGGTGCGGGTGGTTAGCGCGTTCGGCTGCAATCGTTGCAGTTAAGCAACTTTCGCAGTGGTCGGTCATTGGATGGGTGACCAAAAATCTTCTGTCTCGAGTTCCTCCGTGCTTCGGAAGGCATGATAAGCCGTTGGTCCCGGCTGCATCTGCAGTCGTTAGCACCCGTCAATCCGCACTGGACCCGCTTGGTGGGTCATGGCCCAATCTCCCTATTGCATCCATATGGAAGACCTACGCCCCAACAGTGGGGTATTAATAGGCTGATGATGATAAAAAATCCATTTCTCATATAGACACCTTCTCTATGTAATTATTTCGATATAAGCCAACTTATCAAACAGCCTATTTCGCATCGCATTCTGTCTTATTCTAGAACTAAGTATAACTTCGCAAACTGTCAATTCGAGAAGTGGACCTCTAGCGCCTAAGTGTCGCCGCCTACGGGCCACACGCCACAGCCACAAACGCCGCCATGAGAAGCTAGAAGCGGCAACTAAAGTGGCTGAAGCGCGCGACAGCGACCGACTAAGGTAAGGGAGAGAGGGGTGGGGAATCGCGCGAGTGACGTGTGGCGGCGTTTTGTATCGGTGTATTAAGTGGCCGGTGCGGGCCACAAGAAGCGAGCAACGACGATTTGTAGCGTGTGGCGGCCACCGGCGTACCGTGTGTGGCGAGTCCATATAATATATATGAAAACTACAAGAAATATGCCGGTGGCGGCGTTTTGTGGTTGTGGTCGGTGGCCCGTGTACGGCGACACTAAGAAAGTTTTTATTAAAGGCTCGTGGAGGAAAGAAAGAGGTTTCTTTTATCTATATTTCTATGTTCTGTGGTGGTGATAGGGCCACGATATACCACTATGATACTCTGGTGACCCTACTGGACTGAGGTTATAAAACCGCCTTGGTTGAGGAAAAGACAAAGGGCCACGTACATACGCCGAGGCGTATGTACGTGGCCCTTTGTCTTTTCCATTACACGAGTGTAATAAACTCAAATCATTATACAACAGTTGCATAAGTAACTATTAGAGCAACATTGTATCATCCGTTTGGATGGCATTAGATCATTCTTCGCTTTTTCGATCCTTTAACGACCTCCGTGGCCGAGTATATGCGCTGGGTTTCATGGCATGGCATGGCATTACGGTTATTAGGACATTAGATGTTTTAATGTTAGCAATAAGATGTTTCAGAATCTGTTATAGAGGTTTAAAGCATGGGTATAGATCAATGCCATAATATCAATCTCCGCTTTTCATATCCTTTGAAAACGTCCGTGGCAGAGTAGTTTCATGGCATCGCCAATTCAGAGGCCAGAGGTATGATAAATACGAATATTTGTACCCTAGATGTTTATATATATTTCTAGATAAAATATACATATATATGTATCAGTATATGTATTCTATCCGTGACCCTAGCATTCCATAACACAATCCTTACAGTCCTTATTTTTCGGCTTATTAATTGGTCTGATTGTGGAATTTTTTTATTTATTTTATTTTTTACCCCACCTGATGTTAAGTGGTGATAAAGTCCAAACGCGAAGATAGCTGCTACAGCAGTTATAAACTGCCACACCAACTATCCTCATTTTGCCAGCCTGCAAAAATGGTGTGGCAACGTAGGCCAGCGCGCGTGGTCCTCTGAAGAAAAGGTGATGGAGGGAAAAGGGAGAATAACTCCTCAGAAAACTCTATTTATGGTTTACTCAACAAAGAGTCACATTCACTGCTCGATGACTGTTTGAATTTCAAATGGTTTCAGAACTTTTTATAGAGGATTCATATCATGGGTATAGATAAAGTGTTGTATCCAACCGTTCATAATTAGGTATTATAACACTCTTATGATTCTATTATCCACAATTAAACGCACATTCGTGTTTTAATACCCCTCATTATATGTAAAACAATTGTATAAATAATATTAAAGTAGCGTCGTAATCACAGACGTAATGAAATAATTTGACTCGCACTTTGCCAGATTTCTTTTTTATACAAGCTCCGGTGAAACTAAATTAGTATATTATTATAATGATAAAATTCTAGAATTTCAATTTAAATTCTATATATCTTCTTTACTCATGTGATATTGGTATAAGTCTCGAGCTGTTTTTTCGGTTCTATCGTATGCCCAATAGGGTTCCATCTATTAAGGAATAAGACGCTGTCTGTCCGTCCGTCAGCCTGTTGTGTATCATAAACACTTCAATAGTAATAGGTAGGAGCTCAAAATTTCATCATCATCATCAGTCTTTTAGTGTCCGCACTGCTGGGGCACTGGCATCCCTACGGATGGAATTGGGAGATTGGGCCATAACCCACCACGTGGGCCGAGTGCGGATTGGTGAAACTAACGATTGCATCTGCATCCGGCAAAACGTGCCTTCCAAAGCACAGAGGAGCTCCAGATATAAAGTGTTTGATCACCCATCCAATGACCCAGACAACAGACCGAACACGCTAACCACCTGCCCTATCGAACTCCTCAATTTTCCATAGTATGCACATATTATAATATTATTATAATGACCGTTCTAATAAAAATAAAATAAAGTTCAAAATTCAGGGCCGTCCCCATACGAGATACTTCATATTTTGTCGGACTTTTGGCGATACCTTAAAAATCACTAAAGGACAATGTTAAAATTGGCCTAAGAACCAACACCAATTTGGCATTTATGATAATTCTTAGTATATTTTTTGCGATAATTATCAGTATTTAGATTGTGACGGACACTTCCAGTTAAGTAAGCTAATTTAAAAAGTTAATAAATAATCTGAGACAATGATGTCGATTCTGGCATGATTCTCTAAAGCTAAACTTAAAATTGACAACAGTGCATCCCTGTCATTCTCTACACAGAATGAAAAGGAGAGACTGATGTTAAATTTAGTTTTAAGTTTAGAGAATCACGCCAGAATCGATACCAATAAATACCATTTTATGTGTATAATCTATGGCAGCGCTGCAAACAAAACACTCTTTCTTCCTAATGCCGGCACTTCACTTGGCTATTATATCCTTTTAATTCCTTATTAAGCATGACAAGGACAAATTGTTGTCAAGTGAAGGGCCGGCATAAAACTCGATACTCTGTGGTTGTGGTGCATGCAGTTTGCATTCGTAGTAATCTGTGGCATTCGTGCATTCCAAAGAGTAGTTTAATATACCGGAAAGTGCATTCTCGTTTCGGATTACCTGTTGTGTGTGTTTATTTGCGATTGTTTTTCCTTTAATTTAACTATTTCGGCTATCTAATATGCCATCGATGTTACCAAAGAGCAGGGGCCCAATTCTCGCGGCATAGATATTATATCACCTTCGATATATATCGAATGATCTGGCTTTTATCGAAGGAAAACCCTTTTGCCCTATTCTCACCATGTCGCAATAGATATTTATCTACGGATGATCAGTAGACATACATCGACTGGTAAAGAGCCTTCGATATATAAATATCTATGGATCTTGGCATGTCAATCTTGTTATTTCCACTTTTTTTACCTATTATTTATTGTGTTGTCGTGTGTCTTTGCCAATTATTATTACCTCAAGATGTTGTTAACTGCCTTCATAAATAATTAGTAAATAAAGAAGTAGGTAAACAATGGTGTCGATTCTGGCGTGATTCTCTAAACTTAAAACTAAATTTATTATCAGTCTCTCTTTTTCATTCTGTATAGAGAATGACAAGGAAACACTGTTGTCAAGATTAAGTTTAGATTTAGAGAATCGTGCCAGAATCGACACCAGTTTATATTAACGATGGATGAGTTGATTCATGTTTTCGTCAATGATTTAATAAATGACGCGATTGCTGCTGCTGTGCTAAGGCGCCGCCGTTGTGAGAGCAAGAGGGCCCATTTGAAATGAGGGACTCGGACTTCATAAAAAAAATACGTTTAAACAAAAATTTCGTTAGAAATCTTTAAAGTTATGAATGACATTGGTATCGATTCTGACAAGATTCTCTAAACTTAAAACTAAATTTAACATCAGTCTCTCCTTTTCATTCTGTATGGAGAATGACAAGGATACACTGTTGTCAAATTTACGTTTAGGTTTTCTCGCGGGATTTCTGCGAGTGCGGTTGGCATCTTATTTTAATTATTCTAAAATTCGTTCATAGTGGATATTGTGAAATAAAATTGGTGTGATTTGGTGTTACAACCGTCTGCGTAACTAAAGAATTAGTGGAATCTTTAAAATATACGCTATTCCGGTCAAGTGGACGCGAGAACTTTATTGTAGTGTTGACTACCTCACAGAAGCTTAGAGAAAAACCATCTCCATAAATTTCGTGCCAAACACTCCAAGAAAGATTAGAATGCGTCACACCGACATTCGAATGTAATAAAAAGAAGATTAATATAACTAAAGACTAGGCTTTATGGGCATTGTTCCCTTTGCCTTCCCTGAAAAGGGAGAATTTTAAATAATATTGACGTTTCATTATACATAACGTTGAAATTATATACGCATACAATTTAGGTAAAGTTGAGATTTCTTATACTCAAAAAATGTATACACATATTTAATATGAATGGAATTCATAAAATATCATTTTGTTGCTTGTAAAATTCTGCTCTAATTTATTATTATTTTATATAGACTATGATGTTAACTTAATCGAGAAAAACGGAACGCATTCGGCAGTGAAAGAATATCTACGATAGATATAATATCATTGGAATATCGAAAATCCACGAGAATAGCATTTTTTACCATCAGTAGATATTTTCAATAGATATCCCTACTTTCGATATTATCTCGAAGCCGATATAATATCTACGCCGCGAGAATTGGGCCCCAGAGCCCTTATTACCAAGTGCTAGTGAACCTGTGCCACAACATCCTGAGAGGATCATACTGCCAAATTATTCAAGAACATCTGATACACATTCACGCTGCATATTTACACAATAAACATGTGATATACAAATAAATACAATAAACAATATGATATAATTATTTGAAAAATAGTCAATAAATAAGAAGCAAAACTACAGTTTTTATTTTATTCATATTCCTACCTTACCAAGTTTTTCCTAATAGTTATTCTTTAAAATCGCACCGAATAAAATGAGTTAGTTGTAATATTAATTCACTTCATACTGAGTTCATACTAAATTCATAGGTTGACCTATGTTTCATTGAATATTAAACATAACCTCAAAAAATTTTTAGTTTTCCTAATAATTTAAGTTCTCAGAAGTGTCCGTCAATAATCTTTGTTTTTACAGTCATTAACTTACGATTTTGAACCTAGAAAATAATATTTCATGATTGTTGGTTCTTAGGCTAACTATGTATGGACGCTGAACAATGTCCTTTAAAACAAACTCATTATACGTGGTAAGTACCAACTTAGTAAATCTACTTCACAAACCGAATTCTTAATAGGTCTAAATGAAGAACATTACAAAATTACATTTTAATTACTTACAAACATTAACGTAATAATAACATTGAAACTAAAAAAAAACTTGCTACCGCGGCCCTGATGGCCATGTCGAATTCTTTTTAGCCTTTCTTAAGGGCGGTGCGGGTTCGAGTCCCGTCTGCTGCCTGATCCGCGTGGATTTTTTCCAATTTTTTCCAATTTCTTTAGATTAAAACATCGAGCAGTAGTTTAAAAAATGAAAAGTATAATTATTATTTTCAAAAACATCTTAGAGTGGATCACGACATCATGCACTGTCAATTGTACTTAACTTTTTATATTTCGTACAGTTTTTCTTTCTTTACATTACATCAAAGAAAACAATTCATCAATGGTTTATTATTTAGCCTTAAGAAGGATCAGAAACGTCTAAAACATGTAAAATTTTAATTAACTTAGCCAGTTGTTATATTAAATTTGCTAATTGAGTCCTTAAAACACCCTTGTCCAAAAATAAACAGAACTGTCAAGGGTTTATTTAGTTAACTTTTAATAACATTATAGTAACTAATAGGGTACGATTTAAGAGATTCCTCATAAAATAATTTTGATGAAAATAATATTTTTTTTACCGAACACAACTTTTTTCTGCTACAAGCATTTCTATTAATACCAATGAAGTTTCTGTCAATTTCATAGTAGATGTTTTTTTATTTATGTTGATTTATTTTTTATAGAACATCAATATACAATTTGTATCTTTTAAAAAAATATTTGCTCATAAACGTCTCCAGATGGCCCCGTTTTTTTATTAATGTAAGGTACGTATGCTCATATGAAAACACAGTGATTACATTTGGGCATCTGGAGTCGAGTTTCCAAATATTTATAATTTTACAGGGCTGTGCATAGGTGATATATTATTTTAACGCGAGAAAATGTAGCCATAATACTCAGGAAGAATGAAACATTCTAATGCTGAAAGAAATGTTGATTAAGTGTCGCCGCACACGGGCCACACGCCACAGCCATAAACGCCACCACGAGAAGCTAGAAGTGGCTACTAAAGTGTAGAGAGGGGTAGGGAATCGCGCGAGTAAAGTGTGGCAGCGTTTTGTATCGGCGCATTAAGTGGCCGGTGCGGGCCACAAGAAGCGAGCAACGACGATTTATAGCGTGTGACGTCCACCGGCGTACCGTGTGTGGCGAGTCCATTTAACTGTAACTCTATGGTAATCTTACCAACAGACGAGAAAGAGGTTCAGCAATTAATCATAGGCCTAAAAGACCACTGCGCGGTAGGCATGGATGAGATCTCGAGTAGAATAATTAAAAGATATATGGTTCAACTCAGCGCTCCTATCACTCATATATGCAACCTTGCATTTTCTTCCGGTACATTTCCCCAGGCATTCAAGGCAGCACTCATAAAGCCAATCCACAAAGGCGGCGATAAGCAAAGTCTTAACAATTATAGACCGATATCAATCCTGCCTTGTTTGTCTAAGATCCTGGAGCGCCTGTTAAACAACCGTTTGACTGATTTCCTCGAGAGCAACAAACTTTTATCTGATGCACAGTTCGGTTTTCGGTCTGGCAGGTCAACGGCAGATGCTGTCCATGAACTAACCAACTTAATCGTAACAAACACAGACCAAAACAAAAAGTGCATTACGGTGTTCCTGGACTTGGCCAAAGCCTTTGACACCGTTTCCGTACCCATCCTCTTGGCAAAATTATGTAAGCTCGGTATAAGAGGCCTCCCCTTAAAGCTCTTTGAATCTTACCTAAGCGAAAGAATTCAAAAAGTTAAAATTGGCAATATTCTTAGTGACGAACTCATAGTTCACTACGGCGTCCCACAGGGGAGCATAGTCTCTCCTTCGCTCTTTCTGGCCTTTATTAATGACCTGTGCCAACTAAATCTTTATGGAGGTAGAATAATTACCTTCGCTGATGACACGGCACTATTTTTTAGTGGCAAGAGCTGGAGTGAGGTCTTTTATAACACCCAAAAAGGATTTAATGAGGTGAGTAAATGGCTCCACGAGAACGCTAAATGTCAACAAAACCAAGTACATGACCTTTGCACATAGGAAAAATCTTATTCCACCCATTACCTTCCAAATATTAGCACACACTCCCTCTTGCAAAAATGTAACGGCTTCCGAATGCACCTGCCCTCAACTAGGCAGAACAGAGACAATAAAATATCTAGGGGTCACAATGGATCAAACTCTCAGTTTTAAGCCTCATATTTCAACTCTTGTTTCTAGGTTGCGCAAACTTATATTTGTATTCAGTACTCTAAGACACGTAGTTAATAGACAAACAATAAGAATGGTGTATTTTGCCTTATGTCAATCACTGATCGACTATTGTATCACTTCTTGGGGTGGAGCAACCAAATCTCAACTCATTGAAGTTGAAAAAGCTCAAAGAGCAGTACTCAAAAGTGGCTTTGGTCTTCCCTATAGATTCCCTACAGTTAACTTATACAAACAATGGGACTTACTAACGGTACGACAAACTTTTATATTACAAACAGTTCTTAAAAAACACACCGAAACTAATTACGATCCTGATTCAATTAAAGACAAGCGCAGGAAAAGCAAAGTCTGCCAACCCGAAAACTTCCAGACCAGACTTCCCCATAAATTTTATTGCTTCCTAGGAACATTTTTGTATAGTAAAATTAATAAGTTTCTTTCAATTTATCCATTAAATAAAAGTACTTGTAAGGAACACGTCAGTAACTGGCTGAGAACCTTAAACTATGTAGATACCGAAAAATTGCTGACTTTCGATATTTAATTATTTATTTATCATTATTTTAAAGGTTTAGTGTTTTTGGTCACTTTTTATTGCCTATTTACCTGATAGAATGTAAGCCTGTTGGCTGCTCTACTCGTAATTGTGCTTGATGCGATGGTCGTGAGTGTTAAACCTAAACTATTAACTTCTTCAGAAATGAAACGAAAATCTATACACATATTATAACATGAATTGTTCAGTCTTTTCCTAACTCACAAACTGCTATTTTAATTTTATGGTCGATAATGGTGATGGCTGCCTTCTGGATTTGGGATTCTTTGTTTGGTTTCTCAAAGGTATAATAAATATTTTTATGTATTACGTTTAATATACTATTGCACCTTCTAATGACTTTGTCAATGCAGTCTGCAGTATAATTAAAGCACTTCTTAGATGACATGTAATTTTTTTCTCTCTGACAATGTATTTTTCAAATTTGGAGTAGGTATTCAATTTTCCATTAAGATATGCAATACACGTATGGTTTATGTATCATAGTCGGGGCCTGGTGACCTGTTAGTACAGGTAGCTATTCGTAGTTGCCTTTTACGGGCACCAGTCTCCCACATAATAGGTTTATGTGTAATGTATTGATTAAGTTAGTTACCTATTGTACTGTTACACCTTTTGTGAGGAGAAAATAAATGGTATATTATTTAAAATGTATGAAAAGTACAAGAAATATGCCGGTGGCGGCGTTTTGTGGTTGTAGTCTGTGGCCCGTGTGCGGCGACACTAAAGAGTTTGTTCATTGCAAAAATACAAATGTTTCCACTCTTTTTATAATTATACATATGGACGAATTTGTCAGAAATCTATTTTTAAAACTGGAACTTAATAATAAGACTTTCACCAAAGTGACCAAAGGACTAAATATTTGAGTTAAACTTAGATATGTGGCTACTATATTGAGATAAATAATATTACCCAATCAAAAGTAAATGTTGTAAAAATAATTTCAAATATAAATCTAAGAAAAAATCCTTGCGGTCCAGGCAACAGACACGAATCGAATCCGCACCCTCTGCTAACCGGACGGATGCACTTTAGATTTGTAAATCTAGCAGTGAAATGCTTATAATAAGTAATATAAACTGTAAATGTAGGAACTTAGGTAAGAAATCAGAAATCAATATATCTTTATACAAATTGGATGTATAGTACAACACTTTTGAATCGTCCAAACATTTTTTTCCCTACCACTCGTTATTGGACATATTTACGTAACATAGGTAACTTACCGGTCATGAAAATCATTATAATGAATTAAATCTAATCGGTACAGGCCATCTCTAAAAACCGCACTTTGAATATTACCCACAACACTGCACACTATAACACACACAGATCCTAAGTTAAACTTCATGCTTAAACCGTTGGCCTCAGTATATTTTAAACAGGTAAAAAGACTGACTATTTCGATGTCATTGTCTTTAAATGAGGATAAAAAATTGTTCGGCGTCGACTCCGCTCAAAAGTGCAGGTAATACTAAATAGAACCATTCGACATTCAACTTTATCTGTACGTTTAAGGTCCCACCAGCGTTTCTCAAAGTGTCAGCTGAGTAAGCCCCAGAAGGTTAACGAATCTAAGGACCGTTTTGCAGAACGCGGCTCAAGCAGCATTTAAACTCAAATCACACAAAGCTAGTTTTAAGTGTAAATCAATCACTACTTAATTGCTCAACATATTATTACAGGTCGCGTTTTAAGAGCAAATCAGCTGAAGCCAGAATCAAAAATCAGTTTGAACTCCGATCCATTTATCTACGGGCTACGTGTGTTTCCAATTACACTTAGAAAATAAACAACATAGCGGTATGTCAAATTTCTTAAACTCGCATTACAACGTTATCTGGGACTATAATAAGTGTTTTCAATGGTGTCGACATTATGTAAACAAAGATCAAATCTTTGCTTGAGCGAAGATTTTGACGTATATGTCCTTCTGAAATAATCAATACTCAGCTGACATTGATCAAAACTTAATCAATGCTTATGTTTCAACGTTCTAAAACTTAATGTCGTTTTGAAGATTCTTTTAAAACTAGATTTCTTACTGAGAAATGTTCTGCAATACGGGCCCAAGAAAAGATCATGTGGTTTCTAATAGGGTAAGTACAGAAACATACGCACATATTGACGCTATTGATATCTTGTTTTCCATGTGCACAGCATCAAAGAATACTTTGCCAAGGGCTTGAACTTGGCAAAGTATTCTTTGATGCTGTGCTTGAATTTGGCTTGAAATAATTAAAGTTATAATAAAGTTAAACGGGTTTGATTAATCTCATTTGCAAAGCGTGTTTCTATATTGCTACTTCCCTAGGCCATCTTTGGCTGCCCTTGAATAACATTATTAAGAAAACAAATTACATATGGTTTAAAACTAGGTATGTAATTATCTTGGACGTTGGTCTCACAATTCATTTTTTCTTTGTGTTATTCTTCATTATAATTATCTCCCCGGATAATTAAAGGAGATTGCTCAGCTTCCATACATGTTTGGTCTAAAGACCAATAATCATGAAAAATTGTTTCCTAGATTCGAAATTATATATAAATTACTGTAGAAACAAATATTATTGACGGACACCCCTGAGAACTTCTATAAACCATATACACTGAACATATTAAAATAATAAAAAACAAATAAGTTATATAGTAAACTACGGAAATCAAGCCAAGTATCAAAATTATGGATTAAATTCAGGTATATAGAGCATGTAGATTAACAGATAGTTGCCTGTTTTTAAAGTTAATGCATAAGAGTAACTTTTAAAATCAGGTGTCATTTCCGGTTACAATAAGGTACTCTGTGATGATTGTGAATGAGCCACAGATAAGAGAGAATTTTTAAACTCTCGTTAACCAAAGAAAGCTAAGAGATTTAGGTTCTATAGCCATATATTCAGTAGCTTCATTATTTTTGTTATGTTTTTAAGATAACCATATTTTAGATTTTTAGTGTATCACACCTTATAATTTTATTTATTTATTAATTTATAGTCAAGGAACGTAGGCCCATAGATAGATACCTTAAAGTCTAACATATATACAGATTATAATGAGTTTATGGAGGTGTTTGGCGAAAAATGTATGGCAATAGACTTTATGATGTCGCCTACCATCTATAATAATTGTCTGAGCACATTTGCATGTAGTGAAAATGATAATATAGTTGTGGATATTAATACCACAGTGTAATAAAAAAAATGATTTATTTTATCGATCTTTACAAAATAGATTTGTTTTTATGTTATATAAACAACTTCGATCAGTGTTTGGCTGAATGTTACTACACCCATAGCCATTAAAATTTTTCGTATGTTTTCCAAACCGGTAAAATTAAAAGTCCTTTATAAAGTAAATATATTATACAAAGCTGTCCGTTGCAATCTAATGACTGTAAATTAAATTATAAATTACGCCAAGAATTACCGTGTATGTCAATATTTTTTTGTGCATTTAGGCCAATTTGAGCAATCTCCTTTATTGTTATATTTAAAAAAAACAGAACTAAATTACACAATACAAACATTATAGGGAATACAAGAATTATTTTCTGTCATTATAAAAAAAAACATTTTACAATGACATAAATGTTTGAGAGCAACTGGCCAAACAGAATGCCGCACACAAAAAATACAATCGTTAATTCATATTCAAATTTATCGTCTTAAGATTAAAGTTAAAATTATTATGAAGCCACGGGTTTACTTTAAAAATTGCTAGGTACTGGTGTTACAAAGTTATTAATTAGTTTAAATAAGCAGGTGAATATCTTAACTTTGATATTGTTACGTCTAAAGCTAGGAACCTAGTTAATGTAGTTTCAGGAAACCTAAAATAACCTTTTTTCTTAACTGGTTACAATGTTTTTTATTCCATTATCCTAACTGCTTTTCTTAACCAATTATGAAAGTGGATAAAGTATTCCTTTTTGTTAACCATTTGGGAAAAAGTGAATAAAAGTTGTTCTTTCGTAGATGATTAAGAAAAACAGTTAAGCAAATTGACCAAAAAAACAATCCTTACTGTTTAATAGCTATTTGAAAGTTATGTAAACGAATGGATCCGTTATATTCTTTTTTCGTGTTGTTATTTTCATGGAGACAAAGCACGAATTATTGAAATTTCGGAAACTTTACAATAACATTGATTTTATTATTGAGAGAAATACACAAACTTCACTTGCATTGAATTTTTTTTCTTAACATACATGATAACGTAGATAATAATAATTGTATTTTTTTGACTCATTCATATGCCAGGATCGTATGAGTTAGTAACTACCCATTGTTTATTTATTCGTATTCCTCCAGCAATTATATTCATTAGCTTAAGAACCGTAGTCCGAGTGTTCATTCATACGTGACGATTTCCGTGGCCGGTGGTGGGTTTCATGGTGTCGCCGGCTCGAGAGGTCCCGGGTTCGAATCCCGGTGGGGGCAGATGTTTGTATGATCAATACGAGCATTTGTACTCCAGTCATAGATGTTTGATATGTATTTCTATATAAATATTTTATATATATATACTGTATATATATTCTATCCGTTACCCTAGTATACCATAACACAAGCCTTACAGTGCTTACTTTGGGGCTAGGTTAATTGGTGTGTGTTGTTTTTTTTATATTATGTACCTACGTAATTCGCAATGTCGATTTTACACTTTTTATGTTGTATTGTTATTATTTGGCTTAAATATTTTGTCCTGTTTTTATCAATTGATCTTTGTTTCGCTTTGCCTGATTTTTTAATGGAACTAACCGCAGAGGGTGACGGTAGAGACCTGTCTTTTCAACCAACGAAAAAACAGAGGTGGTTCTCGTTCTCATTCGACGCGTATTTTTTTATGTATGATCGATCACGCATTACTTTTTTACAGTGTAGTCGGATTTCGATAATTCATTTTTTATTGGGAAGGGTCTCTGAAATTGGCTCCATATAAATTTGGAAAAAATCCGACCCGACGGGAAAATAGGGGTGATTGTTCACTCACAGATTTTGATGCAGAATTGTATATTACAAAAAATATAGCCACAATTGAGTACCATGAATATCTGGTAGAGCTGAGTTCAATGTGGTTAATCTAGATAGAGACATAGAATACTTTTTATCCGGGAAAAGAGTTAAGTTCCTGAGGGATTTTCAAAAAACTAAAGTTAAGGCGGACGAAGTCGCGGTCGGTCCCTAGTAGTTCTCAATTACCAAGTCTCCCGGTTCTCCCCTAATCACGATTGTCTTTTTATTAATTTTTAATTGGTGCCCAATTGTTTTATTCAAACGACTAGTGGCCTGCCCTCGCTTTGCTTCGGTGTAGAGCTGTAGTGTAGACTATAGTTTTTGTTCAAATGCTTGTATTATGCACAATGACTTTCTTCATAATAATATAAACCTTCCATTCCAAGTAAAAAATTCGTTGCGTAGTTTAGGACCCGTTGTACCGAATGCATTATTGCTCTGCTGTTCCGAATTGAAAAAATCTTTTTGTATTGGACAGTGCATTTATCGAGGACGGCTATAGGATATTACCAGACTACGACCAGTATCAGCGGAGCATCGATGAAATTTTTTGCAAAAACGGGTAAAAATATTCAATTTGTGAGATTCCGTTGCGTGCGCTGGGTAAACGGTTAAAGTTACACAAAAATCATGTATGACGGAATTCTTCCCTTTTAAAAGTTCTGTAAAAATGTCCACGAAAGCCTATGACCATATTTTAAGTTTGAGTTACTATTAATCTTTATGTTTTTTCCAATTAACGCGGATTTAACCGCAGGAGAGCTCTAGTTGTGATATTTTGACATATGGTATTCCGGACTTTTTTTTAGATATTGGTATCCTCTATAAAATTTTACTACAGCACTTCGCTCTATTGTCAATGACTTCCGCAGCGAACGCAATATAAGGTTATTTTTACACACGCTGGGTTACAATATCTAAGTTTTCATACGGAACCCTAACTTTTTTAAAAATACACTATAACCTTTATTAATCAGTGGTAATGTAGCATTCAAATGGTGAAAGAATGTAAAATCGGTCCAGTACTTTTTGAGTCAATTCGTTACAAACATACTTACACACAAATCTCTCCTCTTTATAATATTAATAAGTATAGATTTATGGCATAGGTGACCATAGAATTGACTTTGCAATTCGCGCCTAATCGATTATGATTATTGCATAACATAACAAATGAAATACATATACTGATAACCTATAGCTAACATAGTAAACAGTGTGATCGGGTAATCGATTTCATTACACGTCAGTTTATTAAAAAACACCAATGCATTATATATTTTTTTTATGATTTTTCAATGATAGTAGTTGAATTGTATGTAGGTAAGTATTTATGCAACCGCGTTTTTATTTATTATAAGTCATTAATTTTAGTTAAATAATTATTTACTTCGCGTATATAATTATTTAACTGAATTGGGGACTACCATGAAAAAGAAATATCATAATTGATATTATGGACTTCAGACACAAATACACTGGCCTGCAAAACTACATAAGTATCACACTTTTAAAATTGCAATAACTTTTTAAGTACACAACATACACTTTCTAAATAAAATAGGACTCGAAACAGAGTTTAATTTTGTACCTACTACAAATTTAAAAAAAACTTCTTGCTGCTGCACACAACATTTTTTATTTTAAATCCTGCAACTTGTTGCTGCACAACATTTTTTATTTTAAATCCCTAACTTCTATAGTTTAGAAGACATTAAAATTTAAAAAATGTGATTTTAGTTTTACAGACAAGTGTCATGGGTCTAAGGCCCGTATTATAGATAGATTCTCAGTGATTGATCTAGTCTTGAGCATAGTTAGAAAGGGATGTCGCTATATATAGCACATAGCGACATCCCTTTCTAACTGTACTCAAGTAAAGATCAACACTTAGTTGTCATTCTGTAATACGTATAAGTTCAACGCATCACTGGTTTCCTTATCTTTATACTCTACTTGTGTAATAAATACCTACTTTATGTTCGCAATTATGATTAACCAACTAGTCAGCAATGATGTTTAATTTCTAGGCTGTATAATAATAAATTATCATTATTTGTTTTGATACGTCTTCTATTACGTTATAAATCTTGACATATTCAATGTTGGGTTATTAATACACATAAATAAAGAAACATAACTATTGCATCACACTTATAAGATTGTCGCAGTCGAGGTATGATTATTGCATTTGTTTTGATTTCCAAACATTTGTATACGATCAAACGTGCAACATAAAACATGAAATATTTATTTATTATTTAATTTTATTTAATTTAATTTATATAACTTATTGCAATTAATTATTCGGCATTAAATATGGCATTAACATGCCAATAGCAAATTAGACCACAATACGATCATGGCGTCACAATTTAATAACGAAAAACTTCTATGTTTTCTTTAGTTCCTTTTTATTGCATAAACTTCATATATAGCCAAAAGCACCTGAAAGGAATGAACTAATATTTTCTTATAGTTCTTTCTTCTATTTTTCGGTTCCTGTAAGTACATTATTATATTGCAATGTCGATTAGAGATTTATAAGTAAAAAAAATTTAACTAGAAAAAAATCCACGCGGACCAGGCAGCAGACTGGACTCGAACCCGCAACCCTCCTCTATTCGGGCGGATGCACTGACCATTAATACTACCGCGGCCTTAATGTAGGTAACCCACAATGTCAAATGAATACCTATACAAGTATTAAACATTTGAAAGAAGAAAAAGCAATTGTAGTTATATTTTTTATTTCTTAAGCATTTAATTAAATCTAATGAAAATATTACTAGAAAAAAATCCACGCGGACCAGGCAGCAGACGGGACTTTCTTTACTTTAGATTTGTCTGATTTATCAGATATCAACCAAAGAAATAAAAAATACTTATAACTAAAGATTTACAACTTTTTCTATTTTAAAAACCTTTGGCGCTTGTTTGCCCCTATGCAGTTGATTCGAAAAAACTTATAGCTAAAACATATTTGTTATCTAACTGCAACAGAAGCGAAATTGGACACGTACCGTTTTAAATAGTTATGTTATAAATAGTTGCGGCTGTTAGACGTTCTTAAAACCAATTTGTTTTTTCTATCGGCAAAACTACTGCTATTATTATTGAAACAGCCTTGGCATTAGAAAGGTTATATTTTCTAATTTTAAAACACCGACAACAATCTGTGATGAGAAGTGTCAGTTTTGTCAACATCGTCCTATTTATAAGTAACCTATTAATTAAAAAACTGGACAAGCGCGAGTCGGTCTCACCCCCCGAGGGTGCCGTACAAATTTGTAGGTATTAGGATAGCTTAAAGTTCGGTTTCGCTGTATTTTATTTTTACCTTAACTAAGAAGTTTAATTTTTACAGCTTTAAGAGAGCGTAGACACAGCGTTGAGTAGGTATATGGTTAAAATTTTAACTGGATACACCCCTCCTCGCGAATCCGAGGCAAAGGTTCTTGACAGACAGGCGAACAACAAAGTAATCCTATAATGGTTCCGTTTCTTCCTTTTGAGATACGGAACCCTAAAAACGGACGTGATGGTTTCTAATGGTTTTATGGTTCATTCAATTTGGATCAAGGAGAGGCAGCCTCAATTTAACGCGTAATGGAATCTGGTATCATTGAACATTTTGCAATAAGCCCGTTAACATACATATCAGGTGACCTTTGCAGTTTGTCGTCACTAGTTCAGGGGTCTCGGCTTTGATTCCCTGTCGGGTCATGGAAGCAAATTATCGTATTCTTCAGTTATTTCGCTTCGGATAATCGCCAATATTATTAATAGTTTATGTACTTCCTTATGAAAAAGACCGAATTAGTGTGAGTCGAAAAAGTCAATAGTCAAACCCGCTGACAGTGAAACGGAAAGACGGAGAGTCTACGGACGACTAACAGCAGAAGAATATTACAAGGGACTGTGGCTCCCACAAGAGAGGGGCCCCTACAACAAAGATAAAAAAACAGCCTAAATTTAGGGGCCTCAACTTCACAGAACACAGAAACTTCTTTCAGTGTTCAATGCTCGACTCCTTTCTTTCCCCAGGACCTCCAAACCTATAAATCCGGCTCTTGTTTCTTAGTTAAACCATTAGGTACGGAATAGTATAATTTATACTAGAGTCTCAAGTATAAGTCATACTATTCCGTACCAGATGTATACTAGTCTTTAGTATAAATTACACTATTCCGTACCGGTATAGATAAATTATAGACTAAGGTAAGGGAGAGAGGGGTGGGGAATCGCGCGAGTGACGTGTATGTGGTGGCGTTTTGTATCGGCGCATTAAGTGGCCGGTGCAGGCCACAAGAAGCGAGCAACGACGATTTGTAGAGTGTGGCGGCCACCGGCGTACCGTGTGTGGCGAGTCCATATAAAATGTATGAAAACTACAAGAAATATGCCGGTGGCAGCGTTTTGTGGTTGTGGTCGGTGTGCGGCGACACTTAGGCGCTTTGCAGACGGCGGGGCGGAGCGGGCCGGTCAATTTCGCCGCGAATAATAGCACAAAGTGAATCCTATACTTCAAACGCACACAGAGGGCAAAAAGACCGCGCCGCAGGTGACCGGTGTCCTGAATTGACTGCCTCTGCCCGTCGTGTGCTTTGTGTACGCGGCGAGGGCAGCCGCAGACATCGACGGGCAGACGCGGTTTTTATTGCTTCGCGGACAAAAAGCCCGCCCCGCCCCGTCGTCTGCAAAGCGCCTAAGAGAGGCAGGACATAGCGGATTTCCGCAAGAATTGGAGCGCCTGTCTAGAGAAGTTACCTTTTGGTGGTGTTGTGGTCCTGTCGGTGGGTAAGGTTTCTGGGCTCCACGGGTTAGGGGATTGTGTCAGGGTAGTCTGTAGGCTATGGTGCCGCTTGCCATCAAGCGAGCGATATGTTTGCTGGTCACCCTTTTAATATTTAAAAAATAAATATAATTCGTGTTAGCTAGCTTACGAAACTACTTATATTAACTCAGCGATCATTCAGTATACAAAATTGCAAAGGCGCTTGGATCGAAAGCAAAATGAATTGCGTGTTAGTTTTGAATTTTTAAAGATTTCTCAAGTTTAGGTAGGTAAGGCTAAAGAAAATAGTACCTGTTTTTCTCACAAAAACAACAGGGTGAAGGTGTCAATGGTGTGCCGCGAAAATTTGCGGTGTAATGAGACGGGCCTCTCTCCAGTCTTATTCGGGGCCCATTTGCGCGATGGCATGGTACTTTTGTTTTTTGCATGAATACGCAGGGAGTGGTTGCGCGCTGTAGATTGTACAAGACGGGGCTAGAATGAATAGCTTTTTAGTTTTATTTTTAAAGTGGATAGTGATATTTATATGCAGATTTTTTTAAAACCTTATAAGAAAATATGGAAGTGTAAGAAAAATGTTTATGTACTCGTAAAAGAAATACCTTATAAGTACTTAATCATTCCAGTGAAAGTTTTTTTTCTTTATCCTATATATTTATGTTTTTTATGTAACATATACATAAAAAACATAAATAGCTGCCCGCAGCCAAGGAAACTATTCTATAGTACAGGGGTGGCCAACCAGTCGATCGCAATCGACCGGTCGACCATTTTTATGCAAAGTCTAAAGCAAATCTATCACCATCCCTAATATTTCGAGGGTATATACATGTCTTTGGCCTTTCGAAATAACCCCAGTTTTTGACATAAACATTGAAATATTTCTAATAAATATATGGCAGAGACTGTGAGTAAACCTAATCTGACAAAAGTAGGCGACAAGTATCAAAGGGACCTTTGCCACACATAGCTCTAACGTTTTCTTCTGGCCAATAAGCACTCTTTGAATCTCTGTACTTTTAACTCACAGGAGAATCCCGTAATATATAAATAATGCTACCTAACTGTAGTAAGCAGACAGGGTCACTTTCAGAGACGTTTTCTCTGACAATCTCCTGACTACGTAAACAAATCTATTAACTTTATAGTCCAGTCAAAATAGACAAAAGTTATAACTTATTCAGAATTCGCATAGAGCTAAAAATTTTGGTAGAGACGTTAAATACACCATTATAAACATAATGACAAAAATATCCTTTGATTCTACTTCTGCAAAAAAAAACAAGGTCAAACGTACAAAATTACGGTTTTTTCCCATTTTTCTCAATAAACAGTAAGTATTATCGTGAAAATAGGAAGACAAAATTTGTAGATCTTACAATTCTCTGCAAAAATTGTGAAGACACTTTTTTGTTCGATTCACCATTCATGAGATCGCGGTTTAAACAGTTGGAAAATTCATATTCTACATATTATTTTAAACTTTCATGGTCATGTATTATAGTAATATATGTTATAGTAATGTATGTTATTTATGGGATTGTTACTATGTACCTTGTTTTTAACGAGTTAACGATATTTCGGTACAGTTGCAAACGCCATGTTCAGCTGCTTCGTGATCATGGTGCTTGCAACAGTGCAAGTCTCTACCAATTATAAGAAACTTCAGCTCTGTGTGAATTTTGGCTAAGTGAAATGTCTAGTTTGACTAGATACCTTGTCAACATGATTGTGAAATTTAGACTTTCGTTCAATAGAATTTCCAAGAATGTGACTATGTCAGCCTTTTCAATTGTTATATCGTGATAACTAATGTTGGCGCCATTACTTGAGCGCATTTCTACATTAAAATTTACATAGTTAGTCTTCCTAAAATTAACGTAAAAAATATTTGCATCAAGATATTTAATTATGTCCATTTTTTTGTTATTAATGTCATTTTTATGATCACCAATGTCAATATAGTAATCAGAGTCAACAATAACTGAAATATCATCAGCAAACATTATAATATAGTTTTTCTGTCTCTTTTGGCAAATCGTTGGTATACGCTAAGAATAAAAGGGCCCAATACGCTACCTTGCGGTACTCCAAATCTGATCAGTTCACAACTACATATATTCACAAACAACAGTCAAGATATGCCATATAACTTACGGCATAATTTTACAACTGTCGTAAAGCCAATTATTCAAAAATAATGACAATTTCTGGCTTCACAGTTTTGTATGAATATACTTTATGAAGCAAGTAAAACTTTTACAATCATTAAATAGTAGAAAAAGTTCTTCCTCTGCTGACAATCGAACCCGGGCTATCCGAGTAGCAGATGAGCTTTCTACCACTACCAGTGAACCGCTTATTCCTGCGGTCTGATTTTTTTTAATACCAACAATTAAAAATGTAATGCGACATTCTAAAGATGAACGAAAAAATATGAGGCGGTTTAATAACAGTTTATATATATAATGTACGATGTAATATAAGTTTTAAATAAAAAAAATCACATTAAAATTCGATTTCATCATCGTCGCTACATTCATAACTCCAGCCAGCTTCAGCCTCAGTTTCTCGTGAAAAGAGGTTACTGCCGGATTTTCAGATGAGGGGCAATATGGCAGAATGTCGAGATTCAAGACACTCATCGAGAATGATGTCAGCTTTCATCAAAAAAAATTAAACACTACTAAAATATGCACGCCGAACAATCTGTATCTATAAGTTAAGGTAGGTAGTGACAGATCAACTTTTTCATCCATTATAATATTATAGTGCGCAAGTTTGTCTCTCTGCCTGTCTGTTACATATTAAAAATATTAAAAATAAAAACAAATAGCGAAATTCGTGTCGTGGCTGACATGCTATTCAATCTCAACGCGTTGTGGCAATGAAGAAAAACCATGACGCGTTCTGAGCATTCATTGTTTTAACCATATCACGACGGACAGGTTGTAAGTTGATAGAGGACGTGCAGCACCCACCTCCGTGGCCGAGTGGTTTGTACGCCGGGTTTCATGGTGTTGCCGACTCGAGAGGTCCCGGGTTCAAATCCCGGTGGGGGCAGATGTTTATGTGATGAATACGCGCATTTGTACTCCAGTCTTGGATGTTTAATATGTATTTCTTTATAAATATACTTATACACACATCAAAAGTGTCTAGGGATCAACATATATTTTTGCAATAACTTTTCTCCTGATTGATATTAATTAAAATTTTCTTTAAGGATTCATCAAATAAAGTGTTTTCGTTTGTCACAGTAACGATAAACCAAGTCACCTTTGCATTAATAAAGAAATTTGCCATTTTCCTAATAAAGGGATTTTTGACATTTGAACCACTAACACAAAAGTTCGAAAAAAAGACTGAAATAACAGTTTTCTCTAAAATTTTATTGGGTAACTTAAACAATTAATAATCCGTATTTCTACCGCGAACACTAACAACACAAGAACATCGGTTTGGCATACTCAAAATGAGTTCATCCAAATCACGCTGTGGAATGGCCGCCCATGTTCGTTGCAACAACAAAAAAAGGTCTTCTTGCGACTGGATACCCTCCATATTCGGCAGAGCTCTTCTCTGTAGCATATCCCATGCATGCTCAATCGGATTCAAGTCTGGCGACTGAGCAGGCCAGGGCAGGACATTGATGTTAGCTGCGGCGAGAGTCTGTCTTACAACTCTTGCGGTGTGCGGTCGTGCATTATCATGCATTAACTGAAATAAGGGACCGATTTGCACTTGTAGAGGAACGATGACGTCTGATACAATCGTCTCAGCATAAATTTGAGCGTTGAGGTTGCCTCTGATCCAAATCAACTCAGTTCTTCCGCCGATCCAAATACCCGCCCATACCATGATGGTTCCACCACTATAAGGATGGACTTCCTGGCAGGATTTTAATCGCTGTTGGCGTCCAGGGGTTCTCCAGTGTCGTATACGTCTTGTATCCGGTCTCATACCAAAACGAGACTCATCAGAAAAGCACACGAAACGCCATTGTTCTTCTGCCCAATTTCTGTGTTCAAGAGCCCATTGATATCGAATCCTACGATTGTGCATTGCTATAGGTGGTACCCGTAGCGGTCTTCGGGAATGAAGGTTCACTTCATGCAAGCGGTTTCTGACTGTTTGGTCGCTAATTAAGTTCCCTGAAGAGTGATGAAGCCTCACGGCTAACATCATGGCGGTTATTGTTGGAGCTCTTCGAGTTAAGCTTTGAATGTATCGGTCTTGTCTCCGTGTGGTGCAGCGATACCGTCCTCCATGGCGCTCAGCCACGGTACCAGTGCTTCGGTATCGTGTCCAAAGTCGACTGATAACACTCTGACTTGTATTCAGAGCTAAAGCCACAGTACGTTGCCGGGAACCAGCTTCTATCATTCCCACGGCTCTGAGCATTTCTTCCCTGCTTAAATGACGTCGCCGCTCCATAATAACGTTGGTTTTAATCAGTAGTAGGGAAACAGTAGCACTAATAATGTCTTCAATGCGTTGTATGTTTTTATAGGGAAAATATTGACAGCTGATTTTCACCTTTTACTCGAATTTGATTCACAGTTCCTGATTCAAATTATGAAATGCACCAAAAAGGATCCATATAAATTTATAAAATCATAAATTTATTACAAAGCCACATCTCAATCTCAAGAAATCCGCATAAAAATGCTTGATCCCTAGACACTTTTGATGTGTGTATATGTTCAGTACATATACATATATGAGTATATTTATATAGAAGTACATTCAATCCGTTACCCTAGTATCCCGTAACACATGCCTTACAGTACTTACTTTGGGGCTAGGTTAATTGGTGCGAGTGTTGGAAATATTATTAATCATAATGTGAATATTCTATAAAGGTATTTTTTTTGCTAAATAACGTACGTTAATTTTCTTACAACGATATAATAATTTCATATAAGGAGATCAATTTGAAATTGTTTATTTCCTAAATATAATTGATGTAGAATAATAATACTAATTTAATAATAATAACAAAATGTAAACATCATCTTTATTCAAAATCACGTCCAATAACAACATTATTAAACTATATAAATATTTTATTTTGTTCAAGTACCTTCGAACTGATAATATTGCAAATACCTACTAAAATTTTTTATAGACAGAATTGTGGTAACCGCAGACAAGTCACTTAATAAAGAAGAGGAATCTATCAGCTGTTTACTTTTATTTAAAACAACGAAATCACCATTAAAAAATACTATAGGGCGTATTTAACCGTCGATGATTTTGATTCGTCCATCTGTGACTACGTTCAGAGGGGAGTGTTTCTTGATGTAAGTAACAAATATGTTTTGATCTCTGCCTATGATTTGGACGTTGCGCTTGTGGTCTCTGAACATCTGAAATGATAAAACTCATTATTATTAAAAGTATTTTTATTAAAAGGTCCTTTCATCAACATTTTTAAATCTACTGCTTAATTTTTATATTCTGTGTTAGTGAATGGAGTTCTACTTAATAATAATAAAATTATGTCTTCTTTTACTAAAATATCCTATCTTCAATATTTAATATACTTTCTCTCCGTGTAACAAAGCCGTGGGACGCCCTGTATAGCTCTTTTAAATCGTACAAAATTCTTTTCTCCCACCAGTTCAGGACATCTTTTAGCTGACAAGAAGAACAGGCGAAAGAAACTTCTTAGCTTTATATAGCATGAAATGCGGCATTAACATAAAAATATGCCATTACCAATAAAACATTATAATTACATTTTTAATATTGTCTTGTGAAAGATAACTTTATTGAGCAAAGGAATAGTGTGAATATTCACCATTCCTTTGAATACGTATTCGTTAAATACATATTCCAACAACAAATCATGTTTTATTTTTCATACTGTCAAACTGCAAATTGAAAAACTGAGAAATACTTTGAGACAACTCCCACAACATGCCATTAAAAAAATTAAGAATTGAAAATCTACGACCTTCGTGACTATAAGTGGTATGTGCACAGGTTTTCAAGGTGTCGCGTACTTACAGGTCCTAGGTTCGAATCCCGGTGGGGTAAATATTTGTGTGATGAATACGAGTATTTGTACCTAATTCATGGATGTTTATGACGTATTTTTAAATTAACAATATCCCATAACATAAGTATTTCAGTGCTTACTTTGGGACTAGGCTAATTGATGTCTGTTTCTAAATATTTGTTATTATCATTATTAATTGAAATACTTTTTAGGTTGTACTTACTGTGAAACCATCCCCTCCATCGGACAAATACGTTGGCGCAGTGACTTGATAATACTTGTCAGGGTCCAAGGGGGCGCCACTGTCCTTATCTCCCACATTCACTGACGACACGCGCTGGCCTTCGGGCATTGAGATGTTGTACGTAACTTGTAAACCTGCAATATATCAACCGGTTAAAGCAACGGTTACTTTCAGTACATACTGCTTAACTCAAAGTTTGTATGTTCAAATCTAAAGAAAATTTTACTAGAAATAATTTCACACGGACCAGGCAGTATAACTAAAATTGTTATAAATATAACTATAATAGCTTTTTCTTCTTTCAAATGTTCAATACTTGTAAAGGTATTCATTTGGCATTGTGAGTTACCTACAATGGGTAGAGATGGCGCTGTCTAGCAGGCTAAGAAATGCTGAAGAAAATTCGACACGGACAATTAGGGCCGCCGTAGTATAATGGTCAGTGCATCCGCCCGGATAGCGGAGAGTGCAGTTGCAAGTCCCGTCTGATGACTGGGCAGCGTGAATTTTTTTTAATACAATTTTCTTTATTTTAAAAAGTGTCAATTCAATTTTAAGTAAGACCTCAGAACTAGAACTAAAGCCCTCTAGACATTAGGTAGACTACCTGCAATATTTAGTTTCAAAACCAAGCTATGAAGCTTTACAAGAACAAGCAGTCTAGCTTAAACGCTAGTCGTGATTATTATGTACTAGCGGCCCGCCCTCGCTTCACTTCGGTGTAGAGCTGTAATAAGTGTAGACGATAGTTTTTGTTCTCAGGCTTGTATTATACACAATGACATTCAACTATGATTCTTCTTATACCTGCATGCAAAGTCTCAGCCAGATCGATTTGAAATTGTCAAATTTTCATTCAAACTTTCTTTCCCTCTATCCCCTTGGGGGTAGAATTGATCAAAATCCTTTCTTAGCGGATGCCTACTGCATAGCTATAACTGTCACGTGCTCAAATTTAGGACCCACTTTCATGAACATTAAATATAGTTGATAGACGCACATGGAATACAGTCGAAATCTACAGTTAAAAAAGTTTTCTCGCATAAACTGAGCATTCTATCAAGTGGCGATGCCTAATGCATCACCATAGCAATACATTTAAATTGACATAATTGATCATAATGTGTCTGGTCGCTGAACAATGTTTAACTTAAAAAGGATCCTCTATATGGATACGTGACTGTAATAACTCATAATTTTAATTGATAAGAACTTCGTAGCGTAAGTCGCTAGCATTGTTCTTGACTGTTTGCAATTTCTTTATATTGTTCACCCATCTGACACGAATTAATAGCTTCAGTAGTTATTGCGCGATCAAGTAACAACATACAAATAAAAACACATAAACATACGACCAACCATCCACCAACCATCTACCAAAAAATATAATCAAAATTATATTTAGTCCGTCAGTTAGGTTGAGGAGCTCGACGGTGCAGTTGGTTAGCGCTTTCGGCTGCGATCGTTGAAGTTAAGCAACTTTCGCAGTGGTCGGTCATTGGATGGGTGACCAAAAATCTTCTATATCCGTTGATCGCGGCTGCATCTGCAGTCGTTAGCACCCACCAATCCGCACTGGGCCCTCGTGGTGGGTCATGGCCCAATCACCCTATTTCATCTATAGGAAAGGCCTGTGCCCCAGCAGTGGGGACATCAATAAGCTGATGATGATAATGAAATATACAAACTTCCACTTTATAATATTCGTGGGATAGTAGAATCACGATTACCTGACAGTTGCAACACCCAAGGTCCCTTAAACGGGCGCCTTCCCCATACGTCTCTGACGCTCCTTTCCAGTACTCCTACTACGAACTTTCCTTGCAATTCGAACAATTACAACCCGACAAGTTAATAGTAATATTACCTAACTTGCGGCCGCCCGCGACTTCGTCTGCGTTAACCTTAATTAGTGTTCCGTACCTCAAAAGGAAAAAACGGAACCCTATAGGATCACTTTGTGGTCCGTCCGTCTGTCAAGACCGTTTTTCTCAGGAACGCGTGGGGGTACCAAACTGAAATTCATATCTAATACTCAGGTCTAATGTGTCCTAAATGTGTCAAAACAATCAAAAGATACAGCCGTTTATGCCGCTTTTCGAAACTCTCACGGGAATCAAAACCTGCAGAGTACTTCCCTTGAACTTAGAATCTTGAAATTTAGTACGAAGTAACGTCTTATAGTACAGATAAAGGAAAAATTGCGAAAACCGTAAATTTTTAGTTACATCATATAATAAAAAATATTTTTGAAAATTCAGGTTTGTACGGAACCCTCGGTGCGCGGATCCGACTCGCACTTTGTTTTTGAGAAAACCCACGGCAAGCTAACATTTGCCGGGATAAATTCAAAAACTATATGCTTACTAAATTTCAACCAAATCTATTCAGTAGTTTTTGCGCGGTCTCTAGTAATGGATCATATACACTCCGACACTGACACTCGAAACAAATGTCGACACTAGTGTAGATTGCGTCCACACAGTAAGCCAATTTCTTGTGTCGTCATTCGTGTAAATATTAAAATGTCCCGGTTCAAGTGTATTGTCTGTCTGTCGCATGTCCGTCGTCTGTGATTCCGTCCGTGATTGTCTGTCTGATAGAGACAGTCGATGTACACACTAACACCCTTATTAATAAACGAAGACTACGCCTGGCTTAGTTACTCCACGTTTAGTCTCTATCTATTGAATGACAAATAGCATTTGAGTGACATGAACAAAACACGACTCAACCTGTCTAAACTTATTCCTTGTTTATTATTAAGGGGGTAAGTGTTTAGTGTCTGGTGACCCGTCTTTTCCAGTGGGCACTTTGGGCAAGTGCCCAGGGTCCCGTGATCGATAGGTGGGCACCTAAGATCACAAATACAAAGTCCCTAGTTCTTGTTAGATCACCAAACGAGGGTCATAGGGGCCCCATTATCCTAATATGCCCAGGGCCTTTAATAGGTCAAAGACGGCACTGGGTATCGTCATGTATTCTTACCATAACCAACTTATAACTAAAAAACACACAAACATATAAACTTTCACGATTACCTGACAGTTGCAACACCCAAGGCCCTTTGAACGGGTGTCTTCCCCACTCGTCTCTGACGCTCCTCTCCAGTGCTTCTAATACGAATTTTCCTTGCAACTCGAACGATTGCATCCGGTCGTTGAACGGTAACAACTCGAATACGCTACCCTGAGTTATGACTGGAAATTGGAAATTAAAAATTAAATATAAAAAATAAATATTTCCAACACTCACGCCTATTAGCCTAGCCCCAAACAAAGTAAGCACTGTAAGGCTTGTGTTATGGGATACTAGGGTAACGGATCGAATACATAATACATATATAAGTATATTTATATAGAAATACACATTAAACATCCATGACTGGAGTACAAATGCTCGTATTCATCACACAAACATCTGCCACAGGGATTTGAACCCGGGACCTCTTTGAAACCCGGCGTACAAACCACTCGGCCACGGAGGTCGTCAACTGTGTCAATAGTAGTCACTTATTGATCGAATTCTTCTATCAATGAATGTAATAAAAAAGGATAGCTTTTTTCTCAAACAATTGACTTGTGTAATCTTAAGGGTTTGGGATTTAAACCTAAGAAAACCACATGAATGCAATAAATACTTTACTTTTGATTATATTTGTGTCAAACGAGTGGTAATTTGAGTAGTGTTTATTTAATTCTTTTAATGTAATTAATGGTGAGCAATAACTATTGGAGCATTCGAGACTAAACGGCTCAGCTCAGGTCTTCCGAAGTTCGAAACAGCTCGAGATAACAAAATGGCCACCGATCCTATGAGCGGTTTTTGCGAAAGTTGCTTAACTTCCACGATCGCAGAGCAAACGCACTACTCATCACGTCATCGAGCTTCATCGTGACAATATAACAACTTATTATAGAGACTTACCGCCTTGATTAATTGTGGATTTTATGTTTCCTCTTTGAACGAATGATATATGATCCAAATCCGTCTTCAACTTTTCTTTACTCTGAAAAAGATAAATTTAAAATTCAAGAAATCTTACAGCCGTACTCAATAACGTCAAATTTATTTAATGATTCATAGATATGTACATGCTTCATAGTACATAACCGTACACAATAACGTCAAATTGATTAAATGCTTTATAGATATATTGATATACTTCATACTACGTAGCAGATTTTCCGCTCGGATTGGAGCGCTACAATAAAAAAACCTTTGTGTTTCTGTCAGTGAGTAAGGTACCAGGGGGCCAATCGCCTAACTGGATTGCTTTGGAAAACGCTATCGCTTACGATTTCATTTTGTTATTTCTAGCCCCCTGAGGTTTTCAAATGCCTCGCGCTCTTTTTTTTTTCTTTTGCATTGGTAATAACAATGTTAAAGAAAATGAGCGTGAGGTATTTCGGCGGTTAGAAATAACAAAATGAAATCGTAAGCGATAGCGTTTTCCAAAGCAATCTGGTTAGGCGATTGGCCCACAGGGCTCAACGGGGTAGGGGATTGAGTCAAGGTTAGGGTTACCATCCATCCCGATAAGTCCGCACATGTCCGGAAGTTTAAACTATAGTCCGGACTTTGTCCCAATCTTTAAAATGTCCGTACTTTTTAAATTACATTGAATATGAATAATAAAAGGACATATTGATTTAAATACCATACCATTGTAACTAAGTGAGTAATGGTACCATTTTGTGACTAAAAAGTCCGTACTTTTTTCGAAATGTCAGGACTTTTGAAATTCCTAAATGGCAACCCTAGTCTGGGTAGGCACCGGTACGAGTGATATTTTTAGTATCGCAAGCTTCTATAGACTATGGCAGCCGCTTAACATCATTTTTACCACCCTTTTGAGATAAACAGTCGCTTGTTGCTGTATTCTATTGTTAACGCAATGAAAGCTACCATGTCAACTTTGATCAAGCTTAAAAGTTAAATCACGTCTCTGAGTACAGCTGTCATTTTTACTACAATTTCCATTTTTACGCAAAGTCTATCATCTCCCGGATGATATGCAGCCGGAAGATAGTCACTGGCTAGTGAATGGGAGTATCGGAATCATCTCGCACTTCGTTTGGTCGCACTTTAGACGCGACCAAATGTATACCAAATGTGTGAGCACCTAATTCAGCCAATAGGCATCCAGTTCCCGGCCAAGTATAGCTACGGTACGGTGGAAAGACGCATGCTCCCAGTGATTTTAAGTTGGGCATCTATCGTGCACAAGATGCAAGGCTGTACGGTAGACCACGTGTACTTAGGGTACTTTTGCGGCTGGACGGACAGGCATATGTGGCCCTTAGTAAAGTAGTGGTCTCCAGATTGAATAGCTAGATTGCTAAGCTAAGCTCACAGGTAAAACACCATGCAATACAGACGCACTGGCGAAGATGGAGAGGATGCGGGCTCATTCGCCTACTTAAAATAAATGTATGAATGTTAAAAATATTATGCTACCGCGGCCCTGACGGCCGTGTCGAATTTTTCTCTAGCCTAAGGCTATCTTTATATATATAATTCTTCTGTGAGTGTGTATGTCACTGAACTTCTCTTAAACGACTGGACCGATTTTGATGACATTTTTTGTGTGTGTTCAAGGGAATCTGAGAATGGTTTAGATTCACAATTTTGTCCGCTGGACAACTAGTGTATATAATAAAAGATCTACGATTAATATCACAAATTTAGTTACTATACTCACGAATTGGTTCTGTGAGTCAGTCAAAGCATCCCCCAAGGCACATTCGCCGAAAACACAGTCTTCAAAGTATAGAGTGGTCTTTGTTTCTCCAATAGGAACATTCTCCGCATCGTGCACTATTTTAGCCAGTGGCGCCAGTTTCGCCTTTATCTCCTGATCTATAAAGCACATTTTTCGAAATAAATTTTAATCACATTGCAATGACATGCTGAATAAATTAACCTAAGTATTTTATTAAATCATAATAGAGATATAAAAGTGGCATATTAAGCCACAAAACGACAGTTGCTCAATTGACTTAATAAGTCGTACATTTAGCAAAATAGATCCCAAAAACAGTTGAAGAAAGACTGTCTGTACTTTTAACAGGAGTTTAGCGTGATTTCAGTTTAGTTTTATGATAATTTACTTTATCGTTAATTCACTATCTTTTCAGCCGCGGAACCAACCATTAATGAATAATGTCATTATCTAAATATATTTACCACTTACCTTCATCTATAGATCTGTCCAAGAAAATGGGACCGCCATCCCATTTGACGTAGTCGCCTCGGAAATCGAAGTAGACTGATAAGTTACCCATGTATTTGGTGAATGCTGATGCTTGCACGATCAGTGTCTGAAATGTCGTTAAAACTGGTATGAATCGAGATGGAGATGACGTAGGATTCATTACCTTAATTCGTGTAATGTCGAAGAACAAATATAAAGAGTCGATGCATTGATTTATTAAATTATATTTCTTTAATGTAATGTAACCCAAAGTCTTTGGATGCAACTGTGCTTACACAATCCACGCAGCTGAAAAAGTACACGCCGCATTTAGAATAATTGGACGTAGTTACGCGAAAACGTTCCAACCCACAAGTCACTCGAAAATGAGTTACCATAACCAGGGTACTATTTTTGCCATATTACATCATGTGCACACAAAGATGCTAGTATTTTTAAGTTAGTTTCATCAATAAAGTTTAACCCAAATGTTCCAACCCACCATTATGCCAAGGACGTGTACTCAAAATAAAGTAAAAACATTACATGCATACTGAAACATATTGTTAAAAACTCTTAATAGAATAACATATCGTTATAATGTTCCACTTGTCTTGGAACATTATACTAAATTCATAAAACGCACATTTAATGGTTTCTTAAATGATCCATGTGGGTTGGAACGTTTTTGCAAAATCTTTATACATTTTTTATTTCTGCAAAAATGTTCCATGTAATTTGAAACCTTTTAGATTAATCCATACTGTTTTTTTAAGCTGCGAACACTGTTCTAAATAAATTGAAACCTATTATTATAATATATTATTTTAAAATTTTTAGCTATAAACAATCCACATATACTTGATCCATTTTTGCTATTAAATATGTTCTAGAGAAAAAGATATTTTTTACCAAAATAAATAACTATGGTATATTTGGACGTAGTAACGCGAAAATGTTCCAACCCACAGCAACCCCAATTTGCAATTTACACACTTTTTCCCTGTAATTATTTCAGGCAAATACTATTGGTTTAACTATGGAATGCCAAACTGATTATTGAATGATATGCATATTTTTTGTAAATACATAATACAAGGAGCATATAAATAGGTAAAACGAGTTTGAAATGTTTTTGCTAAATTAATTTTGTATGAACCTTGTTAAATAGCAATTATGCATAAACTTTCCAAAACGAATTTAAGTGTATTATTTTATAAAAATAAACCAAAAAGAAATATGTAAAATAATAAATAACAATGAGGAACATACAAAAACAACAAAAAAATATATTTGAAAATGTATTACAAAAAAATAGAACGTGATCTTTTGAGCTTAGAACCTATGCCAAAAATTTGTTGATATGGTTCCAAAAGTTATCAAAAACTTATATTATAAACATTCAATTTTCATCATCGTATTCTATGATCTCGAAGTCCGGAACTCCACCAAACCCATCAACATCATCAGTGCTTCTTCAGAACTTTGAAGCGTTCTATAAAATTGAAGGCAATCCTCGGGTATGTAGTGGTACATGGATTGTAAGTCCACTAATTTCGCTGGAGCAATCGGTTTGTCGTTAGGCCACAATAAGCAAAAATCAGATTCTTTTATGTATTGCAGTTCTCGTTTTATTCTTTTATCAATTTTCAACTCATTGAAATCGTCTTCCATCGTAGACCGCATAAAAATAGAAAACATTTTATCTTTATCCAACTTAATTTCTTTTGTATGTAGCCAACTAACTTTAGATGAGTCTGTAAACTTCTTCCTATTGATAATCTTCTTTTCCAGTTTAGTTGTACTAAAAAAATCAGTCTTTGTCATTTTGTAAACTTGAAGAGGTTTAACTTTTTTACTTAGTTCTACAATAGTGGTATCCATAGTGCATTTAATGATACTGGGCATTGTTATGTATTGGTAGAAGGAGAGGTAGAAGAGGTGCACAGGAAGTGGATTGCCTTCAATTTTATAGAACGCTTCAAAGTTCTGAAGAAGCACTGATGATGTTGATGGGTTTGGTGGAGTTCCGGACTTCGAGATCATAGAATACGATGATGAAAATTGAATGTTTATAATATAAGTTTTTGATAACTTTTGGAACCATATCAGCAAATTGGCATAGGTTCTAAGCTCAAAAGATCACGTTCTATTTTTTTTGTAATACATTTTCAATTTTTTTTTGTTGTTTTTGTATGTTCTTCATTGTTATTTATTATTTTACATATTTATTTTAGATATATTTATAAAATAATACACTTAAATTCGTTCTGGAACGTTTATGCACAATTGCTATTTAACAAGGTTCATACAAAATTAAATTTAGCGAAAACGTTTCAAACTCGTTTTACCTATTTATATGCCCCTTGTATTATGTATTTACAAAAAATATGCATATCATTCAATAACCAGTTTGGCATTCCACAGTAACACCAATAGTATTTGCCTGAAATAATTACAGGGAAAAAGTGTACCGCTAAAACACAAAATTGCGTTTATCTCAAAATGGGGTCGCTGTGGGTTGGAACGTTTTCGCGTAACTACGTCCAATTTAGATGTATTATTATGCAAAGACTATATTACAACCTATTACACCTTCATAAATCAAGAAATTATCTCATGAGTTATCTCATATTAAAGTAATTTTTCAATTTGAGTACTCTGTATATAATGCAGGGAGAAATAAATAGCCCTTGCTGAGTTTCTTGTCGGTTCTTCGCAGTACAAGGTCTCTCGCCGTAGATTTGCGAACCGATGGCGTAGCTTTTCGACATTCACAAGTGTTTGTAACAGCCTAGACTGAATAAACGATATTGAATTTTGTTTTTTTAAGTAGTCTAGTATAGATGGATAAGTTTATAAATAATAAATATTTCCAACACTCACACCAATTAGCCTAGCCCCAAAGTAAGCACTGTAAGGCTTGTGTTATGGGATACTAGGGTAACGGATAGAATACATATACTTTACATATAAAATATTATTATATAGAAATACATATTAAACATGACTGGAGACTGGAGTACAAATGCTCGCATTCATCACACAAACGTCTGCCCCCACCGGGATTCGAACCCGGGACCTCTCGAGTCGGCGACACCATGAAACCCGGTGTACAAACCACTCGACCACGGAGGTCGTCATTATAAATATTTCTACAACGAAAAAATACACGGAGGTCGTCATTATAAATATTTCTACAACGAAAAAATAAATACCTTGTGCTTCTTATTAGCGCTGGGTTCTATGAACACAGGGTATGGACCGACTACAGTCTCGTTACTAGGCGACGGCCCGTTCCACAGGAGAGAATGGGAGTGCCCACCCACAATTATGTCTATGTACTGTCCGTAGTCGCGAGCCAGCTCTCTGCAATAGAATATAGAAAATAAGCCTTGATTCATTGCCCTTGTTTTCGTCAAGGTGTGAGAAAATTGCCGACTTATGGGAAGAATTCTTTCTTACACCTAATAGCTCGACGGCGCAGGTGGGTCGGCACGTTCGGCTGCGATCGTTGAAGTTAAGCAACTTTCGCAGCGGTCGGTCATCGGATGGGTGACCAAAAATCTTCTATCTCGAGTTCCTCCCTGCTTCGGAAGGCACGTTAAGCCGTTGGTCCCGGCTGCATCTGCAGTCGTTAGCACCCGCCAATCCGCATTGGGCCGCGTGGTGGGTCATGGCCCAATCTCCCCATTCCATCCATAGAGAAGGCCTGTGCGCCAGCAGTGGGGACTTAATAGGCTGATGATAATGTTTTTTTTATATTTATATTTAGTAGATAGTTTACATCCCCTTTTATACAATATTAAAAATAGCTACGTCGAAAAAATAGTAAAGTGTTTAAAAGATGTTAAAAATAGCCACTTTGCACAGGCAGTTTAAACACTCGCTATTTTGGAAAGCCTGAATATTACGTCACTATACATTAAACCTACAAACAAGATCAATGACCTTACAATACATTGTCATTTTGCAGTCATAGTGGAACGCGGCTTTGATATCTACACTCGCCTCAGAGTATTGGTATATGCTCTGAGACACTCGCACTATAATCTTGTTGACATTTGCATATCTTGTGAAAATCACGTTTGTTTGTTGTTAATTATATATTTTTACGTCACAATAGCTCTCGTCGCGTTTTATATTTGAATTCAAGATCAATGACCTGACAAGATACTGACATTTTTGCAATTTTCATTAAATAAAAATTTGCACTCGCTGTCCGAATGGACAGCGAGAATGGCTCTGCCTTGACATCTACACACTCGCACTGTAATCTGGTTGACATTGGCATATCCTGTGAACATTACGTTAGAAAGAATTTTTTCCCTATCAATTAAACATCAATTTCATTTGAAAATCTTATATAGGAATTCAGGGGCAGAACATTTTTTGGAACCTCTTTAACTAACCCAAAAACAGTCCGACCTTACTCCAAAGTTCCCTAGGTAAATAAACCCAGAAATGACGCAATGCATAAGACACTTTCCTTATTCTCTAAGACATATTCATCTGACATTTAACTAAAACTTTAGTTGTAAAATGGGACTGAGTTACAACAGGATAATGATTTGACGACCAGAACAATGAGCAAACAATGACTCGTATCCTGTATTAACTTGCGCCCACATAATTCCATTATTCAATCACTTAAGATGAAGAGAATCTCCCGCAGAGTCGGAGCAAAATTGATTCTGTTGTGTCTTATATTTTACAGCTCCGCATGGTACAATCCTTTAGGCTGCAAGTATCCAAAAAGTACCTATTTGAAAATGTAGTTTGTGCTCATGCTTTAATTCCAGTTATAACCCACAGCATTTTTTCTCTTAGATTAAGCGGAGTGGACGTTATCGAGAAAAAATTGAAGGTTCTGTACAGTGTAGATACTACCGATATCACTCGAACTTGTGTGAGAGATATGAACTGAGATAATGCAAATAAATAAAAGGTTAACTAAATCTACAGTTGTGTGCGTAAACTGATAGTACTATCAAAAACTCTTTTGTTTTTTTACGAAATCTTTCTGAATGAATAAAATTTTAAAAAATCGTAATAAATTGATTATAACTTTTTACCTGATCGATTATTATACGCATATACGCTCTGTCTCGCTCGCTCGAGTGTCCCACCCGACATATTGTTGGTTAACAGCGTAGCTTCCACGAGAGCGCTCACCGAAACAGTGCTGGTCGGGTGCCGGGTGGTTCAGGTGCGCTATGACCTTTACATGGGACTTACTTGTCAATATCCAAACCGCAGTGTGACAGGAGAACAATGATATCGACACCTTTGTCATTCAACGCTTGTGCCTCCCGCCGAGTCGCTTCCCTAGGGTCCGTGAACATCACATTACCGGGTGATGACAGTTTCTGAAATAAAAATAACATTTCTTTAACAAATTATGTTTTATCTGCCAATACATGCAAAGGCTCGATTTGTTTAAATTCTTAAATAAAAATCCAATCAAATTAGTAATTATTACCGCAGTATCGGTCGTGATTAGCCCAATGATTCCGATGCGGCGTCCCTGTCTCTCTACGATGACGTGTGGTACATACAACCCTTGCAGGGACGGCTCCTTCGAAGAGTCCATGTTGGCAGCGACCACAGGCGCTTTGAGGGCAGACAGGTACGGAGCCAAACCCTCGGGGCCGTCGTCGAATTCGTGATTTCCGATAGCCTACGAGAAAATATCGAAAAGATGGTGCACTCGCTTAAATCATACAAAACTTTTAAAAAAATCGGCCAAGTGCGAGCCGAACTCGCGCACGAAATCAGAAATCAATATACATAATTATGTATCTTTATTCAAATTGTATATATATGTTACCGGCCAAACCCGATTTCAGGACAAACTAGTTTTGCCTAGGCTAAACTAGTTCTTCCTATACGCGATAGGATTAATTAGTATAGCCTAGTCCAAACTAATTTGTCCTAAGCCCGATAGGATAAACCAGTTTAGCCTAGGCCAAACTAGTTGATCCTGATATAAATACGTACACTCTAGGATAAACTAGTACGACCTAGTCTAAACAAATTTAGCAGAGTCGAAAGTAATTGAACAAATATGTCAGGACTTGTACAGGTTGCGTCATGTAAAAAGAACGCTGGAAGAAAGTGGAGGGAGTGTGTATGCGCATTGATGCAGCTGCAACAAAAACTGTTCCACAAACAAACAGTTGCTAATGATGGCACTGATACTACTCAGACACACATAATCAGACACTTTGAATTAAGCTTCTTTAATAAGTGTAAAAGAACACTATTTTTGAATTTATTTATGGTTTACTCTTGGATATTGCGTATTGTGTAAGCGAACAAAAAGATCTTTAAATGAATTTTTGATTTTGTGATGCCTAGTAGCAAGTAAAGTTAGTTACTCTTGTTTCTTGAAGTGTGTGAATATCCTTGTTGTTAAGAAACAAATTAATATTTTTTTCTTACAAGTAATAAATTTTCGTTTTTGTATTTTGATGCGACCGTCACTATGCCAAATTCATTTAACTTATCTCTTAAAGATTCTTTAACTTTAAGATTATAATTTGATCGAATAGCTCTCTTCTGCAGCACAAAAATAGTTTGAATGTTGGCGGCGTTTCCCCACAATAAAATTTCGTACCACATTACACTTTCCATAGTGTAAAGAAGTTTTTTTTTTAATTGGAAGCTACATTTATGCCGAAATATAAAAAATTACTTAGCATTGACTACTTGTCATTACTTTTTAAGATAAAAAAAACATGCAAAGGAGATTGCTCAAATTGGCCTAAATGCACAAAAAATATTGACATACACGGTAATTGTTGGCATAATTTATAATTTAATTTACAGTCATTAGATTTCAACGGACACCTTTGTATAATATATTTACTTTAAAAAGGACTTTTAATATTACCGGTTTGGAAAACATACGAATCATTTTTAATGGCTATGGGTGTAGTAACATTCAGCCAAAGACTGATCAAAGTTGTATATATAACATAAAAACAAATCTATTGTGTAAAGATCGATAAAATAATTCATTTTTTTAATACATTGTGGTATTAATATCCACCACTATATTATCATTTTCACTAGATGCAAATGTGCTCAGACAATTATTATAGATGGTAGGCGACATCATACAGTCTATTACCATACATTTTTCACCAAACACCTCCATAAACACATTATAATCAGTATATATATTATACTTTAAGGTAAAATCTATGGGCCTACGTTCCCTGACTATAAATTATTAAATAAATAAAATTATAAGGTGTGATACACTAAAAACTAAAATATGGTTATCTTAAAAACATAACAAAAATAATGAACTACTGAATATTCGGCTATAGAACCTAAATCTCTTAGCTTTCTTTGGTTAACTAGAGTTTAAAAATTCTCTCTAATCTGTGGCTCGTTCACACAGTTTCTGTCACAGAGTATCTTATTATAACCGGAAATGACACCTGATTTTAAAAGTTACTCTTAAGCATTAACTTTAAAAACAGGCAACTATCTGTTAATCTACAAGCTCTATATACCTGAATCTAATCCATAATTTCGGTACTTGGCTTGATTTCCCTAGTTTACTTTATAACTTTTTTTTTTTTTATTATTTTAATATGTTCAGTGTATATGGTTTATAGAAGTTCTCAGGGGTGTCCGTCAATAATATTGGTTTCTACAGTAATTTATATATAATTTCGAATCTAGGAAACAATTTTTCATGATTATTGGTCTTTAGGCCAAACATGTATGGAGGCTGAGCAATCTCCTTAGATAATTAAATAAATAAATAAATAGTTTGCCGTAATGCATGTTTTTTTTATCTTAAAAATAATGGCAATAAACAATGCCAAGTTAATTTATATATTTGGCATAAATGTAGCTTCCAATTTAAAAAAAAAATCATAAGATTTGATAAATAAATATTGTGTCGAACAAAAACTTTTAAATGAGCTAAAAATAGCACCGATAATAGAATCCCGAATTTAAGTTCATTTGAAGGGGAAATAATCAATTTCGATCAAAACTAAACACAGGCTGTGATAGGATCTTAGAATCCCAGTAGAATTCACGAAAAACGTCGTCAACAGACGCTCCACAATTACGGAGCTGTTAAAATTCGTGCTTGGGCCTCTGAAATCTAATGTTACATCGAATACGTTACTCACGTGCGCATCATGAGGCAATAAGTTCATGAAATGCTGCGTCACGTTCCATTTGAGCAGTGTGTACCAGTAGGTTCCTTGGAAACTATCTCCAGCGTTCAGTAGCAAGGAATCCGGCTTCTCCTTCCGCAGTACTTCGATCTCGTGGTAGAGTCTTGGAAAACCGCCTAAACAGGAGTAGTTATTGGATCTGCATGTTGGAGTCTCCACGGAGGTTTCCTCGAATCTAGTGTCAACATGAAATAATTTGTTTTCTATAACACGGAGCTGGAGAACTTTGTATATGCTGTATGAGTAAGACTAGTATGCGCCAGTTGCTTTTGGTTGTTTTTGAATTGCAAGCTTTGTAAACCTTCCGCCTTTAGGCCTTTTGTCAACTTAATTTTACCAGACACCGACAGTGATATACTTGTGCTTCTTATCGATGCGCTCCTATACGAATGCATGCATATCGCATCAGCCTATTTTCCAGTACCTAAAACAACGGTTAGGCGCTTTGCAGACGATGGGGCGGGGCGGACTTTTTGTCCGCGAAGCAATTAAAACCGCGTCGATGTCTGCGGCTGCCTTCGCCGCGTACACAAAGCACATGACGGGCAGAGGCAGTCAGTTCAGGACCTTCGTTCGAGTGAATAATCCACCACTAAAAACCCGGGGCGCGGACTGAGCTAGCCGCCCCACGCCGCCGCATATAAACTGGTTTGTATGATCCACGGCGGGCAGCCGCGGACATGCCGCGCCGCCAGTGCCCGCCGGGCACCTGCGGCGCGGTCTTTTTGCCCTCTGTGCGTTTGTATTATAGGATTCCCTTTGTGCTATCGTTCGCGGCGAAATTGACCGGCCCGCTCCGCCCCGCCGTCTGCAAAGCGCCTTAGTCGTAGCTCAGTACTGAGCGTCCGTGATGGTCCCCCCGATTCATAATACCTTGCCAGAGATGCTTTCAGTTATCCTAAGGACAGTATTTTTTTAACACCTGTTTGGACAATTTTGCTGGGCTGCGTCCTCTAGGTTATTTATTTAACAGTATATTTATAAATGTAGTTAATTTCATCAAATCCAAATACAGTGTAAACTCTATTTAAAGACACTAAAGGGACTGTACATTTTATGGCGTTATAAAGAGTTGTCGTTAAATGGAAAGAAAAAGTTCATTTCAAGCTAGTAGTAATGAGTAAAGCGACAAAAGAACGTACAGCTGCGCGATTTTCACTAATTTTGGCAACTTAAAAGGTACTTTTTATTACTTAATTGTTGCCGTTATTGAGAGTGGGTGTAATGCTATATGGAGTGTATCATTGTATGGAAAACAAACTAAACCAACCAAAGACGAGGATTTCGACGCTTTAGGGAGTTTGTCGTTAAATCGACTGACGTTAAATGGAGTTTACACTGTATAAGATTTTTACGTTTTACTTAATAATTCTTGCATAAATTAATATCGACTTGTTCTAGTTCTTAGTACCAAATCGCGTATAGCTATCATAGCTTATCCGTGCGGTGACGGAGAAAGAATACAACTCACCGCCCCTTCTCTTCCCGTGGGTGTCGTAAAAGGCGACTAAGGGATATCGGAGCTTCCATCCGCTCCTCTGGTGGTAGGGTGCCTAACACCCGCCTGGTTTGCTACCACCGTGCGCATGGTGAAAAACCCGTGAAGTGCTTCTCGCGCGTTTCGGGGTCAGCCAGCGTACAACCAGGGCTCGAGTGGAGGTTGTCGCGACGGATTCGGTCCAGGGCGAGGCATCCGTCGAACCGATGCCGGGAGGACTGCATCGACCCGCCGGCCAGGGAGACCCGTAGAAACGGCTGTCCCGCTGGCCGCCCGTGGCACAGTACAGGGGCCCGAGCGTTCCTAACCAGTTCGCGAGGCTGCCCTATCATGTCACGCATAATCTCGGGGTGGACCGTCGTGCCGGTTGGTGACCGGGGCGTGGGGTCCCGGCGGCCACTTCCGGGAGGGTGCGGGGGCCCTTCCGTCCGGCGGGTCGGCGTATATCCTCTGCAGGCAATCATTCGGGAAAACATGCCTTCCTAATTTGCCCGGTCTTGTCGCGACAAAGTCTACTCGTTTCACGTCTCTTTTTTAACTTCCATAATGGCAGCTCTTAAAACAAAGTTTGGACGTTCAGCGGTGCACACCCCCACGCCTTCAACGCTGTTTGAGGTCGAGTTCTGCAACATACGCGGACTCCACTCTAACCTCAATGCTGTCCACCACCACCTTGAGACAGCACGGCCAGCATTGTTGTTCCTGACGGAGACACAAATACTTCCGCCTGCTGACACAGGCTACCTTAACTATCCCGGCTACGTGCTTGAAGAGTCCTTCAAAGCGAAAGCCGGTGTATGCCTGTATGTTCGGGCGGATGTTTGTTGTCGCCGTCTCCGCTGCTTGGAAGATCCCACCTTCTCCATATTGGGAGTACACGTCGACTCAGGTCCCCAGGCCAGAGTCTACGTGTGCCTCTACAGATCCCATACTGGTGATGTTGAGACAACTCGACTTTTCGAACATCTTAGTCGGGCAGCAGATGACGCGCAGGAGCAATTTCCCAATGCAGAATTGGTGTTTTTGGGGGACTTTAATGCTCACCACAATTTGTGGTTAAGTTCCTCGAAAACTGACCATGCAGGGATCTCTGCTCACGCGTTCGCTCTCACGCATGACTTGGAGCAACTGGTTGATCAGCCCACCAGGATTCCAGATATTTCAAGTCAAGCGCCTTCATTGCTGGACCTTCTGCTCACGACCCATCCACAGGGCTATCAGGTTGTGGTAGGAGCCCCCCTGGGCTCTTCAGATCACTGCCTGATATCTGCCAAAGCGCCACAGGCTAAACATCCGCGTCCAACGGTGGTAAAACGCCGGATCTGGCACTATGGGTCAGCAGATTGGGACGGTATGCGTGACTACTTTGCGTCCGTCCCTTGGAAGCAGCGCTGCTTCAATGACAAGGACCTATCGGCCAGCGCCGTTGCTATTACTGAGGAGATTGTAATGGGTATGGAATACTATATTCCTCATTCCAATTTCATCAGTAAGGGCACACGTAACCTCTGGTTCAATCACGACTGTGCTGAAGCTGCTTCGCGTAAGCAAGCGGCATATCGTGCTTGGATCAGAGGCCGCGCTCTTAAGGATCCCGAGGTCGATTCACTAAAAGCAGCCTACAATATTGCTTCCAAGGCCTGTAAGAAGGCATACATCAGAGCGGATGCCCAGCGCGTTGCACGTGTTGGTCACGATCTTATAACGCATCCTACGGGCTCCCGTAGCTATTGGCGTTTGGCCAAGGCCGTGCAAAAGAACTTCTGCCAGCCCTCGCTGCCACCTCTGAGATGTCCAGACGGAACACTAGCTCATAAGCCGCAGGAGAAAGCCGATTTACTGGCAAAACTCTTTGCGGCTAACTCCCGAATCGATGATTGCAATGCACTGCCACCATTATTACCTCATTGTGGCACAACGATGCCTGATATCAAAATCAGGCAGCGTGAGGTTCGTGCCGAATTGCAATCACTCGACGTCCGGAAAGCTAGTGGACCTGATGGCATCCCAGCAGTAGTATTGAAAAAATGTGCAGCGGAGTTGTCTCCCGTGCTCACGCGTTTGTACCAGTGCTCGTATTCTTTGGGGCGTGTGCCGGAGACTTGGAGAAATGCTAACGGGCAACCGGTACCCAAAAAAGGGGATCGCTCAGACCCGGCAAACTACCGGCCAATAGCAGTCACCTCAGTATTATGTAAAGTCCTAGAAAAGGTCCTTAACAACCATCTGACCCGCTACCTAGAGGATCACTCCCTGATTAATGATCGTCAATATGGTTTTAGACCGAAACGATCGACGGGTGATCTTCTAGCGTACTTGACTCATATCTGGGGTGAGGCTATCGACAAGCGGGGCGAGTCGTTGGCTATCAGCCTAGACATTGCCAAGGCATTCGACAGGGTCTGGCACAAAAGCCTTCTCTCCAAGCTTCTGGCATACGGTCTGTCGGCCCAGTTCTGTTCTTGGGTAGCTGACTTCCTGCATGAGCGAAGAATTCGTGTCCTTACGGATGGTAGCAGTTCGCAGTTCATGTCAGTGAATGCCGGCGTTCCCCAGGGCTCCGTCCTATCCCCCACTCTCTTTCTGCTGCATATCAATGACCTAATTCCTCTTGGGAATATTCATTGCTATGCAGACGACAGTACAGTGCATGCGGGGTATCTCGGACAAGCAGCGGCTGGGCAGGCGGTAACCAAGGAGAAACGGGAGAATCTTGTCATTGAACTCAATCAGGCTTTGGACCACATTTCTGAATGAAATTCCTTTTATGTCCTTCTCTTCAGGGCACAACACTGGAGCTAGAGAGCAGTATCACCATGCTCGGTATGGAGATTCGCTGTGACTTAAATCCAAAAAATTACATCGAAAGTGTGATAAAAACAGCCTCACGCAAACTCGGAGTCCTGAACAAGGTGCGGCGTTTTTTCACGCCCGAGAAACTATGCTTGTTATATAAGACGCAGGTTCGGTCATGCGTGGAATATTGCTCGCACCTCTGGGATGGCTCCGCCAAGTACTTGCTCGATGCTTTGGATAGGTTACAGCGGCGCGCAATACGCATCATAGGTGATGAGGAGGTGTCTAAACACCTCGAGCCTCTTCAATTACGCCGTGACGTGGCGTCACTAAGCGCGTTCTATCGTCTGTACCACGGCGAGTGTTCTGAGGAGTTATTCTCTCTTATTCCACCTTCCCCTTTCCTTCAGAGGACCACGCGCGCTGGCTTACGTTGTCACCGTCTAACTGTGGCTACAATTCCAACGCGTACAAAGAAATTTGGTGACTCATTTCTTTGTCGTACTATCCGTAAATGGAATGCTCTGCCCGCTCACGTGTTCCCTCCCTCTTACAACCTGGGATCCTTTAAAAGAGGCGTGAAGAAGCAACATGCAGGCCGGCAGGGTGAGGATGGCTGGTGTGGCAGGTAGAACTGCTGTATCAGCTATCTTCGCGTCTGGACTTCACCTCCACTTAACATCAGGTGGGGTGGAGTCATTTGTCGGACCTATCTATAAAAAAAAAAAAAAAAAGCTTATGTACTCATTTCTCATGTCTGAACTCGGCAAGTTTCTATGGCAGTTTCACCAGTGTAAAGGCGTATTTTAAAAACTTGGATAAGGTAAATTGAAATTATCAACAGTGTGTATGCGTCATCTACACTGCACACCTGTTCTTGACTACCTAATATACTTATATACATTAAACACGCACAGTCAAAGATAATATACGTATACGATTCTCTCGTGTTGTCCCCATATCATATTCGTAAAAATAAATTAAGACTAGTTTTGAGATTACAAACTTAACATACCACAAGGAAGTATTCTTGGTCCACTATTATTTTCAGTTTAAATAAAATTATAGGTAGGTACTGTATTTGTGTATTTAATTGTAAGATAAGTAATTAAATGAATTTTTAATTAGAACGTTAAAGCATACTTTCATTCTCTTTTACCATTTGCTAGTTTACATCAGATACTACTTTACAAAGTAGTAAAAATATTATGTCGCAGTAACATTGGATAGTAACGCTAACGTATAAGCGTAAAGAATAAAGTTCAAACATTACTAAATCTTTCTAAAAACAATGCACGGTTGGTCGTTTTTCTCGAGCATACTATCAAGACAAATTAGTGCTTGTGAAATAATTCGGTATCCCGTCTTATCATATACAAATAGAAACATTTTCTAGTCAACGTTATATTTGAAGGAGCTACATGAATGGTGTGATATATTATCTATAATCTCTTTTACTGTGTTATCCATTCATTAGTTTCGGGCATCAAATATCTGTCCGTAATAGCGTTCCTAGACGACCCGTATTTCCCGGAACGTCCCGTATTTCAGGCATAATTTAAAACGTCCCGACAGCATCTGTCCCTTATTTCAACATTGTTGAGATTAAAATGATCCAACAATTGTGTAGGAGTGAAATCCTAATTATCATTATTCTAATTATACCGTTTGTTTTTAGCTTCAATCAACAATTCTATAGATAACGGGTTGCATACAAAATCAAATCAAAAAAACTTATGCAGCTACATTCCATTCCCAATGAACAAAGATAAATGTTTTAAAACAGTTTAAGTTGAACCTAATAACAACTATCTCACAGAGGAATAAGGTTACAAATAACAAAATGTTATTCCGCACATACGACCTTTTTATCTTATAAAACGAACTGTTGTTCCTTTTATAAATTAGATCTGATACTTGCAAAAAAACTATAAAGATGAAAAAGGAAAATGTGAAATCAACCTTATGATTATGACCCACAAAATAAAATATTTTTACCAGTCATTAGACAGCTAGTTACTTCGTTTTGTATTAACCGGACTAATTTAAAATAAGATCTCACGCTTCAAATGAGGTTATATTTACCGGATTTTACGCGCTGACCCGTTATCTATAGAATTGTTGATCTAAGGTTTTTAATATCCCTAGTTCCTGCAGATAGTATTTTTTGCAAATGACATTAAAATGTACTGAATGTGCGCACCAAATGTACTCTGGATTCGACAAAGAGCGCATCAGTGACCAATGTAATTACTTAAATCAACTATGTTTACCTATAGATGCACTGCTTTCGAAAATATGTAAAATCGAGCAATAAAATGTTAAAAAACTTAGCCGAACTCTACGCCAGAGTCGACAATTTTTATTAGGTACTAATTTAGGACTAGGGTGGCCGAAAAAAACTGGCCACCCTAGTCCGTTATGATGAGCCTTCTTTCTAGAAGTTTAGCACCTCTGATCGTTCTGTTCGAGAACAATTGAGGCCATAAGAACCATAGTGGCCTAACTCATTTTTTTACAATATTTAGTTTATGATTTTTTCCAGTTCAAATTGATCATTTTGATAGAACCAGAGTGGTCTAAAAGTGATACAACGAATATTCTCTAGATGGCAGCATAATCACTGTTACTAAATTTGAGGTGCCATACTGACCTAAGAAGGATAGGCCACTATGATTAAAAAATGAATTAGGCTACTATGGTTCTCATTTCCTCAATAAATAGATATCTAATTAATATGCAAACATTTCAAAGTAAATCGATTTGTTAAGCTGTTGCAAAAATGTCCAAATATGTAAAGAGAGCAGACGCAGAAGCAATAATCAACTTAATGTCGATCTTTCTGTCCTTGAACAATGCAATGATTATTGCACCGCTTCGAATTACTTTTACGTAAGCTACTGGTGTCGATTCTGGCGTGATTCTCTAAACTTAAAACTAATTTTAACATCAGTCTCTCCTTTTCATTCTATATAGGGAATGACAAGGATACAATGTTGTCAAATTTAAGTTTAGGTTTAGAGAATCATGCTAGAATCGACACCACTATCTGCCTAGGTCAACGATCCATTGCAAACAAGTAAGAATTACTCAACCAAAATACGTTTTAAGTAAGACAAAACCGGAATATTTTCGTGAATATTAAAAATGTAATTAACAAATCCTAACATTTATCTTTGCGGTTATTGAGTTCCGGTGCCAAGCAAAAACTATCTTTAAGTACAGTTGCAAATATACATATTTACAAAGAAATGAAACATTGTGATAATTAATTATTATCAAAGATTACTAGGTGTGTAAGTTAGCAAGTTTATAAAGTATCTTGTAAGGGAGCTATCATTTCGGTTCCACGTCATAGTGTCGTCTTTAGTTTATCAATTCCTATCCAAATTACCATGACGTAAATATCTCATTTGATTGAGACATTCCACTGCACTTTAAGGGCTCTTAATTGCTCTATAATAAAAGCAAAACAACCAAAATATTTTATTGTTATGTAGAACCTTATAGTTTTAATATTAACATGATCTTCCGCAGAAAAGGTTCGAATATGTAAGAACTACTTAAATAAAAAAAACTTAATAAATCTTACCTGGCATGAAAATCATTGTAGTGTATTATATCCAGTCTATACAACCCTTCGAAGGGCAGTGCGAAGCCATCGATCGCAACAAAGAGTACCAGCAACACAACACATGAGACGTTAACCATTTTTTTTAACTCATCAACTGTCTTTCACATGATCAAAACTCGTGAATCGTCGCTACAAACGAACGCAACAAAATACAAGACTTTATCGCGCAAAGCGTGGTATGCGACTGTGTAATATCAATTTATCATTCAGTGTCTACGTCTCGTCACCACAACTGTGAGCGATACAGCGATGAATAAAGCATAATTATGACAATTATTTGGCAAATATTGTTTGTAAACAATACACAAACACTTCCTTATCACGCATTATTTATTATACATTAAAGTCCCTTCCCCTTCTATGTCGTGATGATCACAAAAAGTACCTAGTTACTCAACTGGTTCTTATGCTGTTTTCAATGGCCGCATGAGCCAAAATTAGATATTATTTCACGGAAGGTAGTACCCTATCCTTTCATCAACCGAAGATCCTATCCTACTAATATCATCCCGCAAAAACTACTAAACGGATTTGGATGAAATTTGGCACGCATGTAGTTTATGGCCTGGAATAACACATAAGATACTTTTTATCCCGGACTAATGACATGTTCCTGTGTTATTCACAAAAACACCAAGTTAATGCGGACTAAATAATACCCAGACTGAAAACAATAGTCTGCAATCGAAGCGACAAGCGAAACAAAGAAAGCAACTAGTTTTCTATAACAGAAATAATTCCTTAGACTGTTAGCAAAAAGACGCCTGATTGCAATTTACCCACGGCAGGGCACAAGATACTATTCGATTATCCATATTTTGACCATCAGAAAAAAAGTAAGGTATGGTGACCTTGGGATCTTACTCTATTTCGTATTCGAGTGTAGAAATTATTTTGCTTTTGACTATATGAAACATGGGGTTACGAAAATTTATTTCGAGGTGTAAGTTAAGCTGTTACTACTTATGATATTTAAATACATATCTGTGAAAATCAAGTGGTGAAAATAGACTTTTTCTTAAACAGACACTTATATAGACAGATTATATTCATTCTGTGGCATAGATGAATGGATTGATCACGCTTCACTGCGAGACCAATCATTTATCTATGTTCTGTGGCTTGTCTGTCAAATCTCTGAATAAGGATCATATGGAAAAGACACATGGAAAAGCTACATTGTAATTTGGTATAGAAATTACAAAATACTGCTCTCACCTTTTTATATTCTTATTGATGCATATGAAAAAGACACCAGCACTCTTTTTCGCAATATCCGCTACAGTAGTGACAATCTATATCTAATAAACAATCGTGCTCGTGTGGCCATTTTAGCTCCCCATAAGTAGTCTGAGTTACGGATTGCCAGATTAAGAAGAACGCTGACAGCGCCGTATTACAATTCAACAGTACATATTTATAATATGACCAGAACGCCGACACTGCAGAAAACGTAGGAATCACACGCAAGCTGCCCGTGGCCTCATCACTTCGTTTCACATTTCGATCGGGTCAACTAGTTTAAGAATTAGTAATTGTAATTTTTATATTAAATTAATATTAGAAATCGTTTTGGTTCTTTTTTACCTCTTACGGCTGCTGCATATTTATCTTCTGTGGTTCCCTAGTTTGTTTACAAATAAGTTGCCGACGTGATTCTTATTGGAGAAATTTAAAACCGAGAAAATAATTAAATTAAGGATTTAAACATAAATGTGAAGTGTTCTGTGTTTAAGTTGAATTGAGACGCAGTGTTGAAGCAACAATACTTTTAATAATAATATAACATAAATACAACCGAAAAGAAAACCTGTCTAAACAAAACCATAGTAACCAAGTGTCTTGGTTCACACTATTTTTGTAATTTCTATACCAAATTACAATGTAGCTATGTATGTATATGTTTTCGTGTCTTTTCCATATGATGCTTATTCAGAGATTTGACAGACAAGCCACAGAATGAATATAATCTGTCTATATATGTGTCTGTATAAGAAAAAATCTTTTTTCACCACTTGATTTTCAGAAAGAATATCTTAGAGTAACAAATTTGTAATCGCTTTTCTATTAGATTATAATTAAGGAATGTTAAAGTTTAGTTAGTTTATTGTTTTTCATAAATGGAATTATTCGTAGGGTTAATACACTATTGCGAGTTATTAGGACCGTTCGAGGCAAACTAAAAATAAAAGGGAAATAAAATATCGATAAGACCAAGATCGATGAGGGGGTACAACACCAGCGCTGCTAGATTACTATTGTAAACTACATGAAAATTCGTTGAAAGGCAACAGGCTTTGGTTCCTGTAGCCTTTGGTTTCTTAAGCTGTATTTTTAATATATGTAGTTTCATGATCAACTTCTTGTAAAAATAGCAATTTCTAGTTAAATTGGTTACTTACCGGTGAAAACTTAGGTTAGGTCTATATTTGTATCGACACAGGAATTAATTACAGAATATTAGAGCAAAACACTTTGGTTTATAAAGAATGTAGATGTGATGTCATTGTTAATAGTTTTTAACTCACTTAACACGCGTTTTGAGAGGTTAAAAAACTATTAACAATGACATCACATCTTCATTCTTCTACAAAATTATGAAATTTACACATGCAATTACCAAAATATAAATAGAATAAATAGGTTTCAAAAATTGTATGCAGTGATACCATAGCTCCTTAGCGGACTGGGCCTGCACCCGAAATACCTTACTACATTTTCCATACATCCTGAAAAGGATGCGAAGCGTCAAAAATACTGTGAAAAAGTATTAAAAACGCATTTACACTCGTTCAAAACTTGTTTTATTTAATGAGTGGTGTGCGTGAAAACTTAGAAACAAATATATTTTGTTTTGTTTTTTGTTTCAGGCCTATCAACCATCCTGCTCAAATAAATCTCATACACCCGTATATACTTGGACTGACCTTTAAATGGTTAGCTGTGTGGTCATTATTATTATTGTAATATACACACAAAAATTACCTCACGAGCGATAAAACCGCCTGGCCGTAATTATTACCTTTCGCAAATTTTACAAGTTTAAAGTTACATTAAACTTGTCTCCTCATAAGGAGTATTGAAGTGAACCTTGGACATTGTGTCTTTTATATACTTGCTCATTTATTTTGAAAATTGTTTACTGGATATTTCGTGGCTTTTGTATATTTATTTCCATTTCTTATTGTAGTTCTTGTATTTAATAACAATGGTAGAATTTAATTAACGTTGAATAAAATTATCTCCGATTGTTTCCGAAATTCAAATAGATTTTTCTCTCCCTTCAACCCTTTTCTTCAGTATATTTATGTGACCCTATATGCTTTGACCACAGCAAAAAAAAAACATAACGTCAATAAAAAGTATCGACTAAAGAGATCCTAAGTCCGCCATGTTTGCTCCCCGATTTGTTTATTTAAGTAAACACGCGAAGTACATGCTTGTGTCATTTCCATATGATCCTTATTCAGAGTGTCAAATAATGACAGGAAAAGATTAGCTTCTCAAAGAGGACTGAGGATATAGCTGAAACGGAGTGATTACTTGCTCAAACTCAATTTTTAAATTTATGAAATAAATCACTAGTGACTACAGTATCTACCGTTTTAATTATATCTCACTTCGAAATGATATCGTTTCTTAAAGTAGAAACGATATTATATAATTAAGCTGTATTTAAATTTTGTTGTATAAATAGCAACCCGGTTTGCGATAGCAATGATAAGGTGAATATTGATAGCAATTCACGAGGCATAGGTAACTATAATAACTATGTAATGTTACTGACCGATATGAGTTCATTACTTTGGTTAACCCAATTATTTTGCACACTTGGGCGCGGGACATACAGAAAAGACGCAGACGAGGCGCGGGCATTAAGCTCCTTTCATACAAAATGTACATAAGCGCCGTGTCCGCCACTGTACTCGCCCCTATCTTTTCTATATTATGTTTTGCGACGCTTCAATATAGTTTGTATAAAAAGGACGCGGAAGAGACACTGGTGTCGATTCTGATGATTCTCTAAACTTAAAACTAAATTTAACATCCGTCTCTCCTTTTCATTCTGTATAAAGAATGACAAGGATACACTGTAGTCAAATTTAGGAGGATCTCGATGGCGCGGGTGGTTAGCGCGTTCGGCTGCGATCGTTGAAGTTAAGCAACTTTCGCAGTGGTCGGTCACTTGATGGGTGACCAAAAATCTTCTATCTTGAGTTCCTCCGTGCTTCGGAAGGCGCGTTAAGCCGTTGGTCCCGGCTGCATCTGCAGTCGTTAGCACCCGCTAATCCACACTGTAGGTCATGGCCCAATCTCCTTATTCCATCCATAGGGAATGCCCGTGCCCCAGCAGTGGGGATATTAATAGGCTGATTATGATGGATGAAACTTAGGTTTACGTTTAGAGAATCATGACAGAATGGATACCATTGCATTATAGTTATGGTTTGACCGCCGTAAACTCGACCCTCCCGATGGTCCGCGGGACGCTGGGCGGCGGGTTTGCACGAGTACACATGGCACTGCCGACGCCGCAATATATCTCAAGATTATTAAATGTTCGTGTTATTGTTTCAAAATGTGTTAGTCTTTGTACTAGTATTACGAATTTATTATTATAAAAACTAATGTGACTTTGTAATATGTACATTTCATTTATTTCAATGTAATATAAGTAAAGGTATAAAAGAAATTAACATATTTGTTCATCCGAAACCTTTTCTAATTCTGAGTTTTGGCAAAGATTCGGATGACGTTTCTTCTGACAACTGAATTATGAAAGGTCATTGTGTAGCGGATACAAAGCTGAAACCGCGCGAGCTCTATCAGTGAATGTCTATGACAGGCCACTGATTGATTCGCATCCCCCTACCGCGTCCCGCGGACTACGGAAGGATTGACTTTACAGACAAGCTACAAGAACTCATGGTGCGGTTTTCCCGCACACGCCGCAGACGGCAGCAGAGCAGGGCAGGTGTACTTCAAAACTCATCATCAGCATATTAACGTCCCCACTGCTGGGTTGTGACCCATTAATAAGCCTTCCCTATGTATGGATTAGGGAGATTGGGCCATGACCCACCACGCAGGCCCAATGCGGATTGTTAGGTGCTAACACTATAAACACGCTTACGCTTTACGCTTTAAACTCAAAACTCACAAGACCGCAATTTTCCGTGGACCCGCAGTTGCCGTGCGAGTAATCGCGTCCGGCGCGGCGCCCACCCGTAGCGGCTGCCACAAATTCCCGCGCGTTCTGCGAGCGTAAATCGCGCCGTGAAACTTGATTTTGCGTTTTATCTACAACTAGCTGACCCGGCGAACTTCGTACCGCCTTAGCGTAGCTTTGATGCACTACTTTATTTTGTATAGCTGACCTATCTTATGTATGAGTACCTATTCAATTTGAACTGGAATCTATAATATCCTCCATATAAAAATGAATCCTTATTTCCCTGGTCTCGCCATACCTCAGGACTTTACTAATTTTTATTAAATAAAAAACAACATATATATTTTCATAATAGTGTTTATTCCATAGGGTTCAATTTCACTCATATTTTTACAAATCGCTATTGAACAACTTTGCATTTTGAAGTAAACACTGAGCTCAACACCACGCGCGCTCTAGAAAGCAACTAATAGCCTCTATACTTTTCACTGCTTCTCTCTATTCTAATGCTTTTTGATAAACTATACGGTACGAAGTTCGCCGGGTCAGCTAGTCCATAACCGCGCAAACAATAATTTTATTAAGTTTTTGATAAAGTTCGTTTTGTTTTAAAGACTAAGAAGTTTTTTGTTTGCTAATAAGTGTTTGTTCCTGTCGCAGATTACCACAGATTTTTTTTGTTTTAAATTATGACGTTGACATTTGTCAGCGCGGTTATCGATGTGGTGTCACAGATTACCACAGATTTTTTGTTTTAAATTGAATGACGTTGACATTCGTTACGTTATATTTTTCAATTTTTCTGAGAGATTTTCTTTATATTTTTTTCCGTAAGAACCTTGTACAGAGTATTAGAAAACTACAAAAAAAAATCAGCCAAATCGGTCAAGCCGTTTTCATGTTATGACGTGACAACGGAAAACGGGTTTCATTTTTATATATATATAGATATAGATTTCACATTCTACGTGAATTGCGGTCCCGCAGCCGCCGCAACATATACGGGAGAAAATCGCGCCGCGAAATCTTAGCCTATATCTGCGCTGCGTCTGCGTCTTGTCTTTGTGTCCCATGCTTTACAAATTAACAACCGATGTTGTTATCCAGAACTGACAATACATTAATCGACTTTTAACTTCATGTCCCTTGATTTAAGATTCACAATAAATTTTGTAATGATGGGTTTTTTTGTATAGATTGGTCCGACAAATAACTTCAACCCACCTGATGTTTTACTGTACAATGAAGGTATTTTACGCTTATGTAAATACAAGAATAGTTTAGATATAAAATCTAATCTCATTTGGTACCGAACTCCAATTATGTTTCTCTCTATAGTCAGGTTTCAGAGTGAGTCTTTTTATTATAGATATTAACGGGATTGTTACCATGTACCTTGTTTTTTATAATATATTTATATTATATTTTAATTGATTCGGGTCCTAATCACTGGATTGAGCTCCATAATCCACAAATTATCTCGACAGAACGCCACTACATACCAAGATTGGTCAGGGAAGCGATTGAAATAACCAAACACAAGAATTTCAATCGTGAGGATGGGTTTAAATTGTCTAGAGTGTGGAATCCAGTGGTTCGTATGTGTAAAAACCGCAAAAATCAAAAAAGTGTCGTTCCGCGATCTGATACTGTGAGTATTGTGTGCCGGGAACAAATGCGAGTGAATAGTGAGAATGTGACCAATGGTAGTGGTAGTATCGAACGCAGTAAAAGACGACGTCAGAGGGTAGACCGATATGTCTGCCAATAACATCTACCCGCAATTACTTCAGTTACTCCGTGATCATGGCGCTTGCAACAGTGCCGAAATATCGGAGACTCATAAAAAACAAGGTACATGGTAACAATCCCGTTAATATCTATAATGTTAGTGACCATGAAAGTTTAAAACAATGAGTCTTTTTATGTATAATTTAAGATGTTTTTGAGATAATTTGTACCAAGGTACAAAATTGGGCAAACATCAAGGTCTCCTTTGCAATGTTATCATCTTTCATCATCATCAGTCTATTAATGTCCCCACAACTGGGGCACAGACCTTCGCTATGGATGGAATAGGGAGATTGGGCCATGATCCACCACGCGGGCGCAGTGCGGATCGACAGACTGCAGATGCAGCCGGGACCAACGGCTTAACGTCCCTTCCGAAGCAAGGAGGAACTCGAGTTAGAAAATTTTTGGTCACCCATCCAATGACCGACCACTGCGAAAATTGCTTAACTTCAACGATCGCAGCCAAACACGCTAACCACCCGCGCCAACGAGCTCCTCCATTATCTTTTTTGCTTAGCAAAAGGAGCTACTTTCTTAGTACCTACTAAGTACTACTACTATTACCAACTACACTTGTAACAGCCTAGACTGAATAAATGAGTTTGAGTTTACACTAATAGAACTACTGTACTACAATTGGGTGTTTGTAGGTGAAAGAAAATAACAAATAACGTTTAAAATAATTATATTTACATCTTATATATAGGTTATGTATAATTTATATATTTTATTTATTGTTTGTGTTGTTTATAATGGAGGCCAGTAGATAGAGGCTTCATTATGTGCAGACTCCGGTAACCATTTCAAATATTCATCCAGCAAATCTAAAACAAAACGTTTTTTTTAACAAGGTTCAATATGGCCCTCTTGATGGTAAGTGACTACCATAACCTGTTGCAATGCTAGGCATAAATCTGCCTACCCTGATCCAATGGAGCCTCAGAAAGTTACAATGATAGAAACACATCACCACCAATCACGGTATTGTAATTTGATCTTGAACTATTTGCCTTCTTTTAAAGCATCGACGGCATTGTTTCATCTTTATAACACAGAATATCCCATTCGTTGTTATATTGAGTGCACATGCAGCGTGTTTGGATTTCAAATTGTGACTAAAGCGAATAGGAATATATATGGAATATGTATTTGACAAGTTTTAGAAAACGATCTCAAGTTATTTACTAATGTTTATGGAGTCCATAAAAAGATATTCATAATGAGAATCATTTCCAAGTCAATAAATCAAATCCACTATAACAGCATTTCAATAAGCATCTCAATATACTTTTTAAATCATCGAAATCGGTCCATCCGTTGCGATATTACAACTCTTTTTAATAGGTTGGAGAAACAAAAGAGCTCGATATTTTGGTGCCTCACGAGCTCACTGAAAGAAACCTAATGAACCGTGTAGTCATTTGTGATTCCTTATTAAGACGTATTGAAACCCGAACATGTTTTATAAAGCTGATAACTGGGGATGGAAAGTGGATCATGTCAGTCATCGCTCAGCCAGTCTCACTGAGCGAGTACCGCTGAGCGAATATCATTTAGCCAGTATCACGGAGCGAGATTCGCTGAGCCGGCATCGCTGAACCAGTATTCCTGAGCGAGTATTGCTGAGTATCGATTGGCCAGTACAGCTGAGCTAGCATCGCTGAGGGATACTCGCTGAGCCAGTAACGCTGAAAGAGTACCGCTGAGCCAGTATCGCTGAGGGAGATTCGCTAAACGAATATCGCTGAGCGAGTATGGCAGAGCGAGTATGAGTATAGTTTGGCCTGTACAGTTGAGCGAAAATCGCTGAGCGAGTAACGTTGAGAGAGTATAGCTGAGCAAGTATCGCTTAGCAAGTATCCCTTAGCGAGAATGGCTGAGCATTCTAAAAAATTACATAAACTGCTTCATGATAAGTTCAAACTACCCGTCTATATTCTACCTTTATGTTTTTATACGGCCAAGCTGCTAATGAACCTTATGTTCATAATAAGTGCAAGTGTGATTATGAAATGAAATTCAAATAGAAATGTAATTGATTATGAAATCAAATGAACTTATTACAAGCTCTTTTGAATCGACCTTAAATGCTTTTAAAAGTATATCTAACCATCACACTGAAATGTAGTTTTGATTTCTTACATCCAATTTAAAAGTACTATTTAAAAAATTCGACTTTATTGTTAAGTTCATAAAACTCATCGGCAATTTGACCATACCCAAAATGCAACACAGTAAAATCTACCTTTCTACAATGGACACTTATATAATTATAAAGTTATACTTACAAGTCGGTTGCTCGTTCCATATGTTCTTCAAAGCGTCTCTAGTGCCTATCCTTTTCATGATTAGTGCCTTCAGTATGATTTCAGTGCGTGGTTGTAATTTGGCCCAGCTCTTTACCATAGTAGACGGAGGGGAGAGAAGTGACCCGGAGTACTTCTTCAGCTTAGGAAATACGGAACCGTCCAGAAGGAACTTGGCAAACCACCTGTTAGAAAAGATAATATATTTGTTGTTTTATAATCATCATCATCATCATGTACAGCCTATTAATCACCCTACAATAGCAGGGAATCGAAGAGGTAGGTTGGGCCTTAACATACCACGCGGGCCCAGAACGGGTACTGGGATGGGCAAAGTTTTTCCTTATCGTGCCAATATTTACCATCAGAATCTATGGCGGGCCATATCTTTGCTCAGGGAACTTACTATGTTGAAAATGAAATAAAATATAATTTTATTTATTAGTATCGAATGCCCCCATAAATATGCCCCTAAGTTTGCTGCGTAGTAAAAAGGTGCGGATGATGCTACTTTTTGGTGAGACCCTTTGATTTTTGTGTGATGGTCGCATGACTTAAACCATTCGAGCGCTAAAGTTTGCCGATCTCTGCTGCATCTGAACGTTAACATCATCATTTAGTAGGTGTTAATACCCACTAAACTTTAGTGGATGGTAACGACTGCAGATGCAGCCGGGAACAACGGTACAACGTGCCTTCCGAAGCACTAAGGAACTCGAGATAATTATTTTTTGCTCACCCATCGAATGATCGGTCAACTTTGACGATTGAGTTTCTCACAGCTATGTTTGCTGCTTATCTTTGCTACAACGAACCTTTGTAAGTTTGTTTAATTCATACATCCTTTATGGGATAAGGAGTGATGGTTTTAAACCAATAAAGTCTCGCATTTCAGATTGATGAAGTCTAGATGGCCGGAAGTGACAATTATCAACATTAGTATCAGAAACTGCCTTGCCCACTGATAGACATCTGTTTAAATCTATTATCTATGCGAGCAAGTTGACAGCACTCTTACAGCATAAATATAACCGGACTAATTAAAAGGGATCGTTAATTGCTTGAGTCCCAGGACCTGAGCAAGTATATTTGATTTCAGTCACTTAAAATTGACAACTGATTGATGTTTGTAACTTAGGTGAACATGTTTGTTTTCATAATTTTAAGTTTTTCATGACGACTACTATGGAACAACGGACTAAGTATGTGATAAAGTGTAATGGTATGAAAACTTTACCTGTATCGTTCTATTTTATCTGGATATTCGATCTCAACGGTAGGCAGTTCCCAGCCAGCCTTGCCGAACGTACCCTTGAAGTGGCACTTAACTTTGCCGGACTTTTCATCGAATCTAGGCTCTGGGTCCGTTAGAGGTTCACCTGGGAACAATTTTTTTATTTTATTTTTTACAGGTCTATGTTGCATGATTAAACTGTACATATTAATGAAATAAAACATAAGTTTATCTGAGCCTTTCGGTAACGAGAGTTCAATGTTTTGTCCAAATCTTAGTGCCCCTCAAAGAATCCCAAAATATTTTACTTCACTAAAATAACTTGGAGCAGGTTATATAGCTACCACAGCATCCATAGAAATGGAGAATCGACTCAGCGACAATCTTATGAAATCTTTAACTCTCTAGAAAGAGAGAAATCAATGCAGTCAATATGTATATGAACTTAAGCCCGCCCGATCGATTTAGCTATCTCAAACTTATCTAAGTACCCAGTTTTTCTTAACATTTTATAAGAAACGCTCCATACATTCCATAGACAGGGAAACTAAAGAACTCTTTGGAAAGAGAGAAAGCGATAGTGCAGGATGCATCTATAAAGTATTGGCCGCACAAAGCGTCGCCTTGCTCACACTTATCTGCCTATTTTGACAGTTAACAGGGAACACTCAGTTCATTTCATAGACAAGAGAATTCTTACACTTAAACTCGCATGAAAATTACAACTCTTTTAAAAGAGAGTCAATACCTATACGTACTGTTGGTCTCACAGTCACTTTGTCAATCTCACACTTATCCGTTCGGTTTTCCAAAACAGTTGACAGGGAAGGCTCAGACTATTCCCATCTGCATGTCTGTAGTTAGCATAGATCAGAGATGGCAAACCTTTACATATAAAGGTGTTACTTTTCTAAAATTTGAAAAGAAATGAGGTCATAGACGTGCTATTAAATAATTTTGACTCTGTGATTATTGGGAAAATAATAACCCATACTTCCACTCCAATATTATAAATGCAAAAGTGTTTCTGTTTGTACCTTATCACGCTTAAATCGCTGAATCGATTTAGATGAAATATGGTATAAAGATGGTTTGAGTTCCGGGAAAGAACATTAGTAGGATAGTTTTTATCCGACAAACATCCTTTGAGAAGGGAAAAGGGAGGCGTGTCCTATATGATACGTAGATGTTACGAAGTACATAATGAATTTCAGTGATGTGCCCAAAATTATGTGTCACGTGACATTCAGGACACGCGTACTATTGGTTTGCCATCCCTGGCATAGATGTATATCAAACATCGCATCAAAATTCCATCTATTTAGTTAAAACTTACCTAGATTACATAGTTGTGGCACGTAAATGGGCAACCACTCCGGTTCTATAGCAGTAACGTTTCTCATGAGCATTTTCTTGTTCTCTTCACCAGCTTCATATAATTCTTGGTACACCACCCACTCGGGGATAACCTTGCGCAGTATAGACATCGAGTGCATGTGTACCGGTTCGTCTAACTCGCCGCAGTGGTAAGCGTATTTGAACTTGCGTTTGTCTTCGCCTATATTCGTGAACAACCTTTAATTAATAATTCTAAGAAAAAAAATGTTAATACCCTCATTAAAAAAATATGTACGTTATCTTTGTCAGTTTACATAAACGATTTTAATTGTTTTGATATCATTTTGAAAAAGAATACTCCAACTGTATATTGCTGAAATCCATAATTATAAATACATCTATGGCGGAATGTCAATTGGCCTATTGTTACCAAGCTATGGAAGAGCAGTGCATCCTAAGACAAGCAATTTTACTGCTTAAAAGGATATCATCATCATTAGCCTATTCATGTCCCCACTGCTGGGGCACAGGCTTTCCCTATGGATGGAATGGGGAGATTGGGCCATGACCCACCACGCGGGCCCAGTGCGGATCGGCGGGTGCTAACGACTGCAGATGCAGCCGGGACCAACGGCTTAACGTGCCTTCCGAAGCACGGAGGAACTCGAGATAGAAGATTTTGTTTTTTGATTTTGGTTGATTTTCAAATTGTCATTGTCAAATGTGTAATGATTTTTAGTTCTCGGTACATACTTTGTGGCGCGGCTGTTGCTGCTGCTGCAAGTTTCCATTTAAAATTTGACATTGACATTTCGCACTCGCAAACTATTTGAATTAGATAATGGTTCGTGCTAGGGGTACTGATACCTTACTCATCGACAGAATACAGCACACCCTAACGGTTACTTTGCTGTGAGCTTCTGTAAGACGTAACTTCCCCAGACGGGCACAACAATTAGAGCGGCAAATCTGCTATGTACTATTTTTGTATTTGTAAAAGGAATAACTACGGATTCTCTTTAATTTTTAACTCATTGTTGTTGCGATATCAGAAACAGGAATACAAACTTACACTACACTTCCGGATACATCTATCGGCCCACCTAGCGTTTTAAATTTTGACGGTCCCTAGCTAAAACTAATTTTAACATTAAGCAGAAAGTATTTATGCAGTTTGAAGCTGATTTATTAACAACTTTTCGTGTTTTTAAAATTATTGCTTAACAGAACTATTGAAACTTATAACATTAATGTATCCGGAAGTATAAGTGAAAATTTCACCAACATTTTACCAACTCATCTTCCTGCACTTCCAACTTACCAACTCTTCTTCTAGAGCCATCTTCCTGCCGACCTGGTCTCCGCTGAGCACCAGTGGCCTCATCAACCTCGCCTAGTTGTCATCGAGCGGTTTCATATCAGAATATTCTGTCACGTTACCAACTTACCTTCTTTCACTTCTTCTAGAGCGATCTTCCTGCCGACCTGGTCTCCCAGTCCACTAAGCACCAGTTGCCTTAACAACCTCGCCTGATTGTCATCGGGTGGTTTCATCTCAGGATCTACAGTCACGTCCACTTCAGCGATGCTGAGGTTTATCTCGGAGGTCAACTGCCTTCGGAGCTTGCGGATCTCTTTTATTGCCTAAGAAATTTATTGTTTGCGAATTAAACCTCTCAAAATTGTGCCGAATTTGCAACTAATACTGGTAAAGCGAGTGGTAATCATCATCATCACCATCCTATTTATGTCCCCACTACTGGGGCACAGACCTTCCCAATCGATGGAATAGGGAGATTTGGCCATAACAACGCGAGCAAAGTCGGTTTGGTGGATGCCAACGACTGCAGATGCAGCCGTGACCAACGGCTAAACGTGCCTTCCGAAGAACGGAGATGCTAGAAAAAATAAGTTTTTGGTCACCCATCCAATGACCTTCAAAGGGAAGCAAAGTGTATATATATAATAAATGCCTGAGAACCAAAACTATTGTCTTCACTGAACCGAAGCGAGGGCAGGTGACGTGTTAAAAATAAATCAGAAACCCTTTGATTATAAGTAACGCCTAGATAAAACCATGCAAATAAACCACGCAACGAAAACGGCTCATGTTACGAGGATATCTACCATATGTAGTACATATTTTTTCGGCAGTTCCATGCAGTTAAAACTGTATATAATTAAAGCACAAACCTTTTCTCTCAGTCCATATTTAGCACAGAAAAGTTCTTCTTCGCCCTTGACATAGGCATATTCGGCCGCGCCAACCACTCGTAGCAATACTCCTGGATCACCAAGTAGCAAGGTGTTGCCAGATGCCAGCCAACTGTCTGGTTTGCCAGTCATTACCTAGAAATATATATAACGTAACTTTATTAAAATCAGTCAAACTTTTTTCTACTTAGATTTATACGAAGGGCTGACAGACTTTGTCCTACCCGATGTATATATCATAGATATAGAACCCAACTGCAGCGTTACCTGCTGAATCCAGCTTTGAATGAAAGCCATCCAGGAAACTACTTAAGAGCCCTTTTACAAAATTGCGCCGTTGCCGTACTAATCGGCGCGTAGGTTTTCACTAGTATATATTGCATTTTACGGGTGATGTTTCGAGTCTTATAAAATAATCAATAATGAACTAATTCTAAAAATATATACATATTTTAGTAGTTCATTGATGGTAGATTAGTTTTATGAAAGTTTTTGATAGTAATTCTATTTAATTCAATATGAAAACACGAGGTAAACCTGCATTATTTTTTAGGAACTCACGGAGGTTAGATGTTTTTTTGATAATTAATGAGATGGAAAATCAAAATTCTAATACATTATGTTGCAACAAAAACATATTTCTGATGTCGTACTAATTAATTTGATCTAATTTATTGACCAATATTGAGAGATTTAGGCGTTTGAAGTTGTGCATATTATCATTTTTTCTGTAAACTAGCTGCAGTAGAACGATCAGTATGAAAAAAGGAAAATAGTATTTGAAAATATTCTACATTAACTTACAATAGGAAAAATAAATCCACTGTTTACTTCTATTGGAAATAGTCAAAATATTTTCTAAAGGGGAAAACAAGGCGCTCAAAATTTACGATTTTTTGCAAAAAATGTGAAAGGGCTCTTAAATAGCATATAAAACTTCACCGAAATCGGTCCAAATATTTAGATATACTCATTAAAAAGAGTTTAGCAACAGAACACTTACCTCTTGCACAGTCAATGCGGACACCAAAGCAATGGTGTAAGGCAGCAAATTGAACTGGTGACTGAGTGCTAACATTTTCCCATATCTCGGCAGTAGAGGGAACGCGGACACGGCCTTACCTAAAGGCGTCACTTTCAATACCTGAATAGTAAAATGAAATTATTAACTTCCACGTTCGGAGATCGAACACGCTAACCACTTGCGTCTTCGAGATCCTCAATAAGTATCGTTAATATTCGTTGCATGCTTACCTCGTCTTCGTCTTTCCTCTTATTCTTCGACTCGATTTTCTCTAATATACCCAGGGTTTCTAGACGTTTCTCCGACAATCTTAATTGCAACCTATCTGGTGCAGTTGGGAAAGGGAAATTCACTACCTATAACAAAATAAAAGAACAATTAGTCATTTAAGTCAATAAAATTTGTAATATTTAACTGTTTCGTAACTAGTGTTGGGTAGGACACGACTTGAAAAAGAGTTTGTAAGAGTAGCCTCTTTTTTGTACTGAGCCAGTACAATGTCCCACTTCAAATGAGGCGAGGCGTACTGAAGCTCGGCAATACATTTAAAGTGACGAGTACAAATATGACATTGAGGCGTACAGAAGCTCGACATTACGTTTGTGTGCACGAGTAGCACCTCCTCTACGCACTATCAATCTTGCTGGATCCAGCATGCAGGACAGCGCTATACACGTAAAAGAGATAGAGATACAGATGGATAGTGCGTAGAGGACTTAAATGAAATGTCATGCCTCGCTCTCTCTCAGACTTACGAAGAGTGAGTGAGTAACGAGACGCGACTATCGCGACATTTAATGTGAAGTAGTACATGTGTTGTTGTTAAAACAATTAAACAGGAGTGATTAAAGTATTATTTCTTTATTACAAAGTACAAATCAAGCAGCAAACAACAGTATCAAATATAGCGTACAATAGACAGAGAGCGAGAGCGAGAGAGAACATTATACATTTGTCCTTGTTTAAACAGCCACAGATTATGTAACTTAATGCTGAGCTTACATATACTAATGGTATTGACATATCAATACCAATCTCACATAACATCTCCCCTTTATCAAATAAGAATAAGTGTAATCATTAGTTAGTTACTTAAGATATAATTAATATTAATCAACAAATCTGCTAGGTAGTCTAACCGATCTCCCAGATCTAGTGACTCTTACAATGTCCGACGTATTATTTGAAGTTTGTGGTGGTAAAGCTTCATGATTCTCACTGTAACTCACATTACCACTATCAATATTATTTTCAGGACCAGGTCTAGTGACTCTTACAATGTCTGTCCTATTATTTGAAGTTTGTGGTGGTAAAGCTTCATGATTCTCACTATAACTCACATTACCACTATCAATATTATTTTCAGGATTAACAAGCCAATCAGTATTTGATTTTACACTATTTTCCATATATTCATCATGATAGCAATCATGCACCTGCCTATTATTTCCTAAATTATCAAAGTCCCTGGTCTGTCTAGGTATAATATAATAAACATTTCTATTATACTTCCTTCCTTTCTCTCCCATTATTTTATACATTCTGAGAGTTATTCCTTTCTCTACTACAACACCAGGTTCCCAACACGATTGTGGCAACTTTTTAAACATAACTTTATCTCCTATTTTGAATTCATTACAGCAGCGCGCATGTTGATTATAATATTTTTTAGATTTAGATCTCAACTCAACTAACAACTTTCTGTCACTATGACATGTAATCTTAGGTCTGAGATAGTCAACTGTACAAGAAGGATTGGTCCTCAAATTCCTACTCATTAAGATTGATGCTGGAGAATGAACAGTACCCCTAGGTGTATTTCTGAAATTCAGTAATGCCAAAAACACATCTTCTTTAGAATCAAATGCCTTTTTAATTATAGTCTTTACTGATTTAACTGCACTTTCAGCTAACCCATTTGACCTTGGATAATGGGGGCTGGATGTTATATGTTGGAAATGCCATTGAGTAACAAATTGCTTAAACATATCAGAAGTAAAATATAAAGCTCCATCTGTGAACAATATTTTGGGAATACCATGTCGTGCAAATACACTCTTAATTTTATCAATAATTGTAACACTTAATAAATTCTTTAAACTACATACTTCTACATAATTACTTAATGCATCTACTAAAACAATATAATACTTTCCATACAACTCAAAAACATCACAAGCTACTTCCATCCATGGAAGTGGTGGAATGGGTTTGCTTTTTAACAATGATTTAGAATTATTCTTTTGATACTTTAAACACACATAACAAGATTGAACAAACTTTCTAATATCCTGATTAATTCCTATCCAAAATACACTGGATGCAGCTTTACTTATCATTCTATTTATACCTGGATGCCCCACATGTAGTTCTTTTAACATATGCAATTTTAATGAACTAGGAATTACTACCCTGTTATCTCTGAATAAAATGTCATCAACCACTGTTAATTCGTTACTTATTTGAAAATACATTTTACATTCATCAGATACATCCTTATAATATTTTGGCCAACCTGATTGTACATAGGACTTGACTTGTTGAAGTATTTTATCATTTTTATAGTGGCTATATATTACATTAAAATCAGTTTAAGTAATTGACAGTTGCTTATGCAATAAGGCAACTTGCAGTTCTAAATCATCATCAAAATCTCTACTTTCAGTGTCACAACTTTCTGCAGAAAAATCTCTTGATAAACTATCAGCTATATACATGTACTTTCCTGGTGTATAAACTAAATCGAAACAATATGGTTGCAACCTTAATAACATTCTCTGAAGTCTGACTGGTACTTTATGTAATGGCTTATTTATTAATCCTAGCAATGGTTTATGATCAGTCTCTATTCTCAATTGACATCTACCAAACACAAACAATTTAAAATTTTCAATTCCAAAACAGACAGCTAATAATTCTTTTTCTATTTGCGAGTACCTAGACTGGATGTCAGTCAAAGCCCGGGAGGCATAGGCAAGAGGTCTTCCTTCCTGCAATCAGGTTGCTCCTAAACCATTAGAACTTGCATCTACACTGAGGGTTAATTGTTTTGAACTATCATACAGACCTAATACTGGTTTACAAGTTATAGCATTTTTTAAATTATGTAGAGCTTTATCATGTTCGGGACTCCATATGAATTCTACATCATTCTTTAACAAACTACGCAGTATTGCTGTCTTTTCACTATAAGAGGGTATGAATTTAGATAAGTAATTAAATAAACCTAAAACTCTTTGTAATGACTTTTTATCTTTTGGTGTTTTTAATTCTTTTATAGCTTTTATTTTATCATTTGTTATAGACATACCATTTTTATCAAACATATGGCCTAGAAATTCAATCTGTGTTGTATTAAAAACACATTTGTTTGGATTGAACTTTATGCCAGAGTTTTTAGCAGCCTCCAGGACAAGTAATATAGTATTATACAATTCAGCTCGATTTCCAGCCCAGACTAAGATATCATCTTGATAAGTAGCTACATTACTAATACCTTCAAAAGTTTCTGAAATTATTCTGTGACAAATCTCTGGGGCACAGTTCAGTCCAAACGGTAATCTTTGAAAAGAATATCTTCCCCAATTAGTTTGAAAGGTGCAAAGCTTGATACTAGATTTATCTAAAGGTAACATCCAGAAACAAGACTGAGCATCTAATTTACAAAAATATTTCGCATTTTTTAACTTTACTGCTATTTCCTCAATTTTGGGAAACGGATAATGTTCCCTTTTAATAGCTTTATTCAGCATATTCTCAATGAGCTATCTTTCTTAATTACAACTACCATCTGGTTTACCCAGTCAGTGGGTTCAGTAACTTTTTTAATTATACCTTTGTTCTCCATTAAATCTAATTCTTTTTTAACTTGATCTCTTAACGCATAAGGCAATCTACGCGCTGGTGAAACAACAGGTACAACATTTTTGTCTACATGTATTTTTACCACTTGTGATACTAGACCTATTTTTCCATCAAACAAGTTATGGTATTGCTTTGGCACATAATGAGTGTACAAACAATTATTCTTAGTAAGAGAGTTAATTCTCATTATTAAATTCAAATCTTCTGCAGACCTTAGACCAATTATGCTGTCAAAGTTGTCTCTAGACACATAAAATTCAATAATATAAACTTTATCTTTGTACTTACAACTAATATAGCATCGTCCCACTATTTCCACAATATCTTTTGTAAAAGACCTGACCATGGTGTCATTCCGTAGTAATTTTTCTTTTTGAAAACCCAATGATAGGTAAAGCTGTAAACTTAGTAAATTACAAGCTGCTCCTGTGTCCACCTTAAAAATAACATTCTTATCATTAATATTAAGTCTAACTTTATACCATTCAGAATCACTAAATAGTTTTAAAAAGTTACCAGACTCGAGCTGCGGACACTCCATGCCGTTACCATCCTCTGTAACTGTGTTTAGCTGGATAGACCGTTGTTTGCAGACAACGGCAAAATGATTTTTCTTTTTACATTTATTGCAAAACTTTCCAAATGCTGGACACATGCCGTAAATATGTTCAAACCCACAATAAGTACATTTTAACTTTTCACTACTTCTGCCTTTTCTAGGTTTTGTTTTTATCAGATCAATTTCCAATTCTTTCTTGATATCAGGCACCATGACGTTCATTTCTTGGACTCTATCAGCTACAACTGACGTTGTTCTACATATTTCCAATGCTTTTGTTAGGGTTAATTTTTCGGTCCTCAATAGATTTTGTTGAAGATTTTTATCTTTAATCCCACTAACAAAGATATCTTTGATAAGATCTTCTTTGATTGTGCCTAACTCACACGATTCAGCCAAATTTTTCAACACCACTGCATATTGCTCGTAACTTTCAGTTTCAAATTTTTTTCGATTCAAAAATTTATACCTCTCATATGTAAGATTTTTCTGTGGTATGAAATGGTTATCAAACAATTTCAAAATTTTATCCAAGCCCTCAGTCGTTCTTTCCTTCGGATCAAACGATTCAAATACTGCGTTCATGTCGTCTCCCCCCGCATGTAGCAGTAACGCTATTTTCCGCTTTGCCGACGCCTCATCAAAATATGCCGTAACATAATTTAAATACCTTTTCTTGAACTTCATCCATGAAGTAGCCAAGTCGCTACTGTCTGCGGCGTCAAAAGGATCCAATAAATTCAAATTAAGCATCGCCTTCGCCATTTTGATTCGTCTTTCACACCAAATTTCAATATACCAAGTAATCCAAACAGTTTTACAGCATCTCTTGTAATCCCACCGCTGTCACCATGTGTTGTTGTTAAAACAATTAAACAGGAGTGATTAAAGTATTATTTCTTTATTACAAAGTACAAATCAAGCAGCAAACAACAGTATCAAATATAGCGTACAATAGACAGAGAGCGAGAGCGAGAGAGAACATTATACATTTGTCCTTGTTTAAACAGCGACAGATTATGTAACTTAATGCTGAGCTTACATATACTAATGGTATTGACATATCAATACCAATCTCACATAACAGTACATTTTAAAATTTTGAGCCGCTCTTACATTTTGACGTCATGTCCGGGACAAATGTACCGCCTCTTGTAAGTCCTACTCAACACTATTCGTAACATATTTCACTCGTCGGTCGGGCTCTGGAAATATACTTATTTATCAACATTTTGTATTGAATAAAACAAAAAATTCAACCAAAATAAATCTGCTAATGTTAAAACCAAATAGAAACCTCTAAAATATTTGTCTCGTGACCGTTTGTATTAGTAACCACTAAGCAATAATGGTCCGAAAACACATCCTTGGGGAACACCTATAAAGCCCTTTCAACTTATCAATCCCCATGCTTCGCATCGTGACCACCAAGTCGTCGAATAAGAACAAAGATGGCCCCAGCACTAAAGCTTGAGGAACATCTAAAAATCCCACTCACTTTATTCATCCCAATGCAACGCAGGGTTACCCGCTTCAAACCAGATAATTTTGGACCTAACAGTTCTCCTTGAGGAATACCCATTAAGTCACTGCAAATCCCCGTGCAGCCACATCCACAACCTAATCTTCTCAATGACAACCTATAATAAAAACAAAAATGGCCCCAAGACAACACCTTGGGGTACACCTATAAGACTACTCACGGCGCTACTGTACAGGCAGTACGCGTGACCGGCTCTCATTCTGCCCGCTCGGCCGGAACTTTACTCAGCGACTCCCTTTATGATGGAAATGATACCCGACCTGATGCTTTCTTTAGGCAATACTCAATGGTCAAGTGTTTCTATCCTGGTGCAGCCACATACACGATCTACTCTTTTCCATAAGTACAAATAAAAACAAAAATAGCCCTTACACTTAGGGAACACCCATTGGCCCACTCTGTTTACTACTATGCCAACGCGCCTTTATTCTCTTGCTTATAATGAGAATAATGAAGGGCCCAATACAGAACCTTCAGTAACACCTATACAGAACACTCTTGGGGGACCACTAAAAAACCTATATCTAAAACACTCACTTTATCTATCCCTCTCTTATCTTTGAAGCACGCCCATTGGTATTCTCTTTCTATCCCCGTACAGCTACATGAACAAACGACTCTTCCCATCACTTTCAAAAATATAAACAAAAATGGCCCCAAAACAGAACCTTGGGGTACACCTAAAATGACCACTGACCTTATCAATCCCCATGCATCGCATCGTGAGCACCAAGTCGTCGACCGGCCGCCTGCACAGATCGGGCGGGTGGTGAGGCACGCAATCGTGCTGGAACACAGCACTGCTGTAAAGGCGGTACGCGTGACCAGCCCCAACTCTGCCCGCTCGGCCGGAACGTTGCTCGGCGCTCGCTTGCGACGTCCAAACTACTCGCCAGGCACTAGCACCTGTTACGTGGTCGTACACTCTGCGAGGGAAAAGAATCGAATTTATTATTTGAAGTAAATATCCGCTGAACCGATTTAAATGAAATTTAGTTTAAAGATTGAAGACTACTTTGTCGCATATTTGACGACCTCCGCGGTCGAGTGGTTTGTACGCCGGGTGAAACCAGGCGCCAGGGTTCAAATCTTGGTGGGGGCAGATGTTTGTGTGATGAATACGAGCATTTGTACTCCAGTCATGGATGTTTAATATGTACTTCTATATAAATATATTTTTACTGTATATGTATTCTATCCGTTACCGTAGCATCCGATAACACAAGCCTTATAGTGCTTTGGGGCTAGGCTAATTGGTGGTGTTGGTAAAAATAAATAATACTGACGAATTACTTATAGATGAAGCGTAATTTGATTCCAAAAGGTTCCATTTTACTAAGAAGAATAACGTGTACGACAACAGCGAAAGCCTTTAAAAAAACAAAAATTTGTCAATATTGTATTTATATTACTAATCGAATACTTTGCATTATGGCTTCATGATAAGAAAAATTAGAAGTGTAACTAACCTCATCTTCTTTTTCCCGGTATCTACGACGTATTTTATGGCAGGGATCGTGAGAGAGGTCTCAGCCACGTCAGTGCTGACTACGCACAGCCGCGCCCCTGGCGGTGGGGTGGCGAAAACTCTCGCCTGCTTCGCTGAACCCAGCATAGAGTACAAAGGAAGCACCCATAACGGTTGACGGCAAGATTTGATCACGGCTGAAAGGCTGTCTTCTTCTGCGTCTGTGTGAGTTAAGATTTATGATACAAGAGGTCCAAGCACTAATTCTGACAGCTCCGTAATCGTATCGCATCGTCCTCCTTATTACAATATAAAATAAGGATACTAAAGTTAAACCTGGACTAAAACTGATGCTGTCACTTTTGTTTGCTAGAAAGGAGACAGAGTCACGTTAGGTTTAAGCCAAGACTAACTTTAGTCTGCGTTTTTGAATAAGGCGGTACAAGTTTTGTCACTCTAGGCAGGGAACCATCCATTGAAAATAACGAGGCAATCGAACTCATTAAACTAACATTCCTTTAGGTAGATTCCAAGTAACTAATAGGTGACGGCTTGGCGAAGTTGTCAATACTATTTACAAAAAAAGGCCCAATTGCACTTGGTCGTTAGCCTGTATACGATTGCCTATGGAATTCGGACAAACGACTAAGTATAAATAAACGGAGATGAGTACGCCCTTATTCGTTTTGTTTCCCACAATCTGGCATCACTGAGGTACGTTCCAACTAGAAAGCGGGTGCAGTTTCGATCGCCCGTGTTTCAGTACCCGTACATGAGTAAAACTATGTAAGTGTTGTTACGGGTGCCGGAAATCGAGTAATGTCTTTCGTGTACCGAATACGCGCTAACTACCAAGTGTAATTGAGCCTTTAAGCCCAACGAAAAACAAACGTAGTATCGTCAAGTTATAGTCTCATCTATAACATTGAAACATACCAGAATCACTAAGATGACCTTCACTTTCGTCATCATTATCAACCAGATCCGCCTGACCATCATCGGCGGGCATATCGTAATCGTCCAAATTGATTTTGGGCAATTTCTTCGTCTTCAACTTGGCTTTCCTTCTAGCCTTCCTGGCTCGCTTCATTTCTTTCTCCACCTAAGATGATTATGACGTTTGAATACAGTTTTGAAATGACTTCTGAACTATGCAACGAAAAGGAATTGATATGGAAGCATTACGCTCTTATAAAAGCCGCTAAAACAGGGTTCAAAAGTCATAAAACTAAACTTCAACACTAACGCGACACGCACATAGCCTAAATAAAACACTTTGACAAATCATATATTTGCAAATGAATTTTGGTAAGAGGATGTTAAACGAAAATCCCAACCAATCATACGATTGGCGTGTTGATTACAGTTTTTTCGCCCCGCCCATATAATGTCTACGTCGTTGGAAGTATGTTTATTATTTTTAGCTGCTTATGTTTGTCCCAAGGACAAAGCCTATTATGATGGAAAAAGAGATAATTAACAAGTGACAGTAAAGACTTCTAATGGCTATGGCCTACCTGCCATAAATTTATTGCCATACATTACAATATACACACATCAAAAGTGTCTAGGGATCAAGCATTTTTATGCGGATTTCTTGAGATTGAGATGTGGCTTTGTAATAAATTTATGATTTTATAAATTTATATGGATCCTTTTTGGAGCATTTCATAATTTGAATCAGGAACTGTGAATCAAATTCGAGTAAAAGATGAAAATCAGCTGTCAATATTTTCCCTATAAAAACATACAACGCATTGAAGACATTATTAGTGCTACTGTTTCCCTACTACTGATTAAAACCAACGTTATTATGGAGCGGCGACGTCATTTAAGCAGGGAAGAAATGCTCAGAGCCGTGGGAATGATAGAAGCTGGTTCCCGGCAACGTACTGTGGCTTTAGCTCTGAATACAAGTCAGAGTGTTATCAGTCGACTTTGGACACGATACCGAAGCACTGGTACCGTGGCTGAGCGCCATGGAGGACGGTATCGCTGCACCACACGGAGACAAGACCGATACATTCAAATCTTAACTCGAAGAGCTCCAACAATAACCGCCATGATGTTAGCCGTGAGGCTTCATCACTGTTCAGGGAACTTAATTAGCGACCAAACAGTCAGAAACCGCTTGCATGAAGTGAACCTTCATTCCCGAAGACCGCTACGGGTACCACCTATAGTAATGCACAATCGTAGGATTCGATATCAATGGGCTCTTGAACACAGAAATTGGGCAGAAGAACAATGGCGTTTCGTGTGCTTTTCTGATGAGTCTCGTTTTGGTATGAGACCGGATACAAGACGTATACGACACTGGAGAACCCCTGGACGCCAACAGCGATTAAAATCCTGCCAGGAAGTCCATCCTTATAGTGGTGGAACCATCATGGTATGGGCGGGTATTTGGATCGGCGGAAGAACTGAGTTGATTTGGATCAGAGGCAACCTCAACGCTCAAATTTATGCTGAGACGATTGTATCAGACGTCATCGTTCCTCTACAAGTGCAAATCGGTCCCTTATTTCAGTTAATGCATGATAATGCACGACCGCACACCGCAAGAGTTGTAAGACAGACTCTCGCCGCAGCTAACATCAATGTCCTGCCCTGGCCTGCTCAGTCGCCAGACTTGAACCCGATTGAGCATGCATGGGATATGCTACAGAGAAGAGCTCTGCCGAATATGGAGGGTATCCAGTCGCAAGAAGACCTTTTTTTGTTGTTGCAACGAACATGGGCGGCCATTCCACAGCGTGATTTGGATGAACTCATTTTGAGTATGCCAAACCGATGTTCTTGTGTTGTTAGTGTTCGCGGTAGAAATACGGATTATTAATTGTTTAAGTTACCCAATAAAATTTTAGAGAAAACTGTTATTTCAGTCTTTTTTTCGAACTTTTGTGTTAGTGGTTCAAATGTCAAAAATCCCTTTATTAGGAAAATGGCAAATTTCTTTATTAATGCAAAGGTGACTTGGTTTATCGTTACTGTGACAAACGAAAACACTTTATTTGATGAATCCTTAAAGAAAATTTTAATTAATATCAATCAGGAGAAAAGTTATTGCAAAAATATATGTTGATCCCTAGACACTTTTGATGTGTGTATTTGCCATAGATTAAAACTTTACGTGTCATTCAAAGCGTGGAAAGCTTAAAATTAATAAAATTTGGTTGCATGTCAATCAATTAACCAGTCTTTGCAAAAGTTTAAGTAACTTGGAAAACTTAAACCGATTACACTCCCTACATTACTTTACTGTGCCACTGACCTCCTCGCTTATCACACACCTGCGTGACGAAGCTTCGGGTGGCTGAAATAAGTACGCTGCTTCAGCTGCACATACAAATTTATCGTTTTCAACAACCTTTTTAGCGTATCAAATTATTGCCAGTCGCTATCGTCTAGCGTCTATAGACACGCAGCCCGCATATTCATTAAACAGAACTAGTTCAAACTTGTAACGCCGAAGCTTCATCGCGCAGGTGTGGGAGAAGAATCAATGAAAACTGAAATTAAAATTGATTATTATTATTAAAATTTTGAAAAAAAATATATTATAATGTTCAGTAAGTAAGAAAACGGGAATAATACAAGGAATACCCATTCAATTCTATATCTTATTTTGATAACTACTGTACTGTACTAAAATGTGTCTGGGTAACGACTTTGTAACCTGTATTCGCAATAAAGATGATTTGATTTGATTTGCCAATCAATTTTCAATTCCAACCACATACTAATTAAACTCATATTTACCTCATCATCATCCGACTCTATATCGTCCGGTTCCGAATCTAAAGCTGCATCGGCCTCGCTGAGTGGTATTTTCTTTGTTACCAATTTTGAGTAATCCATATCTTTGCGGTACGGGAATGAAGCCTTTAGTTTACGCACTAAATATTTTACCTAGAAAAATGTACTTTATTGTCCATTACATCCTATTAGTATTATAAATGTGAGAGTTTATGTGTTTATATGTTTATAACTCAATCGCGTAAAACTACTGAACCGATTTGGATGAAATTTGTTACTCATATATTTTATGACGTAGATGGAGGTATAAGATACTTTTATAACGAAAAAATGTTAGGGATCTGAGGTATCTCAAAAACCGATAGACAACGCGGACGAAGTAGCGGCCGACCGCTAGTATGAAATAAATACATTTTAGATTTGCCAACATTTAAAAGGCTTGTTTTTATATTATTATAGAAATATGAGTGGTAACTACAGTGCGAATTTGCATTAAATAGCAATAATTTGATTGCAAGAGTAACTCGTTTCCATTAACAGATCATACATAGTCTTCAAAACCAGAGTAATGCTTTTTTTTTTTCAACACAAAATTTTCGCGAATATCCTAGGGATTTTGAGAAAACGCGGATAATTAAACAATGGCGATGACATCGCTCAATCTTACTGTTAGCGATTTCTTTTTACTCACTACTCGTTTGGCTCGCTCTTCATGGTCACAACGCTAACTTTACCTAACCTAGTGTGAACCCAAAAACCCAATAATATTTATAATAAGCCAACATTTCTTATCGCAAACTTACTGAAACGTCTCACGTTTTCGCCTATCCTATTAAAACCTATCTGTTTTCAGAAAGATTGAAAAAAAATCCTCACCAATGTCTAATTAACCGCATTTTCGCAAAATCTCTAGGATTTTCGCAAAAAAACGATTTATTATATTATGTAAATTTTATACCTCTTGCTGCCCAGTGACAAATATAAGAATCCCTCCTTCAGGTAATCTGGTGTGTATTTTCACAGTTTTCCGATAAGCCTCTTTCAAATAATCCTTATAAGTGTGTTTATTGAAATGTACAGTCACTGGAAACTGTCTTGAATCTATCTGTACAAAGGAACATAATATGATTTGTGTCTCTTGAATAAGATAATTTAATTAACACCAATAAAAAAACTAATAAGGAATAAAAAAATGTAAAAACTTGAAGCTTCATTTATTTATTTTTTTAAGAAAATAGAAATACAAACAAATGTGATACTCCCTAACTCATAATTACTTATTTGCAAAGTCAACAGAACCTGTACTACAGAAATTAAATAAAAAAATATTGAAATGAGAATATTCTTTATTTAAATTAAGTTCATTTACGGTACGTATTTAAGTACATTTTAATTGCCCAAATATTTTTTTACGTACAGATGGCGATTTGACCTATGACAAGCAAACAACCTGTCACTTCAAAAGTGCGTTCTAAACCTACGGCTCTGGTGTAACTTTATACCCTGACGTTTAAATTTTCACGTAAAATATATGGAACTTAAGTCCAATTCAACATTTGTTGCGCCTGGAGCATAGATTTATAACGCAGCCCAAGTCTATCGGAATTTGACGGTTTCCCTTGTGACTTTGTCAGCTGTCTCAATTTGTTGTTATGGGCCATTCGATAAATAGACAGTTTTTTTTTCCCATTAGTAAATCTAATCTTTACTAAAAGCCCATACCTACCTTTATAACTGGTGGTGGTTCTTTAAACAGTCTAATATTCTCTGTGAAATCCTCCACTCTCAATGTGGCAGACATGATAATCAGTCGCAATGGATTTCCTCTTTTTCTTCGAAGCGGTACAATCCTAGATAACAGGCCCAAAAGAATGTCTGTATAAACGCTTCTTTCGTGAGCCTCGTCGATTATCACCACTGAATACTTGCTTAGGAGGAAATCTGATTGAACTTCCTTTAGGAGTACACCTGCACAAATATAAAATTCAGTTGCTGAGTTAGGATATTATATTAACAGGAATAATTGTTTTTTATTGCGTTTTTTGGAATGGTGTTCAGATATTGAACTCTTTTAAACCGGATTTTTACTACGGAATATAATGTAATGTATATGTATATGTCGTAAGACGAAACAATGGCGATGACATTTCTCAATCTTACTGAAAAAAGTAACTTATTTTATTTATTTTTTATTTATTTAATTCTAGACCAAAATCCACAGCATTTTCTTAATATAATACAGGTTTCACAATATAGTTTATCTTAATGCCAATTACGGATTTTCATTTTTTAGTTATAGCATATTAGTTTAGAAAACCCTCTACCAAACAAGGGTGAGATGTGTGCAATGCGCGCGCGCTATTGTACATGTATGTATATGTGTGTGTGTGTGTGTGTGTGTGTGTGTGTGTGTGTGTGTGTATGTGTATGTGTTTGTGTGTGTGTTTGTGTGTATATATGTATACATGTGTAAGTGTTTCATTTTTGTTTGTATATTACCAATCAACCAACAGACCTAAAAGTTGTTTTTTAAAAGATGCTTTACTTTTGCAAGAAAATATGTCAACAGCCGTGAAATTCTTATTGTATGTACTTTGCGATCGAAAATCAACTGAGTTTTGTGCATAGTTTGTGCGACATGTAGGAATTGCGAAAAAGTAAGATGATGTATGTCTGGTACGGGTAGTGGGTGTGTAGAGTGTTAAAAATGAAGAGGCAAGCTCAGTGAAGTCTATATTCCCATTGCAAATGTCGTAGAGAAATGTCATATCGAGCATAGTGCGCCTGTCTTCAAGAGGGACCCGGCAGTCCGGGCAGTCATTTCTTTTTCTGTAATTAAGATGCTTAAAAAATTTTGACTGTATCGATTCTAAGTCGAGCAAGACAAAACTTTATTTTAAATCAGATAATAACAAGGCGTGTACCAAGGAAAATTAAAGTTCAAAGCACAGCGCTGAGTAGACGTAAAGATAGAGGAATAGGAAAGACCAAGTCTAGGATTCAAGCTGGGCGGCCGTCTAATACAGAACGCAGAACTAAACGAAAGCACAACTTAGGCCAGAATGTTAAAATGAATGTCCGTAATGCGCGCTAAATTAGTATTTTTAATTTTATAATTACTTTATTTTTAAAGTAACTAATAAACGTTTTTTATCCACTTTTGTTCTCGTATAATTTACCTCAATCTCTAACCTATAAAATAAACGTCCCTTTATCTGATACCGACCCAAACGAATGTTGCGGTTGGGTATATTTTGAAATCCTTAACACGACGGTTCACATTTTTAAAGTATGCTCAAAACGAATGTTGCAGTCGGGTATATTTTAAAATCCTCAACAAGGCGGTACATATTTTTATGGTATACCCGAACTCAACACTATAGAGCGTTGTGTGAAGGTATAGATTCCATATAAGCGGCTGTACCACAAGGGATATTGATGTCTACCACCAACATTTACTTGTGCCACATGCTTATTTATTAACTTATACATGATATCATAAAAGTTTAGCGCAGACGCCTGATGCAAAACAAGGGACCAATCGAAAGATGAAAGTCATCGTTAAGAGCAGAGTAATTCGCTTTACGGTATTGATATTTTTTACATGTAGGTATTTTAAGGGGTGGTATAGTTATATCTGAGGCGTTAAATAGTAAGGCCGGGTGAAATGTATCTTCCTCAACTAATGGACTACAGGATCTGTCCAGAGCTGCGGGAAAGTTAGCAAAAATTAAATCTAATGTATTATTGTGTGAGTTAATGATCGAGTTATAATGATAAAAGCCGTTGTAAGACATCGTATTAATCAGTTTCGCAGCTGAGGTTTGCACGTCCACAGATCCCTTTTTTAAGAAATTAGGCCTACCAGTAGACCACTCAACATACGGTAAATTGAAGTCACCAGCCAAAAGAATGTAGTCATCAGAGTGAGTTTCTGTAACATGTGATATAACGTCGAGTATTATTTGTATACGGGTGGGAATAGCTCGATCGGGCGGTAAATAAATCACAGCAATATGCATATTTTGCTTATCGGTTCCGAGAGCGCGCGAGGGTATAGTAAACCAAACGCACTCGACTTCGTCATGCCCCCACTCAGGCCGCGGGCGCGCTTGCAGCCGCGCGGCACAGAGCGCCATCACTCCGCCGCCGAGCGCGCCGCGGTCCCGACGAATAACGTCATAGTTACTGTCGCAGAGTTCTGAATCTAGTATGCCACCGCATAACAACATCTCAGTCAGCAAAGCCACATCAAATTCGGTCAAAAATGTGTTGTTAAAGAACGAGTTAGTTTTAGTACGCAGCCCTCTTACGTTCTGATAGTAAAAATTTAATCGATTATGTGACGAAGCCATTGCGTATTAACCGTGTTTGAATAGCTGTTATTTATAAGCGTACTAATGTATAAGAGTGTATGGTTGGGACAAGATAACGCAAGAAAAAATGTGGGTGACTGCGAATAAACATAGTGGCGTTCGAATACGGAGTGAATCCGAGATTGTGTAGACTTTGAACATTATAATGTAACCCGGCAAAATAACAAAACAATAACAATAATGACTTTACAGTGGACACATTACATGCAGAAAATTTGTTAAACATCTTAAAAATGCTCAATTGCGGTATATATATTAAACGTAAATGTTGAAGATGGCATTGGCACCAGTCGTTGACATAAATACTTTCAATGGCAATTTGTACCATAAATAGTTTATATAAAAATGTTTGAGTACGTCGTTGGTTGAATGAGGTGTATAGTGTGTGATGTGTTAGAATAAATATGACTTTAGTAGTTGAAATTAGTGTAGTAGTAGTTAAGTTAGTGGGGAAAACTTGTCCAAGTTTTCCCCACTAACTTAACTATGTCGTCCTCCCATCTTTTGAGTGGTTTTCCTTTCTTTCTCTTTCCCTCAACAGAATTATATTCTCTCTAAAATTATTAAAATTGTAATTTATCGTAACCTCAAAGAAAACAGTACCATCTGTCATAAATTTGATTTTGGTCTCTTTAGTGACATTTCCTTCAAATCGCATCAGGTAGGAGACTTCCTTGCTACTCAGGCCTAATTCGTGGCCTACTCTAGCCGCCATAGCAACAGTTGCAACCCTTCGCGGTTCCGTTACTGCTATCATTTTACTATGAGTGTAGCCCGCTTCATACAAAAACTGGGGGATTTGGGTTGTTTTTCCACTACCTAAAAAATAAACATTCAAAAGGTAAGAAAATTAAGGGCTTCAAGCCAACTCTAGCCGCCATAGCTACCGTTGCGACCTGTCGCGGTTCAGTCACCGCTACCATTCTACTCTCAACTGTAGCCAACATTTCAATATATATATAATATTTAAACAGTATTAAAAAAAAAAGGAGTTCAATATAACATTAATAAATATTGGTTTCAGAAGAAACTTCTACAAAGCATTAGAAAACTTTGGAAAAAAAAACATGCGACCAAATTGTTATGGTGTGGAACTAGGAATACCAATCCATTTATATAATATAGATAACACTTTGGAATGTATAATATTTATTGAAAATACCTGTTTCACCCGCTACAATCAAAAATTCATTTTCATTCACCAACTCCATTATTCTCTGTTCTTCACCTAAAATTGGCAATTTAAGCCTTGCCACCTGAACTTTGGGATTTCTGTTCACTTCCACATGTTCCTTAGGGTGTTCTAGTAGAGGTTTTTTTACTACTGTTTTAATTCCTTCAGTGTTCCTGTCATTCTTTGGTTTGTTGGCTTTAATATTTTTTAAGCTATTTTTATTTTCAACCTCTGGTATTAACCGACTACCATTAATCTTTGAACAATCAGAATCTTCTTCTTGGATACATTTTGTTTCTCCATTTTTTATTGTACCCATATTTTGATCAGTACTTAAATCTATAATTTCTAAATTATTCTTATGTTCATGATCATTTTCTATGACTTCTGATTCATCATTATCATCATCAGATTCTGAGCTGACTTCCTCATCTGACGATTCTTGTAATCCCACAACATTTGGATCATGTTTAGCCTTTTTTATTTTATCTAATTTGTCTTGTTTCAGTAGACGTAGACGTTTCTTTGCCCCTATAATTGATTGGAAAAAATTATAATTTAGAAATACCAATATTAAATTCCAATAATATCATAATTTCACTTGGCAATTTACCTGCAATACTACTGAACTTCTTTTCAGTACTTTCCTGAGCAATAATTGGAATTTCTGCATTATATTCTGTTAACCTTCTGAGTCCAAGTGTCTGCATTGAAGAAATTGTTGTCATTTGACTGACTTCATTAGGGCTTGCCTGGACTTTTGATAAGGATTCTAGTAAAGAAGCTCTCTGTAATTTTGATAAAAATAATCATTATTTTGTACATTATATTATTAACTGTCTGTTGTCTGAGAGAAGAAATTTTTTCCTAGCAACTTTTATTTTTTCTCTATGTATCTTCTGAACTCCTTCCTTATTGTCGGAGCTATTCAATAAATAAATCATCTTTAACAAATAAAAGCTAAGTCAGGCCTATGGTACACCCATAGGTCTGACTTAGCTTTTATTATTATATATATAATTTTTATTAGCAAAGCTCTGCCAAACTCTCAAGGGCTATATGCCATGAATGTATTAATTTTACGCAGTCAAAGTAGCAGGTATACCTCTATTATATTTTCATTTATAATTCTAATAAACTATGCTGATACTGTGCTAAAAAAAATGTCAAGACAAAATGATCAACGGTTCATCCATTCAAAACAGCTCTATAGTAAGCGAAACAGTATAGATTTATGTGGCAAATGCACTCCGGGAGCCAAGTGCCCAAAAAGAATGGCAGGGACTGAGGAAAAATTACCGTGCATCCGAGATCAACAACATTGTATACAAAAACTATGCAACAGACAATATGATATAGCCCAATATTAGAAAATAAGATTTAATATATCAACACATAGGCATATTATAATACTTACATTTTCTTTCTTCTTTTTCTTTTCAACAATTTTTTCCAATCTTTTCCTTTGTGCTTTGGATAGAAACCTTGTTTTAACATTTTTCTCAGCAACAATCTCAGTTTGCCGTTTCTTTGAAGGTAATACCAAGAGATTACTTGCATCCGATGATCCATATTCATTTTTGCAAAATTCTACCTTAATCTGCAAGTGTAAAGTAAATTCATCCTAAATAATATTTTCGGTTGCAACTGTACTAAATATGAAATTTAATAAGGTAGGTATTTGGTAAATTTTGTTTCACAGTTACAAGGCGACACTCAGACCGAAATTTATGTATTGTAGATCTATTTTGGTACTTTAACTAGTAGTACGGCATGCTGTTTCACATTGTACGATATTATGGTCCGAAACTATTCGTGAACGAGTAGACTCACACTAGGCCCATGGGCCAAGAAAACTACCGAAAGACGGAGAGACACAAAGTCGGTACCTGTTTGGTTTCCGAATCGTCTATATTTGTTTTCACCACTTGCCGTGCCTTAGCGTTACGCCTGCTTTTCCCCATGTTTGTAAAAAAGAACCGATATTATATCCTTTAGTTTACATCGAAACACTGCGGGATAATAATAAAACATCCACTGAAATTATAAGAGTTATTGTTCTATGAAAAATCTCGTAAAAAATAAAAAGTGAAAAATTAAAACGTGCTTTTGTTGTTTTTTTTTTTTTTTTTTTTTTTAATTTATTATAGCTTTGGCTGCTAGGGCCATCAGCTAAAACTTAAGACTACTACTAAAACTATTACATATTTCTTTTATACAATAGATTAAAATGCTAAACACACAGAAAACAAGCAAGAGACGTCTACAAATATAAATGAACAAAATACTTAAAACCTATTTTAACAAAAATTAAAAGACAAAAATTCTATTTTTACAAAGGGCCAAAAGTATTTACATAAAAGTTATGAATTACATTATATAAGTTTTCTAATTTGAGTAAATCCTGTACAGTTTTTGGCATTTCATTAGTTTTCAATAAATCTGTGAGTAAGCATATAAAATGGAGTCGCTGAATATTAAATTTCTTACAATCAAAGAATAAATGATGGAGATCACAATACTCATAGGTACAATATTTACAAGTTGCATTATTGCTTAACCTAAGACGATGCAGATGGGATGGAAATTTACAGTGGCCTAATCTAAGTCTACATAAATCAGTAATAAAATTTCTGTTTGAGTATGTACATTTTTCAAACCAGGATTTGGTACTGGGCACATTGACAATCTCAGCATGCCACTTGCCCTTAAGTTGCCGCGAATTTAATAGCAATGTAGACCAACGTCTAATTTGATTATCTTTTAGGCAAGTGATAAAATCGCTATCTGGTACCATATACTCTGTAATGGTAGTGATATTTGGAGCTGAACGGGCAAGCTTATCCACCAGCTCATTACCTAATATGCCGGAGTGTCCCGGAACCCAACATAGTTCAACAATAATATTGAGGTGTGCCAATAATTGAATTAGATATCTTAATTCATATATTAAGTAGTTAATTTTTTTACCAATATGCTTTCCTTCTATTGCTTGTAATGCACTCATTGAGTCAGATAATATTATGAATTTGGAATTCGGAACTGATTTGAAATTATGAGATATATATTTAACAGCATATATCATACCTAAAATTTCGGCAGAAAAAATTGAAAAATAATTGCTACACGAATAAACCTTGCCAATTCTATTACAACTGTCGTAGAAAGCAAAGCTGGTTCTGACGTTGTTTTTAGAACCATCAGTGTATATTTTAACATAATCAACCTTTTCATTAAGAAACTCGTAAAAGTCTTGCTTAGAATCGAATCGAGATATTTTAACTGAAACATCAAATAGTATTGACTGGAAGTTGTATGTAAAACAGGGAAGTAAATTAGACCAATGGATAATGTCTTGGAATTCAAAGTTTAGGTATGAAATCGATTCGCTGATGGAAGGCATTGCTGATATTGGGAGGATATTATAATTTGGAATAGAAAAGTTTTGTAAGTATTTTTTTATCAAAACATTATCTCGGCAGATTAAATTCAAGCAGAATTTTTCTGTCAAATAACTTCTCCTAACGAGTAAAGGTGGTATTCCAGATTCTACTTCCAGGGAATTTATTGGAGATGACATCATGGCCCCCGTAATGATCCGTAGAGCTTTATTTTGTATGACGTCAAGTTTCCTAAGCAGATGATTAGAAGCGTCGACATAAAAATAGCTTCCATAGTCAAATTGACTGCGTATTAAAGAAATATACAAATTTTTCAATATTTTAGGGTCAGATCCCCAACTAACTCCAACTAAAGATCGTAATATATTTAAACGCTGTTCCGCTTTCTTACAAATATAGGAGATGTGATGACTCCATGACAAATCTGAATCAAGCATGATACCTAAATATTTTTCCGAGGTTTTAAATGGAATTAAAAAATTATTGTAATAAATACGCGGATTTACTGGGCAACTATGCGCAAAAAGCATGACTGAACTCTTTTCTACACTAACTTCAAGTTCTAGATGTTTATTGAAAAACTCACTTATAATATTAAGACAGTTATTCATAATAAGTTCTCCTTGTAAAAGATCAACACAATCCAAGTAAATAACTATATCATCGGCATACAAAGAGTATTTTACATTATCTGGGATAGTTTTCATTAATGTAACAAGACTTAAGATAAAAATTAAGGGCGATATTACTGAACCTTGAGGAGTCCCCTTAAAAGAAGTACATGGGCCATAAATGTTATTGTTAATTTTTAGAGATATGGAACGGCCGTTAAGGAAATTAAAGATCCATAATAAAACTGAACCGGGAATGCCGAGCGTTTGTAATGTTTGAATTAAATATTCATGTTTAATATTATCGAACGCGCCTTTTATGTCTAGAAAAACAGCTAAAGTTATTTTATTTTTTAAAAGATTATTTTGAATATCGCCTATCAAACAACCAAGATTGTGCATCGCGCTTCTTCCCTTTCGGAAACCAAACTGATAATTTGGTATCAATGAGTTGTGTTCAATATACCATTCTAATCGATTTTTTAACATGGTTTCGAATAATTTCGCAAAGCAAGAAGTTAGGGATATAGGCCTATATGACTCAGGATCTTTGCAATCTTTATTTGGTTTTAATATTGGAACAATAAATTGTGTTTTCCATGTAGTAGGTATTAATTTATGTGACCATAATTGATTGTAAATTTTAAGGAGAATCTGTTTTACATTTTTAGGTAGATTTTTAATTACAATGTACGGAATATAATCTGGACCAGGAGACGTATTCTTTTTGTTAATTAAAGCAGACTCAAATTCGTAAAAATCAAAAGGGTTCTGCAGCCATCTAGCAGATTCAGATCCTTTAGTTTTAAAGCATGACTCTAAATTAAAAGGAAAAGAATCATTGGTATTTGAAGAAGAGATTCTATTCAAAAAGGTCATTGCATTCAATGGATTATCCAATACAGTAGATTTAGAGTTAGCGCCTAGTTTTGCAAATTTAAATCTTTTAATATAATCCCAAATTATTTTGGATGGGGTTGTCCTATTGAAAGAGTTACTTAAATTGACCCAACTTGATTGTTTTTCTTCTGATAATGTTCTTTTCTTTTTAGCGTCAAATTGCTTATAAATAATGTAATTTTCTAAAGTAGGATATTTTTTGTATGAATACAATGCAAGTTTAGCCCTACTAACTGCTTCAGAACAACGTTCATTCCACCAAATAGTAGGTTTACGTTTTTTAGAGAGGCAACATTTTTTCGGGAACTTTACCAAAATATTACCTATGATATTAAAGAACGCATTATAACTAGCTAGAGGATTTGACTTTATTGAGAAAGAAGAGAATCTATCATTACACAAATCATAAAATTTTGACCATTCTATTTTATGAAAGTTGATATTGGATAAACAAGGTCTGCAATCGGAAGAATTGTATTTGTTGTGGATGGTATTTTGGTTTGTTGTGGGCTTTGAAAAGTTAACAGTATTGTTATACAAAATGCCAATGAAAATCGGAAAATGGTTACTGCTTAGTAAATCATCGTGAACAGAAAATGAACAACTTGAACTCACCGCAGACGATGCAAAAGCTAAGTCCAAAACATTACCATTCTGACCATGTGGAGCAAATGTTGTAACTGTGTTGTCATTCAGGCATATAAGGTTTTGGTCATCTGCAAAGGAATGTATAATAGTTCCTCTTCTGTCAATGAATCTAGAGCCCCAGGAAGTGTGGTGGGCGTTGAAGTCACCAATTATTAAGTAATTTCTGTGAATAATTTGTGAATAAGATTGTACAAGCATTTGTAAATTGAATTTCCCATTGGGTGGGGGTGGAATATATACGCAAAGGACATCAATATAGATTGAAGCTAGTTTAATGGAAATCAATATATTTTGAAAGTGATAAGTAGAAGGAGAGTCCAAAATTTTATAATCATACTTATCTTTTATAGCTACTGCAATGCCTCCATGAGGACGATCTGAATCACGTCGAAATACCTTGTAACCTGGTAACTTAAACATTTTAGTGTTATTTAACCAGGTTTCATTTAAAAGAATTAGGTCTATACTAGAGGGATAACTTACAATAAAATGTTTCAATTGGTCTAATTTTTGTACAATACTACGGCAATTCCAATGCAAAATGTTTAGTTGTTTCAAATTAGTATTATTATTATCCATAAAACTATTATGTAAAATTATTAATAAGCATTTCTTTTATGAGTTTAGATGAGACAGTAATATCTGAATGAGAGCCGTTTCTATTTACAACAATTTCTACAAGTGTTTTTGTTAGTACATTTAAAACATCATCAGAATTAATAATGTCTGTGTATAACAATCTTTTACGGGGAGCATTAAGCAATTTAATGGGGTTATTATAATTTGTAGAGGTTGTGGGAAAATCATCCGGTCTTGAGGAAGGGAGAATTGATGGTGAGGGTTTTACCTTGGCAGCCACAGTAGAATAACTAAGTTTACCATTAATTTTTGCTTTCAATTCTTGATTTTTAGCAGCTTTCACTGGGCAAATGTTGCTTATAGCCAAATGTGATCCTTTACAGTTAACACAAATGACATTATCTTTGTTTTCACAGTCTTTGAAAAAGTGATTTCCTGAACATATGGAGCAAACTTGGACACTCTTGCAGGATCCTCGACCATGTCCAAACTTATAGCAGACAAAGCATTGCCGTATTGGTTTGATATACTCATAGACGTCTAACCATATATAATCATAAGTAACGTGATCTGGACGGGTTGAACTTAGAAAAGTCAGCAGAACAGTAGGGGTAGGAATAAACAAGCCATCAGCATCTTTTCTCATAAAGCGCTTTACACCAATTATTTCAAAAGTTGACTTAAGCTTGATTAATAAATTTTCTTCAGACAGTTCCTTTGGTGCTTTTATTATTCCCAAACATTCTAAATGGTCATAGGGTATTTTTGCTTGCAGTCCATTTTTTTCAAGCATCTCCTTATTCAGAAGAAAACTGTTTGCATCTTTCTTGGTAGCAAAGAAAACTTTAATAAGGTAATTTCCTATAGCTTTTACATACATCAGTCCTGAACAAGATTTTAATAACGCATTTAATTTCATAATGTCGAGCTTGATGTTTGGTGTGGTAGATGATACTAAAATAGGGTATTCTTTTTTGCTATCCTCAGTGTATAAGTGGACGTAATCTTTGAATAAGCCCCTTTTACTACGGCTAAAGTTAGCCGCCATTTTTTCCGGTGGTGCATCCTCTTCTACATTCAAAAGTTTTCTTTTGGGGGCAGAAATTCTGCCCCCACTTTCGTCACTCATATTATAAAAAAAAATATAAGTTAATTGGTTAAAATACTTAGGTTATGATAAATTTAACGGGAATGAAGGGCTTTCAAGGAATTTAATTCAAAATATTTTCAAAATTCCGCTTAACTCTTTGAACGTTGGCGCCCTTTTTTTCTGCTTTTGTTGTGACATCCTAAGTGACACCAATTCATTTTTTTTGTTTTTTTTTTTTGGTAAGTTCTCCCTTTTCAGGGAAGGCAAGGGGAACAATGCCCATACAGCCTAGTCTTAAGTTAAATTATTCTGTTTTTCTTTTTACATTAGAATGTCGGTGTGACGCATTCTAATGTTTCTTGAAGTGTTTGGCACGAAATGTATCGAGCTGGCTTTCTCGATAAGCTTCTGTGAGGTAGTCAATACTACAATAAAATTCTCACGTCCACTTGACCGGAATAGCGTATATTTTAAAGATTCCACTAATTCTTCAGTTGCGCAGATGGTTGTAACACAAAATCACACCAATTTTATTTCACACTATCCACTATGAACAAATTTAAGAATAATTAAAATAAGACGCCAACCGCACTCGATGAAATCCCGCCAAAAACCTCATTTTTTTTTGGTTTAAAGTTTTACAGCCGTCAATTTCTCCATTTCGGCCAGACACCAATTCAAAAACAGGGATGCCCGAGCTGAATCGATCTTTACGAAAATCGACATACGGAAATGTTATTTATTGATTCTTAGAATCGATTCAATAATGTACTTTTTTCCAGGTCGAATCGTCAGAAGTTCGTATGAAAAAAACGAATGACATGAAAATACAAAATATATGAACGGTTACTACTACTACTACTAGATAATTATATTTTGGAATTTTGACACGATTCATTTTAAATCTTTAAAAAATTAACATTTTGTAAGGATCCTGGCCACCCTGTCATAAGTAACGTCAAGATTGTACCATGTAGCAGCTTATAACGTAAACAATGGCAAATGTCAATTAGTCCATTCATGCATGATATTCATAAAATCATGATGAAGTTATCATACCTATTTATGATTTATTCTTCTTGAAATAAAAATCCCTCAAAATACCTCATAATGTAAGATGAACAGAATTATTATCACTGCTTTAGTTACCTATTGAATAGAATAAATTTGATGCTTTGGCGATATTAAATAGATAAATATACTTCACTGTAAACAATTTTAAACTCAAAGGTAAGGAAACGTTTATTGACGACGTGAATAGTTGTATCTCCAAGGTAGCCCACTGGTACAATGATAATAATTTATTACTAAATGAAGGAAAAAAGGAAATGTATGAAATTTGTATGACCTAATCTAAAAAAGTTATAAATCAGTTTGAATGTAAAGGATAGGAATGTGGGTCTTGTAGACACCACAGTATTCTTAGGGATTACTTCAGATTCTAAGCTTCAATGGGGCCCACGTATTGATAAATTGTCAAATAGACTTAGCTCTGTAGCATATGGCGTAATGAAGATACGCCAGTTAACGGATGTAGATACGGCCAGATAAGTGTACTTTACTTATTTCCATAGTTTAATGTCGTACGGAATTTTATTGTGGGGAAACGCCGCCGACATTCAAACTATTTTCGTGCTGAAGAAGAGAGCTATTCGATCAATTTATAATCTTAAAGTTAAGGATTCCTTAAGAGATAAGTTTAGAGAATTTGGCACAATGACGGTCGCATCACAATACATACACGATTTATAACTAGTAAGAAACAGTACTTATTAGTTTTTTTCTTAAAAACAGTGATGTTCACACACTTAATACAAGGAACAAAAATACACTAACTTTACTTGCTACTAGGCTTCACAAAATCAATAATTCATTTAAAGGTCTTTGTGTTCACTTATATAATAAAGTCCTAAGCAATATCCAAGAGTTATCCATAAATTAATTCAAAAATAGTATAATAACACTTATTACAAAGCGTTTGATTTATATTATATACAAAAATGCTTGGGTTATAACTGTCCCAATAATTCCAACAGGTTTTCTATATTAAATAAATCATGATTTTATTGACGTTGTTACAACAAAATGTTTTGTAAATGTTGTTACATTATACTTTTGTGGAGTTTTTGGAGTTTACTCCTTATGAATCGATTTGCATATATATATAAGGGGCCCGGTATGCGAAAAATGTGAGGAGTAAAATCTATCGATGAATGACCTCGTTACGTTTTTGGTGCTCAACCTATGTCGCGCAACTTTGACAAACAAAGATGACGGATTGACATTAATATTTTTTTTTAAATCTGAACTGAATTTACATATTGTTTCTGATAGAGCAATGGGGACAACGAGGTATGGTACAAACAACCATTGATGCGGTATTTTCACGATTCGTGAACCACGTATCTACGAACGTCCATGTGTCTTATTTTAGTTACCATAAATCACTTGTCACTGTAATTAATAATGCAGACAATGTTGATTTAATTAATATTTAAAAAATGATAATAGTCTGATAATAATAATTACATAATTTATCAACATTACTAATTATATATTAATGCACATCTGAAATTGACTATTGTAAAAAGTTTAATGTAAAATATTTCGTCGATTAGTTATAATAAATGTATATGAAATAAATAAATTTATATTTATATATGTATATTATTTTCATTAATTTGTTAATTTACCCTTTCATACAGTATCAATCTTTTTTAAGTTAAATAAACTCTTTTTGCGTCTGGTTAGACTATCGAACTTAAGAAGTAAACTCCAGTCGTGCGTCGGAGCTGACACACACATTTTTTTTTATTTTCACTCGTTTTTCTCAGAAGCTAAAAAAAATATATCCAATAACGAGTGGTATGGAAAAAAAATATTTGGACGATTCAAAAGAGTTGTAGGTACTATACATCCAATTTGAATATAGATATATTAATTACTGATTTCTGATAAATAAACATGGCATTTCCCAATCAACAATTATGTAATTGTCTATTATAGTAATTATTAAAAAAACGAGGATATAATAAATTCTAGTTTTTATCAAACGACTTACAATTATGTGCACAACATTCGTAACATGTTATTAGAATTTGGAGTCTGCCAGAGACTCACTACCACCCTCCATACAAATTTGAACCGTCTTCTTTGTATCCGGCCGTGGGCGAAGAGTGGACATAGAACACTCAAGCACTAAACGTCTTTTACGACCTAAGATTAATAAATATAGTAGAAACGAGTAAAAACTTCTCCTAGCATTGTCGTATCACTAATCAAATCATTTTTTTTATAAAAAACTTATAAATATTCTTTAACCAGCAGGATCGAAACTTATTTAGCATTCGACAATATCATTATAAATGAATTTCGCAGACCATGTCGGACATTGACCCCACATGCGTGACGTCTGTTATTCTTAACTCTTTGCTTTTTACGAAATCATTGTGATATGAACATCATCATCTCAGCCATACGACGCCCACTGCTGATCATAGGCCTCCCCCAAGGATCTCCACATCGATCGGTCCTAACGCGTAACAATCGGCTTCTCAAAATGAACATAAAGTGCATGTAATGGGATTGATTGGGAATTGGGAACCAATTTTCTCTCTTATGAATTTACTTTTACTTTAGGATAACTGAAAAGCTAAAGTTTATTATTGTTATTTATTTAAATTCATCGTTTTGTTTTAATTGTTTCGAATAATGATTATTTTTTCTATGAAAAACAATTTTATAACATAACTTTTCTAATATTGACTCATCTATACACATTGATATCGATGACAAGATGATCATAATATGCACGTACAACCTTAATTGACGCAATTCAGGGTTGCGTTCCAAAGCAAGGCTCAAGGTGCAACAAAATTTTCAAATCAAATTTGGCATACACTTATTAATTTTTATGTAGAAATTGAACGATAGCAGTTAGTAGTATGAGAAAATACAATAATTGCTACAATGCTGTTCACTGGAAAGCGGCAAAGTGAGTACTTTCTTATTTAAAATATTTGGAGTAAAAAGGACTAGAATTTCGAAAAACCACGAGTTTAATGTTTCTGGGTTCGTTGATGCAAATTGGGGCAACATAAATAAAAATCCTGTAATTAGTCATCTTATATGACCCATATATATTTAAAGTTTTTTACAGCGCCCTATCCACTGTTATTTATTATTATTAAGCCTTTGTTAGAGAATGAATTGATAAGTTCATGTATTTAAAAAGTATTTTTTTACGTGGCACAATTTTTTTGCAAATTTTCTTATGCATGTATTTTTCTAATTTTTATTCAATTTGGATACGATATTTCAATATTGATTCAGTGTCATACGATTCTGATTGTAAACCGATTCACGTGTTATTAATTAAATAATCGATGGAATGCAAAAGATTGGACACCCCTATCACCTATATAGCACAGATAACGGAGCTGGCTACGTTCAGACCTGCGCTCCAGGTGTAACCTTATGTTCCATACAATATTTGATTAATATCTTCGATCAACAATACCTTAAACTACTCATCTTATGATAGGTACTCAAAGTAACCACTACTAAAATATTATAAATTGTATCAGATTTAATAAATAAAAAAGGAATATAGGCTTATTACAAAGTGTCTGATTATATTACAGACAAAAATGCTTGGGTTTGAACTGTCCCAATCATTCCAACAGGTCTTCTATATTAAATAAATCATGATTGTATTGACGTTGTAACAACATAATGATTTGTAAATGTTGTTACATTATTCTTTTAATGTTGTGGAGTTTTCTTCGCTCGTTTTTCTCCGCAGCTAAAAAATATGTCCATTAACGAGTGGTAGGGAAAAAAATGTTTGGACGATTCAAAAGTGTTGTACTATACCTCCAATTTGAATAAAGATATATTGTTTCTAATTTCTGAATAAGATTTCGTTTCATAAGAGAAAAAGTCGTATGTGCGAGATTACATTTTGTTATTTGTAACCTTATTTCTCTGCGAGATAGTTGTTATTAGGTTGAACTTAAACTGTTTTAAAACATTTATCTTTGTTCATTGGGGATCGAATATAGCTGCATAGGTTTAAACATACGCGGACAGTTTTTAGCTTTGATTTTGTATGCAACCTGTTATCTATAGACTATAGAATTGTTAATCGATGATTATTATTAAAATTATAATTTTCAGGGTTAAAAGTTTCACCTGGAGCGTAGGCTTTGAACGGAGCCCTTGTAAGTGCCAGTAATATGTCAACGTCATTATCACATTTTATTTGTTTGTATTGATTGCTTTAACCTTAAAAAACTTATAACATAATATTTATTTCAATTTTTCGTCGGTGTTTTAGAATAAATCATAATGGCAGATAATTCCTGGTGTGAAATATCGCGACGCTGTGTGACTATTAATAAATATGAGGAGATATATGCAATTTGGCACGATTCTTATCTTACAGTGCATGCTGATAGATCATTGCGTATTTTAGAATTTTCACTTAATTTACGAAGTATTGACAAAAAAATTGATTGCATAGAATATGCTATAAAAGCTCCGAGAAGCACTCCTGCTTCTGAATTATTAAATTTCCCTAAACGCCAAATTACTGGCATAGATCTTGCTAAAATGACCATGGATCCAGCGTTGTGGCCTCATAGTGATAATATTGTACAAGAAATGTGCGACATTACTGCATTTGAATGGTCTCCAGGATGCTTACTATGGAACAATGATTATATTTTAGCTGTATTGAATAACATTGGACATGTTGAGTTTTACAGAAAAAAGAGAAAAATTTGGGTAGTTGCACTTGACTTATCGGCTCTACTTTGTGAACAATTTCAGGAAACCAGTGATCAAGACGAAACCAAACGAAAACGTCCAAGTGATTTAGAAACTATGGCAAAAACTGTCTACTCATTGGAAACAACTGCTATTTGTTGGGCACGAAACATAAATAGTGATAACTCAGCATTTTTTTTGACAGCTCAGAAAAACGGTGCAATTTTAATTTGGTCAGTAAGAGAAGAAAACTTTACAATCAAAGCAAAATGTATCAATAAAATAAATACTGAATTTAATGAAATAACTAAATTAATGTGGGTATGTACGGGATCAAAAGTATTTATTCCATGCAGTAACAGCGAAGGCCAATTATTTATATTAGAATACTATGTGAGCAATAATAAAAATATTACACAACACAAAAACCATGTATTATGGAATCACAAAGATAGAATGGTTATACAACATTGTAGCTATGTAACACTAGAAAATAAGATGATATTTATATGTGTTAAACATAGATTTTTAATAATACAGTTGCTCAGTAGTGAATGTGATGTTTTGTGCCAGATTACAAAAAATTTAAATGATTACAAAATATCTGGTATCTGGAGACACCAAAACCTCTTTTATGTCACAACTGCTAATGGTAGTGTGTTCCAAATAAATTACAAGCTTGTTGAAAACACTCTTGATATACAATATAATAAAGTAAATATTAAAGATTATAGCCCTTCATGTGAGCTACTGAGTGGTGGTTTCAGTAAAAATGGAGTTTTACTGACACTTGGAGTGATTGATAGAAAAATTTTGCATAGAAAACATGAAATGAAATTTGAAATAATATACTATGACCTACCAGATAGTGATTTTCCAGAGTTCTCATTACTACTAAATAATTCTTCAAAAAAGCTTACAAATTTTTTGGACTGCATAGAAAAACTACGATATAAAATTGTGAAGAGTAGGAGAATACCAAAATATGATTATAATAATTTATTGTTGGAAGGAGAGAAAGATGTTTACAAATTAAAAATTTTCTTTATTGTTCGTTTAATCTGTAATGTTTTAGAGGAAAATTTTAAAATAGCAAAAGGATCTCTACCAGAAATTTCTCTTGAACACATACGAGAAAAAATTGCAGTGGCTCATGCAAAAGCTATGTTAATCAATATTTATGAGAAGTTTAAAATTAATCAGTCATCGTTAACTAAATTTGAAACAGAGACTTTTGTTGGATGCAGAAAATATCTTGAGATTATTTGTAAGAAAAATAATAGTGATTTAGATATTTCAAATGATATTTTATATTCAATAAATAACGAATGTAACTACACATGCCAGTGTTGTGACAAGATAATGAATGAATTTTCTTGTGAAGATGGACATTTAAATGCCTTCTGTTCTGTGACATTCACACCCATTGAAAGTGATGATTACCTAATTTGTAAATGTTGTGGAGTAACTGCAAGTTCTGAGTTATCAAATGATAAGCCAATGTGTGTTTACTGTGATTTATACTTTGAGTACTCATAAGTTTTTTTTTATAAAATAGACAAATTAGAAAATAAGCCTGGTTTTATTTAAACTTTTTATTATAAAAGTTTCAAGTGTGAGTCAGATTCAGAGTCAGACACAAAGGGGACCCACCATATTTTTTTTAACGTCAGGAAAATGCGTTACGCATACCCCACCGCCTTGGGAGTGCGGCGAGATTATGTGGGACTCCTCCTCCTCTCGTCCACCCGCTCAGCCAATCCGAAGACTGGCTCATCGGCTGCTCGAGAGGAAGGGGGCGCTACCTACTAAAAACCTGACGATGCCCCTCACCTCACCGATGATGGGCCGTCACATCGTCGGGCGCAAGGTCCGCCATCAGGCGGCACCCCGCCCGGCGAGGAAAAGGCACTGGGTGAGGCCACGGGAACCCGTAAGGATATCTCCGTGACCTCACCAGCACCCACACCATACTATAATTTGATGTCTTTCATGAACATACAAGCAAAAGTATTTTTTTGTTTCTTGCACTTATCGTTACTGGATAGCCATGAGAAGCTCAATGGCGCACAGATGGTAAGCGCGTTCAGTCTGCGATCATGTTGTTGAGAAACTTTCGTATGGCCGGTCATTGGATGGGTAACCCTATAACTGATTATCTCTTATAGGGAAGGCCTGTACCCCAGCAGTGGTGACAAAATTTTAACAGATTTAACACGCGTACATTTTTTTAAATGTTCGCACGTTTTTTTTAAATACCGACGTATAGATCAGGATACACCGCTCAGCCGGGTCTTGGGGCGGCTTAAACATGGATGTGTCTACCTGCGCGGAGTAAATGTTTACCGCATGTACCCCTCCCTTCCTTCCACTCCGACGTGGAATCTACCTCCATCAAACCAAGACCTAGACGGTATGCTGGGTGGTGAAGCGTTCAGACCACAGAACGTAGAGCTAATCGGGCCATCATTATAGATACTGGAGTTTTCAAAAACGCTTTTTTGTTCATAGTCGGCTGCAAATCATTCATTTTTGGTTTTATGGACAAACGGACAGAACGAACACTATAAGGTAACTGCGACGCGAAGGCGACTTCGACTTCGTGAAAACAAACACAATTTTACACGAAATCGCCGCGCCGCGCCGTGTCGCTGCTTGTGTGCCCTTCTTCCTTCTCCTTTCAGTCAGTCAATCTGACTGACCTATTAACAGTCAGACAGCGTACAAGGCGGGACCACTTGCTCAGTGCTCTTTTCTTGAATTGGAATATTTTCTTTATCAACATCAAGTTTTATTTTATTTCTCAGTTTTCTTCGAGCTAATTTTCTATTCGATACTGACGATGGATGGCGGGACCCTGGCAGGACGCATAGTGGGTCGAAACAGTAATATGATGGACATAGAGATTTTTTTGACAAATCGTAGTTTTTTGGATGCCGATCGATAGTCCTTCAGAAGTATTTAAGTAAGCAAACATTGGACAAATTTAATAAAAATATTACAAAGGCTGCATATAATTTAATTCTTTGCATTTCCGGAATGAAAGATTAAAAAACAATATGTCAAAATAACCGTTTACGTTCGTTTTTTGTTCGTTTGTTTCTGTTTTGTGTCAATAAAAATGTATACAAACTTGAATCAATTTTAACTAATCTTTGTGAATTTTGTGTATTTTGGACCATTTATTTGTGGAACAGATGGGAGAATGGAATGCAGCGAACCCGAGGATATGAATTTAAGTGCTGTTGACGAGGCGTCTGCAGCCGCTGTGAATTCGTCGATTCTTGACTATTATAAGAAATTCGGACGTAAAAGGGATCTGGAGCAATATTTTTCATTGTCGACGGCGGACAGTGAGATGAGAGACGTATCTGGTGTTTTTTGGCGAAAAATGAAATCTCAGGATTCTTCTGATTCTGGTGATAAGAAAAGCGAGTCTTCAACTGAATTATGTAGGATATCGATCAAATGCAGTATCCCTGATCCTTGTGATTCTCAGGTATATATATTAATTTTAGCCTTGTTCATCCTGCTAACATTATAAATGTGATAGTTGGTATGTTTGTCACTCAATCACTCAGAAACTACTGAACGGATTTGGATGAAATTTGGTACACATATAGTTTATGTCCTGTGGCATAGGCTACTTTTAACCTGGAAAAATGTTAGGTTCCCGTGGAATTCTCATAAACTTAATATAATGCAGATAAAGTCATAGGTGGTCGCAAGTTACTTAAATAAATATTTAATTCACACTGTCACCAAGGTTTTTTATTTAAAAAAAAAAATTAGAAGATGTGATGTAGACATTTTAATTTAATTACATATCAACATGAGTGATGTTAAAATAAAGGTGTGAAAAACATTTTTGAAATTATATGAAATTGAGAGTGTTCTTTGAATGGTGAACCCAATGGCAAATACTGTCAGTATTTGCTCAAACAATGACTTTTTTTAGAAAGGTGGCGAATAAGCTCCCCGGGTAGTTAAGTAGCGACCATAGCCTATACAGGGTGTTAAAAGACCTTTTACAAAACCAAAGCCCACACATTAGAATGAAAATAAGAAACAGAAAAATAAATTGCAAGCAGTACCACGCAATGTATATGCAGTGTTCATATTGTTGGAGTATAGTGCCGAGTTGAAAGACATTATTTGTGTGTGCGTACTTACAGTGGACATACATTGAACGCTGACTGACTCTTGAAAGGTATTTTTTGTTATGAAATACATAAAATTTTGATAATATTTCCCTGGACAGAAATTAAATTAATAATCTTTAAAAATTATTTCCATTAAAAAAAAGAAAAATAAATGATTTTGACCTTCAATAACTTCATAACTTTTGATTTCTTAGGTATAGTCTAGAAGACAAAAATGGTCCTGATGATGGATAGAATAAATGTATTTTTTGCTGTGTCAAAGGTCTTTTTTAACACCCTGTAGTGTTTGTGATATCAGAGTATTTTCTACCATATCCCTTGCTTACCCTGACTCCATTCCCTACCCTATGAAGCTAAAGAACCTTACGCATCATTTGAAACAGCACAACCAAAAGTTATTTCACTGTGATAACTGTGATGTTCTTTCTATTGGGTGGAAGTTCTGCAACAGCTCACTTCTTTTTTATTAAGTTTCTACGTAGTTTTCATTTTAAAAAATTGTTACTGATTACATGCAATGTTATTATTATTTTATAAGCAAAAATACTATTATTACTAAAAATTCTTTAAAATAATATATTTTGTATGAAATATTCCATACAGTTATAGTAATAATAAGATCATTATTTTATCGTATATAATTTTGCTAAACCGAAATAAACTTTGTGTAACATGAAAGTACTTCATATAATTATAAGCTATTGACATTACTTTTCAGGATGAAAATTCAAAACCGAAGAGTGACACTGAATCTCCTCCTATTATTACAGATGTTGAATCAAGACATACTGATGATGAATTTGTGAATGAAGATACTCAGTCTCATAAATGTTAGTAAACATATTTTATTAGTATTATTAAATGAACATTCTTTATGTCGTTATAGAGTTAAACTGTATAGTTGTTAAAATTGTTATTTTTAATGTTTCACATTGTAGCAGAAAAATAAATAAAATTATTTTTTTGCATTTTCCCAGCCATGGATGCTTTATTGGATACATCAATAAACAAACCATTTTCACCAACTAGCAGTATTACATCACAGCGGAAATTAGAATGGGATTCATTAGCTGATGTTGGATATGCTAATGAAAATGACAGAAAAGGCTCTGCATCAAGCTTGAGTACCTTAGAAAGACTTGCATTAAAACAGCAATATTCCAATAATGACACTAAAAATGACACTGAAATTGGTCCTCCTACTGCTCATTCAACACCAGCTGACATCAATGTCAAATCTAAAACTAAAAAAGGAGCAACTAAAAAATCAACAAAAATTTATCAAAAAGATGTTGAAATTGTTGAAGTAAATATGCCTAAATATTCAGAGGCAAACCCTTCACAGTCTATAAATGTGAACTTGACCAAACATATCTCATTTAACATGGACAAAGATGGTGGAGTTTCTGTTGGGAATATCTCCAATAACATCAATATCTCACCTAAGGAAAATTTAATAGAAGATGAAGCAGTACAAAGCTCCAAAACAGATAATGAAATACAGACTTCTTCAAAAAAATCTAAAGAAAACTCGTCTGTTACTAATTTATCTAAACCAGAACATATTGATGGTAAGAAAAATCCTGTACTGATGAGTTACAATACTTTAAAAAAAAGATACAGAAGAAGAAATAGAAAATTAGCTCGAAGAAAACTGAGAAATAAAATAAAACTTGATGTTGATAAAGAAAATATTCCAATTCAAGAAAAGAGCACTGAACAAGTTTCTGCTGCTGAAAGTTTTGAATACATGCCTGGACATGTTTATAATCAAAATCAAAGGAATTTTGAATCAGCTAGCCCAAACAATACTGACAATAAATCAAGCTTAGAATCTAGTGGAGCTCACACAACAGAGTCAAGCAAGAGTTCAAAACATTCATTTTCTAAAGATTTAGAAAAAAGCATTGACCTTCTCAAAGTTGCCTTACAGAAACATCATAATGATTCTGAATTAAAAAATAAACTTGTAAAAGAAGTAGTACAAAGATTGTTAAAGTCGAAATACCGAGATGATGACAGTACAACAGAATTTCTATCAGGCCTAACCTTTAGTAGTAAGAAATTAAATTTAGGTGAAGGTTGTTTAACAACTAGCACTTCAGACAGCAATAACACTGATTTAAAGCCTAAGATTCATAGGCCTAAAAAGTCCATATTGAGACTAGATAAATTCAATTCAAATGTCTTAGCTTCTACATCACAGAGTGCTCCTAATTTACCGATCGTGTCTAGTAGCGAAAAGCCTGTGAAACGAAGTCCTCTTCACCAAATGACGTCCAATACCGAATCAGATGTATCTAGTGGAGGTAAAAACTCTTCTGAAACTGTATTTGCAAAAACCTCATCTGAAGAGTTGTACCTTAAATATGTAGAAGCGCTAAGAAGAGAAGAAGCATATAAACAACATTTAAAAGACAAAGAATTATTTCTAAAGCAAAAACTGGTTAGTTCTGAAAAAGCCTTTAAAGTAACACAACAATCTGATGTGAAAGTTAACAACAGACTTAAAGATCTGATAAAAGATTTAACTAGGAATAACTATGATGATGGTTCTGGGGATGCTAGTAAATTAGAAGGTGGTTCCACCTCAAACTTGGACATCCAAAGACTTGATGGTCTTCGTAAACAGAGAAGTCACTCAGTGTTTACACTTTCTTCAGGAAATTCCGATGATCACCGAAAAAGTAATCTAAAAAAGAGATTGCAGAATGAAATGAAGCACACAAAAACCAGTCATGGTCCAGAAGATAAACATTGTTGTTGTCAACATAATTTTGTTCCATCTAAAGTTGGTGTTGTGGATAGTTCAGTACAAGTTAATATAAGATCTAATGAACATACTATTGAAAACAAATCACATCACGACATGTGTTCACATAATAAAGAACCTTTTGAAAATGTTGCTCATGTGGTTCCAGATGATTTAACTGGGGACATAAAATATGTATGTCTGTGTAGTAAAATATCTTCTGTTACAGAGGATGTTCCAGAAAAAATGCTTATATATAAGTGCTCTGGTTTAACGAATAGAGCTGTTCAATTAGTAGATTCCACATCCAATACTATTGGTATTCAATGTATGGGTAGTCAACAGTCTTCTCCTAGGGCTGAGATAAAATGTCAACCTTCAACTTCCAAAATGCTAGATGATGGTAAACTGTCTCAAACATTTCACGGAGATAGCTTTAAAAATAAAGCTGATCTAACAAAAAATTCGAAGTCTTCTCAAACTAACATACCATTGGGTATATTTAGTGAACGCAATTCACCATCTACATCTACTGAAAGAAAAATGCGAGAAGTGTCACCATTCACTAAAAATATTAGATCGCAAAATTCAACGAAGGAGGTAACTCGATGTTGTCAGACTGAAATAAGTATAAACCCTAGAATACCTGACCCCTCTCTGACTGATGTAAACATGCTTTGTGATCAAGAATGTGTAAAATTGACAAGTGAAATCAAGCATGCTTCCACCGAAGCAGAACCACAGAAGAATGTCCATCACGATATTAAAACTAGCGAAAAGAGTACTCATATACAAAATGATCAAAATATAGTTGCTGCAAAAAATTCAAATAAAGAAATTCAATCAGTTTTGGAACTAAATAACAATGAAATAATTTCACATACTGTAGATTTACCTAATGTAGATCATTATTCCACTGATAATTTTAAAATTCCTATACAGGGTACTAATATGACTTTAATGGTGAGAATAGGTTCAACAACAAATGATGTTAAAACTCATGGTGTAGGGACTGATAAAACTGAGGTAACTGAAAAAGCGACATGTTTACCGGAAGAATGCTCTAAAGGTGTTCAGTCGCATGACATAGATATTTTTGCAAATATTGGTAAAGAATTTCAGAATTCTATTCAAAAGTCTCTAAAAGAGAGCCCGCGCATATATGAACCTTCTGAACCATTTGTCTTTAAAGCTTGTACAGCAGATAATATAATTAATAGACATACTTATCCAAAAAGTGTTCGAATAAGTCCTAAGCCATTTATGAGATCTAATACAGATACTGGAAGATTTGTTTCAACAAACATCGCCCAAACGGACAGTATTGAAAAAAATGATTATATATCTCCAGAAAATGTAACAAGGAAGTACAGTAAAGGAAGTAAAGCCAGTTCTGTAAAATCTAACACATCAAAGTCTAATGAACTAAAAGATAGCTCATCAGAGGCGCAAAGTAGAAAATCAAGTAGTGATGATCCAATAATGGACATTATAAATGATATAACGAAACGTTACACTAAAAAAGACATTGACAAAATTAAGCGAAAGAAATGTTATAGAGAAATTATGAATGTTTTGAATTACCTTTTGAATACTGAAGATGGAACTGATCATGATCCGCTTAAAATATCTGATAGTTCAAGTGCACGCGACACTGATGGTGATAATAGTAAAAACGTTAAACAGAGAGAAAAAATATTACTTAGATCGAAGAGAGTGAAGTCTGATTCAGATGAACTTACAAAAACCGAGGATGAACATGTTTTTGCGACAGATAAAGTTAATACTCCATGTGAATGTAGTAAAAATATTGAAGAACGGAGCAGTCGTCGTCAACTGCAAGATAAAGAAAAGGTTGAAATAGAACCGCCTAGCAAAGAAGACAAGGCTGTGCAATCGTCTATGGGGACTTCCAACTGTCGTAAGAATTATTATGAATCATCTGATATACAAGCCACCACCGAGATCCCTAGTACATCATCTGAATCCGCAACGTGTAAAGTTCTGAATAAAATCAAGAGGGAATGTGAAAAATATCACCAAAAACGTTGCAAGTGTCACGGCCTTAAAAAATGCGAGACTTCTAGTAGCACATCAGTGACATGCGACCAATGCAAACGAACACACCATTGTCCATGCAAAGGGCAAAGATGTCACAGATCGAAATCATCTGCTGATAAAATTAAAAAGAAGTGCTTGGCATACAACCTTATAATCCAGACTTCTGACAGCATGATTAGTGAAGAAGCGATGGTACACAATGAGCCAAAGGCGCTAAGAAATATCGTTGTCAAAGTGCCTCCAAAACGTAGACAATATGAAAACGCACCATTCAAGGAAATATACACTAAAATCGAAAAGACTTTACCTCATAGCAGTCCAAAAGACGACCCAAAAGTTTTGCGATCAGGTAGTTTACCTAACGAGTGGGAGATGTCTAGTATGGATAATTGTATGAAGAAGAATAATATCTATACAGTGAAAGAATATCTGGAAATAAACCGTCCCGACTTTGTGCAGAAGAGTTCTCATCGGCAGGAATCTTTGAAGCGCATCAGTGAAACGAGGTAAGGAGATTTTATTGTATTACCCTGTTTATCATATCTGTTGTAAAATTATTGAAATGTTTAAAAATAAAAGTGTTGAGATTTAATATTACTTATTATAATGGTATCATTAGTTAGATCAAACTCACCAAATTTTCTTACTTCAGAGACCCAGATCCTCGTGGCTCGTACGCTCCTTCTAATCTCAAAATGGTGGTTGTGCATACACCAAATTGTATGAGGCCAATGGATAATTGCAATATGTACTGTGGAGGTAGTTTTAGCATTTTAATTATAATAGAATAGTTTTTAACAGACGGAGAATAGCTGGTGTCATTTCCTGTACATAAAAGTGACCGCCATTTTGCAAAAAGAAGAACAGTAATTTTTTTTCTCATGATTTGTATTACTAAGAAGAATTTAATAGGTATCCTCTGTTTCACTCCAAAGTAGATGTAACTACGTCGCTATGATAGTGGAAGTTAAATTTAAGTTGTATTGCTTCATATGTCTTGTTTGCTAATATTCAGGAATTGGTATGATTCTCTGTTTGCTAATAATACATACACAGTGAATCACACATGCACTTGTTATAGGTATGCCAATGCACTATCAATGTAATCCCTACATGCAATGTACGCCAAGCGAAGTAACAAGAATTGGTGAGTTTTTACATAAGAATGGTATTATTATTTGAGTCACTAAAAGAGATTTATATTGATGCAGTAGCTTGATCTGCAACCGCACATTGAGCCACTAGTCGCGGTTGGCGGCTTGGCGAAATGGCAGTTTTTAGCTGGTGACACTGTCTGCTAGAGGAGTCCGTGTATATTGATCACTGCTCGAGCAGTCCGTTTATGACTGCTCTTAGATACACTTAATGCATTACTATTATAGAGCAAACCAACGTGCCGTTCAACGACAGCTGCTGTCAGCACAACTGGACCAACGGCCATCTTTGACGTCGTTCAGTGAAACCGACCTGCGGCGACTGGCTGAAGACCTTGGCATGGAAATTCGTAGGAAGAAAAGTGAGTTCATGTTCTAAGCCATACTTATATTAGAAATGAGGCTGTCAGTTCACTCTTAAACCTCTGCAACGACATATACGTAATTTGGTGTAGAGATAGTCTAGGAAGGACATACTCGTAGAATAGTTTTTATTCCAGAAATCATCCTTTTAAGGGGTTATTTGTTGATTTTAGTTACTAGTTCATAATAAAACCAATTTCATATTGTAAACAATATATTCTGTATATTTGAATAGCAATAGTGACCCGCCCTCGCTTCGCTTCGGTAGACTATAGTTTTTGTTCTCCGGCACGTATAATACATATAAACATTCCTATTAAATCATTATCTATTGTGCTGAAATCCCTTGCATAGTTTAAAAATCTACATATTGTTTAGTTAGCGCCGAAAGTACACACCAATAATTTTGTTACAATTTCATATTTTCAGTAACAAAGTGGCTTTTAGGGTTACTTAAAAAAAACTATGTATCTATTTATCCTAAAGTAGCTATCTTCATTACTTGCACATTATAAATAGTTTGTTAATTAAAAAAAAATGGGGTCTTCAGATGCCTCTTCGCGCTGTTCTCGGTGGTTCAAGGAGGTGTAACGCCTTGTCTAGAAATTAAAAAAGATCATTTTATAACTTAGAATAAATTTTTGAAAACAACCTTTTGTATTCATCATTTGGTTGCCAGCAAGGCCATCTTCTCAGCCCCGCTATTTTTAGTTTGGCAAAACAACCCATTATCGATTCGCTAAATTCAGATTTTTAGTTGTGGTACCTTGATGACGGAACTATCGTTGGCGATATTTAAACCGTTCTTTCAGATTTTCCCGTCATTATCGGTAAATTCAAAAGTACTGGCCTTGGATCAGCCTTACCATTCAACGTGGCAATTCTGCCACCCTTCCCTACGGTGGCACTAGGGGTGACATATTTTTTATTTTGTATTAGGATATTATTTGTACCTAGGTAGGTTAAGATAATTTGGGTTCAAATTTAAGTTATTTGTGGAATAATAAGTTATTCGATCTGTTCATGTTTTTAAACAAATAATTAGTATAAGCAAATAATTTGGTGTGTGATATGAGAATATGATAATAATAAATTATTGACGGAAAAAACTAAGAATTTAATATTGTTGTAAGTATAAATACTTTTTTTTTACCTCACTTTTGTCCCTTATTTGTTACAGTTGCTCCAAAATTTATAAGTGAACGCGAAATGAAAAAGCATTCTGAGAAAATATACAAGTCGTTACCGGAAGTTGTTCAAAAAAAGGAGGAAGCGAAAAAGGAGAGTATCAAAAAAACTAACCTTTTGATGGCAAATATATTTAAAAAGGTAATCCTTTTTTTTGCCGCTTATTCTATTACAATATTTATTTTTTATTATTTAGAAATAAATATACAGAAAAATTAAAAAGATTTTCGTTTCTGATCGGTAATAATACGTCTTTCAATCTTGACCCGCCCGACTTCCAAATCATGAACCAGATATTATTTTACTTTTTAGTTCCATTTTCGATTTTGAAATCGGTTTTATTTTTTGTTTCAAAAATTTTTTTCTAGTTAAATTTATTTTAAATTTGTACATCATGCAGTAAAAATGCTTAAAAATAAAAAAAAATATAACAAGGAAATTGTGTTAATAAGGATATAATATACCTTTTTATTTTCAATGCTTTATGCATGCAATGCAATAGATCATGTTATAGATAAAATTAGAATAGTTAAACTTTTTTAATTTCTTGACGTTACAAAAAATGTTGGTAAACTAATAGGGAAGCCCTAAGTCCATGGGCAAAACTCCCATTAAATTAAATGGTAAAATTATATCACACGAAGGTGGCAAAATATGTCACGTCACCTTCACTTAACATCAGGTGGGGTGGAGTCATTTGTCGGACCTATCTATAAAAAAAAGAAAAAAAATCAAATATGATTGTTCAGAAAATGTCAAGTTTGTTTCCAGGGATACGCACATTTAAGCTAAAATCTACCTTATTGTTTTGAAATGGTTGTAACAAAATACGCTTGTGGTCGTTCAGGAATCAGCTAAAATAACATTATATAAGATAATCAATTACACATTAATGGGATATATTAATATTATGACAAACTAATATACAATTTTATTATCAGATAAATTAATGAGAAAAATAAAAACTAGACTGGACAAAATTCGCGGCATGACCTACTAAACCCAAAACCTAGCACAACAACTTATCTATTATCGAACAGACAATAGATCAATAATCGATCAGTCGCATTAACTATTTATCGAAAAACTATTTGAGATTGATTTATTAAACTATTATTTATTTTTTGGAACAATTTCAGTATAAATATTTAATTTTGCTCAGTATTTTACAATACCTGAATAGTTTAAAGCTTAATGCTTTAACGTTTGGTAGGTGCCTAAGTTGTTTTACTACAGGCTTGTTTTTTTATCAACAATTTACCTTACCTTTCCAATGTTTGCAATTTTTTACAGTTTTTTTTATAAATAAATATTACGAAAAAATCCTAAGAAAATAAAGCCACGGGTGGCTAAAGGATTTTACGTGTTCACATTTTTGTAGGTTTTACTTCTATCGCATGTAAACAGCACATGTCCGTTTTTGTTTTTCTGTGATCAATGAAAGAAGCGTAGGAAACCGATCACTACATATGGTAATACCGAGCGTTTATTGTTCGGTATTACTATATTTAATGATAAAATAAAAACCTCCAATGAAATCCACATAGAATAAGTTGCGAGTAGAAATTAAATTAAACAATTGTTTGTTTCAGAATCTTCAGAGGAAAACTCTCCGTGGATCAGTGAATCTGTCAAACTACAGTACGGTCATAAAAATATGACGAAAATCCAAAATTATGATTAATGTTAACCAAAACAAACTGTGACAAACAATGTGTTCAATATTTATGCATGCTTGATTATCGAAGCCAACTCAAGATTTTTACAATGCTTGTTGATTTTGCTGTTTAATGACTATTTTTCATTGAAATAAAATGTATTAAAATGATTGGTTTTGGTTCTTATTCCTTCTGCATACAAATATTTTCATGTGAGGAGCTCGATGGTGCAGCCGTTAGTGTGTTCCTCAGACCCATCAAGCACGTATTTTGACAGCTCTGGAACCGTATCCACATCGTCAAATTTTCTTTCATAGGCTTTTTGACGATTCGATACAATTACGCTGTCAAAATTCATACTTGGGCCTGGGTGACCAAAAAATTATTATCGCGAATTCCTCCGTGCTTCAGAAGGCACGTCAAGTTATTGGTCCCGGCTGCATCTGCAGTCTTGGCCTGCTCTGCGTATTCTATAGTGGGAAGATTATTTGCTGACCCGTGCCCATTTCGCTGCGCGGGAAACATGCTTAACACACGGTTCGGGGTTCATTGCTCCATACCTATGTCGTAAATTATATGCAGTAAAAGGGAGAAGTCTTGTTTTAAACATATGAGCGGAATTTACTTATTTTAATAAGAATTTACATTTTTTGCTCTATATGACCAATAAACATGACCTAACGATTAATTTATTTTTCATAAAAAACTATTTTTGTGACAAATATAAAACTTAATTATGCTATCGCTGACTTTTCTGTAGGCATTATAGGTATCAAGTGCTACAACTACTCTAGACTTCGATCATAAAGTTTTCGTTCGACCGTTTTTCGGCTGCCACGAAAACTTAGATTAAAACAAAAAGGGTAGATACGGCACTAGCCTCACAAAAGTGATTCGCATAAATTGTGGCCCAAGACCACAATCGCTTTAGTCACAGCTTGACATGCAAACGACATACATGTGAACGCCAAAAAGAAATATTGCTAATATTTTGTGTTTATATGATAAAACAATGCCTAAGTGTGTTTTTAAAAATTGCTCAAATTGCTCAAGCACTAAAAATAAAACCCACGGCATCACTTTTCATTCGTAAGCACTATAAAATATATTTTTTCATAAAAAAATGCTGTTTGTTTTGAATCTTATTCGGTAGTGTCGTCGAGTACTGGTCACGTGATTGGTCGGTAGTGCAGGACGCGCCGTCCCGTTCGCGCTGCCGTTGAAACTTAAATTGCTGTTTCGTTCGTTCGATTGTATCTTTACAAACAGGTGGATGTGTGAGTGTTGCATATGTAGTAAAGTGGCATCAGTTTTTGTTTGATGCAAGTATGAGCGTACCGTATCTACCCTTTTTGTTTTAATCTAAGCACGAAAAAGTGTTTTAATTTTTCGGATCAATATAGTCTATGACACTCGCAAATAACATGGCTTTCTATAAGTAAAAGAATTTATGTTTAGTAGATCTAGAGACTACCCAACTTAATAAACGATATTGAATATACAACGCAATGATGAAAATTAATAGTCACCTGTAATGCATACTGTAGGTATAAGGTCTTAATTAAAACGCATGCGACAAAGAGTTATGACAGTTCGAAATGCAAGATCGTAAAATTTTACGACTTATTGCTATATGGGGAAGAATAAAGACTTCTTTGACTCTATGCGCAATTCTAAATGTGCTGTTAGCAATGTAGCAGGTACGGACCGCGAGGAACAGAGACGGCTATACCGACCATGCAGTTGAATATACCAAAAAAATTCTATTAAATCAGTTTATAGTATGTAAGTATGAGAACAAAATTTGCTTCAAATGCGATAAAATAAATTAACAAACATTGATTAGACGCCTGTCGAAAAAACAACGCTTTACTACTATAAGTATTTTTTTCGCATTTTTTCACTGAGCTCTGCGGCATCTTGACGTTTCAACGGTCCGCGCGTGACTGTTAACCAAGAAGTGCTTGAGCTGTGTTCAAGCACTTCCTGATTGGGACACATTTTAAGTGCACGTGGTGTGCAACGTCACAAACTTTACTTCTTTATAATATTGGTATAAATAAATATTAACTGGTCTCTTTTTCTTAAATAGGCTGATGATGATGATGATTATTTCATCATAATCATCATCATCATCAGCCTATTAATGTCCCCACTGCTGGGGCACAATACTTCCTCATGGATGGAATAGGGAAATGGGGCCATGACATGACTCACCACGCAGGCCCAGTGCGGATTGGTGGGTGCTAACGACTGCAGATGCAGCCGGGACTAATGTGCCTTCCGAAGCACGGAGGATCTCAGGATTGTAAATATTTGGTCACCCATTCAATTACCGACCATTGCGAAAGTTGCTTAACTTCAACAGCAGTCGAATGCGGTACTCACTTGCGCCATCGAGCTAATTCTGGGTTATCCACATTTACTTAGTTTCAAAGTAGAGAGCTTGTGCTATGGATACTATATGAGTCTATTTATAATCAACACAACAAATACCCTTATCGTGTTTCAAAGTTCAAATACATTGGAGCAGAATAGATCGCTTCCGTGCAGTTGCATCATGCAAGTGATCGACACTGAAAATTTTACCACGAATTCATACTTATTATAAAATGCGAAGGTGTGATTTGCCTGTCTGTTACCTTTTCACGCTAAAACCACTAAACCGATTGAGCTGAATTTCTGTATAGAGATTGTTGGAGCCCCGGGAAAGGTCATAGAAGTTTTTTATCCCAGAAATCACCCTTTGGGAAAAATAGGCTATTTGGCAAGTTTTAGAAAACGATTTCAAGTTAATTAACTAATGTTTATGGAGTCCATAAAAAGAGGATATTTTAAATTCTGTTGTTGTAATTCAGTAAAAAACTCTAAATTAAAAATTAAGTTTTCAGCGAAGACGTTTCTCTGGACATTAGCGGCTTAGATTAAAACAAAAAGGGTAGATACGGTACGCTCATACTTGCATCAAACAAAAACTGATCCCACAGCAGCGCGAACGGGACGGCGAGATCCGCGTCACTGCATTACCGACCCGAACGAAACAGCACGTTAAGTTTCAACGGCAGCGCGAACGAGACGACGAGATCCGCGTCACTGCACTACCGACCAATCACGCGACCAGTACTCAACGTCACTACCGAATAAGATTCAAAACAAACAGCAATTTTTATGAAAAATTATATTTTATAGTACTTACGAATGAAAATGATGCCATGGATTATATTTTTAGTTTTTGAGCAATTTAAGCCCTTTTTAGAAACACACTTAGGCATTGTTTTATCATATAAACACAAAATGGACGTAGTTACGCGAAAACGTTCCAACCCACAAGTCACTCGAAAATGAGTTACCATAACCAGGGTACTATTTTTGACATATTATATCATGTGCACACAAAGATGCTAGTATTTTTAGATTAGTTTCATCAATAAAGTTTAACCCAAATGTTCCAACCCACCATTATGCCAAGGACGTGTACTCAAAATAAAGTAAAAACATTACATGCATACTGAAACATATTGTTAAAAACTCTTAATAGAATAACATATCGTTATAATGTTCCACTTGTCTTGGAACATTATACTAAATTCATAAAACGCACATTTAATGGTTTCTTAAATGATCCATGTGGGTTGGAACGTTTTTGCAAAATCTTTACACCTTTTTATTTCTGCAAAAATGTTCCATGTAATTTGAAACCTTTTAGATTAATCCATACTGTTTTTTTAAGCTGCGAACACTGTTCTAAATAAATTGAAATCTTTTATTATAATATATTATTTTCTAATTTTTTGCTATAAACAATCCACATATACTTGATCCATTTTTGCTATTAAATATGTTCTAGAGAAAAAGATATTTTTTACCAAAATAAATAACTATGGTATATTTCGACGTAGTAACGTGAAAATGTTCCAACCCACAGCAACCCCAATTTGAGATAAACGCAACTTACACACTTTTTCCCTGTAATTATTTCAGGCAAATACTATTGGTTTAACTATGGAATGCCAAACTGTTTATTGAATGATATGCATATTTTTTGTAAATACATAATACAAGGGGCATATAAATAGATAAAACGAGTTTGAAATGTTTTTGCTAAATTAATTTTGTATGAACCTTGTTATATAGCAATTATGCATAAACTTTCCAAAACGAATTTAAGTGTATTATTTTATAAAAATAAACCAAAAAGAAATATGTAAAATAATAAATAACAATGAGGAACATACAAAAACAACAAAAAAAATATTTGAAAATGTATTAGAAAAAAATAGAACGTGATCTTTTGAGCTTAGAACCTATGCCAAAAATTTGCTGATATGGTTCCAAAAGTTATCAAAAACTTATATTATAAACATTCAATTTTCATCATCGTATTCTATGATCTCGAAGTCCGGAACTCCACCAAACCCATCAACATCATCAGTGCTTCTTCAAAACTTTGAAGCGTTCTATAAAATTGAAGGCAATCCTCGGGTATATAGTGGTACATGGATTGCAAGTCCACTAATTTCGCTGGAGCAATCGGTTTGTCGTTAGGCCACAATAAGCAAAAATCAGATTCTTTTATGTATTGCAGTTCTCGTTTTATTCTTTTATCAATTTTCAACTCATTGAAATCGTCTTCGATCGTAGACCGCATAAAAATAGAAAACATTTTATCTTTATCCAACTTAATTTCTTTTGTATGTAGCCAACTAACTTTAGATGAGTCTGTAAACTTCTTCCTATTGATCTTCTTTTCCAGTTTAGTTGTACTAAAAAAATCAGTCTTTGTCATTTTGTAAATTTGAAGAGGTTTAACTTTTTTACTTAGTTCTACAATAGTGGTATCCATAGTGCATCTAATGATACTGGGCATTGTTATGTACTGGTAGAAGGAGAGGTAGGAAGAGGTGCACAGGAAGTGAATTGCCTTCAATTTTATAGAACGCTTCAAAGTTCTGAAGAAGCACTGATGATGTTGATGGGTTTGGTGGAGTTCCGGACTTCGAGATCATAGAATACGATGATGAAAATTGAATGTTTATAATATAAGTTTTTGATAACTTTTGGAACCATAGCAGCAAATTGGCATAGGTTCTAAGCTCAAAAGATCACGTTCTATTTTTTTTGTAATACATTTTCAATTTTTTTTTGTTGTTTTTGTATGTTCCTCATTGTTATTTATTATTTTACATATTTATTTTAGATATATTTATAAAATAATACACTTAAATTCGTTCTGGAACGTTTATGCATAATTGCTATTTAACAAGGTTCATACAAAATTAAATTTAGCGAAAACGTTTCAAACTCGTTTTACCTATTTATATGCCCCTTGTATTATGTTTTTACAAAAAATATGCATATCATTCAATAACCAGTTTGGCATTCCACAGTAACACCAATAGTATTTGCCTGAAATAATTACAGGGAAAAAGTGTACCGCTAAAACACAAAATTGCGTTTATCTCAAAATGGGGTCGCTGTGGGTTGGAACGTTTTCGCGTAACTACGTCCAAATATCCTTACTAATATTATAAAGGCGAAAGTTTGTTTGGATGGATGTATGGATGGATGTTTGTTCCTCTTTCACGCAAAAACTACTAAACGGATTTTAATGAAACTTTACAGTAATGTAGCTTATAGATCAGAATAACACATAGGCTATAATTTATAAAGATATTGTGTGAATTGTCCAAAATATAACGATAAATGTCATTTAAGTCTGAAAAAATTCTGCAATCTGCGAGCTATTCAGGCGTGTAAGGATAAAATTGTCTAAAAAATATCCCGCAACAGCATATGTCTATCTTTTATGGTTGACTCACAATAACACGTGTAATTATATAAATAAAGTCATTCTTTATAGCACAAGCCTGAGAACAAAAAGTATAGTTTACACTACAGCTCTACACCGAAGCGAAGCGAGGGCGGGCCACTAGTAAATAATAAATTAAAAAATACTTCCAACATTCACACCAATTAGCCTTGCCCCAAAGTAGGCACTATAAGGCTTGTGTTATGGGATACTAGGGTAACGGATATAATACATATACTGTACATATATAAGTATATTTATATAGAAATACATATTAAACGTCTATGACTGGAGGACAAATGCTCGTATTCATCACACAAACATCTGCCCCCACCGGGTTTCGAACTCGGGACCTCTCGAGTCGGCGATACCATGAAACCCGGTGTAAAACCACTCGGCCACGGAGGTGGTCATATATATATATATTACGGAGGGCGTTATATATACAATACAAAACGTACGAAAAGTATAACGCACTGCTACTTATATATGTTTTAGTATAATGTATTCTATCCGTTACCTTAGTATCCCATGACACAAGCCTGCAGTCCTTACTTTAAGGCTAGGCTAATTGGCGTGAGTGTTGGAAATATTCATTTATTTTATTTTACTTTTTTAGTCCTGTATCCACATATGTGGATTTTGTTTAAACCAAAAATACATCTAAATAAAGCTAACTAGGTACTTATGCCGTTGAGGTATAGCTTTGTGGGAGTAAGTTATATTTGTTTTGGGTCATGTATACCGGCTGTAGCTTACACGTTATGCCACACCATAAGTAATATGAATGTCTTATTCATTGAATTTATTAACGATCACATTTAACTTGAATAGGGTATTTGACAAGTTTAAGAAAACGAACTCACGTTATTGATTAATGTTTACGGAGTCCGCAAAAAGTGGATATTCATCATTATTTTACGTGTTTCAGTAAAAATAACCAAATCAAAAACTCCAATTTCAAGTTGCCGCGAAAACGTTTCTCTGGACAATATGGCGTCTTACTAGTGTGTGACGTCACACGACTGTCATTAAAACGTCAAACGATACAAGGTAATGTCACTTTAACTGGAAGTTTACTTGTGTGTGACGTCATTTTAGGCTCCGCCAATTCCAAGCTTTTTGGGTCACGTGACAATAGATAAGAAAACTATTATCTTTTTCGTGGGTTTTTAATAAAATTATGATTATTTTTTTTGTGAAAATATTATAAACCTCTGCCAGTATTCATTCTAAACACAGATGCTAACAATTGGCGCTTTATTTTTAATACTGTCAAATACCCTATTCACACAGACAATTTTAAGTTCACCACCATTAACTTTTTCTATTTTATCTATAAGACGCGAAATGATAATGACTGGCTAATAATACATTTAATCAGTCACTCAAAGTATGTGTAATACCTATTAGCTCCGTCACGAGTAGTTGTAAATTATGTAAACAAAAATAATTATGAACATGTTATGAACGTACATTCTTAGAGATAGGGACGACAAAATAACTTAAAGTCATTTGAAGTCACGTGTTGTCACACTCTTTTTAGTATAGCAAACAATGTGACAACAATAACTTTAATCAAACTTAGAAGTTGGTTGACATCTCTAAGTACAGGCATTAGTTGTTGGTTAGTTAGATGGATTATTCAATAAAAATCGGAAAGAATCTTGCTTCAGAATCCAAAACTCAAACTCCAGGCTTAATCACATTAATATTACAAAGGCGAAAGTTTGTGAGTGTGTATGTTTGTTACTTCTTCACGTCTAAACCACTGGAGCGATTTTAATAAAATTTGATATGGAGTTAGATGAAACCCAGATTACACATACGCTATGTTTTACTGCGGGAAAATATCCCTAATAAACCGCGGGTAACATCGCGGGGCATAGCTAGTTAGCAATATTTCTTTTTCGCGTTCACATGTACGTCGTTTGCATGTCAAGTTGTGGCTAAAGCGATTAGGGTCGTGGACCACAATTCATGCGGATTACTTTTGTGAGGCTAGTGCCGTATCTACCCTTTTAGTTTTAATCTAAGATTAGCGGGCCATCCAGGCCATCCACTAATATTCATTCCTGCTGGAATCTATAATCCATACGGATCGCGCAGTAGTCGATTTGCAATAGCGACCAAGTAGTTAACTACCATTCAATTCGTATGTATTATACATTCCGATAGGAATGAATGGTAGTGGATGGCCTGCTATTATGGAGCGTATCACTAGTCTGTGACGTCACACGACTGTCATTCAAACGTCAAACGATAGAATGTAATGTCACTTTGGCCGGAAGTTTACTAGCGTGTGACGTCATTTTAGTCTAGGCCAATCCCAGGCGTTTTCAGTTACGTGACCGGGAGCAAAAAACTCATTCCTATTTAATGATTTTATAGAAAAGTTATTATTTATTTGTTCTTTCAGAATAGTAAAATCGCTGCTTATATTCATATTAAATACAGATGCCAACAAATGGTTCATTATTTTTCATATTGTCAAATACCCTAGTTTGCTTGACTTTTTGCGAATATCATATTCAGCGACAGATAAAAGAAATGGTTAAAGGACTGACCAACTATTATGTGCTACATCTATTAACGTTGAATACTTATCTATCAACAGGTAATAGCTAATGGAGGTAAAAATTAACGTATACATTATTCTGTGAATCTATTTTTTTATGCTCTAAGGTCCGTGCCGTGTTAGGTACTGATGTAAAGTTTTAGCTGAATATTTTTGTATACGTCACGATGACGGTTCTCTATTATAGTCGTTTTCAGCACAGGAATAGTGACCAAGAGTAGCAATTCCTTCGTTTTGTTTGCTATTATATGGTAGTTGCTTCCTCAATATTTTAAGTTAAGGATAATCTAAACTTACTGTTATCAGTGTGGTCAACCAGGTTTATCCGTACTCAGCTAGCCGGATATCCGGCTATTCGGCTTCTATGTTAGCCGGTATTCGGTAACCGGCATCTGTTTCATCTCTTATGAAAAGTATTGCCTACAATAAGTCTTCTGAACAACCGAGAGATCGGACAGCATAAAAATATACGGGTGTCTCCTAAAACAATAGAAATTATTTGAAAAGGCGCAGTAACGCACACAGCGAACATGAGAATGTCCTGCACGTTCAATTCGATTTAAAGAGATGGACCCACTACATAGGTAAAAGATTGGTCATTTATCTATGACCCACTATTACCTTTTAAAAAATAAAAATAAAAAAAAGAACAATATTCAATCTCGTTTATTCAGTTGTTGATAGGGGGCTATTACAAGCACTTGCGAATGTCGAGAAGTTACGCCATCGATTGGCAAATTTAAGACGGGAGACCTTGTACTGAAAAGATCCGGCAAGAAACTTAGAAAATCCCGATTTTTCCATACTGTATTATTATATACAGAGTCGTTAAGTTGAAAAATGTCATCAATATGAGATAATTTATGATTAATGTTAATGATAACGCAACGTTATGGCAGAATATTTGTCTTGTACGTTTGTCTAAATTTCCGGGCAACGAATTCTGTGCACCGTACGCTTCATCATTTCATCATCATCATTCATGCTGGTGACCTGTTAGTACAGGTAGCTATTCGTAGTTGCCTTTTACGGGCACCAGTCTCCCACATAATAGGTTTATGTGTAATGTATTGATTAAGTTATTTACCTATTGTACTGTTACACCTTTTGTGAGGAGAAAATAAATGGTATATTATTATTATTATATTCATCAACAGTACCGTGTTCGTTTACGTCGAGTCCGTGACAAGTTCTCGGCGGACATTTTTTTTTACGATTTAGAGACTCTTCTCTCCTCTACGGACAAAAGTCCCTGGTCCGTGCAGGCTATTAATCACAAAATCATTTAAATCACATTAAAAATAATAATAGACCATTACGAGCTGCCTACTGAATAATTAAAATAATTTTCATCCCACCACCTCGGAAAGTGTAATTTTGCGCTTCGAAATCTGGCTGGAAAATTCTATTTTATTCGCTTGAGCGGCAAAGTAGATTTGAATTTAGAACATCACATATAATGAGTACTCAATATAATTGTAAATTCAAAACGTCATTAAACCTATTTAATGTAACCTCTATGGTGCCAAATTTATGATTAGAACTTTTTAAATTGTGAAAAAATTTAAATTTGGAACCTTCTTGGTTTCTTTGTTTTATTTGCGTGCTTCGCGCCATTCTAGTTTTTCACGTTTTATTGCTTAAATATTTTGTCATTATAAATTGTTTTCTTTTTCATTTTGTCATTTCCTCGCTGAGGTGGGATGAAAAGTTACGTATTGCACTCGAGTGGAAAGATTTTTCACCTTGTGCTCGTTTGTTTCCCTCGCTGACGCTCAGGATTCTAATTTAGAATCACTCGCTGCGCTCGTGATTCAACTTTAGAATCCTTCGCTTGCTCGGTCATCCAAATCGAGCACGCGGTTAAAAAGGAACTTTCCACTCTTGTATAATAAATAACTATTGTTAATATGGAATGATTCATTTTATCAAAATAATTAATCTTGTAAGTATAATTAAATGTTTCAATAAAGAAATCTAGTCCGAAAGGTTCAATTTTATTTATCTGATAATGGCAAACTTTTTAAAAAGGCAATATTGGTGATTGCCGTTGCAATGTATTTTTAAAAATTATTCAGAACTTACCCTTGGTCCACGGCCAAGGTTATTCTTTCTAATCTAATATGTATTCAGAATATGGCGACTGCAATTCGATTTAATCTTTAATATTAAAGGACTTTGCATCATGCCCTTCAAAGCTACTAGTATGGAAGCCCATAATTTCATTGTAAAGAAGCTCACTCCCTCATTATATCGTTAATAATGTAACATAAGTGGACTTGGTTTGAAGACGTGTCTACACTATAGATATGTGTAAAATCAACAATTTTGTCATGTTACATTTCATTCTGTACTAGCGGCCGCCAGCGACTTCGTTTGCGTTACCTTTAGTGTTTTTAAATCCCACAGGAACCTTATTAGGTTTATATAGAATATTTTCTAACGGGATTAACAGTATCCTAGGTCTCAATGTTGTCTCTCTCTAGGTTATAAACTATATGCGAACCAAATTTCATCCAAATTCGTGTAGGAGTTTTTGCGTGATTGAGTAACAAACATACAAAGTTTCACATTTATATTATTAGTAGGAAAAATAGGACTAGCGGGTGCCTGCAACTTTGCCTGCGTGGAAAATTTTATTTCCCATACAAACTTTCGCGAAAAAGTCTATAACCTCTCTAGGGTCTCATCTTTGTTTATAACAAACTTCATTATGATCGAACAATGAAATAACCGAACGCTCAATAAAAGTCTTTCGAAGGTAGCTTGACAAATTAAATAAAAGTTTGATTCTGACGACGTAGCCTGTAAAGGCTACGAAACGTCAATAAATAAATAAAGTTTCGTGCATTAACCCGTAAAAACTAGTTTTATATTTATTAGTTTATTTCTTGCTTATCAATCGCTTCATAGCTTCTATCTATAATAATATTCGTTATAAAATATGTTAATAATTTGTTTTTTAATTCGTTTTAGTGCCGCCATTTATCTATAAATTAAGCATTTTCTTATACAATTACGGCAGTGCTTTTGTAGCAAGATTAGCAGATTAAAAGCATGCGAGCTTAAAATTATCTGACCTTAAAAAATAGTTTGCTTAAAATTCTTTAGATAGAGCGTGCGATCGCAAGTACATTTAAGAAACATGGTGTCTAAGTAATAAATTTATTTTTGTTTAAAATATAACTTAAATTAAATAGTATATTAATGTTTAATTTAAAGTGATTAGTTTTATAATTTCTTTAAACATAACGCATTTTTTTTATTAAGCTATTAATAACTTTTCGAAACAATTTAAGTAGTACAAAATATTTAATTTTAAACCAATGATAGAGAGTTGAATTTAATAAAGGTTTTGTCTTTTAGACGTACACATCATATTTTTGTAGTTTTCTCTTCAATCGCATGTGAACAGCACATGTTAATTTTTTTCGTTTTCGTGTACGAAACTCTAAAAACTAGTAAATTCTATTATTATTGGTAACTTTCCGCGAGTTAATTTCCGATTTTTCGTGCGTCATCAACAGCGAGAAGGCAGTGAAGCAGTAAACAAAATTTATACTTTGTTTTCTCGGATAATTATATTATAGGATTTGTAAGTAACTTTATATGTATTGTACGTCTATATTATGCACTACAGTGCGAGTTCGTCTGCGTGGAAAAAAATGTTTCCATATACAAAAACTGCCTCCTATTCATCCGTTTAAAAGTAGTAACTCTTGTATGTCTTTTCCCGAGATTTCATCTATCAATATACCAATTTTCATCTAAATCAGTTCAGTGGCTGTATTCAGGGAATCAGCAAAAATTACAATAAAATAATCAGCTAAACCCGAGAAAATAAAAAAAAAAATGTTAATTTTATAAGTTGACCCAACCGGGGATCGAACTCGGTACCCCGCGAGATTGCGGGGTTAATTGATTACAAAAACACGATGCGATAGATGTAAAAATGATGAAAAAAGCTCTACAAACGTATAATACGTACATGTATACGTATACGTACAAATCACCACGGTTGTTATGATGCCTTTTCTCAAGCTTTGTACCCCCCAAACGTCCCATGATACTTGAGTGTCATAAAAAAATTTCCAGTCAAATATCCGAGGACACTTATTCAGTGTCCTCTGTGGGTGGTTCTGCTTTTTGCTCATTAGCACGCTTTAGAAAGCATCCTTATCGCTGCTTGTGGTTTCTTTACTTTAGGCAAAATCTGTAGATGGCGTTGTGAATAAAAATGCAGTGCTTTCTGAACTTTAGACTTTTTACATCAGTTTGAAGTACGCCTTCCGCCAAAAATGGTGACGTCGTGGACGTTTCAACCGAAATGACCCCAATTTTGTAGAAAACACTATTTTCTCATTATTTAATCATAAAGTGTGATATATCCACATGTTACTCAAGATTTACCCGTGTCTGTGATGCGAAAAGATCATAGTTTTATTTGCGTTACAATTAAAAACCTACAAAAAATGTGAACAAGTAAAAGTTGTATTTGTTACTTTAGCTGTTTTTATTTATTTCTTTTGTTATGTTTTTCTTCTCTTAGGATTGTTTCGCAATATCTATTTATGAAAAATTACTGTAAGAAACTTGCAAATATTGGAAAGGTAAGGATTGTTTACAAAAACCAAGCCTGTATTAATAAATCACTTAGGCACCTACCTAATGTTTAGTAGTTAACTATTCAGGTATTGTAAAATACTAGGCAAATTTGAATATTTTCAAAAAAATGATTATAGCTTCATAAAAAAAAACAATGAAAACAATTGAAAAAGTACCAAGCTCAGGATCGAACCACCGATCAGTTGGTGTCGACCCCAAGACCGTTACCGTTTGGCTTTCCCTCTTTATGGTAAATGAAAAAAATACGGATGCCTATCTTGTGTCAAATACTCTTTTTCCGTTTCATCGAATCGCAAATCACAACGGTGCTAAAGAAGTTTTCACTTCAAAAAAAGAGTTTTTGGGATCAATTTGTCTGTAAAGAACCTTTATCTCGGTAACGCGTCAAGGCATAAGTTAAAATTTAAATCCTATACCCTGAGATTATACACTCGCGAGCAAAAGTTTGGAATCACTTACTTGAAATGGGTTCCGCGCAAACTTGCTTTCTAAATAAATTTTTAATTATCCTAAAAATGACATAATTTTAAAGGTTCAACTGTCAACTTTAAATTGATATCAAATTCATTCAAATCGAGAAAGTAGTTTAGGAGCTATCCCGGATTAAGTGAAGGAGGTACGAAAACAAGGAAATATGGAACATTATTTAATGAAAAAACAACAAAAAATAATAATTGTTTTTTTATTTATCCTTAAAATTTAGTGTCAGTACTTTGTGTTCCCTGCCCTCATCCTAATTTTAACTCAATATTTTCAAGCATTCCCGGTCTAAAATCCTTTGAAGCTGTGGAAAATCATCAATCAAGTTAATGTAAAAAAAGATCCGTTTTGACCCAGTCCGGCCGGTAGCGGTAGCAGGTAGTGGGTTAGGAAAAAAAAAATATTGGTAGAAACAAATCCATATATTGTGCCCATACCGAAATTCTGTGGCCGTCACGTCTCGGCAGGTAGGTAATGGAAGAAACTCAGGTCTGGGAGTATCCGTCCGCAAATAGGTCGAAGGTCCAGCTCCTTCGAAGGTTCAGGCGTCAGTCCGGAACGTCGGTAGGTACAGCCGACAACTTTCCGTTACAGTTCAAGGTGTGGTGGTTTTCCCGCTGGAGATTCTCAGGCAGCATCAGAAAGACCGGAGTCGCTCCTCTTCTTAGGTTGAGAGATGACTTAGTACCCCAGCGGGATTTTAAGAAGAACTATTTTACGATAAAACGTTATCCCAAAGAACGGCGTAAGAACGGCAGCACGGGCGTCCTCAGTGATTGCGTGGCTGTGACTAAAGCATACGGAAAGGTAAATATACTAAAAGGAACTAAAGCTTCGAACGTGCCAACGATTGTTCAATGGATTTTTTTTTAAATTGGTACCGCCCCCTGTTACGTAAATAAAAATCCCGCTATCAACGTGATTCCACGTTCCTTTTCACGAGGCGTTGCGTAGCTATGTATGTCGGCGGCGTAACGATTTCCAACTTTGACGCAGTTTACGTTAAAATTGAAGAATATTTAGATTAATTAAAACTTATTGTTATTAAGGCCTAATGAACAACGTTATACTAGTCCCATGATGACGGGACAACTGATAGGTAGCAAATAATTTTTAAGTTAAGTACGGAATAATTTAAAAAAATATATCAATATCAGTTGCAAAGGGATAACTAGGAGATAAATTATAAATATATTAGTATCAATTGACCTATGGGACAAGTTAAACAAAATCTTTCCACCTGTCCCATCATGGGACTGAATCAATGGAACTAGTGGGTCAGCCGAAAAAAGATACGGCAGTTTAATTTGCGTACTTACAAATTTATACGGAGTCCTCGATTGTTGAGTCCGACTCCCACTTGTCCAGTTTTAATGCATGGAAAATTACTTTTCAAATCTAATAGACTATCAGATAATTGCGTATCATCTTTGACAAAATAAATACTAGTTACTGACCTAGAAACAGTTTTAATAAGTTATCAAACAATATGATGTAATCTTGCTAATACCATAATACAAAATATTGTCCTTATGATTATCCATTTATTATAGAAAACAATGATAAAAATTGTAAGTAAGGTTATATCCACGGTTATATCTATTGTCTATTACTAATCAATTATTTGGAATTAGGTTGCTCTACTATCTAGTTACCTACTTAGTTCTATATTATTTCTTATTGACGGAAATTAAAAAAACAAAATGTTTAGGTATTATCATTTGATGACTTAAAAATATTGCTTTGTCATGTTCCTTCGTGGACGTATAAATCGTATCATATAAACACCGGAAAGCTTGGATATAAGTAGGTTTATAGTTTTTGTTGTTATTAACTGAATGCAATGACGAAGATAGCCTATTTAGATAAACGTGTAATTCAGAAACAAGAGAGTTGGAGCGTGGTAAATTTTTTGCTCTATTTCGAGCGCACTTTTGGAGAAATAATCTTCACCTTACAGATCAATAATAAAAATATATATAACACCATCTCGATGGATTAGGATATCAGTCGAGTAATAAAGTTAGTTTGAGTTTGAATTAACTCACAGAGTTCTACGGTTTCCTGCCACATCTCTACGGGGTAGGGGATATGGTAAAGAGACTCGGCAATGCCTTGGGTGGCTTAGCCATTTAAGAATTAGGTTGTTTGTCACATTACGTTTTTTTAACATTGTTGTAATCATTTTTATTTGCGTGATTATCTTTTGAACATTGAAAATGTTTTTTCTTTTGCTCCAGTAGGCCCCCATTTTCGCTGAAAGTGCGACTCGCCCGACGAAGTTTAGGGCCATCAAGACGTTTTAGGGCTTAAAAAAGCAGAATTTCAAGGACTTCAAGAAGATGTTAAAATTATTTTGGAAAAGTCAAAAACATTTTTTGGAAATCCAAAAAACTACTTTAATCGACCGAAAAATCGTGTGTTTTTACATAAAATTTCCGATCGCGCTCTTGAGAACGGGGCCGAATTTCAAAAATATGGAAATAAACACCTGGGTATTGAACGAAGGAACATTTTAGGTCATAACACTTTTTTCGATATTGGTAGCCTTAGTGGTGCCCTTAGCCGCGAGTTTTGCACGGCGCGAGGTGCCACAACACGCGGCGGGGCGGGCGGCTCGCGTGCGGCCAGCAATACCACGCGGACTCAGTCAGCACGATTTACACGTCCTTAAAGAAGAATTAGTAAATCAAATCAAAATATAGATCAGCAACGAATGCTTTTGCCCCTGTTGTCCTTCGTAGCTCCTGAAGCCGCCCCCGCTAAGTTCCTCTTGGCCCTAATTTAAATACGCTCTGAACTCTGCGATTCCGGGTGAGGGCGTAACGATCGTCTTTTGAGTTCTGGGCTCTGTATTGCACAGTCTTCTATTAATGGCGCTGCACCCTCAGCTTCTGATGACTCGGTGCTACTTCAAGTTGCACTCATTTTGGTAGGTTAGGGCCTTGCCTATTTCTTCGAGATCTTGAGCTGGGTGTAATGGATAGGGTAAGGGCCTGCGAGGGGAACGCGTAGGCAATCCTTCCGCAGCGAACGGGGAGCGCTGCGGTGGGCAATAGGCCGCGCACTTAGCTCCCAGCGTAGGCAGTCCTGCGAACGTCTATGGGATCACCCGATATACCCCGGGTGATCCCTGCCGTGAAGTCAGGCCTGGAGGCTGTTGGTAGGTTAATAGCGTAGAGGGTATTCGCAGGGTTTAAGAGCGGATAGTATGCCGCAGGCGCTCTAAGCCCCGCGGACTGCTTAACGGCTCTTCCGTTTCGCACCCGTGAGACTTGCGAGAGGCTAGGTGTGTGGTCCGTTCGTTGGTGTGCAGGGTGCCCCTTAAGGGGCAAAAAAATAGTAGGGTCAACAGATATCCTTGTCGCACGCTCCCGGTGGCGAACGAACGAACAAGCCGTTCCAGAAATGAAAAAAAAAGGTAAACAAAGCAGTTATCTGAATTTATTACATATTGTAATTATCATGGAAATTCCAACAAACAATAAACTTCTATCGTACCTACGTCGAAGATTTAAATCGTATATACCTGGGGCTTTTTTATTTGATCTAAGACGCTGGGATGCCTAATTTTTCTAAGTGAACATAATACAAAAGCTATGATTATAAGAATAATTATCACGAGGTGTATCTAATTTTGCTGTAAATAGGTTGTTCTTCGTGATTATGTCTCATTAGAATCAAATTATTCAATTACCTAATTTGTTATAATGGTTTGTATGATTTTCCGTCCTTGGACCATCTACATAATTCTGCAAGTTTTGCTTTGTGATGAGAGACTGAATGCTAATGCGAACCGCATACAAATCAAGAATCTGAAGACTGGTTATTTATATTGTTATTAATAAACTAGCTTTGGACGGGTGAACAATATTTCAACGCGATAAAATATAGCCTATGTTACTCCGAGACTGTGAAGCATCGTAATGGTGAGAGAATTTTTGAAATCGGTTAAGTCGTATTTCAGTTTATGTAACATACGAATCATTTGGTCCCATCTGTATCTGCAGTCGTTAGCACCCAGCTGCACTGAATCCGCGTGGTGGGTCACGGTCCAGTCTCCCTATTCCATACATAGGGAAGGCCTGTGTCCCTGCAGTGGGGTCATAAATAAGCTGATGATGATTTCATTAAAAACCTCTATACGCGTTTATAATACGATTTATATACATATATTACGATTATTAGACACATATATACCTACGTCCCAAATTACAACTGGATCAGTCGAGTAGATTCTAAGCAAATCGACTGTGACAGGCAGACAATTTCGTGATCATTCGGGGGTTCTGCACTTAAATTAAGGTTCCTTCTATAAAGTTATCGGAAGACTAAGGCCCGTATTAGTATTACAGAATGACTACTAAGTGTTGATCTTTACTTGAGTACAGTTAGAAAGGGATGTCGCTATGTGTTATATATAGCGACTAGCAAACCCGGCGAACACCGTTTCGCCACCAGATGGCTTCGTTTTATGTAACATTTCGTTTGGTGATTAAAAGAAGTTTTTTTTTAATTTTTCCTGAATTTTCTTTGCTATAAACCTCACGGAGTCCGAGACCTTTCCAACGAATGCAAAACCGTGGAAATCGGTTCGTGCGTTCTGGAGTTATAGCGTCAGGAAGGAAAACACGACTTATTTTTATATAGTAGATATCCCTTTCTAACTATGCTCAAGACTAGATCAATCACTGGGAAACTTTCTATAACACGGGCCTTAGTATTCGATGTACTTATGTGGATATAATACGATCTCAAGTACTGGGTAATCGAGTAATCATTGTAAAAACAGCAAAACTCACAATGAGCTATTGTAATGATCTAGTACCTAGGTAACTTTTTTTTTTTTTTTTTTTATTATTTATTGTATTTACTTTGGGTACACTTGATAACAAAACATTAAATCTTGCCAAACTGAGAACAGTTTGTTGGCAAGTAACTGCGCTAAAACTAATTACTTTACAAGTGCACTACAATCTAAATAATAATACAAACAAAACATATACACAACAGCAGCAATACGACAGTGAACCAGACATTATATATATCACACCCTTCCACATCACCGCAACAATATTTTATATAGTTTTTAGTAACACATTTTTTATAGATATTAGATTTTAAAGATTTTTTTGTAAACTTAGGTTCTTTTCTAAGCCACGCCATTTCGTTGTACATAATCGGCACCAAGTATCTATTTAATCTTTTACCGTAGCAGTTTTTATATCTTTGGATTATTAATTTACCCCCTCTGACACCTCTGGTGTTATACTTATTTGCAACAGGGATTTTAAACCTGTCATCATAATAAAAATCTACAGCTAATTGATATTTGATTTTTAAATCTATTGGTAGTATTTTTGTCACTGAATACAACATTCTATAGTTTCCTTTACAATTATGTTTATCATTTTTACTAACTAGATACTTTACTAATCTTGTCTGTAAATCATATAGACCTCTTATGTAGCTTTTATAGGTACGACCATATACAACCATAGCGTAGCTCAGCAACGAATCCACTAAAGCATAATATACAACACGAAGTGTTAGCCTGTTTACTGCATATTGCAGTAGATAAAATCTACTTAAAACAGATCTTATTTTCCCACATAATGTATCTATATACATTTTGAAATGAAAATGTTTATCTATTAACAACCCTAGATACTTATAATTGACAACATATTCTAAAGGTTTACATTCACAGCTATTTGTGCTATTGTGCAAGCAGTCATATGTATGTCCCACGATTCCTATATTATTGTAATTTATACGATTAGACCTTCTGGCGAAAGAGGAACATATGTGCATCGCTTTCGTTTTATTTATGTTTATAATAATGCCGTTGTCATGCGCCCACTCAACTATATTATCGAAATCTTCCTGAATTGCATTTCGAGCTTCGTTTATATTTTCTGAAGCATATAATAGGCACATGTCATCAGCATACATTAATACATTACATAGTTTTATGACATTAACAACACTGTTCACCAACATCACGTACCCAACCGGTCCAAAAACTGAACCGGTTGGTACACCCAAGGTGACCTTGGACTCCTCTCCAACTATGTAAGTAGGTATACTTTTTATGGTTATGTTATGCGAGGCGAAGGATACTTCCTATCAGGCGGCGGCTCACATACATATGCGACAAATATGTGGTACGATATACCTAGGTCGTAAACTTCTTGAGCAAAACTATGGACAACTTGCGCAGTAGAAGATTTTGTATTAAAAATTGCTAGTGCGCAGGCTTCCTTGTCTGTGGTCATTACGCAAGAAGTTTGCCGGGGGGTATACTAAACCAACTAACAAATACAGACCATAGAAAAACCTCTCAATATATATTTTTCATGGTGACTTTATAAAGCCATTGAGAATTAATAGTCAAACAAATTTAATGCTTGTCAAAGCGAAGTGCTATCTTATTCTAAAAATTAAATGACGAATGCGAGCCCGGCTTTCAAGATTAAGATTTTTAAAAATCATACTAGCAAACTTCGTACCGCCATAAAAAATAGAGGTTATGGTAGAAGGGTGAAAATTTAGGGTTGTATGAATTTTTGTATGATGTATCATACAAAAATAAAAGCATAAAATTTTGTCCCAAAAAAAAAATAACAGTGGACCACCCTGAACATTTAAGGGGAAGAAAAATAGATGTCCGATTCTCAGACCTACTGATTATAATAATAATAATAATAATTTCTTTATTTCAGGCAAAAGACCCATATGACAAAATTGACAAAATTGATAATAAAAATTAAAAATAAAACTGTATATTATAAAATTACTTAAAAATAACATAGGATTTGCTGAATGTTTATTTCAGACTGTCATTTCCAAAACGATGTAATTTATTCCAATGTTTAAAAAATACATTGTCCACGTCATCGTGGATGTTGCGGAGAATGGAGTTCCCACTTTCACGGAGCCTCTCCCAGAACGAAGCGGACCGCGATCTGAGGATACAGAAAAAATCGGGAACATTTGCTTCAGCAAACATTTCCTTGGCACTGCAATATCGCGGTTTTTTGAGCAGGATGCGAAAGGCGTCATTATATTGGACTCGCAGCACATTAAACAAACGTTTTGTATATCTCAGCCAAAGTTGACATGTATAAAACGTTTGGCAGTACGCCTTAAACAACATTATCTTGACGTCTCTCGAACATCCGCCGAACCGCCTTGCGAGCATATTGCACCTCACCGCAAGAGCCCTTCTCTCCCTCTCCATGTCGTCCTCATCGTTGAGCTGTCCATTCAATATATGACCCAGATATCTGAACCTCGTTACAACCCGAATTAGCGAACCATACATCCACTCCAGGTCTAAAGGAAAAACGGAACCCTTATAGGATCACTTTGTTGTCCGTCCGTCCGTCTGTCCGTGCGTCGAAGAACGCGTGGAGGTATCAAACTAAAATTTATATCTAATACTCATGTGTTATCCCTTGGAGCTGTGAAAAAAGCAAAGTTCTAAGCAATCAAAATATACCGTTTATGCCGCAAATTTTCGTAACTCGAGGGTTAAAACCTGCAGGGTACTTCCCGTGAACTTAGAATCTTGAAAGGTACGAAGTAACGTCTTATAGTACAGATAAAGGATAAATCGCGAAAACTGTAAATTTTTAGTTACATCATATATGTAATAATAAAAAATATTTTTGTAAATTTTAAAGTTACAACCTCTTTTTTAATGAACACGTATAGGTATTAAATTTTGTTTTTACGGAACCCTTGGTGCGAGTCCGACTCGCACTTGGCCGTTGTTTTGTTGCACATTTCACGAGTTTGGTTCCCGATTGTTGCAGGCGATTTTAAAAAATTGTGACGGCAGTTCTAGTTATTATTAAAAATAAAATGATGTCCTCTTTCAGTAATATATCATATCTTTTCTTTAATATACAAACTTATTGACAATATCCGTCTTTTACCTTATTTGTTTTGTTCTAATATCGATCGGGCAATGACGGTCAAGTTTGATTTCTATCTATCTGCTTGGTTTACATCGTCAGCTTATCTATATTTTACTTTTTTTGTAAACAAGATGACTTGTGTAGTCCAGTCCTTAAGTATGTCATATTTCTGCCCTAGATTTATATATACAATGCCGTCGCACATTATCAAGCATATTATGCCCTCGACTCCGGCAGAAATAACTAGTGTTGTATTGTGGTTGCTCGTGAATTAAGTGAATACTAAAGTTTTTTTTCTATTATTGTAACAATAGAGTTTTTGCAAATCGGTAAGTGTTTGTTAAATAACGTTTGCTTACGACCTTTTTAATAGATACAGTGAAGTAGTTTCTTTTTTTAAAGTGTAACTTTTTACATCGCCACATATTTTTTCCGTTCATCTTTAGTAGTAAGTAATTGTTTAAAAGAAAACAAATCTTATCTACAAGCAGCGGTGGTTCAATGGTATGAAGCTCGGCTAGAGCGCAGGCGATCTGGGTTCGATTCTCAGTTCCTAGAGGAAAGACTTTCATTTTCAATAAGCCAAAGTTAATCAACTAATTATTAAAGGTTTTTAAATTTTTAAAGGTTTACTTTAAAAGTTTCACTTCTTGTTTTAAAATTTTTGTTATTTTAGAGAACTTAATTAAATTTTCATTTTATGGTGACCTGGGAGTTTTTTAAGTTTTTTTAGGTTTTGGTATCGTGTTGTAATAAGCATTATTAATATGAATTTAGATTTTTATTTTCGTGTTATTTCAGATAGGAATGAAAATGTACACTAAGAATATAATAATAACTAGAAAATTTAGTAAATAATAATCCATTGCAGTAATTCAGAAATTTTACAGTCAGTACTTCTTAAAATTACAACGGAAACCCAGTAAATAGTTAGGAAGCTTTTCGAAAATGGAAAACATACTACCTTGTCATAATAACCAGTTTACTCCTAGTAACACTTTCATATATAGAGAAGAAACAAAAAAAACTTCTTTTATCTAGTTGGTTCTGATTTGTACTATTTAAATTAAGGACAACATTTTTTTCAATCAATCAATCAATCAATACTTTATTGCGTTCTACAATGTTTTCTTAGATCTTAGTAGGTACATTGCTTTGATCATTGTAGACCCTGAACAGGGCACAGCAAATAGAGAAGAGGACGCACTCACTAATTGTAATTTACGAGTAGTTAGTACGTATACAATTTACCAGCCAAATACGATAATTTTTTACCCAACAAATAAAAATATAATAATATCAACATTATTTATTCATTTTAGCTAAATATTATATTATTTGAATTATTATCTATGTCATATTCTATGGTATATTATGTTATATTTATATTCAATTTTATTATATACAAAATAAATTAAATTAATAAAATGTCAGGTATAGTAAAAAATTAAATTAAATTGTAGTTATCATTACTTTAAATTATTATCTTCTAAAAATTCCTTAACCGTGTAATAACATTTGCTTAATAGTAGCTTTTTAATATTTTCAATGAATATATTATCAACCTTTTCCTCAACTAACGTTTTAGGTAATTTATTATGAATTTTGACAGCCATTTGAAGTGGACCAGATGTGTTCATTTTCAGCCTTGTAGTTGGTATAAGCAGTTTATGTCCATGTCGTGATGTGTACCGTGATGATGTATCATTTCGCTTTTTAAAAAAATTTGGATATTTACGAGTGAATTTACAAATCTCTAATATGTATATACAGGGCAAAGTAAGAATCTCGAATTTTTTGAAATAGGGTTTACAACTGTCTGTTTGCTCTATGTTCGCAAGTATACGAATGAGTTTCTTTTGAGCTGTAAATAAGGTGGTACTATCAACACTGCTCCCCCACAAGATTACCCCATAGCTAAGCCACGCGTGAGCATAGGCATAATATGCAGTTTTGGCCGTTTCTAAGTTCGTTGTTTTTTTAGTCTCTCGAAGAGCGTAAGCAAAACTTGATAATTTAGATTTTGTAGCCGCTATGTGAGCTTTCCAGTTCAGGTGCCTGTCAATGATCACGCCTAGCAGCCTAAATTGCGTTACTAACTCGATGCATTTGTTATTATATATAAAATTTACTGGTAATGTATTTTTTTGGGGTGGATGGAATATCATGAGTTTTGTTTTTGAATAATTAATCTCCAAATGATGTTCGTTCATCCAGTTAGATATTTTATCGAATAAATTAGTTATTTTTTCTTGCAAATCGATAGTGTTATGGCATGACGTAATTAAAGATACATCATCTGCAAATAAAATAGTTGGAACTTGGATGTTTTTTGGAAGATCGTTGATATATATTAGAAATAACAAACATCCTATTACGCTTCCTTGTGGTATAGACGAATTCACTATTGTACAATTTGACCGGATGTTTTGTATTGTTTGGGTATTTTGATTGTAGTATTCTATATCAACATATTGCTCTCTGTCCTTTAGATACGACGTGAACCACTTATGCGCTGTACCTCGTATACCTATGCTATAAAGTTGACGTAATAATACATTATGCTGTACTTTGTCATAAGCTTTCGTCATATCCAACAGGACACCAACCGCATATTCGCGATTATCTAGAATTTTTAATATTTCCTCAGTATATTTATAAACGGCTAATGTAGTGGACCTATTTTTTCTAAACCCATTTTGGCATTCGTTGAATATATTAAACTTTTCACAGAAATTATAGACGCGATCACACATCGCCTTTTCAAAGATTTTTGAGGCTGTTGGTAACAAGGCTATTGGTCTATAATTGTTTGGATCAGTTACATCTTTCTTTTTATGCACAGGTTTTATAACTGTTTGTTTAAGTAGCTTGGGAAACTCTCCTTCCAAAAATGATTGATTAATTAGCATAGAAAAGGGTGTTGCTAACTCATCAACACAAGCCTTTCCAAAGAATTTTTTTGTAATGCCCTTCCAAAGAAAATTTGTTAGTGCGTCTGCTCGGATAGCGGAAGATGCGGGTTCGAATTTCGGGACCGTGTGGACTTTTTCTAGTAAAATTATATTTTAATTGAAACATCAAGCAGTTAAATGCTAAAAAAAATATATATTATAACGCTCTTCCAACTTTTTTTATGATTTTTTTAAAAGTTGACTGGTACAGATAGTGGCTTTATACTTTCAGTTCGAGCTAATGGGACACCCAAATGGGTGTTATAATGTTTTTTTTATTGTTGTACTAAATGTTCTTAATAACACTCTTTCCCGCGCCATGTGCTTATTCATCAGACAGCCACAATTTTCACTGCTCGATGCGAGGTATTATGAATTTCAAAAAAAGAACACTGTTATTCACGCGCGCTTCACTACCACAGCGTCAAAACTTTTCATGAATTTTAAGGGGTTGTACCTTGGGTTGTACGCAATTGCAAGGCGTTTCTTTTCGATTTTTTTCTGAATAGGAATTTCATTTGACAAATACAAGGGTTATAATTTTTATTTCTTTAAAGCATGTAACGGTTTGATGATGCTTATTGGTGCGGGTTCAAGCCCCGTCTGCTGCCTGGTCCGCGTGGAATTTTTTCTAGTGATATTTTTTTTAAATACAAAGGTATTTAATAAGTGTAATGGTAACTTTTTACTTCACTGGGGTGTTTTTAATTTTAGAAATATTAATTTATACTACTCCTGTAGATGGTCTTCTGGAGGACCACCAAAAAGAGGTGTCTGGTGGTGAGCAACATATCTCCGGTTTGGTTTATCTGAAATTACAAAAACCATAATTCTATTAGTGGATGAATAAATCTAGGTATTGATTGAAGGAATAGATAAAATTTATACTTTAGACAAAATTTTAGCTCGGAAAAGAAAAAAAACAAATTTGCGACAAAATTGTTATCGTTCAATAGGGTATTTGACAGTATTAAAATAATGTGCCAATTGTTAGCATCTGTGTTTAGAATGAATATTGTTAGGGGATTTTACTACTTTTACAAAAAAATATTCATAATTTTACTAAAAACCCACGAAAAAGATAATACTTTTCTTATCTATTGTCCCGTGACCCAAAACGCTTGGGATTGGCGGAGCCTGAAATGACGTCACACGCAAGTAAACTTCCGGTTAAAATGACATTACATTGTATCGTTTGACGTTTTAATAACAGTCGTGTGACGTCACACACTAGTAAGACGCCATATTATGCAGAGAAACGTTTTCGCGGCAACTTGAAAATGGAGTTTTTGATTTGGTTATTTTTACTAAAATACACAGCAGAATGATGAATTTCCACTTTTTACGGACTCCATAAACATTAGTCAATAACGTGAGATCGTTTTCTAAAACTTGTCAAATACCCTATTTTAAAAAAAAAAATGGATGCGTGTAACTTATGTACGCGCGTGAGAAGTTATACTTCTTTAGCATCATTAAAAATATTTTTTAATTGCATGCAAATAATTAATAATTACAATAAAATAATAAAAGGACTGGAAAAGGATAGTTAACACAGTCAATTAAGTTCAGTTTTAATTTGAAAAATTAAATAAATATTCAAAATATTCAATTAAAATCACTACTGAATTTAAGTTATTAGTCCATATGTAATTAGCACTTGTAAGTAACTAAAACACGTTGTGTCTATATAGAAACTAGAAACATGTGGATAAATATTATAAATATGAAAACAGTGATCAGAGGCGACGAGCGTGCCAACATTGTTTTTGACAACGCGATCATCTTGTGGAGCTCCGTGGATCGTTCAAAGTACCTTTCGAACAGATGTCTAATAATGGTGGATTATTAACCACTAAGTGGTTAATAATCCACCATTATTAGACACTAACATTCATAACGCGCCCGCGGCCAACTTCATGGTGTTACTATTGTGTTACAGTGATGCGCGCGCATCTCGAAATTTCACTCACATGATTTTTTCATAACGTGCCCGCGGCCAACTTCATGCTGTTACTTTTGGGTTACAGTGATGCGCGCGCATCTAAAAATTTCACTCTCATCATTTTTTCATAACGCGCCTAAAGAAGTATAACTTCAAAAAGAAATAATTATCATTACATATCTAATTCCTTAGATCAATCCCTAAAGAATATATCTGAGAAGGTTGTCTTAAAATTTAAGACCGATCGGGTGGGCCGTTTTTGAGAAATTGTGCTCACGGACATTGAAAATACCGTTTTGAGAAAACGCATTCAAAGTTGCAAAAGACGTTTACACATACCTTACGTGGAGTCATTTATGCCAGGGCTAAATGATGAACCCTCAGTATCATCAACAGCTTCTTTTATTGCAAGTTATTTGCGTACAATATTTCATCCAAACCCGTTTAGTAGTTTTGCTTGATTGAGCAACAAACATACAAACTTTCATAATATTATTTGGATAATGTTATTTGTAATCTGTGTGATTTAAAGCAAAGGCTTACTCCAACAACTTCCATTGATGTAAGTCCCGAGCAAATCTGGTCCATGTTTAGCCATCTGCGGCAGCAGGGTCACCCTCATATCGTTTGCGTTGCCTTCGAATTTTCCCTTTGCCTTCCCTGGGGTAGGTCGTAAAAATTTTGCTCCATAAGTCCTCTGCTCTGATGTATTAACTGGCTATCTCCACTTTAGCAGTATTGTCTTTAAAGCTACATATGGTTTTTGTTATAGTGTATTTCCTGATAAAACTGTGGAATATTTTGTCATTTAATCTAAGCTTCATCAATCATGATTTATTCCACAGTGCGTTGACAATACCACAGTTTTAATCTTTCCGATTCCCATCCCATTCATGTAAGAACCCATGTTTGGCAGCCATTTATGGTCATGGTCAATTACATTAAAGATTTTTATGTTTTACGGGATGGCTACCAGGTACCTTGTTTTTGGCGAGTCATAGTCTTCCGATATATTTTACTTTGGTAGTTCAATATTCAGAAATTAATAAAAAAATGCTTTTATTTACTAGAATTGATTTCCTTCGTTTAACGCATGGTGATATTGAAAATTTTCACACAGGAAGATGAGGTTGCCCAGGTACTCCAACGACGCCGTCCATAGGTTCGTGGGAGAGCTGACTGCCAGAATTGTGGCAGAATCGGGAATAGCCACGGATCGCTTTCACATGGGCAAGATAATTCTGCAGAGCTTCAAGGATGCTCCAGATTTCCTGATGCAGGTGAGTGCTGTGGAAGAGAGAAATGCACACATACTTATTTATATTCCTTCCCGTCACAATTTGTGGGGTTTTGAGTATAGAATTATGAAAATTGGCCAAAACTAATGCTATTTACATAAATGATAATGGAATAATTTAAACGACTAAAAAAGAGGAAAAATTATACTAATTATTATAACCCTAAATTTTATTACTTGCCTTTGGTATAAGGACTTACTTCAAACCATCCTAATATTATAAATACTAAAGTGTGCCGGTCTGTCTGGGACATAGAACAACGAGCCCGACCCCGCCTCTGATTTGTTACCTCTGATTAAGATGAAATTTTGTATAGATATAGATTCTCCCGGGTCAGTCCTGGGAAAGGATAAAAGATAGTTTTTATTCTCGATATCATCCTTTTAAGGCGGTGAAAAGGGGTGCCTTTTTATGGGAGACCAGTTATTCCACGCAGAAGAAGTCGCGCGCCTACTAGTGTAATATACATGACATATTCGTGTAATGAATTTTAAGGAAAATAAGCGGGATCGCTCCTTGGCCACGGAATCGGTCATACAAAGTATCGTCTTACTTTTAATGGTTGTTGAAATAAAATTACTTTTTCGGCACGTTCTCGTTACAATGTTTGTTGGAATGAACTACTTTGTTGACTGTACATATCATAATAAGTACTTGCCAAGAAGTTGTAAACAATTCATCATAATTACCACTTTATCAATAGTCGCCCATGAGTCCCATGACCGCTATTCGACGTTAGTGTATTCTAACTTACAGAGCGATTAAATTTGTTTATTAGCCAGAATACGAGTGCCAATGGAAAACGGGTAAGCGAGTAAGTGTTAAAGAACGGAGTCGAGTACGCCCGTATTCAAGAAGATTTCCTTTTGTTTACCCTACACCGTCTTCCAGCCCGTATTCCAGTGTTAATATTATTTCGGATGCCCTAATTCGAGTAATGTCCTTCGTGCACCCGAATACGGGCTAACGACCAAATGTTATTGCGGCAATATTCTGTCTGACGTATTCACTATTTGAACTTAAATTACGAAAGATCTTATTAAGGGCCAATGTAAGAAATTGGGTCAATTTCAATAAGTAACTAAGTACTATTAGCTAATTTGATTCCTTCCTGACCCAGCGAATTATATAAGCTTAGTTTTTTACAAATATGGAAAACAATTGGGCAGACTTTCGCTTAAATGTACGTAAAAAGAAAAAAATGAGTGTCCAATACTTTTTTGTAATATACCTGATAGACGATGAAAAAAACCTAAGTCATTATCTCCAAGTAGTATTAACTGATGCCTTGATACCATTTTTAGATCGACGGAGGAACAGACGAGAGAGAAACAAATCAATCAGCTTTGCTCCGATCTGTGCGATGCGCCATGGCGATGAAAGCCGCGGGTCTCAAGAAAGGGGACGTTGTGGTACTGGTGGCTCCAAATCACATAGACCTGGCTATGCCTTTCTATGCGGCCCTGTATCTTGGAGTCATTGTAGCTCCAGTGGACAGAATGTTGGGAGTCCGTATGTATATATATTAATGATATTATAATTTGTTGTGTTAGATTTCATAACACGATATGCTATCATGCATATTTAAATTGATGATATTGTATTGTAATGTTACGATGTTTGATTTGGAGACACATTTTGTAAGGTATCTGCATGTTTCTAATCACATTAGCCCTGTTTTAGTTCAAGCTAAAGCCTTTTCCTGTGCAAATGGAGATGATAATGTAATAATAACGTTAATCTTTTAAATTTTTCACTATTCAGATTTACTTGGGTTTTTAAATTTCCAATTAAATTTTTCGTCAATTAGAGTGAGGTATAAGCATGATTGGCATTTAAATTTGATTTTCAAATTTTGTGTAGGTGATCCTAAATCTTATGATTTATTTATCTCTATTTTAGATGAACTTCGTGAAACTTTCAAGGTGATCAAACCCAGTATGGTGTTCTGTCAAAGCGAAAAAGCGACTACCATACAACTCGCTCTGAATAAAATCGACCTCAATACTCAGATTGTGACATTCGATAAAGGCGATTACCTGTGCAGTTTCAAGGAGTTCCTTGACGGTAATGGAAGCGACGTCAATGTGGATGAATTCAGGTAAGAACATAATTTTGAACTTGTTGGTTAATGCTGCGTCTCCACCTTATGCTCAGAACAGTTCGGAGCGAGCAAACATTATTGTTCGCTCAGTAAATGGAATGTTCAGAACAATGTTTCGTTCCTTCCATTGTTGACTGAGCAAGGGAGCACTCGTTCCCTGAGTCCAGTCAAACATCGTTGTATGAACTCATTCGCTCGCTCTGATGTTTCCATTGACCGAACGAGCAAATCTTTACTAGTTCTGAACTATTCTGAGCTTAGTGGAAACGCAGCAGATGGCGTCTAGGTCTCTCATAACAGTTTAAATCTTATTTTGGAAGAAAATGGTAACTTTTTTGTATAGTTACACTTACGTGCTTTACTAGGTACAAATCTACTATTTAGATTATGGCATTATATAGCTATTTTAATAAACAAATGCTTAACGAAGTTGGTAAATAGTTATCTGAAGATTAAAGAGACTTACTAGCTTCAAGAAACATTATATTGTATGAGATTTGTTAAAACTTTTTACCTTGTAAAAACTACTTTCATCCTTATGATCCGAGTCTAGCCTTTTTTTGATGACGTAGAAAATAAATACCATTATATCAGCGATCATGTATCGTAATCAATAATCATACATTTGTAGACAGTCTGCATCAGGATCAAATCTTAACCAAAATCCTCTGTATCTATTTACTAATCTAAGATCCGAAGTAGTTCTCTCTAGTAGGTAGTAGAAGTAGGCCTCTTTTTACTTTATATATGTTAAAACATACATTGCGAATGAAAAATTCTTTGTTATCATCGAGGTCTTCACTGTAGATTTTACTGTCAATCAATCACATTATTGACGGCTGTGACATTATCATGAGCTTCGTAAGCTCAAAACAACGATACGAAAATACGACCCTTATCTTTAGTGCAATGCACGCATAGTACTTTGATACCATGTAACCTATTTTTTTTTATTCCGATACCAGAAGTGCTCAAGGAAACCGTATTATAAATTAAAGCGAACCAAAGGAGGCTTTCGAACAAGAAACGTGTACCTAGGTATTTCCCACGCATTCCCCGTCGTCAACAAACATTAACACCTGTGTTAAGGTGGGTATATTTCTTACCCGACCTTAACACTAGCAAACACTACTGTTACGGATGGGAACCCTGTCACACCAGTGCAGTGTGACGGTCGGGAAATTGATATTGGTCGACCTCTAGAGGAAAAGACATTGGTTGGCATGCTTCAACTTTAGTGTCACACGTAGAATTTGGTTATCGTAATGTAATAATATGTTTTTTAATACAATGTATAAAAGTATTACTATCTATTCGATGTTTTATGCTCGATTTGTGTTATATTGAATATAATGCAACGTACTCTTTTTTAAACAAACCTGACTCGAACTTGCTAATTTTTGATATAAATAAGGGCGTGCGCACCGTTAGGCGAGGCACGGAGCGAGCGTCCGCTCGGCGTGTTTGTTTCATAGACCCGTCTCACGGCCGATGGGGCACGGAGCGGGTGTCCGTTCGGCGTGTTTGTTTCATAGACCCACCTCACGGGCGACGGGGCACGAAGCGGGCGTCCGCTTGGCGTGTTTATTTTAGAGCGTGCGTACCGTAGCGGGCGTCCTCTCGGCGTGTTTATTTTAGAGCGTGCGCACCGTTAAGCGGGTGTCCGTCGTCGCGGAGACCGCAAAATAAATAAAGATATCTACTAATTAATCATATAAAGCGTCATTAGATTAAAAATAATATATCTATGATTATACTGCCATTAAATAAGTAGTTGTAACCTGAACAGTTGTAAACAGATTCTTTACTTTCAATAACAAACATATCAAGTGGATGCATATCCGATAGCCGCTGTACGCAGCAAATTGGATGCAATTGACTGTAATTAAGGACAGGCATTTTAATGTAACTCTCATATGTTATTTACGTAAAGTTATAAGTGATGCTGTTATAGATGCAGTCAGTACCTATGCTGGAGATTCCATTTGAATTGTTTTTAAGAATTTTGATCTAGATTATTATGATAAAGGTTAGCCTTTATTAACAGAAAGTTCTGAAAATAACTCAGCAGAACATGGAAAGCTCTTTCTGGTGTTCTGTCGTGATAACTCACTCTATATGCAACTACATGATCTAGTAACATTTTCAAATACAATATAAACTTCTTTTTTGTAATAAAAACAAAAAACTTTCTTTTTCTAGAGCCGCAGACTTTGATCCTGAGGATACAATAGCTTTGCTGGTTCCAACCAGTGGTACTACAGGTGTATCAAAATCTGCAGCAGTCACGCATAAAAATATAGCCATCACTGGACCTTATCTGTGGTGAGTCCAGGACAGATTTCCTTCTGGAATATAAAACGCAGAATTAACTGAGCACTGAAGAAATTTAATAGTAAAACAAAACAATAATTAAATAGGTACATATTTTAGAGATAGGAAACACTGGGGAGATATTTCTTGAATATTTTTGCCTTGCATAGGTACTATATGGGCGCTTTCAATTTATGCGTTTCTTGACGGCCTGCTGCGGTGCCGAAGTGGTGCGTTTGTCGTACAGCGTACGGACGATCCTTATTTTTCACACAAAACGCGCGGTGCGGCAACAGTCCTGTTGTCGAGCGTTTGCGATACCGGCGCCGCACTGTTGCCGCACCGCGCGTTTTGTGTGAAAAAAAAAGGATCATCCGTAAAATAAATATATATATAAATAAATATTATAGCATAAATTGAAAGCGCCCTATTTATTGGTGTTACTCGAGATGCTGGTATAAATCTAAATACCGCACCTTCCCCAAATAAAAATTCTATGCTATTAACTAAGGAATTCTTTGAACAGGTCAAGATACTACCAGTTCCCTACTCCAACCGAGGTGGCGTTGATTGGCTCGCCCCTGCAATGGTTGACCGCAATCATGAATTTTATACTTTCACCGATTTTCCGGTACACCAGATTGCAGACATCATTCACTCTGACGCAGAAACATGCTTACTACCTTATTAATACATACAAGGTAAGTAAAATACTATTAAAAAGAAAAAAAATCTTAACTAGAATCTTAGATAAAATACTTGTAACGAACTTTGGAGCGTAGAATACGTTTGTTCGCTTGTTAATATTTGATTAGGGTAGCATATGTGGTAGCATACTGATGGATTTTGCTTCTTGTACATTATCTGGAATCTGTATTATAGTATTGATATATTTAAGTAACTTATTATATTGTTTTCAGCCTACATTCACAATACTGAGTCCAACTCTGATGACAAAATTGATGAAGCCAGACATTCGTGATCAATGTGATTTTACAAGCTTAAATATGATTTTACTTGGTGGTAGTGTTGTCCCGCAAACCCTCATTAATGAGATTAAGGTATTGAACGAGAAAAAATATGTATTTAAAACAATTCCAACTTCGTAGTATGTAGAATACTACACAGCAGTCATGGGTCTAAATCTGGGCGGTACAAGTGTTTATATGCTAAGTACGAGCGTTTGTACCCAAATCATGGAAAGACCGTTCATATGAATTTCTCCAAAAAATTAAATTATCTGTATTACTAGTTGCCGTAGTATCCTATATCATAAGCCTTACAGTTCTTACTTTAGGGTTGTGCTAATTGGTGTGAGTTAGAAATGCTTATTTAAAATTTATGAATGCATGCCTACGTAACTAGTTAAATTTATAACTCGAATAATGTTTATATAAATCCATTGCTTTCAGAAAGTTGCACCAGACGCTGAGGTTATAGACACTTATGGAATGACAGAATTGACATCGATTGGATTCCACGGGGACAATCCTCCTCCGGGGTCGTGTGGGAAACCCGTAGGATGCTTTCAATACCGTGTAAGTGTTTTGACACACATTTTAATTCAATCACTTTATAAATATAAATTAATAAAAGATTTTAAATTGATTACTTACTGAAAAACAAAGAAAACATATTTCTTTAACAGCACAGCTTTTTTTTATTATTAATGATATAATCAATGTTTAAATATATTAACAAATAGATCTGACATTGATTCGTCAACCGAATCAATGTTAGATGTTACACACAAATTACTTTATTTATTACCTAATTACCTAGAGTAAGACATAGGGCCTGCTCGTGATGAGATTTTACAGGAATAGATACTTTATAATTTTATCTGTTTCATGCTGGAGTACTGCAAGGTAGTACCAAGGGTTCATCATCATCCTATTCATGATCCCACTGCTGGGCACGGGCCTTCCCTATGGATGGAATAGGGAGATTGAGCCATGACCCACCACGCGGGCCCAGTGCGGATTGGTGGGTGCTCATGACTGCAGATGCAGCCGGGACCAACGGCTTAACGTGCCTTCCTCAGCACGGAGGAGCTCGAGATAGTAAATTTTTGGTCATCCATCCAATGACCGACCACTGCGAAAGTTGCTTTGCAATCTTCAACGATCGCAGCAGAACGCGCTAACCATCCGCGCCATCGAGCTCCACAAGGGTCCGCTGCGATAATATCTAGATTGATTTCTTAGATACGGTTAAGCCATATCAATCACTTGTCACAGAGTCACATCGGCTAACATATATTTAATGTCTCTATGACTTTCTGGATTATTGTCGCTCAAAATAGAAGAAAGTTTTAAACAAATAAATGAGCAAGTTTTTAAAAGATATATATTTTTATTTTTTACGACCTCCGTGGCCGAGTGGTTTGTACGTCGGGTTTCATGGTGTCGCCAACTCGAGAGGTCCCGGGTTCGAATCCCGGCAGATGTTGGTGTGATGAATACGAGCATTTGTACTCCAGTCATGGATGTTTAATATGTATTTTCCATTTGAATATATTTATATATGTACAGTATATGTATTCTATCCGTTACCCTAGTATACCATTACACAAGCCTAACAGTACTTACTTTGGGGCTAGGCTGGCTATTGGTGTGAGTGTTGGAAATATATATTTACTTATTTTTATTAAACCGTATAGTAAGTATAGATTATAAAATTACGTTACTGCCCTGCTAACAATCGAATTAAAAAGTAAATAACAGTTCCATAAATGGATCCATCAAAGTCATAGAATTCGGGGACCGTCCTGTGTTATGTACAACGAATTAGAATAATTTCTAATTCGTTGGTTACGTTTATAGCCTAAAATTAAAAAAAAGTATACGTGATATGTGAATAAACGCATTTTCATTTTATAATCCAGTAATCAAATGATAAAGAACTTGAACTTTTCAGATAATAAATCCTGAAACACAAGAAGACATCGATGAACCTAATGTCCCTGGAGAATTGTGGGTGAAGGGGCCGGGAATATTTAAGGTAACATATATTATACAAAATATAAGATTGAATTCAAATCATTTCTTATTCGGACATCATAGATCCATGTGTTAGTATACAATACTTAATACTATGTTAGTAAAAATATATAAAAAAATAGGGTTATATCTATCAACAAAAAATTGCGAAACTGTCGACCTGCGCATCTGCGAACATTCCCGAAGCACTACAATATCGCGGCAGCCGCAGCAGTGCCCTGAAGGCATTATTGTATTAGACACGAAGGACTTTATATGATTTTCGGGTTACATTAACCCATAGGCTGCTCGAGTAGAAAAATGAACAAAAAGACTTAAAAAGAGTGATTTGTACAGTGTCAGAACATCGAGCAAACCTACGGGCCAACATATTTGCCCTCTAAGACAATGCCCTTCACTCCCTTTAAAGGTCAGCGTCATCCTTTAAAGTACCTGTTACAGTATGACCTAGATACTTAAATTGTGTACCTTAACAGAGATCAGATCCATATAGTTTTATAGAGGGCACGGTTTCGGGAGTCATTCCGTAAGCCTTAAAATCATCTATATCGATTTTTTAAGGTAAACCATGATTGGTTAAATAGGTTTCACAGATGTTCAAAAGCATTCTCAAAGCTCTGATAATAAAATGGAAGATTAAGTAATAATTTATTTATATATTTATTGTCGTATTTAAAAACAAGTAAAAGATATTTGTTCTGCTCAATTAATGACCTGAGCAACATTTTTCATTTTATACTTATGAAATTTATCAAAGTAAGAACTGACAAAAGTAAGATTTCTTATTATACTTAGCTACAAGTAATTGACTTGGTTAGAAATACGAGTGGAGTATGGCCATTTGTACCAACATTCTCTCCGTTTGACATAGTTATTGGTGTTGAGTCTGGAAGGATTATTGAAACTTAAAACTAAATTTACATCAGTTTCCTTTTTGCTCTGCTTAGAGAAGAAAATGACAAGGATAAACCGTTGTCAGATAAAATTTATGGTTCAGAAAATCATGCCAGAATCAACACCGACATTTGTATAGTACATAATTCCTTTGTCAAATGTTTGAAGTCAAATAGAGATAGAATGACGTTTAAACATGATTTATTAAATAACACAAAACTTGTAAGTTAACCTATTTTTGCGGCGAAAAATTTCTATGTTGTATTTCTATATATACAGCATAGTGAAATATCATTTGACACACGATATTTTTTTATTACAGGAATATTACAATAACCCCGAAGCGACCGCAGAAACGTTCGCTGACGGGCGTTGGTTCAAGACCGGCGACACATTCTACAGAGACGCTCAGTGGAACTACTACTTCGTCGAGAGAATTAAGCTTCTCCTCAAATATAACAGTAACCAGGTATACACCCCGGCAAACTTTTTGTGACATTTACTAAAAACGTTTACTGCGCAAGTTTATTTGTCTGTGGTTTTGCTCAAAAAGTTTGCCGCTTCCTGTAAGCGAATGCTTATGCACTTTGGTTCTTTGTAGTTCTACGTATGGCATTTTCTTTCATTCAATAAGGATTTTCATTCTCTTATATCGCATCAAAATTAAAGTATTACTTTAGATATTTGTATTTTGAGTATTTTTTGCATGGTTTTATTATTTCAGATTCCCCAAAAGCAATATTTATTTTATTTAAGCTAAAATATTAATAACTGAGATTTCCAGAATTTATTCACTACAACTTTTCATATCTTTCAGCACTTTCACTTAGTGCTCAGAACAATGAACTCAGCGAGCAAACATTTGCTCGCTCGGTAAATGGTAATACACCAGAGCGAGCTTCAGAGAGAGAGTTCAATAAAGTTTGACTGGACTCAGTGAACTAATCTCTTGCTCAATCATCAATGCAAACAGCGCATTGGGCGATTGAACACTTGCTTTTAAGTATAATCTCATGTTACCCGCAGATTTCCCCAGTGGAGCTCGAGGATGTGATCCGCCAACATCCTGGGGTACTGGACGTGGCTGTGACCGGGGTGCCAGACCCGGAATGCGGAGAATTGCCGGTTGCCTGCGTAGTGCCTCGTCCCGGGTATGACGTCACCGCCAAGGACATAAAGGACTTGGTGAAAGGTAAGGCCAGCAATTTTACAGCAACCTAAAAAATGTTGAAGATTGTATTTAACTATAGATGTGATACTTCGTGACTCATAAGGATTACACAGCAAGCAATGGAAAGAACAATGCTCGGTATTTCTTTACGCGATAGAATCAGAAATGAGGAAATCCGCAGGAAAATTAGAGTAACCGATATCGCTAGAAGGATTGGTCAGCGGAAGTGGCAGTAGGCGGGACACGGTGAAGAGACCCGATGGCCGTTGGGGCGGAATGGTTCTCAATGGCGACCACGCGCCGGACGACGCTCAGTAGGCAGATCCCCCAACAGGTGGATCAACTATCTATTTAAGGTCGCGGAAAGTCGTTGGAAGCGGACAGTTCAAGATCGATCAACGTAGAAATTTTTAATGGAGACCTACACTGCACTCAGTAGAGGGCGTTGTATGATTGGATGATGATAGAGGATTTTATCCGTAAGATCCTTTGGGTATTAGATTTGGCTGTGACTAAGATCTCGGATTCGGAGTAGTACCTCGCTGTGAGTTCGACGTCACCGTCCAGCCCTCCTTGCATCAGCACCGCGATATGATATATATCTCCTTTTTATCACGCTCAATCGTCAAACTACCATGAAGTTTGACAGTTAGACGCGATAGAAACATGATATAATGTGAATTGTGGTGCTCATGCTACGGGAACAGGACATAAAGGATTTAGTGAAAGGTAACGTCATCAGTCACAGAGGGCTTTGGTGTATCGCTGTAAGATCGCTTATACAACGAGGTGATCCGACGATTTGGTGCTTCAGTTTTTTTTATTCTGAGGGTTTAGCCAATAGAATAGGTCAAAATTTTCCAAATTTTCTTTTCAAATTGAATTAGTGATTTCCTTTGTTAACCAGTATTTTTTCAACGTTTAGCAGTCACAGATCATTTGCAGAATTTTTAAAACAGTTACATAATAATACTTAATTAAATGCTTAGGGTTAACTACCTGAGCCACTGAAACCCTGTTGCAGAAATACTCAGGACTATTGTTGCAGCGTTCCTTGAAAGCACGAATAAATCAATTTATTAAACGCGAAAATTTAAAAAGTTGCATTGTCCTTACCATTGACTTCGAATTCAAATTAAGTGATATAATAAAAATAATATTTCAGAAAATCTTTCGGAGGCAAAACAACTTCATGGTGGTGTGATCTTCTTGACAGAAATACCGATGACGGCTTCTACTAAGGTGCACAGGAGGAAACTCAAGGAAATAGCCATTGCTATGACCAAACATTAAAATAAGACACTATCCTGCAGCCGCAGTCAGAGACGTCATTATATTATATGTTTGTATTAAGGAATGTGCTTTATGCTATCGTTATCGCATCTGTAAGAAGAAATTTTACTAGAATCAACTTTGGTTAACTTAGAGGTTTATTAGTAACGTTTTTGAGTGCAGCCGCTATTAATCTATTAAATAAAATTAATTTATATTTATAGAACGGAATTGCTTTTGTTCTATATGACCCCGAAAAAACACGCACAGCAGTTACAGTTACAATTAAGGCACCATTCGAAACACGTTTTTATTGAATATTTTCTTCTGATTTATTAAGTAGTTTTAGTATTAGGATTTTGAAAAACATAATTAGATTATTAGCATTAACACAGGTATATGAACCATCCATCCATGAGCAAATACAGGTATATGATCCATCACTAATCATACTATAAATTTTAACATTTTATTTTCATTATTTGTTGCCTTCAATTGTATTTATTACTTTGAAACTACTAATAGATATCGAATTGTATAAGATTTTAAAAGTTACATGATAACGAGAGCACGGAGAATGAAAATGTTTTAAGAACTGGCATTAAGAACTATCGAATCTCTGGTTGTTGATAATGGTGATGTACCTAAGTTGTGATATTTTAATGTATTTAATGATAGAAAAATCATTTTGATGATAGAATTTACTATAAAATTGGAATAAAAATTATATTAGTAATGAAATGACTAGGTAAGCAGAATCAAGATAATTACAATAATCTAAAGAAAATGCATTATTTTCTTAAGTTATGCTAGAAAAAAATAAAAACAATTCTATAATTACCTTGAAAATATTAGAAATAAAACGAAAAACTATGGAACGTAAAGTGAATGATTTTTTTTTTGTTTTAAAATGGACAAATTATTTATTATTCTTTAAATAATACGAACCTTTTTTGTTTTAATGTGCTTAAGCTACTTAAATGCGCAATTATTTTCGTTCTAATTTGTAATGCTTTAAAAACCACTGAACGGTCAGTGTCATAGAATTTCCCACATTATTTTATTGAAGTCGAATATATAAAATGGTTCAAATAATACTTACTTTGTTTAAATAATGTTTAAGATATTTTATCTTTAGGCTTTTTAGAAATATTTTTATGTAGATTTTTGTAGTTAGTAATATTCAGCTAAATTTTAGATTTGTTGCTGAAGTGATTTTGAGACCAGCATTATATCTACTTAGGTTGCATTTTAAGATAATAATTAATTATACTGTAGGTATTGTTATGTATATTGGTTACTCATTGTTTTATAATAAATCACACAGCAGACAAGATAAGAAGTAAAATAATATCCTTTGTGATAGTGATGTAAGTAACAGAACATGTCCTAAACTGCTGGACGGAATTTTTTGTATGCATTTGAGAAGATTCATGAATGCCTTAGTTTCACAACAGTTCTAAGGCCCGTATTAATAGATCACTTTCAAATCTGAGACACTCTCAGAGTAGAGACCGATCTAAGTATTAATACGGGCCTAAGTACAAAGTAGTAGAGCTAAGTAGACATTCTAATAATTTTAGATACATCACTCATTTTTTTTGCTGAAAACGCACTTATATTTAAAGGGGTATTGTTTTATATTAATTTAAAATAATGTGTAGTATTTTAAAATTATTTAATAAATAGAAACACGAAAATTGTTTTATTTTTACTTACTTCACCATATTTTTTTAAATATTTTATTTTATCTCTTTATCTGCGTGACTAATCTATACTATTACAAGCTGTCCTAGCGAACTTCGTACCGCCATAAAAAATTTGGGGTTGGTGGTAGAAGGGTGAAAATTTAGAGTTGCATGTATTTTTGTATGATTTATCATAAAAAAATAAAAACAAAAATAATTTTGTCAAAAACAAAATTAAGGGTGGACCACATTTAGGGGGAGAAAAATAGATTTTGTCCGATTCTCAGACCTACTGAATATGCATATAATGTTACGAAAATCGGTCGAGCCGTTTCGGAGTAGTTCAATTACGCACACCGTGACACGAGAATTTTATATCTTTATATATATAATTCTTCTGTGAGTGTGTATGTCACTGAACTTCTCTTAAACGACTGGACCGATTTTGATGAAATTTTTTGTGTGTGTTCAAGGGGATCTGAGAATGGTTTAGATTCACAATTTTGTCCGCTGGACAATGTTTTTTTTTATGGCGGTACGAAGTTCGCTGGGTCAGCTAGTATTAGATATAAAGAGAGAAAAGAATACACTGACAGAATTACTGACTGACTTATCCACGCACAGCCAAAACGGCTGGACCTTTAACGATGAAATTAGGACAGTAGGTTCCTATTATTGCCTAAACAAGTATAGGATGGGATTTTTGAAATTGGATTAGATTTTCAGCCTCTTAAACGTAAGATTTGCAAAAAACGTTTGTTCGTAAAATCTTATCGATATACCCTAAGCCTGTTACTTGAAATTTTGACAAGTACCCTAAAAATTACTAAATTTCGTGTCCAAGTTTGTATGAGAGATCATCCAAAAGTGTATAGGATTGATTAAAATTTTGCACACCTGGTCTGTATAAAATAAAAATGCTATTTGTGTTGTAATTATTCAAAACTACCCTCATAAATCAAAGATATAGTATGTTGAAGTTTTTTTTTCAACGCACGCCTACACTTTTGCTTGCAGAGACCTGATATTTAGTAAATAGGTTGTTTAAATGACGTAGGCATCAAGCGAGCAAGGATTTTTGAATATTCCACCGTGAATTGGTTGATATAGGGGTTCAAAATTTGTATGGGAAAACGAGTTTGGCTAGCTTGACAGCTTTGAAACTTAGCTCAGATTAACTAAACTGAAACGTAAAAAATAATGTTTCACATTTTTTGAAATTCGATCTCATCGACGCGAAATAAGGATAGCAAGTTATCTATAAAATATATTCAGCAAATTTGCTCTAAATTGTTTATATTAGCTGCGCCCCGCGGTTTTACCCGCGAAGTTCCCGTTTCCTTGGGAATTCCGGGATAAAAAGATATTCAACATATATGCCCAAAACAAACTCTTTGCTAAACAGAAAAATCCAGATGGCCTATAGAGCAACAGCCGATGCGGCTAGGGGGGGAGGAATATGCACACAAATGTAGTCCATACATACTTTCGCAAAAACGAAATTGTAATTACGACACTCACACATTTAAAATGATAGCGCTAAATCGGGCATAGATGAAACTCAAGATTTTTTATTGACAGATATGTAATTTGTCAGTCAGGGTGGTAATGCCCCTGACCAAGTAGATTTCAGATATTCGACTAGTTTTCAGCAGATTTGCTCTAATTTGTTATTAATTAAACACTCTTAAAGCTAAAACTTCATAATTTGACATGTAAATGACAACTGGGCATAATGTTGAAGCAGTCTTTAGTTTACCGAATATATATCTATGTCTTCTTCTATATATACTTCTATATCAATTCTATGCTATCTATACTCTATACTATTACGAGTATATAAAGAGAGAAAAGGATACACTGACTGACTCATCTTGACCCATTTTAAAAATTCTTTCACTAATAGAAAGTTTTATTGTAAAGTATTACATTAACACAACATTTTTCCCAACAATTCTACGGGAATGAGACTACGAGTGTCAAATCCTGTTTCCTTGAATGTTTGAAATTGTAGAAGGATAAGAACAGCTTTTGTTCTATTAATTCCACGGACACGGGATCTCCAGGGGTGAAATTCAATTTTTCACCCACTCGACCGATTTCGAATCCATTTTTCGTACCTACGTATAAATGTACTTATTGTTTCAGGATACTGATTCGTGTCTACTTAATACAATACTCCCGTGCGTAGCCAGGTCGAGTCATTATTTCTTTTATAAACTTCTTCTGTTATGTAAAGAAGAAATGGTCATAAAGATTGATTGGCTGGTTGACTCATAACGCAAAACCAAAACCGCTGGACCTACATAGATTAAAAACACTAAGATAGGATTTTTGGAAATTCACAACAGATAGATAGACAGACGATAAACAGACAGACTGACGACAAATCGACTGCGGAAGACAGATCGACAACAAAAATCTAAACCTTACAAATGTTTCCGTATATAATAATTGTACTTTCTCAAATCGGTGGTCTGTTTTTTTTCATCACATACATTATAGAAATTCAAATTTAGAAACAAGGATGGAGACATTGTTATTCTCGATACCTTTAAAAGAAGTGGCTTCTAGAACTTCTCATTTTAGAAGCAATACAATATTTAAAAAAAAAACAAGCGCGCTGGCCAGTCACAATAGAACGTACCGTTTTTTACTATCGATTACTTAACACTTACACGATTACTTTAGGAAAACGACTCTTCTTTGTAAAAGTCTTAATAATTAGTCTTGCTTAAAAAATGATAAATCACAATAAGTTAATTTTAATCATCATTTATTACTTTCTGTAAGTATAACTTTGATAGTTGTAAGTTTTAATACTTTTTGAGAACATCAAATCAGAGTTCCGAGGTAGCAAGTGACCCAATTTATTTGCTGTTCAGTGTACTTTAACCTTTATTAGTGTTATAGCTATTAACGGGATTGTTACAATATACCTTTTAAAACAACATACCTTTATTAGGTTTATACTACAGACCAATTTTTTTATTCTTGTATTTAAAGTTATTACCTTTTAATTTTTTTATAATTTGCAGATAGGTAAAATGATAAATTGATTAACCCGCAATGGCGAATTAATCACAAGGTGATAATTTTTTTATCAAAGTTTAATGCTTATCCTCTGTTTCAATACAATGTTTAAAGGTTCAAACATCCAGCCATGTGTGTGATTAATGCACCCGAAAAAACGTAGCTATTGAAAAGTTCGAGAAGAGAAAACTTTTTTGTTGAGACCGATACTTGTGATGTTTCTAAACTTTTTTAAATAATTTATTCATATTAAATAATAAGATTATTTTTTCCATTTAATATCTATAGTCGGATATGACTGGTAAAACAAGGGTCGGTAAAATCATAGTGATACATAATCATAAATCATAGCACGAAAATGGTTGTTCTTACATGTCCCATCATCATCATCATCGTCAGCCTCTTAATGTCCCTACTGCGGGGCACAGGCCTTCCCGGATGGAATAGGGAGATTGGGCCATGACCCACCATGCCCAGGGCGGGCCCAGTGCTGATTGGCGGGTGCTAACGACTGCAGATGCAACCGGAACCAACGGCTTAACGTGTCTTCCGAAGCACGGAGGAACTCGAGATAGAAATTTCGAGATAAAAATGACCGACCACTGCAAAAGTTGCTTAACTACAACGATCGCAGCCGAACGCGCTACCCGCGGCATCGAGCTCCTCACATATCTTACATGTCTCAGCGTCGATTAAAGGAAGACCAGATTAAGAAATAAAAAAACTTTTTAGCAAAAGAAAAATTAAACCGCCTATGTCTGATAGATCTGAGTTCCCACTTACTACTAGGGTTGGCATGGTACCGACTCCAAATATTAATTTGATTAAAAATAAAAAATGTTTGTTTGATTTTTTTGCTAAATAGTTCGCCTCCGATTTCTCCCACACAGGCCACAAATACTAACACTATACAGCTAGCAAACGTGCACACTAGCTTAGCATTAGGCAGACACCGTACCCGTAGGAAGTTTTTGTATGTGGCTTTAATTTTTGTAATTTACAACTCGGCATCAAAATCTGCGAGTGAACAATCACCCCTAACCTACATCTAACCTTAGGGTAGGATTTTCGTTTCCATATTTATCTAGGACCAACTTTCCAATAAAAACCGGCCATGTAGATATATTTCTTTTTTTTCCAACCAACCAATCGGCACTAACACCTGAGAGCAACGACGCAATCAGAACCAAGTTTTGGTCAAGTTATGAGCATTTGCTCACATATAACTGTTGCGCGCCTGACCCGCCAACAAGGCCTGTCTAACCGCTTTCTGTGTTCTGTGCGTATAAGTGCATACGATTGTTACCATTTTAAAGCGGATGGCTTTATTTTAAGTTTATGTTGTGACTTGTGATTAATGTGTATAAGTGCGCGAGCACACGACGCGTTACGGCGCCGCACCGCAAAGATTTTCCCCCCACGACAACTAGAGCCGAGGTCCGAGTCTCAGAGACGCCCCCTAGTTGAGCCGACCCCCTCAGGTTCGAGCGGTGGAGGCTCCAGACGGAGAGGAGACTCCTCCCGTGGGGAGACGCCATCCGCCTGGAATACCTCTAGAGGCACTCGCCAATTCTCGGCTTGAGGTCCCCTTAGGATCTCGCCGACCCCAAACCCGGTGACGCTGTAAAGATCATCTGCGACCAACAGCATACACACTCAAAAAAAAAAGCAAAGATAATTTCGCCGCATCTGTGGGCACACGAGCGGTGCGGCGGTGCCGCAATGTTGTTACGTCGCAGCGGCGCCGCGGACAACCCAGCAGCTTACATTCTCTATATCGCATAAACAACTGAGCGGTGCCGCTCCGACGTCGCAACGCATTCACCCCTCCGCGCCTCGTCTCGGTGGTTACAGGTCCGGCGCGGCGCCGGAAAGCATCGTGTGACATGCCACAGATATTTCTATGAAAGACGACGCAGCGACACCGCACCGCCGCCGCAACGTATCGTATGCTCCCGCTCTTACTCATGTCAAATTAAAGTCTTTGACTTGAGTCAGAGGAAGCAGAAACACACCCAAAACAAAATAGGTCAGGGTCGAAGGTTTGAGCTGGGCTTGGAATAGATAAATCTGACGCCCCGAGTCACTTACGATTTGCTTTTGCTTGAATCAGTAAATATAATCAAAATGTCAGAAAGAACATCAGCGCCGATGCGGCCATCGTCGCACCAGCTCATGCTGAGTGAGGGTCTTGGTTGACATTTGTACTCCAGTCATGGATGTTTAATATGTATTTATAAATAAATATACTTATATATGTACAGTATCTCCTCATCTATATGGGTCAGAACTGAAAATCAGCGATTTACTCTCGGAGTAAATGTTACGCTGAGTTTTCGCCCATTCGCATGGCTGCTGCACACGAAAATATCAGTATTATTGTATAAATATAATTTGTTATATTTTTAAAGGATTTATATAATTGTAAAATTTGTATTCAATTTTGTATGTGTGCATGTTGGTGTGAATAAAGTTTTATCTATCTATCTGTATTTTATCCGTTACCCTAGTATCCCAAAACACAAGCCTTATAGTGCTTACTTTGGGGCTAGGCTAATTGGTGTGTGTGTTGGAAATATTTATTTATTTTTCTTCCTTTCTATGAAGGTCAGTATATATATCAGCCTTTATATGGCTTCTGCCGCCCTTCACAGCTCTTGCAGCCGCCCTTCGTGGCCTGCTAGCCCGGATCATGGTCTTCTTGCCCCTATTGTAAATACGCCCCTGGATGGACAGGTACAGGAAAATAGTGTTGAGTAATTGAGTTTCAGACTATACATACAATAAAATGGTAGGAAAGTCAAAACTGTACATTGATTTTTTTTTAAAGAATACATTGTATTTATTACATACAATTTTAAAAATACATGGGGTACATCTTCAATCACAAACTGAAACACGAATATTATTAAGAAGTCGGGTCAACATATAGGCTATATATTATCACGCTATCACCTACTGGGAACGAGCAGTGAACCTTTATTTCTAACTAACTCCACGCGTACGAAGTCGCGGGCGGCCGCTAGTTTAATTATATAATATTGGCAACATCCGTCACCGACACCACCTGTTTTAATTTTAAAGGTCGTGTATTAATGGACGGCATCATGCGTACTTGCTACAAAATAAAGAGATTAAGTATTCACACCAACACTGCAGAGTGCGATATGGACTCATTCCAAACTATCTAAATATTATCCTACTAATATCATAAAAGTGAAAGTTCAAAACTACTAAACCGATTCCACGAAATTTGGCACGCATATGACCTGGATTGAGACAAAGTAAAATTTTTATCCCGAAAAAATGTTAGATTCCTGTGAGATTCTCAAAAAACTAAAGTCAACGCGGTCGAAGTCGTGGGCGGCTGCTAGTGTTAAATATGTATTGACAGTGGCAAGAAAAAAACGCTTATACGCCACTTTGGTCAAAAATGTGTTATTTATATAATTAGCTGACTCAGCGAAGTTCGTTCCGCCCAAAATTAAATTACAATGAGCAATGAATTTAAACAAAAAAACATTTTGCTCCTTGTTTCCGTTAATAAAGTGGCGTTTAAGCGATTTTGCTTTTCCAAGGTCGATATGTAAGTGGAGTTAGAGGAGACTGATGGCGCAGTGGCTAGCGCGTTCATATTGTATTATATGATGGGTGACCAGTGACCACCAATTTTTTTCTCGAACTTATCCGCTTTGGTGGGCATATTAAGCCGTTGGTCCCTGTTGCATCTGCAGTCGTTACCCCCAACTCCAACCGCAACTGAGCATCTACAAAATCTCCCTATTCCACCCATTGGGAAAGCCTGTTCTCTACCGCGGAGACATTAATAGGCTGATGATGATAGAGTTCAGATTATGAACTTGTGAAATTGAAAAGCTTTAAAGAGTGGAAAGAGTTAAGTTCGACTAATAACCCACTAGATGGTAAAGAATTGTCAAAAGCGAAGCAAAAATAGATAAAAATTACTAGTAAAAATAATTTTCATAGCTGTATCTCAACTCCACAAATAATACTTCCACAAATCAACTTGAATCGAAATCCACTGGTACCCCGAAGATTTCAAAAGGCCCATCTTGCACAAAATTCTTAAACCAAAATGTTCATGCCTCATTCTATCTCTATTTGACTGTAAACAATTTGACAAAGAATGAACAGGTTAAGCCTTAATTTATTTGAATAAATATTTTTTGTACCAGTGTTCCTAAATCTCTGCTGTGCTCTAAGTGTATTCCAGTTAGGTGATTTAATTTTTTTTTTCCGAAAATATTTAACATCTCTCTTCCATAATTGGACTGGGTTCATCTTGCATAAAACCGAAACCGAATGAAACATTACCAATTATCCCAATATCTTATCGTCATGAATCAATATTGTATTATCTATAAGGGGTTTATAAACGGTGTACTGTCGTCGCCGAATTCATTGTACTTTGCTTGCTTGGTGACATTGTTCAAGAGAGCAAAAATGGCGTATCTCGGGAAGGACTTCAAGTTTGAGAAGGAGGAGAACTTTGAAGCTTTGATAACCGCTGTTGGTAAGCTGAAATAAACTATTATTTAGCATCAATATTCTTGAACCAACATAAGACTTAATCCTGTATAACACATCTTTCAAAATAGAGATGGAATGTAACATAGCTTAATCCTGTTTTACAAATCTTTCAAAATAGTGATACTAAAAATTTTATTTTAGCATGAACTTAAGACATTGGTGTAAGTGGGATGTCGTGTTTTGTTTTTTCCTGATTTTGAATTCGATCTCATCATTCCAACTAATGAATGGTAAACATTACAAATTTATTTATTTTTATTTCGTATTTCAACCACTTTATTATTTTCTTAACACAATCCAAAGAAAACTTCATTCAATTAATCTTAAACTAAGAAAAATAATGTAATGCGTCTGCCAACTCGCAAGCAGCGCGTGGTCATGGTAATATAGTTAAATATTACCGTGACGTGGTCCACTCAGGAGCACTCACTAGGCTGGCGACCAGCACACGGCGAACGTGCGAGAGAGTCGATTTGAGGCCGAAGCAAGATTTTTTACAGCTCCGTAACGTATCGCATCGTCAAAGTTTTCTATGAAAACTAAGCAGCGCCCGTAGCGGACAAAAGAATAAACAGGTTTTTTTTAAATAAAATTTGACGATGACTATACGATACGAAGCTGTCAAACTTCATGCTTGGGTCTCAGCAGACGGTACAGAGTTTATGTAGTAAGCGTATACCCATTTAAATCCATACGAGTTGAGTCAGTGCTGGTAGGGTGCTAGGTGGGCCTGATTAGCTGTGACCTTAAGTGTCGCCGCGCACGGGCCACCGACCACAACCACAAAACGCCGCCTCCGGCATATTTGTAGTTTTCATACATTTTATATGGACTCGCCACACACGGTACGCCGGTGGCCGCCACACGCTACAAATCGTCGTTGCTCGCTTCTTGTGGCCCGCGCCGGCCACTTAATGCGCCGATACAAAACGCTGCCACATGTCACTCGCGCGATTCCCCACCCCTCTCTCCCTTACCTTAGTCGGCCGCTGTCGCGCGCTTCAGCCACTTTAGTAGCCGCTGCTAGCTTCTCGCGGCGTTTGTGGCTGTGGCGTGTGGCCCGTGTGCGGCGACACTAAGGCTACACAACAATGACCCTCGCTACACAACAATGACCCCTCACTAGGTGCTAAGTTAGGCACCTTATTGAGAAGACATGTGGCCATATAAAAATACAGTTAGCTAAGCGCGTCCCTTACGTGTGGCTATCTACGATAGCACCATATTGGCATCAAACTGGGCTCTTTACTAATAAAAACATAATAAGGATGATGACCAAATCAAAAGGTATAGTCACGAACAACCCAAAATAATATGTCTAATTAGCTGTGACCTTAAGGCTACAAAACAATGACCCTCACTTCGTGCTAAGTTAAGCACTTTATTGCAGTTTTTATTACAGTGGCCACATAATAAGACAATTAGCTAAACGCGTTGCTTGCGTGTGGCTACCTACGATAGCAGCATATTTGCACCATGTTGGGCTCTTTACATAAATAAAAACATAATAAGGAAGATGACCGAATCAAAAGGTATGGTCACGAACCCCCCAAAAACTAATGTGTCCCTTTTTGTTACTGACGGACTAAATGGAATTTTGTTTGATTTACTCCGTTACCATCCTTAATACTGGTACATGAACTTCTTTTGACGACCTAAAGAAATAAAATTCCAGTTTTAAGTAGAATCTAGCAGTTAAATGGTTAGAAAATATAATACTTTTGACGAATTCCAGAATCCGTTGAGCAGAATCCAAAGGCCCGCAAGATATTGACCTTCAAACCGAATCAGAAGTTGGTGAAGAATGGTGATGAATACACTCTCACTTTTACCGTGGGTACCTTCAATAAGGAAATCAAGTTCAAGTCTGGCGTGACCTTTGATGACGTCATCGACGAAGGTGTTGCGGTAATTATGCCAGTAACATTATCACCATGAATAGCCTGTATTATTGGCTAAACATTGGTATATTGAAACGCGGGGTTTTTTGAAGTGAAACTTCTTTACGCACGCTTAACTTGAGGGATAAGGTGGCGAATGCGTTACGCGTTACGAAAAGTGTGTTCTGGCGAGGCGAACGGGAGTTGAGTGGGATAAGCAAGAGAAAGCAGTGTGCGCGCACATTTTCTCTTATAGCTAGTAAATGAAATATGTATATGTTAATACATGTATATATTGTACACACATACATATATATATATACATACAGATGGAGCTAAAGAAGTTTCACTTCAGTCGTGTTATCATAAGCACACTCGTTTTTTGAAACAGAATCATATTTATGTATATTGAAGGTGGAACTAAATAATTTCCACCTTCAATATACATAGATATGATTATGTTTATAATAATTTCGCAACATACGCGATATAAGGTTATGTTTTGGTATTTTTTCTCACATCGGGTTACATAATCGAAGTTTTCATACGGAAACCTAATTTTTTTTTTTGAAAATTCTGTATAGTCTATGTTCACCAGGGATAATGTAGATTTCTAAATGTGAAAGATTTTTTCAAATCGGTCTATTAGTTGCGGAGTCTATTCAATACAAACAAACCTACAAACATATAGTCAATTTTTACCTCTTTATAATATAAGTATAGATTAAAGTAGTTCGAAACCTTTCCAGGCCAAATCTACAGTCACCGTTGAAGGTGATACTTTCACTCAAGTCTTGGACTTCGGAGAAAAGGGCTCTATCACAATGAAAAGAGAATATACAGCAGATACCCTTAAAGTCGTAAGTTATTTTTTTATTCACTTATGTACCTAATTGCTAGATTTAAAAAAAAACTTTATTTTATGATGGTTTCTATTGATATTCTTGGTTTCGCGGGAGGAAAGCTTGTCCCAATTCTCAAACCAACAAAGAAATTTGACAACAACAACGACTGAATGTGCCAACGGATTTGGGAAAACGTCTCCTCCGTGGGTCAAATTGGCTGCGTTTTCGGTATATTTGTGAAATTTATATTTTTGCAAGTAACACTGTATTCGATTTTAGTACAGTTATATTTATTTTGGCGACAATACCCTATCGCAATTTTTTCAATCCTTTTTAATATCAGTGTAATTTATCTTTTTGTAATGATTGATAGCACACACTGTAGCGAACGTGACAAAACGCATAGGCACTGATAAAAAAATATTTATATATTAGCAATTAATGAATATACCTACCAAATTGAGGAGCTCGATGGCGCAAGTGGTGGTCATTGAAGTTAAGCAAATTTCGCAGTGGTCGGTCATTGGATGGATGGATTGATGGTTTCCAAAAACGTACTATCTCGAGCTCCTCCATGCTTCGGAAGGCACGCTAAGCCGTTGGTCCCAGCTGCATCTGCAGTCGTTAGCACCGACCAATCCGTACTGGGTTCGCGTGATGGGTCATGGCCGAATCTTCCTATTCCATCCATTGAAAAGGGCAGTGCCCCAGCAATGGGGACACTAATAGAGTGATGATGATTATAAAAATAGTAATTATTAATCCACATAGAAATATTAAATTTTAATTTTCGTGTTGTTTTCATTAATTATCAATTCGGCTTTTACGTGTTCTATTTTTTTGTCACTTGTATTGCATTTTGGAATTACGAGTACTATAAGCTCACAAGAAAATGATTATTAAATAAATAAATAAACCTTACCATAAAAATAAATAGACTAGATCACTAACATTGTGGTGCTTGGGTATTGTTTTACTCTTGAAAAGTTTTGAGCGGTATTTAGCTGGCGCTTCTATTTTTATCGTAGTTTTTTTTTCTGTAGGGAAAGAGGGTTTTTTAATGGAGTATGTTCTGTTTCACGAGTACACAATACAATATTATTAAGAAAGTTTCTGATAAAGAAGATTAATCCTTATGTACTTTATATATTAGGTTCCTATTGCCCGTTCAGATTATGTTTTTTTGAAGTATGAACGCAGTTAACAGCGCGCATTTGAAGAATTTCCGTTTTTAGAAGCCAAATGTGTAAAACCAGAATAAACATAAAGGAGATTGCTCAAATTGGCCTAAATGTACAAAAAATATTGACATACACGGTAATTCTGGGCGTAATTTATAATTTAATTTACAGTCATTACATTTCAACGGACACCTTTGTATAATATATTTACTTTAAAAAGGACTTTTAATTTTACCGGTTTGGAAAACATACGAATCATTTTTAATGGCTATGGGTGTAGTAACATTCAGCCAAAGACTGATCGAAGTTGTTTATATATAACATAAAAACAAATCTATTTTGTAAAGATCGATAAAATAAATATTTTTTTTATTACACTGTGGTATTAATATCCACCACTATATTATCATTTTCACTAGATACAAATGTGCTCAGACAGTTATTACCTATAGGTGGTAGGCGACATCATAAAGTCTATTGCCATACATTTTTCGCCAAAGACCTCATTAAACACATTATAATCTGTATATATGTTAGACTTTAAGGTAGCTATCTATGGGCCTACGTTCCCTGACTATAAATTAATAAATAATAAAATTATAAGGTGTGATTCACTAAAAATCTAAAATATGGTTATCTTAAAAACATAACAAAAATAATGAAGCTACTGAATATATGGCTATAGAACCTAAATCTCTTAGCTTTCTTTGGTTACCGAGAGTTTAAAAATGCTCTCTAATCTGTGGCTCAATCACAATCATTAGGGTGCGGCCAGAGTGCACTCAGATTCAGATTCAGATTCAGATTTCGACTATTTCTCGCGCTTGTTTTCGAAATCTGAATCTGAGTGCACTCTGGCGCACCCGTACCCTTACACAGTTTCTGTCACAGAGTATCTTATTATAACCGGAAATGACACCTGATTTTAAAAGTTACTCTTATGCATTAACTTTAAAAACAGGCAACTATCTGTTAATCTACATGCTCTATATACCTGAATCTAATCCATAACTTCGGTACTTGGCTTGATTTCCCTAGTTTACTATATAACTTTTTTGTTTTTTATTATTTTAATATGTTCAGTGTATATGGTTTATAGAAGTTCTCAGGGGTGTCCGTCAATAATATTCGTTTCTACAGTAATTTATATATAATTTCGAATGTAGGAAACAATTTTTCATGATTATTAGTCTTTAGGCCAAACATGTATGGAAGCTGAGCAATCTCCTTTAAAAATAAAACAATAATTTTCCAAAGATTGTTTACTTGAAAAAAAAACAACAACAGAAATACAACAAAAACACAAAATTGAGATCCTAAGTTTTTTTTCATGTTTTTTTGAACATGTTAAAAAAAACTTTTTTTTTTTTTCAGTTTACATCACTGTCCGTACCCATGACATGCCATGCATCAAAATCTTTTAATTACATCTATCACTGTTCATGCACATTACTAGACACCAGACTCTACGACCACTTCATTCTGCCAAGGGTCCTCAATAAACACAGCTCAAGGAGGAGGAAATAATGTATGTAGTTATATAGTAAGTAATAAGGTTGTTTTATTTTCAGACCGTTACAGCAGCTAAGTGGAGTGGCGAGGCTGTCAGATACTATGTGGTCGCGTAAGCAGAACTGACAGACCACAATAGCGGAGAGCTAAAGTAGAATAAACGTCACATCACCGACTAATTGTCTCACAGTCGGAGTTTTGATCTGTATTTATTATTGTTTCTTGTTATGAAAGTACTGTTCAATAAAAAGTTATTTTAGAAACCTTGTATTTTTTTCATAATGTTTGTACATCTACCTATTACACTATAGGAATCACCCTTGTCACCATAGTTTTTAACGAGCTTAAATAAAAGAAAAAGAAAGTATGGCTCGCTGTAACGCCTGAAAAACCTGAAAGTTCTAACAAAACTAAAATTTCTCTTGCACAGTCCCTTCTTCTCCTGTTGCTTGACTACGCCGATGCGTGTTACTCTGATCTTAGTGTTGTTCTTCCTAATAAACTCGAGCGTCTTCAGAATTTATGTATCCGATTCATTTTCGGTCTGCGTAAGTACGACCATATCTCTCATTATCGTTTCCAACTTCAATGGCTGCCCATTTCTCGTAGAAGAGACTGCCATATCCTTTCACTCCTTTATTCTATCCTTTTTCATCCGCACACTCCTCTCTATCTTAGGGAGCGTTTCACTTTTCATTCTTTTAATCCTGTCCGTGATCTTCGGTCTTCCCATAACCTATCCTTAGCTATCCCACCCCACTCCAATGATTTCGTAGTCAAGTCATTCTATTAACTAACTAAATTGTGGAACTCTTTACCTCTGGATATCAAACGTGCACAGACGAGGGACTCCTTTATTATTAAAATTAAGGAATATTTCCTCAAGCTGGACTCTGTCTGATCTTTTTTTTACCTGTTAGTTACTTTGTATTATATTTTATAGTTTCCTTATATACTTACTATTTTTATATTCTTATATTTACGTTTATATGTTTATTTTTAAAATGCACTAGCCCACAGTTTCTTCTACTTTCATGGTATGGTTTCATTTAGCCAAAGGTTGCCTGGTAGAGATTGCTACCTTAGCAATAAGGCCGCCTTTTGTGTTTGTCTTCCTTGAGTTTTATGTTTTATATATTTTGTTAAATAGTGCAATAAAGAATATTCATTCATTCATTACATTTACAATGAAAAAAAAGAGGTCACCAATTTCACCAGTCTGCTTTTTAGGGTTCCGTAGCTCAAAAGAAAAAAACGGAACTCTCATAGTATCATTTTGTTGTCCGTCCTTCTGTAGATGAAGACCTTTTATGTCAGGCCGCGTACATTAAGTGGTCCCGAGGTGCCAGATTTTAAAATAAGCATTTATCAGATTTTAAAATACGGCCCTGGCAGACATATATAAATTAAACACCTATAGCATAGATGTGACTGAGTTGTTCTATTGTTGGACCTAAACGTCTCAAGCTCATAGACATTTAAAAAGGATAATGTCTAAAGTAGGTATAGGCTTCATCATCATCATCAGCCTATTAATGTACACACTGCTGGGGCACAGGTCTACCCTATGGATGGAATAGGCCCAATCTCCCTATTCCATAGGCTTCATATGAAGCGGAAATTTCACTAAAATATACTCTAAGATATGTAGGGCATAGCGAATTTTCCGCTCGAATTGGAGCGCCAGTTTGGGGAAGCAACCTCCACCTTACAAAAACCACACCTTTTGCCATCATCTATCTTCGCCACTGGACTCCACTAACCCTTACCATCTGCTGGGGTGGGGTAAAAAACTAATGCCCTACCCAGACCCCTCTTTCCCAGTGGGCACTTTGGGCAAGTGCCCAGAGCCCCGCGATCGATAAGGGCCTCCCTTAGATCAAATACAAAGTATCTAGTTCCTGTCAGATTACCAAACGATAACCAATATTTATTACCAAAAACTTATATAATTCACTGAAATCGAACCCAAATTACTGACTACAATACCAAATTACTAGCTTTTACATAAGCGATGCTATTCTACTCTCGCCCAAAAATTAGGCTTTCCACTTCAGCAAGCTTAGATAAATTTCAATATACACAATGGTATACTAAGCACATACATATTTTAAAGAAAAATCATCAGTAGTACACTCATCAGTATGACTCGCTCCATTTCAAGTCATAATCCACATCAAAGTCATAGGGGCCCCATTATCCTAATATGCCCAGGGCCTCCAATAGGTTAAAGACGGCCCTGGCCCTACCTAAGAATTCTAATGTTTTAAATTACTTATTATTATTTTAGTTTATTATTATCTGGGTACTCGACATCCTTTTCTAATCGATAACATGTTGGTTTCTTCTGTAACTAATAATACTGTCGGCACTAAAGTTCAAGATAAGTAACGATGAACCTGATGTAATTACTGATAAATAAAATACACGTTCTCCCAACCGATAAATATCAGTTTTTTTTTATTAATTTTATTTTCGAGTTAGGTAACTACTTATGACCGAGAGTTCGATAACCGCGATAAATTAATAGGTGTGTATTTGTCTATAAGTTATCAGTCATGATAAACCTCCACAGTACAAAATGATTAGGGATTATTAAAAAATATTACATTGATGTCAACCCAATTTCAGGTATAATAAATATCTGGAATAGTGAAAAGTAGTTACTCGTAGTAAAAAATCTTCTTACAGACGACGGCGCCTTTAAGAGTCACACCGCCGAACGGACCTCACACCTGGCTCCCGCAAGACTTACGGACCCCCCAGTGGCTGACCACCGAGGACCCCGCAACTCCTACGGGCGCTTTACGGCATAATATCCGCTAAAAAACGTCCTGCGAATACCTTCTACACTACTTTATGCGAAGCCGCGGGGTCACCGTTTAGGGATTCTTCCGCGACTTCGCGCCCAGCAGCTTCCCGGCCTCGCCGATGCTCTATGGCAGGGGTCTCCCGAGGTATTATGGGGACCCCACAGACGTGCGCAGGATGGCCCGCGCGTGGGGGCTGGGTACGCGGCCTAGTGCCTACCGTACCGCCCCCTGTCCGATGCGGATGGCTATGTGGGCGCACCCGTGTAACTCTCCGCCACCCCCCTTTGCAGGACAGAACTAAAAGAGGGGGGCCGCCGTTCCTGGGTACTCGTAGTACCTAGAACTTAAAAGAGTCTCGGCTCCGATTGTGATGAAAACTACTACAGTATCATTGGATAGCTTTTGAAATGTCATTATTCCTACTATGTACCTACATACTTAACCTCTTTAATTATTACATGCATGCATGCATGCACCTACACTAAGTATTTGATGTGGCGGTAATAGGGAACCCAAAACTTTCCATATAGGTATGTTTGTTTGTAGTCATGTCCTTGCTTACTAAGAACATAGGTTATCCTATTCTTCTATAATCTGAGGATGAGGACATATAATGCGATTCAACTAAGAATAGGACTGGGCGCCATATTGTGATGTCATAGCTGTCAATTCAAACGAAATAGGTATAGTGAGCAAAAAAATGTTTTTATTTAATAAAACTTATTTACTAAGATTAAGTGAGAAGAAGCATCAGATTTTTTTAATAACATTTATTTACTAAGATTGAGAAAAAAACCACCGATTTTTAATAATATTTATTTATTAAGACAGTCTTAAAACATTAATCAGAATCTAGCTCTTCTATTCCGCTCATCGCTGCATTACCGCCGAAGTAATTATGAATAATCATGCACTATTATTAGGTCACATACGAACATGCATCCTTTATGTAAACGAAAGTTTGAAATCGAGTTTCTGAACGTAACTTAAAGTGACATTTGGTTGACGATTTAGGTTATCAACCATTCATGGCCAAAGCTCAATAAGTGAAGAAAAATATCAACCGATATTAATTATCAATATTTGTTATTGTTTGTTTACAAATGTTTGGTTTTTATTCTTGAATTAGCGGAGTGCTAAAAAGGGTTTAAAGTTTTTTTTGCAAACCGTACTTTTCAAGCGACACTTGACAGATAGAGGTCATTGATTTTCCTATTCTTATTTGAATCGCATTATAATGACATTAATTATTTGACTATCATAATGAGAAGGTGGTGTGTGTTATTGTATTCGTTTATACTTGGTCCAAGTCTGTTCTCCATACATTCCTACCTACAGCAGAAACCCAAAGATTTCAGACGTCAGAAGACCGTTGTGGTTGTGTGGTAAACGCAGTGATAATATAATGCAACGATAATAAAATATGTAAGTAATTTGTGATGATAAGTTAAAATTAAAACAAAAAAAGACAGACTTGACGAATCTAAAAACGCTCTAAAAAGTACCTACGAAACAAGGAAGTAACCGCGACCGCGTTAATTAATAATTGATTCATTTTAAATTCACAACTCATGTCAAGAAAAAAAACTCATTTACCCCCAAAATTCATAGTTCACCTAATGAATATGATTGTAAGTTTTACTTACCCGTGAAAAGAAAAAGGGCTACCGGGATAAGATTCATTGTAGCAACCTGTTCACAACACGAGTTCACCATTTAAAAAAATACACTTTAATAAGCAAATTTACAATATTTCAAATCAAAGCGGGTAAATCAATTTTACGATCAAGTGAACAAATCACCATCTTACATTCAATATTACCAGGCTCAACCATTTAAATACTACTTTTACTCTGTATTTAGATTTATTTTAAAAATATCAATGATTATTTTATTATTTATAGGAACTGTAGAAATGTTTAAATACATTTCATAGTTTACGAATCGTTCGTATCGGTAATTAATCAGTAAATCACAAATAGAAAAGGATTACAATTTCTACCATTTCTACCAAACCCAATGATAAATTGAGCTGGCAAAACGTTAGAAAGGGACACACTCCCGTTGGGTGCTTTCTCATTCAGGACCGTTTTTACTAGCGACCGCTTATCAAGATAATAGCTATCCTATTACTACAGATAAATAAATCTTACTTTAGATTAATGACTTTTTTGTGCACAGTCTGAGTATTATATAAAGTCTTTGACACTGGCTGATAAGTTTTAAAATATTTCAATGTCTGAGTAGATTGTATGTGTGATATGTGAGGTGTGTGTATGGTGAAAGTAAGGTGATGTGATATATGCAGTTCCTGCCAAATCAAAAGGATAAATAAAATCCACTTACTTTGACCATCTACCTTCGCAAGTAGTGTTGCCAGGTTCGATTTGTTTTAAATCGGTACATGAGGTCAAAACAATCGGGATTTAGGGTTGCAGATCGAGACCTTAACAAAAAACAAGGTCTTTTTAAGTCTGGGCTTAATTTATTGCATTTTAAACTACTACTACAAGTATAGTATTATAATGGTGTCGATACTGGCGTGATTCTCTACTTAAAACTAAATTTACCATCAATCTCTCCTTTTCATTCCTTAAAGAGAATGACAAGGATACACTGTTGTCAAATTTAAGTTTAGGTTTAGAGAATCGTGTCAGAATTGACACCATTAATTACCTAAATTTCATTTTTTGATTAATCGGGACATTTAGTGTCCCGATCAGGTACTAATCGGGCTGCGTCCTCAGACCCCTGAAAATCAGGACGTCCCGCGCAAATCAGGACACCTGGCAACACTATTCGCAAGTGACATTATCTCTCCGGCGACCAGACCACGGAGCCGCGGTGCTTCGGGGCAGAAGAATCTTGCAGCAAGAACTTTCACTCCACCAAGGGTCTATAGCACGGCTATAAACTGTAGACACTTATTTCCACTAACGTAGTGGTAATTAAGACACGACGAGAAAAAACGTTTGTCCGAGCGCGCCCATAGTCAGGAGTGTGGCCGAGCAAACACAAAACCATGATACCTGAACAAAATTACTGAATAAATTTTAATTTACCTTCTTAATGTTAGGCAAGAACTGAACATACCCCCTCCTACCGAAATCAGTATGATGATTTCATGTAAGTGTGTAGTGCACAGACTTACGTGTAGTGTATGTAATAATTAAATGTGTAGGTATTTGAGGTTAAGAACTTTATAATATAATAATAAAGTTAAGCAATAACAAAACGATGATACCCGACTAAAATTAGTGAATCAATTTTGTTTTACCTTCTTAATATTAGGCAAGAACTGAACAGTATTCCTGACCTTCCCAAAATGGAAAAAAGTAACAAGGTTTTTGGCGG